>CM063459.1:25205000-27605000 GCA_032191425.1 Lymantria dispar
TACGTACGCAACTCTTAAAAAATAAATAGGTAATTATGATGGTTTGTTAATTCAAATGATGTCACAACACATTTGAAAAACATAAAAAGTGTATTAACATTACTTTTAAAAGCATTTCTACGATTTATGTTAATAAAAATTTGTATAGTTTTGTGCGTGTGTGTCCGTGTGTAATCGCGTGCACGCATGTAGTATGAAGCTAAAAGCTTCATATTTTTGATCGCTTAGATACCGACACTCTCCTTCTATACGTTATTATCCTAAGGATAGATTAAATAATATAAGAAAACTTGAAAAGACACTCGCTAATCCACATAGATAGGCAGGAATCTGATCTGGAATGCACAGAAAATTAATATTACAATTCTGTATATTTTTCTCTTTACAAGTAATCATTTTTATGGATACAGAGTAAAAATATAATTAAATAACTCATTGGTTTGTGCTAGAGCATACGATAACGGCTCAATAGACAAAGAGTAGGAACGCGGCATAATTTGGAGTGCCCCCGTCGCCTTCTATCGCTCTAGACAGCTTAGCAGTGTAAGACTGGACTACAGGACAAGTAATTTTTTATGTAATATGCAATTTTTCCGTAGATGTCCAATTCACCAACGCACTCCACGGACGTCGTTAAAGACGACTAAGGGATGTAATGTCTGCGCGTCATGCCGCCCTAGCCGAGGCCGCGAGTGACGTGACCGGGGAGTTAGTCCGTCACCCGGCGTGAGGCCGACCGCGTGAGGAAAGACTGACGTCCTCCCCGAGGGGGGGACGTCGGTCGATGGGAGGATACCCCAAATAGGGGGTATTCCGTCGGGCCGACCACTGCTGACAAGAAACCCTGCTCCGGTGGTCGGCCCAACGACGAAGGCGACGTGGTGTTCGGGTGGATTGCGGGTGTGCATGCTTACGCCCCTCTGTCGCCCCAGACGGAGTGGTGCAAGGAGTGGGCCGACCGCAGCCCACCCCAAAAAAAAGGGATGTAATGTCGATAATAGAAGGAACCCTTAAAATAGGAAGGATAGATAGATAAGAGAAGGAACGCTTAAAATAACATCCTATACCAAAGCGTCTCACTAGTGTCGTATAAAAATTCAATAACCCTCCTAATGCTGGGCTAGAGCTTCCTACTGGAAGCTCTAGCCCAGCAGTGGGACATATGAGCTCAGATGATATGATGACGCGAGGATTATTACTAATGAGATAAAAAGGCTACTTTTCTATGCATCTTATTCACACTATCTTAGCTCCTACTGAACCGCAGAAGTCTATTATGTATCGTTATGTAGTATGTTAGATTAGAGGTCTAGGGTCAAGCTATTTCAACTTAATTACTTAACTAATCATCATAAAATTTTGAGTACACGATATCAAGACCTTCTCGTGTAAATGATATATTAAGGACAGATAATTCCTTTTTTTTTGTGTGTCATCATCATCATCGCAGCCCACATAAGTCCCACTGTTGGGCTCGGGCCTCCTCTACTATGGGAGGGAATTTAATCTTCTATAACATGCTGGTCAGACATGTTGGTATAGGGTTTCATTTCGAGATTTCCTTCTCTTGCACAGATGCTGTGTGCATATTATATCCCTTAGTCGCCTTTTACGACATCCACGGGCAAAATAGGGAGTGGTGAATTGTATTCTTACTCCGTCACCACACGGAATAGTGTAGTGTAAAAGTGTTGTGTGTGTATAGCCGCAGATAACTTTAACAGTATTTTCCAGACTATGGATGAGCGCTGAGGCCTCTCAACCCACACATTAGAATAATTACGTATAGAAGGTAAGTTCGCGCACAAAAAGTGAAGCATTTCAATTGGAGCCTAATGAAGCTTACGCCGGAACCGTTCCGTAATGTACAAGTCATTGTACTGCACGTACTTAGGCAACTCTAAAAAAATAAATAGGTAATTATGACGATTTGTGCATTCAAATGGTGTTATAACACATTTGTAAAACTTAAAAAGGTTTTTAACGTTAGTTTTAAAAGTATTTCGACGATTTATGTTAATAAAAACAAAATTTGATTTCATAATTTGTATAGTGGTGTGCGTGTGTACGTGTGTAATTTTCTGCGCGCCATTAGTATTTTAGATTCAAATTTCGAAGCTTCGAAGTATTGACATTATCCTTCTATACATTATTATTCTAAGCCACATATTCAATTCTCCAATATGCAGTGTAGGACGCACCCTCACTTCGTCGGGCTGGCTGCGGATATCAAGAAATCGGTACCAGTGGTCGGTCCAATGGCGATCGAGAGGATATACGGTAGGTTATGGGGTCGCACGCCGCTCATCTGTCGCCCAGGAAAATTGGGCAGGATGTGTCCAGACCATACTCAGAAAAACTTGGACAACGTATGCTCAATATCATAATTATTGATTACTACTTACACTCCATGTCTTGCCCGCGAGTATCCTAAAAGACGACAAAAGGATATAATATGCATATAACATCTATGCAAGAGAAGAAAAACTTGTAACAAAACCTTATACCAACACGTCTACCTGCGCCTGATGCCGCCCTAGCCGAGGCCGCGGGTAACCGGACCGCGGAATTTAATCCGTCACCCGCAGAGAGGCGGATCGCGCGACGGCGACCGACGTCTCGGGACAGGAACGTCGAGAGGTGTGGGTACCCGAAAGGGTATTCCGTCGGGCCTACCACTGACGACAAGTCACCCTGCTCCGGTGGTCGGCTCAACAACGAGGCGACATGGGTACGGGTGGATTATGAGCCCGCGCGCCGTCCTTTCGTCGCCCCGGACGAAATGGACCGCGTGTGCGCTTACCATAGCCCACCCATAAAAAAAAATATACCAACACGTCTGTCCAGCGTGGCATTATAGATCAATTTCCCTCCCTGTACAGGCGTAGTCTGGGCTAGTGGACTAACACCGTGTTTGACAGAAGAACCTAAGGTTATAGTTTGAAGTACCTAAAGCCCTTAAGTTCTTAGCCTATCTGATGGGATACCTGCACCGCGCTACCTAAGATGACAGGTAGATGTGAGATGGATGTTGGGTGGAGGATTGGTAATTCTCACTGCCAGTCAAGCAGACTCACTCGACTGATCAGAACTGACGGCTAAGGGTGTCTTGGCCACAGTGAGATGGAGGTTTGGGTGGAGGATTGGTAACTCTCACTGCCAGTCAAGCAGACTCACTCGACTGATCAGAACTGACGGCTAAGGGTGTCTTGGCCACAGTGAGAGGGATGTAACTGAGAGATGAATAAATTCAAATCTGATTTATTTTACAAAATGTACACCTTATATACTACTTATTGCTAATACACACATATACCATTTTGTGTTAGTGTGTCGTAAGTGTGAAGTGTAACGCAGCGTCTTTTAATCATGTCAGTGCTAATTTTGCACATTTGTATGTTGACATGCTTTACTTGTATGTTGACATGCTCAACTTTTGAGTTTGCTGCGTTGCATGTTCAATGTGCATTGAACACTCCCATTATGTAGAAGGTTTGAGCCCAATAGTGGGACATATCGTCTGTGATGATGATGAAGATAACTTATACCCTTAAATCAACTTATACGACCTCGTAGTAATAAAGCAAGTGATGAATTATATTTTTCTACCGTCACCATACGGAAATTGTATTATCTTTTAAAAAAATGTGCAATATTATGGCGTGACCTTGCCACGACACGTTACGCGTCTGATACCGTTTGCTCCACACGCCCTACCTCGACCACGGGTAATTTCCCAAGCGGCCGCGATTTTAAACGCGTTTGAATTGGATACTATACTTGCAAACAGTACTAGCACAATGATTTCTGATCTTTACGCGAGTTTTACACATTGTATATAAAGTTTGTACGGACACCTTGTCACAGGTGGACTGTTTCCATGTCCGTTCGCCCGTGACCATGAGCGCTGTAAAGTGTTTGAAACGTCGAGGATCAAAAATCAAACATCATCATCATCATCATTGCAGCCCACATACGTCCCACTGTTAGGCTCGGGCCACCTCCATAATGGGAGGGAATTTGACCTACTATACCATGCTGGTCAGACGTGTTGGTATAGGGTTTCGTTTCGAGTCTTCCTTCTCTTGCACAGATTTTATGTGCATATTATATCCCTTAGTCGTCTTACACGACATCCACAAAATCAAACTTAACGCGATAAAATCTGTAAAAATAGTTTATAAAAAATATCATATCCCACTGAGAAAATTTAATTTAATTTTTATTTAAATTTATTTATTGTATTTCTATGTGGTGATGTAGTAAGAATACAGTTCACCGCCCCTTATCCAATGATTTCTTGCGGCTTTTAAAATGTCATCAGTCCACCTAGTGAGGTGGTCGTCCTATACTGGACGTTCAATTAGTGGTTGCCACTCAAAAACCTTTCTTCCCCAATGGTTTTCGTGTTAAAACTTCTGGCTATATGTGTATTATATGCATATTCGAACGAATAGTCAAAAGAAAAAATTACTCAAACCCTATGTCAACCCGTCTGACCAGCGTAGAAAGTCAATCTCCTATTGTGGAGGAGACTCAATGTTTTCTTAGTCGTCCCGGTTTAATTCGATGTAATTTTATTAGTTTATTTTCGCGTCCATACGGATGACGTGCCCAGGCACAGGATATTGCATATTGGTAACATTTCGCCCATTTTATATTTTATGCCTGATTTATTGCACAAGCAATGAAGCAATTATTATAATATTCTTGACACAATATTATAATAATATTTATTTATTTTTATCTTAATATCCGAATAAAGAAATAACCCTTTTATTGTGGGAGATAAACATACATAACAATTATATAACTGATGTTTACGCGAGTATTTCATATCTATACCAATAAATAAAATTGGAGTGTCTGTTTGTAATGTCTAAATAATAGGGTTTTTTCATGCTCACGCGGTTATTTGCACGACACCTATGCCTAAAATAGCAATTAAAAAATTTTTGTCTGTCTGTCTGTCTGTTTGTTCCGGGTAATCTTCAAAACGGCTAGACCGATTTCAAAAATTCTTTCACCAATGGAAAGCTATAATATCAGGGCGTAAACTAGGCCATATTTTATCCCGGTATTCCCACGGGAACGGGAACTACGCGGGTAAAACGACTATAACCTATAACCGAAGCGAAGCGAGGGCGGGTTGCTAGTAAATAATATAAATATGCCTAAAATACACTTTATATTTTTTTTGTCTGTCTGTTTGTTCCGGGTAATCTTCAAAACGGCTGGACCGATTTCAAAAATTCTTTCACCAATGGAAAGCTATAATATCAGGGCGTAAACTAGGCTATAAGCGAAGCGAGGGCGGGTTGCTAGTATATCATAAAGCTATGTAATAATTTTTACAAAATGTACTATGAAAGAAGAGTTCATATTGAAATGACCAAGAAGCCGAACGTAGTATATTATAGGTCAATTGCCCTCTCATTGCGGCCTTAGTTCAAATCCGGATGTCCCACTAATTGTAGTATGTTCCCATATAAGTATATGACCTGAGAAAATGATGGCAAAGTATAGTTGCACGTTGTTATCCTGTATTTTACTGTAGTAAAATATCCTACATCTCGCAGAAAATCGATGTCTAAGTAGTAGCAATTTGTTACGGTGCTTCGTTCGGTGAGCGAGAGTCGGAAGCCCAACTTTCTGAGGGTGTTTGCGTGTGATGGATTTTGGTGATGCCTTTAGTATCACCGAATCTCATTGCACGTATTCACTCTCGCTTCTCTTTTTTCATGGTAGGCATGGTAGGCGGCCTAGCGAAGGTCCATGAGCGGCAGCAACACTTACTATCGGGTATACTGTTTTCTCGTTTGCCACTGTTAGCAATAAAAAAAATTAACGTGTGTACAAAGTACGCATAGCAGAAGTGAAACTTCTTTATCCTTTGTCCCTTTGTACCGTTGTTCCTTTGTCTCTTTGTCCCTTTATCCCTTTAGCCCTTTAGCCCTTTATCCCTTTATCCCTTTATCGCTTTATCTCTTTATCCCTTTATCCCTTTATCCCTTTATCCCTTTATCCCTTTATCCCCTTATCCCCTTATCCCCTTATCCCCTTATCCCCTTATGCCCTTACCCCTTTATGCCTTTATCACTTTATCCCTTTATGTCCGCTTAAACGACATGATATCCCTACTCCACTGGAGAAAGTACTCTCTATTCGAATCGACCGTGGTGGTGACGAGAAAAAGATGGCGCGTAACGAAAAAATGTGACGCGTAACCGAAAAATGTGACGGTAATTTTTTTTCCAACGCCGATAAAGAAGTTTCACTTCAAAAAATAATGATCTACGCTATATATGCAGTAAAAAATAATATTGGACAGGCGAGTAGGTCCTCAGTTTCAACGCACTCGGCCCAGCGCATACTATTTACCCACAATGCTCAGGTTAAACGAACAGATTTTATTATTTTAAGCTTGGCGCGTTACCCTGCCTTTTGTACAGATATCTACAATGTAACACAGATTTTATATGTACTTATATATTCTCATTTATACAAGGTAATTGAATTTCGTGTTTGCTTTTTAATGAAAGTACTTATTTGATACTGAAGCTTTTTTTCCGTATCGTGATGGAGTAAAAATACAATTTACCATCACCTATCTTGTTCGTGGGTGTCGTAAAAGACGACTAAGGGATATATTCAGTGGGCTTAGCAAGAATATTTGCGTCAAAGTATTTGTATCGTTAACGAGACCAATTTGTATGGGATTTAGTGCAGCGCCTCTATCGGACGATATGAGCACTACTCGAAATTCATCACAAATGAATCTCGATAACGTTATGAATACTATGATGTAAATATTCGTACTAAACCCACAGATAACATGTATGAAAAAGGAGGCAAACTCGAAATAAATCGTGCATCAATCCTTTTATAAGGTAAGGGAAGACCGAAGAAAATATAGATGTATAGCGTAAAGCATTACAGGGATATAAAACAAGTGCGAGTCGAAGTCGCGCACGAAGGGTTCCGTACCGTTATCTATAAAAAGAACAAAAAAATCGCGTTTGTTGTATAGGACCCCCCGTAAATATTTATTTTATTTTGTTTTTAGTATTTGTTGTTATAGCGGCAATAGAAACACATAATTTGTAAACATTTCAACTGTCTAACTATCGCGGTTCTTGAGATAGAGCCTGGTAACAGACAGAGGGACGGACAGACAGCGAATTCTTAGTAATAGGTTCCCATTTTTACCATTTGGGTACGGAACCTTAAAAAGGGAACGCAGAGATGCCATCTAATAGGGTGGTGTCGAAGAAGAGAACATTGCGTCGACCCAGTGCCATTGGGACAGGAGTAAAGTGATGATCATATCGTGAAATGACGTGGACAAAATTTTAAGTTCCTGGTGGACGTTAAAATGGCTGCATGAATCTCATTTCTGTAATACTGGTTTATTCCTCGCTTGTCGGCAACTAGCTTATGGATTAATGTTCGCACCAAAAATTGCGACGTGTGTTATTCGTATAAGTCCGTCTAGATTCGAGTAATTTCGTCGTGCGCCCGCACTGCTGAGACTGCCCGCCAATTTGACACATACTGGTCAAGTAACCCGTGGCGAGAAAACATAATTATATATTATCGCAACGTACCCCGCCGCGCGCACAAGTTTATCGTGAATCTGCATCGTCTTAGTGTAAAGTGTAACCGACAATAAATTCAGTACCCGCGTTCGGCCCAATTTACTATACCAGCTCGTCGGGTACACCTTCAGCACATCCCAACGGGCAACACCATCAGCCCAGCAAATTATCAGCTCCGTGAACACCAGAGAAGCTAGGTAAGTTCTCCAAAGACTTCCCATAGCTTTCCTGTCTCACCCTCATCTTGTGGGAATCGGTCCTACTTGTGGAATTCGCGTCCCACTGGTCCTTCGAGAACACCCACGTCGATTGTTGCTGGCATAAACCCCCTACAGTCCACTACGCCAGAACAATTAAGCTCATCATTCTGCTCTTGTCCCAAATTGTTGGGACCAACTAAATATGTACTTACATTTTGCAAAAAAATAGTAATAATTTTATAACCGGGCGCCTACCTAATGTCTATCATTCTTGAGAATGTAATTTTAGAGCAGACCGTATCAGATGGAGTTGTCGTAGATGGATGGAGAGCACGTCTCGTGCAATGTAAGGGTTTGTAGAATTTGTAGTCGCTACCACCGCCAACATTAAGAGCAAAATGAAAAAAACATTAACTTGATGTGATAGGCTGCTTTTTTTACCTGTATAGCTGTTAGCCACAAATAGTTTTTATATCATTGCCTGTACTGTGGATGAGCACCGAGGACTCACATCTCGGAAGCACAATGTTAGGATCCGTCAACGGAGAAGCTTAAGCGAGCGTTGGTTTATCGCAAAGTCGATGCTGCGCTTGCGCGAGGTGTTCTGACAGCAATAAAATATTATCATTAAATATTTGAAAACCAAACTACTGACTAGCATTTTTTTATATATATTTTTTTTAAACCAACTGGTAATGGTACCACAGGCGGTAGCCTGTGACATCTGATACAGCCATAATTTTTTGCATTATAATTGAAAATTATATTACACTAGCAAGCTGCCCTCGCTTCGCTTCGGTTTCAGTCGTCTTACCCGCATAGTTCCCTTTCCCGTGGGAATACCGGGATAAAATATAGCCTATGTTACTCCCTGATATTATAGCTTTCCATTGGTGATAGAATTTTTTAAATCGGTCTAGTAGTTTCGGAGCCTATTCAATACAAACAAACAATCAAATCTTTCCTCTTTATAATATTAGTATAGATTATTGTCCAAAGGTCATCAATTTGGAGCTCATATTTAATAAAGATGTTGTATACAGATTTATATAAAAGAAGTCAAGAAAAAAAAAGATAATTAAAATCATAGACCGCTGAATAAAAAGATGTAACTTGAAAAATTACTGGCCCCCTGAATTTCTTACCAGATTTTAGCTTTCCGATTCGGTGGTAAATTATTAAATTATTTTGTAACGATATGTAAATTTCAATATATGTAAGTGCCTTTACGGTGCTTATACAGAATAATTAATTTGATTTGAAATATGCAGATAACATTCATAAAAGAAAGGGAAAACTCGATATAAAATCATTTATTGGGCCGTCTAACAAGCGTGGTAACGTATATGGGCTTAGAAAAGATAAGACAGAGATTATAAATAAAAGTATTATTAATAAACAACGTTGAAGTTGAAAGTTGTTGGGCGTCGTTGGATGTAGGCGACGCAACATATTATTTTGTGGTTTATATCTCCTTAGGTTTAACCTAAAACTTAGGGGTTGTTTGTAAAAACGAGTATTATACACTATTTAAGACACCCTTTCCGTGTGGTGACGGAATAAGAATACAATTCACCACTCCCTATCTGGCCCGTAGATATCGTAAGGGACGACTAAAGGATATAATATGCATACAGCATCTATGCAAGAGAAGGAAAACTTGAAATAAAACCCTATACCAGCATGTCTGACCAGCATGGTATAGTAGATCAATTCCCTTCCATAGTGGAGGAGGCCCGAGCCCAACAGTGGGAGTTATGTGGCTGCAATGAGGATGATAATGAAATAAACAACGTTCAATACATCTTCGTTCATGCTTTTTTTTTGGGGTGGGCTGCGGTCGGCACGCTCCTCGCACCACTCCGTCCGGGGCGACAGAAGGGCGTAAGCACGCACACCCGCAACCCACTCGAACACCACGTCGCCGTCGTTATTGGGCCGACTACCGGAGCAGGGTTACTTGTCATCAGTAGTCGGCCCGACGGAATACCCCCTATTTGGGGTACCCTCTCATCGACCGACGTCCCAGGGAGGACGTCGATCTTTCCTCACGCGGTTGGCCTCTCGGCGGGTGACGGACTAATCCCCGGTCACGTCACCCGCGGCCTCGGCTAGGGCGGCATGGCACGCAGGTAGTCGCACCTGCGCCGCCCCAGTCGCTGGCGGAGGGTCGCTTCGTCGAGGCTGTGCTCCTCGCGCGCGCGACCCGCCTCCTTCTGCGAGATCACTGCCTCGCAGAAGGCTGCGACCGCGTCCCAGTTCCTGATGCTGCCGAGCATCTCCCTAGCGATGGTCGGCAGCTTCAGGTCGGCACCGATTATTGCGACGAGTTCACGACGCTGCTCTGCCCAAGCGGCACAGACCTCGAGCGTATCTGTCGGCGTCTCTACGCTGGAATCCTGCGGTCCATGGCATTGTATGGTGCCCCTATCTGGTCGGAGTCCCTCACCGCCCGCAACAAGGCCCTCCTGCGCCGACCGCAGAGAATCATGGCGGTAAGGACTATCAGGGGTTACCGTACGGTGTCTTGGACTGCAGCGACGCTACTGGCAGGCGACCCGCCTTGGCCGCTTGTGACTGAGGCGTTGGCGGAAGTTTACCAGCTCCGTGCCACAGCGCGGGCCAACGGCGAACAAGTCTCTGCAAGGAGACTGGGCAGAGCGCAAGAAGTGGCCCGGAGGGAGGTTATCCGGCGGTGGAGGGCAGACCTTGAGTCCCCCGTAGCAGGGCGGGGGACTGTGGAGGCGATTGCGCCGCACCGCTGGCTCACAAGGAAGCACGGCAACCTAACATTTAGGATGGCGCAGGTGCTTACCGGACACGGGGTCTTCGGTAAGTACCTGCATTTGAGTAGAAGAGAAGAGGCCCCCGGATGTCATGAGTGTGGCGCGCCAACTGATGATGCGCGTCACACATTGGAAGTATGCCCCGCCTGGGGGCCTCAGCGCCACGACCTGTCGGCGGTTCTCGGAGCGGACCTGTCGCTGCCGACCGTTATCACAAAGATGCTCGGCAGCGACAGGTGCTGGTCGTCGATGGCCTCATTTTGCGAGGCCGTCATATCCAGGAAGGAAGCGGCGGAGCGAGAACGCGAGGCAAGCGCCTCTGCTGACTCGCTCCGTCGCCCGCGACCCGGGAGGAGGAGGCGACAATATGCGCACCTACTCCCACCGCCCTAAATAATGACGACAGGACGTGGCCAGACGGCCATGCGTTGGGGTGCCGGGGATTGAATGTCATCAGACGATCTCTCCGGCACCCCGTAAAAGCGCGGAAGGAGCCGCTGTGGTTATAGTGGGTATTCCGGCTGCGGACGTGGCCGGTGAGTCCCACACAACCCCCGCCCACTGGCGGGGGACTGTGCGTAAATGCGTTTCCACAGCGTGAACAAAAAAAAAAAAAGACCTCGAGCGTATGCTGCGCCGTGTCAAAACGTGTCAAAAAGAAAATTATATAAGGCTTGGCTGTATGGACTTTATTCCCTTTGCCTGGCGCAATGGAAGAACCTTACAACTTTAATTTGTGTATTTTTTTTTATCAAGTTATAAATTGTAGCCATTATGGCATTTAAAAAAATACCGAGATTTTAGGATTTAACAAAGATTTTAAAAGATTATAAAGAAGAAGAAAAACGATTTATAAAAACTTAATTGCAAATGAAAAACACGGGGGATACGATTTCACATCTATTAGTAAAGTTTCAACGAATTTTTATAAGAAGTGAGTCCTACGTCTGATAACATTTTTGGCTCGCAACTAAATTTAATAATCTTATAATTCTTATGTCCATGTGTATGTGACTGAACTCATAAATGGCTGGTCCAATTTTTATGAGTCTTTGTATGTGTAGTGGATTCGAGTATGATTTATATTACTAATTGGTACCGATAGGTGGCGCTGCGATCTATTTCAAAGAGAATTCCTTTCATATTTTTTCTCTTTTATTTTTTTAGATTTGAAGATAACGACGTCTGTTGGGTGAGTTAGTTATACATATTGTAATTAAAACTACCCGGTCACGCGTTTTGAACTTGCGCGTTTCAGTTTTCTAACACTGCAAAGTGTTCAAAACGTCGGGCAATCAAAAATCTAATACAAACGCGATAAAATCCGTAGTTTTATTTACAATATGTAATACTCGCGAAAACATCAGAAATCATTGGTTATACATATATATTTTCTTAAAATACCCATGCTCCCGTATTTATTCCTTGGAGCATTTAATTTAAAAACTCTACTTAGAAGGTAATAAATATATAACCGACATAGCACGAAGAATTAGCACGCTGAAGTGGCAACGGGCAGACCACCCACCCAACCGCTGGGGAAGAAAGGTTCTCGAGTGGCGACCACGTATCGGACGACGCAGTGTAGGACAACTAGGTGGACCGACGGCCTGGTGAAAGTTGCTGGGCGTCTTTGGATGTAAACGGCACAGGACCGCACTTTGTGGCGTAATGTGAGGGAGGCCTACGTCCAGCAGTGGACGGCAATAGGCTGAAATGATGATGATAAAATGTATACATTATATGAGTACTGCAGCTGAGATAAATATCTAAAACAGATCATCCCTGTAATTTCATTATAAAACTTCCTAATAATATTTTTGTCACTAACACGTCAAACATTTCTGGGGTGCGTCACATATTATAAAGCAAATTAGGCCCAAGACATACTGTCAAACACATTAATAATATTCATATATTCATAAGCGACACACATTGGATGTACCATTATATATTCAAGACTGCGGTTTGTGTGCTATCAGAATATTAATGTTTTTTGTCTGTAATGTTATGATTTCTTTGCTATTTCCATAGCCTTTTTTTAGAAATGTATGTTCGCTTTCATTATAAAATGCGCTCGAAATTAGTTATTACTTGACGAATCAGTAATCTTGATCATATTAGGAACTTATCAGCTAAAACATTCTAGATATTGAAAATAACAATATTGTCCACTAGACTACACGTGTATCCGCTATAGCAAAACGTAACAGAAAACGGTTGACAGGCCTCTAATTTATTACGATATTAATATAACTAGCAACGGTTAACGGTTATTTATTTACAAGCAACTGATGATGAGGCAACGCCATAATAATATTACACACTAATAAGTCTAAAACCAAAATAATTATGCCATCTCTCTCTTTTTACGTGATTCCTGGCGCTGGCGTATAAAACAGAAAGGGGGCGGTTATTGGCTGGTGATTGTTATTGGAAAAGTGGTTTATGTTTCTTGTTGCTAGATATAAAACCTGTTCACAATAGTTTGATCTATAAATGGTTATAATGGTTAAACCGTGTATTAATAGAAATAAGGTCGCAATTAGCTTAAGACCCTCTTTGATACGGATATTCGGCAACGGTTGTCGATATCGGTATTGATGCCAAATATTGGATAGTAGCCGTTGCGCAGCGGACTTTGACCACGCACGCCGTTCAGATGTATTATCATTTGACATAAGGTTCCATAAAATAAAAGGTATTTGGTTGGTATTCCGTTATCTTTAAAGTTTAGGAACCCCTGCCCTAGACCATTCCATCACAGACCAAAACGTCGCGTGCCATTCAATGACCGTTGACAAATCAGCGAGTATAATTCACTCTATTCTAGTGACTATAGTGGTGCATATAATGTTTTTCTTTCGTTCCTGATGCTTTCTAAGCACGGTCATACGACCCTTTCATATGGAACTAGTAATAATCGAATATAATGTTTTTTTTTATCACCCCTTCAACACCTTCAAGTGATAAACATAAACTTCTCTACGAGAGTAGGGCAACGTTATAGTTATCAGTCGACTATTTGTGTGACAAAACGTTATAAAAAAAATATGACGATTACACCTGAATACGCCATGTAGAAGTAGATTAAGTTCTTTTCATTGCGAGCTTGAGAAGAATAGGACTTATAAGCTTCTCGGTTTCATAATATTATGTAAATGAATGAATAATAAACGCAATCTATGCTACTCAAATAGATTGATGAATAATTAAAATGTTTCTCTTTAATACAAAAGTTTCTATCCTGTATCTTAACGTTATACCCTGTCTTTTCCGTGTAGTGACGGAGTAAGAATACAATTCCCCATTCGCTTTCTTGCCCGTGGGTGTCGTAAGAGACGACTAAGAGCTCGTTCCCACTTGTCGGGTATCGGATCCGTATATTAATCGGATGTCGGTGCCTTTGTTCACACACACACGAGTAATAATCGGTTGTCAGCCACGCTCGAAGCTAGTGCTAATTTTAAGCACTCTACGTGACTTGTACACTCTTTCCGCCAAGCAGATATTTTCAATTGCTTATCTTTATAATCATTTAGAGTTTTGTCCCAAAGAACACCTCTTTCCTGTACTAGTGTGATCAATTCTTCGGGGTTGATATTATTTATTTCCATTACTACGAATCATCAAACGTGCGTACAATAAAAACACAACAGCTGCTTTATTTTACTTTATTATTATACTTTATTCTAAACATACAGTCCACTCATTTCATATAAGCCCTAATAACATGTGTGCGCGATCGCAGCCTCGGTCTACCACTGACGGAACGAGGGGTAGAGGGGAGAGGGTTATCGGCCCTGACATCAGACAAATGTGAACAGCGCCATTCTTAATCATAGGCGAACGAGATCCGACACGATTTTTTTCCGGGTGTAGAGGGCTGGCAAAACACCCGACATTTCTTGTCGGAGTCGACACAAAATTGGTTTCCGATAAGTGTGAATAGCTTCATATAAAATGCTCTGCCACTATAACCTCCGATTAATATACGGATCCCACACCCGACTAGTGGGAACGAGCTGTTACTGCACGTTCCCACAGCATGACCACTAAAATGTCGGGTGTTTTGCTAGCCCTCTACACCCGGAAAAAAAAATCGTGTCGGATCTCGCTCGCCTATGATTAAGAATGGCGCTGTTCACATTTGTCTGATGTCGGGGCCGATAACCCTCTCCCCGTTACCCCTCGTTCTGTCCGTGGTACCTCGTCGCTACGATCGCACACATACAATTTATTAGCACTTATAGGAAATGAGTATACAGCATACAGTCCGTATGTAAATTTGGAATAAAGTATAATAATAAGGTAAAATAAAGCAGTTGTTGTGTTTTTATAGTACGCACGTTTGGTGATTCGTAGTAATGGAAACAAATATCAACCCCGAAGAATTGATCACACTAGTGTCACTAGTTCAGGGGGTGTTCTTTGGGACAAAACTCTAAATGATTATAAAGATAAGGAACAACAACAGAAAATATCGGCTTTGCGGAAAGAGTGTACTCACATAGAGTTCTTAAAATTGGCACTAGCTTCGAGCGTGGCCGACAACCGATTATTAATCGTGTGTGTGAACAAAGGCGCCGACATCCGATTAATATACAGATCCGATACCCGACAAGTGGGAACATCTATGCAAGAGAAGGAAAACTCGAATAAAAACCCTATGCCCAGACGGACCAGCGTCAGCGTAGATCAATTTCCCACCTCATAGTGGAAGAGGCCCGAGCTCAACAGTGGAACATATATGGGCTGAGATGATGATCATGATACCCTATTTTAATTTTGCATACAATATAATCAGTGTGATGACAGAGTAAGAATACAATTCCCCATCCCCTTTTTTTGCCCGTGAGTATCGTAAATGATGACAAAAGGATTAAAATCAACATTTAATATATTTAACATAAAAATTTATCCTCCATGAGTAACGAATCCACGAGACTCGCGTTTATGAGGTTCGTGCTTAAACCACAATCTGTGCAGTAACTTAATCATGACTACCATGCAAGGCGACACAAGATCTCATAGAGTAATACTATACAGGCTGTATCAGGTTATGGGGCAACTGGTCAAAAGGGAGCTAGGCAATGGTGGTAGGAACCCATGAAAAAAATTTGAACGGAAAATATCGATTCGTTAAGGAATTAGAGACATGTAAAGTTTTCAATTTTGTCGTCGCTTTTTCGTGTAAATCTGATTGAAATGTATAAAGACAATGATACTTAATACGCAACATATTCATACTTTGTTAAATTTTCATTAGAAATTGAATAAATCAATGATTACATTCACATAAATAAAACAAACTTCGCTTTAAAACTGCTGATCGGCCTATGACCGTTGACCGCTCGCCGCTCGTAGGTACAAACCTACACTGTCATTGAAACGTTTGCGCAATTCTAGGTATTACTGAATGAATTTATACTGTTGAAGCTTTACATGCCTACATGTATTCTGTCTGTACATGCCTACATAATACGTAACATTTAAGGCATAGACTCTTAGACACATTTTTTGAAATCACTATAACTTTTATGTTATATTGTTTTTTGTGTAATGTACATTCTAATTACGATCTATGACCGTTAAACTACAACATACTCGAGCAGTTGCCCCATATCCTGATACACCCTGTATATTGGAAACAAGAACTTATGACTTAGTAAGCAGCCGTGTCTTCTATAAATAAAATAGAAAAATTAAAAAGAAGATTAAAAATAAAATGGACAAATAAATAAAATTGAAGTGTCTATTTGTAACGTCAAATAGTAGATTTTTTCATGCTCATTCGATACTTATGTCTAAAACCCAGTTTATTTTTTTGTCTATTTGTCTGTTTCGGATAATATTCAAGACGGTTGGACAGATTTTGATAATATTTTACTGCCAGGTAGCTGTCAGCTGTGTAGCTGTAAGAAATAACTTAGTCGATTTTTCATCCGAAAATATTGTAGATTTAAAATACGGGACCAAAGCGGCGGGAACCGAAGTACATCGTTAAAAATCATCATCATCATCACGGCCCACATAAGTCCCACTGTAGGGCTCGGGCCTCCTCCACATTGGGAGGGAATTTAACCTACTACTACTACCATGTTGTGTGGTAGCGGCTTCGAATACTACCAACCCTTGCTTTGCTCGTGGGTGTCGTAAAAGACGACTAAGAGCTCTAGATTGACCCGGACCAACTCCATCACCATTTGGGTCAACGATTACATTCCCAAGGAGGGTTGACGTCAGGCAGGCTGGTCATAAAAGTCATTGCCGAAACTTTTTGCAATATGTCAAAACAGATGACATATTGCGTCGACCCCAAGTAATTGGGATAAGAGCAAGATGATGATGACTACTACCATGCTGGTCAGTCATATTGGTATTATATCCCTTAGTCGTCTTTTACGACATCCACGGATAAGATCCGTCACCACATGGAAAAATAAAAAAAAATATATTAAAAAAGAGATAAACAGATAATAAATATAAATAGATTTATAATAGATAGTTCAGTATAGAATATAATTAGACCTTTCGTTTCCTGAAAGTTTGTTCTTGGCTCCTTTATATGAAGTACCAATTTCGGCGAGTTGTTTTCTAATTTACTTTTAGTGATGAAAGAAAAACCTATCCCTATATTTGTAACAATTAAAGGTTCGCCGATATTAATTCAGCATCGTAATAAATTTGATGGCGAGATAAGAAATTGAGATAGAAAAATCTTTTGTTAAAATTAAGATGGACTTAAAATTGTTCTCGGATTTTTGGTGAATAAAATGTTTTTTTCTATTACTGTAGCGAAGTTTTTTTACGCGACTTACAGTGGAATGAATTGACAAATATATAACAAAAAAACGTTAAACTCTCTCCATGCGACCCTGCCTACCGTTCTTGGGGACAGATGGGAATGATTGAGACGAGTGCTGACAGAAGTGGATGAGTGGGGAGTACTTTTGCTAGAATCTATGTCGTGTTGAGCTTTTTTTTAGGAATTTGACCGTCTGTAAACGGATTAAAATATTTCGAGTCACATTTTAGAAGGTTTCATTACGTTTGAACTAGATGGCATTACCAGAAACATAATCCATAAGGTCAAGTTTAACATGGATAATTTCTACTATTTATTCGATACGATACCTGCCAAAAAGTACTCATTGAGTAAAAGTATCGAGTACAAAAGTATCGGTATCAAAAGAAAAGTACTCGATACCTAAAAGTATCGATAATTTTTTCGTGTCCCTACTAGTAATAATTAGCGAGGTCAAGCAATCATTACTGATGGTCAGCGTAATGACAATGGGAAGGTCGTACGGTAGGTTACAGATAATGTGACCATACGTCCCGTTCTGAAAGGGACAACGCGGTTTTCAGGCTATCTGTCCCGTTGTCCCCAGCCGTAATATAAATATCCCATTTATGGCAACAGACTGCAAATAAACATTTGTTATGCTGACACGAATCTATTGTATACAATTTTCATATGTTCTTGTTTTATTGCTTGTAAGTTCTGCAAGTGCCGCATCTTCATCATCTCAGCTCCTCTAAAATAGGAAAGAAATTGACCTACTAAACGCTGGTCAGACGTGTTGGCATAAGGTTATATTTAGACTTTGCCTTCTTTTGTATAGATATTCTATGCTTATTATATCCCTCAGTCGTCTCTTATGACACTCACCGATAAGATAGGGGAGGCTGAATTGTACTCTTACTCTGTCACCACACGAAAGTTTATATTTCTGCAAGTATCTTATTCTAGCACAAAAAATAATGGCCCCATTTTGCAAGTGTTAGTTTTGAGATAAAATATTTTGGTTACAAGTTATGGAGCAACACAGCCCATCCGTCGCCACGGACGGTTCGCACGGGATAAATCCAGTCATAGCCTATTAAAAAAAGGTTAATGATAATCTAGGGTTCTACTCTTTTCTCATTATAAATAGATAAAACTTCTTGTGGATATTTTAGCTTTTTCTTTTAATAACCTATGTAGGGTTATTGTTTGCCTTGTCTATTACTTTAAACCATAGATAGGAATTATCTAATATTTTTAAACTTTAAATACAGATAAGAGTTACCCCTGACCTTGGTAGAAATCAATAAAATTAATTACCCTTTTTTTTGGGGTGGGTTGCGGTCGGCGCGCTCCTCGCACCACTCCGTCCGGGGCGACAGAGGGACATAAGCACGCACACCTACAACCCACCCGAACACCACGTCGCCTTCGTCGTTGGGCCGACCACCGGAGCAGGGTTACTTGTCATCAGTGGTCGGCCCGACGGAATACCCCCTATTTGGGGTAGCCTCCCATCGACCGACGTCCCCCCCTCGGGGAGGATATCGGTCTTTCCTCACGCGGTCGGCTTCTCGGCGGGTGACGGACTAATTCCCCGGTCACGTCACGTGGCATGAGGCGCAGGTAGTTGCGCCTACGCCGCCCCAAAAATAAATTACCCTAACGTTTCATCTCGAAACCCTTATTATTAACCTATATGATTAAAAATTGAAATCTATTTGTATGTATATATAGAGAAATAATCAGTACGATGGAACTGGTAGAAAAGATCTTACGATTTCATTGTAACGAAACTATTATGTTACCTTTTATTACCAAAAGGGTAAGCAACGTTGTAATTTTCATGGTATTAGAAGCGATTCTTACGATTAACGGCTCGAAGTTATAAGCTAAGAGCTTGCAATTAAGAATTATCTAAGACACTCTTTTCTTTTTGGGGTGGGCTATGGTTAGCGCACACGCCGTGCGCTCCGGTCGGGGTAACGAAGGAGCGGCGCGCGGACCCATAACCCACCGTAGCTTCTCTTCTTCGCCGTTTGGGCCGACCAGTTTTGTATCGGCATAACAAATGTTTATGTTCTTTGGCATTGGGCCGATCACCGATGCAGAGTTCTTTGTCCACCGTGGCCAGCCTGGATCTGATACACTCTAAAAAGTCTTTTATTTACTCGAACTAGAATTAAAATACAGACGTGGCTCTTGGCAATCGAATGCTTATATCTCTAGATTAACGAAACAGTCTCAAAATTAATTTCTTCAGAGCATATTCCTAGAGAATTTCACATAGGTACCATAAACACCTAAGGCTATATATTGATTACATTTTAACATAAATACAGAGTATGAATTTCCAAACAAAGTCTTTGCCATTTACCCGAAACCCGCCTTCAGGGTATCCAACTTCCAATCGCTCAATTACTAGTTAATAAAACACGAGTAAGAAATAAACAAAGTTCACGTGAACGCTTCACAACTGGCCGGGAGCCGACTATATGCGAAACACAAAACCTATTACGTATTCCAAACAACATTTTTTTTATCGGAAACATGTTAAATACATCTGAAGGAAGTGGTGTACGTTTGCTTAGGACAATCCAAATAACCTGCCTCAACAAAATTCAACGTGCAGTTGATGAAAATTCGAATACAACTAAATTATTCTTAACTGAACAATATAAGGTTGTGTTTTCTCAATCACGTTGTTTTTGAGCTATAAATTTTGAATTGGTAAGGTAAGTCAAGTCTTGATAGTATTAAAATATAAGTAGCAAATGTTATCGTATCTATTCGAGACGTGTTTGTCTTATTTATGGATGCTTTTAGCGTGTTGTGTCTTGTAAGGTTTTGTGTGTCGCGTACAATTACGAATGTAGAAACAAAATATGTATTCTAAATGTCTAGTAACGTTATTTTTTTATCAGAACGGGACGCCAAAAATGAGTAAAAATAAGAGCCCTAATTAATATTTATAAAAAATAATATTATATAAAAATGTATTAATAATAATCATTGGATAATTTGATTTTATCAACATTATATTGTCAGACGTTTTTATTTGATATAATATTCCGTTTTGATTACCAATTAAAACAAAAATTGTTTTTTTTTTTTATTGCTAACGGTGGCAAACGAGCAAACAGTACACCTGATGGTAAGTGTTCCTGCCGCTCATGGACCTTTACAAGGCCGTTGCCTACCGCAAAGAAAGCGAAGGGAGTGTGAATGCGTGCATTGAGGCTCGGTGATACCAAGGGCACCACCAAAACTCTCCACACGCAATCACCCTCAGAAAGTTGGACTTCCGGCTCTCTCACTCACCGAACGAAGCGCAGTAACAAATTGCTACTACTCAGACGTCGATTTTCTGCGAGAGCATGGTACTGCCCCGGACGGACCGGCCCGCGGCTGTAGACAGATAACTGTCGACAGTGTGGTCCTACCACTCCTTTGTGTTTTGTGGACAACGGGACAGATAGCCTGAAAACGAGACTGTCCTATCTGAAACAGGACGCATTAGTCAATTTAGTTATAAATTATTTATCAATTTAAAGAATATATTCTCATAAAGACACACTCACACTCTCACATGAGCACAATAATTACAAAAATGATAGTTAAAACAATCAGGTATAAAGCATAAGTGAATAAATAGATTTTTTTTAAAACGCATTTATTAATTTTCCCCATATGCGAAAATGTATCGTAAGCGTTGATCTCTATTTTAGAGTATTTCAAAATATCAGAGACGTTTAAAATTATGCACACCTATCAAGAACCGATGATAAAACAATAAATAAAAAAAACATTTAAAAATGTTGTCCCTTCATCTTCATGGATTTTACTTATTGTTAGCGATGAAAATTATTAAAATGGCCTCGGATGTGCCGCGTGTCGTTACTTTTCGTCACTACCTGACTAAAATTATAGTTCAAAATTAAAAACGACACGCTTTAACAATCAATCGAACTATAAAATCAAAAATAAATAATATTTCCAAACACAGCCATTTCTTTTTTTGGGTTTGGGTTACGGTCGGTGCGCTCGTCGCGCCACTCCATCCGGGGCGACAGAGGGGCGTAAGCACGCCCACCAGTAACCCACCCGCGACACGTCGCCTTCGTCGTTGGACCGACCACCGGAGCAGGGTGACTTGTCGTCAGTGGTCGAGCCGACGGAATACCCCTTGAGGAGTACCCTCCTCTCGACCGACGTCCCTCCCTCGGGGAGGACGTCGGTCCTGCCTCACGCGCCCAGCACTGCCTACCACAGAAAGGTAAGAATGGGAGTGGTGAATTATACTCCGTCATCATCATGTAGGCTCGAACTTCTTCCATGATGGGATGATTTTTACGGATTTTTTTGGTGTTTGAATTTGGTTTTTAATGGCCCGACTTTTCGAATTCTTTTCAGGATTCATAATCACGGACAGACTAAGATATCTCACTTCCAACAAGTCACTGTTATTTTAGAGATTTAAATCTACCCGCTAAAGTAGTTAGTTATTAAGTGACCATGAACGCTGTAAAGTGTTCGAAACATCGGGCAATCAAAAATCAAATCCAAACACCATAAAAGCGGTAAAATAGTTTTATTTATATGTTTATAACTAGTTGGTATTAGGTTTTATTTCGAGTTTGCCTTCTCTTGCATAGATTTTGTCTACAATAATCCCTTAGTTTGACGACACCCACGAGCAAGAAAGGGGGTGGCGAATTGTATTCTTAGAAAATCGATTATTATACTCGTATGACTGTGTAATATTTTTCTATCATAATTTATTTGTACTTATGCAGAATTAATAAATTAACTCGACTAGTACCTAGTTCGTTTAATAAAACATAAAATAAATTAATAATCTCATTAATCATATTTCTAACGACAATTTGGGAGTGAAAATACCGTTACAAAATCCTCAATAATGTTACACATTATTGAGGATTTTGTGTTTTAGTATTATTAGGTACGACAAAAACATGTATGTAAATTTAAGATTCTTGGATTATTATGACAACAGTCGACTCGCCTGCACTCGGCCACGCTTAACGCTAGCTCATTTGCGAAATGTAAAAAGCCTAATAAAAGCTGGACAAGCCAGACACCGATTATTTTAGCCGGACACGCAATTAAAAAGCCTACCTATGTCCGGCTTTATCCGGACGCCTCGCAACGCTAGATGTAAGGAGTCTATATACTACCTGTTTATAAAAGGAGTAATTTAGGCTATTTTCCCTCTTAAGAAACCCCTATAAAATTTTGCCTGATCCGACAATTGAACCCAAGGCTTCATAAACTGCAATCGCGTATCGTAACATCTATATCTATACTAATATGTGAAGCTGAGGAGTTTGTTTGCTTGAACGCGCTAATCTCAGGAACTACTGTTCCGATTTGAAAAATTATTTCAGTGTTAGATAGCCCATTTATTAAGGAATGCTATATATCATCACACTAAAACCAATAGGAGTGGAACACCAATGAAGAATGTTTCAAAATTGGTTATTTTTCCTTATAAGAGCTTCCGTTGCGTGCGCTGCTTAAACGATTAGCTTCGCATAAATCATTTGTGAAAAAATCGTATTATTTAAAATTCACATTCTACGTAAACAAAGCCGCGGATTAAAGTTAGCATTAGACCAAAGTAACTATTCCATTCTGTCGCATGCAAAATCTAGTTTTAAATGATATTGGAGATTAAAATGCGGGGGCAAGGCGACTGAAACCAAAGCGACGTGAGGGCGAATCGCTAGCAAAATATATAATTTAATTCAAATAATAACTATTGTATTGCATATCAAAATGTAAATAAAAACAATTACGTATGTATGTGGCCGCTTATACAAACAACACTGTACATTTGAAAGTATAATAAGTGTCTCGGGCACAAAATTAATTGTAAACAAAAATTCTAATCCACTTATTCACTTAAACGTTAAATTATTCATCTACGTTTACGTTCATCATCGCAGTCCACATACGTCCCACTATTGGGCTCGGGCCTCTTCCACAATGGGAGGGAATTTGACCTACTATAGCACGCTGATCAGACATGTTGGTATAAGGTTTCATTTCGAGTTTTCCTTCTCTTACACAGATGTTATATGCATATTATATCCCTTAGTCATCTTATACTACATCGGGCAAGATGGATTGGTGAATTGTATTCTTACTCCGTCACCACACGTCTATGTTCACGATATTCTTATTCTTCTATTCATACGTCCATCCGTCGTACGTCCTGAGATAACCTGGGCTAGGAGGTATATGTCTGCCATCCATCTGATGACATCTAGCCAACAATTAAATGCCCAAGGACCATTAATGTTAGGCAGGCGGTCGGCTACAAAATTATTGCCAAAACTGCTGCAATTACTTTGAGAAAAAAAACAGTACCTACATATTGAGCCGACCCCCAAATCATTAATCGTCATCATTTTTTTCATTTCAGCTCTTATACGTCCCACTGTTGGGCTCGGGCCTCATCTTCATTAGGAGGCAAATTGACCTTACTATATCATGCTAGTCAGACAGGTTGGTATAGGGTTTTATTTCGAGTTTCCCTTCTCTTGCATAGATGTTATATGCATATTATATCCCTTAGTTGTCTTTTATGACATTCACTCGCAAGATAGGGGTATAATTAGAATAGTAGCAAGATATTAATGATGATACATCCTTTTTTTTTCGGGTGGGCTATGGTCAGCGCAGACGCCGTCCGTTCCGTCTGGCGACGAAAGGGTAGCGCGCGGCACCATAACCTACCATATTCCACCTCCTGCACCATTGGGCCGACCACGGTTACAAAGTTCCTTGTCGTCCGTGGCCAGCCCGGATAATGATACATCCTGAGGCGAAGTCTCCTTTATATAAGGTAAATTAGCTACAACACCAAGCCAGCCAGAGTGTTAACCTATTTGCGTTAGTACAGATTTTTTCCTGGTCTTCCAGTTAAGCTACATACTTACAACGCTTAATCAAAAAACAAAAGGTAATCATTGTAATTTTCTCATCACCAAAACTGTATATATCGTGAATAATGTTGGTAATAGTAGTGAAAACAAGAATTACCTATTGAAAAAGAAGACCATCGACTTAGATTGTTGAGCTCTCAGACTATTTGAGCTGACCCAGAATAAGAAAGATTAATTAAAATTAATAGCCAACCTTCATTATTTTAACAAGCACTTCAATCAAAAAATTAAATTCATAGAAATCTTAACAGTAATTTACAATTTAATCTACTGTTGAAGCGTGGTGCTCGTTTTATAACAGCGCCATCTACAAGAACTAGTTCAAACTATTTACAAAACAAACTAATAAAGAATGAAGAGGTTAATTAACTGAAAATTGTGTACTAGTTTTAAGATAGATGGCAGTAAGATTTTCCGTATGGTGACAGAGTAAAAATACAGTTCACCACAACCTCTCCTACCTGTGGGTGTCATAAAAGACGACTAAGAGATGTGCTATGCAGATAATATCTAAGGCAAGAGAAGGGACACTCGAAACAAAACTGAACCAACACGCCTGACCAGCGTGGTATAGTAGGTCAATTTCTTTCCCATAATAGGTGAGGCCCAAGGCCAACAGTGGGGCATACATGAGCTGAAATGATGAATGATGATGATGATATTTTAAGTATAAGAAACAAGTCTATTTAAATCTGCAGCTAGCTCTCTCTCTCTCTCTAATAGTGTAAATTAAAAAACTTCATGCCATATTTTAGTACCATTTAACTGGAATATTTTCGAATGGAACAATAATTACTATCTGTATCAGGAGAGACCTGTGTGCTTACTCTTGAATCTCGATTCCAATCCTAAATCTCGAATTTGAGCAATTTGGTACTCTTGAAAGCGACACTAGCGCACGATTGACATCAAAATCGGTGGAATTTTTATAAACTAAATGAATTCTATTCTCGTCAATTAAGTCAAATATTTGCTACTACCGACGTGATTTTGGCGTAGTTTAAAATCGTTAATGTTGCACAATTTCAAGAAAGCATCTTTGTGGTGATCGAGTTCGATAATTTATTATTATATACTATTAATTTTAAGTAAGAAAATACCTTACATTTGGTGAAAATAACAACGGCAAACGCGAAGAATTAATTCTCGATTTTGTTCAAGAGTACCAAATATAAGTTTGGTGAGATTAGAATTGAATCGGATTCGAAATTAAAATTGATTTCAAGTGGTAGGACCACACTGTCGACAGTTAGCTGTCTACAGCCGCGGGCCAGTCCATCCGGGGTAGTACCACGCTCTCGCAGAAAATCGACGTCTGAGTAGTAGCAATTTGTTACTGCGCTTCATTCGGTGAGCGAGGGAGCCGGAAGCCCAACTTTCTGAGGGTGTTCGCGTGTGGAGGGTTTTGGTGGATATATCAAATTTCCCTTCTATTGTGTAGATGTTAGCTACATATTATGTACTACCCCCAGTCGACTTTTATGTTACCCATGGGCAAGAAATGAAGTAGTGAATTATATTTTTTTAATGACATAACTAACTGTTACACTACTTCTTACTTCATCATCACACGGAAAGGTTGCTTTCTTGATCTCTAGATTTTTTATACGTATAATTGGACTCCTCATAAACGGCTGGACAGATTTCGCTGAATTTTTTTTTTTAAGTTCACGTGGATTCAAGAAAAATTAGACGCTATAGATGGCGCTGTGATCGATTTGAAAGAATTCTATTTGTATATTTTTAAGAACTGCACAGAACGTCTTAGCTTTTAATAAATAGCAAAGCCTCTTTATTACCGCGAATTTATTTTGCTAATTTCACTACTACCACGCTATTTGCCTACTCTTAAACTATATGACTCATTCAGATAGGCATGCAGAGTATAATCCTGGAACTAATGGCGACCATTAGCCACTTATCCACACCCACAAATATCCAACAATACTTTATTTATTGAGGATTCTTTTGATTTAAACCTTTTTGAAATAACGTTTAGTCATCCCATATGTTATTTCCATTGCGAAACGTTTTATACTTTTTATTAAAAAGTAAAAGGAGCGTTACGTAATTCAAGCGTCAACGTTTATGATATGAGACAAAGGATTAAGGGAAAGTGTGTTAGAAAGAGACGAGTCGAGTATTTGGTAAATGACACAATAGACATTGGTAAATGACAGAAGTCATTATGATGCGTAATGAGTTATTATTTTACCATGAAGATGAGTGTGAATTCTTACTTCGCGCTATAAGATTTATTACGTAAATAACTGTAACCTAACGAAAGAAAAGCGACAGAATGAAATATCTTTTTAGAAGTAATTATAAATGCAGTGGTGACGGAGTAAGAATACACATTCGCCACCCCTTATCTTGCCCGTGGATATCGTAAAAGACGACTAAGGGATATAGCTTATAATATCTGTGCAAAAGAAGGAAAACTCGAAATAAAATCCTATACCAACATGTCTAATCAGCATGGTATAGTAGGTCAATTTTCCTCCTACTGGGGAGGGGGCCCAGCAGTGGGACGCGTATAAGCTAAGACGTCGACGAAACCGTACTCCACGCTGTCATACTCTGTCGGCAGCTTATAAGACGGGGCAGGCATGAATGCCTGCTCCTGATGCTCGAATGGGCCAGGGTCTAGTCTGTCATTCGTAAGGAAGTTGGCTGTGTGTGAGCGACACCTCGGCCCTATGTCGCCATAAAATTCACGGGGATGAAAAAAAATGTTATAAAAAATTCAAAACAACAAATTTTTACATAGAGTTAACAAGTCCGAATTCCGTGAGGAATTTTTGTTGTTAATTCGTTTTTAAATATTAAATATATTGTTATAACGGTGAATAGGCCCATGGAAACCTTCATGACGAAGTTTTGAATGGGATCCGCCCCTAACTGTACCAATTAGGTGTTATGGTCAAAAAAACCCATGTGGCACAACAGTACCGTATTTAGGTTCAATGGCACTCTGAGTTCATGTTAATTTAACGTCCTTGTATATAGTATTAACATCCTAACCAATATTATAAATGCGAAAACAAGTTTATTTGAAAAAAAAACTTTTTTTTGTGTATATAGCAATTAGCCGCAGACGGCTTTCACAGCTTTGCCCGAACTACGGGTGAGTGCTAAGGGCTTTCAACCCGGTAAAGCTTTAAGCGACATCACCTAAGAGCTCCCTATGTGATGAAAGGACCTCAGTTTGGTGCGTCGCTGATGGTAAAGTAAGTATGCCCATGTTTGAATTACTAATTATTATACGGTGCGGTCGCTGAGCCCGACGGCGGGACGGTACCGCGGATATTTACTTGTAATGGCCTTGCGAGTCATTTATGCTCTTAGGTGAGCGTCCGTGATGTAGCCATTTGCCTTGCCCAATAAACGACGGGAGCGTCGGCTCACACGCCTAAACTGCTGAACGGATATTTCCCCTATAGAAAATTTCCTCTATAGAAAATTTCCTCTATAGAAAGCTACAACATCAGCGAGTAACATAGGCTCTATTTTATCCCGGTGTTCTTACAATAGCAAGAACTGCTCGGGTGAAACAGCGAGAATTAATCGGCTTTTAAAAATGTCTTCACTAGGTAATAGAAAGCTATATTATCAGCGAGCAATGAGGCTATTCATATTATATCTCCGTATTCCGCAAGAAACAGTGTCACTCTACGGGTGATTGAAGGAATTTGCTAGTTATTACATACAAAGGCGAATTATAATAGTCACGGATTTACACAATTATGTAATCACAAATAGAAAGAAAGAAAAATAATTTATTACTCCTTTACGGGAGGGAAACATCACAAAAGCTCAAACAGTGAGTACAATATATATAAAACAATAAATATTAAAGAAAAATACAAAAAGAAATTGATATCAACACTGGTATTCCCTTCGTAAAAGAGAAAAAGAATCGCTGCTCAGCATAATGTTGGGGCATCTACTATAAGAGAGATACCGCAACGCTGTTATTCTGCAGCGTCCTGCGACGACTGTCAGCAAAGTACAGGTAGCAGCTGAATATAATTGACCTAACAAATTACAGCTGATTTTGTAAATAATATTCAAAGAATAGAGAAAAAAAAAACAAATAATAATAAACATACGGATTAAGTGCAGTACAAATCAAAGTACAAGTTATCTAATCTTACGCGTATAAGTAAAAATAAAAAATAATAAAATAAACAAAAAATGTACAAAATATGTACAATGTGTTGTTGGGATCTTCCCTCTCTCTTCTATCGTACATATTGCAATAGTTTTATGACCGGCCGTCTGTCTGTCATCAGCCCTCCTTGCCAAGTCAATTATTAACCACGCGACATTACATGGAGTGGGTCCAGCTCAACTATAATAACAAAATAATTCCACCGTTTTATATTTGACATCTTAAGGTTGTAACAGAAAGAGAAAAAACAATAATATTTGGTCTTAATAATGCATAAAACAATCAATTTCAAATTTAGGCTATATCGAAAATTGTGGCCTAAAATATAGCACTCTAAGGACTTCTAAGTTTAAATCCGTCACTGGGCACTATAGAAAATTATCCTGGTTTGCGTTCTATTTGTTTTTAACATTTTACACGCTTTATATTAGCTTTATCCGTGTGATGCCGTCATCATTGTGTTGTATTCAAACTCCGTAGTTTGAATACAATTCACCACTCATTTTTGTGTTATGCCAATTTTTTTTCTTTTTTCCTTTTTTGTTATTCTCTTTTAAATACACCACTGCTTAGTGGGTTTGGTGTCTGACGTCGGCAGAATAAAAGGGACACTGCTGAAAATCAGCGTTGTGGTGTTACATTAACATCACAACAATTGCTGAGCAGTTATCCTTTTTTATGCCGCAGCTGAGACGTTCATTCTATCACAATTATTATGTCTCTTTATTTAGTTTATTGATTTTTTGTGTGTTTCATTTTGTAAGGTTTTTTTTATGTGTTACCAACGTCTCTACTCTGTGGCACAAAATAAATACTTTTCTTTCTTTCTTTCTTTCACTCCTTATCTTGTCTGTGGAAGTCGTAAAAGACGACTAAAGGATATGCTATGGAGATAGCATCTATGCATGAGAGAGAAAATTCGAAATAAAACCTGTAACAACTCGTCTGACTAGCCTATAGTACGCTAATTTCCCTTCCATTACGGAGGAGACTCGAGCCCCAATAGTCTCACTATTGGAGCTCGAGTCTCTCATTATTTGAACTGAGTGATGATATTTTAATACAACGACCTAATAATTATAACGCATTATTGAAGTTATACTTCTTTTCTTGCATTAGGGAAAATAATAAGAGAACATTTTTAAGCATAGCTTTTATCGCGAGCTGCGCGGCGACCGAATCAAGAAATTCCGTGACGAAAATAAAACCTCACACCCCCGTACCATGTAACTTGGGCCATGTAGCTCGGGACGAGTGACATGGTAAGCGGGTGGTGGTGGCTAGGCCGAGCGTACGGTCGTCGACGTCGACCTTCTGCGTTCGTCCGTCTCGGTGCGCACACGTGCCACCGCTTTGCGTAGCTTACGTCATAAAGTGTTTTCGCGCGTTTTCTAACGGTCCCAACGATCTTCAACGGACGACAGTGGTAATTCAAACCTCCTTTATTGTTATACATATAGTACATTTGTTTTCCTATCGGTCACCACGCTCAAAAAGTGTAACATGAATTAATATCAAAGAAAAAAATACTGCTTAAATAAAAAATAAATAAATAATTATAATTGCATAAGTTGATAAAAAATGCTATGCTTTACCGCGGCAGTTCCCGAGTGCCACACGTTTTTAGGATGCGCACGCGAACTAGCACACAAAACCGAAACCCTGAAGTTAGGTGACATCCTTTACGACGCGTTAGCTAGCTAACTCTATAATCCGTTATAATAACATTTTCAATGTATTAAATATCTTTTATTTTATTATTAGTGTCATTTTCTCTACAAACGTAGGATAACGCGAAGGGTAAATTTTATGGGATGATTTTTATCTTGTTACGCCAAACAAGCATAGTTTCCTACTTGCGAACATAAGTACACATTTTTTTTTTTTTTTTATGGGTGGGCTATGGTAAGCGCACGCGCGGTCCTGTCTGTCCGGGGCGATGAAAGAACGGCGCGCGGGCCCATAACCCACCCGTACTCACGTCACCTCGTTGTCGGGCCGACCACCGGAGCAGATGTGACTTGTCATCAGTGGCAACATAAGTACACATACACCTTTTTTTTTGTTTTTGAAGAAGTTTTTATTCAGTAATTGAATCTTATATACATACATGTTAGATCTCGTAGGGTCTGATATGTTTGTTATTTTTAAGTAAAATAAAAGTGAAATGAATTGCGTGCTCATATCAAAGTATTAAACAGTTACAAACATAAGAGGTGACCACAGGATATGCGCGAAAACGATCTGCTGACATTTTATTATAGGAACATCCACGATTGGGACGAGACATTGGTAACCACTACCCCCTTTTCTTGCCCGTGGGTGTCGTAAAAGACGACTAAGAGATTATAATATGCATACAATATCAAGAGAAAGAAACCCCGAAATCAAACCCTGTACCAACATGCCTGACCAGCGTGGTACATATTTAATCCCTTAGTCGTCTTGCACAACACCCAAGGACAAAATACGAAATATAACTATTTGTAATAGCATCAGACGGAATATAGCTATTTGTCATAGCTAAAAGTATACCTACTAATTTCAAAACGGTCAAACAGTTATTTAGCAAACAAAATTTCTATTTTTATAAACAAGCAATTTTCAAATTACCGGTGAGATTTCAAAAAGTAAACATACAGCTTTGATAGAAAGAACTGCGATCTTCAATGATATAACTCTATGACTATCTCGTTTTCCCTTTTTTTTGTGTGACTATAGTTGTTAGGTTAGTCGCAGATGGCTATGACAACTTTACTAGGAAATCGGGTGAGCACTGAGGGCTCTCAACTTGATATTTTGACAAAATATTATTATTTATTTAAAACGTTGAAAATTTTTATATCAAAATTGCCCTAAACATTATATCATTGAATGAATATCTTGGACAATATTAGAGATTTAAAATACGATGGAAAAACGAAGATCCGAAGCGAAACGGTGAATCGCTAGTTTATTATCTATTAGCAACCTACCCTCGCTTTGCTTCGGGTTCAATCGCCTTACCCGCGTAGTTCCAGTTCCTGTGTGAATACCGGGATAAAATATAGCCTAAGTTATTCCTTATATAGACAGTAGACCTGGTAGTAAAATATTATCAAAATAGGTCTAGCCGTTTTGAAGATTACCCACAACAAACAGATAGATAGACAGACAAAAAGTTGTTAACCAATTCTTAGGCATAGGTATCGTGCAAATAACCGTATCGGCATGAAAGAAGCTCATTATTTTAACATTACAAACAGACACTTCAATTTTATTTATTTGTATAGATGGACCTTAGAATAGTAACGTATAGAAGGTAAGTTCGCGCACAAAAAGTGAACCATTTCAATTGGAGCCTAATGGAGTTTACGCCGGAACCGTTCCGTAATTTACAAGTCATTGTACTGCACGTACGTACGCAACTCTTAAAAAATAAATTGGTAATTATGACGGTTTATGCATTCAAATGGTGTCATAACACATTTGAAAAACTTAAAAAGCTTTTTAACATTACTTTTAAAAGTATTTCGACAATTTATGTTAATAAAAACAAAATTTCTTCTTTTTCTTGTTTTTTGTCTTGGCAATCAGCTACAAATACGAGCCATTTTTGCCAGTGTCGAGTTATAATTATCTTTTCAAGTTCTCAGTTTCTTCATGTCAATAATGGTCTGACAGTAAGTCAAAGTGTCGCCTTCAACAGTGTAATGGCCACTGTTAAGGGTATCTTCTGAGAATTTTGGTGGAAACAAAAAGGTATGTATAGCAATTTTATATCATATTCACTACACCTCAGCAGTTTTGCCACTATATATTACATAAAATGCCATCAAAGTTATTTAATGTAACACGTTAAAACACTAAGATATTGACTATAATACAAGAACACCACATGACACTTCAGATTCCCGCCAAAAACTCAAAAACAAAATTTGATTTCATAATTTGTATAGCGGTGTGCGTGTGTACGTGTGTAATCGTCTGCGCGCTATTAATATTTTTATATTAATGTTTCGAACGTTCGAAGTATCACTATCCTTCTATACGTTATTATTCTAAGAGATGGACTTGTCTCACAGCAGCCGTAGTTATGGTCACAATACTATAGATACACAAGAGTTGTGTTGCAATCAAAGAGTGAAAGCTTGCACCATCTGAGCGCCACTGCCGAGTCGTTAACGGGACCGCGTACACGACATTATGGTAAGTCAATATACATTTTTTTTTACAATGCTTATATATTTTTATATACATCGTATACTAGTGTAGGGGAGGAATATAATCCCTGGAGTATTATTATACTCCTCGATTAAAAATATAAGGAAAACATTTTTTAAAATATTTAGTAGAAAGAGGTGTTTAATTGTATTCTTACTCCGTCACTACACTGTACCACGCTAGTCAAACGGTGGTATAGAGTTCTATTTTGGGTTCTCCTACTCTTGCATTATGGTATTGATATATTATATAACATCTATCATCATCATCTTAGTTCACACAAGTCTCACTGTAAAGCGTGTATCTCCTCTACAATGGAAGGAAAATTGACGTACAATATCACGCTGGTCAGACGTCTTGGTTTATGTTGAGTTTTCCTTCTTTTAAATTGATATTATCTGCATATCTATACCAATAAATAAAATTGGAGTGTCTGTTTGTAATGTCAAAATAATAGACTTTTTTCATACTCACACGGTTATTATTACCTATGCCTAAAATAGCAATTAAAAAATTTTTGTCTGTCTGTCTGTTTGTTCCGGGTAATCTTCAAAACGGCTGGACCGATTTCAAAAATTCTTTCACCAATGGAAAGCTATAATATCAGGGCGTAAACTAGACTATAGTTTATCCCGGTATTCCCACGGGAACGGGAACTACGCGGGTAAAACGACTAAAACCGAAGCGAAGCAAGGGCGGGTTGCTAGTCATATGTAATTTGAATATATCCCTTAGTCATCTTTTACGACACCCACTGGCAAAGAAACGGGCGGGGTGATGATTTGGCTTCTTACACTCTCATCATCGTGTCCGTCTCATCCAGCCCGTGTGATGAGAGTGTAAGTTGTAAGGGTAATCAATCTATACCAATAAATAAAATTGGAGTGTCTGTTTGTAATGTCAAAATTCTTTTTTCATGCTCACACGGTTATTTGCACTATACATATGTCTAAAAATCACTTTATATTTTTTCTGTCTGTCTGTCTGCTTGTTCCGAGTAATCTTCAAAACGGCTGGACCGATTTTAAAAATTCATTCACCAATGGAAAGCTATAATATCAGGGAGTAACCTAGGCTATATTTTATCGTATTCCCACGGGAACGGGAACTACGCGTGTAAAACGACTAAAACCGAAGCGAAGCACGGGCTGGTTGCTAGTAATTATATAAAACCTAGAACTACATTATTATTTAGATAAAATAGCGTCAAATTATTTGTTTCTAAACATTTTAAAAGTAATTTACATTTAAATGTAAGTAGTACGCGAGGCATTAACATCAAAACAATACTTAGAGAGACTTAAAAAAAAAGAAAGTTATAACTTCAGGCTATTCAAAAAAATATTACGGTAATTTATTTACAAAGAAAGTAATTATTTTAATACTGGATCTCACCGTGTGGGGACGGAGTAAGAATACAATTCACCACCCCTCTCTCTTACTTGTCAATGCAAGAGAATGAATACTCGACATAGAACCCTATGCTAAAACGTCTGACCAATGGTGTCATCATCATCATCACAGCCCACATACGTCCCCACTGTTGGGCTCGGGCCTCCTCCATAACGGGAGGGAATTTAACCTACTATATCGTGCTAGTCAGACATATTGGTATAAGGTTTCGTTTTGAGTTTTCCTTCTCTTGCACAGATCTTATGTGCATATTATATCCCTTAGTCATCTGTTACGACATCCACGGGCAAAATAGGTAATGGTGAATTGTATTCTTATTCCGTCACCACACGGGAAGACCCGGGAAGTCTATATGAGGTAAATTTTCCTCCCATTGTAGAGAAAGCCCAACAGTGGGATTTATGTGGGCTGAGATGATGATTATGAGATGGTCATCATCTCACCTTAGGAACGGCCTACTTTTAGGCTTGAACTTCCTCCACAGTCCGAAGAGATTTGAACCTACTATGCCACACTAACACATTAGTGAAACGCGATGGTATAGGCTTTTATTTCCAGTTTTCCTTTTCTTGCATAGATGTTATCTGCGATAATCCTTTAGTCATCTTTTACGACACCCAAGAAAAGTGGTGATGAATTTTATTCTTAAACCGTCACCACACGGACATAATATACTTTTCATTCATTCATTTCATCATATACGTCCCACTACTGGGCTCGAGCCTCCTCCATATTGGGAGGTAAATTGACCTAATATACCACGCCGATCAGGCGGGTTGATATAGGGTTTAATTTTGAATTTTCCTGCTCTTGCGTTGTTGTTATGTGCAGAAGATATCCCGCCTTTTACGACACTCACGGGGAAGAAACGGGGTGATAGATTGTATTCTTACTCCGTCACCGCACGGAAAGAAAATACTTGTATTTAATAAATATTTGCTCATGTTCCAGGGTGCATCACAATCAGGTGAACAAGTGTATAAATCTGAGAAGGAGGATCTGGTGAGTCGTATCAAGGCACGACTCGCTCATGCCGATCCTACTAAGGCTAAGGAACTAGGAGGAGTTTTCCTCTTCAACGTTATTAAAGGAACCTCTGTTTATTCATGGAGTAAGTAGCTTCATTATAAATACATAATCACAGCCCACATGATTGCAATTCACATTCAATTCACCGCTCCCTATCTTGCCCGTGGATGTCGTAAAAGACGATTATGGGATATTATATCCATATAACATCTGTGCAAGAGAAGGAAAACTCGAAATGAAACACTATACCAACATGCCTGACCAGCATGGGATATGGTATAATAGATCAAATTCCCACTGTGGAGGAGACCCAATCCCAACAGTGGGACGTATGTGAGCTGCAATGATGATGATGAAGGTAATAAGTATAATTGAAATCAAATACAAACGCGATAAAATCCGTAGTTTTATTTAAAACTAGCAATCCGCCCTCGCTTCGCTTCGGTTATAGGTTATAGTCGTTTTACCCGCGTAGTTCCCGTTCCCGTGGGAATACCGGGATAAAATATAACCTAGTTTACGCCCTGATATTATAGCTTTCCATTGGTGAAAGAATTTTTGAAATCGGTCCAGCCGTTTTGAAGATTACCCGGAACAAACAGACAGACAAACAGACAGACAAAATTTTTTTAATTGCTATAAAATAGCATAGATGTCGTGCAAATAACCGTGTGAGCATGAAAAAAGCTTATTATTTTGACATTACAAACAGACACTCCAATTTTATTTATTGGTATAGATTAGCAGCGCCCTGCGGTTTCACCACGCAATTCCTCTTCCCGTGGGAATACCGGGATAAATTATAGCTTATGTGTCATTTTGATATGTAAGCTATATTATTGTGAAGTTTCATCAAAATCCATTCAGTAGTTTTTGGGTGAAAGAGCAACAATCATCTTCACATCCTCACAAACTCACAAACTCTCACGTTTATAATATTAGTAGGATAAAATTGAAAGTTTTGAATTAACCCCGACACAAACTAAAATAAAAAAAGTATTACGTTCTCCTCAACATGAATTATCAATTAACCACTCACGCGCCGAACATCGCGGCGCTCTCAAGTGCCCCGCGCGCTTTGGTATATTGAAAAAAGTTCAGTGAATTTTATGGTTTTACGTAAACTATTACTGTTGTTATATGACAAGGAAATATGAAATAAAATATATATCAATAGCTTTTGATTGGTTGATTTAAATAAAAGTACTAAAAGTAATTGCTAATTGTAAAGTGTTTATTTGGGTCAAACGTGTGTCCCAAAAGCGCTTTGAGCACATTTTTTTTGGGTCTAACGGTATCCCAAAAGCGCTCGAGAGGTTAATTGTCATTCAACAATTACACTAGCACGTGTGAAGCACTTAATCGAATAACCATACGCCATTTTAGAAAAGAGCTGATAATGTTACACCGTTGGACCGATATTAATCAAACCATCCCAAGGAAATTGGCTATTAAATAAAAAAACCGCATCGAAACTAAGGATGCAAATTTCGGAACCAAAAACATCGATGTATCGATACATCGATGTTTGATAACCAACATCGATATACAAAAACATCGCCCTGAAAACATCGATGTATCAAAACATCTATGTTTTCTAGAAATCTTTGCGATGAGCTTTTTTTTAGCTAAATCAAGCATATTTTTTACACGAAACACTAACATTTGCTTGATGTGAGAACCTTTTTTTTTGCAGGCTCTGCTAAAAGAAACACATAAACATACATACATACATTAACATACATTTTAAATCACGCAGGCAAAACATCGATGTTTTACAATAATGAACATCGATTTCAAATATCGATATTTTTGTATTGTTTGCATCGCTAATCGAAACCGGTCCATCCGATAGAAAGCTACGATGCCATAGACACAAATAGACTGTCAGACATTGACGTCAAACTTATAACACCCCTATTTTTGCGTCAGGGGTTAAAAACAGCTTCATAAAAAGAATATTCTCCTTTAATTTTCAGCACTGGACCTGAATAACGTACAAGTATATGAAGGTGAACCAGAGGTAGATCCTGATACAACATTCACTTTGAACGAACACTACTTCAAACAGCTCGTTCAGGGTCGAGAGGATCCAAGAACGATCATACAAGCCGGTCGGTGTTCAGTCACGGGAGACATCATGAGAGCAATGAAACTTGAACCTTACATTAAATTAGAATAGAGTTAAGATTATGTTATATTTTAAATTTATATGTTTAAATTATTTTTATATTAGATAAATCGTGATACGTAATTGATAATTATTTTAAAACTCAAGTAGGCATTATGACATGAAAATTCGAATGGCTGTATGGCTGATGCTTTCGGTAGCGGCTACGAATACTACCAACCCTTAAAGTGCTCGTGGGTGTCATAAAAGTACATCATCTATACCAATAAATAAAATTGGAGTGTCTATTTGTAATGTCAAAATAATAGGCTTTTTTCATGCTCACACGGTTATTTGCACTATATGCATAAAATACACTTTATACTTTTTTGTCAGTCTGTCTGTCTGTTTGGGCAGGGTAATGTTCAAAACGGCTAGACCGATTTCAAAAATTCTTTCACCCATGGAAAGCTATAATATCAGGGAGTAACATAGGCTATATTTTATCCCGGTATTCCCACGGGAACGGGAACTACGCAGGAGAGACGACTGAAACCGAAGCGAAGCGAGGGCGGGTTGCTAATATATTATAAAATAATAGCTTTACATAAACCAGACAGACTCACGCAGTTAAGACAGTCATCAGAGTATGAAAATACAGGGTGTATCCAGGTTATGGGGCAACTGGTCAAACTGGAGTTAGGCAATGGTAGTAGGAACCCATGAAAAAAATTTGAAGCATAAATATAGATTCGTTAATGAATTATTGATATGTAAAATTTTCAATTTTGTCATCGCTTTTTCGTGTAAATCTGATTGAAATGTATAAAATCAGTGATACTTAATCTGCAACATATTTGTACTTTATTATATGTTCATTAGGAATCGAATAAATCAATGATTACGTTCACATAAGCAAGACAAACTTCACTTTAAATCAGTGGATTGGCCGATGATCGTTTACGATCCGTCTTTGTACCTACGTTACCATTGAAGCGTTTTCGCAATTAATACCCATTAATACTATCGAAGCTTTACATGTCTACATGTATCCTGTCTGTGCATGCCTACATAATACGTAACATTTAAGGCATAGACTCTTAGACACACATTTTTGTAATCACTATAACTTTTATGTTATATTATTTTTTGTGTAATATACATTCTAATTACGATCTATGAGCGTTAAACTACCACATACTCGAACAGTTGCCCCATAACCTGATACAATCTGTATATGACGCAACTTACGTTATTCGTCACTTCTTCGCCATAAGGCGATGCAACTAATTTGCTAAAACCCGCCAATTTTTGTTACATGGTAAAACTGAATTGAATTCCATAGAATAGTTTTTGCATGATAGAAATGTTCCTCAGACAATCATTCTAAACCGAAACATTCCAGCAGACAAATAGACAAACATTCTAGAATAGAATAGCATTTATTGTCACATAATAATAATTGTAATACATATTTTTATAGGCAATTTTGACAATAGAGGAATGCTCAGCGTTGTGCTGCATAGAAATTATACAGGGCTGGTTTTCAGCAAATCAAACATTTTTATTTTGGCTTAATTAACCTAAGTAACCTAAACCCTTAAGTAGGTATCCTATATTAATTTTCTTCTAAGTTTATAAAGTATAGACGTCGGCCTGTTAGAATTCTTTTATATGTATAGAAAAACAACAAAACAATTTAAAAGCTTTTCGTAATGATTTTTTAAATCACAACAAAAATCAATCGTTTCAAGTCAACAACAGTACATTTTTTAAATTATTTTTATTACCTATTATTTACTAAGATTATGTTGTAGGAGCTTTAAATAAATATTATGTTACCTGTATAATCTTTTTTTTTAATAACACAATCGAATCAAATAATGTCACTTTTATGTTCTAGCTATATTGATATTTTTATCCACCAATTTTCCATCCCCCGGGAATAGTAAGTACAGTAGAAACTCGATTATCCGGCCCTCGATTATACGGATTCGCGAATATCCGTTCTACCTAACCGCGACCTTATTGTACCTACAAATTGAAATTATGCAAGCATGAACGTGTCTGAAATGGAATGTCCCGCTCGCACCCCGCAGGATGGCTGCCCCACGCATTTCATTATCGTTTTAGTAATTATTATGCCGCTCTGAAGTGCATGCCCCGCGGGATATGTATTCGTATTTTAATAAACGCATAAAATTATATACATATGCACGAAAACGAAGGAGGTTTTTCATACATTCGTTTATCCGGATTTTCGATTATCCGAATGGTTATCGACAACAATTAGTCCGGTTAATCGAGTTTCTACTGTATCTCTTTTTTCCTGCTTGTCGGTGGAAATTGATTTAAAATTGAAACGAAGTGTAGGAGACTTGGTACTCTGAATTTCTGGCTCAAAGAGTAAGAAATCACTGCTACTCGTCGAGTTCGAAGTCGATTTTCCTTGAGAATGCGGTCGAACCCCATATTATTACTGCAGTCAGAGAATCTTGGAACTACCACTGATATATATAGGTTTTACCAACTAACCTAACTGATGTTGTTTGGGACAAATCTAAAAAGAAAATTAAATTGAATTCCTTAAAATCCATTGCAGTACATCCAATTCAATCTAAACCATTCTTGAATACACACAAAACGTCATCAAAATCGGACTTCGGTCTATCCATTTAAGAGTAGCTTAGTCAGTTACGTTAACACAAAAATTGGCTTCAACTATATTTAAATAAGATACCTTTGCAATATTAAATTATTAGGCTTGAGATGGAATTCCTTGATCCGACCTCAGAACCAACGTTATAACTTATTTACATTAAATATCTGTGTGGCGGCGGCGTAAGAATACAATTTAACACCCTTTTTCTCACTCGTGGGTGTCTGAAAAGACGACTAAGAGCTTTTTGAAGATAACATATATGCAAGAAAAGTAACATTCGAAAAAAAACAAAAACATGTGTGCAATTCACACGTGGTAGAAGTGAAACCTTCAATAATTTTGTACAAGCTTTGTAGCACGCATGCGCGCAAAAACACATACAACGCTGAGGCCCAAGCAAATTCCCTGTATATCTTAGTAACCACGAGTGCAGGAGATGCGAAGCAAAGCACAAAGAGAACTACAAACATAGGAAACTGTATAATGCTTCCTATCTCATTTTCTTCCACGTTAAATCTTATGAAATTATATATTATATGTCTCTTTTTACTGTCGCTTTTTCGTTTCCTCGACTTTTAAATCACAACGATGCTAAGTTTTCACTTTAAAAATCCCTATAGCAACCTGTCGGACCGGCGTAGCATTATAGGTAAATTTCCCTTCCATTATGGAGGAGGCTTGAGCTTGATGATGATGATAAAATTACATATCAATCAAAGTTGTTGAGATCAGATAGCAGTTCGCGATGGAAAATTATAAATATTTTTTTTGGAATGGGTCATGGTCAACGCAATCGCCGTCCGTCTCCGTCCGGGACTACAGAGGGGCGCCGTAGCACGTCGCCTTCATCTTTGAGCCGACCACCGGCCTACAGTTCCTTATCGTCAGTGGTCGGTCTGACGGAATACCCTGGTCGCGGGGCACCCTCTCCTCACGACGTCCCCCCTCAGGAACGTCGGTCGTCGTCCAGTAAATCTCCGGTTCAGTCAAAAATATAAATCTTAACCAGTTTTTACGACATCCACGTGCAAATAGGTAAGATATAATGACATATTGTGAACCCGTCTTTACACAGTTACCGAGACCAGTATGAAAACTTGGTGCATTTTTACTACTTACATTACAAAGCCGAAGAGTTTATTTGATTGAACGTGGTCTCAGAAACTACTGGTCCAAATAAAAAAATCTTTCTGTGTTAGATTGCCCATTTTATCAAGAAAGAATAACAGCTATATATTTAATAGATATCATATTACTTTACAAGCAAAAGGGAACGAAGAGGAGATAGAAAGTTGTAAAAACAGGAACAAATTTTTCCTCTTGAGAGCTGCCATTAAATGCACTGCGCGTAATAGGTGTGTTCAACGAACTCTCTCTAACACTCTCTCTCTTTATCTCTTCTCTCGCTAGTCAGCTTGTTATTTACAAGACAAAAAACAGTACTATAGAAGCCGCATAGTAATTTACAAATATGTGTATCATCATCATCATCATTTCAGGGTATCGCGGTCGACTGCTCTACGTAGGCCTCCCTCGTGTTACGCCACAAAGTGCGGTCCTGTGCCGCTTGCATCCAACGACGCCCAGCAACTTTTACCAGGTCATCGGTCCACCTAGTGGGGGGCGTCCTACACTGCGTCGTCCAATACGTGGTCGGCACTCGTGTTAAACTGATTTAAAAAAAACTGGAGTCGTCGCTCAGGACGCCTGGCAAATGTGAAACATCGAAATTATTTTGTACAAGTATATACTTGTATATGCATAAAAGAACAGATTACGACAGGAACTAATATTGCATAAATCTATACATATAATAAAATTGCAGAGGTCGAAATTCTGTACATTGAAAAAAATGCTAAAAACCGAGTCAGGGGGGTGTTAGAAGTGAAATAGAACACATCCAGGTTGTTTTCAAATTTTTTGTTTCTCTGTCTGTTTGTCTGTTTATCTGTTTGTACGGGCTAATCTTCGAAGTTATTGGACCGATTTAATTAAAATTTTGCATGGTGGTACCTTACATCCCCGGGCAACATTTAGGATATTTTTAATCCCGGAAAATGAAAGAGTTCCCGTGAGATTGGCGAAAAACTGTAGTAACTTATACAGTTTAGTACACAACCTACTTAATTGAAAATCAATATAAAAAGATTCATTATAAACGAAATTTATTCTGAAAATCCACCCCGCCGAGGATTATCCTTTTTAATGGTGTAAAATAGGGGATGAATTATGCTTTGATATTTTTCACTCTATATACAAGTAATAAATTCATACCACCTCAATGATTAATTAACTGCACATAGTGGCTGATAGCATAGTGGTTAAGATAACAACTTACCATGCCAGTGTCACGGGTTCAATTCCAACGCCGGACAATTTTTTGTGTGATCGACAAATTGTTGCTGGATAGACTAGATAGTAGTAAACTGAGTCTAATTTATGTCTGTCACTTTTATGTTTGTGAGGTTTCTCGGTGGATGGTGTAACGGGAAATTCATAATTTGTAAAATAATTAATAAAAATCGGCCAAGTGTGAGTCGGACTCGCGTACGAAGGGTTCCCTACCATTGACTAGGTAAACAACAGTTGGTACACAGAAATTTTATATTTTAACCTTCACCTGTTACCTGATATCGAGCAAAATTAGGCAAAAAATCAGGTTTTTGTATGAGAGACCCCGTTAAATATTTATTTTATATTCCTTATTTATTATTATTTTAATTTTATTATTATTTGTTATTAAAAATATAACAGTATTTTGTAAATATTTCAAGTGCCTACCTACCCTACCTGACATTATCGATATCGAGCAAAAAAGAGCAAAAAAAATCGCGTTTGTTGTTATAGCGGCAACAGAAATACATAATTTGTAAAAATTTCAACTGTCTAGCTATCGCGGTTCTTGAGATGCGACCTGGTGAGATATAGACAAACGGACAGACAGCAAAGTCTTAGTAATAAGGTCCCATTTTTATCCTTTTGGTACGGAACCCTACAAAGAAAGGCTGTGCAGGGTCACTCGAACACCCTTTTTTGACCCCAGGCAGCAAATTATGTTGTCGTGGTATCGCCCGCGCGCGGTCATTGTTGTCATACGAGCAAGCAGCACACCTTATGGTAAGTGATACTGCTCATGAACTTTTGCCAGCCATGTCGAGAGTGTGCTTCTATCACGTAAAGATAGTAAAGCGCAAGCACTAGGGCTAGACACCACCCGACACGACAGCAATGGAACGAGTCAGCTTGGAAGTTTTTCTTCCTGACTCGCTCTGCCGAGTTATTACGCGAGATAAATGCGAAACAGAAAATGGCGACGTCATACGGCAGTTCTTGGTCTATCGACTATGGTCTAAGTGATGGTAGGCAGCTTTGGTAGTGATACTTGCGATAAATTCACGCCGCTGCTCTACCCCGGGAACACAGACCTTTTTTTTATTGCAAATGGTGGTGAACAAGCAAACAGTACGCATGATGGTAAGTGTTCCTGCCACTCAGGACCTTTGCAATACCAGAGCCACAGCTAAGCCGCTGCCAGCCACGAAGAAAGTAAAGGGAGTGTGAATTTTTTTTTATTTAAAACGGTGGCAAACGAACGAACAGTACATCTGATGGTAAGTGTTGCTGCCGCTCATGGACCTTTGCTAGGCCGCTGCCTACCGGGAAAAAAGTTAAGGGAGTGTGAATGCCTGCAATAAATTTCGGTGATATTAAAGATATCACTAAAAGCCACCAGACGCAAACACCCTCAGAAAGTTGGCCTGCCGGTTCTCTCACACACCGAAGGAAGCACAATAACAAATTACTACTACTCGGATGTAGATTTTTTGCGAGAGTATGGTAATATCCCGGACAGACCCGCCCGTGGCTATAGACAGACAACTGTCAACAGTATGGTCCTACTATTCCCTACTATTAAATAAAAAAACATATCTCAAAAGTATGCCTGCTGTATCTTAGCTAGAAAAACAATTGTGGGAGGGCTCCGTGTATTTCCACATATAAGTCCCAGGGGAGGGTGCCGGCCAAAGCGCACGCTGCCTCGGTCGACATGGTACGGTATCTGCGTGTAGCCCTAAGCACCATGACTTTCTTCGAATGCCAGAAAAAGCTCTAAGACAAGTGGTCAGGGCCATTGATCGAACCAGTCTCGCGTACAGCCGTCAACATGTTACACTGCGTCAACGAGCCGGGGAGTAATTTGATAAAAATGCTCCTGAAAGCATTTTGGGTTAATTCGGTTCCACTGATCGAGGACCAGATAAAATATTTGGGCTTAGTACTCTAAGCCCAAATATTTTATCTGGTCCTCGATCGAGTGGCACCGAATTAACAGTGATTGCTGTGCCGACAGGTGTATAGTTACGAAGTCTATGAAAAAGCAAATCATTCGTTTTATATAGATCTACTCTAAGCGGCAGCGTGACTCATTGAATCACCACTTTGATACCAAATATGGCCAAAGGTAACACTTATTTAAATTGAGTCCAAACTGGAGTAAGTCCAGTTTCAGCTAATATACCATACAATCACCCGCACGAACTACCACAGCTGGGAGCAGAACAAAATAGGCGTTAGCACAAAGTCCTCTGCGCGCTTCACGCAGCGGCCACTGCCTCAAATAAGAAGCACCACTCGATAACAGCGCCTGCCTGATATACCAGATTGGTAAACTATTACATTAGTTGACGACATCTAAATACACCGCCAACAGCCCCTCTCCGCCAGTGAGCGCCTTAATGACAATGTGCCAGAAAAAGTTGGTCTGATCGAGACAACCTCGCTAAGGTATTGGCTGATGCAGGCAATCACGATTCTCTACATTAGCTTGCCATCAAGAGCAACACGTTGTGCCTGTAGAATCCTGAACACACTACACAGTTATCTGTGATTGCCCCTGTCACATATTATGACTTCTACGCGGACGAAGTCGCGGGCAAAAGCTAGTTATTAATAAAATATTACAGTTTTTTTTATATAATTATGATTTTTATAAACATTTATTTTCATTAGTATACACTAAAGGTATGTGTTTAGGTTAATTATTTATTTTGAGCTCACTAGATGGCGTTGTACAAAATTCTAAAACGAGCTATGGTTTCGTTACACAAATGTACATATTGAAGCGTGGCGTTATCGCCACACCAGTGATCAGGTTCACCCACGCCTATAGATGTTTCACATCAAAATCGTTTACAAATTAAAACCTATATAATTAGATAGTCACATAGGTTATGTATTATCGCATTATTCGTATGGAAACGGGCACTACAACGTGTTAACGAAGAATACAATTCACCAGCTCTACTCTTGTCGGCGCTTGTCGTAAAAGGCAACTAAAGGACTTTATGCATGTAAAAGACAAAAATTCGAAATAAACCCCTTTTTTAGGGTAGGTTACGGTCGGCGCACTCCTCGCACCACTCCGTCCGGGGGCGACAACGGGGCGTAAGCACGCACACCCGTAACCCACCCGTGACACGTCGCCTTCGTCGTTGGACCGACCACCGGAGCAGGGTGACTTGACGTCAGTGGTCGGTCTGATGGAATACTCCTTGAGGAGTACCCTCTCCTCGACCGACGTCCCCCCCGTCTGACCAATCCAGCATGGTAGATCAATTTCCCTCTCCTTACTGAGGAGGCTCGAGCCCAGCAGTGGGACGTATATAAGCTGAGATGAAAAATAAAGTGCAATGAGTTTGATTCGTTGTTTCCAACTAGTTTATAAATAAAATATTTTTATAGAAACTTGTTCACTCATCTGCACTTCCATAGCGGACAGGTTTTATATAAAATATTTGATATATTTCATTAGGGATCCGTAGATTATAATCACCAGCTTCTGTAGTACCTTACCTAGTAGGATCACCATCTGATCAGTGATAGTGAATATGGCTTTGGCAACGGCCTGGCCGTGCCCCTGGTATTGCGAATTTCCATGTGTGGCAGTACTACTTACCTAAAGCTGTGCTGCTCGCTCGATTGCCACCATTTATACCAATAAATAAAATAGGAGTGTCTGTTTGTAATGTCAAAATAATAGGTTTTTTTCATACTCACACAGCTATTTGCACTATACATATGCCTAAAATACACTTTTTATTTTTTTTTGTCTATCTGTCTGTCTGTTTGTTCCGGGTAATCTTCAAAACGGCTGGACCGATTTCAAAAATTCTTTCACCAATGGAAAGCTATAATATCAGGGCGTAACCTAGGCTACATTTTATCCCGGTATTCCCACGTGAACGGGCACTACGCAGGAAAGACGACTGAAACCGAAGCGCAGCGAGGGCGGGTTGTTAGTATATAAATAAAAATATTACGATTTTTTTAAGAAAATGATGATTTTTATTCAACAAACATTTATATTAATTAACTAGCAATCCGCCCTCGCTTCGCTTCGGTTATAGGTTATAGTCGTTTTACCCGCGTAGTTCCTGTTCCCGTGGGAATACCGGGATAAAATATAGCCTAGTTTACGCCCTTATATTATAGCTTTCCATTGGTGAAAGAATTTTTGATATCGGTCCAGCCGTTTTGAAGATTACCCGGAACAAACAGACAGACAGACAGACAGACAAAAATTTTTTAATTGCTATTTTAGGCATAGGTGTCGTGCAAATAACCGTGTGAGCATGAAAAAAGCCTATTATTTTGACATTACAAACAGACACTCCAATTTTATTTATTGGTATAGATAGAAGACAAGAATTAAAAATTCAAACATTTCAAATTGTGACAGCCACGCGTAACTTTACGCCACGCGTAGCTTTGCGTCACGCGTAGCTTTACGCCACGCCAATGATCAGGTTTACCCTCGCCTATAGAAGTTTCATAACAAAAGGCGCCATCAGACAAAGCTTGTCCTGGTCTATATACCATAAACAGTTTAAGGATTCGTAGTATTCGTATCCACTACCCCACAGGGCATGATTCATTCAACTGTGTTGTTATGGAGTAAGAATACAATTAACCACCCCCTCACTAATCTGTGGGTGTCATAAAAGACGGCTAAGAGATATATGCAGGTAACATTGTTGCAAGAGAAGGAAAACTGGATATAAAACCATATCATCATCATCACAGCCCACATACTACGGGAGGGAATTTGACCTACTATACCATGCTGGTCAGACATGTTGATATAGAGTTTCATTTCGAGTTTTCCTTCTCTTGCACAGACCTTATGTGCATATTACATCCCTTAGTTGTCTTTTACGACATCCACGGGCAAGATAGGGAGTGGTGAATTGTTTTCTTACTCCGTCACCACACGGACTAAACCATATTCGTATGTATGTCAAATTTCACTTCGATTGTGAAAGAAGCACCAGCTCAGCTGTGGGACTTAATGTGCTGAGTTGAAAATGGGGTGATAAATGTTTTACACAAATTTTATTGCTAATATTTAATAGTATTAAATGATTCGCTAAGAGATTATCTTGCCACTCATCAGCATATCAGCTTCATCTTGGACATATATTATATTTTCCTAACTCATAACAATGCTATTATTAAAGTTGATTTTATAAGTTTTTCAGAAGAATAATGTTGCCTTAGAATAATAACATATAGAAGGTAAGTTCGCGCACAAAAAGTGAAGCATTTCAATTGGAGCCTAATGGAGCTTACGCCGGAACCGTTCCATAATGTACAGGTCATTGTACTGCACGTAGGTACGCAACTCTTAAAAAATAAATAGGTAATTATGACGGTTTGTGCATGCAAATGGTGTCATAACACATTTGTAAAACTTAAAAAGGTTTTTAACGTCACTTTTAAAAGTATTTCGACAATTTATGTTAATAAAAACAAAATTTGATTTCATTAAATTTGATTTCTTTTGTATAGTGGTGTGCGTGTGTACATGTGTAATCGTCTGCTCGCCATTAGTGTTTTTAGATTCAAATTTCGAACCTTCGAAGTATCGACACTATCCTTCTATACGTTATTATACTAAGAATGCTGCTTATTTTTATGGTAATCCCACAGGAGTAAAGGTTGTTCACATAAATATTGTACCACATAGGCACCTGTGATGTTAGATTTAAAATTACTAAAAAAAAACATTTATTCTTTCCGTGTGGTGATGGAAGAATACAGTTCACCACCCTATGTCTCACCCGTGCTTGTCGTAAAAGTTGACTAAGGGATATAATATGGCGATAACATCTGTGTAGAAGAGGAAAAACTCAAAATATATCCAACTCCTCTAATCGGTGTGGTACAGAAGGCCTATTTTCTTGCCATGATTTTTTTTTGGAGGGTGGACCATGGTCAGTGCACCCGCCGCCCGGCTGCATCCGAGACGATGGAGGGGCGGCGAGCGGCCCCAAGTCCCACCCGTGACACGTCACCTTCGTCGTCGGGCCAACCACCGGTGCAGAGTAACTTATCTTCAGTGGTTGGCCCGACGGAATACGCCTGTTGCGGGGTACCCTCTCTTCTCGACGTTCTCCCTCGGGGACGTCGGTCGCCGTCACGTAGGGCCTTCCATTGTGGAGAAGACTCGAGCCCAGCATATGAGCTGATAAGTCATTATACTGAATAGTCCTTTTGCGTTCCATGATACTTACGAGAGTTTGAAGCTTAGACCAGACTTCTGATCTTAGCTATATGTATAAGCAATCATCTGGACCGGTTTAACCCTATCAGGGCCAACAAGCAATACAATTCACGGGTCCACGGTCCAAGGTTTATGAGCAGCACCATCACTTACCATCAGGTGTGCTGTTTGCTCTTTTGCTACGACAGCAATAAAGGAATTATATTGAAGTAATATACAAATTTCCAAAAAACGTCTGATGATTTTGTTTTTTCTTGGTGCAGGCCAGTCGGTATGGCCCTAAGCAGTTGCCTAGTCTGCCTTATGGATAAACCGGCCCTGGCAATCATACAGCATTTCAGCTCATATACAGCCAACTTTGGGCTCAAGCCTCCTCCACAATAGGAGGGAAATTGACCCACTATACTACTGAAAATTGACCTACCATACTGGTTAAAAATGTTGGTATAGGCTTATATTTCGAGTTTGTCTCTTGCATAAATGTTATATGCTTCTTACATCCCTTAGTCGTATATTATGATATCCACGAATAAGATTTTCCGTATGATGATGGAATAAGAATACAGTTCACTACTCCTTCTTTTACCTGTAGGTGTTGTAAAAGATGACTAAGGAATTAAATATGCATATAATACCTATGCAAGAGAAGGAAAACTTGAAATGAAACCCTATACCAACGGCTGCTCGGCGTAGGTCAATTTCCCTCCTATTGTGGAGGAGGCTCGAACCCAACAGCGGGACGTATTTGAGCTGTATTAATGATGATGATTATAGGTTAGAAAAGGGGAGCATTGTTTTCTTACTCCGTCACAGCGAAAATTAGTAATTTTAAATTCCCCAGAGATTAATTATATGCAGAACCAATATTGGTCGTAACATTCGCATCTTGTCATACACAGATCTATTTGGAGGCAGTCGAGAGGTGTATGACCTAGCCGTGAACCTGTGATACCGTTCGCAAACCGGCCCTCGCGTACAGCCTCCATAGAGGTATAGCAACTTTGTTTTAGTTACTTTTATTGCCTTATTAAATTGACATTTTTATGGAGTTTTGATACAATCAAATGAGCAAGTAACTCGTGTAATAAATTTTAAATGCCAGTCGTTGCCCACCCCAGCAATTTTAGAACCGAGCTACGGCTTGATTACTGACTATAAGGTAAGAATTTGAACCTTCAGGTGACTCGCTCAACGAAGAGCAGTAGTAAAGTCCTTTTTTATCTACATCTATACTAATATTATAAAGAGGAAAAGTTGTATTTTTAAACATTTGTTACGAATAAACTCAAAAACTATTGGACGGATTTCGATAATTCTTTCACCATTAGAATGCTATATTATCCCTGAGTAACATAGGCTATATTTTATTCCAGTATTCCCACAAGAACGGCAACTACGCAGGTAAGGCAACTGAAACCAAAATGAAGTGAGGGCGGGTTGCTAGTTTTATAGTAAATGGAACAAAGGGAGACCCAGTACTGTTTCCTCTCTGAACAAGGCATCCTCGGGGCGGTTCGGTCTTCGGTCCGGCCATAGATGTCAAGGAATCGTTACCAGTGGTCGGCTCAATGCGATAGGGAGGGAGTACGGTAGGTACAGTATAATACGGTCCGAGTAGTAACAATTTATTACTGCGCTTCGTTCGGTGTGCGAGAGATCTTGAACCCCAACTTTCTGAGGGCATTTGCGTGTGGTGGGTTTTAGTGATGTTTTTAGTATCACCGAACCTCATTGCACGCATTCACACTCCCTTCAATTTCTTCGCGACAGGCAGCGGCCTTGCAAAGGTCCAAGAGTGGCAGTAACACTTACCACCAGGTGTACTGTTTGCTTGTTTGCCATCGTTTGCAATAAAAAAAAATAGTAAGTCTCTCCCATTGCAGAAGGGGCTCGGCGCCATCAGTGAGACGTATATGAGCCGTAAGGAGGAATAACATTAAATAAATATCATAATCAATAAAATTGAAAATTTTGTATAATCCCCGAAACAAACTAAAACAATAAAAAACCGGCTAGTGCAAGTAGGAGTCGGGTACGAAGGGTTCCGTACCATTATCTATAAAAATAGGCAAAAGATTGTTTTTTTTTTTTTGTATGGCAGCCCCCCTTAAATATTTATTTTATTTTATTTTTAGTATTTATTGTTATAATGACAACAGAAATCCATAATTTGTGAAAATTTCAACTGTCTAGCTATCACGGTTCTTGAGATACAGCCTGGTGACAGACAGAGGGACGGACAGACAGCGAAGTCTTAGTAATAGGGTCCCGTTTTTAACCTTTGGGTACGGAACCCTAAAAAGGTATGTTCTCTTCAAAGGAATTATCGCAAAAATAAGATATGTCTGAAATTTTTGAAGAGTTGGGTTCTCCGGTGACCATTCTAGTTGCAGCATCAAGTGGAAGTTATCAATTAATTCTCATTTGACGATTATACTGGCACGAGTGAAGCACTTAATCGAAAAATCATACACCGTTACATCAATTTGGAGCTGAGGCTCTTACATTACTGAACCGATATTAACCAAACATAACTATAAACCACCGCTAGGAAACTGGCTTTCAAATGAAAAAAGCCGCATCGAAATCAGTCCATCCGTTTGAGAGCTACGATGCCACAGACAGACAGACATCTACGTCAAACTTATAACACGCCTCTTTTTAGAGGAGGGAGTTAAAAACTATTCTACACAAGTAAAACTGCGGGCACAACTAGTAATAATAATATAAAAGAAAGTTTTGATTGATATCTGATTACAACAGTTATTTGTGTCCTACATATGTCTGTCTGTACGTCCGTCAAATTATATTTCGAATTACCGTTACTAACGGTACATAGCCGAGATAGTTAAAATACTATTTTAGGTCATATTTGTGAAGTGCCCTCCACATCTTCTTTATATAGAGAGTGTCCGGTAATTAATGGTCCGGTAATTAATTAATTAACCTTGAAATGTCTTATAGTAGAACTTATGACCATTCAGAAAAAATACAAACAAAATCTATCATAAGATAAGTACAAAAAACTGTATTAAATACTGTATTAAAAAACTGGGTAAGTACGAGTCGTAGTCGCGCACGACGGGTTCCGTACCATTATCTATAAAAAGTATAAAAAAAGTTGCGCTTGTTATATGGGAGCCTCCCTTAAATATTTATTTTATTTCGTTTTTAGTATTTGTTGTTATAGCGGCAACAGAAATTTATAATTTGTAAAAATTTCAACTGTCTAGCTATCGCGGCTCTTGAGATACAGCCTGCTGACAGACAGACGAACGGACAGACAGCTAAGTCTTAGTAACAGGGTCCCGTTTTTACCGTTCCATTATCCAAAGGGGTACGGAACCCTAAAAAGAACATTTATTTTTTGCATTATTTTACTTAATTGAACACTATGACTCGAAATTAATGAAATTCATCAGTTTTTTGTAGTTTTTATATTAAACACTAACTGTACTGATAGATAGATAGTAAAAAGTAAGACTAGTTCAGGTACTTTTCTTAAAGAAAAATATTCAAGTTCCTTTATTTTGGAAAAGTAGCAAAATTTATTTTTTAAAGAAAGTTTATCTTTAAAAAAAATGTATGAATACATGAGTGACTAATAATTTTAAAATAATTTCGGTTTCAGACTCTGAACAACAATTTGTGGATCGCACAAAGTATTGTCCTACGTGGGCTTTGATCCCGCGACACGGACACGGTAGGTCGGTACCATAATCACTACGCCATCTGTGCATTGTTATATTGACAATAAATGTTATTATACTCTACATTCTTAGCCAGCTACCATACGTAAACTAAAACATTAACGCAAAGAAAATCTATACGAAAATATAAATCTGTTACTTGTAAGTTTTAGTTCATAATAATGTCCGTTTGCCGACAATTATCTATCGAGGACAGGTCGCATTGCTAGTTATATAGTTAGATAATCGATATAGAATGGCAGGCCGATGTTAAGGACGACCACACTAAACCCTTTGCAAGGAATAAAAATATGCACTTAATTTTGTACAATCACGTGCTAAAGTGGTTTTAAATATTTTTTCATCAATGCTATTTAGTTTTTTTCTTCTTCTTCCTGTCAGCCTATTAATGTCTTATTGCTGGGCTCTAGCCGCTTCTATAAGATCATTATCATCTTGCTCTTATCCCAATTACTTGGGGTCGACGCAATATGTCATCTGTTTTGACATATTGCAAAAAGTTTCGGCAATGACTTTTATAACCGGCCGCCTGCCCGACGTCAACCCACCTTGGGAATGTAATCGTTGACCCAAATGGTACCAGATGGAGTTGATCCGGGTCAATCTAGGGCTCTTAGTCGTCTTTTACGACACCTACGAGCAAAGCAAGGGTTGGTAGTATTCAAAGCCCACCACACAGCACAGCCGCTGCTATAAGATGAGGAAAGGTAAACCGTTAATACCGCGGTGGTCAGACGGGTTGGCATAGGGTTTCATATCGAGTTTTTCTTCTCTTAATATCCATATAATGTATCGATGTCCATTTTTAAACATTATCCTGTCCAAGATAACCGTCACGCTTGGTGGGCGGGTTGGATATCACAGTTGATGTTATAAGTATTTCAGGAGAGCGTTGGTGATTATTCAGCATTTATGAATTCTACGGGAAATGGTGTGGTGATGAGTCTATATTTTTTTACCCATCACCACACGGAAGAATTATTGGGTTATAGATTATTTCCTATACATTTTCTGATCTTTATATAAAAAACGTTGCCCATTAAGTAAAATATCCTTTAGTGTCAAGGACCTTATAGACGTACAATTAATGTACACATATAATAAGACTCAAAACCATTATGGGTCATTTTTTTGCAGATTATAGGTTGGACGCACCCGCCCCAATCATCTGGCGATGGAAGAGGACCATGCCGTCGTCAGATAGAATGTTTGTCTTTTAGTTCCAACTGTCATTTCATTAGAATTAATTCTCAAAGGCAACATAAATTTTTCAACGAAATTATTGTAGTTTTCATGAAACACTTGCGTTTATGACTGCACCCGCACTACCAGCTGGCCGGGATAAAATGGCGTATTTTATTATTTACACGGACCTCTTACAAGTCACCAGTGTGTTACACGCGCGAACACATATTGTTATTCTATATTCAAATTCAAATTTAAAAACAAAATGCTTAAGAAAATTTGTTTACTTTTTTTGGCTGTCATGATTGCCAGTAGCGAAGGTGAGTGAATTCGTAAATGTTTTATAAAATAATTTTTATTAATTAATATATTTTATTGTTTTATTTAAGAAAAATAGATTGTAAAAAATAGTGAAGATCGAATAGGATTTTAAAACTTCATGTCTCAAATATATAAAATATTTTAGTCAATAGATTTTCTGTCTACCTAATCTTTAGTTTTATTATATTGAAAGTTCATCTCGTATTGATAATTATTGTTGAATTAAGTAATGAAATTGATATAGTGAAAACTTCTAATTGAAATGTAAAAAGCAAGCCCTTATATACCATCTTTTTTTTAATTCAAATATCCTTCTTGGTGTAACGCGATAATTTGTAAACAGGGATAATTTAAAACGTAAATAATTATGATTTATTTTTCACTGTAGTGTTATTAATTGATTGTATTTTCTTTTGGAGTAGGTATAAATGTATAGGTATATATATATATATCTATACATTATTATAAGTTTAAAATGAATAATTATTGTTTAATTACAATAAAAATGTTTCACATACAATTTTCTATATCAAATTTAAACTACAGAAAATGCAATGTCATAGGTGTTCAACCAACAAATTACGACGTAAGCCGAAACTATCTCGGCAGGCAAGTAGGCGGTGAGTGTAAATTAAAAAATATTTGCCATCATTATGGTTATAAGCGCCTGACAATCAAACATTAAATCATTCATGCGGTAAAAGCACAACAATACTTAAGAAAAAAATCTCAAAACATCTCGGATTCGCTTAAATTAATGCATGATTTTAAATGACATCTGCCCATATTTGGGAGAGGGTTCACCTTCATTTCTTACAATCCATTACATCCGTGGTGCTATCACTACTTAATTCTTCATGCCATCTCAATTTTCGCCGTCGTTTTCTCAAGTCATAACTTTTCTATTTCTTACCATAAATAATCGGTCACTGGGCCAAAAACCTTAAACGAAAACTTTGATTGCTCAAGAAAATCCAAGGAGTTTTTAAACTCGATCACTGGGACGGTAAAGGACTCGATTACAATTAGGTATGAGTAGAGATTTAAAAAAAATACGTTGAGTTTTTAAAAATAGAACGCCTAGGCCTATCTACCTTCGAAGAAAATGGCGGGCTACAAACTCGTTTAATTTCGGTATATGTATTATGTATGTGTCAAAATTTTATTTTCACAAATATATTTTCCATTAACGGATAAACGGATACAAACCACATCCATAATCATAACTAATTATAGCAAATCAGATAGCCGGAATGATACCCAATTATTCGATTTAACAATGTAATGAAATCTTTTTCTAGAAATTCTTCTTAGAATAATAACGTATAGAAGGCAAGTTCACGCACAAAAAGTGAAGCATTTCAATTGGAGCCTAATGGAGCTTACGCCGGAACCGTTCCGTAATATACAAGTCATTGTACTGCACGTACATACGCAACTCTTAAAGAATAAATAGGTAATTATGACGGTATGTGCATTCAAATGGTGTCATAACACATTTGAAAAACTTTAAAAGGTATTTAACATTACTTTTAAAAGTATTTCGACGATTTATGTTAATAAAAACAAAATTTGATTTCATAATTTGTATAGTGGTGTACGTGTGTAATCGACTGCGCGCATGTAGTATTTTTAGATTCATGTTTCGAACGTTCGAAGTACCGACACTATCCTTCTACACATTATTATTCTAAGTTCTAGAAATTCTTATTTTAAATAAGAAGAATAAAGTTAATTTCAAATTAACTATATTTCAAATTATTAAAATCTGTGTGGTGATGGAGTAAGAATACATTCACCACCTCCTATCGTGTCCGTGGGTGTCGCAAAAACGACTAAGATTTTCTTTTGTGTGTATATGGATAGCCGCAGATGGCTTTCACAGCTTTGCCCGGCCTATGGGTGAGCGCTGAGGGCTCTCAACTCGGTAAAGCTCTAAACTAAGGGATATAACATGCATATCTTTATATGGGTGTACATAATTCTTCTGTACGTTTGTGACTAAACTCCAAAATGGCTGAGCCGATTTTGATGGAATTTTTTGTATGTTAATGTACATTCAACAATGGTTTAGATTAATAATTTGACCCGGTAGGTGGCGTTGCGATCGATTCCAAGGTGTCATATATTATCTTAATATGTACAGAACAGGGTCTGTTGGGTTAGCTAGTAACATCTAAACTAATCTAAAGCATGTGCAGAAGAAACTCGAAATAAAACCTTATAAGTACCCCGCATGACAAGCGTGTTTACTTTTTTCAGTTTACGCTGATATTATAAACGTTTTATACGTACGTTCTCCGCGTGATGACGGAGTAAGAATACAATTCATCACTCCCTATCTTGTCTGTAAATGTCGTAAAAGACGACTAAGGGATATAATATACATATAACATCTGTCTAAGCGAAGGAAAACTCGAAATAAAACCCTATACCAATATGACTGACCATAATGGTATAGTAGGTCAATTTCGCTTCTATTGGGAAGGAGGCTCGAGCCCAATAGTGGGACGTATATGAGCTCAGACGATAATACCTAAACATCACAGCTAGTTTTTCTCAAACATACATCATTTTAAAATATTTTCACGAATTAACAGTTTCAATTCATTTAAATTTTTTGCTTTTCAGTAAACTTCAGACTTTATATCTGTTTTTTTTTTTACTATTTATTATTCAAACAGCAAGATTTGTGCAATTAATTGAATGCATGAATAATATCTTATATCTTTACACGAGCAATTCTTGTATATATATATATATATATATATATATATATATATATATATATATATATATATATATATATATTAAGGATCTCGGAAACGGCTCCAACGATTTTGATGAAATTTGGCATACCAGAGGTTTCGGGGCCAAAAAATCGATCTAGCTATGTTTTATTTATAGAACATAGCTAGATCGAGAAAATGTTGTTTTATCGGTGTTTTTAACTAATCAATACAATGAGTACAGTGACATAAATTGTCAATAGAATATGGATTCAAATTTCGCCATCAACGTCAAGAGCGGCGATAGCTCAGTTGGGAAGTTGTCCAGGTTTCTTTTATGTTATGTTTTGGCATTCAAACAGCGTGGAATCGAATCTCGGTGTTATTATTATTCTCTTTTTGTAATTCTTGACATCTTTTTCATTATTTAATTTTTATTAATATATGTAACCAGATATTTTTTCCTTATATGTGTTATGAACTAGATATGTTTGGTAGTTTTTTAGCGAAACAGAGTACTACTGTAAGGAAAAATAAAGCCGAAAATACCTTGAGCCTCTCTGTGTCATTAGCGCTATCTTAGTAGGCTAATTTCCCTCATTTGGAAAACCCCTTGGCCAAAGGTAGGCCAGGCCTTACATAGTCAAAATTTCGTATTAGATTATAAATTACACAAATAGCGTGCACATGGCGTTAATCATCTCATCATTTCAGCCCATGTCTCACTGTCGTGCTCGGGTCTCCCCCACTATGGGAGGGAAATTGACCTACTATACTACACTGGTCAGACATGTTGGTATAGGGTTTTGTTTCGAGTATTCCTTCTCTTGCATATTATATCTCATAGTCGTCTTTTACGACACCCGCGGGCAAGAGAGGAGGGTGCTGAATTGTATTCTTACTCCGTCACCACACGGAAAACAGTGTTAATAAAATCAAAGGACTGAGTCTTTGAGCTTCATATAAAATTTATATGTGGATATTCATCATCAGCTAATTTACGTCCCAATGCCGGGTCCGAGCATACTCCACAATAGGAGTGAAATTAACCCATTATATCACGCTGGTCAGTCGTGTTGATGTTATATCGAGTTTTCCATCTCTTGCATAGATGTTATCCGCATATTATATTCTTGAATTGCCTTTTACGACATCCATAAGCGAGATAGGACCTGGTAAATAGTATTCTTACTCCGTCACTACGAACAGAAAAGGATACATACATAATACTCCTTTTAGCCTTAGCCATAGTTGATTAAAAAATACTGGCAAACGCATTATTTCAACCTTACTGCGGCAGATTTTTAATATGCGATATTTAAGCCAAGTCATATTTATTTTCAAAAATTATAACGTAGTTCCTAGAAACCACCACAAAAGAGGAAACCATAGACCAAAAGTCACATAATTATTACTTTTTTTATCATTGACAATACAATGATGAGGTAGGTAACTAGTATTGTCCAAAAACCGTACATGTCATCTTACAAAGAAACGTCACGGTATTATACTCATTAATTAACTACCTACGTAGACTAATTACAGAATAAGGAAGCATCACAAGGTCATATTCACGATTATTTGGGTATTTTAACGTAAAAATAAAACGTTATACCAGTAATTTTGATGCAAATAATTAAAAGTACAAAGATTGGCATCTGATTTAAATTAACATGCATATTAATTGTTTATTGTAATGATATTTTAACTTCCCATACATAAATTACGGGTGATTCACTCTTAAACGTGCACATCAAGGTTTTCGACAGCGATCTAGTAGGTCGATCTCAATTTTGAGCAAGATCTTCAGTAGGCTAATTGTTACTTAATGTCTTACTTAATATATTTGATTATAATCGATTTATGAATACGGGTCATAGTGCTACTAAGCCTACGTTATCGGTTTGTTGATAAGGGAACTGGCAGATTAAGAATACTATTCACCACTGCCTATCTTGCCCGTGGATGTTGCAAAAGATGACTAAGGGATATAATATGCTATAACATATGTGCAAGAGAAGAAAATCTCGAAATGAAACCCTATACCAATATGTCTGACCAGCATGGTATAGTAGACTAAATGCCCTCCCATTGTAGAGGAGGCCCGAGCCCAATAGTGGGACGTACGTGGGCTGCGGTGATGATGATGATGAACTATATTTCTTAACAAGCAACCCGCCCTCGCTTCGCTTCGGTTTTAGTCGTTTTACCCGCGTAGTGCCCGTTCCCGTAGGAATACCGAGATAAAATATAGCCTAGTTTACGCCCTGATATTATAGCTTTCCATTGGTGAAAGAATTTTTGAAATCGGTCCAGCCGTTTTGAAGATTACGCGGAACAAACAGACAGACAGATAAAAAAAAATTAATCGCTATTTTAGGCATAGGTGTCGTGCAAATAACAGTGTGAGCATGAAAAAAGCCTATTATTTTGACATTACAAACAGACACTCCAATTTTATTTATTGGTATTAGTTTATTTCGTTTGAGTAAATATAATTATTATTTTTTCGGGACGAATCCTACCTTTCATTGTCACTTTATTTATTAACTTTGTCATCCCTCTTGGCTCATATACGTCTCAATGCTGCGCTCGAGCCTCCTCCCCAATAGAACGAAAAATTTCCTACTATACCATGCTATAAAAGTCCAATAGCGACTGGATCACTTAGCATGAGTTCTGCTGTTTGCTTGTTTGCATAGATAGCAGTAAAAAATCTCGCATTTTTATAACGTAAACATTGAATAAATGAATGAATATCAACTTTATTTGAAACTTAACTACCTTGCAGGTTTTATTTTGAAGATTTCACACATGTTATTTCGAAATTTACCTCTGTACAACATGACATACATATATAATAGATAAATGGATATTGTATTTAAAATTAGACTACTTTAAAAAATCAGTTTTTTTTTTGGGTTTGGTTGCGGTCGGCGCGCTCCTCGCACCACTCCGTCCGGGGCGACAGAGAGGCGTAAGCACGCAACTCCCGCAACCCACCCACCTGCACGTCGCGTTCGTCGCTGAGCCGACCACCGGAGCAGGGTTACTTGACATCAGTGGTCGGCCCGGCGGAATACCCCCCCTTGGGGGTACCCTCCCATTGACCGACGTCCTCCTCCCGGGGAGGATGTCGGTCTTTCCTCACGTGGTCAGCCTCTCGGCGGGTGACGGACGAATTCCCCGGTCACGTCACCTGCGGCCTCGGCTAGGGCGAAAAAAAAAATCATAGAGTAAAGACGCTTAAATATTTATATGGGTACCCAGCGACTAAGCTAGCTTGAAAAGCTAATTCGCACTAACCATTACATTTGAAGGCAATACATGCTAATCAAAATGTGAAGCTGGCTCAAAAGCCTCATACTCACGCTTATGATTATAACTTATCCACCTCATTGGTTAAACATGATCACCGGTACATTCATCATCACTAACCATCATCAACATAAATCATTCATCAACAGGTTTCGGCATAAGAGACTTTGTGGATCTTTTATTAGGAGGCAACTACGGTCATCAGCCAGGGTACTACCCAGGCGGTGGATATCCAGGGTCATATCCAGGACACTACGGGCCTTCGGGACCTCCAGGAGCTCATACAGGATGTCCACTCTGTGATTCATCAGTCTACAGTTATTGTTACAAGAAGCAAGCTCATGATTCCTGCTGTTGTGGTAACGGATGTAAGTATTAAAAAGCCTTTGGTGTGGTAGTATAGGCGACACAGGTCGTCGTTGGATGCAGGCGGCACAGGACCGCACCATGTGAGGAAACTTGAGGAAGACCTACTTTCAACCGTGGATGGCGATATGCTGATGGTGTGGTGATGGATTAAGAATATAATGTCCATCACCTTTCCTGACGATGACTTAAAAAACCAGTTGAGAAATCACCAGGAGAAAAGACGGCAGCACTTTTCTGACAGGAATTTATAATAATACTAACAAATTCCCGCAGTTTTACTCGTGTAATTCCTGTTCCCGATAGAATACTAATAATACCTATGTTACTCACCGATAATATAACTTTCCATTGTTGAATGAATTTTCAAGCGGTTTGGGCATGAAAACGTGATAAACAAACTCATGTTCGTATTTATATAGGATGATGCGCGACCACCAAACCGGCTTTCAAGTGAAGTCATTATAGCATTTAAAGCTCCTATGGGGAGGGTTATCTCCAAATAATCTTCTGTCGAATGCCATGGCACATCGAAAATCATGAAAATTTATATTCAAATGGCGCACGTATTATAGAAAATAATTTTAGGTGGCCCTGGGTATATTAGTAGCATAACTTTCCAGGGAATATCGATTTTTCCTGGGTAATAAGCGTGGCGATTTATTGCCCGCCTTGGTAAGGATGTCTACGTCCAACAATGCACCTCGATAGAATGATGGACGGATACAGGAAACTTTATGACAATACAAATAGCGTAGTGGTCAAGATACACCTGCCGTGGCAAGTATCGTGGGCTCGATTCCCGCACAGGACAATAGTTTGTACGATCCACGAATTATTGTTTCAAGTCTGGGTGTAATTTATGTCCGCTAATTATATTTGGAAAGTTTCACGCAATAATAATATTTCTTTAATGCAGTGTTGCCTTTATAAAAAATATATTTAAAGTGTATATTTCTCTAGGTAACTTTACAATTTAGGATAGCATTTTCTATATATTTCAATTGAACTCATTGCTACTGGTGTAAATGTTCGGGCCGACCACTGATGACAAGTAACCCTGCTCCGGTGGTCGGCCCAACGACGAAGGCGACGTGCATGGTGGGTGGGTTGCGGGTGTGCGTGCCTCTGTCGCCCCGGACGGTATGGTGCGAGGAGCGCGCCGAACGCAACCCACCCCCAAAAAAAAAAAAAAACTGGTGTAAATATCCCAAAAAAAGTATTCGAATGCAAGACATTTATTTGTGCGATACAGAAAGGTTCTAATGGCTGTGTTTTTGTATTGCCTTTGGTGGTGGCAGACGAGTAGGCAACCCGTCTGACGGTAAATGGTAAGATTTTCGATACCCCGCCTTAAAAAAATAATCCTCGTTTTGCGAGGGACATTACAAGTGTATAATTTAACGCACAATAATTATGTTACTCCGACTCGTAACAACAATTTGTGGATCGCAGGAATTATTGTCTTGCCTGGTAATCGAACCCATGACACGGTTATGGAGGTCGGTATTTAAACCATTACGCCATTGGTGCAATTAACTGCTACATATAAATCGCCACAATTCTATGTCGACATATACAAATATATAAAAGAATTTGCTGTGTGGTGACGAAGTAAGAATACAATTCACCACCCCCTCTCTTGCCCGTGGGTGTCATAAAAAACGACTAAGGGATTAAATATGCATATAACATTTATGCAAGAGAAGGTAATACCATAACTTGATTTAATTAAAATGTATTTGTTTGCAGACAATCCTTTCACGTGCGGCAAGACTGACTGCAATTTCTTATATGCAAACTCATGTCAAGAATACAGCCTGATCACAAATTGCTGTTGTGTGGATCTCTACAAGAACTCCGGACAGATCACACCAACTGACATCATATAAATAATTCTAACGCCATTATTAAATGTTTCAAATTAGCTTAACAAAAATTGTAACCGATTGCATTAAACTGATAATAATTATTATTGATGTTTACGAGAGTATTACACATTTATAATGTGCTAAACTATAATATTTTTACGGATTTTAGTACGTTTAAAAACTGAAAAGTGTTCGAAACGTTTGAAAACCAAAAATATATGTATAAAATCCATACAAACGCGATAAAATCCATAAAAATGGTGCCTCAGCCGTCCATCTACTATGCAAAACGGCTAGACTGGGGGAAACAAGTCCGTAATGAACCAAAAGAAGTGAATGGGTAACTTTATCATACAACTTACTGTAAGCCTGTTTTGTTTTTTCTTAAATATCTTACATTTGTAGAATTAGGCAACGGAAACAAAGTTACATTACCACTGCTAATAATTCACTTCTCATAATATTTGCATTCGAGTGTCATCCCACATGACAGTTCTCAATGAATTCCATATATAATAATTGTGTCAAATATGGGTGTAGTTTGTGTCCGTTAATTGTGCGTTTGTAAAATTCTTCGATATCCAAGGATAGGAGGATTCTTAAGGCGGTGCTGTTTTTTAAAAAAAGTGTGTCAATAATTGACATAACTATAGATATCTATTCCATGTACTGAAAGCAATTGATAACACTATATACCCTAATAACCTACGAATTTGTAAATATTGATAGGTATATTGGTTTAATGCAACGAAAATAAAAACGTTAATAAGTAATCCCGTTAATCTGTCAGTCATTAAATAAAATTATATCATCTAAACTTCTATTATTACATTAGCAAAACCGTTACCTAAAAAACACCGTTAAGATCTATAGCTATAGATAAAAGTATAACCAGTTTTCTAGTTTTATCGTCATATAATTAAAATATTGTGCTAAAATCTTAACTAAATTGAATATTTAGTTGTAACTGGATAGTCATATTCCGCAGGTTTGAAAACAAAGCTTTATAACCAGTGTGCGTTACCAGCGATGACATACTGCACTGAAACGTGGTCTCCAAATGTCGGCTTCATAAAAAAGCTCAAAGTCGCTCAACCTGCCATGGAGAGGGCTATACTCGGTATTTCTCTATATAATAAAACTAGCAACCCGCCCTCGCTTCGCTTCGGTTTTAGTCGTTTTACCCGCGTAGTTCCCGTTCCCGTGAGAATACCGAGATAAAATATAGCCTAGTTTAAGCCCTGATATTATAGCTTTCCATTGGTGAAAGAATTTTTGAAATCGGTCAAGCCGTTTTGAAGATTACCCGGAACAAACAGACAGACAGACAAAAATTTTTTAATCTGTATTTTAGGCATAGGTGTCGTGCAAATAACCGTGTGAGCATGAAAAAAGCCTATTATTTTGACATTACAAACAGACACTCCAATTTTATTTATTGGTATAGATCCGGAATATGGAAATCCATAGCAGAACGAGTGTAACCGATATAGCTCGCAGAGATAGCACGTTGAAATGGCAATGGGCAGGACATATTACTTGCCGAAAGGACAACCGTTGGGGAAGAAAGGTTCTCGAGTGGCGACCACGAATCGAACGACGCAGCGTAGGACCACCCCTTACTAAGTGGACTAACGACTTTTTGAAAGTAGCAGGAATTGGATGCAACGGTGGACGTCTATAGGTTGTTGGATAGATAAATGGATAGTCATTACCATTTGCCTGTCCTCATCCCACACTAAGTGGGGTCGGGACAACATGTTCTTACCTTCCAGAGATTCCTGTCAATAATCGTCATATCACTTACTGCTTTTATACGCATTGTTAATATACTGCTCGAATCTCAATTACTTAGGCTCTACGCAATACATCCTCTTGCCCCAACGTACATATTGCAAAAGTTTTGCCAATAGTTTTATGACCAGCCTGTGGTCAACCCTGCTTGGGAATGTGATTGTCCAGGTCGAATTAAAGCAAATTATATTTTACATCACCCACGCGGATTGTAAAGGTTGGTAGTAAACGTAGCCACCGCTAGACAGCAATACATGAGTAGTATTATCGTTTTTATAAATAACTTACAAGTCAAAAACTGAAGTATTACACTTTCACATGTTACTCTGTACTTCGATAGATGGCGCTGTAGAGGTTCGCTGAATCGCAACAAGATTTCTAATTAAATAAAAATAATCTACATATTTTGCAGAAAAGCTTAAGCTGAAGCTTATTCGCCACCACGCGATAAGACTTAGGCCGTCAATAAAAAATGGATTTAGGTAAAGGTGTAAATAAAACAAACATACTTATTCGTGAACTCACCACAAGTATTCATACTCCATATACATACATTCGCGACTATAAAAAGAAAGCTTACATTACCGCCATCTGGCGCCCTACCATCAACTTTTACAAACAATAATATACAAAGAACGTCTTATTTCAACCTTAAAATATTATAACTCAATGCCGTACCAGGACCCCTAAAAGTAAAATTACCTTATGTCATATTATGAACCATACAATAAATAGTATAAAACTCTATAGAAGAACGAGACAAAGCTATAAATTCACACTGCATTTAAAGCTCTGTCTCATTCTGTCATGAAGGAACGACGTGAAATTCCTTCAAAGAACTTTTCTTTTTTGTCTTGGCAATCAGTTATTTAATACGAGCAATTTTTTCCAGTGGCTAGTTATAATTTTCTTTACAAATTATTGTTATCTTTATGTTAGTAATTGAATTGTGCATCAGTAAATCAAATTGTCGACATCAACAGTGTTATGGCCACTGTTCTTCTTCTTTTTTTGTCTTGGCAATCAGCTACAAATACGAGCCATTTTTGCCAGTGTCGAGTTATAATTATCTTTTCAAGTTATCAGTTTCTTCATGTCAGTAATGGTCTGTCAGTAAGTCAAAGTGTCGCCCTCAACAGTGTAATGGCCACTGTTAAGAGTATCTTCTGAGAATTTTGGTGGAAACAAAAAGGTATGTATAGCAGTTTTAAATCATATTCACTACACCGCAGCAGTTCTGCCGCTATATATTACATAAAATTCCATCAAGATTATTGAATATAACACGTTAAAACACTAAGATATTGAATATAATACAAGAACACCACATAACACTGCCAGATTCCCGCCAAAAAACATGGCCACTGTTACGTATCTTCTGAGGAATTCGGTAGAAACGAATAGGCATGTAAAGCACTTTTATATAATATTCATTACATTCAGCCGTTCTTAACACGTTAAAACACTAAGATATTGAATATAATTCAAGAACAGCACATGACACTTCCAGATTCCCGCCAAAAATCCTTTGGAGTTAACAAAGTAAGTTTACTTTAGTGATGGGTACGAAACTGCAATATAAGATTGAAATAATAATATATTGCTATAAAAGATGTTGGTAGTGCCCGCTTAGTAGCGGTTAAATCGCGGTTACACGGTTAAATCTAGGCGGTCATATAATCGTTATACCTTATTACAAATATTACATAAACATAATCACAAAATTAACGACTTACTACGTTCGAGAAATGATAAAACATATATTAACAGGTCAGACCTATGAGAATGTACTTCGACGAGCTGATGAATAGGAAAGTTAGGAAATATTTAATATTTCCTAGAGAGAATACGATTCATCACCCCTTATCCTGCCTAGGGACACGATATCGAAAGGAAAGTATCGATACTGTACTCATGAGTAGTATCAAAAAAAAGTATCGTACTCATTAAAGTATCGAAACAAAAGTATCGAGTACTGAGTACTTTTCCTATAATCTATGTCGTGATGACCTTTTTTAGGAATTGGACCGTCTGTGCATGGATTAAAATATTTCGAGCCGCGTTTTAGAAGGTTTATTACTTTTGAACTGGATGGCGTTACCATTAACATGAGCCGTAAGGTCAAGTTTAACATGGATAATTTCTGCCAAAAAGTACTCATTGAGTAAAAGTATCGAATGCGAAGTATCGGTATCGAAAGAAAAGTACTCTATACCTGAAAGTATCGATACTTTTTCCGTGTCCCTAAATCTGCCCATGGGTGTCGTAAAAGACGTATAACTATATCCCATAGTAGGCATATAACATCTATGCAAGATATAGAAAACTCGAAATGATGCGCCATACCAACACGTCTGACCAGCGTGGTATAACTCAATTTTACTCCTATTGTGGAAAAGGTTCGAGCCCAGTATAGTGCCACATATATGAGGTGTGATGATTATGAGAACTATGTCCCTAAGAATTAAATTTCTCTATTATTATATTACTAAAACTCTTGAAAGATTAAAAAACAGCGATAACTTTAATGTAATTTTACCGTTTAATGATTCATTTTGTAATAAATGTTGTATTTGACTACTTAAATGGCGTGTGTTGTATTATGGGCTCGATAATTCCTTGTGTAAGCTACACATGATTGTTTTAAGTTTGAGTATTGTGACAGGAGGATTTATTCCTCAGCTCGGTTATTGTCTTAAAATAAAAATTTCTTATTAACAAATTTCGTCGTTAATTAATTCGTCTATTTAAGATATTCAGAATAACACACTAGTTATAAAATATCTCAAACGAAGTGAGTCGAAAACATTATTTATATAAAATACACAGCAAAGTCCTCACCATTCTTGTTAAAGAAAATTCGTTTATTGCCAGCCTTCACAAATTGTTATATTTTCCCCAAAGAAAGCTACAAAAAATCTGCAATATACAAAAGTCATAAAATCTTTTTAATATTAAGAAATTTTGCATTACCGTCTTTTTATGGCGGGTAGTGGTAAGGAGAATCGCCATCTACATATAAGGCGCAAGTCAGTCTCCAACAGCCAGCTGTTAAATGAAAACCATCAACCGATGAAAATAATAGCAAGAAATAATAATAATAAAAGTAACCAAAGCATATTAAAACACGTAATTTTATTAATTCTATCGTTTTAAGCATTTTTACTATATCGAGGTTTGAAATAAAACAATTTTTACCGATTTTATCGTGTTTTTGTTGAACATTAAATTCATTGTTACTCATCATCATCATCTTGCTCTTATCCCAATTACTTGGGGTCGACGCAATATGTCATCTGTTTTGACATATTGCAAAGTTTCGGCGATGACTTTTATGACCGGCCGCCTGCCTGACGTCAACCCTCCTTGGGAATGTAATCGTTGACCCAAATGGTACCAGATGGAGGTGATCCGGGTCAATCATTGTTACTATTATAACATATTGTAATTTGAAACTTTTTTTTTTTTTTGGGTGGGTCGCGGTCGGCGCGCCTCCGCACCACTCCGTCCGGGGCGACAGAGGGGCTTAAGCATTGTAATTTGAACCTAACAAATCTAATATACTACCAAAGTTAATGTTCAACAATTACTGACCAAAAACAATATAATTTTTTCATATAGAATCACTTCCTTTTTGAAATCTTTTATCAAAATAGTGGGTTTTCTATGACGAAATCACACTGAAAAGATTGAGAATCATAATTCCAAAGCCCTCAAATAAAAAAACTCACTTAGTTATTTTTTTTCTAGTAGCACTTATTAATTATATTGCTTTGATGGTAGACTAACAAGGTGTTGCTGTGGTTGATGGCTATGAAAACTACCAACCTTTACATTGTTCGTGGGTGGCGTAAAAGCTGACGAAAAGCTTTACATAGACCTTCGCCACCTCGCAGTCTTACCGTCAGGCCAAGAATTACATTCCCAAGTCAGATTGAAGACACACAGGTGGTTGATCATAAAACAATTGCCAAAAATTTTTGCAACATGTATAATGAACAATAAGTATAAATGGAGTCAACCTCAGGTAATTGGGATAAGATTACGATAACAGACGAACAAGCAATCCACCTGCTAAGTGGTAACACTCTTGGAGCTTTGTGACGCATAACAGAAGAACAGCACTTTAACTCTCACATGCACTGAACTCATCACAGCAGCAAATGGCTATTACTCAGATGTCATATTTCTGGAAAAGTGGTATTACTCGAACAGGCTGGCCTATTTATAACTGTAGGCAAAAGACTAAGGTTAGGGAAGTAATTTGTATCCTATGCTATTGCAGACCCTCTTTCACTTGACTCGCTTTGATGTCCATATTTTCATATACAAAGACTGTTCTCCTTACCTCTAGCCTCCATTTTAGAAGTAATTTTACGGTATTCATTATCCTCTTATGACCATTGCATTTTTCATGATTTATATAAATCATGAAGTCTTTAATGCTAAGCTTATATTTGAAGTTTTTATCAAATTTCAGGATAGAATATGGTTGTTTTTTATTAAAATAAAACCAGCATTAATTATAAATCAAATTATTACATATATTGTTTAATGTAAGAGAGATATGGGTAAATACAACGAGTATTATACCCAATTGAATGACAAAATAGCGTCTCCGTTAAAATATTTAATGAAATTATTAGAAGTAATGACAGATACTGTTCTTATTTCTTTATGTTTAAGATTTTCATTAAAAATCCAGTTTGCAAAAATACTTGGAAAGTCTGTAACTACAAAATACTTTTATACCTAACGCTTAAATTACTGAAATAACTTGTAAACTTTAATTATAAAGCAGAACATTTTGCAATTAATACATAATACTTATTAACTGGCAATCTCGAAAAAAGAACCCCGTGTTAGGATGTTATTCCTGTGGACGGAGATCCGTAGATAATCCATAATAACCAATTGCAATAAAATTATATTGTATACATTTGATGCCAATTTGTCATTCCACATGCAATATCATATTTAAATTGCCTTAAATGTTATGTAAAATTTAGGTGACATCAGACATAGAAAGGATTTAGGTGGTGCCTAGGTACCTAAAACCTTACAACAGTTTTTAATAAAGACCCCTAAAGTTTAGGTATTAATTAAAACAATAAAAATTACACATGTAATACGAGGTGTGTATGTGTAACAAAAAACAAATTAAAAAAAATGCATTCCAATTACAAAATGTTCAATGTTGCCAAGTTATAACTGTTTTTGGTAGTTTTTTGTTTTAGTCAAATAGCAATTCAACATACACTTCTTCCATACAAGTATTATTAATAAGTATCATTACATATGAGCTGCTGAGTTTCATACCCAGTATGTTTATATGTGGGGCTATAACTATGAAGGCTGGCGGCGAGTAAGAACCATGGACGAAGTTTCAACGCATCCTATAATGATTTTTCTCTCGAACCTGACACAGCTCGCCTTTGAAGTCGATTTCGATTTCGAAATCGAGATCACGGTTGTTTCGCGCATTTTGACGCATTGAAAACGTGCCTGTGATTTCTTCGAATTTCTTCACCTGTGAATATGAAATACAAAATAGTAGTTGATTATTTTGGAAATTGTGTAGAATGTATTTACAGTAGGCATCAAGTTAGTAAACCTCAGTATTGTTAAGGTCATCATTTACCATCAGATAGGCTATTTAGTTGACTGCCATCAAATGGTAACAACAAAATAAAAATATGTACATACTAGCGTTCACTTCAAGTTTGCCGTTACCTCCCGCCCCACATCCCTACCTCGTGCCGCAAAATGCCGCTACAATCGCCCGCTTAGTAGCAATAGCAACGCTAATGTGTGTATTCGTCTGCTTCTATGTACTTACGATAAAGATTTATCGATCAATTCTAATGCAGAAAATCAAGAAATACGCAAAACATGCTACACTTGAGATCCTACTTATGTTTTTAGTGTCGACTGGGCTATTTGTTTGGAGTGTGCGAACTAAATACGTTATAAGTGTTGCGATAAATTGTGAATGTTTATGGAATGTAATTTTATTAAGTTGTCATCCTTTGTTGGTATGATAATACTATGTCCTTTATTGTACCCCTTAAAACTTCTAATAATGATTATAACTTGTAATAAATGTTGTAATAATGGGTCGAGTACCTAAGCCGTTAATTAAAAAACAAACAAACTCACATTTGCATTTATAATGTTAGTAAGATAATAAATAATATACTGTATATTATTTCATCAATTTGTCTAGCATTTCTATGTAAGAAAATTAATCGACGATAATTTTATTGTTTTGTCAACGGTATTCATAGCTGTGACGTCGTAACGGTCAACGACGGCAATCTCGAAGAGAACGTAGAAAATAGAACGTATTTTAAATGTACGTCTTAATTATGCTGTAATCAAACATGTGGTAACGGATATTTTTTTTTTTTGTGGGTGGGCTGCGGTTGGCGCGCCTCCGCGCCGCTCCGTCCGGGGCGACAGAGGGGCTTAAGCACGCAACTCCCGCAACCCACCCGAAAACCACGTCGCCTTCGTCGTTGGGCCGACAACCGGAGTAGGGTTAATCAGTGGTCGGCCCGACGGAATACCCCCTATTGGGGTACCCTCCCACCGACCGACGTCCCCCCCTCGGGGAGCACGTCGGTCTTTCCTCATGCGGTCGGACTCTCGGCGGGTGACGGACTAGTCCCTGGTCACGTCACCCGCGGCCTCAGCTAGGGCGGCATGAGGCGCAGGTAGTTGCGCCTACGCCGCCCCAGTCGCCGGCGGCGGATCTCCTCATCGAGGCTGCGCTCCTCGCGCAGGCGATCCACCGCCTCCTTCCGCGAGATCACTGTCTCGCAGAAAGCTGCGACCGCGTCTCAATTCCCGACGCTGTCGACCGGCAGCGTCAGGTCTGCACCGATGATTGCGACGAGTTCACAGCGCTGAACTGCCCAAGCCGCGCAGGCCTCGAGCGTATGGCGCACCGTGTCCTCTTTGCAATCGCAGTGGTGGCAGAGCGGTGTACTCTCCCTCCTAACGACCTTGTGCAGGTATTTGGCGAAGCACCCATGCCCCGTCAAAACCTGCACCAGTCAGAAGGAGAGCAGCCCGTGCCGCCTCTCCAACCACTGCATCAGCAACGGCCGGAAGGCCTCCACGGTTCGCAACCTGGACCGAGGCCTCTCCAGCCGGAGAGGCCTCGGTCCGGGTAACGGATTAATAGAAGTATGTGTTGCCACCCCTTATTTGGCATGTGAGCCGTAAAAACCGATATAGTATTCACCTACAGAATGGGCAGCAAACTTATACCAACTACGATTCCCAATCCACTTGCAATTATGGTATTATCCATTGAGATTTATGTCCAACAAGATTTCAATCTCGACACACTACATATTAATAAACTAGCAGCGTCCTGCGGTTTAACCCTCGTAGTTCCCCTTCCTGTAGGCGTATTGGGATAAATTATAGCCTATGTGTTATTCTGATATGTAAGCTAAATTATTGTGAAATTTGATCAAAATCCATTCAGTAGTTTTTGCGTGAAAGAGCACAAACATACTAACTTTCGCGTTTATAATATAAGTAAGATTAAATTGAAAACTCCTCTATCCAATTACAATAAGAACCGCTAGCTAAATTGCCGCTAGCTAAATTTTGCACTACAATATCAATTAATTAATTGATATTGTAGTGCAAAAGTATGGAAAAGGCGTCTGTTTCCAGATTCTTTTTCTAATAATCAAACCGATGCGGTAAACCGCAGGCAAAAGCTACAAGTCAATTAATAAATATTCACCAATCACCAAAATAATGAAAAGTTATACTAACAGTCATGTAGTCATCAAAATAGAAAACAGTCTGCTTCCAATGTGTATATGGTGCCTCAGGTGCAGTGCTGAACCCGAGCCTCTTGTGGGACTTCGTGAATTCCACATTGAAGAATGTTACCAGGGCTTGAATGAAGTCGTTGCGCCGAACCTGTCAAAGAAAATAATGAATTATTCTTTTTTATATAGTGAACTCATGGCAACACTAATGAGGCATATGTTGTAGCACTAACTCTAAAAAATACTTGTACCCTAAAATAGGATGGATAGACGCCATAGATAAAGTATGAATCTGAAGTGGTGATGATAAATGGACTAATTGTCTTAATGTTATGCAGTTCTCATGCAAGCCATTTCTTAGATCGATGAATAAAAAGAGGTTCTAAGTTTGAATATGATTTATGTCATATGTTTTTTTTTTTGGTGGAATTAATTTACACTTCCTCACTGTTACAACTCCTTTAAACCAGGATCCACAAGTCTCCATAGATGAGACCGAGTTTTGAGTCTCAGGCAGTCCCAGGAAATTATTTTAATTGACTTGAGAACCATAATAATTTTAATTAGAAAAATGAAACATGAAGAGTTGGAAAATTGGATTGAAGATATGTGTTCGCAAAGTGCCTTACATTATTACATTGCAGTGTTAATAATCCTTTATAAAAATAAAATGGATGAACTCACCTGAAGATGAAACTTTGATTCAAAATTAAGATCTTCCTTCTTAACAGTGTATAAATCTATTTCTTTTAATAAACACGAATTTGTGACAACCTGTAATACCAACAAAATAAACTGTTGAATAACTCATTATTAAAGCATTTGGAGATTTTGTCTGATTGCATTATTGATAAACCAATCTGGACATCTAATTGCCATTAGTCAATAAAGTGGTAGCCTAGATATCATCATCATTTCAATCTATCGCCGTCCACTGCTGGACATAGACCTCCCTCATGTTAAGCCACAAAGTGCGGTCCTGTGCCACCTGCATCCAACGACGCCCAACAACTTTCACCAGGTCGTCGGTCCAACTGGTGCAGGGACGTCCCACACTGCTTCGTCGTTCTTCCCCAGCGGTTGTCGGTTCATCTAGCGATGTGGCCTGCCTATTGCCACTTCAGCATGCTAATTCTTCATGCTATGTTAGTTAGATAGTATAGCCTAGATACATGAGGGGTTAATCATATACCACCTTCTGTGTGGTGATGTAGTAAGAATACAATTCACTAATACCCATCTTGTGTATAATATACATACAACATCTAGAAAAGGAAAACTCAAAATAAAACCTCATACCAAAACGTCTGACCAGCATAGTTTAGCAGGTCAATTCCCCTGCTTCATTGGAGGAGGTCCAAACCCAACAGTGTAACCCAATGTAGGGGTGAAGATGAGAATCATTTAAATTTATATTAGCTAACAGAGCCAAACATGAACACATTGAACGTTCTGAGGGTTAAAAGGTTGGGTGACATTTATATAGTATTTTGACACCCTCTGCATTCAACGTGTTAAAGCATACATTTAATATGATCACATTGTACATTATATTAAAGTTGATTTAAAGAAATCGTTACCCAAATACATCATATGAACACATTGAGAAAGAAGATTGCATGACAAGTATTTAAATAACATGATCATATTTTTCATCACTACTTTTTAATTTAAATCTTTGATATACATATTTCTACATGCTATTACATTGCTATAAACAATTGATACAACAGACAGAATTTTATATGCTGATAGAAATTAATTGTTCAGCCAACTAAATGATAAGAATTCAAATTCTGATATAGAGAATTTGAACTGACTCATTAGTAAATGCAATAAGTATGGGTTATCATTCAAGATCGACAGAAATCGAAGAAGGAATTTAATATGAATTTACCTGTTTAGCATCAACAACATCAACAAGTGGCTCTGATATAGCCACTTTTCTAATGGAAGACATGTCAAAACCATACACATCTCCCCACCAGTTAATCTTCTCATCTTTGTACTGGCCATCTTCTATGCCACAGATGAATAATGTACATCTGTCAACAAAAATAATGACAATTTACTATTGTAGTATTCCATGACACAATATAAAATATTATGTATTGAACTACTTAATAAGTCCCTTAACCGTCCCTTATGACATTCATGGGCAAGAAAGGAGGTGGTGAATTGTATAGTTACTCCGTCACCATGCTGATAATGATTCTTATGTCTGCTTTATGGTGAACGCACACTTATCTGAGCCGAACGAGTCGAACGAAACGATTTTTAGAATTTTGTATAGAAATCGTCTTCCAGGTTCGGACGATTCGACACGGTCAAGTGTGCGAGGTTTTATGAGATTACATATACAGAATTCTAAAATTCATTTCGTTCGACTCGGTCGGCTCGGATAAGTGTGCGTTCACCTTTATAATGTTCCATATTTTTTGAAGTGAAATTTCTTTATCGGAATTATTTGGAAAAAAATTTAGTCATTTTTTTTTAATTCAATATATCTAGGTAAAAAAAGTACACCTAATAGGTGCAGAGGGCTATCATTATAAAAAAATAATATACAACTTCATTAATTTCTAGATAGAATTCTTTCATCATTTTTAATTAATTAAAGTAATTGTTAACTAAAAAAAATAATGTGTACCTGTCTGGGAAAAGCATGCCATCTTCTTTAAGCCACTTGTCCCTAGCGTACAGGACGGTATCCAACATGCTCTCATAAAATAAGCAGTAGCCCATCCATTCCGATATAATAATGTCCACTTTGTCAACAGGAAGTTCCACTTCTTCAACCTGAATTGAAATAGAAATTTATAAGACATCAGTTTTATTCTGCCTTACCAAAACCAGAGCTAAGTAAAGTGTGCTTCTTCTTAAGCCTGATTTAAATAGTATATGGGTAATGCTGCAATAGATAGTCCCCCCAGAGCAAAGTGACGCAAAACTTGATAAATTATATTGCTATAGCAATTGTTCAATCAAAAGGCATAATTCTTCTTAACATAAAGACTACTATGAGACTTTCATGCAAATGACCTGAGGAGTGATTCTGTTTTATGGATATTATATTAAAAAAGGTAATTATAATAAATAGTGATCAAATATTTTTAAAAATGTATGTGAAACTGCAACACAGATCATGTAAGCTAAACCTGATTTTTCTGCTCTTTCATGAAGCCATCGGTCTACATTTAAATGAAAATATTACGATTTTACTTGTGGCCATATAATTAAGGCGACTAAACAAGGATCGAGAGAACATGGGTTCTCTCATATGAACGAGGCCTCTGTGCAAGTTTGCAAACTACGAGATATTTGATTTTTGACAGTCAAGTTCTTCAGTACATTAACCATGTTTAGTATAAATAGTTTACAGATTAGGGAACATACCCATACCATGTGTCCCTTTTTTTTATTTTCAACCCACCAACTGTTCATAGTACAAATTAAAACCCAATTTTGTACAAGCATATTTTTCATTGTGTAGAATCTCCTATTTATTCAATTCTTTTTCTATGCAGTGACTGAGTCAGAATTGATTTCATCGCCTTCCTTGTGGGTGTCGAAAAGACAACTAAGGGATATAATAGGCATATAACATCTGTGCAAAAGAATGAAAACTACAAATAATCATACATAAATCAATCCTTCTGACGAGTGTGGTATAGTAGGTCAATTTCCCTCCCATTGTGGAGGGGGCTCGAACCCCCTCCACAATGGGTAAGACATATGAGTACCACCACCAGTAAAACATATGAGCTGAGATGAACATTAAGCTCTTATAATTAGATTAGAAGTTAAATAACAACATCGATAAATAAATAAATCGACGTCAGAGTAGTAGCAATTTGTTACTGCGCTTCGTTCGGTGAGCGAGAGAGCCGGAAACCCAACTTTCTGAGGGTGTATGTGTGTGGAGGGTTTTGGTGGTGCCCTTGGTATCGCCGAGCCTCAATGCACGCATTCACACTCCCTTCACTTTCTTCGCGGTAGGCAGCGACCCTGTAAAGGTCCATGAGCGGCATCAACACTTACCATCAGGTGTACTGTTTGCTCGTTTGCCACCGATTGCATTAATTAAAAAAAAAAAGAAAAAAAAAACAGAAATAATTACCTTTCCTTTAACTATTTCAATTACATCACTGAGCCTATTTGCTTCGACAATCTTGCGTGCATAGTCAACAATGTTGGAGCACTCTACTGCTATAACCTTTGTTGCACCTGCTTTGGCTGCAAACATCGATAAGATGCCTGTACCACAGCCAATATCTAATACTGTCTGTTAACAAAATAAATACATATGAAATTAGTATTACACTGAATTAAAAAATCCTTAATCTATCTCTGACCACATAGATAATGATGGTGTGGTTACGGGTTCCAGTATCATAGAGCAGCAATTTGTATGATCAACAAATTGTTGATCTCAGTCTGAATGCAATTTGTGTCTGTATTTGCATGTTTGTAAATTCACCTGCAATACTTTTTGCAGGTGAATTTCTTTCTACTTTCTGCAGGACTTTTTCCTTAGTCTATAATATTGTCTTTTACAATATCAATATTCACTATTCAACATAGGTTTTCATATCATCAAAACCCTTAAGAGGCAGATAAGTATTAAAGATTGTATAAGAGAATGTTGTCCACACTTTACAGTGAAGACATACTCTTACCTAAGTTAATACTAAGCTTAAGGCAATGATTTCACATACACATCATTGTGTTAGGACATCTTCATCATCACATTTATTGTGGTAGGACCACACTGTTAGTTGTCTATCTACAGCCACGGGCCAGTCCGTCCAGGGTAGTACCACAATCTCGTAGAAAATCGACATCTGAGTAGTAACAATTTGTTACTGCACTTCGTTCAGTAAGCGAGAGCACCGGAAACCCAACTTTCTGAGGATGTTCGCATGTGGGTTTTAGTAATGCCTTTAGTTTCACCGAACCTCATTGCACGCATTCACACTTTCTTCACAGTAGGCAGCGGCCTAGCAAAGGTCTACGAGGGGCAGCAACACTTACTATCAGGTGTACTGTTTGCTCGTTTACCACCGCTTGCAATAAAAAAAGTGTTAAACATTGACCATTATTTTTAATACTGTAAGGTAATTGAAATATATAGCAGTACAATACAAATAAATGTTGTTTTTCAGATAGTCTAAATAAAAATGTGCTACTCTATTACAAAATAACACAAATTGCATTGAAGATTACTCTTACAAATTGATAATAGTTTCTTTAAATGGACTTAATGGCACTAAAGAAAAGGATGACGAGTGGTAAGGAGTCAGGGAACTTTTGGATCATAGTATGTGTATTTGTTAGAAATACAAAGTTTAATCCAAATAATAGAAAAAACAATAATAATAATAGGTGCAGTACAATGCATCTAATGTGCAATTATTACTCGTCTAGGAGCATTAGCTATACTAAAATACTAAAGATTACAGCTCTTTTTATTTTTTTTATTGTATGGTTAATCTGCAGTAGGGACTGTCAAATAATTTAATATAACCATTATCAATAGTAGTGGTTCTAGTGTGGTCAAAATATATACTAATAGGTTATTATATATTGTAATAAATCATGTTTTACAACAAAAAGAAGCAGATTGATGAATAATGAGTAATCGTCGAAATAATTAGTTCGATTTATGACATTAAAACTTACTTTGCCTTTGAACAGGTGCTTATTGTGGTACATGGCGTTCCTGTATGTGAGTGTCCGGACTTCATCTTTCAGCATTTCTTCATGGATACCGAAGTGAGCATAAGAATCGAAGTAGTAATCCCTAGAGGTCATTTCCTCTGCTGTAACATTCTTATCGGGTCCTAAAAGACAAAAGATATTAAAATTACATAAAAAAACTAAAGCACGTTTCCGCGCACCCAAGCCGCCATGTAAAACCGCACATATCTCACCATTTTCGATAACAGGAGTCGACGCCGTAGACGTACCTTCTTGTGCAACATCCATGCTCTCCATTTTATTGAATTGATTTATTAATTACCAAAATGTAACTAATTATTTTAATATAACCTGAAACTACTAACGCCGAATCGATTTGTCAGAAAGTCACCACCGAAACTTTGTATTATCCAAACAGAACGTGGATTATACAAATATATTTACTTACAATAATTATCTTAATACTAAATATTGAGATTGGATTACAATTTATCACAAAAATGAACTAGGTTCTTCGCGCTAGATGCTCAAATTCGCTGAATATTATCTATGCGATACAACGAGCTTTTTGCACAAAAATTAAATGAAAGACATACTAAAGTTGCCAGTGGTAAAATGAAAACAAACGCAGATAATTTAATAATAGTGTGGTAAAAATGTTAATATAGCATTACTGTTGTTAGACTTTTGGCGGAAATGTGTCATGTGGTATTCTTGTATTACAAATAATATTTTAGTGTTTAAACATATTAAATAATTTCGATGACATTTTATGTAGTATATGGCGGCAGAACAACTAAGGTGCAGTGAATATGATATAAAAGTGCTTTACACACCTTTTTGTTACCACCAGATTTCTCAGAAGATACCAGTAACAGTGATTATAACCCTTAACGGCGACAATTTGACTAAATGAAGGACAATAACTATGTTATATGAAGAAATGTAATTGTAAAAATTAATTATAACTTGATACTGGCAAAAATAGCTCATATTAGTAGCTGATTGCCAAGATGCAAAAGGAAGAAGAAGGCATTACTGTTGAATACAGCTATAAATATAGAGAATATGGGCATACTATCACGACACTTCATTTCCTCGCTTTATGGCTATGCAACTAGCTTGCACAATTTCGTGCTCGTTTCTGTTATTATAGTGTCGTAAACAGAGCACAGTATAGCAGTGGAGAAAATTTAGCCGATTTATACTACCGATAAAGTTGAATAATAAAAATGAATAACGTAAGGTAAGGTTCAGCTGAGTAAGGAACCCCTGTTTCTTCGGGGCTCCGATTAACACTTGATGGTTTTTTAAAAACTGTGCTCACTATTTTTTATCAAACTACATAGTTTTAATTTTTAAAAACCCATTGACGGTTCTGCGCAGTCGAATCGCTACGATATATCGTTGTTGTGTATACCGACCTTAAAGTATGGAGGGTAGAGGTAAGGAGAGCCGTCTCTATGTGTAAAAAGTGTCAGTTAAAATCTGCTAAATAAGGGTGGCGCTACAAGAGCGACAGGGTAAATTTTTAAAAAGGCGCTGAAAGTTATTAGAATAAGATAGAGAAATAAAAAAGGACGAAAGAACATCCATCTCGTTGAAAAAGTAAAAAACAAAAGTTCCTAAAAAGTAAAGTAATAAAAGTAAATTTCATAAATGTCAGTTTTAAAATAGATGTAAAAATTCATGTTAATAATTAATGAAGAATATAAAAAGAATTGATATTGACACTGTCACTAACTTAACTCAGCATACTTCCATCAGTTAACAACTGCTCAATTCATATCATACCCTTTGCCTATGCTAGCGCCATTCTGGAGGATTTTTGAACTGTTATCTAGTGCTGAAAGTGGGACACTTTTTCAAACTTCCTCCCATATGAGACGGTTCTCCTTACTTCTACCCTCCATACCTTAAAGGTATTCTTTACGTCCAGTATGCACTATGATCGAACAATCTACTAAAGCAGTAAATTTATCATATTTATATACGATGAGGATTAAAATTCGAATTGTATAGTAATTCGTGAAAATGTATAACAATTTCTAAAAGATATATTCATGGCTGACTAACCGACTACCCTAATTGAAATATGAAATAATTACTTTAATTACTTATTTATTTATCGTCACGAACCTAGATAATAACATTTTTTTCGTATGGTAACTTAAAAAATTAAAGAGTAGCGTACCATTATCAAAATTATGCAATCGATGTTTGACAAGTTACTCCCCAAATTTGAATAAAAATCATAGTTAAAGCCCAAATGAATAATTTTTTTCAACTTTTGATTAAATAATTTTCGTTCGTTTCGTCGGTTTTGCCTCGACTATGCTTGTATCACCATGGTCTCATCATCATCAGATCAAACATTTTTGAGATGATCTCATCATCATCGCAGCCTATATAGGTCGCAGTGTTGGGCGCCGGCCTCCTCCACACTGGGAGGACCTACTGTATAAATAATGGGTTTGACCTACAGTACCATGCTGGTCAGACATGTTGGTAAAAGGTTTCATTTCGAGTTTTCCGCTTTCCCTTGCATAGATCTTATGTGCATATTATATCCCTTAGTCGTCTTATACGACGTCCACGGGCAAAATAGGGAGTGGTGAATTGTACTCTTACTCCGTCACCACACGGAAAAGATGGTATACATTTTTTTAATACAGAGTTCATAAATGTAAATATCGATATTTTTTCGATGTATGTACTCCGATTACGATATATGTATTTGAAAATATCGATATACTAAAATATAATTTTCAATATATCGATATTTTTTTGACAGTCCTAACCAAGAAAGACGAGGGGAAAGTACAGAGGTGAGGAGGGATGGAAAACAATTTATACGTCAAGTAATATATGGAAGTATGGAACCATAGATTAAAGACGAGTTTCTTACGGTCGAACAGAAATGTACCGTGATTCCTGGCCGTGAATATAGCTCATAACGCTGGGTTGAAATGAGGAAGTTTACTTATTCTTAAGCAATCAATGTCATAGACATCTCACAAACTACCTTTGATGTCCGATATAAATTCATCACACGCTGACTGTATCATCATACGGGTTGAGAGCCCTCAGCGCTCACCCACCAGTCCAGGTAAAGTTGTCACAGCCATCTGAGGCTAACAACTAAGTCACAAAAAAAAAAAACTGTGTCATCATCATCACAGCTCCTATACGTCCCACTATTGAGTTCGAGCCTCGTCCATAATGAGAGGGAAATTGACCTACTATACCACGATGCTCAGACATGTTGGTACAGGGTTTTATTTCGAGTTTCCCTTTTCCCGTATAGATTTTATATGCATATTATAACCCTTAATCGTCTGTTACGGCACTCACTAGCAAGAAAGGGGATGGTGAATTGTATTCTTAATCCGTCACTACACGGCGATTGTATGAGTAATATAAATTGTAATATTTTTTTAGCGATTAATATGTCACCATTTGTCGAGATTAAATATTATATTTTATAGGCATGTTATCATTTTTAAACTTTATTTTTAACCGACTTCTAAAAAAGGAGGAGGTTCTCAATTCAGATGTTTGTTTTTTTTATGTTTGTTCGCTGCATAACTTCGTCGCTTGCCAATCGATGTGAAAAATTCTTTTTTTTTTTTGTTGGAGAGGGTATACTCCTCAAATGGTCCCATGAAAATTTTATCGAAATTGGACAAGGGGTTTTTGAAAAATCAACAAAAAATTTAAAATTTATCTACATTAACGATCTTTTCTCGTTTAATCTGCATTGCCTTTGAAGTCGTTTTGTTTTGCATATAAATAATTTTCTTATTGACTATGAATATATAATATGATGAATGTATTTGGTATCGATTTAATGTTCCACGTGGTGCCAAGTTAAAAGTACAGTATGTCATCACCCCTTACTTTCTCGACATTATCAGCAGCAGCCTACCAGAGACACTAGGCGTCTAGTTAGACATAGGTCTCCCCACGTAGGGAGATTTGACCTTAATCACCACACGTGGCAGGCGAATTGACAATCGCGGTGGTGTTAAACATTTTTCAAAACAGCCCCATACTTTGGTATTTATTTAGTCGATTTGTACGACTTACACGAAAACGCAAGGGATCAGTAGAGTAACACTTTCTATTTTTAACCCGATTCAGTCGATTCGTACCACTCCAGTGGGCAAGTAAGATATGGTAACACGTTCTCTACTTAACGCGTTACCACGCCGGGCGATTATCCCGTGGTAATCTTCAAAACCAACGGAGGAATCATCAGCGGCATCACTCTTATTTATTGCCTTTTGGTGGCAGCCGAGCAAGTTGTCCACTGGACGGTAATTATATAACCGCCGCTCATGGACTTCCGCAGTACGAGGGATACAGCAGAGCCGCTGCTTAAGAACCTTGCTACCTACTATCTTAAGAAATATGTAACATTTTAGTCAGCATCACTAAAAAAATCGTAGTGTCAAAATTACTTACATGGATACTATATACCTATTATGGAATAATTTATATTGAGTAGATATGGGCGTTTTCTGTTTGTGCCACAAACGGTTATGTATCCGATATACAGTTTGCATATCGATATTGAAAACGGTTTTCTCATATCAATATCACAGTTTTCAAACGTTAACATTGATATTAAAATGAGCAAACTAACTACGAATGCGAACTAACACAAACTCTCACATTTACAGTTAAGCTGTCAGCGGTACATCGATGCAGGTCTTAGGTATAGGTATTTCATCATCATCATCATCATCATCATCATCATTTCAGCCTATCACCGTCCACTGCTGGACGTAGGCCTCCCTCATGTTGCGCCACAATGAGCGGTCCTGTGCCGCCTGCATCCAACGACGCCCAGCTACTTTCACTAGGTCATCGGTCCACCTAGTGGGGGGGCGTCCTACACTGCGTCGTCAGATACGTGGTCGCCACTCGAGAACCTTTCTTCCCCAGCGGTTGTCGGTTCGTCGAGCGATGTGGCCTGCCCATTGCCACTTCAGCGTGCTAATTCTTCGTGCTATGTCGGTTACACCCGTTCTTCTGCGAATTTCCGTATTCCGGATTCTATCTCGCAGAGAAATCCCGAGCATAGCCCGCTCCATAGCACGCTGAGCGACTTTGAGCCTTGATACGAGGCCTACATTTAGGGACCACGTTTCCGTGCCGTAAGTCATCACTGGTAACACACACTGGTCGTAGACCTGTGTTTTCAGACACTGAGGTATGTTGGACGAGAAGATCCTCGAAGTTTCCCGAACGCTGCCCAACCGAGTTGGATTCGTCGGCTGATCTCTTTCTCGAAATTGGATCTACCTAACTGGACTGTTTGTCCTAGGTAAACATAGTGATCGACAACTTCAAGAATCGCATTGCCAACTAGGACCGGTACAGGAATGACATGGGCATTTGACATGACTTTCGTCTTGTCCATGTTCATTCGTAAACCCACTAGTTGGGATACCCTGCTGAGATCATTGAGCACTGTGCCAAGGTCCTCCATGGATTCTGCCAGAACGACTATATCGTCCGCAAATCGAAGGTGAGTGATGTATTCGCCGTTAATGTTGATGCCGAGTCCAGTCCAGTCTAAGAGCTTGAAGACATCTTCCAGTGCAGTGGTGAACAGTTTCGGAGAGATAACATCTCCCTGTCTCACGCCTTTCTGCAACTGAATCGGTTTCGTACTCTTATCCCGGATACGGACTGACATTGTGGCGTTCCTATAAAAACACTTCAGCACTTCGATATAGCGATAGTCGATTTGGCACCGCTGAAGGGACTGCAGCACCGCCCAAGTTTCGACTGAATCAAAGGCTTTCTCATAGTCCACAAACGCTAAGCATAGGGGCCGATTATACTCCTCGGTCTTTTGTATAATCTGCCGAAGCGTGAGGATATGGTCTATGGTGCTATAGCCTTTTCGGAAGCCGGCTTGTTCGGGCGGCTGGAAGTCATCGAGCTTGCGCGAGAGTCGATTGGTAATGACCCTCGAGAACAACTTATAAACATGGCTCAGGAGTGAGATGGGTCTGTAGTTCTTCAGAAGAGCTTTGTCACCCTTCTTGAAGAACAGCGCCACCACACTCCTGGTCCACGACTCTGGAACTTCGCCCCCGAGGATAACGGAATTAAATAGCTTTTGAAGGGCTATTAAGACTGGCTTGCCGCCCGCCTTCAGAAGCTCTGCCGTAATTCCGTCATCTCCCGGTGCCTTACCGTTAGGTAGTTGTTTGAGAGCCATTCTGATCTCGTACAAGCTGATTTCCGGGATTTCTTCGGTATAGTGCCGAGTTAGCTTGGATCTGGGATCTTGCACAAAGCCGACAACAGGATTTCGGGATGATTTGTATAACTGTCCATAGAACCTTTCGACCTCTCCCAAGATCTCACTTTGGGATGAAATGACAGTGCCATCGTCGGTCTTCAGCTTAGTCATTTGGCTTTGCCCAATAGACAGATCTTGTGCGAACACTTTTGAGCCACGATTCCGCTCTATCGCTTCTTTAATACGGAGCGTATTAAATCGGCGAATATCGCGACGCACAGACCTGGAGATCTGCCTATTTAGCTGCCTATGTTTGGACCAATCGGCTCAAGACTGCTTCGTCATTTCTTTTCTCCGCCCAATGAGCTCGAGAGTCTGGTCAGAAAGTTTTTTAGGTCTATTAACGCGGTGAGCCTTGAAAAATTTCGACCCAACCGCGTGGACAGTTTCCACGAACCTGTTGTTCATATCGTTCGGAGATTCGCATTCGTCCAGACATTGGAAGCGATTGTGTAATTCGAGTTGAAAGCCTTCGAGGTTCTGGTATTGGACAGATGTAGGTCGGAGTGTAGACTTCATCAAGCGTGACCGCTCGTCTTTTGTGTGAATATTCAATGTGGCTCGTACCATCCGGTGATCGCTCCCAGTTTTAATCCTGCTGATCACTGAGACATCATTGAATATCTGTCGTTTGTCTGACAAGATGAAGTATATCTCGTTTTTTGTTGAACCATCGGGGCTAATCCAGGTCCATTTCCTTTGTGGCTGCTTCCTGAATTAGGAATTCATCATAAAGAAGCTTTCCTTCTCCACAAAATCAGCCAGTTTCTGGCCCCTCTGGTTTCTCTGTCCATATCCATGTTTCCCCACTCTCAACTCATCATCACTCCCTTTGCCTATTTTCACGTTAAAGTCTCCCATGACTACCGTGAAGTGGGTTTTGGACGTGTGTATGGCTTTCGAGATGTCCTCGTAAAATGCCTCCACCTCGTCGTCGGAGTATGTCGAGGTCGGTGCGTATACCTGTATAACCTTCAGCGAATACCTCTTGGTAATTCTGAGTATAAGGTACGCTACCCTTGTCAACACACTCTCGATCCTCTCCACGTCGTCTACGAGAGACCTACGAACGATAAACCCTATACCACCTTGGGACGGGTGATCGCCCTCCCGGTAGAAGAGCAAGTTTCCAGACTGAAGGATTATCGTGCCCTCGCCCTCTCTTTGCACTTCTGATAATCCTACAATGTCCCAGCGGATTTTGCTCAATTCCTCTTCCAGCTCGATGACCCTCTCGTCAGTCCTGAGTGTCCGAATGTTGTGTGTTACCAGGGCCAAGGGTCATTTTTGTTGGTAGCCGGATCGCTGCCGGAGATTCCTCGCACCCTCCGCTCCACCACTACTGGGCCCGCCACCAAAATGAGCCCGTAGTGTACCGGAGCCGCCGTGACTGGGGGCCATTTTTTTATTGTACGCCATTTCTAAAAAAGGGGATATTGCCGTAATCGCCACGCTTGGCAGGCGGGTTGGCGATCGCAGTATAGGTGTTTTACGTTTCCCAGGAGAGAGCTGCTGCCCTGCTCTCCTGGTGAACCCTCAGCCGATTTTTACGACTCCCACGGGCAAGTAAGGGGTGGCGACATATGTATTCTCAGCCCGTCGCCACTCAATAGGTATTTACCTAAAGTTATTTAACAATTAGCTAACTGTAACTACGGCGATTTCCCTTCATGCTTTACTAGGCTTAGGACTAGCAGAAAAGTTTTTCACTCGTAAATGTTATTTTTTTTTTTTGTGAACTGGTATTACTTCTCTGACGCATTTAAAAATTGACATATTTACAATGATTAAATATAGTGCAATTAAAAACTATCGCAAACAATACAAAATTTGTTTTTCAAATCAAAATATGTCACGAAACAACAACAATTATTATTATTACTTACAGACCTGTGTCCATATTGTAACAACTCAAATTCAACCTTATAACTTCGAAATTTAGTTCCACTTTGTAGAATAAGTGTCTCATTAATATCGAGTAGCCGTAGTCGTAGCCGCCAGAAACGTTATCATAACTATAACTATACAATGGAAACTAAACCTTATTGCTAATACAGTAAGATATATTAACCACGCAAACATGGCTAAAGTTATTTCATATTCTCTTCATCTCTTTTATACTAATAAAAGAATATATATTTAGAACGAGAGGAACGAATATGGTTCAAATCTCAATATCGTTTGTGAAGTTTACGTTTTCTTCGTACGTGTTCATATCGTTATAGTTTTAAGTTTTGACTCGATATGGTTTTTGTGATATCGGCTACATTGATATAGATATCGATATGGTATGATATCTAACACATATCCGATATAAGTTACGTTTTGATATATCAAACTCCTCATTAATATTGAGGTATAAGTAATAAAATAAATACTGTAACCATTTTGTAAAGTAATGACGTAAATTCCCATACACGAAATACCCAAAGGTAATCATTGACCAATGTCAATCATTGGCCAATGTCATATTGGCCAAGGACACTGAAAGCTAGTCCATTTTTAATTAAATAATCGCTTCTATAACAGATGGCGTAGTGGTCTGAGAATAAACTGTCGCATCTTGGATTCAATTCCCACGCAGGAAAATTACTTTGTACGATCCACAAATTGTTGTTCTAAGTTGTAATTTGTAATCGTTAATTGTTCAGTTCCCCGTAATATGTGGATTAGTTTCTTAGTGCATTTTATTAAAAATGTTAAAAATAAAAACATTCTGTCGTAGTTCTACTTTTCGCTTATATCAACCCGCGACCAGAACCACTAAGCCCGTCTAGTGACCCTTAATGATTCTATAATACAGAGGTTCCTAAACGCTTAATATAACGGAACACTAACCAAATACCTTTTATTTTATGGAACCCCATATCAAATGATATAATACATGAGGGTCCAAGTCCGGCAAACCGCGCAACGTCGTTTATTATTTATTACTAATTTTGCGCTATCTCTAAATTATATTTGTAACCGTGGTACATTTCACAGCGAAATTACTAAAATTAAAAGCTATTTCATTTCGGCGGAACCCTTATGACTATTTTACGGAACTCCGCGTTTCGCAGCACACCCTCTAGAAATCCCTGCTATAATAAAAAAACTAAAGGAACAGGTTTTTGATAGAAGATCCAACTGAAAGTAAAAAAAAATATTAATCGTAATTGAAAAAATGAGAATGTTAGTTGAAAAAGCGTAATGCTTTTTAAAAATAATAAATGAATATTATTTGAAGTAAATAATGAAACAGACTCATCCGAGGTCAATTTAATAATTTTCATAAATGGCTAAGGCTAATCCTGAAGGTTCTAGCAAAAGGATGTAAGAATAGACTTTTTAAATCATTTTATTATATAGTCATTGGTCCTTGATAAGTGCAAAATTTTGAATTTAATCCAACGCTTTGAAGTGCTCTTAGATCGATTTCAAAAATTCCGTTACATACCTACATACAGAGAAGCGAAAGTTATAAAAAAAGCGCATCAATAAAAAATATTTACGATTCATTATGATATTGTGTCCAATGTAATAAAAGAGTGAAGGTAAGTAGGTACTTGTACATTGTATTTATTAGGTTTCGATGAATATTAAAACGTTCAATAAATTTACTTATATTGCATATTTCTAATGAAGTGTGTTATCAGTTACCATCTAATGATGAGCTTATCGTTTTTTCGCACTATCAAAAACATTCCTGTTTACGATTAGGTACTATAAAGTTTGAATGGCATTATTCCGTCAGTATTTATTCTGAATTGGTTGAGAGCAGGCGTTCCGTGTTGTGTGTAAACAGTGTAAATAAAACAGTATCGTTGAAAATTCTTCGAATAATATTGTGACGAGTGGTCAGCAAATTTAAATTTAGAACATTAATTTCTACTTGGTAAGTTATTATTAATGATTAAATTTCGAAACACATTTATTAATAATATTAATAATTAATGATAATAATTACATATTTCTACATTAGGACTTCGTAAATATAATTAAAAATAGGTTAAAATATTAAACATTTTGTAAAATATATATCTACCAATTTAGGTATTGCAAAATAGCAATACTTGCTTACGTATTTTTCGAAATGCTCGTATTTGTCCTCGTATAACCTTGGTATTTATGTATTTACTTTATCCTTACGTAGGCCTTTTATCTTTTAAATGGTTTTATTTATAGTACCTCAGTAAATCTTTTGTACCTAACTTCATAATTTAATTGCAAAAATTAGTCTGTCCGCAATAATAAATGCAAACAGGTTACGTTCTTTATTTTTTTTTCAATCGTTGATTTCATTTATTCAGCCTACTAACATAATTTTAACGGTACCAAATGCTGATGTAGTATGGAGTTCATGCATGTCATTGTTTCTTAAAAGGACCATGATTCGAATGTTTGTTTATACGCAGTTCGATCCTAATTATTGCGTATATTTTTTATACAAAAATATCAATAATAAGCAGCAAGGTGTGTTGTACATAATAATAATAAATACATTTGTACTTAATAATATTAAATACTCAGTGGCGGCCTTAGGGGGTGGCGAACAGGGCAATCGCCCGGGGCCTCGCGCTTACAGGGGCTTCGCGCTTACAGCGGCCTCACGCAACAACCCAAGCAAATTTAAAAAAATATAGATTTTAAATTACATTTTTACTTATTAATTATATTTTTCACTTTGTTTTCAATATTATAAAACTTAAATTTTATTTATTTGTACAACTTTAGTATTTTTCATCAAACATGACAAATCCCTAAACCAAACAACCAGACCTACTTTCGTATCTCATACTTTTCACGAAGGACAAAGGGCCTCGCAAAGACCTGCCGCCCGGGGCCTCGCAAAGACCTGCCGCCCGGAGCCTCGTAATGGGTAAGGCCGCCCCTGTTAATACTTCAATACCTTTATCGTCTGCCAAAGTTCAAGACGATAAAGGTATTGAAGGCAGACGACAGTTTTTCAATCAATAGTTTTTAGTTTAACCAGTCCATCAAACGTCCAACCCCATAAACAGTTAATAGATACCATGATTGTATAATAGTTTTACAACTACCGTTGGCAGTCCACGAGTATTATGTGCAAACGTGGAGTGTCATCGGTAGACGTCCCATCCCATTTTAACATTAAATTTCTCCAAAGGCCTCTGCGTGTTGGATCGATATCCCCATGTAAGCCTTCCAAAGGACCAGGTAACTTCCTTTGGAAGATATCCGTGAATCAGGGTAATACATTTAATTTAAATTCCATTATTACTATTAAATTGCATTCATAAATTGCATAATACCTATTACTTTCGCTGTCAAACACATTCAACTGTCGTACAGCCATCACTGTCATCTGAGCTGATATACGTCCCACTATTAGGTTCGAGCCTCCTCCATAACAGGAGGAAGAAATTGTCCTACTATACCACGCTAGTCAGACGGTTTGGTAGTTTTATTTCGAGATTTCTTTATCTTGCATAGATGTTATATGCGTATTATATTCCCTTAGTCTTCTTATACGACACCCACGGGCAAGAGAGGAGGTGACGGCATACAGCCATAGTGGAAAGTAATACTCTGAAAACGTACAGCTCTTTATCAATAATAATAATCCAATAACACCTTATTTATTCTATAATGGATATTTTTTAAGAAAACCTGCTGAGCGAACAATACGAGCTACTTACCTCTAAAAAGTTTGAAGATTTCCTTTAATCAATCTATTACATGGATAAGAATTGAGGTCATCTCATAATCATCTCAACCTCATGATCAGATTCGGCACACAATTTGAGAGCCACAGATATGCAACCTGCATTACAGTAACTTGCATTATTTACAGCGTTTCAATAGATTTTTATAACAAAAACTTAAAAAAAAATGTGTATAATTATATAAATATACTAGCTGAGCCACGCAACTTCATCTTCGTCACAGATAGGGTTGCCAGGTCTCCAAACCTAATAGCCGAACAGACCAGCCAGTTTAGCCGGACATTACTTAAAAAGGCGGGATACTCTACATTACTGCGGCTTTTGTGTCACATTATTAAAAGGTACAACAAAAAATTACATGTACAATCAATCAACCCTTTATTTTGGCCGGATACGCAAATAAAATACCTAACTTTGTCTGGTTCTATCTGGACACCTGGGAACGCTAGTCATAGAAGAGAGAGATCGTTATAGAGACTGTGCCCACGGGCTAGCTGTTTTACGAGCAGGACACGCAATAAAAAGGAACCTCAAAAGAAATACATTTCCCACATTTTTGCAACATTTTTCATTGATGCTCCGCTCCTATTAGTAGTAACGTGATCTTAATAAGCATAGGCTTCCTCAATAAATAGACTATCCAACACTAAAAGAATTTTTGATGCAAATCAGTTATTTTTGAGATTAGCGTGTTCAACCAAACAAACTCTTGAGCTTTAATAATATTAGTATAAATTGACTGCACAGATGACGTAGTGGACCTACCGTGGATTCGAATCCCACTCAGGACCACACTTTGGGCGATCCATAAATTGTCATTCTGAGTCTGAATGTAATTTGTGTCCGTTAATTATATGTTTAGTGTTGGATGCTGTGTTTAAAAAAAAAAAAAAAGAAAAGAAAGTACACGCGTAAGGCATACCTACATGCTTTGAATATTTCATCAGGATACAATGTAGGCCCGTATGTAACTGCTCGACCCCCTATAGCGATCGACGTTCTTAATGCTCTCAAGTTGCCTGGAAAACGAATTCCTTTTCATACACCAATTAATAGTAGCTGTCACACAGCTGTCAGAGAGAGGTCAACCACCTTGAATATCTAACAGCTGTATTATTGAGGTTATGTAAATAGTAAAAGTATAAAACCAATGTAGGTTGTATTTTATAAACGTAGTTTATAAAGTTAGATCATAGTATTGCGTGATATAGATTCTTATTGCGATTAACACACTTAAAGAGTTGTGTAATAAATAAATATTGAATATTTTAAAATGGAGTTTTGGCGGGAATGTCAAAGCGGAATGTGATTAGGGTTGCCACCCGTACTTTGATATAAAGTATTGTACGTTATTTCGGGTAATTGTACTCTATACTTTATGTGAATAATAAAGTGCGCGATAATATTTTGTTTCGCCCGAATTAACTTTCCTAGAAAAAAATCAAGATAAACAAACTGTCTTAGAATCTGTTAAAAATATTTATTTACTATAAAATTAATGTAAAGTACAAAGATACTGTTTAGCATAGACAGTTATTTGTTAAAATATTGCTAAAAATAATCGTAAGTATTATTAAAGCAAAATAATGCAAATCGTACTTTATTTAGATACAAAGTACTTTATTTTTTCTTCGTTCATTATCAAATATACTTTATTGAAACAAGAAAACTTTGGCGGCAACCCTAAATATGATGGTATTGTAACATATTCAACATTTTGGGGTTTAAACATGTTATATCCCTTAGTCGTCTTTTATGACACCCTGTGCAAGAAGGGAATGGTGAATTGAATTCATTCTCCGTCATCACACGCATACTATTTATAGACTACACACATGCCCTCGCTTCGCTTCGGTTTTAGTCGCTTAGTGATACTACGGTACGCGATTGCATAAAATCTCAGGTTTAATTCCCAGAGCGGGCAAATTCTTATAAGGCTTTTCCAAAAGAAAAAATAACCTAAGTTACTCATTATATAGACAGCTGCCTGGTAGTAAAATATTATCAAAATCAGTCCAGCCATTTTAAAGATTACCCGCAAAAAACAGACAGATGGACAGGCAAAAATATATAAACTGGTTTATGTGTAAATAACCGTGTGATTATGAAAAACACCGACTATTTTTCTTTGCCGAGTATTGTAAAAGTTGCTTTATGATCTGGCCCGGTGCCGGTACCAGGCGACTAGGCAATTTTGTCATCCTATCGCAGATTTCCAGGCTAAAAAAAAATCCTCATCATCATCATACACACCGCTGGGCTCCTCTATAATAAAAGGGAAATTGACCCACTGTACCACGCCGATCAGACGAGTTAGTAAAGGGTTTTATTTCGAGTGTTCCTTCTCTTGCATAGCTATTATCTGCATATTTCTAATCCCCTAGTTGTCTTTTACGACATACACGCAAGAGAGGATGAATTGTATTCTTAATCTGCCACCACACTAAAAATGCTATAAAGAGATTATTAACCAATTAAATACGTCAAAATATGTCAATTAAAACTGTAAAACTACTCTGTAGACGCCCGCCCGACTCTGAGGATGTCCTCAGAGTAAGAAAAAAAAATCTCTATGGTACGATCCAATAATTATATGACATATGGGTACCCTTATAATAATAAAATAAAAACCGGCTAAGTGCGAGTCGGAGTCGCGCATGAAGGGTTCTGTATCATTGTCTATAAAATGACGTTTTTTGTATGGGAGCCCCCCCTTAAATATTTATTTTATTTTGTTTTTAGTATTTGTTGTTATAGCGGTAACAGAAACATAATTTGTGAAAATTTCAATTGTATAGCTATCGCGGTTCTTGAGATACAGCCTGGTGACAGACAGGCGGAAGGACAGACAGCGAAGTCTTAGTAATAGGGTCCCGTTTTTACCCTTTGGGTACAGAACCCTAATAACGTAGAACTATAAACGAATAATTAACTAATTAAGTTTTAATTTAGTTGTTAGAAATATATTTAACTGTTAAAGTAAATTTAATCATTACGTTCACCCCATGGCTTTTATTGACAAAAACCAAAGTAACGAGTGTGACGTCAGCCCATAAAGATCGGGTGTCGACTAATAGTGATGTTTGAAAGCTGTCCCTGTCTGTTTACTATGTAGGGCGTGGTTTTACTATGGATTCAATAAATTGTTAGGATGAATATGGGTCATAACATTTTAATATTTGTTTTATCTTATAAAATACATAAGATACTTGCCGATACTTGCAATGATATCCTTATTAGTCCTTACTAATATTATAAATGCGAAAGTAAGTTTGTTTTTCCGATTTCAACAATTCTTTCACCAATGGAAAGTTATAATATCAGGAAGTAACATAGTCTATATTTTATCTCGGTATTCCCACGGGAACGGGAACTACGCGGATAAGGAACTGAAATCGAAGCGAAGCGAGGGCGGGTTGCTAGTTTTTATATCCCTTAGCAGTCTTTTAGGGCATGCGAGATGTATTCAAGCGACGATTCGAGTTCGTATGAAGAATCCGACGATTCGTTATAATAAAATAATATTAAAATATTTTGGTTGTTTTATTTCATGTTATAGGTATGATGAGAAGATTTTTATATCTCCCTGATACAATTTTAACGTGTTGTCTATTACAACAATTCAAAACTCAGTTGTCAGCTGACCTAACTGCAAATAAATGTAATCGATTATTTGCGATTCATTAGTTTGCACCGAATACTTTTGATCCTGTCACTAGATGCGATAGAACGTAACTTTTTTTATAACGGAAATGAATTATCACTTAAATTTTATGAATAGAGCTATTTACGGCATATTAATGTATTTAGTGGGTAATAATTAAGATATATAAATATTATTGGGCAGTTTATATATTTCTCTGTTCACTCGTTTCAAAGTTAATAATTGCGTATAATGAAACAGTTACGTCCTAAAGCATGTGTCAAAAGTAAAATAAATGGTTGGAACGAGTATAATAGTCTACATAAGGATAGTATGTTATACACATTATTATATTTTATTACTAGCAACCCGCCCTCGCTTCGGTTTCTGTCGCCTTATCCCCGTTGTTCCCGTGGGAATACCGGGATAAAATATAGCCTAGTTTACTCCCTGATACTATAGCTTTCCATTGGTGAAATTTTTTTTTAAATCGGTCCAGCTGTTTTGAAAATTACTCGGAACAAACAGACAGACAAAAAAAAAAATTAAAGTAAATTTTAGGCATATGTATAGTGCAAATAACCATGTGAGCATGAAAAAGGCCATTATTTTGACATTACAAACAGACACTCCAATTTTATTTATTGGTATAGATAAAACCATATGAGTCAAAAGCTATACATCAAAATGAGTCAGGAAACAGGAAATATAACATGAACCATATCGGTAGCTGTTTGTTATAATTATTACGACGAGGAAATGCCTAAATCATTTTCAACAATGACATTCTTATTAGAACGTTATAACAATTTATTGTCTATGAAGGCAAACAAGCAAACAGCACACCTGATGGTAAGTGATACTGCCGGTCTAGGTGTATAGCCAGGCCATTGTCTACCGTGAAGAAAGTGTTCTTAAATGTCAAGAAGAGCATGTCATCATCGTCATGTCTGCCTATCGCCGTCCACTGTCCAGCAATAGGCCTCCCTCTGTCCAACGACGCCCAGTAACTCTCACCAGATTGTCGGTCCACCAAGTGAGGGAGGAGTCCTACACTGCGTCGTCCAATACCTGGTCCCCCCTCGAGAACCTTTCTTGCCCAGCGGTTGTCGGTTCGTCGAGCAATATGGCCTGTCCCATGCGCTTGCTAATTCTTCGTGTTATGTCAGTTACACCCGTTCTTCTGCGGATTTCCGTATTTGGGATTCTATCTCGCAGAGAAATCCCAAGCATAGCCCGCTCCATAGCACGCTGAGCTATTTTGAGCTTAGTTATTAGTTTTTAACGTCGAAAACGGGTGTTTTAAGTTTGATGCTAATGTCGGAAAGTCTGTCTGTGTGTTTGTCTGTGGCATCGTATATCTCGATCGGATGGACCGATTTCGATGCAATTATTTTACGTCAAAGCGAATTTATATGAAGAATTGAATCTTGGTTATGTTGGAAAAATCGATCTAACAATTTGAAAAGTACCTATCGGCTCTTTTCCTAAATGATTTATGGCATTGCCGGTATAATACGAAATTTTGGAGGTTATTAAAAATATTAGTCTTCTTAGCATGCGGATTTTTTAAATTTAATAGTTATAATTAATTCATTGAATTCATTCATTTAACTGGTATAAGAAAATACAATGAATTATACAGTTTTTCGAAGTGTAATAAATAGATGCGCTTTCCAATTCAAGTACCTTTGAATCCAGTAAAATTAAGAGAGACCTTGATCGGAAAGGTAAGATACACCTTATCACCTTTATACGACACGTCCGACACTGGCACGGTAGGTCGGCATTTTAACGCCGCCATCTGTGCAGTGGGTTTAGTCGTTTCTTCGAAGCATCCCCTGTGTTACTATTATAAAAATCAGCTGAAGAATCACCAAGAGAATTTTAAAGCAATGCTCTAATTACGACCTTGACTTTGGAATCGCTTGCATGGCGATTATGCCAGTATCTCATGTGTTAAGGAAGATCTATATTAAATAATAGACATAAATGGTCTGATGGCTTCCCGTGGAAAAATCAAATATAAACACGATACAATCGATAAAACATTTTTATTACAATGTATCGTGTAAACATTACAAGTCATTATGCATCCATTCTATTTTAGGATTTTTGCAGTCGGAGTTGTGACCTCTCTCCACTTGTGTCCGTCTCTCGAGCGATCACCTGCTCTTATCATAATTATTCGGGGTCGACTCAATATCTATACCAATAAATAAAATTGGAGTGTCTGTTTGTAATGTCAAAATAATAGGCTTTTCTCATGCTCACACGGTTATTTGCACGACACCTATGCCTAAAATACAGATTAAAAAAATTTTGTCTGTCTGTCTGTTTGTTCCGGGTAATCTTCAAAACGGCTTGACCGATTTCAAAAATTCTTTCACCAATGGAAAGCTATAATATCAGGGAGTAACCTAGGCTATATTTTATCCCGGTATTCCCACGGGAACGGGAACTACGCGGGTAAAACGACTAAAACCGAAGCGAAGCGGGGGCGGGTTGCTAGTTATTATATACTCTTCATTCATCGTACATATTGCAAAGGATTTCTGATGTTTACGCGACTGTTACACATTATAGATAAATAAAACTATTTTTACGGATTTATACCCGTCATATTCCGTCCCCTTCGTTATTAGGCCGACCACTGGTATCGAATGCTTGACGCCCGTGGCCAGCCCGGCAGAATACCCTGTCGGATAGCCTTCCTACCCGACGTTCCTCGGGGCATAGTCCTCGCGCGGTCAACCTTTCTGCGGGTGACGGTCTATTCCCTGGTCCGGTCACCCGCGGCCGCGGCTATGGCGGCATCAGGCGCGTGTAATTTAATTTATGTTTGCCTGATGTTTTGAACACTTTTCAGCGTTCAAGGTCACGGGCGGACACCATCCGTATTACAAAAGTTTTCTTAACTATTTTATGACCAGCCATCAGATGAAGGTAGCCCAAGCTTACATAAAGACCTCTAAGAAAGTCGTATAGATAGACATCCAGGTATATTGGTTAGTAATATCAATATCCTTTGTTGAATGAGTTTAAGCTTATTCTAAACAAAATCTTATGCCAACTCGTCTGAGCAGCGAGAGGTTAAGGTCGAGTCAAACAGTGGGACGTATATGAGTTATGAATATTCATGGCCGCCATTACACAGCTTATCGATAGCGATGTATTCGCGTTGTCTTCTTTGATTTTGCGTCATCTCCTTTCACGTGATCACGCCTCGGCAGAAAGTTGTGACCGTGGACAACTTCCTATCAACGTTGACCATTGCCCTGGCTACGGGCGATACGCTCAAAATGTACATATAAATTAATTGTAATTAAATAATGGTTTAAAGTTTATCTTTAGTGTTTATATTGAGATAGTTGTGAAGGCACTGTAGTTAGGTCAAAGTACAAATATAATGTTTGGTATAAATAAACATCGGTCTATAACGTTCATTGAATGAACAGAATCCTATAACTAAAAGTAACGACATAGGCGCTAGTGACTGAGATTGATAGTCGGTCACCACTAATAACTTCAATGTGCAGGCGCCCTTAGAACCAGATTCGAATAAACATATTACAAAAAGAAATATACTGAACCAATGAACATTAAGCATCGGCGGTCGCTGCTTAAATCTATTATTCATTTAAAAAGCAACCTAACCTAACCCAACTAGTATTAATTCATATGACCTGGAAATTAAAGTACCTAGACTCTATACTAACTAGAGGTGTGACTAATATACGCCTAACACGTACGGTATTTTTTTGCGGAGTGTTAGCCGCAGATGGCTTTGACTACTTGACGCAGATTACGGGTAGGCGCTGAGGGTTCTCCACCTGATGAAAGAAAGCTAACTCACATCGCCCAAGGGTTCCCCCTGTGGAGAACGACCCTCGGTTCGGGGCGTCGCTGGAGGTAAAACGGGCGAGCCTACGTTTGTAGTAGTGACTTTTGCGCGACGTGGTTTTGCACCTCGACGGCAGGAACGAAATCGCGGGTATTTATATGTGATCTCGCGGGCCGTACGTTGAACGAGTGTAATGATATAGTCTTTCATATCGAGGACGTCGGATAGAGGATATTTGGGAGGGCGCATAGGAAAGTTGGTTGGGATTTATCAAGGCAGAGTCAAAGGTACGGTATTATAAGCCGTAATATCCATATTAAGATAAGTAAATATAAAGTATTCAATTACAAAATATTAGTCAAATAATAGCGCGTAACAGCGAGCAATGCCTCCATCCGACGTCCTCGTCACGTCCTCGACGAAGAGGACGACATTATCACACTCGCTCAACAAAGAGCCTACACGGCCCGCGAGGCCTTAACAAATAAATATCCGCGGTTCCGCCCTCGCCGTCGAGGTGCGAAACCGCGCCGCGCAAAAGTCACTACTAAAAACGTGGGCACGCCCACTTTGCCTCCAGCGACGCCCCAAGCCGAGGTCCGTTCCCCACAGGGGGAGCCCTTGGGCGATGTCGCTTAGCATACTTTTCTACGGGTTGAGAGCCCTCAGCGCTCACCCATAGTCCGCGTCAAGCTGTCAAGGCCATCTGCGGCCAACAGCTGTACACACACAAAAAAAAAAAAAAAAGCGAGCAATGCGACTCACTTGCTTTGCTATGCTAATACTATTTGCCGATCGCTGTTTTCTCACTCGCTCGCTGACGTCTTGGCATCTGACGAGTGAGGGAGATGAATGATATACTGTATGAAGGTCCTGACCGTTTGCAATGATAATAACAAAATTATGCATGCGTAATATGTATCCGTCGTGTTTCGTATGAACGCTGCACTAGTTGCTTGCCAAGTGAGCAATGAAAATAGTTCTTTTAAATTTAATCACCTTATTCTGTCATATTGTCTCAGTATTAGCTAATATCCATATATTAGCTAATATGGATATTAACTTATAATATTTGTAATAATCAAATCACAGCGTTCCTACATTATTTTGGGATAGAACAAGCACGCAGTGATTAATGACTACCTAATGACTATTGATTGATATGTTAGTTTTTAGTAATTGGATATTTATTATTTGTTATGGTTGCTAAGGAACGTTTAATTACCGTTTCACTTCTGTAATAAAGATATTTGAATAGTAATTAATAAACGGGCATATTCACAAGAATTTGTATTTATTTTGTAAATAAAACTATCGATTTTATCGCGTTTGTATTTGATTTTTGAATTCCCGACGTTTCGAAAAAATTTGCTGCAATATTTTTGCAGCGTTCATGGTCACATAAAATCAAATACAAACACGATAAAATCCGTAAAAAAATAGTTTTATTTACAATGTGTAATTCTCGCGTAAACATCAGAAATAATTATGTATTAATTTTTTCAATTATTAGTTATGGTGAATATTGTTTAGGTATCAATATTTTATCGAGTTAGTAACGGTTCACTAATATTTGACTAATACACTGTAATAGATATGGTATCAAAATATGCGATAAATAATATACCTATTACCTATAAATAATCCTAACATAACATCTCTACTACTGACCTACCTACCTACATACATTAGGCATGATAAGAATGTGTTTAACTTACAAATATAATGTAAGTAGTGTTTAATCAAGCTCTTTTTGGTGATAAACTGACGTCGTGATAATAATTTTGCTTGAGTTATGATTTTTAATTAATGGCCCTAAATCTCAAAAACCGGCTAAGTGCGAGTCGGAGTCGCGCACAAAGGGTTCCGTACCAATATCTATAAAAAGTCGTGTTTGTTGTATGGGGGGGCCCCTTAAATATTTATTTTATTTTTAGTATTTGTTGTTGTAGCGGCAACAGAAATATTTAATTGGTAAAAATTTCAACTGTCTAGCTATCGCGGTTCTTGAGATACAGCCTGGTGACAGACAGACGGACGGACAGACAGCGAAGGCTTAGTAATAGGGTCCCGTTTTTACCCTCTGGGTACGGCACCCTAAAAATAGAGGTTATATTTTTACTTTTGTCATGAACCAGGCCTCCTGTATTATCTAGTTCCCCCTAAACTACTTCCTAAACTTGAAAGATAACGGAACTCCAAACTTTTATTTTATGGAACCCCATATCAAATAATATCAAGTAATGAACGATTCTGTGCCATAGTTCAGGTCTAGATCTTTCTATCTGTCTACTTACATAATAGTAATGAGTTCCCCTCATCACTAATTTTGAGCCATTTCGAAATAATATTTGTAACCGTGGTATTATTTCAAATTCATTTTTTTTATTGCTGATGGTGCCAAAAGAGCAGGCAGCACACCTAATGGGCGGGCCGACCACTGACGACAAGTCACATCTGCTCCGGTGGTCGGCCCAACAACGAGGTGACGTGGGTACGGGTGGGTTATGGGCCCGCGCGCCGTCCTTTCATCGCCCCGGACGGATTGGACCGCGCGTGCGCTTACCATAGCCCACCCATAAAAAAAAAAAAAAAAAAAAAAAAAAAAAAAAAAAAAAAAGCACACCTAATGGTGAATGATACCGCCCCGCACATGGACCTTTGCAATACCAGGGGTACAGCTAGGCTATTATTCTTTCACCAATGGAAAGCTATAATATCAGGGAGTAAACTAGGCTATATTTTATCCCGGTATTCCCACGGGAACGGGAACTACGCGGGTAAAACGACTAAAACCGAAGCGAAGCGAGGGCGGGTTGCTAGTTACTAATAAAATTAAAAGCTAGTTAATTTTGGCGGAATCCTAATTAGTATTCTATGGAACCCCTAGGTTCCGCGGAACACACTTTGGCAATCCCTGCTCTAGTTTTGTTTAAAATACATATATTCGGACGCATATGCCAAGCAGACTCGGGATACCAATTTGTGATTCAAAGAAAGATATGAAAATTTGTTTCTTAAACACTGTTTGTGCAGCTATCATCTACCTAGCATAGCATATTTATCTATCTATATCACGCCCACGGATCGGTATAAAGTTTAATTTCCAGTCTTCCTTCCCTTATAAGGACAATTACAGCTAATTTTACATTTTGTTTGAAATCAATCTTATAATTTACCACTCGATTGGAACACGGCTGCTAGGTGCGAAGATCCGGCAAGAACCTCAGCGAAGTTGTTAATATGGTACGAGCAAGATAGGGAGTGGCGGATTGCAAATTGGTGAAATTCCTTTTAAATAAAATTGTATAGGTACAGCATGATTAGCATTAGCTGCACCTGGATACCATCAACAATAATTATGATCAATGTTGGCTCTATACTTAAAAAAAAAATATCTTCAAGAAAATTACATCAGAATTTGCGATAAATTTCATTTTCAGTAATTACATGTCTCAGACGGTCAGCCGGACGGGACTTTGTCCTACTATTGCAAACTAGTCAGTTCAATTGTTATACTGCTTTTCTTCGAGTATTTCTTCTTTTACACTGATTTTACTTATAATTAGGCGAGTAGGAAAGATAAATCGTGATAAATAATAACAAGGGTAGCATATAATATAGACGGTATCTTACCAATAAATAAAATTGGAGTGTCTGTTTGTAATGTCAAAATAATAGGCTTTTTTCATGCTCACACGGTTATTTGCACGACACCTATGCCTAAAATACAGATTAAAAAAATTTTGTCTGTCTGTCTGTCTGTTTGTTCCGGGTAATCTCCAAAACGGCTGGACCGATTTCAAAAATTCTTTCACCAATGGAAAGCTATAATATCAGGGCGTAAACTAGGCTATATTTTATCCCGGTATTCCCACGGGAACGGGAACTACGCGGGTAAAACGACTATAACCTATAACCGAAGCGAAGCGAGGGCGGGTTGCTAGTACACAATAAGAAGGAAAACTTGTTAGATATATCCATACATAATAGGCCCAAGCTCATGAAAAGGGATAGTCGTGGCCATATCTTGGTTTACTGTCCCGTTAATAACTTTCCATGTTGACTCGTTTTGACCTCGGAAAGGTAGACGAAATGCGGTCACTGCCAACAAAAACAAACGCAGCGTCTTTGAAGACTCAACAATTACTCGTAATAGAAATTTAATTAGATTCCCATCAGATAAAATAACTGACAAGCTTTTATATTTATGCACTAAAATAAGACGAACACAAGTTAATTCCTTAGTGCAAGCAAAAGTCTTTAAAAGAAGTAATGAACAAACACAACAATAGAGCATAATTAGAAAAAAGTGTACAGCTATTTTTGGAAATAATAACATTGAAATATGCAATAACAAAAAACGAGATGCACTTAATTTTGTCGGATAAACGACTGATATTCAATGATATCTCAGTGATCGGCAGGATTGGAACTGGAAGCGATCACCGCATGGTATGAGGCATATTGAATATCTACACAAAAGTAGAGCGGTCCCGTGCCGTAAATAGCGTTTCCTGCGCCCTATGTGAGTTTCTAAAACTGCGCCCTTGTTTTTTTAATTATTATAGGTACCCTAGCTAGAGCGATGCTATGTATACGCCTACTTTATTTCATTTAGGGTGACAAGGCCATTGGTGTTAGTGGACAAATTGTCTAATATTTTGGAAGAAAAATCTATGTTTTTAAAGAACTATAACTGATGTGGGCAAACAAGCAGACGAGCTATTTAAGTGGACCCTTCGCCTATTATACCACCCACTGTGTCTCACTCACTAAAATTCAAAAGTGAACTTGTCACTAGTGCAAAAAAGTTTTCAATTCTTGCGCCCCCAAAGTCTACGCCCTGTGCTTGGGCTCCGGTGGCACCGCTCTATTTACAACACTGGAGCGGTCACACTTGATGAAGTCTACCCTCCAACTTACACCCGACCTTTGGGTATCACAAATAGAGAGTTTACGAATGAATATGAATAGTACAAACCGGTCCTAGCCAATCCGAGTCCCGAAGTTGTCGATAATGTTTAACTTGGACAAACAATCCAGTATGGCAGGAGCAACGCCTCAATCGAACAATAAGGGCACTGCTCGAAATCCATACAAATTGGTTTCGATAAATTCACTAACGCATTCAACGGTCTGCCATTTAGCTAAATCAGGGAGTCGGCGCCCCTGTATTACGGGGCGCCCGACTGCCCGTATACCTAAGGCGATTGGTAAACTACTTGGAGGGGCACAGCGTTCATACTATGGAGGGTAGAGGTAAGGAGATCTCATATGGGAGGAAGCTTGAAAAAGTGTCCCACTTTCAGCACTAAATAACAGTTCAAAAAACCTCCAGAATGGCGCTAGCATAGGCACAGGGTATGATATGAATTGAGCGGTTGTTAACTGATTGAAGTATGCTGAAAAGTTAGTGACAGTTGTGACAGTGACTCATTATTTTTTAATGCAAGCCTAAATGTTTTTAAATATCAATTCTTTTTATATTCTTCATTAATTATTGACATGAATTTTTACATCTATTTTAAAACTGATATTTATGAAATTTATTATTTTGCTTTTTAAGAACTTTTGTTTTCTACTTTTTCAACTGCAATTCGCACAGTTTATTTATGTATTACTTCCTAAATGTTATATTGATTAAGCATTAAGAAATGATAAGCCCACAATTAATTATAAAACTGCGATTTTCATTTTATTCTTATTTTGAAAAGTGCGCCATAACGAGACGGAAGTTCTTTCGTCCTTTTTTATTTCTCTATCTTATTCTAATAACTTCAGCGCATTTTTTAAAATTTACCCTGACGCTACTGTAGCGCCACCCTTATTTAGCAGATTTTAACGGACACTTTTTCACACACAGAGACGGTTCTCCTTACCTCTACCCTCCATAGTTCATACGAACTGAGTAGGAGGCGTTGTGCGGCCGTCCATGTCATGCGGTGACCAACAAGGGTCGGTTTGGGCAACTCTCGGCACTTTTCCATTACTCTCCTCAAAATCATTAGAGGGAAGAGAAAGACCTGTTCCACGCAGTTATAGCAAGCAGGCTTTTCTATGAACAGGACCATATTACTAATGATAATATTAATTTATTTCAGTTATCTAATGACACAAACAAATTAAATAATATGCAAGATTATTAATTTTCAAGTTTCATTTACTTCAAATAGATATTAACTGCGGAAATATCAGTTACTTAAGTGTATTATTATTTAAATAAGTGTATTATTAGTCTACAACAATAGGCTGAAAATCGCGTCTAATTTATTCAGTGTACCATTTTTGTAGTTTCCTATGAGAGCTATTTGTAAATTTATTTAAAGTACGCAATAGCAAAATTAGTATAGTGCGAATAGTGTGTGAATTATGGTCATCGTGATATTCTTGGTGCTAAAGGTTAGTTTTAATTTATATAGCGATAAACAAATACGTTATAATGATATCAGTCTCTGAATAACGGGGAAAAACAACTACAAACGCATGTTTCAAAATAATAACCAAAGATTTTATTTTGAATATTATATTCCAAGGAATTAAAATTTAACGAAAATTGTCTTTTTTTTTTAACTGCCAGCATGATGCATTGCGCAGCTTCTTATTTTAAAATTCGAAAAAGTTATTCGAAGATGTGCGATGTTGCAAATAAATAATTTACTCCTCATCTTGAATGTAAGTTTATTTTATTTATTGTAATTAAATTCGAGGAAACCTTGTCGTGTTTGCGTCGGTCGCATGTATACCTACTGTCTGGGCAGGGTTACCAACTTACTGGACATAAATAATAATCAACACTTTTTTTAATGCTTGACATAACTATGAACTGATCAAATTCGTGCAACACAGTTACTAGCATAGTAATGGAAAAAAAATCCCCGCCAAAAATGACGACTTTGTATTTTATGTTTAATCCAATAGTTTACCTACAATGAATAGTTTTATTGGGGGATTTTAGAAACAAACAATTAACTGACACGAACTCGTATAATTCTCGTGTAAGTTTGAAAGCAATTTCTTTGACAAAGCATTTTTGTCATAATGAGAGTAAAGATCCTTAAACCACAAAAACAGCTAAATTTAGATCAATTCTATATGGATCGAACAAAGACTTGTTCTGCGTGGAATCAAGACGCTACGCGGAGAAGACAAAGCGCCTGCCCTCGAAGTCGAGAGCTCAGTTTCAATCATCACAGCTTAAACACGTCCCAATTTTGGGCTCGAGCCTACTATACAATATATAGAGGGGAAATTTACCTTATACCACGCTTTTTCTTTCTTTTCCTACATATATATTATATGCATAGGTATTTAATCTCTTAGTCGTCTTTTACGACACCCAAGGTAAGAAAAGGGTGATGAGTTGCATTTTTACTCCGTCACACGGCAAAGTTTTAATACAAAACTTAAAATGTTTCTCACTGCCAATTTTTAATTGTATAAAACAAAAATAATACTTATTCATAAATCGTATTATTTCGCGCCGACCGCGGCCCACCCACAAAAAAAAAAAAAAAAAAATCGTATTATTTTTTAATTCAAATTAAAATTGACTAACGATACATCGCCTTTAAAGTTATCGGCCCTTTGCATTAAAATAAAATACAGTGTTAGTTATTTAAAATTCGAACACGACAGCATGCATCATGCACATGCGCCGAATGCGTACATAATGATATTGTCTTTGTGTTGTAAAACGTGTATCTAAAGCTTACAAAATAAACACGATATAAATAACTACCATAAATAAATTTGCGATGACGTATCGTTTGATAAAAAAGACAGCATGCGCGCCAGATATTACTGGAAAGGGACTGGTAGCACGTGTAACTTGTAGGACCCTGGAGTATAAAAAAGTTCCTAATGTCACATCTTAGAGTAATGGCTAATGGTAAAAGAGATAAAGTTGCAGAATCCTTTTGAAATGACAGACCCGATAAAGAGAATATAGACAATATTGAAACCCCATTAAATTTTTCAGTGTAGGACTAAGTAAGAATACAATTCACGACACCCTATCTCGCATGCGGGTGTCATAAAAGACCATTAAGGGATAAAATTTACATATAAAATCTATGCAAGATAAAGAGAACTCGAAACTAAACCCAATGCCAACACGTATGACCAGCGTGGTTATAGCAGATCAATTTCCCTCCCATTGTGGAGAGGAGATTCAAGCCCAACAGTGGGACATATATGAGCCGTGATGATGACCAATTACTTGGGGTCAAATCAAAATACACTCTTCTTTCATAGTACATATTATAACAGTTTTCATAATAGTTTTACTAGTGGCTGCCTGCTTAATATCAACCCTCATTGGGTATCCTACACTGCATCGTCCGAATCGAGGTCCCCACTCAAAAACTTTTCTTCCCCAACACACACAAAAGTCGTTAATTATAATACTTATTCCTTAGAATAATAACGTATAGAAGGTAAGTTCGCGCACAAAAAGTGAAGCCATTTCAATTGGAGCCTAATGGAGCTTACGCCGGAACCGTTGCGTAATGTACAAGTCATTGTACTGCACGTACGTACGTAACTCTTAAAAAATAAATAGGTAATTATGACGGTTTGTGCATTCAAATGCTGTCACAACACATTTGAAAAACATAAAAAGGTTTTTAACATTACTTTTACAAGTATTTCGACGATTTATGTTAATAAAAACAAAATTTGATTTCATAATTTGTATAGTGGCGTACGTTTGTAATCGTCTGCGCGCCATTAATATTTTTAGATTCAAGTTTCGAATGATCGAAGTACTGACACTATCCTTCTATACGTTATTATTCTAAGACTTATTCCTATAACTAATAGTCACATAACAGCTGTTTTAGGCTTTTGTATTGCAAGCTAGTATAATGTGGACACATATTAAGTTTATTAACCCCAAATCGTAATACCTATTCCTATCAATAATTACTAATACTAATGTCTGTGACATTTGCAAAAGAACTAAATTATTATGTTCCGTATGGTGACGGAGTAAGAGTACAATTCACCAGTATCTTGCACGTGGATATCTTTAAGGGTAACTAAGGGATATCTTGTGCATATAACAACTTTGCAAGAGACAATTCATCATAATTTCAGTCATAGAATGTTCCAGCCGGAGGCCTCATGAATGAACCTTACCGCAGTGCGCGGTCTATCTTTATGCTAACCATGTGGTGACGGAGTATCAATCACCGCTCTCTATCTTGCCTGTGGGTATCGTAAAAGACGTCTAAGTATATAATATGCATATAACAACTGTGCTGGAAAAGGAAAACTCGAAATAATATAACGAACTGTCTGACTAGCGTGGTATAATAGGTCATCATTCATCATCATCATTTCAACTCATATACGTCCCACTATTGGGCTCGAGCCTCTTCCACAATAGGAGAGAAATTGACCTTACTATACCATGCTGGTCAGACAGGTTGGTATAGGGTTTTATTTCGAGTTTTCCATCTCTTGCATAGATGTTATATGCACACTATATCCCTTAGTCGTCTTTTACGACATCCACAGGCAAGATAGAGAGTGGTGATTTGTATTCTTACTCCGTCACCACACGGAGAAGGTCAATTGCTCTCAATAATCGATTTTTAATCGATTATTATAAAAATCGTTTTTTTTTGTAATAATCGATTTTGACAATCGATTATCAAAATAATAAAAAATCGATTATTAATCGATTTTTTATTATTCGAAATTCGATCGAAATTAATCGATTTTTTTCACATTTCCTAAAAAAAACCGGTCATCACGATACTGCGTGCAATGTTTCATACTATATTGGAAAATAAAGCTCACTTTACCTAAAAAAAAAAAAGGTTATCATAATCGTGTTGGGAGATAAAAATCGATTATTTTATAATCGATTTATTTTAAAGAACAAAATATCGATTATTTTCCCTCCAAGTCACATCCCTAGTCGAGATGATCATTCAGGTCATTACTAGAGATTTATACCTTTGTATTTCCACCAAAATTCTCAGAAGATACCCTTAACAGTGGCCATTACACTGTTGAGGGCGACACTTTGACTTACTGACAGACCATTACTGACATGACATGAAGAAACTGAGAACTTGAAAAGCTAATTATAACTCGACACTGGCAAAAATGGCTCGTATTTGTAGCTGATTGCCAAGACAAAAAAGAAGAAGAAGGTCATTACTACTGATGTGTGCAAAATCATTTCTTGTCTGAAAACGGAATAGCTACATAGTATGTTATCTTATCTGTATGTTCAAACAGTTGATAATATAAACTATAATGTAATAATATATAAAATACATCCATGAATTGCGTTAATTTATGTATAATATTCAATTGCAGATTATATTATATGATAAACTATTTATCATAATGGTTTTAGATATTTACGTCAACATTAATCATCATTTCGGCTGATATACGTCCCACTGTTGGGCCCGAGTCTCCTCCACAAAAGGAAGGAAATTGACCTTACTATACCATGCTGGTTAAACATGTTGGTCTCACGTCCCACTGCTGGATATGAGTCTCTTCCATAATGGGAGAGATATTAACTTGTACCATGTTGGCAGACATATTTATCTAGGGTTTTATGCAGTGGCGTAACTATAGGGTGGCAGGGCTGGCAAAATGCCAGGGGCCCCCAACGCGAGAGGGCCCCGGACCCCCGACCCGAGAGGGCCCCGACCCAAAATGCCTAGGGATGAATCGATATCATCTAGGTACTTAATCAGTACCGATTGAAAAGTACTGATGATACTTACTGAATGAGCGTTTTTTTGACTTATATAACGCTTATTTTACCTAAGTAGGTACAACGTGATGGTTCTTACTGATAGGGGGCGTCCACAGAAATATCTTATTAATTTTTCTGTGGGGGCGTCCATAAATTACGTGAGGTGTTTTTTTTAATTTTCTGACCCTCCGCCCCCCCCCCCCCCCTGGTGAGATGTCGTGAGATTTTATTCAACTCCCTCCTCCATCCCCCAATCTCACGTGAGATTTTTCAAAATATGGGTTTCTTACGTAAACGCGTTGGAGCAGGTACTCAGATTACAAATTTAAAACCTCAGTTGCACATCTATCTTATTTTATAGTGAATTATCTATGATATAACGTCGAAGTATGAATGAAATTATTTTCTTTCGAATTAATTAGTGAATGATCTTAATCGTATTACGATTACGCTTAAGATTAAATCTTAAGCATGTACAATCTGGATTAAATGGAACAAAATAGTATAATTTTTTTTTGTTTCAATCAGAAAAAAAATTGCGTGATATTTGCCGAGGCCCCCCCTCTCTCCAACGTAAGATTAGATGAGATTTGACTCGATCCCCTCCCCCCCCTTAAACATCTCACGTATTTTATGAACGCCCTCTAGGGCCTCATCAAATAATTTGCCACGGGCCCCTGGTGATATAGTTACACCTCTGGTTTTATGTCGAGTTTTCCGTCTCATGCATACAGCATATAACATTTGTGCAAGAGAATAATCTTAATCCTCTTTTACGACATCCACGGTCAAAATAATGAGAGGTGAATTGTATTCTTACTCCGTTAATGCGCAAAAATTGTGTATCTATTTCAAATTTGTTTTTTTTTTTTTTTATTTATTGCAAACGGTGGCAAACGAGCAAACAGTACATCTGATGGTAAGTGTTGCTGCCGCTCATGGACCCCTACAAGGACGCTGCCTACCGCAAAGAAATTGAAGGGAGTGTGAATGCGTGCATTGAGGCTCGGTGATACCAAGGGCACCACCAAAACCCTCCACACGCAAACACCCTCAGAAAATTGAGCTTCCGGCTCTCTAGCTCACCGAACGAAGCGCAGTAACAAATCGCTACTACTCAGTCGTCGATTTTCTGCGAGAGTGTGGTACTACCCCGGACGGACCGGCCCGCGGCTGTAGACAGATAACTGTCGACAGTGTGGTCCTACCACTCCAATTTTTTAATGTATAATGCTGTTTCCGTGTGGTGATGGAGTAAATATACAAATCAACACTCTCTATCTTGCCTGTGGGTGCCGTACAAGACGACAGGGATATAATATGCATATGACATCAATGCAGGAGAAGGAAAACTCGATATAAAACCCTGTACCAACACGTTTTACCAGTGTGGTTATGGTAAGTCAATTTCCCTCCTATTGCAAAAGAGGCTCGAGCTCAACGATAGGTTATATATGAGCTGAAATAATGATGATGATAATAGCTAATAGTTACTCCATCAACTTCTTTATATACATACTAACTGACCCAATAGACGTTGTTCTGTTCAAAAAAACGGAATTCTCCTAGTCCCTATTCCTGTTCTGTTCAAAAAAACGGAATTCTCCTTGAAATTGACAGCAGTAATAGGGACTTACCGACTGCAGCGCCATCTCCCGGGCTGATTTGTGAATCTAAATGATCCAAGCCACCACTTGAATGCATTCACAAAAATTCATTCAAATCCATCCAGCCGTTTAGTTGCAGTATATATAAATAACCTAGATACGCAGTACTTAAGTTTGCTTAAATTCTCTGATTTTCTGCACAACTTTCTTATTTTTTTTCGTAAAAGCCTTTTTCAAAGTATTAGATAAATTAAAAAGAAAAATGGACGAAATCGGTAAAGTCGTTCTCAAGTTATGGTATTGTCCTGCCCGAACAGCGCCACCTACCGGGTCCGATTGTGAATCTAAACCATCCTCGAATCCCCTTGAACACACACAAAAAATTTCGTCTATATCGGCCCAGCCGTTTAGGAGGAGTTCAGTGACATACACACGTACGCTAGAAATTTATATATAAGATATAGATAACACAAGTATGAAAAGATACGAGGTGAAAAATCTTTTCTAGATTTTTATTACTGAATTTTAGTGATATTCATATCATGATAATCTTTATCGGCTTTAATGCATTGCTTGCAATTATCACTTGAAAATTCGTTCGTCTATACGGCTTATATCTCTTCGTTTACTCAATATGATTGAACCGCTTCCCTTATTGGCGGCTCCCATACAACAAACTTGATGTTTTTACTCAATATCGATAATGGCAATAGGGAGGCACTTGTTTACCTAGTCAATGGTACGGAACCTTTCGTACGCGAGTCCGACTCGCACTTGGCCGATTTTTATAATATTTTTAATCTTTATTTCAGACGTCGTCCGTGTGGTGACGGAGTAAGAATACAATTCACCACCCCCTATCTTACCCGTGGGTGATCGTACGAGACGACTAAGGGATATAGAACGCATATAACATCTATGCGAGAGAAGGAAAACTCGAAATAAAACCCTATACCAACACGTCTGACCAGCGTGGTATAGTAGGTCAATTACCCTTCCATTATGGAGGAGGCCCGGGCCCAACAGTGGGACGTACATGGGCTGAGATGATGATGATGATGATGATTTCAGACGTATGTATGCTTAACCATGTAAATGCCATTGCATTGCCATTGCCATAGCCTTAAAAAATCTTCATATAATATACTAGCAACCCGCCCTCGCTTCGCTTCGGTTTTAGTCGTTTTACCCGCGTAGTTCCCGTTCCTGTGGGAATACCGGGATAAAATATAGCCTATGTTACTCCCTGATATTATAGCTTTCCATTGGTGAAAGAATTTTTGGAAATCGGTTTGATGGTTTAAGCGTGAAAGCGTTACAAACAAACAAACATCCTTACTTTCGCGTTTATAATATTAGTATAGATGTATGTATAATTGTATACCATAATGTAGTTTTGAAGTTGATCAAATTTTGACATGGTTTCTATACTGCAAATATGTACGAGGTGTAAACAAGTTACGATGGTAATGTGACCACTTAGGGGAGCAATGTAGGAGTGGACACATCTTCCTCCTACCCAAGTTTATAATAGTGTATTTATTGGTTATATAGTTTATATTGACAAGATTATCGGAATGCTGTTTGGTGATGAAACATGGAAACAGGAAACCATTTCTATCCCATGAAACCGTTTCACAAAAGCCATGGAACAAGGTCAGCCAAGTGATTGCGGCCTTGTGCTTTTTGTATAATACAAGAAGTTATCAATGTAACTACACCTATTCCATTTCCGCTTAAAATACGTCTCCTTAAATCTTAACTAATATTTTAAGAGATTGAATACGTTTTATTTAAAGTGCGATCTCTATAATCATTATGCCCGTTTTAACATCTTATGTATTGTAAATAAAACTACTTTTACGGATTATATCGCGTTTGTATTTGATTTATGATTGCCCGACGTTTCGAACACTTTGCAGCCTTCATGGTCACGGTCACGACGTGTAAAAGTAGTTTTATTTACAATGTGTAGTGCTCGCGGAAACATCAGATATCATTATCTTAGGTATTCTTTATATTAGTCATGTAGTTTTCTGTGAAACTTGGTAGAACGTGAAAACATTTGTAAAGCACTTTTGTATCATATTCACTACACCCTAGCAATTCCACCGCATCAAATTACATAAAATGTGATCTAAACGCTCGTTCCCGCCAAAAAAAAGTCTTGTTTTTTTTAATATTAATTCAGAAATATTCGTATAAAAACAATAGAATAGTAATTTGGAATTTTTAAACATTTAATACCTTTAGTTTTGCACAAATTGCAACAAACAAAATCTACCTTACCAGTTAAAATTGCTGTAGATTAGAAAAAGACAACATAGGCAATTTTATTTTTCTACAGCATTTTATCTACCTAAATATATTTGCCATTTGGTTTAGTTGCTTACCGGTTCACCATGGACTTAATATGTGGTATTACATCACATTTCAAACGCCATAACGAATACAATCTCACAATACTTGAAGTATATCTAAATTCTATAAGTCTCATCGCGAATGTAAATGTATAGATATGAATTAACATATGGATATTAATTCAAATGGCAGAGACTGCGTACGTCACGCTAGTTGAATTTTGATGAAGTTCTTTTCTTCAAACCAAACTGTGCGCTCTTATAAATAAGAAGATAAACATGATAACGATGTCATTATCATTCGAATAAGCTATATCTTTCTATTATAGAAATTAGCAGCGACGCAAATAGGACGGTGGATCGTAGCTAACTCAAAATAAGAGCGCGGAAATAATTCGTATCATGAGCATAGAAGGCTAGTTACGGCTCTTGCTGTTGATAGTTGATAGCTTCTCATGGGCAGTCCTGGGAAAATAAATATTTTGCCGATTTTAGTTTTAGGTCATCGAGCTAATAGAGTAATCGAAATCTCATCAAAATCAACTCTCCTGAGGATATTTCCTCCGCGTAGTAAGCTAGTAAATTAGTGACGGAGTAAGAATACAATTCATCGGCTTCTATCTCGCTGGTGGGTGTTGTAAAAGACGACTTAGAAGGATTGGGGATGGTGATAAGCAGACATCATCTATGCAAGTGATGGTAAACTCGTAATAAAACCATATACCAACATGTCTAAATAGTAGGTTAATCTCTCTCCCACAGAGAAGGCTACAGAAGAAGAAGCCCTACAGTAGAATGTATATGGGCTGTGACGTTAATACCATAGGTGGGACGAGTTGACACGGGTTATTTTTTCTATTTTATTAATCTTTTGCAAATATTATTTTAAGTATTCTCTCTATCATCTAACGTGATACTTAGTCGCTGGCCGTCCATAAAAATACCTTTTTTATATTAATATGTCTTTTTTATTTAATGTATAGTTGTTTACAAAGCTCTAATGAAAAAAATGTTGAATAAATCAATTGGAATTTTTATATAAAATCTTGAATAATGGGGTGGTAAATTATATTCTTACGCCGTCACCATATGAACAAATGATATAGAAGGCCAATTTCGCTCCTATTATTAAGAAGACATTCTATTATTAAGACATCCTATTATTAAGAAAGATATAGGTCATAAGTATTAAAATATTTAAACAATCTTCACTCTTACTTATATCTTATACGTAAATAAGATAAGATTAATACATTATGCACGGCTGGCCCTTAAAAGTTATTAATGTCAAGGACCTACAACGAAACGGCGGGCGTCACAAATACAAATCTCATATAGCTGTTGCCCTGCGCATGTCTCTCTGATTCATACATGTCTTTGTTCTTAATGTCAGGAATAACGAACTCTACAATGATATTTGTATACAATAGAAACCTTATTTCTGTATGGTGACGGAATAAGAATACAATTCACCACCCCCTTTCTTTCCCGTGGATGTCGTAAAAGACGAGGGGAAAAAAGGAAAACTCGAAATGAAACCCTATGCCAACTCATTTGACAGGCATGATATAGCAACGTCATAATTCTATTATATCTATAGTCTACTATAGCCCATAAAATATAGCTTGATCTCTGTGACAGATGTCAACGAAACCGACGAAGTAAGTCTGAACGAGCGACATGCTTACCATTTTATTTTGTCCCTAGCCGACGCGGCGGGGGACACGACCAGGGAATTAGTCCGTCACCCGCCGAGAGGCCGACCGCGTAAGGAAAGTCCGACATCCTCCCCGAGGGGGGAGACGTCGGTCGATGGGAGGGTACCCCAAATAAGAGGTATTCCGTCGGGCCGACCACTGACGTCAAGTCCTGCTCCGGTGGTCGGCCCAACGACGAAGGCGACGTGCATCGTGGGTGGGTTGCGGGTGTGCGTGCTTACGCCCCTCTGTCGCCCCGGATGAAGTGGTGCGAGAAGCGCGCCGACCGCAACTCACCCCCAAAAAAAAAACATTTTATTTTGTATCACATATATTTTCATTCTTTTCGAGCCAGTTTTATTGCAAACTAGCAACCCGCCCTCGCTTCGCTTCGGTTTTGTTCGTTTTACCCGCGTAATTCCCGTTCCCGTGGGAATACCAGGATAAAATATAGCCTAGTTTACGCGCTGTTTTTTGAAATCGGTCCACCCGTTTTGAAGATTACCCGGAACAAACAGACAGACAGACAGACAAAAATTTTTTAATCTGTATTGAACTGTGTGCAGACACTCCAATTTTATTTATTGGTATAGATGAAGTGCAATATATTATAAATATAAAAATATTAATATTCAGGTCTAACATGTACCTTGTAAGTACTGAAATATTTAGTAAACATTTTTTAGAAAAATGACGGTTACGCACGTACAAGGTCATACTGGACTGAAAATAAAAATGAGATAGGACAGTCGATATACGTAAATCAATAACCGATCGTCGTTAAATTATTCATAAAAGGAATAAACGCAATTGATCTAACGACTGTCCCTATTTTGGCAAAAAATGATAAATGTTCTAGCAGGAACGCTTCAGTGATGACGATAATAGTGACGTTGACTTTGATTGTACGCCTTTCGAATAATTCAAATAGTCAAAAAACAGTTTTTGTCTATACCAATAAATAAAATTGGAGTGTCTGTTTGTAATGTCAAAATAATAGGCTTTTTTCATGCTCACACGGTTATTTGCACGACACCTACGCCTAAAATACAGATTAAAAAATTTTTGTCTGTCTGTCTGTTTGTTCCGGGTAATCTTCAAAACGGCTAGACCGATTTCAAAAATTCTTTCACCAATGGAAAGCTATAATATCAGGGCGTAAACTAGGCTATATTTTATCCCGGTATTCCCACGGGAACGGGAACTACGCAGGTAAAACTACTAAAAGCAAAGCGAGGGCGGGTTGCTAGTTTGAAATAAATCGAAAAAGATTTTCTTTCATTATATTTCAATTATAATAGAAAATCACAATTATAAAAATAAAGAGTTTTATCGATAAAAAATCACGGCCTTCATCGTAAGCGTGACAGCACTAGGGACAACTGTCACAGAGATCAAGCTATATTTTATGGACTACTAGCAACCCGCCCTCGCTTCGCTTCGGTTTCAGTCGTTTTGCCTGAATAGTTCCCGTTCCCGTGGAAATACTGGGATAAAATATAGCCTAGTTTACGCCCTGATATTATAGCTTTCCATTGGTGAAGGATTTTTTGAAATCGGTCCAGCCGTTTTGAAGATTACCCGGAACAAACAGACAGACAGACAAAAATTTTTTAATCTGTATTTTAGGAATAGGTGTCGTGCAAATAACCGTGTGAGCATGAAAAAAGCCTATTATTTTGACATTACAAACAGACACTCCAATTTTATTTATTGGTATAGATTTTGTAAATATTTTAATCGATTATTTCATTACGGGTTGTGAGTAGGAAATATAAAGAGGAATATCAGGCAACCAAAAAAATTATTCACATCACTATCATAATATGCCCAGAAGGTTATCAGTAAATATAATAATTACAACAGTTAATTTTCTCCTTTCTTTTTGGGTGGGCTAGGGTCAGGGCACCCGTCGCCGGACTCCGTCTGGGGCGACAAAGAGGCAGCGCGCGGCCTCGTAATCCACCCGTGACACGTCGCCTTCGTCCTTGGGCCAACCACCGGTGCAGGGTGACTTGTTGTCAGTGGTCGGCCCCACGGAATACCCCTTGAGAAATACCCTCTCCTTGACCGACGTGCCCCCGCTGTTCGGGAACGTTGGTCGTCGTCACACGGTCGGCCTCTCGGCGGATGACAGACTAACTCCCCCGTCGAGTCACCCGCGGCCTCGGCTAGGGAACCGTTAATTTTCTCCTATGCCTTAGTACAGCTATACTCTAAGTGTGTTCCGCGGAACCCTAGGGTTCCGTGATACCTCTGTCGGGGTTCCGCAAGAATTTAGAAATAAAAAAATCAAAACACCTCTCTCTGGTCGCTCCGCGGCTGTGCGGACTCCGCGGCCGCGCGGAGACAAAACGCTATGAATGTTATTTATTTGTATTTGTATAAGCTTGTGTTACATTAGCTGGTACAATATCTCATAAGTTTGGTCTCAACAATTTTATACTTGTACAACGCGTTCGCTCTAAGTTTGCCGGTCTGTGGAATGCGCGTACCCTCCCCCACGTGACAACAAAACTTATAATGTGTCATAGTTTTACCCAAATATCTAACGTACACAATTTTTATTGTTACAATTAAATAAAAAATTTCGAACGTCATACACTCATACCTATCGCCAGCGGCAAACTTAAAACGAGCGGGTAGTATACTTGTAAGCGCTCAGTCTCTTTGATAAAAGCCGCCTCTGAATTAGACGCTATAGTTGTCAACTAGCGACTTTCGTCTCTAACTTCAAAGGATAAAGTCGATATTGTTTACAACGCTATTTTTAAATTTCTGTTTTTATTTTTGCTTTTTGTTTATCAAAGGTGCCGACTCGAGTATTTTCGAGAATATTTGAGATCGAGTCTAGGACTAAGTATAAAAGCGGCGATCGCGCGTTGGCGTCGTCGCGCGCGCAGCCCTAGTGCTAGGATGGTTACACAGCTTAGTACACGCAAAGTCTAAGCTATCTCTCCGTAATAAAGTTAGATTATACACCGCTTGTATACGTCCTATCATGACGTATGCAAGTGTAGTGTTTACACAAGCGAAGCCACGCAGGCTACATCGGCTACAGGCATTACAGAATAGGTTCATGCGCCGAGCGACGGGAGCACCGTGGTACATGCGCAATGTGGATCTTCACATAGATCTTGGCTTGCCGACCATCAGGCAATTCATGAAACAGTGCTCCCGCCGCTACTTCGACTCTGCCGCGACACACCCGAACCCATTAGTGGTAAGGGCGGCTTCTTACATCCCATCTAAAATGTCCGCGATTAAACAACCGCGACTAATACTCGACGAACCCGACGACACTATTACTCTCGCCCAGACTGAGGCATACACAGCCCGCGCGGCCTTGACAAATAGTAGTAAATATCCACGTTACCGCCCCGCCGACGGGGAAGGAAGACGTGTCGCGTTAAAATCATAAACGTGGGAGTGCCCACTTTGCCAGTGACCGCCCGAGCCGAGGTCCGTACCCCACAGGGGGTGCCCTCGGGATGGGTCGCTTAACTTTAAGCGGGTTGAGAGCCCTCAGCGCTCACCCACCAGTCCGGGTAAAGTTGTCACAGCCATCTGAGGCTAACAACTAAGTCACACAAAAAAAAAAAAAAAAAAAAAAGTTGGCGTCGTCAGTTGATGATTAGCGTTCGGAGCGATAAGTTACTACCTACTTACAAGCTCGCTAGCGAGAAACTAGTGTTCATTGTTTTACTGCCTGCTGTATTCTGTTGTCTCAGTTTTATACATTTCTTCCCTGTAGGTTCTAAATTTAGTCTCTTATACGCAGTAACGATTGTGCATTATTTAAACCCCACTATCCTGACTTGTAACATTATAAATAAAGAAGAATGGAACGTTGGCTTAAAGGTGTTAAACGTGTTCCAACAACATCTTCTAATGACGCTGAATGTTCAAAAGCAATGCGCGCGGAGAATTTAGCAATCACCGATCCAGAAGATGATGCCACGAGTGCCACGACGTCAAGCTCGACGGTTTCAAAGACGAAAAAAAGGAAGTATGATGAATCTTATATCAGTTTCGGATTTGTTGATTCCAACGGCTCACCTCTCTGCATGCTCTGTAGTAAACTGCTTCCTAATAGTTCCATGGCACCTGCCAAATTGCGTCGACATTTAGAAACCGTACACCCCGAGACTAAAGACAAGAATAAAGAATTTTTTGTTCGCAAAAAAGATCAGTTATTAGAAAGTCAAAAAAATATGATGCATGTAACACAAACTACCAACGAAAAGGCCACGGAGGCATCATACTTAGTTAGCTATCGCATTGCACAAGCAGGTGAAGCGCACACTATCGCTGAGAAATTAATAAAACCATGTGTATTAGACATAACAAAATGTATGCTTGATGAAAAATCTGCAAAGCATCTTTCTACTGTTCCGCTATCAAACGATACTGTTTCACGACGAATCCATGATCTGGCAAGCTACGTCAAACAAGAACTAGTTACACGTCTACAAAATACACGATTCGCTTTGCAAATGGACGAGTCGACTGATGTCGCTGGTTTGGCTATCCTGCTGGTTATTGTGAGATATCCATATAAAAGTTCTTTTGAAGAAGACATGCTTATGTGTTCATCGCTGCTTACAAACACTACCGGGGAAGAAATTTTTAATAAAATAAATATATTTTTTGAAGAACATAATCTCAGTTGGAACAATTGCATTGACATTTGTACAGATGGGGCCAAGGCGATGACAGGTAAAACAGCAGGAGCAGTGTCACGAATGAAAAATAAAGCGCCTAATTGTAGTTCCAGTCATTGTATTCTGCATAGACAAGCACTTGCGATGAAGCAAATGCCGTCTAATCTAAAATTAGTTATGGATGAAGCGGTAAAAATAATTAATTTTATCAAATCACGACCACTACAATCCCGATTGTTCTCATTATTGTGTGAAGATTATGGCAGCAAACATAAAACACTGCTGCTCCATACAGAAGTGCGATGGCTGTCTCGGGGAAAAACTTTAACAAGGCTATTTGAACTTAGAGCCGAGTTACAAATGTTTCTTTCAGCAGATACTTCTTTTAATTTGAAGGACCGTTTGTATGATAAAACTTGGTTGTTCCGATTGTCTTTTATGGCGGATATCTTTCAAAAACTTAACGAATTAAATTTATCGTTGCAAGGTAAACAGACAACAGTGTTTCAGGCCTATAATAAAATAACTGCTTTTAAAAGAAAATTAGATTTTTGGATCATTTGCATTGGAAGAAAGAAATAGAAAGTTTTACGTTACTCAGTGAGTTTGTTAGCGAAAACGACTCAGAAATGTTTGAAGATAATGTGTTTGAAGAATTGGTCCAATATCTCAGTTCGATGCGCGCATCTTTTGAAAAGTATTTTCCCGAAGAACACAATACAAAAATTAAAGTGAACTCCTGGATTCATAATCCTTTTTTACCCAACTTGGAAAAGCCTGAAAACATGTCAAATGAGATATATGAATCTCTTTTAGAAATGTCATCAGACACAAGTATGGAGTCATTGTTCAAAACGACGCCTCTTAATGATTTTTGGTGCAGAATCCAAGATGAATATGCAATGCTTGGCCAAATGGCTCTGGATATTCTTCTCCCGTTCCCAACTACATATTTGTGCGAAACAGGATTCTCTACCTACGCAGCCACGAAAACAAAATATCGCAATAGACTGGACGCCGAAGCTGATATGAGACTCCAACTTTCTTCCATCAAACCTGATATCAAGCAATTGATGAAAAATAAAAAACAGTTTCATACCTCCCACTAGTTAGATTTTTTCTTTTTTAATGTTTTCTATTATTGTCCTTACCAAGTGGTGAAGTAAATAATAATTAGTAACTGATACATTGTACTTTTATTATGCTGATTAATATAGAATACACTTATAAAAATAATTGTTTTATTGTAGGGTTCCATCAAGTATTTTGCTTCCCAAAAGGGTTCCGTCATTTAAAAAGTTTGAGAACCACTGCCTTAGTAGAATAAAAAAACAAGAAACACTTCTAAATTCAAAGCAAGTAAAAAATAAATTCAAACAAGGAAGTTGTTAAAGTGCAATGTCTTTTTTTCGTTCAAATAATTACTTGTATGCCAGCTTATAGTAAAGCATTTATATGATAAGCTAAAAACATATTTAAATATATTTACTATCTCAAGGATGCCCAAATAACATGTAAAATCCTTCAAAATGTTTACAAAACATTTATGGTAATCAAACAATGGATTTTGTGACAATGTCTTCATAATAAATCTTGCCTCGTGATAATGTGTGTGTATCAAATAATGACTTCGCACGTTAAATAAGCGTGCTAGTTATTAGTATATATTAAAGATGTTATTTCCTACTAATAGATTGAATGTGATTTTTGATGTTTACGCGAGTGTTACACATTATAAAACTAACATCTATACCAATAAATAAAATTGGAGTGTCTGTTTGTAATGTTAAAATAATAGGCCTTTTTCATGCTCACACGGTTATTTGCACTATACATATGCCCAAAAATCACTTTATATTTTTTTGTGTCTGTCTGTCTGTTTGTTCCGGGTAATCTTCAAAACAGCTGGACCGATTTAAAAAATTCTTTCACCAATGGAAAGCTATAATATGAGAGAGTAAACTAGACTATATTTTATCCCGGTATTCCCACGGGAACGGGAACTACGGGGATAAGGCGACAGAAACCGAAGCGAAGCGAGGGCGGGTTGGTAGTTCTAATTAACACAATTTTTCAAAATAAACTATTTTTATTAGTGTGGTGACAGAGTAAGAATACTATTATGTTTACCGCCCCTATCTTATCCATGGGTGTCGTAAAAGACGGCTAAGGGATTAAATGCGCATATAACATCTATGCCAGAGAAGCATAACATCAAATAATTCCTATAACAACTCGTCTCGTACATGCGCGCCCCGAGGTTCTACACCCTCAGCCGGCAGCGTCACCGCGACCCTAAGCGGGAGAGTCAGTACGAGGCTTACCGCAGTGCAAGGTCTGCCTTCAGAATAGCCATCCGTCATGCAAAGGACGTCAGTCGGCAAGAGTCGCTGGACAGTCTCGAACGTGACCCTTGAGGTGGGCCCTATCGCGGGGCGCTGAGTAGGTTCTGTGAATAGTCTCGCTGAGCGAGATGGCTACCTGGCGTGGCGATGCCCGCCGTGACGTCATTGTCCGTTGGGTAGTCCAGCTAGAAGCCTTGGTACGGTGTTCAAACCGTCGAGGCCTTCCAGTCGATGCACGGGATGCTTTCCGTCAGACTGGTACAAGTATTTACAAGGCACGGGTGCTTCGCCAAGTGAGGTGGGAGCGCATACCTTACTGTCACCGGCGGCTTTCTTGCGTCGCTCCAGAGGGAATGGACGGCGTGTATGCTAACCATAGACCGCCCGAAAAAAAATAGCAACCCGTTTAACCAGCAGGGTAGGTCATAGTAGGTCGATGTCTCTCCTATTGTAGAATAGAGTCGAGCACATCAGGGACAAGACGAGCTGAAATGATGATAATGATTTTATCGCGTTTGTATTTGACTTTTATCCTGTAACTATGAACACTGAAAAGTGTTTGAAACATCGATAAAGCAAAAATCAAACACAAACGATAAAATCCGTAAAGATTGATTACAGTATTCGAGCTTTTAGGTGCGGAGAATGAAGGTCACACATTGACCTTATTAAGAATCCGAATAATGCTCTTATAGCATTAGGACAACACACGTGCTTATTTAATTATCACTTAATTACAGACTATCATCATTATCTTAGCACATAAACGTTCCACTGCTGATATCAAGCTTCCTCCACAAAGCAAAATTGAATTTGACATTGATTTGTATATAACTACTAGCAAATTCCTACTGTTTATCCTCGAGTTTTTCTTCTTGTGCATAGACGTTATATGCGACAGAAATATTAATATTCTTATTAATTTTTCTGTGTTAAATGCATATTATATCACTTAGTCGTCTTTTACGACATCCACGGGCAAGATAGGGAATGGTGATTTGTATTCTTACTCCGTCACCGCACGGAATGTATGACGGCTGAATATGTAGTAGATTAATCCTCTTCGGCTTCGCCCTTCTATCAGTAATTGTTTTTCTGTTAGACACTCCGTTATTCTCTTCTCCTCTCAGCCCATATACAACCCATTACTGGGCTCAGGGCTGCTCTGTAAAGAGGGAAATTAAGTGGTAGGACCACACTATCGAAAGTCGTCTGTTAACTGCCACAGGCCGGTCCGTCCGGGAGTACTACACTCTTGCAGAAAATCGACGCCTGAACAGTAGCAATTTGTCACTGCACTTCGTTCGGTAAGCGAGAGAGCCGAAAGCCCAAATTTCTGAGGGTGTTTTTTTGCTTGTGGCGGGTTTAGTGATGCCTTTAGTATCACCGAACCTAATTGCACACATTCACACTCCCTTCACTTTCTTCACGATAGGTAGCGGCATAGCAACTGAGCGACAGTATCACTCACCATCAGGTTTGCTCTTTGTTCGTTTGCCACTAACATATAAAAAAAAAATAATAAAACGTAACTCGTATTCAAAGTTTCAAATTATGAATAGGCTAGATAAACTGTGGTGGTAGGTTTTCTTCATTTTAACTCCTGATAATGCAAAAGTTTGTTCTCAATTTAGGAAGAAATGGAGCATACTTTTAGAGATATGTAAAGAATCAACCTTCGTAGAAAGACCCCACATTGTAAAGTAAATTTTTAAAAATTCATTTCCTCGATCTTTGCGTTTGAGTATGTGATTGGTTTCTCCTCACTGTCGACTGATGAATTTCTCCTATTGTAATAAATTATCTATCTGTAAGAACCTATAATTGGCTATCTGTTGTTATTCTGCTGTAATATATTATATATAAGCTGTTGGTTCTGCTATAAATAAATAAATAATAATACGTAATCGTCCGCGTGGTGACGGAGTAAGAATACAGTTCACCACCCTCTTTCTTGCCCATTGGTGTCGTACAAGACGACTAAGAAATATAATAGGCATATAACATTGATGCGAGAGAAGGAAAACTCGATATAAAATCCTATACCATTATACCAACACGTCTGACCAGCGTGGTATAGTAGGTAAGATTTCCTTTTGTAGTGTAGTACCCGAGGTAGGGGCTGACATGTGGGCTGAGATAATGATATTGTAATACATGTAATGATTATAATAGTCAACAATCCGTAAATAAAATTGATATCTAGAATATTTTATAGTTCTAATTCTATTAACTAAGTAGGGCAGTGCCTTTTAGTGAAATTGGCACACTACAAATGAATGTTAGATAACATATTAGATAGAGTATCGCGTTGTTTGTCTATGAAAGTTTATTAATATTAGTACAGCAACAATATAACAATATCAATAATGAGTTGACAAAAAAGACAAAGATTTATTTATTTATTTAAGACAACACCCTGCACTAAGGAAATAATCCTTATATTGCGGGGGACTTTACAAACATATAATTAACGGACACAAATTACATCCAGACTCAGAACAACAATTTGTGGATCGCACTAAATGTTATCCCGCGTGGGATTCGAACCCTCGACACTGGCGCTGTAAGTCGCTATCTTAACCATTACGCCTTCTGTGCAAAGATAAATTATTATATTAAAATTTGTTGGGTGGTTGTTTATCCGTGTGGTGAGGGAGTAGGTAAGAATAAAATGCTCCACTCTCACACGAGGATGTTGTAAATGACGACTGAGGGATATACTACGTATATAACGTTTATGCAAAAGATAGAAAGCTCGAAATTAAACCCTGTCTGGCCAGCGTTGTATAGTAAGTTAATATCTTTCCCGTTATGGAGGAGGCTGGAATCGGGACGTATATGAGCCAAGATGAGATAATGATGAAAATTAGTTTTAAAATTGTTACAAATTGATCACAACTCAGCATATTGTTTGCATATAAACAGCGCTAAACTTCAGTTATTTCAATTATTGCAATAATCATTATATGTCTCGGGAGGGGTGTTAGAAAGGGAGGGTACAAACGCCGGGCTGGCCCGTTTCGTTTCCCCGGACAGGATGGACAGCGTGTGTGACTGTCCGACCATAAACCACCCAAAAAAGAAAAGGATTACACATCTATACCAATAAATAAAATTGGAGTGTCTGTTTGTAATGTCAAAATAATAGGCTTTTTTCATGCTCACACGGTTATTTGCACGACACCTATGCCTAAAATACAGATTTAAAAATTTTTGTCTGTCTGTCTGTCTGTTTGTTCCGGGTAATCTTCAAAACGGCTGGACCAATTTCAAAAATTCTTTCACCAATGGAAAACTATAATATCAGGGCGTAAACTAGGCTATATTTTATCCCGGTATTCCCACGGGAACGGGAACTACGCGGGTAAAACGACAAAAACCAAAGCGAAGCGAGGGCGGGTTGCTAGTTTTAAATAAAACTATTTTTACGGATTTTATCGCGTTTCTATTAGATTTTTGGTTCTCTTACGTTTCGAACACTTCAGCGTGCATTGTCATGGGCGGACTGAGACGCCTCAGGTCCAACAAGTCATCATTATTACAGAGATTTATATCTACTCGCTATAGAATTTATTATTAAATCATATTCTTTATTTGGCCAGTAATTTTTAATCACTAGCAACCCGCCCTCGCTTCGCTTCGGTTTTAGTCGCGTAGTTCCCGTTCCCGTGGGAATACCGGGATAAAATATAGCCTAGTTTACTCCCTGATATTACAGCTTTCCATTGGTGAAAGAATTTTTGAAATCGGTCCAGCCGTTTTGAAGATTACCCGGAACAAACAGACAGACAAACAGACAGACAAAAAAATTTTCATCTGTATTTTAGGCATAGGTGTCGTGCAAATAACCGTGTGAGCATAAAAAAAGCCTATTATTTTGACATTACAAACAGACACTCCAATTTTATTTATTGGTATATATAAAATTTGTAATAATTATTATATTATGATCGTTTATTAATGTAAATCTAACAAATCCAATATTTTACCCGTGAACATGAATGCTGAAAACTGTTCGAAACGCTGTGTATCTTCACATGATTTTTAACATTAACTGTTTTAATATTTATCCAATACTGAGTACGATTCTCTCTCAGATTAACTTGCTAGTCACGAGAATTAAATGTTAATTATTAGACATATGTTATATCTACCAATGAAGAAAATACATATAACATACCAAGCAGAGCCGGATTATCCATAATTAAGACTAGGCAACTGCCTAGGGGCCCCGAACATGCAACTTTTCATTGAAAAATTTTTTGGTTATTTTGTATGGTCCCTCAATATTAAGTAATTCTTTTTTATTGCTGTTGGTGGCAAAATAGAAAACAGCACACCTTATGATAAGTGATACTGCTGCTCATGGACCTTGGACCATGGACCCGAGAACTGCATTGCCTGGCCGTGATAGGGTTAATCCGACCCTGATACTATGGCAAAAATCTTTTACATATGATATGTTTTTTTTTAAAGACTGCCCTGCGCTAAGGAAATAATCCTTGTATTGCGGGGGCTTTACAAACATAATTAACGAACACAAATCAACGATCCATCTGGTGTAGTCAATATATCTGGATTGCTTCGTGATATTTTTCTTTATAATTAAAGCAAACGATATTATCAAATTAGCAGTTTAACACTTTACATCCACGCTCAATGAATATTCAATGGTCTTAGCACGAATATCCTATCATCCGATAGCGGCGCGCGGCGGTACTCCAAATCCCAAATAAATTGCTCACGATAAAGATACAAATACTTTATCGCGAATACTCGTGCTAAGCCCACAGCCGTGTGTAATTTCCAACTCGTTAACTACCTATCAATTAGGTTTGAATTTTAACGTTTGCCGTATGGTGACGGAGTAAGAATACAATTTATGCCTATCTTATCCATCGATGTAATTGAAGACGATTAAGGGTAATCACTTCAGCTCATATATGTCCCACTGTTGGGCTCGAGCCTCCTCCATAATAGGAGAGAAATTGACTTTACGATACCATGCTGGTTAGACAGGTTGGTATAGGATTTTATTTTGAGTTTTCCTTTTCTCGCATAGATGTATGTTATATGCGTATTATATCCTTTAGTCGTCTTTTACGACATCCACGAGCAAGATAGGGAGTGGTGATTTGTTTTCTATTCTATGTCTATAACATTCATGCAAGAGAAGAAAAATTTAAAATAGTACCTTATACCAACTCGTCTGACCAGAGTTGTATAGTAGGTCAACTTCACTCCCATTTTAGATGAGGCTCAAGCCCAACAGTGGGACGTATATGAGTTCATATGTAGTTTCGACTTAACAAAACGACAACGAAACAACATCGGTATACATATAATAAGATTTTCATATTTGGAAAATTCAAATTCAAATCCTTTATTATGCATAAACCCCACGGGGGCACTTACATATGGTCACTTTTTTACATTTTACCTTACATTACTACCGGATCGGAACGCGACCGCACTGAGAAGATCCGGCAAGAAACTCAGTGGGCTTGTTGGAACAAAGTTTATTCTTCTAAGAGTTATCGATCCTTCTTCTTTAATACATTTACCTCTTAGATTTGGAAGCGACACTCCTCCTTAATGGGAGGAAAGGTAAACTATTATGCCACGCTTGACATTCAGATGGGTTGATGAAGACTATAGGAGTTTATTTCAAAACCTTTTATTTATTTACTGTTGATGGTAAACGAGCAAACAGCACACCTGATAGTAAGTGATTTTACCGCTCATGGATGTTTGCTAGGCCACTATATATCTGCTGATAAGTAACCCTGCTCCGGTGGTCGGCCCAACGACGAAGGCGATGTGGTGTTCGGATGGGTTGCGGGTGTGCATGCTTACGCCCCTGTGTCGCCCCGGACGGTGTGGTGTGAGGAGTGCGCCGACCGCAGCCCACCTAAAAAAAAAAACGCAAACACTCAGAAAGTTGGCCTTCATTTGATAATTCCAAATTCCGTGTAAATATTTCCTAAATCCTACTAAGTTTCCTCGATTCCGTCATTGGCAATGCGCAAATCGCGACTAGCCATTTAAAAAAAAAAAGTTGGCCTTCTGGCGCTCTCGCTTACTGAATCAAAAACAGTAACAAATTACTACAACTCAAACATTCCCATCCCTAGTAGTGACATTACATCCCGTAGTCGTCTTTTATAATCCCCAAAAGAGGTAAGAAATGGTAAAATGTTATGAATGATAATTCTAAACAATATAACTATTGTGGATTGTTTTATCAGTATTAAGTTCAATGTCCTTTGCTATAAAACACGTGTATTTAGAATTATTTATGGCGGTATATCTTGCATGGTATAATCATACATATTCCGTGTGGTGACGGAGTAAGAATACAATTCACCACTCCCTATCTTGCCCGTGGATGTCGTACAAGACGACTAAGGGATATAATATACACATAAGATCTGTGCAAGAGAACGCAAACTCGAAATGAAACTCTATACTAACGCGAGAATAACATCATTGCCTACAACTGCTATTACTTTATTAAGCTCGTCTGGCTGTCCGTCTATACCGTACATTCCGCTGTTCGTTCTGTGTGGACGAACGGTTTAACCGATCTTAGAGGTCAACAGGGATAATTGTTCAGATATCTATTGCGGTGATTATTAAGCCCTTCAAATTTCTTCCATCTTTTTTTTTATTGCTAACGGTGGCAGACGAGCATACAGTACACCTGAGGCCTGAGTGTGAGTTTTGTCGTTAATATTACGCGTTCTACCGTGAGCGCGTAAACTGTCATTTGTATGAAGAAAAGTACAGCGCCACTAGCGGTGCGTATTTAAAACATTGTTTCTTGTTGTTGCGTATTTGAAACAATGTTTTAAATACGCACCGCTAGTGGCGCTGTACTTTTTTTCATACAAATAACATGTTTACGCGCTCACGGTAGAACGCGTAATATTAACGACAAAACTCACACTCAGGCCTCTGATGGTAAGTGTTGCTGCCGCTCATGGATCTTCAGAGGCACAGCTAAGCCGCTGCCTACTGCGAAGAAATTGGAGGGAGTGTGAATGCGTGCAATAAGGTTCGGTGATACTAAAGGCGTCACTAAATCCCACCACATGCAAACATCTTCAGAAATTTGGGCTTCCACATCTCGCTCACCAAACGAAGCGCAGTAACAAATTGCTACTACTCGGACGTCGGTTTTCTGCGAGAGTGTGGTACTACCCTGGACGGACCGGCCCGCGGCTGTAGACAACTGTCAACAGTGTGGTCCTACCACTATTGGCCTATAGACTTCTACTGTTGGACATAGGTCTTCCCATGAAAATGCCATTCGGAATGTTCCTGTGCCACTTGTATTGAACGGTTCCCTACGACTTTCAAGATGTCGTCAGACCATCTCGTAGAGGGTCATCCTACGCTGCATCGTCCGATCCGTGATGCCCACTCGAGAACCTTTCTTCCTCAACAGTTGTCGCTTCGAAGTGCGATTTGGCCTGTCTATTACCATTTCAACGGGCTAATTATTCGAGATATGTTGCTTGCACGGTTCTTTACTTTCCAAATAAACCGTATTCAATTAACCCCCTCACGCGCCAAACATCGCGGCGCTCTCGAGTGCCCCGCGCGCTTGGGTGTATTGAAAAAAGTTCAGTGAATTTTATGATTTTACGTAAAATATTATTGTTGCTATATGACAAAGAAATATAAAATAAAATATATATTAATAGCTTTTGATTGGTTGATTTAAATAAATTTACTAAAAGTAATTGCTAATTGAGAAGTATTTTTTTGGGTCAACGTGTGTCCCAAAAGCGCTTTGAGCACATTTTTTTTGGGTCTAATGGTGTCCCAAAAGCGCTCTAGGGGTTAAGGATGGATTCAATTTCGGTAAAATTAAAAAATAAAATATTTAAATGCACATCGCAGTGCAAAATATTCTTCATAAAAAAATATAGATAGGTAACAAGATATCTTGGAAATGGGACAAATTTTGAATTGTAAATGAGATATGGTGTTAATGTGATCGATTAGACCAGTGGTGGGCGAACTTTTTTAATGGCGGGCCACAAAGTTTAAGAAATTCTAGAGGAGGGCCGCCAGCTATAGAAAAAATGCATTTTGTATTAAAGCTTTTTATAAACAAAATACCTTTTACTTTACGCCTTGTTAGGCGTGTGAGACATGTGGATTTTTTTTTTGATTTTCCATAATAGTTTAGCTTCACCGATAGGTGAATAGAATGGAATTTTTCCAATAAATAAACTAATACCTGTGACAGACTGCCGAGATAATTATAATTATAGCAAGTTAATTATGAGATAATGAAATCTTTTCAATTATAAACGTCACATTTTATTTTTCGCGCCAAAATGCTGACTAGAATATTTAGGATGGATGGATGGACTCTCGGCGGGCCGCATTAAATACTTTCGCGGGCTGGAGTTGGCCCGTGGGCCGTAAACATTGTCCATCACTGGTTTAGACAAACAATGAACGAGTGTGAACGACTGGAAGTCGTTCTTCCAGTCGAAATTTTTCTATATTAGTTGCTCATACAAAAGTATAAATAAATATGTCAAACATGACATCCAATTTTTACTTATTTCCGTGTAGCGATTAAGTAAGAATACTCGTACAATTCGCCACTCTTTATCTAGCCCGTGAATGTCGTAAAAGACAACTAAGGGATTTAATACGCATATAACATCTACGCAAGAGAAGGAAAATTCGAAATAAAACCCTATACCAACCTGTCTGACCAGCGTGCGGTCATATATATAGTAAGGTCAATTTCCCTCCTGTTGTGAAGGAGGCTCGAGCTCAATAGTATATGAGCTGAAATAATGATGATGATATATTTCAGTGTAATGATTGAGTAAGAATACAATTCACCACTCCTTATCTTGCCCATGAATGTCGTAAAAGACGACTAAGAGATCTTATCATCTATGTAAGACGAATATCTACAAAATTTTGTAAATGTATGTGAAGATCTATAAAATGCAAATATGTCTTGCTTAGTTCAAATTCGGATAGTATTTTGTTAATATGCTAATATGCACAGAACAAACTAGTTTATAAGTATTTTGAAAGTGGTGAAGGACATAAAACACTTGTTATTTTTCTTTTGTATATTATTGGTTGTTGATATCTCGGTATGGTGACGGAGTAAGAATACAGTTCCTCACCCCATTTCGCGCTTGTGGTTATCGTTAAAGATCCCTAAGGGATCTAATATGCATATAATATCTGCACATGAAAAGGAAAATTGGAAATAAATCCTTATACCCACCAACTCCGGGCTATCAGTGCACCTGCCGTCCAGCTCCGTCCGGGGCAATAGAGGGACAGCGCGCGGCCCCATAACCCACCGAGCTCCTCTCCTTCGTCGTTGGGTCGACCACGGGTACTGAGTTCCTTGTCCTCCGTAATTGGCCCGATACCAACCTCACTGAACCTTTGTGGAGGAAACTCGAGCTCAGCAGTCGGACGTATAATTATAATAAGTCGAAATGACGATGATGATGAACTATATAGACTAGAGATGAAACGGATATCCGGTAACTATCCGGTGCCCGGCTTATCCGGCCTTTTTTTCACTATCCGGCCGGATGCCGGATAGTAATTCAGTATCCGGCCGGATTTCGGATAATAAAATGAAAAAAAATACTCATTGTTTTACATAAGACAAATCATACCATAATAGGTTATGGACAACTTTTATTTTTATTCAATACTCAAAATCGACAAAATATTGCCAATCGGATCGTTTTGTTGATGATGACATTTCTTTTCAATCAAACATAAAACCACGACGACAAGTGAAATAACAATGTTATAAACAAAAATAAACTGACACGCGCGAACACCCGAACGCCCCCGAATCGCCGCGATCCCCGCTGACGTGCGACAACACCCGAACGCGTCCAAAAATTTCTGAAAGGGCCGAATATCCGGTGGGCGGATATCCGGCGCTCCGGCTTTGTAGCTTGCCGAATATTCGGTATCCGGTATCCAGCCAAACCACTATCCGTTTCATCTCTAATATAGACCGTACACGAAATTTTTCCTCCTCGCATTCGCAGTGGTGGCAGGACGGTGTACTCTCTCTCCTAACGAGCTTGTGCAGGTATTTGGCGAAACATCCATGCCCCGTCAACACCTGCACCAGTCGGAAGGAGACCACCCCGTGCCGCCGTTTCAACCACTGCATCAGCACCGGCCGGAAGGCCTCCACGATCCGCACCCCGAACCGAGGCCTCTCCAGCCGGGCTGCCCAACGGGCAATGACGTTTCGGCGGGCGTCGACGCGCTAGCCGGTGAGCTCCCTCAGAGAGACCACACCGCCCTCCGCTTGCATCCTCGACACCCGCCCATACAAACCGGCGAGCATTTCCGCCTCCAGGTCCCACGGGGAAGTCCCGGTCAACAGGCGCGCTGCCTCCGTCGCCACCGTGCGGTATCCGCGTATGGCCCTGACCGCCATGGCCCTCTGTGGTCGCCACAGAAGAGCCTTGAGTGGGACGGTCAGGGACCCCGTCCACACCGGTGCGCCGTACAGGGCCATCGACCGGATGACCCCCGCGTACAGGCGTCGAATAATATTAGTAGGATAGGATGGTACGGAACCCTACGTGCGCGACTCCGACTCGCACTTAGCCGGTTTTAAATATTTATTACTCCAGTAATATATTAATAGGTATGTAGATTGGTAAGTAATAATGGAATGGCGTCGTATCATGAACGGTATTATGGATTCCCTTTAAAAACGTGTTACTGATAATTTGTAAAACAATCTTACACTAACTGGTTACTGATGTAAACAGGAAAATAGCGAATGAAAATAATGTGCTATGAAATATTATAATTAAATTTATTGTAAATAAAACTACTTTTACGGATTATATCGCGTTTGTATTTGATATATGATTGCCCGACGTTTCGCACACTTTGCAGCATTCATGGTCACGGGCGGACTAAGGTGTCTCACGTCCAACAAGTCATCGTTATTACAGACATTTATAATTAAATTAAATATGAATTATAAATAAATTATAAATAAATTAAATCTATACCAATAAATAAAATTGGAGTGTCTGTTTGTAATGTCAAAATAATAGGCTTGTTTCATGCTCACACGGTTATTTGCACGACACCTATGCCTAAAATAGAGATTAAAAAATTTTTGTCTGTCTGTCTGTCTGTTTGTTCCGGGTAATCTTCAAAAACGGCTGGACCGATTTCAAAAATTCTTTCACCAATGGAAAGCTATAATATCAGGGCGTAAACTAGACTATATTTTATCCCAGTATTCCCACGGGAACGGGAACTACGCGGGTAAAACGACTAAAACCGAAGCGAAGCGAGGGCGGGTTGCTAGTTTATTTATAAAATGCGATTTCCGTGTGGTGACGGAGTAAGAATACAATTCACCACTACCACCTATCTTGCCCGTGAATGTCGTAAAAGACGACTAAGGGATATAATATGCACATAAGACCTGTGCAAGAGAAGGAAAACTCGAAATGAAACTCTATACCAACATGTCTGACCAGCATGGTATAGTAGGTCAAATACCCTCCCATTGTGGAGGATGCCCGAGCCCAACAGTGGGACGTGCACGGGCTGCGATGATGATAATATGAGAGGCATAACATTCCATTGTTTTGCCTTTCACACAGAAAACTTCTATATACAAAAATCCGTGTGGTTAAGGAGTGAGAATACAATTAACCACCCGCCGTGGGTGTCGTAAAGGACGACTAAGGGATTATAATATGTAGACTAGCAACCCGCCCTCGCTTCGCTTCGGTTTTAGTTGTTTTACCCGCGTAGTTCCCGTTCCCGTGGGAATACCGAGATAAAATATGGCCAAGTTTACGCCCTGATATTATAGCTTTCCATTGCGGAAAGAATTTTTGAAATCGGTCCAGCCGTTTTAAAGATTACCAGGAACAAACAGACAGACAGGCTAATTTTTTTTAATCTGTATTTTAGGCATAGGTGTCGTGCAAATAACTGTGTGAGCATGAAAAAAGTCTATTATTTTGACATTACAAACAGACACTTTTTATTTATTTATATAGATAACATCTAAGCAAGAGAAGGAAAACTCTATTCCAACACGTTTGACCAGCGTGCAATTTCTCTCCCATTGTGGAGGATGCTTGAGCGCAACAACAGGACTTACTTATATAGGCTGAGTTGAGATGCTAAAATCCTATCCCACTTCTGTCATCATGTTCTTAAATATATGTTACTTCAATAGTAACTTAATTTATTTACTCTAATGACGAAGCATAAAACAATCTTATCTAGAGACTACCAAACAGCAAAAGTAACTCGCGTTTTATACCTACACGTGCGTTCGTGTTTTGATATTATTATATAATACTAGCAGCGCCCTGCGATTTCACCCGCAGTTCCTCTTCCCGTGGGCATATCGGGATAAATTATAGCCTATGTGTTATTCTGATATGTAAGCTATATTATTGTGAAGTTTCATCAAAATCCATTCAGTAGTTTTTGCGTGAAAGAGCAACAAACATCTTCACATCCTTACATACTCACAAACTTTCGCGTTTATAATATATATTAGTAAAGTTTATTAAAATTCATACGTAATTTTAAATATGTAAAACTAAGTTTTATCTATACAAATAAATAAAATTAAAATGTCTTTCTGTAATGCCAAAATAATAGACTTTTTCATGCTCATATGGTTATTTACACGATACCTATAAAAAACCAGTTAAATATATGTTTGTCTGTTTATTTGTTCCGGGTAATCTTTAAAACTACTGGACCTATTTTGATAATATTTTTCTACCAGGTAGCTGAGTATACATATAAGGAGTAACTTGGCTATTTTACCTCTCAGAAAAATCTTATAAAATTTGACTCTATAAAATTTGGTCTAAAAAAATTGTTCAACCGTTTTGAAGATTACCCGGCACAAACAGACAGCCAAATAATATTTGAACTGGTTTTAGGCATAGGTATCGTGTAAATAACCGTTTGAACATGAATAAAACGTATTATTTTAACATTACAAACCGACACTTTAATTTTATTTACTTGAATAGAATATATATTTTCCGTGTAGTGACGGAGTGAAAATATAATTCACCGCCCCCTCTCTTGCCCGCGAGTGTCACAAAAGACGACTAAGGGATATAATATGCATATAAAATCTGTGCAAACGACGGAAAACTCGCAATAAAACACTTTACCAACCCGTTTGACCAACGTAGTATAGCAAATCAATTACTCCTCTTATTATGTAGAAGGCTCGAGCCTAGCTGTGGGACAAGCTGTGGTGTGGTGTGGGGTATAGAATAGGTGTACCACTTTGTTCGGGGAAAAAAGGAGCATCTATATATTCTACAGTGTCTGAAAACAAAGATTTAGGTATAACCAGCGATGACTCATAGCACTGAAACGTGTTTTATAAATGTCAGCCTCATAGTAAGACTCAAGGTCATTCAGCGTATTACGGAGCAGGCTACACTCGTTATTTCTCTACGTTCGGCACAATTCACTATTCGGTATACGCCAATCCGTAGAATGATGGTTAAGTCATCCGCAGTATATACAGGATGTATCAGGTGATGGGGCAACTGGTCAAACAGGAGCTAGGCAATGGTGGTAGGAAGCCATGACAAAAATTTGAAATAAAAATATCGATTCGTTAATGAATTAGAGATATGTAAAGTTTTTAATTTTGTCATCGCTTTTTCGTGTAAATCTGATTAAAACGTATAAAGTCATTGATATTTAATCTGCAACATATTCGTACTTTGTTAAATGTTCATTAGAAATTGAATAAATCAATCATTACGTTCGCATAAGCAAGACAGACTTCGCTTTAAATCAGCTGATCAGCCGATGATCGTCGACGGTGCCTTTGACGTTACGTTACCATTGAAGCGTTTGCGCAATTCATACCTATTTATACTGTCGAAGCTTTACATGCCTACATGTATACTGTCTATACATGCCTTCATGATACGGAACATTTAAGGTATAGACATACATTTTTGAAATCACTATAACTTTTATGTTATAATTATTGTTCTTTGTGCAAATTACATTGTAATTACGATCTATGAAATCCATTAAACTACAACATACTCGAACAGGTGCCCCATAACCTGATACACTCTGTATATAATGCACACTTTAAAGAGTGGCAGGACCACACTGCCGACAGTTATCTGTCTACAGCCGCGGGCCGGTCCGTCCGGGGTAGTACTACACTCTCGCAGAAAATCAACGTCTGAGTAGCAATTTGTTACTGCGCTTCGTTCGGTGAGCAAGAAAGCCGGAAGCCAAACTTTCTGAGGGTGTTTGCGTGTGGAGGGTTTTGGTGGTGCCCTTGGTATCACCGAGCCTCAATGCACTCATTCACACTCCCTTCACTTTCTTCGCGGTAGGCAGCGGCCTTGTAAAGGTCCATGAGCGGCAGCAACACTTACCATCAGGTGTACTGTTTGCTCGTTTGCCACCGTTTGCAATAAAAAAAAAACTTTGAAAATACAATTTGAACTAATAGGTGGGCTTATGATAATTTAATGCACGTAGGGAGTCGTTGGATACAAGTAGCACCATTCTGAGTGGCATTCTCGTGACCCACGTCCCTCAGTGGACATCTACAGGCTGATGGATGTGTGTTTAACTAATAAATAAAAAATAATCGCTAGTAAGATATTATTGCCTATACAATAATGTATAGGCAATAATATCTTATCTACATATAATATGTAGTTATCTGCGAATACGTGGTGTTATGACTGAACTGTTTAATTATTAATATATAAATAGGTATTTATAGTAAAAATGTCTGTTGTTTTATCACATTAATAACAGTAACGTAATTATTTAAGGTGAATGACCACAGACCACTGCCTTTATATAAAGACTAGCTTCTGCCCGCGACTTCGTCCGCGGAAAATTTCTTGTTTTAACATAAGATTACACTCGATTGATATTACTGTATTTAATTTTATTAGTAAAATATTTTTTGGAATCAGATCAGTAACTTAAAAGATTACCGAAGTTCTATTTTCTGCTCAAGGTAACTTAACCCTTAGTTGCCTTTTACTTATTTTATTTATTTGTTTAAGTTAGGTATCTATTTAATTTAAAGCTTCTCTATATACAATGTTTGAGGTTGTTTTATTTTCCGGTAACAGAATAATCTGCCTTTCGGATGATCCCACTCTTGATAGACCAACATATAATTGCCCATGGGAAAAACATTCTTTTCGTAGGTCAATGCCAACCAAAGAGAATGTTTGTCCCTGGGACTTATTAATAGTCAGGGCAAATGATGTTTTTATTGGAAACTGGAGTCGTTTAAACGGTATGGGTAGGTCCGTCGGAATCATTGGAATTCTTGGGATGTGCGCCAACTGGCCAGCTCCTGGGCCGATGAGAATGGTCGCCACAATTAGGTTGTCTTTTAAATCTTTTATTAGTAGCCTTGTGCCATTGCACAGGTTAGGTGGGCTTAAATTTCTTAAAAGCATGATAGGTGTCCCGGATTTCAACAGCAGTTCGTGAGGTGGCAGACCAGATGGTTTAAGGGAATTTAAAAATTCCTGCGGATAGTGGACTGCATCCTCGATATTACACACTGTATCAATTGACTTGTAGATTTTACCATGGCCGGGAACTTTTTGTAAAATTAGATTATTGATTTCATTGACTGTATCGTTCCTTGGTGAGACGATAGCCCTTGAACAATGCCAATGAATGTCTCTATCTAGTAAATATTCGAGGTCAGGATATACTGCATCTATAAGATGCTGTAGACTGTGAACTATACGACCCAGAGTCTCATTTATAACGATTTCCGCAGAGTTAGAGTCCAAGGTTCGAGAAGAAAAAGACCCTTCTCCAATTTTGAGCAGCTGTTGTGGAAAATCGTTATCCATATTTCCAATAACGTGGACTCTCATGTTCGTACGTAAATTCAAAGTTTGGACTATACTCCATAGGGGCGATGATTTTAGACATGCCTTTATGATATCCGCACGTGTACCTCTTGTGACGACGGGAAGTGTCTGACGAAAGTCACCTGCAAACACAAAAGTGACACCACCCATGACAGCGACTGAGTTTCTCAAGTCCTTAAGTGTTCGATCCACTGCTTCAACATGAGCTCTATGACTCATGGTACATTCGTCCCACATTATCAACGACGTATTCTGTAACAATTGACCAATGGGCCCATTTTTGCGTATCGAACATACCGACTGTTGCTCCAATGAAACTGTCAATGGGAGTTTGAAGGTAGAGTGAGCAGTTTTACCGTCACTCAATAAAGTAGCCGCAATCCCAGAAGAAGCCACTGCCAAAGCTATTTTTCCGGATTGCCTAACATGTGCTAATATTAAATTAGCGAGGAATGTTTTCCCTGTGCCTCCTGGGGCGTCTAAAAAAAAAATTTTTCCTTTATTATTCGTTACGCTATCAATAATTTCATCAAAAGCCTGTTTTTGGTCTGTGACTAATTTAGGCAAATTTTCATTTACAAAAGTAGCTAATTCACTGATGTTGTGCGGATGTACCAACATTGTATCTATTGCATCATTTACAGGGCGAACTGGAGACGGTAATCCAAAGTCACTCAATGTTTTATCATTCAATGCTAAAAGTTTGTTTTCAATTTGTATTAAACCTTCATTGTACATAACATCATTAAAAGGCATGGTAAAGTCCTGATTTTGTTGTCGATTTCTATGTCTGATATCTTCACAAAAATTGTCCTTGAAGATATCCCATAGTTTTAACGGTTCAGATGGCTGACAAAATAGCAGTATCACCACAAATAACTCCCTAAGTTTCAATGAACATTCCGACATCGAAGCTTCTCTTAATGTCTTCTCCCAGTGATCATCATTTTCCAGCAAACCTCTGTCCCGGCAAGCCGCTTGATACGTCTCCTTGACCACTCCATTTATAGTTTTCAAATCTTTGAATGATGTGGGACCGCGTACGTGGTGCAATAAAATTCTTAGATAAAAGCATTCTGATTGTGACGGATGTACACCGTACACTCTTCCCAAAGCTTCATCTCTTTTTATTTCTGGATGCCCATCGACGTCTTGACCGCGCCTTCGTCTTGAAAATTTGTTATTAGCCCACGTATAATAGTGTGGAACTTCGTGGTACAACAGCGTTTTTGCAAATTCGTCGGTATTGCAGAGTTCAAAAAACGCTAATAGAGTGGTTTTGCGCGGATTTTGGGCAACTTGTCGCGCAGTTCCTGGTGTGAAAAACACCCTTTGCCCGTTTTCTAAGTGCACGGCCAAATGCACGACCGTGGGATGTCGGTCGTGGATCGGAAATTCGAGTATTCGCCAGACGGCTTCCGATGTACTTATATATCGCCCATTTAAATAATTTTCCACCTCATCATGCGGATTTCTAACGCTGAACGTGGCTTGATCGGAACCTTTATTTATATATTTACATATATATTTTATAGCCTGAACTGAATGGCAGTATTCGACGTTAATGTGGGCGTTAAATGACCTGCACAACATTGGAGAGTATGGTACAATCCATCTGTTATCTATTGTAATCGGCCTCCCTCTGATGTTTACAACTGCGACTTGACCACCATTTTCAGCATTACGACGACGATATACAGGATAACCATCCTCGCCTGTCTGAGTATCGGTGACGAATCGCCGAGGATATTTCTTTGAACATATACCGTTCTTCATACACGGTGATGATAAATTGTGCTCCCCACAAGGTCCATGGATCATGTTTTTGGTGATAATATCGAATAATATTGGGTCATCATCTTTGTTTGGTAGTTCAGCAACTATTATACTGTCTATTTCATCTGGTTGTATTTTTTGTGCAAACCAAAACAGCATATGACAGTGTGGTAGTCCGCGTTTTTGCCATTCAACACTAAGCATATGGCATTTGACTTTGCCGAATACCTCGTCTTTAGTGAACGACTTGATCATTTTCTTCATCTTTAAATGAAAAACCCTAGCAATAATGTCATGACGGTCGAAAGAACGTTGGCCAGCAAATAGCTCTTTCTTAATTTCTGGCCACTCCGGATTGCAAGTGAACGTCACAAATAAATCGGGTCTTCCATAGTTGCGTACATACGTCATTGCATCTTGGGTTTTTTCATGCATGTAACGCGGAGAGCCGGTGAAAGATGAAGGCAAGATGACATGTTGGCCAATATTTGCAGCGTTGACATTAGCATCCTGATTTATAGCGTCTCTTAAATGGATATAGTCATCAGCTCTCAGTTGTTGTTGATTGCGACTTATGTAACTTAGTCTCTCTGTTATCATTTTAGCCATCATGTCAACACAGTATTGACTAAACAAATCCCGATAATAATGAAGGGGATTAAAACTGTTGGCCCTGGTCATCAATCTATACATATAAAATTGCATACACGAAACTGTTTTATTTCGCGCTGAATTTTGTAGAGGGATAGTCAAATAATAACCATCTTCACCGTTAACAAACATCAAAGGGTATTGTAAGGGATCGTAAGCTCTGTGTAATTCAGAAACTCTTTTCAGTTGACCATCTTTGCAATGAAGGACTATATCTCTAGGTCCCTTATCTTCGTCCACCAATAATACTGCAACTTCGTTTGCTGTAGGTGAATTGTATCTTCCACGATGTTGATTTTGTGGAGTGCGGTCAGCGTGAATGATTAATTTTAAGTTTTCAGATGAAGAGTTATGTTCTAAATTGTATTTGAAACTGCGAATATAAATGTTATGACTATTTAACGACGTCTGTAAATCATTGATTAAATCGATATTTAGGTTAGGAGCAATATTAGACCGCAACGAAAGTTGGTCGGCATCAGAAATGAAATAAATTTGTAGAAACTGCGGGCTTTGCCCTGGCGAAGGGAGTAGACTACCAATTAAGTGATAAACTTGCCCTTCTACTTTAAATGTAGGCATAAAGTTTCCTTCGCGAATTTCTTTAGCACCGAATGACGTCATTTGGAAGAGTGTATTATACTTTCGTATGTTTTTTAAAAAATGCGCAGATAATAGATGATTGCCCAGTAATAGATCTTTTATTGGTTGTGGTGGTGCCTGGATATCAGGAAGAACCACTTTTCCTGCAGCACAACACATACCATTTGGTTCATCGCTCCATTTATTTGCAAAACACTTAGGACATGTTTTATTCATTTCGCCTATTTTCACAGTGTTTTGCTGAGCATAATCTATATTGGCATCGTAATTGAAGGCTGATCTATTTCCTTGGGCTATATTCCGATTACGCGCTCTGACTGTAGCTGCTCGCTGTCTTTCTGTTGCTAGGCGCTGCGAGCGCTCAGTGCTAGTCTCCCTATCCCTTGTCTCACAGACATGCTGCCTTAACTCAGATAGACGGTGCGCACGTTCAGCGCTAGTTTCTCGAGCACGGGCCCGCGTCGTCCTCACATTTTGGCTTGCGAGGCGCTGTGAGCGCTCGGAGCTAGATTCTCTAGCGCGTGCTTGCGAAATATATTCTCTATTTCTCGAGAGGCGTTGCTCATTTTCAGGGGCAGATTCTTCCGTACGGCGTACTCGATCGGCTCTTGTCTGTGATGTCTGCCGAGACAGTTGAGATTTCCTTTTAGGCATGCTCTCAACAAACCACGCACAGACTTGAAAACAATTATGAACAAAGGGAGAGCGACTCGAACACCGTCCGCCTTTACAAAACAAAACAATCGTAATATCGAATAACTCGTGTCGATTATTACGATAGAACGAAGTACGAAACTACGAACATACAAAACAAACGTACAACGAAATTACGATATTTTCGATTATGAGGTATCTATCAACAACAACAACCATGCGAACGAAACAACCGAAACCAATAACCAACTGACATGTAATTTTTAGAACTCCAACTAACGACAACGTGGGCATAATAATTCGAGAGGGTCATCAATCCACGGAAAGTCTTAACACCGCGATTCAGAAAAATGACGTCATTGCAGAACGCCATCTATGGGCAAATAGGTAAAACGTCTGCACAATGAAAGTTATGCTAGGGTCATTTTGCGTTTTAGTAATTTTATATTATCTCCGAAACTGTATGACCAATTGATATACTGTAAATGGCAAATCTTATCTGTATGATGTTCCTGTGATACTGAAATAATTTATTGTCATAAGAATTAATATTTTGTTGCTCAAATAATCAACCAAACGTAACAATGCCGAAAAAAAAATTTTTTAATGCAATAATAGAAGTATAAAAGATAAAATATAAAAGATAGAGATATGGTATCGCTGACTTTTTTGTAGAAATAATTAAGATGAACCAGGTAGCCATACATTCTTTTTAATTTTAAGCAACTGTTTAGGCAGCGCACGCAAATAATTCTGTTTTACGAGGTATTTTTTTCCGACTTGCCAGACAAAAGTTGTGATAGCTCGGTTAATATACATGTTATAGAAACAATTTATAGCCTATAGCACTCAGGAATAATGTAGCTTTCTGCCAGTTAAAATAAAATTAGAATTAGATTATGAGTTCCAGAGATTACCCCCTGCATACAAACTTACAAATTTTACCTCTTTATAATATTAGTATAGATGACTAAGGAATTTAATATGCATATAACATCGATTCAAGACAAGGAAAATTCGATGTAAAAACACCCTCTGTCTGACCAATTTGGTATAGTAACTGAAGTGGGCCCGGGCTCAGAAATAGAAGATATATGGGCTCAGAAGAAGAAAAATAGGGTGCAAAAGATCATGTTTTTTTTTTTTTTTTTTTTTTTATTGCCAACGGTGGCAAACGAGCAAGCAGCACACCTGATGGTAAGTGAAACTGCTGCACATGGACCATTGCAATACCAGGGGCACAGCCAGGCCGCTGCCTACCGTGAAGGAAATACTCTTCTTAAACCTCGTTTAAAGAAGGACATGTGATATGTATATTAACAATTGGAACCCTTGAGCGACGTAGCTTAGTAGTTAGGTCAATTTTCTAAAAAATAAGAAGGACCTATGTGCGCTGAGAAGAAAAAGCAAGCTTTACCTTTTCCCTCCCCAGCCTATTCAGCTCCTCGCCTTCCCAGGAAAGAGATATAATGTTATAATCGCTACTCTTGGTAGGCGGCTTGGCGGCCGTCGTTGAAGTTATAAGTTTTCCAAGAGAAGACCGTAGACAGGGACTCGATATCGATGGCGAGCCCTAATGATGATATAGAAATACAGTACGGCAGGTTATGGGACACACTATCCCTTCTGATACCCCGTAAAAATATAAAATAAAATAACTAAGTGCTGCCGCCAATCTCCTAGTGAGACGATTTTTAATACTGCAACGACAAAGAGAAAGTGTTGACATTCGTAACTGGCAATATAATAACGCGCTCAGGATAATTATGCAGAAGCTGCTGAGGCCTAGCCTTTTTAAACTTATTCACTGCCTCTGATATCTTATATCTACAAAATCGTATACATTGCCCTATGAAAATAAAACTATCGGTACAACGATTGTCGTGTCTACATCCCATATATCGACGATCGCGTAAACAAGGTCTTGAAATTTTATTTGTTTTGTTTTGCTCAACCTTCACGAGATTACCGTCATGGGGGGTGTTACATTGACAATCATTGCACGGCGCTCTAGTCGATCTATCATCGCGATGTCTAGCTTATTGACCATGATAGTCCTATCAGTGATGATAGATCGGCCCCAGTGCAACGTAATAACACCGTTTTTAAGTACCGAGTTTGATTACTAAACCTGTTCTTATAACTATTGTACAGAAACAAAGCCATACCAACTCTTCTGGCTAGCGTTGAAATATCCCTTCTTTTATGAGAATCATCTGATGTCGAATACATACGTATTACAAAGCGTTCATGAATTATATTAATTGAAGAAGAATAAACTAGTTATTGAATGTAAAATTAATTATTAAATCTGATCTTAGTCCCGAGATTAGCGTGTTCAACCGATGACAGTAATTTTCATTTCAACTGTGTGATTGCAATGTTATACTTAGACAATAAATTTTATATTATTTGCAGAGATATAAAAATAATCCGTGTATTTATACTGACAATCTTGCAACACTCGTTTATAACTTAAATTGATTTATAGCAGATCAACCATTATCTAATAAATCCACGATAAAAAGTTTATCATCTTTACACAGCAATCGAAATAGCCAACGACTGTCAAATTTATCTTGATTGGTATAAGTGGATTCACCTTCCTTCATTCAACGATGAGGTCAAAAGCATTCCCATGAGACATTTCGCGTATTATCCTTTAAGAACACGTGAGCACGGCAAAGGTACCGTTAATTCGATTATATTCAAACTGCGGTAGTTATTTGTGAAGGCATTTATTCCATATAGAGCGACTTCTTAGTGTGACGCATACAGACTATAAATGTAGTTATTATTATCTATTATTTTATTTATTTTAAAGTTCTCAGTTCTATGTTAAGAGGAAGTTAGTTTGAATTTACGGTTACTTCTCTATTTTTGGTTTTATTAGTGTATGCTACAAAGAATCATTATTTTCGCGTCATATCTGCCACAACGCAATTGTAAAATATGTATAGATATTTTTATATAAGTCACCAATGTTTCCGTGTAATGACGGAGTAAGAATACAGTACGTCAACCTATCTCTTAACCGTGGGCATCGTAAAAGACGATTCAGGAATGTGATATGCAGATAATCTCTGTGCAAGAGAAGGAAAGTTCGACATAAGACCTAGCCTTATCACGTCAAGACTAGTAGATCAGTTTCCTTTCCGTTATGGAGGAGGCCCGAGCCCAACAGTCGAACTTATATGGGCTAAGATAATGATGTTGAAGTCTCCAATAGCTTTTTTTAATTAAAGTCTAAAGAATAAATTATTTATGGCGGAGTACTTCAAAAACATGCAATTAAGGGACATATTACATCTAGACCGACAGCAGTCATTTGTAGATTGGATAAGGGATTGTCCTTCGTGAGAAGCGAACGCACACTTGGAGCGGCAACGCGAGGTCTGTACTTACCTCAAGTGTACCATACCCATTACCATACTAGCAACTGAGGAGATAAGGCGGTTAATAAATCGGACGTATCGTTTGTTCTACTGGTGAGTAGGTGGTCGTATACTCTGCCCGTGATGAGTATCATTCGATAAACCTTGTTCTCCAAAAGTTACCCAATCATTCAATGGTGTGATCAATTCATTTCTGTTTTCGCGTGCTAAGTCAATAGCTTTTATTTTTCGGAACGGAACAGAACTTGTCTCATCGATAAAACCCAAACAGATTCTTCTCCTAGCGAGATGGGTGATTATTGGCTTTGTTATGAAGCTATAGTGAATATACTGAGTCAATATAAGTTCAAACTAGTCGCCTTTGGAGTAGAATTTCTTTAATATTCCATGCCGGATAAGTAGATCTGATTCTTGGCTATGATTTATATAACGTTCCAAACAATTTCGAATTAAACTTTCAAATTCCAGTAAAAAATATGCTGAACAAATGTCGTGTAGCAGAAATGTAACAAACAAATAATAAACTTCAAACTCGCATATTATATTCGAATTAGCACAATAAGCTCGATTTAGAAGCCTCGATCGACCACTAAATGATAAGAGTATTTAACTATAAGCCTAAAAATAAACATTCATGAATGCCCTTGGCATACGTGTTCACTAATTTTGGGACTTCACACTTCATCGATATCTGCTAAAAATAGTACATAAGTACCTAATTACCATACTGAAATTCGTTTTAGAATCAGTTCAGTTAAGTAATTCCAATGTCCAGTAAGAGCTCAACTGTTCAACTCACGCTAATTGCGGTCGAAAAACTTAAGAAAATATTTTTTTCTCGAGTTTCTACAATGATTAAAAACTGAGAAATGTAAGAGTTCTTACTGTTGCCTCTCTAGTGATTTAGATTTCAATGTATCCACCCAACCTTCCTATCGTGTATGGGAAATAAATTAAGCAAGTCGATAAAATCTCTGCAAGAGAAGAAAAAGGTAAAATATAACTTTGCCAACACAGATGCTACTTAGAAATAATGAGACAAAATTAATTTTGTGGGAGGCTAAAAACTTGGATGTAGACTGAATATATTGGCTTGCTGAATGGACTTTGCATTACTAGCGAAATAAAGTGGCCATATTTGTACTATAGAAATACAAAAGCAACTGTGTTTAACACACTGAAGTTAAATAGATTGGCCACAACATTGAATGAATCGAGAACCTTTGAGGAACAAGATACATATAATAAGTGTTGGTCATGATATGATAGAGCACCACCGCCTCTTGACTATTACATTTGACAACAAACTAAAGGATTGAAGACAGCAATTGGGTGGCTACGGGTTCCACGTGTAGAATTCGCTATCAAAATACAAGCAGGGAAAAATAAAGTGATGATGGATAGAGAGAACGCTTAACGTATATAACGCGTCAAATATCGGCAAATATTTATGTACTTTTAATCTTGTTTTAATATTTAAACCACTCGAGTAAAACATCTGTTATAAATTGACAGATCTATCGCTCTCAGAAAATTAAAAAAGAAAAGCAATTTCACAACCTTTTATCTTTTAACTTATATTAGCTTAGGTTCTTAGATCTTGATTTTTATGTCTAGGGCCAGCTCTAAGCTAACAAAGTAAAATAATACTTTTATTTATCCAACAGCCATCAACGTCCACTTTTGCTATACAATTGTTATACAATTGTATGTTTCTTACAAAAAGCGGGGATGCTACCATAATTTCCACGCTTGGCTCGCATCAGTTTCCTAAGTTTACAGATAAGGATTGCTTATTTGAACTCGCACATTGAGGCAATATTTATCTTAATGAAAAGGTTGCTGTCTTAAAAACAAATTCGTTACTACTGCCAGACTTGTTTGCATTTGCTTGTCTCAAATCTTATTTATAGAATTATATGGTCCTATTGTTCTGCGGCAAATTACAACTAAACTTACGTATGTGGGTGAACAGAGCAATGATAACATGCTCATATACTGGCCGTCGCAATTATCCAATCATGTCCGTAATCTGTCCAGAAGAGGCCCAAAATATTGTGATAGGTACTTTATTCGTAATAATCTATTATCCGACATTTTTCATCATTCGAAAACATTCAATTTAGATTTTTTTTTTTTATTGTTACAGATTAACAAAAATGCCTGCTAAAGAACTACAACAGATTGATAAAGAGGAACCAGATATCGAAACGATAGCTAATGGAAGTACTGTCAAATTGAAACGAGAACTTGGTCTATTTTCAGCTGTAAATTTGATACTGGGTGTCATGATAGGTTCGGGTATTTTCATCTCACCATCTTCGGCACTGAGATATTCAGGCTCTGTAGCTTTATGTCTCATCGTATGGGCGGTGTCTGGAGTTATATCCTTATTAGGTGGGTGTAGGTAAGCTACCTATTATATTGACTATCTAGAAATGATTATATCTGTTAATTGTTGTTAAAAATAAGAATTTAAATTTATCTTGTTATAGGAGCACTCTCGTTCGCTGAATTAGGAACCGTTGTTGGGAAATCTGGTGCAGAATATTCCTATTTCCAAGAAGCTTTTGAAAAAACACATAAATTTTGGGGACCTTTGCCTGCTTTTATATGTGCATGGATATATATTGTAATTTTGAGGCCTGCTGAAGTTGCTATTATAGTGATGACATTTGCTCAATATACAATACAACCTTTCGCAGAAGACATAAGTCCGGAATTCAAAAATAAAGCTATTACACTGACATCATTATCTGCATTATGTAAGTATTGACTAAAATAATTTAAATATTTTGCACTCGTTTTTCTAAATTAACAGGATTACCTAAAAATATTAGAGAATGGTGAATAAAAATTTCTGTACATATATTAGGTGCCTATATTGTTAAGGCAACACGCTCAACTGAACCGAAGTTTAATATTACATAGATACATCATTTACGTCACAATTCGTCGCGATCTCGTGTAATGAATGAAATTTGACCATTTGGTTATTACTTATGTGACGATAACAAGCCAAATTTGAGAATATTTCATTTACAGCATATTGAACTAATATACAATGTGGTACTAGAAAATATAAATATTCATTTATTGCAGCAAAAATACTTAATACATCTTACAAAACTTCAGAGAGCCGGTGTCAGGTAATACTCGGTATCGGTACTTCAATTACATTAAACCTTTTTTAACATCTAAATTCGAATCGAAATCGATTACTGAAATCGATGCCACGTGATTCGATGTATTGTATGAGTTGAAGGCGCAGCCCTATTGTCAGATAGTAACGTCATTCGTTTCATTATGACAGTGTCGGCGTGAATATAGAAATGTCATGTTAAGCTCTTGTATTATATTCATTTTTTTAGTGTTTTATAATGTTATATTGAATAATTTAGCTGATATTTTATGTAATATAATACAGTTAAGATGCTGAAGTGTGGTGAATGTGATATAAGAGTGGTTTACGTGTATTTTAATATTTTACCGCCAGAGAAATCATTTAATTAGGTTTTCAGCGCCTAATTAATATAACTACTTGACTTACTGACGGACAATGACTATAAATAAGCTATTCTATATAAAGAAATGTTAAATAATGTGAAGAAAATTGTATCAGACTTGGCTGTGTGGGCTTTGATCCCTTTGCCTATCCTAATGGACAAACAGAACAAAAAAAATCATTATGACAGTTGCTGTCAAATTTAAATTTCTGTGATTCTGTGTCCGTTTGGTTGTTGTGTACGTTCAATGTTGTGTCTTTAATTATCTTTTGTCGCAATTTCGGGGCTTCTACTAAAATAATATAATTAGTGACTTTATACGAACATATTTTAATTCATACTAACCACGTAAGTAACGTAGTTTATTTTTATTATCACGATATATTAACTTGTTTACTATAAAAGTTTTAAGCATAATATTTTCTTTTTTAGAATGTCCACCGATCAAAATAATGAAACTAGAGACTTGTTAAGACGAGAAATAAAAGAAATACAGGCGCGTTGTATGCATCAATGGCAAGTTATCGATAATTCGCCTTTGGAACCTACCATTAGCTCGGAACAAATAAGCGAAAGAACTATACGCTATCTAGAGGGACTTCGTACAGAAGTTCAAAACACTGATACACCAATAATTGCCGATGACAACCTCCTAACTAGTCAATTTCTGAAAGAAATGCAAACTAAATCTAATCAAATTGAAGAATTAATAGCATTTAAGAAGGGTTCCATCCATAATCTAGATACTGAAATAAATAGGTAAGATTTATTTTCATAATTTATTTATATACAGTTTATCTTGTTTATTTTTAATGTCTTGTATCACATTAACATGCTCCGTCAATCCGATTCCATTTAATAAATATAGTATTATATTAAAACATGTAATAATTTAACTTGATTATCACATAACACATGCAGGAAGCTTAAAAAAATATTGAATGTGATAAATGATTATTTTTTATCAACAAAACTGCTTCTGTGTTTTTTAATGTGAATATATGTAATAAGGAATAATAATTATTTGTGAATTTCACAAAGAACTCTCCTGCATGGGAATTGAACGCATGTTACTTGGTAGGGGAGGCTCTCTACTTAAACTACTATTCTTTCTGTGTAATTCCATAGGCACATTCATGTCTTTTATATAGAATAGCAGGCTTTTCTAAACTGATAATGTTCATTAAACGCTAAGTTGTAATAATCCATGTGATTACGAAATAGGAATTTAATTCACCACCCTATACCTCGCCTATAGGTGTCATAAAAGAGGACTAAAGGATATGATAGGCATATAAAGTCTATGCAAGAGAAGTATAAGGTGAAACAAAACCCTATACTAACCTGTTTGACCAGCATAGTACAGTAGATCAATTTGCCTCTGATTATGGAAAAGACTCAAGCTGAAGAGTGGGATGTTATATGAGCAGAGCTTTTTTATTGCCCAATTAGGCTAATGTGCAAGCGGCACACATAATGGCAAATAATACTGCCGCACATGGATCTTTTACACTACCAGGGTCACAGCTAGGCCATTGCCTACCATGAATAATGATGAATTTGCAATTATAGGTTAATATACTGTGAATGGGAATTATAGGTTAATATACTGTGGGTTCAAACTTTATAAATATATAAATGTGTATTGTGTTATTTCAGATTACAATCTCTTATTAATATATCACAAGAAGCTCGATCTCGGCCACAGACGAACAAACGTGAAGTGAAATCACAGCATATACAAAAAGCAAAAGAACGCTTTCAAATGATGAAAACTGAACTACATGGATTGATACAGTCATTATTTCCAAGCAATGATGATATAGTCATTGAAGTTTTAGGGGTAATTTTAATTGATTAATATGATATTTCATCAATGTGGTGACAGAGTAAGCATACAATTCACCACGTCCTTTCTTGTCCATGGGTGTTGTAAAAGAATACTTAAATCTTAGAATAATAACATATAGAAAGTAAGTTCGCGCACAAAAGTGAAGCATTTCAATTGGAGCCTAATGGAGCTTACGCTGGAACCATTCCGTAATGTACAAGTCATTGTACTGCATGTACGTATGCAACTCTTAAAAAATAAATAGCTAATTATGACAGTTTGTGCATTCAAACGGTGTCATAACACATTTGAAAAACTTAAAAAGGTTTTTAATATTACTTTTAAAATTATTTCATCGATTTATGTTAATAAAAACAAAATTTGATTTCATAATTTGTATAGTGGTGTGCGTATGTAATCATCTGCGCGCCATTAGTATTTTGAGATTCATGTTTCGAACATTCAAAGCACTGACACTATCCTTCTATATGTTATTATTCTAACACTTAAATATTTAGATTATATTGCTATTGTGGTGATGGACTAAGGCTTTATATGTATATCCATCTCGAGACTCTAAAAAATTCACTAAGTAAGGTAAATTAGGCAGCCAATAATGCTGAGCCAGAAATAACCTTCATATAATTTATCCTTGGAGGTTGAAATACTCTCTGGACTCTACCGGAGAGTGTTAGAGATGCAGGCGGGAGGCGGCATAGTCTCGATGAAGGAGCTGGCCGCCTGGCGGGCAAACGCCCGCCGCAACGTGGTTGGATCGGCGTCACTGGGTTCTTTTCTTTCGACTGGTGCAGGTGCTGACAGGGGATGGTTTCTTCGCCAAGTACCTGTACGGTCGTGAGGAGGGAGAGCACACCATCCTAGCACCACTGCGATTGTGACAAGGACACGGCGCACATGCTCGAGGTGTGTGCCGCTTGGACAGAACAGCGCTGTGAACTCATCGCAATCATCGTTGCCGACCTGTCGCTGTCGACAATCGCTAGGGAGATGCTTGACAACGTCAGGAATTGGGGCGCGGTCGCCGCCTTCTGTGAGGCAGTTATCTCACGGTGGTCGGCCCAATGGCGAAAAATATTACCCAATCTAAATCTCACCCAAAAAAAATATATTTTATCCTAAAACAATGGCATATACATATATTAAATGTGTTTGAAATATAGATTGATATGTCAAGGAGTAAGAATACAGGTCAGTCAGTGTCCCTTTCATTGTGGAGGAGGCCCAAGCCCAACACTAGGGCTTATATGGCCTGAGATAATGATTATTAATCTTAATTGTGGTTTGCATGTGATTTATACATATTCAGGCCTTCTCTATTTTATTGAGCTAGAAGATTTTATTTGAGTTTTATTTCTCATACATTGGTGTTATATGCATATCATATGTCCTGGTTGTCTTTTACGACACCCACGGCTAAGAGAGTGGCCAATTATATTCTTTCATTGTAATTTTACTTCATTATTAATGCAAGCTACAATGGCTAGTTTAATGAAACCTTGATGCTCAAGCATGCTATAAAGCTTGACCTGAAGCCTTTTTGTAACTGCTTTTGGTCTCAAAATTTATAAATATACACTACATCAAATCACCGCAGCTCACATACGTCCCACTATTGGGCTGAGGCCTCCTCCACAATGGGAGGGAATTTGACTTATCATACCATGCTGGTCAGACATGTTGGTATAAGGTTTCATTTCGAGTGTTCCTTCCCTTGCACAGGTATTATGTGCTTATTATATCTCATAGACGTCTTTTACGAAATCCACGGGTAAGATAGGGAGTGGTGAATTGTATTCTTACTCCGTCATCATCATCTCAGCTCGTAAACGTCCCGCACGTGGGCTCGAGGTTCTTACCCAATAGGAGGGAAATTGACCTACAATACCATGCTGGTCAGACATGTTGGTATACTGACTGATCTGTATTCTTACTCAATCACCACACGGAATATATACACTAATACAATTATTTTTCTTCTTACAGAAACTCATGGCGGAACAACTGGATGGCGCTTCAGACGGTTATATACCTATTACATCAGAAATCTACAATGTCATAGAACTATTGAAAGATATGAATATAGTTTCAGTCAACCCTTATAATAATATGGAAGTTAAATTGGCATATTAACAACAGCAATAATAAATGTTTCCTAACATCAATTATGGATTAAAAAGGATAGAATTTAAATTTCAGACATGAGTTTTGCCTCTAAATGATACATTCATCGGGGTAATTTAAATAATAATTATTTGCCGCTATCAATCGCCTAATGGTACGAGATCCGACTGCAGGATCACTACGTTCATTGCGTACATAATCAAACTCAGATTCTTACATACATTTATGATTAGGATAATACCTTGATAACAGGCTGCCAGTCAATAAGTGGCCGCAAGTAATTTTAATTAAATTTTTGGAACAAAATTACGTTCACTTGTTTTTTAAATAAAATATGATCCACATCATAGCTATGTATGTAAAGAATTTGAAAATCGATGGGTGCCATTGCACATTTGGCCGCAACTACTTGGCAGCCAGGTCTAAACAGGTAATGTTTTGGAGTATTTCTACGTTCATGACGTACACACTCAGTGTTAATGTCAAATAAAAGCTAATTTTTTTTTAAATATGATGATATATGGCTGCCTGTAAACAAATGGCCGCAAGTTAGGGCTGCCAGCTGTTAAACATTCAAAGTAAATTAGATCATCAAGATAAACTGAAAGAGATTTAGCGCGTAACACCACTTGTTAAAAGAGGATGGTGTTATTTTATTTAAAAAACAAGTGAACGTCATTTTGTTCCAAAAATTTATTAACAAAAATTTAATTAAAATTACTTGCGGCCACTTATTGACTGGCAGCCTGTTGTCAATGTATTCTCCTAACCATAAATGTATGTAAGAATCTGAGTTTGATTATGTACGCGATGAACGTAGTGATCCTGCAGCCGGATCTTAGTCCATAACCTTTCGTAAAAGACGACTTAAGAATGCATAATAACATCTGTGCTTATTAAATCATATATCGATATGACTGAGGGATTTAAATTTGGGGGGTGGTGAATATCTTGCCCGTGGGACGATTCCCATGGGCAAGATATTGACCACCCCGTGGTGAATTGTATTCTTACTCCATCACCACACCGGAAATGTAATAATTAAAATATATCTATAATAAAAATACATATAATTAAAAAACCTATGGCTTTTATTTCTTTACTCTATTATTGCTTTCATTCTCAAAGGCAGTGTCGTCTATAAATGTCCCTGACATTTAAGAAGCCTTTTACCGTTTTCTTAGCCTATAGGCACATTTTATAGGCTTGAACTTCCTCAGCATCCGAATTAGGGTACATTTAGCGTTAGAGTACCACGCTAACTAAACAATCCGAAAAAGGACTATCTATATCTAATTTAGTCTTGAAATTATCGTGAGATTGATACATATTATATCTATAATGGCAAAACATTCAAGTACTGAGATCTATTACGTCGACCCGGCGGCGGATGCCGCTGGGCACTCGTCCTGATGATGAACAACGGTATACTGCTGTAGGACGGTTTGACAGAGAATTATACATTGAGTTGTGCTTCTTTTGCGGCGATGTCATTTGTTTGTATACTTTAATATCTTTATGTGAAACATCTATAGGCGAGGGTGAACCTGATCGTTGGCGTGGCGTAAACAGCTCGTGGCGTTACGACCTCACGCCATATAACGGAATATGCGGGGGTTGTCTATATGTAGTTGTGTGCGAGTGAGAAGGAGTGACGGGATAATGTGCGCTATCTCTCTCGCCGCACTGAGCTTGCAGAGTGTATACTAATAAAATTAAATGTTTATTGAATAAAAATCACCATTTTCGAAAAAAAAAACGTGATTTTTATTAATACTTTATGCCATATTAGTTCCTGTCGTAGTGTTCTTTTATGCATATATGCTTGTTCAAAATAATTTCGATGTTTTACATCTGCCAAGTGTCCTGAGCGACGGCTCTCCTTTTTTTATTTCTGTTTGTAGTAAACGAGCAAACGGCACATCTGATCGTGATCATAGACCTTTGAAAGGCCACTGCTTACCGCGAACAAAGTAAAGTGAGTGTGAATGCGTGTAGTGGGTTTAGGTGATTAGTACCTACCGCCGAACCTCATTGCACGCATTCGCACTCCCTTGACTTTCTTCACGGCAGGTAGGAGCTTAGCAAAGTTCCATGATCAGCAGCATCACTTATCATCAAGTGTATTGTTTGTCCGTAATATTGTGTGTAATATTTTCATTATAAATAGCCTAGCATATCAAATGCTAACTTTTAGTAATTCAATTCTAATATACAAACATGTTAATTACAGTTTTAATGACCTACATAAATATAACGAGCGTGAAGTTATTCGTCAAAGTACAGAACGTGTTTGGTGTCTGCAAAGTATTCGCTTGTCTCGTCGTTATTGGAGGAGGCATCTACGAAATTGCAAGAGGTGGGAACTTTTCATTAATAAGCTTCGTATTAAAGATTGATGTTAAACAACAGGGGAACAGCTAATAGTGGATTTAAACATTCGCCGCCAATAGGCTATTTAATTTTTATCGCACCTATCCTGTAATTCAAAACCCCAATTCAAAATCATTATAATAACATTTTTTTTATGAATAAAATTTAAATAATATTATTTGTATAAGATGCTGAAAATAGAGATCTTCAGCATTACATCACCTTTTGAAATAAATTTGCTGTCATAGTCTGCAAGCCTACTCAGCCTAATAGTAAATTCGCCACTGGAAACACCCATTTGCTTCAAGTAACGCTCCAAAGCGAGGCATACCCCACATGCAGTGCCCTTCAGCAATGTGGCTTAGCTGAGTCGTCAGATTGAAAACCATCAGCGCCAGCCCGACATAATCCGGGGCAAGTTATATAGGCTATTTGCGCGTTTTGATGTGAAACAGGCGAGAATGAACCTGACCGCTGCTGGTTTTTTTTTTTGTGACTTAGTTGTTAGCCGCAGATGGCTGTGACAACTTTACTCAGACTGGTGGGTGAGCGCTGAGGTCTCTCAACCTGATGGCATGGCGTTAACGCCACGCTTAGATATGTACATCTGTGTAACGAACCCATAACCTCTTTTAGAATTTTGTACAATGCCATCTAGTGAGCCCAAAACAAATTATTAACCTAAACACATACCTGTAGTGTATACTAATGAAAATAAATGTTTATTGAATAAAAATCAGCATTTTCTGGCAAAAAATCGTAATATTTTATGCCATATTAGTTCCTGTAGTAACCTGTTTTATGCATACTTTAATAATACTTGTTACTTACTTTAATAATTTCGATGTTTCACATCTGCCAAGCGTCCTGAGCGACGGCTCCCTTTTTTTTAATTGGTACAGGACCCACTAAAAAAATATAAATAGTTATGTGGATGCCCGCATGCCTTTGTTTTTTAAATACAAATTCTTTTCCTTATTAACAATTCTTCTCTAATTATTATATTTTTACTGCAGGTAATACATTCCATCTATCCAAGGGCTTCGAAGGCAGCACTACTAGTCCTGGAGGCATCGCCCTAGCGCTATATTCAGGTCTCTGGGCCTATGACGGTTGGAACAGTGTAACGGTTGTCACAGAAGAAATAATAAATCCTGGAACGTAAGCATACTTTTATTTTTTACTCTATAAAATATGCGGATGAAGAGAACAAGATGATTATTATCTCACCATCACCACGCTCATATATTTCACTGTTGCTCGAAGCTCCTCCAAGATGGAGAATAATTGACCTAAAGTAAGTAAAGATGGTCAGACAAGTTACTATAGGGTTTTATTTATAGTTTTCCTTCTCTTGCAGTATCATCTGCAAATTATATCCCTTAGTCGTCTTTTACGATATCCACGGTCAAAAAAGGGTTAAATTGCATTCTTACTATGTCACCATACGGAAAGCATTATTATCAGAGCCTTTATTATTTGTCACCGTATAGAAATTCTACGTATTTTTTTTTTGGGGTGTGGGCTGTGGTCGGCGTGCTTCTCGCACTACTCCGTCTGGGGTGACAGAGGGGCGTAAGCATGCACACCCGCAACCCACCCACGATGCACGTCGCCTTCGTCGTTGGGCCGACCACCGGAGCAGGGTGACTTGACGTCAGTGGTCGGCTCGACGGAATATCCCTTATTTGGAATACCCTCCCTCGGGGAGGACGTCGGTCTTTCCTCACGCGGTCGGCCTCTCGGCGGGTGACGAACTAATTCCCCGGTCATGTCACCCGCGGCCTCGGCTAGGGCGGCATGAGGTGCAGGTATTCGCGCCTACGCCGCCCCAGTCGCCGGCGGCGGATCACCTCATCGAGGCTGCTCTCCTCGCGCAGGCGATCCGCCGCCTCCAGAAATTCTACGTATGGAGGGGAAAAATTAAGACTCATACTTGCTAATGGGAGTTGTAAAATTGACTGATAGATCCAGATGTTCTCCTGGGTAACTCATAACACCAAATGCGATCATTAACCCGCCTGAGAAGCGCTTGACATAATCCCCTCTCGTGGAAAGCCATGTTCAAAAGTGTGAACAACGTAGACTAATGCATAAATAAATGGTACTGGTCTATAATTCCGTCGTCTATAATTCCGTGTGGTGACGGAGTAAGAATACAATTCACCACTCCCTATCTTGCCCGTGGATGTCGTAAAAGACGACTAAGGGATATAATATGCATGTAACATCAATGCAAGAGAAGGAAAACTCGAAACAAAACCCTATACCAACCTGTCTGACCAGCTGCTATAGTAAGGTCAAATTCCGTCCCTTTGTGGAGGAGGCTCGAGCCCAGCAGTGTGACGTATGTGAGCCGAGATAAAACTGGTCTATAGGTACTCTTAAACAAAATCGAGAATGAATTTTTCGCGTTTGCCGTTATTTTTACCAAATGTGTCGTATTCTATTACTTTAAATTAATAACGTTACCGAACTCGATCACTACAAAGACGCTTTCTTGAAATTGTGCAACATTAACGATTTTTAAACTACGTCAAAATCACGTCGGGAGTAGCAAATATTTGACTTAATCGAGAGAGTCGAATTAATTTAGTTTAAAAAAATGCCACCGAATTTGATTCCAATCGTGTACTAGTGTCGCTGCGATTGGATTTAGGATTGGAATCGAGATTCAAGAGTAAGCACACTGGTCGTCATGGTCTGTGGCTCCAACATATACCATAAGACAGGCGAGAAATCATTTCATCTCAGCTCATACATGTCTCACTCTGGGCTCGAGCTACCTCCTCGATGCTATACCATAATGCACTGCCGGATTAGCCATATAGCAAGAGTTGCAAATGCTACAGGCCCCGCAAGTTGGGGGCCTCGCGCTCCAACGCCTGTCTGACTGTAAAGGGCCAAGGGCCCTGGATAGAATTTACTGCAAGCCCCGCGTTGCCTTAATCCGGCACTGTCATAATGGTCAAACGGATTGTTTTATTTTCAGTATTCCTTCTCTTGGCGTGATGTTAGCTGCATATTATTAAAAGTGTTTTACAACACTCACCGGCAAGAACGAGAATAGTGAATTGTATTCTACCTCTGTCCAAGCAACGAGTACTTACGTTAAAATATATTTTTATGATTGCAGAAACGTACCACTCAGCATTTCAATCGCTGTACCATTAATGACAGCGCTTTATGTGTTCATGAACGTGGCCTACATGACTGTGTTAGACTATACAGAAATGACGTCAGTTCCCGCGGTGGCTGTGGCATTTGGTGACAGAATCCTCGGCCCCGCAAGCTTCCTCATACCGCTAGGAGTGTCCATATCGACATTCGGGTGTGCCATGAGCGTACAATTTGGTGTTACTAGGTAATTAAGACTTTTATAATAATTTATTTTCAGTATTTTATACTTGTATAACGGAACCAGAGATGACTTCTTTTTGTTTTGTTTTGTTTTCTTTTGTTCTTTTCACATTGTTCGACAGGAGACTTTTCTTGCCTTTGAGCGGGCCACTAGTGCGAGTTCTTATCTTCAACGACCAAGATGGATTGGCCTTGGCATTTTATTTCGAGTTTACCTTTGCTTGCAATGGCTTCGGCTTACTTATATCTCTTAATCAATCCCTACCATATCCACGGACTAAGTTATCAAGCCAGCATACTAAGTAATCTATATTTTAACATAAGATTTAACCCGATATTCAAAATGTACTAGTAATATTTAGTTGGTAATTCATTTCCGTATGAGAGTAAGAAAGGAATTTCCTTCTTTCTCTATTTCCGTATGATGACAAAGTGAGAATAAACCTCTATCTTGCTCGTGGATGTCGTAAAAGACGACTAAGGTTGATATGCAGAATAAAATCACTGTAATTATCCATGTGGTTGCGGAGTAAGAATACAATTAACCATCCCTCTCTCTTGCCCTAGGGTGTCGTAAAAGACTACTAAGGGACTAAAGGCAATAGTGATAGGACCACACTGTTGACAGTTGTCTGTCTACAGCCACCAGCCGGTACGTCCGAGGTAGTACCACACTGAGCAGAAAATCGACGTCCGAGTAGTAGCAATTTGTTACTACGCTTCGTTCGATGAGCGAGAGAGCCAGAAGTCCAAATTTCTGGATGTGTTTGTATATAGTGGGTTTTAGTGATGCCTTTAGTATCACCGAACCTTCTATCACGTATTCACATTCCCTCCACTTTCCTCGCGGTAGGCAGCGCCTTTGCAAAGGTTCATGAGCGGCAGCAACACTTACCATCAGGTGTACTGTTTACTCGTTTACCACCGTTTGCAATATAAAAAAACAGGTAATTTCTATGTAAGAGAAGGAAAGATCGATATAAAACCCTATTCGAACACATCTGACCAACAGTGGGTCTTATATAAGCTGAGATGATAATCACTGTAAGAGAAAGAAGATAATCTGGCGTATGGTAACAGGGTAAGAGTACGATTCGCCACATCCTACCTTAACCGTAGGTGTCGCAAGAGACGTAAGAGATATAATTTTCATGCAAGAAAGGGGAAAATTCGAAATCGATGAGATAATGAAAAGTTTCTTCTTCTTATTTATTTACTAGCTTATGCCCGCGACCTCGTCCGCGTGGAACAGTTACCTTGGGCTAATGCTAACTTTCACCCGCGACTTTGTTTACGTAGAAAGTGAAAATATTTTTAAATAATATAATTCTGTCACACATGATTTTTGTGAAACCTAGCTGTTTATGAAGTGCACGCAACGGAAGCTCTCAAAAGGAAGAAAAAAACTGATTCTGAAACATTTTTCATTGTTGCTCCGCTCTTATTGGTCTTAGCGTGATGATATATAGCCTATAGCCTTCCTCTATAAATGGGCTATCTAGTACTGAAAGAATTTTTCTAATCGGACCAGTAGTTCGTGAGATTAGCGCGTTCAAACAAACAAACTTTTCCGCTTTATATATTAAGTATAGAGTATAGATATAGATTTTTGAAGTTTTATGTATGTTCAAGTGGATTGAAGAATGCTTTAAATTGACAATTTGATCCGACAAATAATGATTCTATATTTTTTTTAAATTATCGAATGTATAACAGAACAGCGTCTGTGGTCATGTCTTCAGCCTGAGATGGAATTAAAAAAAATATGTTGTTTTTTTATTTCAGGGTATGTTACACGGCCGCCCGTAGCGGTCATATGTTGGAAGCACTTTCTTTCGTTAATGTTAAACGTATGACACCAGCACCCGCTGTAGCTTTTCAAGTAAGCATTAATTTTCTTAAATGTCTGTAATCATCAACATCATCCTGATATTATCACAATTAGTCGTCTTTTACGACACCCACGGGCAAAAGAGGTGGTAGTGAGTTGTATTCTTACTCCGTCACCACACGGAGAAACCAATTATTAATCGAAACCACTCTTGAATCCACTGGAACATATCTATACCAATAAATAAAATTGGAGTGTCTGTTTGTAATGTCAAAATATTAAGCTTAGAATAATAGGCTTTTTTCATGCCCACACGGTTATTTGCACTATACTTATGCCTAAAATACACTTTATATTTTTTTGTCTGTCTGTTTGTTCCGGGTAATCTTCAAAACGACGACCGATTTCAAAAATTCTTTCACCAATGGAAAGCTATAATATCAGGACGTAAACTAGGCTATATTTTATCCCGGTCTTCCCACGAGAACGAGAACTACGCAGGAAAGACGACTGAAACCGAAGCGAAGCGAGGGCGGGTTGCTAGTACACAAAAAAAAATTAATGATTTTTTTTTTCAATCTAATCGATCCAGCCATTTAGGAGTTCAGTCACATACACACGGACAGAAGAATTATATACATAAACATCTGTTCTTGCTTATCATATAGACCGCTGCCCCATCGTTTACCATACATAAAAACAACCAGTTACTTTCATTACCATCATCATTCATCATCATTTCAGCTCATACACGTTGGGCTCGAAACTCCTCCACAATAGGAGGGAAATTGACCTGTTATACCACGCTGGTCAGACGTGTTGGTATTTTTTTTTCTTTTTTTTTTTGGGTGGGCTATGGTAAGCGCACGCGCGGTCCAGTCCGTCCGGGGCGATGAAAGGACGGCGCGCGGGCCCATAACCCACAGACGTGTTGGTATAGGGTTTCTTTTCAAGTTCACCTTCTCTTGTATAGATTTTATATGCATAGTCGTCTATTACGACAACCACGGGCAAGAGAGGGGGTGGTGAATTCTTACTCCGTACACGGAAAGTCAATCTCAAATCAAAATCATTACCTACCATCATCTTGGATAATTAATCTCACTGCACCAAAACAAAAAAAAAATAATCTGTGCTTTTTTTTATTTTCAGGCACTGTTAACATCAATATTGATAATAGTTGGCAACATTAGAACTCTAATAGATTTCGCAAGTTGGTTCCTATGGTTTTTCTATGGGCTGGCAATGGTCGCTTTACTAGTACTACGTAAAACTCAAGCTGATAAACCTAGACCGTATAAAGTTCCTACAATAGTGCCTTGGTTCGTGTTGCTGATCAGTATATTCTTGTCAGTGTTGCCAATAGTACACGATCCGTCACTTAAGTATTTGATAGCGATTAGTTTTATTGTGCTAGGTGTCAGCGTGTACACAGCCTTTGTATATTATAAGAAAACGCCCACAACTATTATAAGTAAGTATATTATATTACTATTTTTTACCCCTAGGGATGAATGCCCTAGGAAGGGACCCTATTACTAAGACTTCGCTGTCTGTCCATCCGCCTGTCTGTCACCAGGCTGTATATAAAGAACCGCGATAGTTAGACAGTTGAATTTTTTACAAATTATGTATTTCTATTGCTACTTTAACAACAAATACTAAAAATAAAATAAATAATTAAGGCCCATACAAAAAAACGCCATTTTTTGCCTATTTAGCCGGTTAGCCAGGTTTTTTTTTACTTTGTTTTAAAGAACACCCTGGGCTATAGAAATTATCATTGTATTGCAGGGGACTTTAAAAACATTAATTTCATAATCATCACAGCCCAAATGATGGCACTGTTGAGACCGTGATACCTCCTATGTGACAGAGAATTTTACTATTTTCAATATTTTAGGAATTAACGTGTTATATTTAATAATTAATAAATAAAGATTTGGTTTTAAAAAGGTCTTGGTAACCCAGTCATAAACTAAAAATATATTTATTTCGAGTATGGTCAAGTTCTAAAGTGGTTGGTCAGTTCTTCATCCTACGAAATTCACCACGTACCACCTAATTCAATCAATTAAATTAAATTAATGCAATTTATATTAAAATCGAGAAATCTAATTAAAATCTTAAGGCACTTGGTTTTTTTTAACTTGACGGCGAACGAATATGCGGTGCCTCTCATGTTTTATGGTAATTGCCATCTATAGATTTCAGCAATACTGTGGGCATAGTCAAATCGCCCACTGCCGTAACAGGGAAAGCAAATGGAATCATAAAAGAAAAGGAGGGTGTTTAAGCCTCCGGCTCTCTTGCTTATCCGAGGAAACAAAGTAGCATCATCATCTCAGCCCATCTACGTCCCACTGGTGGGCTTGCGCCTCCTCTATTATGGGAAGGAAGTTGACCTACTATACCACGCTGATCAGGCGTGTTGGCATGGGGTTTTGTTTCGAATTTCCTTTCTCTTGCATAGATAGTGTATGCATATTAAATCCTTTAGTCGTCTTATACGAAACCCACGGGCAAGAGAGGGGGTGGTGAATTGTATTCTTACTCCGTCACTACACGAAAAACGTGTAGAAATACGGTCGTGATCGTCTAGAGGTTACAAGACCCTATAAAGTAGCAAACTTGCTATTAATCCGACTTCGATGTTCTTCGAGAATGTGGTACTACACTAGACGAGCTAGGTGGTCTATTTACGACTGTAGGCAGAAAACTATCTGCAGCGTACTCCTACCACCAGGCACGGATCCAACCTTCAAATTAGGTTGCGGTCACTGCCACCCGAAAATCGACCTAGTGCGAGTCGGCTGAACTTGCCCATGATCGAAATTATACGTGGTAACAAACGCAGCAAAATACCTATTTACCTCTTGATTTATTGCCTTTTTTATTGAAGTTATACTTCTTTTGGCGCGTTAGGGCAAAATTACGAGAGTAAATTTTTACGATGCGCGCGCACACCGTTACGAAAAATCAACACCCTGAAACTAGCTAGTCTACACTTTTCACGAGGCGCGCGCATATCGTCACAAATGTCAACTAGATGTCATGTCGATGCGTTATAATAAAACATCCAATGTATTAAATACCTTTTTTTCTGTCATTAGTGCCGTTTTTTCTACAAACACAGGATAACGCGAAGGATAACATTTTTAGAAAGATATTATATTTTATCTTGTTACCCCAAAGAAGTATAACTTCTTACGTGCGTACATAATTTTTTTATGTATGTGTATAGCGGTTAGCCTCAGATGGCTTTCACAGCTTAGCCCGGACTATGGGTGAGCGCTGATGGCTCTCAACCCGGAGATGCGTACATAACACCCACTTTTTTTATTTATACCGATTGCAATAGATTACAAAAGTGTGACGTCACAAGTCATTAGGGCTGTGGGCCTGCCCATCAAGCCACACCATGCATTTGCGCTTACTCGTCGTAATCATCGGTGCCGACCTGACCTTCGCCAGGGCGATGCTCGACAGCGTCAGGAACTGGGACGCGGTCACAGCCTTCTGCAAGGCAGCAGTCTCGCGGATGGAGACGGCGGAGTGGGTACGCGAGGAGCGTCTCAATGATGCGAACCGCCGCCGGCAACTAGGGCGGCGCAGGTGCGAAAACCTGCACCTGAATCCGCCCTAGTCGAGGCCGCGGGTGACTGGACCGGGGAATTAGTCCGTCATCCACTGAGAGGCCGACCACGCGAGGAAAGACCGACGTCCGCCCCGAGGGTGGGGACGTCGGTCGGACGGGCGACCACTCGACGACAAGTCACCTCGCTCCGGTGGTCGGCCCAACGACGAAGGCGACGTGTCACGGGTGGGTTACGGGTGTGCATGCTTACGCCCCTCTGTCGCTCTGGACGGAGCGGAGCGAGGAGTACGCCGACCGTAACCGACACTCAAAAAAAAAATGCAGCTGCGCTTTCCTACCACTAACAAAAAATACTTACTCTTCATATTAAATCACTTACAAATGTTTACTAATCATATTTTTATTTACAGGACATTTTACATTCCTGACTCAAGTCCTGTTCGAGAGCGTACCACCAAACGATCGTCAAGACTGATATATTTTTTTATACTTATTTGTAAATATAGCGATATAAAAAAAAGAATATAATATTAAATAAACTTATTTTATTGCTGTTTATATCACAGATATAGATACCTATATAAACATCATCATCCCGCTCTTATCCCAAATACTTGGGGTCGTAAAAATATGTACATACTAGCTTATGCCCGCGACTTCGTCCGCGTGGAACAGTTACTTTGGGCTAATGCTAACTTTAACCCGCGACTTTGTTTACGTAGAAGGTGAAAATATTTTTAAATAATAAAAATCTGTCGCACATGATTTTTGCGAAACCTAATCGTTTATATAGTGCACGCAGCGGAAGCTCTCAAAAGGAAAAAAAAACCCTATTCTGAAATATTTTTCATTGTTGCTCCGCTCCTATTGGTTTTTCAAATCGGACCAGTAGTTCATAAGATTAGCGTGTTCAAACAAGCAAACTCTTCCACTTTATATATGTATTAGTATAGATTCTTCTGCCATAACACATATTGCAAAAGTTCGGCAATAGTTTTATAACCGGCAGCCTAACTGACGTCAAATTTCCTTGGGAATGTAATTATTGACCAGATGGCAACAGGCGGAGCTAGCCCTCTTCTTAAGCTCTGTCAGCTCTTTTAATACACCCACCAGCAATGTACCGGCAATTCGTAGCCGCTGTCACACAGTAGAGATACCTATATATCATTATCTTCCTCATCTCGACCTACATAAGTCCCCACTTTCTCACTCTCCAATAGGAGGGAATTTGACTGACTATACCGTGTTGCCATAGGGTTTTATGTCGAGTGTGCCTTCTCCTGCACAGATATTACATGCATATTATATCCCTTAATCGTCTTTTATGACACCCACGGACAAGAGAGGATAGCGAAGAACTATGTATAAAATCGTAGACGTATTTTTATATTACTATATGAGCTATGAGTGAGCTCACCCAAAGGAAATTCGAATGAAAATTTAAATTTCACTATTTGTTAGGATGGCCCTTTCAAGCCATGAGATAGTATGTCCGGGTATGATGGCGAAGTTTATATATAACTAAGACCTAAGTAAGCTAAGCCTAAGCTCTATTATTCCACTAGGGAAAATATGATTAACAATTTTCTTTTACCACGCGATCGTGATAAAATTACTAGTCTTTTTGCGCCGCAATCCGTCGTATAGGTACGATAAGCTCGTGACCGAATGGCAGGAAAGGTGGGATTCGTCAGCGAAGGGTCGCCATCTATATCTATTCTTTCTATCTGTTCATGAACGTTTGGAGAGAACTTGGCTAGAAATTTACCATTATGTAGCCCAATTCCTCACAGGCCATGGGAATTTTAGAAGTAAATTATTCTATTTTAAACTAGTAGATTCACTATTTTTTCAATGTTCGACCTCACACTCCGATTTTGAACAAACAGCTCACCATATCCTTTGGGAGTGCATTCTCTGGCGCAACGAGCGGGACCTCATGTTAGACAATCTGCATGTCACGTCTGGGGTAATATACTATTCGGATCTTGTAGCAACTCGAGAAAATTTCTGTGCGTCTAGGCGCTTTTGTCATACCTACTATTGTAACCAAACCTAAAGCTCACAAATAGGTCCAACTTTGCTTCATGTCTCCCGCTTTGCATAGGAGGGAAGTAGAATTTTTCCAATTCCTCCTGTTTTTCTTTTCTAATTAAATTTGTTGTGGGTCCCAAGACAATTAAAAGCGTTTCCCTGGATTTCCTGAGGGTCAAACCTCAGTGTCTTATACGGAGACCATTGTGGATCCTGGCTTACAGGAGTTACAGTGGTGGGAATGTGTGGTGGGATTAGTCACAATAAAAAAAAAACTCAAGAAGTGCACTGAGCTGACAACATAAACTGATATGATCTGATTTACATGATATAATTATACCTACTATTACATGTAATACGGTGATTTCGTATTTTATCCAATCTCGTCTCGCCAAACATCTGCAGGTCGCTATCGCTTTGGATAAAAGAACAGAGATAACGAAAGTTCCAGCTTTCTGATATCATCTTAGGAAAATGGGTGAAAAATTGGTGAAATTGCCGAAATCGCGGAACACGTACGCTGTTTTATGTCTCATAATTTTCAGGCCGACATTCTCCGATTTGCAACGCCACTTCTCCAGCATACTCTGTACCTCAAGTCCATCTCCTCTGACGAGAACAATATCATCAGTGAGTAGTACGCACTACGTACTGCCGATATCTCTGATGTTATTAAAGCATCCATTATAAACAGGAAGAGTTGTAGGTAATCAACAGTATGAGTCCTTAAACTTAACGCCGACCCTTGGAGTAGACACACCACGGCACTGAAATAGGAGTAACCAGCAGCTTAGGTCGTCAGTACATAGCACAGATGAATCTCATATGTTATACTTGTGAGGCACACTATTCCCTTTCAGTACCCACTACAAATTCTCGGTATTCCGTCATACGCCTTCTCGAGGTCAGGTGTGCGGCGCGATAATTTTTGGACAGTGGGTGAAGTGCAAATATGACATCCATTATTCCGCAGCTCCACACAAAACTAATTTGGGTAATCGTACTTTCCTCATGCAATCGCTTCCCAATCCCTTTTTACCGCCATTTCATACTGTCATATGAGCTATATTGCCCGTATTTTTAAGAAAATGGATATCAGCCTACTAATGCACTATTAGCTAGGGTAATATCACCTTGAAGCAATTTATCGAATAACAAAGGCAGCTACAAATAATCTTTCAAAACGATCCTTTATACATTCCTCATTTTTTATCCATTTTTTTAATGCCGTTGGTGGCAAACGAGCAGGCAGCACACCTGATGGTAAGTGATACTGCCCCACATGGTCCGTAGCAATACCAGGGGCACGGCCACCGTGAAGAAAATACTCTTCTTAAACCTCGCTTAAAGAAGAACATGTCATAGTGCTCGGGAAACACAGCAGCAGGTAGTTCATTCCAGAGCCTGCACATACGTGGGAGAAATGATCGCTGGAAACGCAGAGTTGAAGACCATAACGTTTCCATGTGAAATGGATGAACTCTGTTGCGGTATCGAGTGGTACGTTGGTAAAACGGTGACGGTGGTACCAAGTCAAACATTTCCTCAGAGCACTCCCCATGAAAGAGCCGATAGAGAAAATGTTGCCTGCTTCATCTTTCATATACTTGACATGCCTAATATCTCTCGCTCATTTTTCTCGGGCTTTGGTAATGCGCTATAGCGCCTTGAAGCCCATCTAAAGCATTATAAATATTGTCTTGCACCCGGGACCTCGGTGTAGATATCATCCGTTTAACTTCTTCTTATTTTCCTTATATGCAATCTTTTTTGCTTTCTTCAGCCTTTCATTACCCTCTTTCTGCTATTCCATAAATGTATATCTCTTCTTCTACAGTGTGAAAAGCATGAGAGAGTAAATAATTTCGAGAAGGCTTGATCCCAGCAGTGAGACTATATGTATGGGTTGAGTTGATGGAGAACCTTAAAAAACAAATAACCAATACAAATATAAACAGAATACAAGAATGATTAATTATTACTATAAATTATTATTACAATATAAGTTGCGCGTTGAGTGTTTGCCATTATATTACAAAGAAATATCATTTAAATATAAATACTACGATTGTAGCAAAATTGAAAACGACATTACCTGTCCACTTTTTATACTAATCATTGCGATTAAGCATAAAAAGTTGACTATAATTTTTTGATTTGAAATTATTTGCGGGTACTAGTACGAATTTAACTAATAATTTTTAAATAAAATTTAATTACGGATTTTAATTAAGGAATTTAAATATATTTAAATGGTACCTACTAATTTAAAAATATTTAATCAAATCATACTAAAGAGGTCTAATCAAAAAATACAAAACATACTAAGGAAGAGAATAGAGATGAGCACATCCCTAGTGGCAAACGATTCGATATCGGCGAATGTTTGCTGAAGTGAAAATAAAACTAAAATAAAAGAGTATATTGTGAAGAATTAATGTGAAATTTGAGAAATAATCATCATGGCTTATAATTATGTGGTTACTGCTCAAAAACCAACTGCAGTTATATCATGTGTTACTGGTAAATCTTCATTTTATTATGTTGTTGTCATGTTGAGGTTAAGTAATAAATTACATTGTATTAGCGCTATTTTCGGTTGCTTTTTGGTTTTGATAGCATATCCCGCTTGTGAAAATAATGATAGTTTTACAGTTTCTATGTTCATAGAAGATAATTTAGATTATAATTTTGTAATTCTGACTTGTAATTGTTTGAGTACTTCACGAAGTAGGTACTCGATTGCCATGCATTATACTTATGCAAAACAACAAGTCCAATAACATCCTAAATAGTTATAAATAGAATGTGTGGTTGTTTGGTACGCTTTCACGCCTTACTTTTTCAACAGTTTGGTTCTAAATTTTCTATAAATATTGTCAAGGTTACTGAAAAGGCTATTGGGTTCCTTTTATCCGGGCAAAGCACCATCAAAATCTACATTAATGCCAGCGAAGATGTAGGCATAGCTAGTACTTTTATGTTTGAAATGTGATCTCATAGAATTTTTTGTGTAATTGGGTAATCAAATTAAGTGACTACACAATTGCCATAGCATTTAAAGATCGATTTGCCGACCCAGTATCGTGGGATTGATTCCCATGCAGAACAATACTTTATGAGTTTCACAAATTGTTGTTCTGAGTCTAGGTGCAATTGGTGTCCGTTAAATTATGTTTGAAAAGTCCCCCACAACACAAGGATTATTTCCTTAGTGCCAGGTGTTGTTTTTAAAAAGAAAAGAAAAGGTCAGAGTGATTGAGATTCTTTTTTCTTTTTATTTATAAGTGTAACAAACGCTTATAAATAACATGTTGACATCCTAAATACTGAACCATTCATCTTGTTAGTTCTAATATGGTAATCAGGAATGCATTAAAAGATATAGGGTACCCTATATCTTATATTTTAATTGACCTTTTGATTTAAAAAATATTCACCACCACTATCTAAAGAAATGAGAGTCTGAGGCAACTAATGGATATAATATGCATGTAACTTCTTTCTAAGAAAATGAAAACTTAATACAAAATTCTTTACTAAGTCATCTGACTAGCGTGATATAGTAGGTCAATTACCTTCCTGTTGTGGAGGAGCCTCGAGCTCAGCAGTAGGATGTACATTAGCTGATAATGATAATAACTGGCTTGAAATTATTTCTTTATATTAGTGTCCCTATCTCATTATTTTTGCCATGTATATATCCATGAATAAGCATATACACACATAACAAGTATATTTCACTATACAAGTCTAAATTTTGAGTTGAGAGCCATCAGCAATCACCCAATTTGGGTAATGTACAGCCATCTATGGCTAACAACTATAGTCGTATAAAAAGTCTAAATTACCCAAAACCTATTGATAATATTGATATAAGATAATGATGGACTTCACTAAATAAAAACGAATGGTATTAGTTTATTTTTATTAACTTCTATATTTATTATAATAATTATGTTATTAACCTACTTTAATGTAAGGTTAAAATAAAAATGTTTCTAATTAGTATTTCTTATCACTGATTCATCTGACCTACTTAGTATTAGATTACTTAATAAATATTTAATATTATAATTATTTTGTAGCATTTTAATTTGCACATGTTATAATACCAGAGCTATTGGAAATATTTTTTATTAATTTATGATTAATTTATTACAAACTACATTTTAAAACACTTTTCTATTACCTTCTTGGATGATGTAAAGGAATATATGAATTTGAGCACTACCAAATGTTGAATTAATTTGAAATTTTGTGAACTTATCAAGAAGCAATCAAAAATAGTCCCAATATATTACCAGATCCTTCAGGATTAGCTATGTTTGAAAATTGCTAAACTGGCCTTGCTTAACGCTCATTCAAAAAACAACTACAAATCATGTCTTAAGAGTGGAATAACCAAAAAATATAATAATAGCTTATAAATCTGAAAAGCAAGCTATCATGACATTCTATTCCTAAAAATTAAGCACAGAAATTTTTTTGTCAATGCGTCAATTACGATTCCACTAATAATAAACAATTATGGAAGTGGAATGTCTGATATACACTCATTTGCAAAAAAAACGGGCACCTAAGCAATGAACCATTTCAAATGTTAATATTTCTTTGTTTGATAATTATAGGTAGTTTTATCCACACAATTTGCTAAATTAATAAGAAAATAATCGTTTTCATCAGTATTTCATAAAATTTAGATACAATTTATGGGAAATAATGCTAAACCTCGCTAGTAGTGTATATTCGCTAGTAGTGCATATGCTCATGAAGTAAAAATAAAAAAGTTTTTTTGTTTGTTTTTCTTTAATAAAGTAAAAGCAGATAAATGTTTAGTATCGAGTGTGACCCCCTCTAGCTAAAATCACAGCTTGAATTCGTCTGGGCATGCTAGCGAGTATATCCCGGATACTTGCTTGCGGAATACGTTCCCACTCCGCAGTAATCACATTCTTCAGCTCTCTGATGGTCTGCGGAGCCGGGTGTACTGATCTCACACGCCGTTTCAGAACGTCCCAGACATGCTCTATGGGATTGAGGTCGGGACTTCGAGCTGGCCAATCCAAACGACGAATGCCGACCTCTTGCACATACGCATTAACATCGCGGGATCGGTGGGCGCGAGCATTGTCGTCCATAAAAATCGAGTCTTCACCTAGAGCGGCCAATGCGGGTTGTGCATGAGAAATTAGAACTTCCGTTATGTATCGATGCCCAGTCAGTGAGCCGTTTTCAATGAAGACTAACTCTGTACGATCCATTGAATTTATTCCTGCCCAAAACATAACAGAGCCCCCACCATAAGGTGTGATTTCTTCGAAACATGCCTCTGCAAAGCGTTCTCCTTGTCTTCTTAGCACTCGCCGACGTCGATCTTCACCGAACAGAGATATCCTGGCTTCATCAGAGAACAAAACCCTATTCCAATCGTCTTGAGTCCATGATTCACAATTTCTAGCGAACCTAAGCCTGTGAACTCTGTGCTCACGGAGTAATTTGGGGCCGCGGGCCGGGCGGTGACTGCGTATATTGGCAGCGAGAAGCCTCCTCCTGACCGTCCATAGACTAATATGCACATTTCTTACTTCTTGGAGGTTGTTCTTAAGATCCACATACGAAGATTTGCGATTTCTCAATGCGCGACTCACAAGAAAACGATCATCCCGTGGTTGGGTACATGGTTTTCTTCCAGAACCAGGCCTTCTCTCGACGGAACCAGTCTCCTGATATCGCTGCCAGGTCCTTTGGACTGTCGAGCGACTAACATTTAGCCTCCTAGCCACGAAACATTGGCTGCAACCCTCTTCAAGCAGCGCGATAATTTTGGTAGCTTTTACCACTTTATCTACCATTTTTGATACAGCCAAACAGCATTAAATAAAGCTTTGACAGTCAAGGATATGAAATTAATCGATAAAAATTGAATAAAAGTTATGAAAGTCGATGTTAACTTCTGGAACTTCGCGCCAAAAATGTAGGATAAAAAGGGGTTTTCTGTAAAAATGAACATCAAATGAAAAATTGAATTTAGAACGTACTTTTTTAAATACCACAGCATTTTTAAAACCGGCCAGTAACGTGTACAAACGATTGAAACCTTTTTGGTATTGTATCTTTTTAAATATGAATGAAAATGAGTTTAGATTCAACAAGAAAACTTCAATACAAATAAAATTTTAAAAATTGTCTACTATTTAGATGACCATAAATTTTAAAATCAGTAAATGCGCTCCATGTCTGAATGTTATCTCTTTTCAAACACCTTCACCTTCTTTATCAACCACTAGTAGTATATGGAAAAGGTCTTATTTTGTTCAAGCTTAGTATTTTTGAATACCTGATTAACTGTATTCTTACTCTGTCACCATACAGAAAAACCAAAGAAATGCCAATGATACTATGAATATGATAATTAAATCTAATGTTGAATCCTAAACAGCTCCAAGGTCTTAAATAATTGCTTCTAAAGCATTGTTCTATAACTTTAAATTGGATATACCATGAACAATATATGTGTTTAAAGAGGCATAGTTCACTAGAAATGATATTTAAGCTTGTAAATATTGCTAATAAAATAACTTAAGTTTATAAAGAGGTTTGAGTGATTTAATTAAAGTATGAGTCTGTGGACTTGTCAACTTGACTAAAAACGTTAATATCGCTTCATTTGCAACTAACGCTTCCTTGATATTGAAACTAAGGTTATTTGTTTTAAGACAGGTTATGCTCCTGGCGTACCCTATCCAAATCACAGCCTGGATCTAAGGTAAAGCAAGACTAAAAAGTTTATAGTCTTGTCTTACTTAGATGAAGACACCCCTAAAGCTTTCAACATCAATGACATAAATATTGTACTAAAAACATGTGTGTTAATAATTTAAAATACAACATGTTATCACTCCTTGCCTTTTCATGGGAGTTTCCAAATCGGGTAAGGGATTATAGTAAACTCTGAACTCATAATCAACATGCTGTTCTTATACCAAATATTTGATGTTGACAATATGAGTCAACCTCAATTAATAGTATTTAAATCCTTACTAATATTATAAATGCAAAAGTAAGTTTATTTGTTTGTTACGCTTTCACACTTAAACCTCCGAACCGATTTAAAAAATTCTTTCACCAGTGGAAAGCCATAATATCAGGGAGTAACATAGGCTATATTTTATCTTGGTATTCCCACGGGAACAACTACGTGGGTAAGGCGACTGAAACCGAAGGGAAGCGAGGGTGGGTTGCTAGTAATATATAAAATAAAACTACGTACTTTTCGCCCATGGTATATTGCAAAAGTTTTAGTAACAGCCTGAAATCAAGCCTCCTTGGGTAAGTTATTTTTAATCAGTTAGAGTTGGTACTGGTCTATGTTAAGCTATGTTTTAACCGTCTTTTACGACACCTGTGATTAATTTAAGAGTTGGTAGTATTAGTAGCTGTCACTACACAGCATAAACAAGAGGTAAACTACAACCAATAATTTATGTTACCATTGTTTGTTATAGGAAACTTCACATCACCAACGGACTTGAACCTGTTGGTGGCAAAGGTGTCACGTCTAGAGATGTACCTTGTGACGCCGGAAGGTCTCCGCCCTATGAAAGAAGTAGGCCTATATGGACGTGTGGCTAAAATGAAGCTGTTCAGGCCTCCCGTGAGTAACTATCATAAGATTTTATAATGTTAGAATGAGTTTCATCATCGCAATAAGGTGAAATACAGTAAAACCCGTTTAAGACGATTTCGCAGGGACCCGACCAAAAACGCGTCTTAGGCGGGAAAACGTATTATGCGGGCAAGGGAAAAACGTGCCATTATTATTTATTACATACTATTATTATTTTGAATACCTACGTATTGAATTTAACATTTAAAAATGACCTAAATAAAATGTTGTTTATTTTCTTTATTTAATATACTTACATAGATACATTTTTAAGTATCTATACCAATAAATAAAATTGGAGTGTCTGTTTGTAATGTCAAAATAATGGGCTTTTTTCATGCTCACACGGTTATTTGCACGACACCTATGCCTAAAATAGCAATTAAAAAATTTTTGTCTGTCTGTCTGTTTGTTCCGGGTAATCTTCAAAACGGCTGGACCGATTTCAAAAATTCTTTCACCAATGGAAAGCTATAATATCAGGGCGTAAACTAGGCTATATTTTGTCCCGGTATTCCCACGGGAACGGGCACTACGCGGGTAAAACGACTATAACCTATAACCGAAGCGAAGCAAGGGCGGTTTGCTAGTTAAAAAATAAAAAATGTTGTTTATTATTATTACGTTACTTAAAGTAATCACTTATTTTAGTTTGACAAAAAGATTTTGAGGCATTAGCAATTACAAGATTTTCAACGTAATTTAATTTTCGCAGTGCGTCTTCGCTTGATTCAAAGAAGTTACATAGCGTCTTAAATCATTAACTGCTGATAATGCCTGGGCGTGTGACAAAATCCGAGTTGACTCAGTTTCTTCTTGGTCATTATCACTTAGAGTCGCACGACAGTCGTCACTTCGTCAGTCGCCACTTCGTCAGTCGCTGGCCGCTGCCGCAAGGGGTAATATGTGTATTTGAACGGCACGTGTTGGCGTATTAAACGGGATGACGATCGTATGTATCGAAATCGAAATGTATGAAAACATGTCTCAAGTTGCTGGGACTGACGCAAAATGGCTGTACATGGTCTGGGCGTTTGTCTCAATCATCATCTCAGCTCATATATGCCCTACTGCTGAACTGAAGCCTCGTCAACAGCTGGGAAATAGATCTTTATGCCAGATAGGAGTCTAACGATAGCGTCTACGGTTATTTCTCGGTGAACGAAGCGTAGTATCAAATTGTTATTACGCAGAAGGTGATTGTCTGCGAAAGTGGACTACCGTCTGTACTACCATAGACAAATCGGTCTATTTACGGCTGCAGACGGATCTATAAGCATGGTTCTACTACTAGAGAAGATATACATTATTGCGCAATAAATTGCAATTGAATATCACTTCGAGCATTCAGATTGTATTGACATACAATCCTTTTATCAATCGATCCACAGCTGGTCCTACCTTCTGGGGAGGCCCAAGAAAGCAGGACTAAGTTTAATCGCAAAATTTTGCCGACGGATTGGCGATCGTAATTAGTCTCATGAATTTCCCAGAAATGCTGTTATTCTCTTAACATAACCTTGAACCGTGAAATAAGTAATGATAATATTATTCTCAACCTGCCCACTAGTGATGTTACGGATATCATTTTTAGGGATCCTGATAGGAATATTCAAATAATATTTATATCGGTTACGTATACGATTACGGATATTATTCGGGATTATCCAATAGTTTCAACTACTCATTGGGTCTCAGTAAAAGGACTATTGGGGTCAGTAAAAGGCGACTAGGGAATATTATATGCACATAATATCTATGCAAGAGAAGGAAAACTTGATATAAAACTTTATACCAACACGTTTGACCAGCGCGGTATAGTAGGTCAATTTCCCTCCCATTGCGGAGAAGGACCGTGCCCAACATTAGGACTTCTGTGAGCTGAAATGATGACGATGATCCAATAATTTCGGTTACTCATCTTAAAATTTTATGGAACTGTAAAAAATAAATACAAACTAACGATTTGTCTTTGTATCTAATTGTAAGCTAGTATTTGACTACAACTTAATCTGTATTTTACGAAATGATTACTATCGAAATTATTCGAATCTTTCATATCTAATTCCGTTGCTGTTTTGAATAGCGAATATTTTATTTAAACACCGCGCTTCTCTAAGGAAATAATTCTTGTATTGCGGGGTCTTCACAAACATATAATTCAACGGACATAATTACGTCCAGACTCGGAACAAAAATTTGTGGATCGCACAATCGTGTTGTCCTGTGTGGAATTCGAACCTATTTAAATTATGGTTGGGCAGAAATTATGGTTACAGAACTCACAACATCCTTCGTATCGCCACAAGGGAATAGAAATCTATATGCAAATGTTCTAAACCGCCATAATTTATTTTTTACAGAGTGAAGATAAAGATTTAGTCTTTATTCTAACGGCACGATATAACGCTATGATATTGGAATGGAGGACTGCACCTAACGGGGACTTGGAAGTAGTGACTAGAGCACATGGAAATGTCTCTGATAGAATTGGCAAACCTTCAGAGAACGGTATCCTAGCTGTTATTGATCCACAAGCAAGAGTTATTGGTTTAAGATTATACGATGGTCTATTCAAAATTATACCTCTTGATAAAGATTCTACAGAGTTAAAAGCAGCTAGTTTAAGGTATGTCGTTCGGTACTTAATCATAATATCAATCCAGAAATTAGTAGTCCATCAACATCTGTTGGAAGTAGGAATCCCCATGAAGAGCGACAATGCCGCAATGGCCACGATACGACAATCGGCTGAAAGTTGCTGGGCGTCGTCAAATGCAGGCGGCATAAGACCGCACTTTCTAACGCAACATGAGGGAGGCCTACGTCTTTAACGCTGGTCAGACCGTTTGAGGTTTACTTCGACACGTTATCGTCTTTTACGACACAGACGGATAGATTGGGGTGGCGAATTGTACTCTTATTCCATCACCACACATAAAATTTTGTGTGGAAAATGTACTTTTGACTACTACTATGGGAAATATGCTCGTAAGAATCGTAAAAGCAAACTGAAGAATCATGAACAAAATATGCAGTTACAATCCCCTATGTGTACTAACACCTATTGCGATTGCCAAGCCGCCTGCTAAGCCCATTGATTATGACATCGCCAATAACTAACCCCGTCTATAACAGAGGAATTGAAAGCATGGACCATATCAAAGATTTTAGTATTGAAATTGTCGTGAATTTGATACATATTATAATATATATAACGGCAAAATATTCACATGGGTTTCGCATATCCGATGCTCATCATCAGGGCGAGTGAGCAGCGGCGTCGTAGTAGTACGTGATAGTTTTTTCGTTAAAGATGATATGTTATTTGATTTTTTGCTTTTAATTCATTATAAATATTATTTTGCAGATTGGAAGAATTAAATGTATTTGATGTAGAATTTTTGCACGGTTGTTCAAATCCAACAATAATTTTAATACACCAAGATTACAATGGCAGACATATAAAGGTAAGGTATTTCCTATTATACAACTATACCTTGTAAAACGTCACCTATTATTAATCACTGTACAATTTTTTTGTTGTCTTTAGCGACATAGGGTTGCCACGAATTTGCCAACGATGTGTGGAATTAAGTATAAAGTGAGATACACAACATCATTATCATCTCAGGCCATTTCAGTGCCGCTGATGGGCTCGAGCTTCCTTCGCAATGGAAGGGAAACTGATATTTTATACCGCGCTAGTCGGACGTGTTGGCATAGCGTTTTATATAGAGTTTTCTTTATCTTACATAGATATTATATGTATATCATGTCTTTTAGTCATCTTTTACAAAGTCCACGGGAAGAAAGGGGATCGTGTATTCTAACTCCGTCAGCACACGGAAACACAAGTTGCTCTTGCTGCTCTTTTTCTGTTCCTAAGATCTCCTTAGCTTTATATTGAATATATTAACAACAAGGGTGGATACAGCTTTCAAGTCAATTAAATACCTTTATTAAAAAGTAGTGGTCAACCTAGATTCAGACCATGAAGCGTCATGACACCCATAAGCGATTTCCTCTTGGATCCGCCATGCGAATACCTATGTCATTTGCAAACATATTTGAACATCAGTTTGAGGTTAAATATACATTAGATAAAACATCTCGAAAATACAGTTATTCAAAATGAATGAAACGATTTTATTTCAGACGCATGAAATAAATGTTGTAATTGTGTATTTTCTGTGTGGTGACAGAGTAAGAATACAAATCACAGTCTCTTTTCTTGTTTGTAGTTGTCGTAAAAGACGCTTAAGGAATTACAATATGCAGATAACGTCTATTCAAGAGAAGGGAAACTCGAAAAAAACTATACTATCTGAACAGCATAGTATTACCGGTCAATTTCCCTCCCATTGTAGAGGAAGCTGGAGGCGAGACGTGGAGGAGGCCCGGCGTGGGACGTATATGAGCTGTGATGATGATAAATTACATTTTATAATTGTTTCTTTTTATTGCAAACGAGCAAACAGTACACCTGATGGTAAGTATTGCTGCCGCTCATGGACCTTTATAAAGCCGCTACCTACCGTGGAAAAAGTGAAGGGAGTGTGAATGTGTACATTGAGGCTCGGTAATACCAAAGGCACCACCAAAACCCTCCACACGCAAACACCCTCAGAAAGTTGGGCTTCCGGCTCTCTCGCTCACCGAACGAAGCGCAGTAACAAGTTGCTACTACTCAGACGTCGATTTTCTGCGGGAATGTGGTACTATCCCGGACGGACCAGCCCGCGGCTGTAGACAGATAACTGTCGACAGTGTGGTCCTACCACCACAAACCACTACCAATTGTTTTACGTTTAATTAAATTTTGTAATTGTATATCTTTAATATCTATATTGTTTACATATATAATGTACGTTTTATAAACGTTAATCTATAATTAATGTGTAATATTTTAAATGTAGACTATTCTATAATTGTTTACAGACACACGAAATAAATTTAAGAGATAAAGAATTTATAAAAGTACCATGGAAACAAGATAACGTTGAGACTGAAGCGTCTATATTAATACCTGTGCCAAGTCCATTGGGTAAGTTAAATATAACATGTCATTGACATATCCATAAGTTTGACAGTCAAAAAAAGAGTGTGTGTACAAAGTACGCATCAGAAATGAAACTTTTTTATCCTTTATTCTCTATCCTTTTTCTCATTCTCTCGGCGGTTGAATCCTATACATTTATGTATTTGTCTTTATGGACTCACTTTTCCGTGTCATCGATTTTGAAACCACAACGATTCTAAAGAAGTTACACTTCAACTAGAGATGTTATGGAGCTCCGTAAGTATAACTGAAATTATCCGCAATTTCGAAATTAAAATATAACCAATTTATCACCAGGTGGCGCTATTGTAATAGGTCAAGAATCAATAGTCTACCACGACGGACAGAGTTATGTAGCTGTCGCCCCACCACAAATTAAGGTACTGCTACTTTTTTTTTGCGATCATCATCATCAAAAGCGTATTAGTTGTCACGCTTAGCAGGTGATTTAAAAATCTGTTATGAAGAAATGTTTAAAAAAAAATTATATTGAACCAACAACCGTTGGGGAAGAAAAGTTCACGAATGGCGACCACGAATCGGTCGATGCAGTGTAGGACGATCTCTTACTAGGCGGACTGACAATATCTTAAAATTCAGAGGGAACATTTGGATGCAAGTTGATCCTTTGTGAGAATAAATTCTTTAAACTGTACATACATACATACATATATTCACGCCTTTTTCCCATAGGGGTAGGCAGAGTCCACTGCCCTCCACCTGCTACGATCTTTGACATATTCAGCGTAGCAAAGCGGTTCTCTGTGGGCCACTTTTCGCCCCCGACGGAAACGAGACGTGACGTGTCGCGAACCACATCGCCGCCATTCGTACAGTTTTTTTATTTTTGAAACTCATTGCGTTTCCGCGAGAAATACATACACATATAATTAACGGACACAAATTACATCCAGACTCAGAACAACAATTTGTGGATCGCACAAAGTGTTGTCCTGCGTGGGATTCGAACCCCCGACACTGGCGCTGTAGGTCACTAGCATTAACCACTACGCCATCTGTGCAGTCTGTTTTAAACTGTTTTAAACTGTACTTCATTTTATTAATTTGTTTCAGTTAACACCAATAAATTGTTATTGTCGTGTGGACACACGGGGTCTTCGTTACCTGCTGGGTGATATAGCTGGTCGACTATTCATGTTACTGTTAGAATTGCACGATAAGATCGACGGTACACATGCCGTCAAGGATCTCAAGGTGGAACTCTTAGGTATGTGTATATAAAGACCTTCAATAATCTCGTAATTATCATCTGAAATCATATACATTACACTACTGGGCTTGAGTTTCCTCCATAATAGTAGCAAAATTGACCTACTTATTTCGAGTTTATCTTCACTTGTATAGATTTTATAGCATAATAGAATTCTTAGTCGCACCCTGCGATGCCCACAGGCAAGATTGGTGATGAATTTCATTCTTACTTTGTACCCGCTAAGGAAAAATATTAATTATTAATGTTCTAGAAATGCTATATATAATGCATATATGGCAGTTTAATATAAAGAAAGTACACCGAAGTCAAGTCAGTTGGTTCCGGTTCTGGACCGAAAGACCTTTATCCCAAGTTATTTCTTCAAGAGCAATTTGTTTTAGGCAATACCTATTACCGCAATATAGAAGCTTTTTGGTATTTTTAAAGAACATGGAAACATGTCAACATTATTCACTTAACTTTAGCACTTTCACTGCATTGCATAAAATTAAATAATAACATGTTAAACCATAAAATATGACACGCATCCGAAACTCCTACATTACTGTTAGCACATATCTGTTTTATGTTTTTTTTTTTTGGGTGTGCTATGGTGAGAACACACGCTGTCCATTCCGACGCAACGACGCAGCCCATAACCCACCATATTTCCTCCTCTTCGCTATTAGGCCGACCACCGATACCGAGTTCCTTGTTGTCCGTGGCTAGCCCGGCGGGATACCCTATATATACAAGTGTATCAGGTTATGGGGCAACTGGTCAAACGGGAGCTAGGCAATGGTGGTAGGAACCCATGAAAAAAAATTTAAATAAAAAATCGATTCGTTAACGAATTAGAGACTAGTAAAGTTTTCAATTTTGTCATTGCTTTTTCGTGTAAATCTATTTGAAATGTATAAAGTCTGTGATACTTAATCTGCAACATATTCATACTTTGTTAAATGTTCATAAGAAATTGAATAAATAAATGATTACGTCAGTCAAATCAGCTGATCGGCCGATGACCATTGACGAGTCGCCTTTGTACCTACGTTAACATTGAAGCATTTGCGCAAATCATACCTATTTATACTGTCGAAGCTTTAATTGCCTAAATGTATCCTGTTTATACATGCGTAGGCATGTAGATAATACGTAACATTTAAGGCATAGACTTTACACACACACATTTTTCTAATCACTATAACTTTTACGTGATATTGTTTTTTGTGTAACATAATTATGATATAGTCTAATTATGATCTATGTCCGTTGAACTACAACATACTCGAACAGTTGCCCTATAACCTGATACACCCTATATGTCAATAGTAAATATTAAACATTATAATTCCGTTTTTCAGGTGACATACCAATCCCAGAATGCATGACATATTTGGATAACGGTGTAGTATTCGTCGGGTCACGTTTCGGCGACTCTGCTTTGATCCGGTTGTCGGCTGTGCGCGAGGAGGCGGGCCAGTACGTCCAGCCGATGGAGAGTTTCACCAGTCTCGCCCCAATAGTGGACATGTGCGTCGTGGACTTGGAAAGGCAGGGACAAAACCAACTGATTACATGTTCCGGTGTGTATTAGTAATGTTTATAGTTTTTCAATGTCTTCTGGTAGAGGCCCATCCATGGTAAAAGAGAGATTGTGTACGGCAGGTTATACGGCCTTATTGTTACAGACAGGGTCCTGACTAAAGTTTTATTGCGATTTTTTTCCTCTTGCCTTTATGTTATTTCCTTGCGTCTATTTCACAATAGGGAAGAAATTGACCTACTATACCACGTTGGTCAAATGTGTTGACATAAAAGCCTTACGACGAATTCACCGTTTCTTGCATAGATGTTATCTGCATATTTTATTTTTCAATCGTCTTTTACGACATCCACGGACTGGATGATGAATTCCATCACCACACGGAAATGAAGATCTATTACCATCATCCACTGGAATTGAAGAGCTAGTGACGCTTATATCCTAACATTATCACAACACGAATTATAACAATGGGTTTGTCTTTTCACCAGGTGCATTCAAAATGGGTTCACTCCGAATCATTCGCAACGGTATAGGTATACAGGAGCAAGCGTCCATCGACCTGCCTGGCATCAAAGGCATGTGGGCACTAACTGTGGATACCGCACAAAATTACCACGACACACTAGTGCTATCATTCGTTGGGCAGACAAGGTAAGTCGGACGTGCCTATTTTATCATTCATTATCGTCATTGCGGCTCATATACGTCCCACTATTGGGCTCGAACCTCCTCTACAATAGAAGTTACCTACGCTGCCCAAACGTGTTGGTATAGGGTTTTGTTTCGAGTTTGCCTTCTCTTGCATGGTGGTGTTATATGCATGTTTTATCCCTTAGTCGTCTGTTATGACACCTAAAGCAAGAGTGGGGGTGGTGAATTGTATTTTTACTCCATTGCTATAGGGAATATGCCTCAAATTCAAATCATATATTATACATAAACTCCGCGGGGGCACTTACATATTGTCATTTTTTAAACATTTTACCTTAAATTACCACCGGATCGGAACGAGACCGCACTGAGAAGATCCGGCAAGAAACTCAGCGGCATTGTCTTCTTTTTTATTCAATTACTAATTTTATTGAAATAAAATTGCATACCTATTAATAGCTCCAGTGTGATGCTTTTGAACCATGATATATTACAATTTTTAAATATAATGAAAATTTACCATGACTGGACCAGATCCCGCGAGCGGTTACGCGATCACGAGTTAACCACTAGAGCAGCGATCACTCTCGTATTTTTACCTATTTGTTGAAACCTATTATAAATAGGTTAATGTGGTCGTTGAATGTTGTCTTTTATTCACAGAGTGTTAACATTGAATGGTGAAGAAGTAGAAGAGACGGATATAAAAGGCTTCGTGTCAGACCGTCAAACTTTTTATACGGCGAATGTATGCTACAATCAACTTGTACAGGTACAATATTTTTTAATAAATGCTTTACGTGAGAATGAGAGAGATAGAACAAGCATAAAAAAGGAATTTGTAGCTCCAAGTGTCTACTTTTTGAATATGAACTTCAATCATTTTTATAGAGAGCAATTTTTGAGTAGTCGTATGAAAATCACCGGACATATGGACTTTTTAATTGCTATACGATCATTTCTCTCCGAATTAAGCGGATTTCAGACTATGCTATAATATAATAGTATATAGCTCATAGCACAACAATATCGCGCACCATACATAAAATATAGTACAGTATACAGTACAGTACAGTGTGAACGTGTCTAACAATGTATGGTGCGCGATATTGTTGTGCTATGAGTTATATACTATTACATTATAGCATAGTCTGAAACCGGCTTTACAGCCTGTTGAACATCACCCCAAACTTAGCAATTTATTTTCTATCCCTTAATTTTTGCCACTTGTATATTAATATTTTTCGTTCATTATTTTATTTCCATATTATGAATTATTTTTCACTTTTTAGTTTGATTTATCATAAAAGCGTGTTTTTTATTTTTAAAATGTTTCACTTCTACCACGTGTGAACTGCCTACGTTTACTTTTTTTTTTTTAAACATCTATTTCATCATTTCAACTCATAAACATATGTCCCACGGCTGGGCTCGAGTCTCCTCCACATTAGGAGGGAAATTGACCTTGCTACCATACCATACTGATCAGACAGGTTGGTATAGGGTTTTATTTCGAGTTTTCCTTCTCTTGCATAGATATTATATGCGTATTATATCCCTTAGTCATATTCTACAACATCCACGGGTAAGATAGGGAGTGGTGATTTGTATTCTTACTCCGTCACCACAAGGTAACAACCCTTGATATCTGAAGGAAAAAAATTAAACATTCTTTATACATCATCTCAGCGTATTTACCATTGTTGGGCTCGAGCCCCCACCTCTTCTCCACCGTGGGAAGGAAATTGACCTAGTACAACATGCTGGTCAAACGTGTTGGTTTAGGGTTTTTTTTTTCAAGTTTTCCTTCTCATATACGTTTTCCTACAAAGTAGTGCACTGTATTCTTACTCTGTCATTACACAGAAAGAGGAATATACATGATGCATTTATGTTGTCAGGTGACAGATGAAGGCATTCGACTGATAGCGTCGGGCCCAGATGGATGGACACTAGCCAGTGAGTGGCGGGTCAGTGGCTCTCGCGGCCTCTCCGTTGTAGCCTGTAGCTGCACCCGGGTGGTAGCCGCTGCGGGACCACGGGTCTTTCTCGTCGCAATACATGACCGAGCGTTGGAGCTTATGGCGTTAGTATATGTACATCCTGATACATGTATTGTATTCTTTTAATTTTATTCTTTAATTAAGATATTCTTTTAATTATACAGAGTGTATCAGGTTATGGGGCAACTGTTCGAGTATGTTGTAGTTTAACAGTCATAGATCGTAATTAGAAAAAAACAATATAACATAAAAGTTATAGTGATTTCAAAAATGTGCGTCTAAGAGTCTATGCCTTAAATGTTACGTATTATGTAGGCATGTAAAGCTTCGACAGCATTAATAGGTAAGAATTGCGTGAATGCTTCAGTGGCAACGTAGGTACAAAGGCACCTTGTCAACGGTCATCGGCCGATCAGCTGATTTAAAGCGAAGTTTGTCTTGCTTATGCGAACGTAATCATTAATTTATTAAATTTCTAATGAACATTTAACAAAGTACGAATACGTTGCAGATTAAGTATCACTGGCTTTATACATTTGAATCAGATTTACACGAAAAAGCGATGACAAAATTGAAAACTTTACATGTCTCTAATTCATTAACGAATCGATACTTTTATTTCAAATTTCTTTCATGGTGTCCTACCACCATTGCCTGACTCCCGTGTGACCAGTTGTCCCATAACCTGATACACCTCTATACATCATCATATATGTTCCACTGCTGGGCTCTGGTCTCATCCACTATAGGAAGTAAATTGACTTAATATAACATACTGGTCAGACATGTTGGTATAGGGTTTTGTTTCGAGTTTTCCTTCTCTTGCATAGATGTGATGTGCATATTATATCCCTTAGTCATTTTTTACGACACCCACGGGTAAGAGTGAGGGTGGTGAATTGTATTCTTACTCCGTCACCACACTGTATATATTTTACACCTTATTATTCTACTTACATGTTTCTACCTTATTCTTCAAGTTTCATACAAATTTTGGTACCATGTTCTTCTAGTTACGTACGTATTTTATACCTTATTCTTCAAGTTTTATTCATATTTTGCATCTTATTCTTCTAACTTCATACATATTTACATATACATACATGTTTTTGCTTTATTCTTCCAATTACATACACATTTTACAGCTTATGATTGTACTTTCATACATGTTTTTACGTTATTCTTCAACTTCATACATATTTTGTTTCTTATACAGTAGAATCCGGATATAGCAACCTTTAAGGGACCGGCGATACTATGTCGTACTAGCCGGATGACGTACAAAACGGTAGGATTATTTCTTAAGGACAAGTACCTAACCTACGAATACATAATTATGTACACGCCAAACTCCTTCGCGAGGGTTACATTTGATTCACCGCCTTCTAATCGGTGTAATATTGCACTTTTTCTTCAATTGTAAAACACTTTCGCTTCACAGAACTCATTTTGTCGAGCTTTAAGAACTTTTCATAACATGTGACAAACACTAACATTGATTTACGCGCGCCAATAAGGAAAGGTGAAGCTCGCGGGGCGGGATGAAGTTGGGCCGCCGAAGTATTGGTGCGTAGGTTGTATAAACAAAACATTGCGCGTCGTTTTAACCGGACGTATTAATCACAAAAATGGTCGCTATAAGCAGTTTGTCGTTTAAACCGGAGTCGCACTAAACGGTTATATTTTCTCAGTACCTAACTATGAAACCTAACTTGAGTAAACATTATCGTCGTTAAAAACGGTTAGTCGTTATAAGCGAAGTCGTTATATATGAATTCTACTGTACTTCTGTTTACATACTTTATACACTTATACACTTTTCTTAAGACAGCACAATAGGGAATATTTTTTTGTATTATGGAAGACCGGGGTCATCCTTTCTTTCATAGTACATATTGCAAACGTTATTGGCAATAGTTGTATGACCGGCCGCCTGCCTCACGCCAACCCTCCTTAGGAAGGTGATTGTTGACCAGACGCAATAAGATGTAGTTAGTCCAGCTCTGTGTAAAGCTGTTAGTCGTCTTTTACGACACCCACGAATAATAAATTGTATAACCTAAAAATTAATAATATTTAACACTGCTCATATCAACGGAAATAATCTTCTAATCGCCACGCGTACTAGGCGAGTTGGTGATCGCAGTTGGTGTTGTAAATTTTCCAGAAGAATGCTCCTGTCCATTTTCTTTTTAAATCCTTAACCAGTTTTATAGATGAATAGGTTCATTATAGTTTTAAATGTCAGACAATAATCTATTATAATTTTGTTCAACAGAGAAGTATGCATGGAGGAAGAAGTGGCGTGCTTGGACCTCGGCCCTGGTGAAGACAATGCTTTACTCGGTGTTGGATTATGGACGGATATATCCGTCAGAGTTCTCAAGCTTCCTGATTTAAGACCTATGCATACTGAAAAATTATCTGGTGGTAAATTATTTAGAGTTCTTCATATAAATCTTGCTATTTGTCAACAGTCTTCACAATAAGAGGCCAAATATTTAAAGTTTTCCTTCTTTTGCAGTGATCTGTTTACATTCCTTAGTAAAGAAAATAAGGCAAGAAATATTAAACGTTTATGCCTCCTTGAGCATAAATCTCCTGACTTAACATACAATTAACGAACAATAAAGAACACACAGAGCCTCTCAGAGGAGTTTCTTACAAATCGCTCAAATGGTTGTCCTCCGTGTGGGTCGGACCCATGGCCATCTCATGGTGTGTGATTGCCCAGATCACTATGTGGTGAATTGGGCTTTTGAAAAAAAAAAAGTTATATGTACCTATTTTAAAACTTTATTAATAATAATATTGATATTTAGTGCAGAAAACTTTAAAAAAGATTTTTTCAATTAATTATAAATATTTAAAAATTATCAAAATTTGAATAAAAATCACGTGACAATGAACGCACTGATTTGTGACGTCATAATGTTAAAGCTATTTTATAACAGTACAGTGTATACAGCTATTACCCATGAGTTGGCAATAATATTGGTAATTTACTGCTAAAAAGCGATTTTTCGTTACTTATATTTAATTATTTAACAATGAAAACTAACATTATGACGTCACACGCGTTTGGAATTTGTTCGGGAGCTGTCGGCGTGTTTTCGTCACCGGATTCAAAAAAATATTTTTATTTTGATATAAATTTTAAATTATTGCGAAACATAAATAAAAAAAATAGTTTTGTTATAAAACTTAAATATGATCTTTCCATTTATTACAAAAAAAAAAAAAATTCAAATACCCAATTGTACACTTACTCAAATAGTAAATTCAGTATTTAATCATCATTATCATCTCAACTCGTATACATCCCGCTACTGGACTCAAGCCTCCTCCATAATAGGAGGGATATTGTCCCACTACATCATGCTTAAAGAAAAGAAAGAAGATTTTTATTCAATATTACCTTGCAGTGATGCTATTTATGTATAACTCTTAATCACCATCTGTAATTACTTTGTTTTTTTTTTGCAAAAATATATTTAAAACTATATTTATGATTCTGATATCTGTGTGATGATGGAGTAACAATACAATTCACCACCCTCTTTCTCATCCCTGGGTGTCGTAAAAGGTGACTAAGGAATTATTTGCAAATAACATCTATGCAAGAAAAGGAACACTCGAAATGAAATCCTATACCAACCCGTCTGACCAACATAGTATAGTAAGTCAATATCCTTCTTATTGTGGAGGAGGCTCGAGCCCAGCAGTGGGACGTATATGAGCCAAAATCATGAAAAATGATGGTGATGTGAAAACTAGTGGGGGTTTTTGATATATAAGAGTAGTCACTGAGAAGAGGGAGAGGGTTGAAAACTGTAAAAAAATGAACTATGTAGTATGAACTCAATTCTTTAGCATTGTACATTCATTGGCAAATTCTGGTAACACTACATTCTTAAGTCATCCCCCTTACATAATTATGTTAACTTTCATATCTAATTAGGTTACATTTTTCTGCACAGAAATTATTCCTCGTTCTCTGCTGATCTGCGTTCTTGAAGGTGTGTGCTATTTACTATGCGCATTGGGTGACGGCTCCATGTTCTACTTCATAGTAGACCAAGAGACCGGTGTACTTACAAATAAGAAGAGAGTCACTTTAGGTACACAACCAACCGTGTTGAGAAGCTTTAGGTGAGTACTGATTGATCATCATCATCACTCATATAAGTCCCACTGTTGGGCTCTAGCTTCCTCCACAATAGGAGGGAAGTTGACCTACTATACCATGCTGGTCAGACGTGTTGGTATAGGGTTTTATTTTGAATTTTACTTTTCTTGCATAGATGTTATATGCATATTATATCCGTAAGTTGTTTTTTACGACACCCACAGGCAATAGAGAAAGAAGAAGTAATTAGATGTTATTATATTTTTTATAGAGAATATAACGATAACGTCTCCATATTTTATCCCTTAGTCGACTTTTATGACCTCTATAGGCAAGAAATGTGGTGTTGAATTCTTTCTCCAGCACCATACGGAAAATACAATTTATATATATGTAACAGTGAGAAGATTGCTAAGCCAGGAATTTTTTAAAAACTATGTTTGTATGTAACCTACCTAATTGGATTACCTATTTATAGTGTCTACAGTCTGTTTGTTTAAAACGTATCATATTAGCGGAGACCTGTAATTAGCGGTCTGATGTATAACAAGTATTTTAATATTATTGTTGTGCTGTTGGTCTTCCAAAAATAAATAAATAAATATAGCAGCACTATTTGAAGTCTAACATTTCATCTTCATAAAAATAAAATATGTCTATCATCTTCAAGAGCTCGATCTATACAAATAAATTAAATTGAAGTGTCTGTTTGTAATGTCAAAATAATCAGCTTTTTTCATGCTGATATGGTTATTTGCAAGATATCTATGCTTAAAAATTAGTTTAAAAAAATTTTGGTCTGTCTGTTTGTGTCTATATAAGGAGTAACTTAGGCCGTATTTTATCCCGCTATTCCCAGGGGAATTACGTGGGAAAGGGGCGTCCTTAAATTACGTCAGGTGTTTTTTTTAATTTTCTGTAACCCCCTCCACCCCTGGTGAGATGTCGTGAGATATTATTCAACCCCCCTCCCCCATCCCCCAATCTCACCTGAGATTTTCCAAAATGTGGGTTTCTTACGTAAACGCGTTGGCATTGTAAAAAGCCATTGTTATTGTAAGAAGAAAAAAAAATTCTTCGTGCTTTTATTTACGACTAGTTAAGACTAGTAATCAATATTGCTGAGAGTTTAATTATAAGTGTAATAAAAATATAACAATGGAATACTGAAATCGTAACTACTGTGATTAAAAAAGAATATCTACTCTAATTCAGTCCATGGAGAATCATGCGCGGTCTCAAGAGACAATTTGAACCAACATGTCCATATGATTTTCAGTAAAATCATCTGCTCCTTCAACTTTGTTCTGATCTAGCCACTCTAAGCCGTTGGCGCTTGCGCACAGTAACTTATTAGCTCGTCTTGTGACAATCCGTGAGGGTCGCACTTTGCGGAACATACGCGCTTGCTTAGCTGGTGCAATGTGGGCTGCTCGCTTGTGCTCTGCAGCTCTTGTGCTAGATGCAAAGTAAATACCACATGTACTGCAGCATCTTTTCTCTAAATCATCACGTACACTTGGGCAATAGAGATCATAAGGCGTGCTGATGAAGGCATTCAGCGGTTGAATCGGTAGGCAGTGGTGTATTAGAAATGGAGCAAATGACTTTCCGTCATGCTCTTTAAAGTCCGGAATTGTCAAATGTCCATCAACCTGAGTGATAGGGTATGGAATTTCTTTTGATTGTTTCAATAATTTTTTCGTTAATAGTGTTACGTGTTACAAAGGGCCAAACGATATTTCATTTATTCCGTTTAAATAAATAATAATTTATATCACGCCAAATATATCACTAAAATACCGCTAGAGGTCGCTTTAAAAACAGCTCCATCTATTGAGCGATTTGTAACACTTAGATTCGCTATTATTGAAAATAGCGCCATCTTTCGAAGCAGGTACTCAGATTACAAATTAAAACCTCAGTTGCACATCTTATTTTATAGTGAATTATCTATGGTATAACGTCGAAGTATGAATGAAATTATTTTCTTTCGAACGAATTAGTAAATGATCTTAATCCTATTACGCTTAAGATTAAATCTTAAGCATGTACAATCTGGATTAAATGAACCAAAATAGTATAATTGTTTTTTGTTTCAATCAGAAAAAAAATCGCGTGATATTTGCTGAGATCTCTCCAACGTAAGATTAGATGAGATAACGCCCTCAAAGGCGACTGAAACCGAGCCGAGGCGAGGGCGGGTTGCTAGTCTTAATTTAAGATGCCTATGTCCTGTAATGGAAGTCACAAGTCTATATTAATGTGTTATTTACATTCCAGGTCATTATCAACAACGAATATATTCGCATGTTCGGACAGGCCCACAGTTATATTCTCGTCAAATCACAAGCTGGTCTTTTCTAACGTGAATCTGAAGGAAGTGACGCACATGTGCTCATTGAACGCGCAGGCATATCCGGACAGGTGAGAAATACCATCTTGCTTTTACCCTAATTACTGGGGATCGACTTAATATGTACTCTTCTTTTATGGTACATATTGTAAAAGTTATTGGCAATGGTGTTATGACCGGCCGCCTGACTGACGTCAAATCTTCGAATCACACAGCATCATATGAAGTCGCCCCATGTCGATGAAAACTCTTAGTTTTCTTTTACGACACCCAAGAGGAATTTAAGGTTTGGCAGTATTTAGCCGTCATCAAATAGCTAACAGATGAGAAATATAATACCACTAATTATTTATATCGTCGTTAGTAAATTGCACCTTACTGAAAATTATCTCTGGAAGTTCTGGCACAACTTGAAAACAGCAATTATATTTACATAGTAACAAATTAACTACCTTCCATTTCTAGTACAATGATTCGGCACAAAAAAGCTTTTTTGTTTTTTGTTTTGTTTGTCCATTCAGATAGGCAAAGGCAAAACTTGCTGTATGGGCTTTGTTACACTTTGTTTGTCTTACACAATTTTCTTCACATATTATTTAACACTTCTTCACATTGAAAACCAAATTACTCTGTGAATTTCGGTAGAATATGAAAATACATGTGCTACTATTATATCATATTCATCTTACTTCAGCATTTTAACTGTATTACATAAAATATCAGCAAAATTATTCAATACAACACTATAAAACATTAAAAAAAAAGAAATATATAATTCAAGAGCGTGACATGAGTCTTCCTCGTTCGCATCGAAACTCTGGACCAAAAAGAAAATATTGAAGCTTATTGCGCTTAGATCGAATAAATCCATAGAGCAGAGACTATAGTTTAATTTTTTAAAGAAATGTGTTATAATGTATTTAATTTGTGCAGTTTGGCTCTAGCTACGGACAGCACAGTCACAATAGGAACAATAGATGAAATACAAAAGCTTCACATCAGAACAGTACCGTTAGGAGAAACGCCAAGACGGATTGCATACCAGGAAGCATCACAGGTATTTTTTTCTGAAAATGTATAATTTTAGTGTTTATTAAGTTAGTTAAAAAACTTGAATACACCCATACTTCACAATATTAGTAGGGGATTTACTATTCAATTAGTTGCAGTATTTCTGTATGGTGATGGAGTGAGAGATGGAGAGATGAAGAATACAATTCACCACCTCCTTTACTTTGACTTTAACTTAGTCAAGTTATATGATCATTATCATCACAGCTCATATACCTGCCACTGTTGGGCCCAAGTCCCACAATAGGAAATTTTGGTTAAAATGTGGAGGGCAAGGCGACTGAAACCGCAGCAAAGCGAGGGCGCATTGCTAGTATAGAATAATGGATTTATTTATAGAGGAGAGAATGTAATTTAATTTTTCATAGAAATTTGTTATCATTATTCCAGCTCATACACGCCCCATTGATGCGATCGAGCCTCCTCCACAATGGGAGGGAAATTTGTCTAGTATACCACGCTGGTCACACATGTTGATATAGTGTTTTATTTGGAGTTCTTCTTTTGCTTAGATGTTATATGCATTTTACATCCATTAGTCGTTTTTAGACACCTATCGGCAAGAAAGGGGATGGTGAATTGTATTGTTACTCCGTCACCACATGGAGATAGAGGGATAAATAGGAGTTCTTTGATATACAGATAATGTCCATGAAAGGGGCCGTCCATTAATCACGTGATCTTTTTTTAAGCATTTTTTATCCCCCTCTCCCCCTTGGTGATACGTGGTGAGATTTAAAACTTAACCCAAACATCAAGTTATTTTTAGTACCTACAAAGAATCATAAAATTTTTAGAGTATTATCTTTAAATACAGGTAAAGTATAATCTTATTTTATTCTGAAATTAATGGACGGCACATAGGGACTTCATTCGTCGCCTGGCAACGGCAAGTCAAGGTCACACTACACACCGCTATCAGTTTAAAAATCGCGCGTTTGACGAAAAAATAAATACACGTGATATCTTACTGCATCTCCTCCCTTTGAAGCCTCACATGATTAATGGATGGCCGCAAAGAAGAGATAACTAGACATAATATCCTATGATAACCCATCTGACCAACGTGGTATATTAATTCCATCATCTTAGCTCATAAATGTCCCACCTCTGGGCTTGAGCCCCCTTCCCAATAGGAAGGAAAGTGATCTGCTATACTGTGCTGGCCAGACATGTTGGTATAGGGTTTTATTTCGAGTTTTCCTGCTCTTGCACAGATGTTACATGCTTATTATATCCCTTACTCGTCTTTTATGAGTGGTGAATTGTATACTTACTCAGTCACCACATGGAGATATTAATTTCTTATTATCAATAGCCATCCTATTTTGCAGAAGGCTCAAATCCAACAGTAATTTAATTGTTTCATTGGCTCCTTCGTGTTGTGGCAGATTAAGAATACAATGTCCCCACCAATCGCTTTGGCCTAGTAATCGTGAAAACCGAATAAGGGATAACCTCATTCTAGGCGGGATGTGACCGACCTATAGCTTTTACCCCGAAAATATGTGGTATTTATGAAAAAAACTAAACAAAGTATGTTCTCGACAGACATTCGGTGTGATCACTATGAGGGTGGATAAACTGGAGTGGACTTTAGGAGGCGGCAGTGCGGCTGTGTCAGTACGAGCCAGCGCTTCAACTGCAGCAGCGAGTTCGAGTGGGGCGCCCCTCGCTGCCCCAAAGCATGCACCTAATGCACTCGACTTAGAAGTTCACAACCTACTCATCCTCGACCATCACACCTTCGAAGGTATAGGAGATTCATCATTATCTTGCTCCCATCCCAATCTTGGCGTTGACTCAATACATACTTTGGTTTCATCGTACATATTGAACACTAGCAACCCGCGCTCTCTTCGGTTACAGTCGCCCCCCAATCCCGTAGGAATAACGGAATAAAATATAACTTATGTTACTCCCTGATATTATAGCTTTCCATTGGTGAAAGAATTTTTGATATCGGTCCAGTAGTTTCGGAGCTTATTCAATACAAACAAACAAATCTTTCCTCTGTATAATATTAGTATAGATATCATATACATCCCAGTGCTGGGCTTGAGTCTCCTCCATAATGGGAGGGATATTAACCTACTATACGAAGCTGGTCAGACGCATTGGCATAGGCTTTTATTTCGAGTTTTCCTTCCCTTCCATAGATGTTATCTGCATATTGCCTTAGTCATATTTTACGACACCCACGGGCAAGAAAACGGGGTTGTGATAAGTATTCTTACTTGATCACCACACTAAAATTATTGGCAATAGCTTAATGACCGGCCTGATGTCAAACCTCATTTTTTTTTTTTTTTTTTTCACGCTGTGGAAATGCATTTGCGCACTATTCCTCCGCCGGTTACAGACAGGGGAGTGTGTGTGGGACTCGCCGGCCACTGAAGTGACCGAAATACCCACTAAAACCACAGCGGCCCCTTCCGCGCTTTTACGGGGTGCCGGAGAGATCGTCTGATAACATTCTATCCCCGACACCCCAACGCTTGGCCCTCTGGCCACGTCCTGTCATCATTCAGAGTGGTGGGTGGAGGAGCGCATAGCGGCGTCTCCTCCTCCCTGGTCGTCGCCGGCGGAGCGAGTCAGCGGACGCAAGCGCCTCGCGTGCCCGCTCCGCGGCCTCCTTCCTTGTCATGACAGCCTCACAGAAGGAGGCCATCGACGACCAACAGCTGTCGCTGCCGAGCATCTTGGAGATGATGGTCGGCAACGACAGGTCTGTTGTTGCCATGTCCGTTGACAGGACGTGGCGCTGAGGCCCCCAGGCGGGGAATACTTCCAGTGTGTGGCGCGCATCGTCGATGTCAACCCTCCTTGGGATCGTAATAGTTGACCAGACGACATTAGGTAGAGTTGACGCAAGACTATGTAAAGTTCTTATTCGTCTTTTACGTCACCCACGAGCAATGTAAGAGTTGATAGTAATCGCAGGCGCTACCACATAGCTTAGACTCATATTCTAATTTACTTTAAAATTTTCAGTGTTACACGCACATCAACTAATGACGAGTGAATACGCGATGTCACTAGTGTCGTGTAAGCTAGGGGACGATCCCCACCATTACTACGCAGTGGGTACCGCCTTTCTGAGCCCGGAGGAGTCTGAACCTAAATCGGTATGTTATCTATAATTACAAACTTTATTAATGACCACTTAGTAAAGTTCTACCAGAAATAACCCCATAACCTTAATTCTCACTTGCTCACTTTTTCGGTAAGAATAGTTCATGTTAGGCAGACAAAGGGAAAAAGAACCTCGTAGCTCTTGTACAATTTCTTTATTAATTTTTTTTCATTTTTTTTTTTTTTTTTTTTTTTTCACATTGTGGCAGGGTGGAGGGTCAAGCCCAACAGTGGAATTTATTTGGTTTGAGATGATTATGAAAATATTGTTGTAGTATGTGTAAATGATTTCTAATGTTGCCAATATGTATGTATGTATGAACGCTATAAAGTGTAGACGTGTGTAGTTCCGGATCGTAATAGTTTGAGGAACTACTTTCATTGTCCGAACGATGTCGGTCCAATCCGCGATGTGAAATAGTTCCACATAATCCTGGCAATTCTAATGTGCGAGCGGAAGGAATTTCCGAATATGTTCCGATCCGACCGACAACGGTCGAGTCGTCACGAACCGAGCAAGGACGAGTATAGTTAAAAGGAGTCGTATAGCGGTTCGTAATAGTTCCAGGAACTATGATCACCGTCGGCATAATGTCCAATCCAATGTGTGAAATGAAATAATTCCAATGTTCTTTCAACGTACAAATATATATAGTATTCTGTTGAGTTTGCAATTATGATGCACAAAACGACTATATTATTACGCTTTGCGTAAAGACAATTAATTTATTAATATAATAATCGAGTTTATTTTCGAATTTAATTTTAACTCTGATCTCTTCAATAACATTCATATGATTGCTTAGAATAATAACCGTATAGAAAGTAAGTTCACGCACAAAAGTGAGGCATTTCAATTGGAGCCTTTTTCACGCCTTAACTACTGAACCGATCATCTTGAATATATTTTGTTAGAAATATTGAATTCTGTATTGTGTGTAATAAAACTGCCGCTCTTCATCCAGAAAGTACTCTTCCTGACTGGTGTTCTTTTAACAAAATATATATTAATGCGAACGATCCTGGGGCAATAGCTAGTATTGAATCATAATCAACTCAGCTCATATACGTAGTACTGCTGGGCTCGAGCCTCTTCCAAAATTAAAGGGAAGTTGACCTACTATACCACACTAGTCAGACGGGTATAATTATAAAATTGTGAAAAATCAATATTTATATTTATCGTATAAATGTACATTTTTCATACATTCTTATCATCCTTACAAATTTTTGGATGGAATTCCTCGTAAAAGCACACAAAACAGACATTGTCTGCACCGGCTACATTTTATCGCTGCGCGAGTCCCCTCCGAGAATGAGCGGAAAAAACGAGATCGGGAAAAAAGGAAAATAATTTATAATTTTGTGTAAAATTATGAAAAAAAAAACTAATTTTACACAATTGTGATAATTAAAAAAAAAAACAAATCGTCGGGTCTCGAACCCGAGACCATAGATTTCGTAGGCGAACGACCTTACCACGAGGCTACCACAAACTCGCGATTCCTTTGCGAATTTCTCTACTACCTACGAGTAAATTACATCCAACTTTGACGCTTAAAATCTTTTTAACGAGGGCCCAGTTAACCCTAATATCTGGTAGTTGTGATACCCTCGGGCCCCCTCTACCACCCCACCAAAAAGCATGGCAATCCCCGACCCACACGTCTGAATGTCTCCTTGTTAGTCGTCTTTTGCGACACCTACGGGCAAAATAGGAGGGTGATGAATAGTATTGTTACTCCGTCATCACACGAGGGACGACAATTAACTATTATTTATAGGTATTTTTTTTTTTATAATATTTAACAGGGCAGAATCCTATTGTTCCACTGGTCTGAAGGAAAACTCGTCCAGATAGCGGAGAAGGAAATCAAAGGTGGTTGCTATACATTAATTGAATTCAATGGTAAACTATTGGCCGCTATCAACAGTACGGTGAGTATTAATTACAAAATGTTTGTATTTTTTTTCATAATACCTTTTTTTTGGGTTGGTTTGCGGTCGGCGCGCTCCTCGCACCACTCCGTCCGGGGCGACAGAGGGGCGTAAGCACGCAACACCCGCAACCCACCCGAACACCACGTCGCCTTCGTCGTTGGGCCGACCACAGGGTTACTTGTCATCAGTGGTCGGCCCGACGGAATACCCCCTACTTGGGGTACCCTCCCATCGACCGACGTCCCCCCCCCTCGGGGAGGACGTCGGTCTTTCCTCACGCGGTCGGCCTCTCGGCGGGTGACGGATTAACTCCCCGGTCACGTCACCCGCGGCCTCGGCTAGGGCGGCATGGCACGCAGGTGGTCGCGCCTGCGCCGCTCCAGTCGCCGGCGGCGGGTCGCTTCGTCGAGGCTGAGCTCCTCGCGCTCGCGACCCGCCGCCTCCTGCGATATCATAATTTTACCTTTCCCCGTTCACTACCGAATTAAACCTCAATAAATGCGGGTATCTATCTTACCCGTGGGTGATCGTACGAGACGACTAAGGGATATAAAACGCATATAACATCTATGCGAGAGAAGGAAAACTCGAAATAAAACCCTATACCAACACGTCTAACCAGCGTGGTATAGTAGGTCAATTACCCTTCCATTATGGAGGAGGCCCGAGCCCAACAGTGGGACGTATATGGGCTGAGATGAAATGCGGGTATAGTGCCTAAATAGCCATACTATAAATTTATTCATTATTAATATCCTATATTTTTTAAAGTTTTGTGGACTTTTTAACGATTTTTTGGGATAAATTTTACTCCTAGTAACTCATATTTTTTTTTGACAACAGTGACGTAGTAATCTTCGTAATAAGGTATATCTTCGCGGTAGGAGTCTAACTATAATTTGAGCACATAGGATATTTCATATATTTTGAATCAAACATTGTTGTTATTATAACAAAATAATGATTATAATTGCGTTAGTTCATCATAGTTTATCGCCAGTTTCTGGTAAGGTTGGCATCTGTAACATGATGTCATTGTAATTCTTTTGGAAGCATACTTATTGCTGTTGTTTTTCGTCACAAACATGTGACTCGCACAAAAAATTGTTCTACATATGAAATCCACGGCGTCCGGTCGGCACTTGTACCACTTCGCTATCTGTGTAGTCGAAAATAATATTAAATAAAACGTGGACGATGTTGCCAGTAATATCTAGTCTTGTAATATATTTAAATTAATTTCAGGTACGTTTGTTCGAGTGGACTTCAGAGAAGGAACTGAGACTCGAGTGCAGCCACTTCAATAATGTCGTAGCTCTGTATCTTAAAGTGAAGGGCGACTTCATACTGGTGGGAGACCTTATGAGATCGATGTCTTTACTGCAATATAAACAGGTAACTGAACTATACACCCAACGGCCCCAGAGGTCATTACACGTGAATATCCGCGATTTCGCCTCGCCTTGCGAAACCGTGTCGCGTAAAAAATCATTAACTAAAACGTTGCCCACGTTGCACACTTTGCCTCCAGCGACGCCTTATCTTACCCATGGATGTCTACTCCCTGTCTTACCCGTGGATGTCTACTCCCTGTCTTACCCGTGGATGTCGTAAAAGATATCTAAATGATATAATACGCATATAACAGTTGTGCAAGAAAAGAAAAACTGGAAATAAAATCCAATACCAACCTGTCCGACCAGCATGGTTATAGTAAGGATAATTTCCCTCCTATTGTGGAGGATGCTTGAGCTCAGCAGTGGAATGTATATGAGCTGTGATGATGATGATGACGATAACGCCCCAAGCTGAGGTCCGTTCTCGACAGGGGCAGCCTTTAGACGATTTTGCTTAGTCTACTTTCACCGGGTTGAAAACCCTCAGCGCTCACCCATGTCCGCGTCAAGCTGTCAAACCATGTGCAACTAACAGCTATAAAATCTACAAAAAAAAAGAAATATCCAATATTCTGTGTGGTGACGGATTGAGAATACAATTAACTACTGCTTACTTTGCCCGTGGGTGTCGTAAAAGACGACTAAGGGATATAATACGAAGATAACTTTTTTTTCAAGAATATTACTCTTAAACAAAATTGAGTTTAAGCTTGTGCAATGGATGGTCACCTATGGGTGGTACGAGATTAAAAATTTGTAAAAATTAGTCACGTAGCATGGGTACGTTCCCTTAGCTTGTATAAGCCCCACTGTTGGGTTCAAGCCTCCTACAAAGAGTAAAGAAGTCTTCATCATGGTACAGAATGGTAGTTTTCAGGGTTGGAAAATTATTTGAATAACTCAAAGCCGCTAGCTTATCTAGTAAAATATATTTCAAAACTTTAAATTACAGATGGAGGGTAGTTTTGAAGAGATAGCTCGCGACTACAGCCCGAATTGGATGACGGCGATAGAGATATTGGACGACGACACCTTTTTAGGGGCCGAGAACAGTTTCAACCTGTTTGTGTGCCAGAAAGATAGGTAAGTTATTTATTTTATACAACATCATGATCTCAGTCCACCTAAGTCTCGCTATTGGGCCATACCACGCTGGTCAGATGTGTTGGCATAGGGTTTTATGTCGAATTTTTCTTCTCTTGTATAAATGTTATCTGCATAATAACATTTTCGCAAAAATTATCGGAACAAAAAAAAATTTGACCTTGTTTTGGTGAATTTCAATGGGCTGTATTTCAGTGAAAAATAGTCACACAGGAAATTAAAAACAAGGTTCTCAAAGCTTAAAGACTAGACTTCAGATATTTGCTAAAAAAATGTTTAGGAGCATGCAAGTTATCAGGTTGCAGGTATCCATGCAATTTTTCGGTAATGCATGAAAATAAAACCCAATCTTTTTCACTCCTCTGGCATAGGAATTTTTTTTTCGAGCTACGCTAAATAATTCTTATAGCCCGTTAAATGACCTTCAACTCATTTTTTGTAAGATCTCGATAAGACTATTTATTTCCGAAATATCGAATGCTGAATGCAAAAGGATCCTTTTTCGTTCAACTACCGATGTATCTACTGGTCACATAGCAAGCAATCATAGCGTTTCGTTATTTGCAGGAAATGAAATTCCGCCATGGTTTATGGTATACGTGAAAAAAGTACAGAAAAATTACCTTTTTCCTTTGTTTGGTCTGACCAGCATGGTATAGTAGGTCAATTTCCTTCCTATTGTGGTAGAGGCTCGAGTCCATCAGTGGAACATATGAACTGAGATGAGAAATTATTTTATTACAGTGCGGCTACAACTGACGAGGAACGTCAACAGATGGGCTACATGGGACAGTTCCACATCGGTGAAATGGTGAACGTGATGCGCACAGGATCTCTGGTGGGCCAACACGCAGACACCGCCGCACCAGTCAGCAATCCAGTACTACTAGCCACCGTCAACGGCGCCATATGTACGTACATTAACTTTTTCTTCATTATCTCTGTTGCCTTGCTTAAATAATAATCGTTATTAGTTCAAAAAAGTAATGGTACAGTAATCTCCTTATCTATACCAATAAATAAAATTGGAGTGTCTGTTTGTAATGTCAAAATATTAGGCTTTTTTCATGCTCACACGGTTATTTGCACTATACTTATGCCTCAAAATACACTTTATATTTTTTTTGTTTGTCTGTTTGTTCCGGGTAATCTTCAAAACGGCTGGACCGATTTCAAAAATTCTTTCACCAATGGAAAGCTATAAATCAGGGCGTAAACTAGGCTATATTTATCCCGGTATTCAAACGGGAACGGGAACTACACAGGGAAAACGACTGAAACCGAAGCGAGGGCGGGTTGCTAGTCTATATACAACATGTAACATAATTAACGCACACCCTGAAAGAAATTTGATCAGAATCGGCATCTGAATCGAATTTGATTGTTTTTTATGTAACTAATTTTTTTTTTCTCAAATTTAGTTAAAACTAAGTAAATAACAGTCATCCTACACAGCTAGCTAAACAGTTCATAGAAACGAAAATAGAACGTAAGTCAGGGTATTAAGACTTTTTAAAATCAAATATTAAATTAGTAAGCAAATTTCATCATTCAATTAACGAAATCTGATACTTATTTCAAGGCTAATAGTCTTTTACAAATACCTACGCACACAATACCAACAGCGACAGCCGGCACACAGCAATACTACAGTACATAAAAGAAAGCCACGTAATACAATAATAATTACTTTCTCTTTCTTTCGTCGGCTTAATAACCTTATAATAGAGCGAGACGGCAGGCTGCACCGGCGAAGTCAACAAAATATGATTTGGACAGGTCACTTCAGGTCAGTCACGCCGCGTGCATCTTATCGATAAGAGGTCAAGTGTAAAGTGCAAATATCTTAATCCCTCATTTCGCTGTCTTTTCGGTACACTAACGTTCAATACACGGAAATGATGAGAACATTGGCACGATGTGATGATAATGTGGCACTAGCGTGTATCGGTCGTGGAAGGCCTGTCCAGTGGCCTAGATCAGCTGATTTGACGCCACTCGACTTTTTTTTGTGGGGGTGAATTAAATCGCTAGTTTATAACACAGAGGCAACAAGTGCCGAGGAACTAAAAAATAGGATAATAACCGCCTTTGAAAAAGTGAAAAGTGACACTGCAGTATTATCTAAAATAAAACAACAATTACGAAAACGGTCATTAAAGCGCATTGCACAAGGCGGTGGACATTTTGAAAATGTTTTAAAACGACAACGCCGTGTGAGTGCAAATTAAACTGTAAGTTTGTTTATGATCTTTAAATTATTGTAGATATTTTGATTCACTTCTTTTACGCCGACTTTGTTTAACTTTGTCGTATGTATTGTGGCGTCTAATCAAATCACGTTTTATCAGCAGTTTAATCATTCTTATTTACAAATTTAGTTTAACAAATCAGTAATTACGAAATATTGGCTTCACATTGAACAAAATTATTCAATGTCGACAATTCAAAGCCTGAAAAGTGTGATGGAAAGAAGAATCGTAAATATTTACTATCATAAAGCATAATGTAGTTATTTCGTGTACCTATTATTATCAAGTAGGTAATTATTGTCGGGCGGCACTCTGAATTGGTCAGTCAGTCGGTGACCATTTTATTTCCACGAAATGGAAATAACTAATTTCACAAATAAACAATGTTAACGTACATATAAATAATATTTGGTGTATGCATTGCGTTTATATCATTATATTCTAATTGGGATGTTTGAGGGTGTGCGTTAATTATGTTACATGTTGTATATAAAAGAAAGTCGTGTTAGTTACACTATTTATAACTCAAGAACAGCTGTACCGATTGGCCTGAAAATTGGTGGGGAGGTAGCTTAGAACCAGGAGACGGACATAGGATACTTTTTATCCCGTTTCTTTTTTTAATGGTGTTTACAAGATTTCGCCAATAACTCTTTTTATCCCGTTCGATCGCGTTCCCGTGTGACGTGACATAAAATGTCAAACAGAAAACAAGTCACTATGAAACGTAGTATAAAAAAACGCATTAGATATGTTATAACCATGGAAGTAATAAGTACTACGTACAACAGGAATGAGCTCTGTCTGTGCATTTTGCAGCTAAAACAAAGAAAATAAAACCTTATGTCAAGGAACTAAGTCTTGTCGCGCGCAAAATAAAAATGAAGCCGAGTGAGAAGGCAACCACTGTACCCTGTGTTCCGTTCTAACAGTGACTTAGAGTTGCCAGAGTTGTTGATTTCAATTATTTCGTTGTTGGTAGAAAAATAGGCGATTTATGTAATGTAATGAAGTAAAAACATTTACTTCTAAAATATTTCTAAAGTAGGTAGGACCACACTGTCGACAGTTATCTGTCTACAGCCGCGGGCCGGTCCGTCCGGGGCAGTACCATGCTCTCGCAGAAAATCGACGTCCGAGTAGTAGCAATTTGTTACTGCGCTTCGTTCGGTGAGCGAGAGAGCCGGAAGCCCAACTTTCTGAGGGTGATTGCGTGTGGAGGGTTTTGGTGGTGCCCTTGGTATCACCGAGCCTCAATGCACGCATTCACACTCACCTTCGCTTTCTTCGCGGTAGGCAACGGCCTTGTAAAGGTCCATGAGCGGCAGCAACACTTACCATCAGGTGTACTGTTTGCTCGTTTGCCACCGTTTGCAAATAAAAAAAAAAAAAAATAATAATAATTTATTACCGACATGTTAAACCAATATTATTTGTTGCTACATGCAAAACCTTATTAACGCAAAAATGTTGCGATTGACGTATAGGTTTTCTTTTATTTGTATGAAATACGGACACCTGAAATTTTTAAACATAATTTGTGAATGAAGAATTACGGTGACCATGCTATCCAGTCCTAGTTCAAGAACAAATAACTTAAATATCTATGCATTTTTTATTCCTTTCGATATTAAAATTACTTTGTTTCAATTTCAGATTTCCTAAAGATCTTAATATTAAGGAAATATGGATAAATATTATACCTATGTATTATATACCTATAGGTGGGCATAGTTAATCCAAAAATTAACTTCGTTAATCGTTAAAAAATTTTAACTTCGATAATCGTTAAAGCGTTAAATTCGCGAAAATTTAATGCAAGTTAAAGTTAACGTTAAAAGTTAACCATTTAAGACTTACTATTTTTTACTTAGACTTAGGCATTATTTAGACTACTGTTTGCGTGCCTGTGTGGTGACGAAGGAGTAAGGGTCGGTATACACGACAATGATATATCGTAGCGATTCGACTGCGCAGACAGTTTGTGCAGTTTTATCGATAGTGTGTACGAAAATCGTCTTAGATTTTTCTGGTGGCGCAAACGATCGCGGTAGTTTCCAAATTATAAGTCGGAGCAATCGTTCAATTCGTTCGCAATGCTTGCTGTAGGTGCAAATCTACCTATCGCAAGAAGTAATAATATGTGATGTGTGTCACGTGGACAAAGCAGCGCCTTGAATTTGACTAATGTAACGGACTAAAGTTAACGAAAGTTCAGTTTAACAGAAGTTAACAAGAGCGTTAACATTTTTTGAAGTTAACGTTAAAAGTTAACCATTTAAGACTTACTATTTTTTACTTAGACTTAGGCATTATTTAGACTACTGTTTGCGTGCCTGTGTGGTGACGAAGGAGTAAGGGTCGGTATACACGACAATGATATATCGTAGCGATTCGACTGCGCAGACAGTTTGTGCAGTTTTATCGATAGTGTGTACGAAAATCGTCTTAGATTTTTCTGGTGGCGCAAACGATCGCGGTAGTTTCCAAATTATAAGTCGGAGCAATCGTTCAATTCGTTCGCAATGCTTGCTGTAGGTGCAAATCTACCTATCGCAAGAAGTAATAATATGTGATGTGTGTCACGTGGACAAAGCAGCGCCTTGAATTTGACTAATGTAACGGACTAAAGTTAACGAAAGTTCAGTTTAACAGAAGTTAACAAGAGCGTTAACATTTTTTGAAGTTAACTTAAAAGTTAATCCGTTAACCAAAATTCGTTAATTAACGGATTAACAAGTTAATGCCCACCTCTGTATATACCATTGTATTATATAATATTTCGAATGGCATCACACTGGAACTATTAAAAAGCATGTTGTAAGATGTAATTTTATTTAAGTGAAATTAGAAAAATGAATAAAAATAGACAATTCCACTGATTTTCTTGCCGGGTCTTCTCAGTGCGGTCGTGTTCCGATCCGGCGGTAATTTTAAGAAAAATGTAAAAAAATGACAATATGTAAGTGCCCCCGCTGGGTTTATACATAATAAATGCTTTGAATTTGAAAAATTGAAGCCGAGCGAGAGCTCAGTAAAAGGCTTATTACACCACACGATATTTAGGGCCCTAACTTAGTAGGGGTGCTCTACAACAGCTAAATTGTGAAACCTGTTTCAGTTATAGCGAAATAACAGTTTCAAAAAATTGTTCCAAAATAACAAGCCTGTTGTGCTGTAATACGAGAAAAAAGGGGAAAATAACCATTCCTTGGTAATAATGTTTAGAAGTGGTTTCAGTGTTTGTTCCTAAAATTAAAACGATCCTTCATGCTTTACATGCTTAGGATTGATTTATGTATATGTAGTTATATATATAATCAGTCCTATATATATATATATATATATATATATATATATATAACTGTTATTTCGCTAAAACTGAAACATGTGAAACAGGTTTCACAATTTAGCTGTTTTAGAGCACCTCTACTAAGTTAGGGCACTGAATATCGTGTGGTGTAATAAGCCTTTTACTGAGCTCTCGCTCGGCTTCAATTTTGCGACAACAGCTCATTCCAGGAATGAGCTCTGTCTGTGCATCTTGCAGCTAAAACAAAGAAAATAAAACCTTATGTCAAGTTTCAGTTTCACATTTTAAACTGAACATTATTTATTATATTGCTGGATATATCGTGAATATCCCATTCACGAATTTCTGATTTAGAATTAAACTTAAATGTAAACTTAACTGTTTTTTTGTTACCTAATTAATTAAATATACCACAATAGGTAGTTTATCGTAATTTTATCTCAGTCCAGCTGCATGTCGTGTCGTGTCGCACAAGCACCAGTCGGTAAGTACCTACCTATAGGACGCGAGTGTGAAAAGCAAGCAAAAACAGCAAATGTATAGTACCGCAAAGGGCAAATTTATCATTAGCATCTTTGATTAAAATCCATCTGAAGCAATGATCTGCTGACGTCAGATCATAAATCATTTTTTATAATTATTGTCCTTAAATCATATTTCAATATGGTCACCATCGCCGGAGAGGGATAACAGGTACAGTTATTGAGCTCTCGCTCGTCTTCAATTTTGCGACAACAGCTCATTCCTGTTGTACGTAGTACTTATTACTTCCATGGTTATAACAAAATGCAAATGACAGCTAAATGAAATTTTGTCTATAGTTAAGTATGGTTGAAAATTTGATTTTTAATTTGTATTCTCTTTGAATCATCATTAACAATGCCGCGACCACAACTATCGAATCTTTCCTGACAAAGCTGTAATGATTCTTCCATTAGAGACTATATTTTCGAAAACTTAGAAAATATATTTACGAAAAAAATTATGGCGTTACGAAGTTCGTCGAGTCAGCTAGTATTAAATATATGAGAAACAAAAGATCTTTTAGCTTTTACGAGGTAGCATTTTTTTGGACTAGGGTTGTTACACACTTATGTCTTAGATAGCTGTTACACACTTACCCGCAGAGGGCTTTCAACATTTAAACAGCGGGCCCAAGGTCACCCCCTGTGGGGTAAGAACCTCGTTTGGCGCGTTGCTGAGTGCAAAATGGTAAATTTCCACGTCAGATTCATTGATTATTAGGCGTTCAACGGCAATCATTCTTTGCTAGTACCCACCGCGAACAATTATTAATTGTACATGACTAGTGAAACAGTTTATTGCCGCCATTGTATTGTATTCTCTGGGGTATTGATGATGTCGGTGATACTATATAGGTGAAAACTAAGTAGCAGGTCACTTGATTATAACTGGTAACTCCTGCTCATGGACTTCAACAATACCAATGACCAGCTAGTTACCAAGATGCTTATGCTAAGATGGATGTGTGGGGTTTCAAAGTTAGATAAGAAATGAGGAGGAGTCTGAAAGTGTCATTAGTGATAGAGATTTGAAGCGAGAGATTATTTAGGTATGGACTGTAATGAGGAAGAATGAAAGGCATATGACGAGGAAGTTTATCAATATGATTGCGGATGGATGTAATAATCATGATAGATTCAATGAGATGGATGGATTGTGTGATATGGGTATGAAAGCAATGAGTGCAGATATGACGGCTGAAAGTAGTCTATGGAAGGTAAGAACATGTTATGCTGACCCCACTTAGCGTAAAATGCGGGTAGGGTGATTTAATAATCCCTAGCCGAGGCCGCTGGTGACTGGACAGGGGATTTAGTCCGTCACCCGTTGAGAGGCCGACCGCGCGACGGCGACTAACGTCCCCGAGTGGAGGACGTCGAGAGGAGAGGGTATTCCGCAAGGGTATTTCAAGTTACTCTGCACCGGTGGTCGGCCCAACCACCGCGGCGACGTTCCACGGGTGGGTGGTCATGGGGCCACGCGCCGCCCCTCTGTCATCCCCGACGGAGCCGAACGGCGGGTGCGCTGTCCGTAACCCACTACAAAATAAAAAAAAGGGTGATTTAATAATACCGTGGATTATCTTTTAATAACATAACCGATATTTCTTTTATTGTTTAATCCAATCCTCTTAATATCTCTTGATGCAATATTTAAAACTATATCACTTATTCATACGCAGAGTTGATTCCACTTACCTCTCTACCTTCCATATTTTGCTGACAATATGAGAATTTTTTAAATCTCCTGTTTTCATTTGCCTAGGTCTAGTGGTACAACTATCACAAGAACTGTACGAGTTCCTCCATCAGTTGGAGGAGCGTTTGACTCACACAATCAAATCCGTCGGCAAAATCTCGCACTCTTTCTGGCGCTCATTCAACACGGACATCAAAACGGAGCCGGCTGAAGGTTTCATTGACGGTGACCTCATCGAGAGCTTCTTAGACTTAAGCAGGGAAATGCAGAAAGAAACTGTTATGGGACTACAGGTACACTCATCTATATATCAGCTTTTTCGTATGTTGATGGAGTAAGAATACAATTCACCACCAGCTTTCTGGCCTATGGGTGTTGTAAAAGACGACTAACAGATTAAATATCAAAATAACTCTTATGCATGGGAAGGAATTGGGGTGACGGATATATCCCTCCCATGGTGAAGGAGGAAGCGAGCCTAACAGTGGGACTTGTATGGGTTGAGATGATGTTCTGGTGGGCCAATTGCATGTTTGTCACCAAAAGCACTAAAAAATTGCCCTAAGTTATTAATAAGTAATGTTTTGTTATTCAGATTGATGATGGTGGAGGTATGATGCGGAAGGCAACTGTAGATGATCTCATCAAAATAGTGGAAGACCTCACCAGGATACATTAGACATTGTTATAAACGAGTATTGAGAATTTAATTAAATACTAACATGATGTAAGACAATTTTATTTATTATATACCTCCCTTACTGTGCGGCTACGAATACTATCATTCCTTTTACCTTACTCTCATGCTAGCTCCTTATGATGTCGCCTGCTCAACAACTACATTCCCAAAGAGAATTAACGTCGGCAGGCGACCGGTCATTAAACTATTGCAATAAGCACTATGAAAGAAGAGCAAATACTAGTAGTGGGACATAAAAGAGGCAGTACATTTGTCGCGTCAATAATGTCAAAATGTAAGAGCGGCTCAGTATTTCAAAATGTACTAACTTCAAATTTTCTGTCGCGTTAATCGCAAGCGAGAGGGAGTGCGAAACATGCTTGAACACTATAGAGTGAGTGAGAGAGAACGCGTCGAGCCTCGTCGTAGTCGTATGCGTCACTTCAGTACTGCGTCTATTCTTTCACCTGATTTATATGTACTAGAATGAGATGGCACTACTAAGTATATACTGAAACGTGAACAACTATATTGAGCTTTAAATTAATGGAAATAGAGTTTCAAATGGCACGGAATGGTATGATTTTATTTGAAAATGTATTTACTGTTTTAGAAATTAGAAGTTACAAGAAAAATTAACATTCTCAATACTTTTTGGGCACACACTGTAAGAAAATTAACTTTGAAAGGAGTTTTTTTGAGAGGTTCTAGTGCATCCAATGCATAGTAGATGGCGCCGAAAAGAATTATTGGTAAGGTCAATATCCCTCCTATTGTGGAGGAGGCTCGAGCCCAACAGTGGGACGTATACAAGCTGATGATGATGAATGTGTAACATTCGCGTATACGTTAGAAATCATCTATTTGTTAAATTCGTACGTTAAGTACTGCTAAGTTTCGCTAACACTAAACACATCTCGTCGGGGACGGGCCCGATTTGTCGGACGCCCAGTTTGGTTTTCGGAGAGGGCGTTCGACGATCGCGGCCCTGCTGCGCCTGAAGGCCGTGGTAGCGGAGGCCGTCACCGGCGGAGGAGTCCTGTTGGCGGTGTCCCTGGACATCGCCAACGCCTTCAACAGTCTGCCATTCAGCTGCATCAGGGAGGGGCTGAGGTATCACGGGGTGCCCGTGTACCTCAGGCGGCTGGTGGCAGACTACTTGGAGGGGCGCAGCGTCCTCTACGTTGACCGAGTAGGGGACGTTGTGCGAACGCCCATGACGTGCGGTGTCCCACAGGGGTCGGTTCTGGGTCCGACCCTGTGGAACATCGGCTACGACTGGGCGTTGAGAGGAAGCCTCCCACCCGGGCTGGGTGTAATTTGCTACGCCGACGATACACTCGTCACAGCCCGGGGTGGGACGCTAGAGGAGGCGGCACGCCTGGCAACTCTCGGCACCGAGGAGATTGTTAGGCGGATCGAAGCGCTGGGGTTGAGGGTAGCCCTGGAAAAGACGGAGGCCCTTCTGTTCCATGGCCTCCGTACCGCCGGGCCTCCCGCCGGCGCTTCGATCACCGTGAAGTCGGTCACCATCAGCATCCAGGCCCACATGAAGTACTTGGGCCTGGTGCTCGACGGGCATTTTTGGTTCCGGGAGCATCTCCATCGACTTGTTCCCCGGCTTGTCGGCGCGGCGTCCGCCCTTTCGCGGCTGATGCCGAATGTGGGTGGACCCAGTGCTACGTGCCGACAGCTGTACGTGGGGGTGATCCGGTCGATGGCCCTGTACGGCGCACCGGTGTGGGCGGGGTCCCTGACCGTCCGTCTTAGGGCCCTCCTGTGGCGACCACAGAGGGTCATGGCGATCAGGGCCGTACGCGGTTACCGCACGGTGGCGACGGAGGCAGCGTGCCTCCTGGCCGGAACTCCCCCGTGGGACCTGGAGGCGGAGATGCTCGCCGACATTTATCGGCGGGTGTCGGAGAAGCGCGCCCGCGGCGGCATGGTCTCCATCACAGAGATCACCGCCTGGCGGGTCGACGCCCGCCGAGAAGTCATTGCCCGTTGGGCAGTCCGGCTGGAGAGTCCTCGGTATGGTGTTAGGACCGTCGAGGCCCTCCGGCCGGTGCTGATGGAGTGGTTGGAGCGGACGCACGGGGTGCTTTCCTTCCGACTGGTGCAGGTGCTGACGGGGCACGGTTGCTTCGGGAAGTACCTGCACAAGATTGTCAGGAGGGAGAGCACACCGTCCTGCCACCACTGCAGTTGCGACGAGGACACGGCGCAGCACACGCTCGAGGAGTGTGCTGCATGGGAGGAGGATCGCCGTGAACTCGTCGCAATTATCGGTGCCGACCTGGCGCTGCCGACCATCGCCAGGGAGATGCTCGTCAGCGTCAGGAACTGGGACGCGGTCGCCGCCTTCTGTGAGGCCGTTATCTCACGGAAGGAGGCGGCGGATCGTGTGCGAGTAGAGCTTCTATTCGGCGACACGTTCCGCCGCCGGCGACTCGGGCGGCGCAGGCGCGAGTATCTGCGCCTAATGCCGCCCTAGCCGAGGCCGCGGGTGATCGGACCGGGGAATTGTCCATCACCCGCAGAGAGGCTAACCGCGCGACGGCGACCGACGTCCCAGGTCGAGAGGTGAGGTTACCCGAAAGGGTATTCCGTCGGGCCGACCACTGACGACAAGTGACATCTGCTCCGGTGGTCGGCCCAACAACGAGGTGACGTGGGTACGGGTGGGTTATGGGCCCACGCGCCGTCCTTTCATCGCCCCGGATGGACAGGACCGCGCGTGCGCTTACCATAGCCCACCCAAAAAAAAAAAAAAAAAAAAAAAAAAAAAAAAACACTAAACACATCCAACAATAAAATGGGTATTCCTAAAATACAATACCCACTTCTGTAATAGTGGCAAGAGTATTTTTATATGGTGGTAGGATTTCATAGACGCCATGTGTGTCAGACATGTTTCTTCTGTACCCTCTTTTTGAACTATGTTAAAATCTTAAATAAATAAAAAACTCACATCATCATCATTTCGGCTTGTATACCCCATTGCCGGGCTCGAGGCTATCGACAGAGGGTAATTGAACTGCTATACCACGCTGGTCAGCCGTGTTGGTATAAAGTTTTTTTTTCCAGTTTTCCATTTCTTGCAGTTGTTATATACATATCCCTTAGTCGTCTTTTACGACACTCACGGGTGAGACAGATGGTAGTGAATTGTATTCTTACTCCGTCATCACACGAAAGAACACTAATTACGACATAAAATTATTTTATTTAAATAAAGTTATTTTGTAAATACTTATTTCGCATTAAGTATTTAAAATACAAACCTGAGGCATACAGACCCTGGGCAAAAACTAGTTTTCAATGCAAAGAATAGTTTTAGGTCGACACATTGCCGGCAAGGTATGATACGGTGTAATAGGCAGGCACCCTAATGTAGTAATGACAAATCTCTGAAGAATCCAATATTATTTAATCACAGAAATGCATTATAAATCACAGCATATTATCCAATATACTTGTACATAAGCCAAATAAATTTGACAATGAAATATAAATTTATTTTTAAATTAAATAATAATTCATACACATTAACATATAGAATTTATACATATATTTGCAAGAAAAACAGACTTCGGACTTAGTTAAGACAATATTATAGCCCCATACTTCTTATCACTAAGGGTAAGCAGAATCCATAGTTTTTGTAATTTGTTACAACCTTGCTCTTGGAGAAGTTATTAACAATAGTTTTATGGTGGGCTGCATGCCTGACGTCAACTCTCCTTGGGAATGGCATCGTTCACCAGACGGTATTAGATGGCCCAGGCCTAATGTAAAAAATATATTAAAAAAAATAAAGCTTATTTTCCAAATTAATAAATAGCATTTGAAATAATCTTTTAGATAATGTATAAAGAATATATTTATATTTTACAACATGAATTATTGAAACTATTACACAGTTATAGATAAATGGAAAGAAGAAAAAGAGCAAAATTTAGTGCAAAAGATTTTTAATGTCATTTATAATTTTTCTACTACACTAGCAGACGACTGTGGCAATACAAAATGGTGCGAATATAGCTCTGCTACCAAACTTGAAAGTCAACGTTTCGGATCGAAGCACGACGTTCCTCGTCCACAAGAAAACCGTTCATTTACAACACCTTTCAATTCGCATGCGAATGAAAAGTGGACGCCGTAAGTGCCAACTTGCAAGCGTTGATTTAATATTAAATTTTGATAGGTACTAGAGAAACCAGCAACATTTGTCATCAAATGTTCTTAAAATACAGTGGAAACTCAACCTAATTGTTGTCGTTAGGCATTCGGATAATCGAATGAACAAAGAAAAGTTTTTGTTGCTGTTGAAGAGAACAAAGGATATCGATTTCCCAGGTGGTCGTTTCTGTACCATTACCACTGAAGTCAAGGTACTCTCGTTCTTTAACAAGATCTCATTTTAGGTTTTTTTTTAAATCATGTTTGCATATCTTTGTAAAAGATTTTTTTTAAGTGAAACTTCTTTAGAATCATTGTGATTTCCAACTCGATGAAACGATAAAGCGAGTCCATAGAGACAAACACGTAAATGTATAGGATTCAGCCGGCGAGAGAATGAGATAAAGGATAAAGAAGTTTCACTCTGACATGCGTACTTTGTACACACGCTTTTTTTTTTAAATTAAGCAAAAGTAAAGTGAAAGATATAACCAGAAAAAGGTAGACAAGCAATAAAGGTGTCATGCCGCGGCCAATCAAGTAATTTTAAGCTCTAGGGGTTCAGAATAATAGAAGAAAACGCCTGCGTTTTTAATGTAGCCAGTAATTTTTCATAAAGTTTAAGGATAGTGACAAGATATTTTTTAAATTCGATACAACGTTATAATTAAAACAATAAGTGTTCTATAAATATTTAAATTTATTTAAATTTAATTTTAATAGCGATTATAACATTTCGTAAAATTACACCTATAAGAAAATGCACTGATTGATCGACCCAAATCTATAAATAATCTATACCAATAAATAAAATTGGAATGTCTGTTTGTAATGTCAAAATAATAGGCTTTTTATATGCTCACACGGTTATTTGCACTATACACATGCCTAAAAATAATTTTATATTTTTTTTTTGTCTGTCTGTTTGTCCCGGGTAATCTTCAAAACGGCTGGAGCGATTTCAAAAATTCTTTCACCAATGGAAAGTTATAATATCAGCGCGTAAACTAGGCTATATTTTATCCTGGTATTCCCACAGGAACGGGAACTACGCGGGTAAAATGACTGAAACCGAAGCGAAGCGAGGTCGGGTTACTAGTTAAAAATAAATTAATAGTGTAACAAACACACGGCTCGAAGTCGTTCTACGATCTACATTGCTTCCCTTTTCTTTTAGGGTGGGCTACGGTCAGCGCACACGCTGTCCGTTCTGTCCAGGGTGACGAGAGGACGGCGCACGGCCCCATAACCCAGTGTATCTCCTCCCCTTCGCCATTGGGCTGACCACCGGTACCGTGTTCTTTGTCGTCCGTGGCCAGCCCGGCGGAAAACCCTTTCGCATACCCTCCCTCCCTGACCCCCGGTGCCGGGATGTCGGTCACCCTCGCGCGGTCAACCTCTGCGAGTGACGAACTATTCCCCGGTCCAGTCACCCGCCTAAATTGCTTGCCTAAGTACATGCGTTACAACTATAACTCATCTAGCTTATTTGTGCCGCATAGGCAACTTTAAAATGTTTCCCTTTCTTTAATGTAAAATTATTTACACTGTGTGCCTTTAAGAACCTCCGCAGCCACAGACTTTCTATCGGCCTAGTTAGGTCAGACCCCAAAACAAAAGAAAATTACAGACGAATTGAGAACCGTCTTTTTTAAGTCAGTTAAAAAGTTGTCTTCCAATCTCACCGACTTGAGAAATCCAGATTTATTTGACAAAATCACAAAAATATTTAAATTCATAGCATTTGCAGATAATGACAAACTACGTCATTATCTCAATTCAGAAAAACAAATGTTACATATGACAAGTAAATATTATGAAGAGTTAATAACAGCGGGTCATTACTAACATGAACATATTCTCTGTTTTGAACGGGACAGTCCCGATTTAAACAGAGCATAAATATTTTTTTAGAGAAGGAAAACTTGAAATAAACCCCTATACCAACCTGTCTGACCAGCATGGTATAGTAAGGGTGAACACGTCACGTGATTCTGTCGGTGACGATTTACGTGAATTAACTATCCATCCAAGCCTTTATTAAGCTCCGATGCAAAAAGAGGGGTGTTATAAGTTTGACGTTCATGTCCGACTGTCTGTGTGTGTTTCTGTCTGTGGCATCGTAGCTCTCAAAAGGATGGACCGATTTCGATGCGGTTTTTTTTCATTTAAAAGCCAGTTTCCTTGCGATCGTTGTTAGCTGTTTGGTTAATATCGGTCCAGTAGTGTAAGAGTATCAGCACTTTTCCAAAATGACGTAATGGCGTATAATTACTCGATTAAGTGCTTCACGTGTGCCAGTATAGACGTTAAATGCCAATTAATTGCCAATTCTTCTTGAAGAGAACATAAGACTTTTTAGGGTGCCGTGCCCAAAGGGTAAAACGGGACCCTATTACTAAGACTTCGCCGTCTGTTTGTCACAAGGCTGTATCTCAAAAACAGCGATAGCTACAGTTAAATTTTTACAAATTATGTATTTCTATTGCCGCTATAACAACAAATTAGTGATGTAACGAATGTCGTATTTTGGACATTCGCGAATGCGAATGCGGATGCGAATATCTGCTGCCAACATTCGCGAATGCGAATGCGAATATTCAGCATAAACGTGTGGCAAATGACGTTGACCCTTTAACTTGGTGGAAAGTGAACAAAGAAAGATACGTTCTTCTGCTTCCTGTAGTTCGGCATTATTTTCGACGATCGCGGCTCTGTTGCGCCTGAGGGCCGTGGCGACTGAGGCCGTCACCGGCGGGAGAGTGCTGTTGGCGGTGTCCCTGGACATCGCCAACGCATTCAATAGTCTGCCATTTAGCTGCATCAGGGAGGCGCTCCGGTATCACGGGGTGCTAGCTTACCTGAGGCGGCTAGTGGCAGACTATTTGGAGGGGCGCAACGTCCGAAACTGCACCAACCGAACAGGGGACGTTGTGCGAACACCTATGTCGTGCGGTGTCCCACAGGGGTCGGTTCTCGGACCCACCCTGTGGAACATCGGCTACGACTGGGCGTTGAGGGGGAGCCTCCCGCCCGGGCTGGGCGTGATTTGTTACGCCGACGACACGCTCGTCACAGCTCGCGGTGGGACGCTAGAAGAGGCGGCAAGCCTGGCGACTCTAGGCACCGAAGAGATCGTCAGGCGGATCGAGGCGCTGGGGTTGAGGGTCGCCCTGGACAAGACGGAGGCCCTCTTGTGCCATGGGTGCCGTATCAGCCCTCCCATCGGCGCCTCGATCACGGTCCATTCGGTTGATATCAGCATCCGGGCCCATATGAGGTGCTTGGGCCTGGTGCTCGACGGGTAATGGTGGTTCCGGGAGCATTTCCGTAGGCTCGCCCCACGGCTCGTCGGCGCGGCGTCCGCCCTGTCGTGGCTTATGCCGAACGTGGGCGGACCGAGCGCTACGTGCCGACGGCTGTACGCGGAGGTCATCCAGTCGATGGCCCTGTACGGTGCACCGGTGTGGGCGGGGTCCTGACCGTCCGACTCAGGGCTCTTCTGTGGCGACCACAGAGGGGGCCATGGCGGTCAGGGCCATACGCGGATACCGCACGGTGGCGACGAAGGCAGCATGCCTATTGGCCGGGACTCCCCCGTGGGACCTGGAGGCGGAAATGCTCGCCGGCTTGTACCGGCAGGTGTTGCGAGTGCGAGCGGAGGGCGGTGTGGTCTCACTAAGGGAGCTCACCGCCTGGAGCATCGACGCCCGCCGGGACGTCATTGCCCGTTGGGCAGTCCGGCTGGAGAGGCCTCGGTTCGGGGTGCGAACCGTGGAGGCCTTCCGGCCGGTGCTGATGCAGTGGTTGGAAAGGCGGCACGGGGTGCTCCCCTTCCGACTAGTGCAGGTATTGACGGGGCACGAGTGCTTCGCCAAGTACCTGCACAAGGTCGTTAGGAGGGAGAGTACACCGTCCTGCCACCACTGCGATTGCGACGAGGACGCGGCGCGGCATACGCTCGAGGCCTGCGCCGCTTGGGCAGAGCAGCGCCGTGAACTCGTCGCAATCATCGGTGCCGACCTGACGCTGCCGACTATCACCAGGGCGATGGTTGGCAGCGTCAGGAATTGGGACGCGGTCGCAGCCTTCTGCGAGACAGTGATCTCGCAGAAGGAGGCGGCGGATCGCCTGTGCGAGGAGCGCAGCCTCGATGAGGTGATCCGCCGCCGGCGACTGGGGCGCCGTAGGCGCGAGTATTTGCGCCTCATGCCTCCCTAGCCGAGGCCGCGGGTGACGTGACCGGGAATTAGTCCGTCACCTGCCGAGAGGCCGACCGCGTGACGTCGGTCGATGGGAGGGTACCCCAACTAGGGGGTATTCCGTCGGGCCAGCCACTGATGACAAGTAACCCTGCTCCGGTGGTCGGCCTAACGACGAAGGCGACGTGCATCGTGGGTGGGTTGTGGGTGTGCGTGCTTACGCCTCTCTGTCGCCCCGGACGGAGTGGTGTGAGGAGCGCGCGGACCGCAGTCCATCCCTAAAAAAAAAGGTTCGGCATTATTTAGTTACACCACCAACGAGTGTCCCCAGCGAGCGCATATTTAGTGGTGCTGGACTTATTTACACGCCACATCGAAACAGACTTGAAGCAGACAAGGCATCAAAACTACTATTTTTAAAGTTTAATATTCCCCTACTGAAGTTCCATTATTAATATGAAAAATATATATAACTAGCAACTTGCCCTCGCTTCGCTTCGGTTATAGGTTATAGTCGTTTTACCCGCGTAGTTCCCGTTCCCGTGGGAATACCAGGATAAAATATAGCCTAGTTTACGCCCTGATATTATTATAGCTTTCCATTGGTGAAAGAATTTTTGAAATCGGTCCAGCCGTTTTGAAGATTACCCGGAACAAACAGACAGACAGACAAAAATTTTTTAATTTCTATTTTAGGCATAGGTGTCGTGCAAATAACCGTATGAGCATGGAAAAAGGCCATTATTTTGACATTACAAACAGACACTCCAATTTTATTTATTAGGTAGGTATAGATTAACTGTTATTTTTTAAGGGAGAGAAGTATTTTTATTTGAGAATCAATTTTTTTGTTTGTTTAGAGTTAGACTATTTAATGGTCTATTGTAGTAGAATATAATTTTTGTTTGATAATTTAAATATTAAAAATATATCTAAAGCCTGAGAAAAGTTTAATAGAAGAATTTAATTTTATTAGTTTCAATTGCATTAAAATTTTGTGTCACAAGTTCTAATAACAATTAAATTTTTTAGCTTTATAAAGTAAAAGACTTAATTTTATTCTTGTTTGCTTAAAGTGTTAACTGTTATGTAAAATGATTATATTTATATTATAAATACTATAAACTATATAATATAGATATACTATAAACACTTTGTGATTATGATGACAGCAACTCATATTAAGCTTTTATTTGATTTTAATTATAGTAAAAAATCATAGAAGATTATTTTTGTTTACATTGCATTTAGGCCATTTACTATATAGTTTTGTTTGTTAAATTCTTATGACAATTTGATTGTTAGGCTTCATTGCCCAAAGTTAAATAAATATTAATTGTAGAAGTATTTGTAGATTACTATTTTTAGTTTTGTTCAAGAAGATAATTATAACATTAAACTTTGGTAAAAATTCATAGAAGATTATTTTTGTTTGATTACATTGCATTTAGGCCATTTAGTATATAGTTTTGTTTTTTATATTGTTATAAGTTTGACTGTTATGTTTCATTGCCTAAAGTTAAATAAATAAATGATACCAATTGATAAAGTGAAGACCGATAATGTGATTACGAGGTTAAGTTATTTTTATTGCATTAAAAACATAAGAAATTAATGGAATTGGATTTTCTTATATTAACCAACTATTATTACCTACTTAAAAAAATTATTCACGCAAAAATATTCGCATAAACATTCGCAATAATTTCGCGAATGCCAATATGCAAAAAACATGCGAATATTCGTTACATCACTACAACAAATACTAATAACAAAATAAAATAAATATTTAAGGGGGGCTCCCATACAAAATACGCGATTTTTATAGATAATGGTACGGAACTCTACGTACGTGACTCCGACTCGCACTTAGCCGGTTTTTATGTTTTATTATTTTAGTCTGTGTCAGAGGTTATATAAAATTTTAAATTTTACGTATAGAAGTTTTCTCTTCAAAGAAATATGTGCTCATTATCAACATTCTTAATAAAACAATATATTAGATTTACATTGTGTAAAATTTAAATAAGTACATATAACGTATTAATTTACGCCTTCTTTCTATATTCATCTGCCTTGTAACGTAGGAACCACATAAGTGCGAACAAACAACTCGGTGGACTGTTGATTGGTCCATGAGAACTCATCATATCCTCAATCTCCGGTATCGTTCTCTCCACAATGTCTATTATTTCGTCGTCAACTCCACCACCTGGTAAACAAAAAAATATATTCATCATCATCGTCTTTTCAGCTCACATACTCTCACTTGTTAGCTCTCACATTATAGCACTCAAACGTGTTGTATAGCGTTTTATTTCAAGTTTTCCTTCTCTTGAATAGACGTTATTTGCATATTAGTCGTATTTACGACATTTACGCACAAAAACGGGTGATAAATTGTATTCTTACTCCGTCACCACAAGTAAACTTGAAAAACTCTAAAGAATTGACTTATCACGATATATTATATAGCAGCATTTAAAATAGAATAAGTACATTAAGTCCCGAGAGTCGGTTCCGGTGGCTCCCTCGAATGGTGGAAATGGGTATTACGCTAGGTTGTGCAAATAATATAGTTTTAAAATAAAAAATAATTAGGTACTCCTTAAAACTATCCTTACTAATATTATAAATGCGAAAGTAAGTTTGTTTGTTACGCTTTCACGCTTAAACCACCGAACCGATTTCAAAAATTTTTTCCAATGGAAAGTTATAATATCGGGGAGTAACATAGGCTATATTTTATCCTGGTATTCCCACGGGAACGGGTACTACGCGGGTAAGGCGACTGAAACTGAAGCGAAGCTAGGGCGGGTTGCTAGTATAAAATAAGTAATTAGTAAGTAATGACGCACTAGTGAAACTGCTGTTATAGTTTTTCAATGATAATATCAAAGTACATAGACAATTTTTCCTTTAACATATCAGATATAGATCTATTATATGATAAATATTTATTGTATTGATAAGATACATACTGATAATTACATTAATGTCGCCATTAAAGACGTAAAATAACAGGGTGTGTCCCAAAAACATGATAGAAATGATTTTTTTGTATCACAGGCAAATATTTTAAATCATGACGAATATGCTTAAGTACACGATGCAGGACTTCACTTCAATAATATATTTTTTATTTTTTTTTGGTCTCGGAATAAGAATTCACCACGCCCTCTCTTGCCTTTCGGTGTAGTATAAGATGACTCGAGGATATATGCTACAGTGATGCAAGGATAGAAAAGTCGATATGAAATATACCAACCAACAAGTCTGATATATTAGGTCAAGTTCCCTCCAACCGTGGAGGAAATTTGAGCCACTTATAACTAAGCGAGTGTAATGAACATTTTTTGATTGTAAGAATGAATAATACAGCTCTACTTAATACTTTCATATAACATGCTATAAATTTATTGAAACATAATCTTACCTTGATCAGTTTTCATATCATCAGTGACCTCGCAGAAATATAAAGTTTGTAATGCACCTTGAACACCTACACCTGCTCTATAAGAAAACAAGTGTACACTACATTATACTGCTTTTCTTTTACGCCTCAATTTGTACATTTACTACTTATAACTAATTGTCTGGAATGACGGTGGAACCTATTAACATCTAAAATATGTATAAATATATATATAAACCAATATGTATATATATATGTTGCCTATATACTCCAAAATAACGGGAATGATTTGGATGATTTTTTTAGAATTTTTAAAATTAAACGAGAGTTAGGTTTGTTAGTGATCAGATCTACAGAAGTGTTTTATTTTTTCTTTTATTATCAATGACACCTATGATGTTAACCTACATCTAGATGTTAACAAATTCAATTAGAAAATTGTCTAAACTCTGTGGTCATGAAATATTCGCCGATGTGAGGCACGACATTTGACCAACCAACTGAGAGTTTGTTTCAAAGTAACTTTTTGAAGTTTCCACGTTTCCAAGGGCCCACCTAATATATTGAATATTGGGTGGGCGACCATATGCGAGACCCATAGTTTGAGAATCCATGCTATAAAGAAGAAATAATATAAGGCTAATATGTCATCATCTTAACTCATATACAAACTATTGCCGGGTTCAAAACTATTCCACAATAGGAAACAACTTAACTTATTATACTACATTCCTAAATTGGAACACTTATTTGAGATTTTCCTTTTCTTAAAGTGATTCATGTGCTTGGATCCCTTAACCCATATATGCCCATAGGGTCGATAACAATCAAAAATTACTTCACAAATTCTAATGCACGTTAGTCACGTGCTGTTGTATTAGTTTAAATTATAGTGCCATCTTTCGATAGACCAAAGCATTCTTTTGAAATACCTTACAGGTTTATAAATCATATATAACAATTAAAGTGACATTTAAGCACGTAAGTTCAAACATTATTATTTGTGAAAAAGTCTGCGACCGAGTGCACAGAAATGCAAGTATTTTTTTTTCTGTTATATTATTTTACTGAAAAAATGATATTTTATAGTCAATGAAATGTGTACTGAAAATCACAAATTACTATTATGACCTTATATATAATCATTGATTAACAATATAGTAGAAAATAATTAAAATTGATCCTAAGAAAAGTTCTGGGCATATATGGGTTAAGTCATCTGCAATCTCCGGCAGAAAAGAAACAAACGGTTATGTATTGTATTCTTACTGTGTTACTGCATGAAACTTACCTGTACGACATAATCCTCTGTAAATCTTTAATCTGTACATTATAACCACATTCTTCTAATACTTCCTCTTGAGCAATCTCTTCTAATGGTTTATCTTTATCAACTATGCCTGCACACATTTCAAGCGCAATTCCCAATGAGGCTGGGTATTTTTTGGTATCAATGCTGTCTTTTTTACGGTCCTCTAATGACAGGCAATTATAATATATTGCTGAGAAAAAAAATTCATCATCATCGTTTCATATACGTCCAACTATTGGGTTCGAGTCTCTTCCATGGGGGTGGAATTGACCTATTATACGAGGGGTGATCCAAAAGTAATGATAATCAGTTATTTCTAGTGCACACAAAAATACAAAAAAATTTCAGTCACTTGCTCAGTTACCCACTAGTTCAGGAAAAAAAAATCATATAAATAGGCCACAATTCCCGGGAGCTACATTCATTTGAATACGGACTGTCAAGGAGTGAACATCAAAATGGAAAAACACGAAATCAGAGCTGTCATTAAATACCTCTGCTTGAAAAAAATGTCTACCAAAGACATACACAGCGACTTGGTGGAAACATTAGGGGACTCTTCTCCTCCATATTCCACAGTTGCACGCTGGGCTAAGGAGTTTAAGCTGGGAAGAACATCGACGGAAGACGAACACCGCGAAGGACGCCCATCGACGTCCCTCACTGAAGAAAATGTGAAAAAAGTTGAAGAAGTTGTATTGGAAGATCGAAGAGTGACTATCAGGCATGTAGCTGAGGTCACAGGGATCTCATATGGCAGCATTCAAAGAATCCTTGCGAACGAATTGCATATGAGAAAGGTCTCCGCGCGTTGGGTACCGAAAATGTTAAACGACGAGCAAAAGAAGAAACGAGTCGACATGTCAAGAGCAAATCTCGAAAAGTTCCAGGCAGACAAGGACAATTTTTTGTCACGTTTTGTGACCATGGACGAGACCTGGATCCACCATTTTGATCCTGAAACAAAACAACAATCGATGACATGGAAACGATCCGATGAACCGACGCCGAAGAAATTCAAAGTGTCAAGCTCAGCAGGGAAGGTTATGGCGTCTGTTTTTTGGGACGCTGAAGGAATAATCATGGTGGACTACTTGGAAAAGGGGGCCACTATTACAGGCTCCTACTATGCAGAACAAATAAGAAGATTGCGGGAGGCTATTAAGGAGAAAAGGCGAGGCAAACTGCGGGCTGGAGTGTTGTTCCATCAAGACAACGCACCTGTTCACAAAGCTGCAATTGCCATGGCTGGCATTCAGGAAGCGGGCTTTGAGTTGGTGGAACACCCCCCCTATTCACCAGATCTAGCCCCCAGTGACTTCTATCTCTTTCCACGACTCAAGGAACACCTCCGAGGCAAGAAATTTGATGATGATAGCGACGTGATGGCCGCGGTTGAGGACTTTTTTGAGAGTCAAGATAAAGATTTTTTTTGTAAGGGAATTTTAGGTTTAGAAAAGAGATGGACTAAATGTATAGACTTGCTAGGAGACTATGTTGAGAAATAAATATATTTTTTTATTTTATTCATTGTGTTTATTATTGATTATCATTACTTTTGGATCACCCCTCGTACCATGCTGATAGTCTTGGTAGTTCGTGAATGATCTAGGTGAAAAGAGACCTCCTTAAGCCAAACTATACAAACTTGCTAATTGATGATCTCATTCTTAGTTCGTATTATTATTTTTTTTGCTTTCACTTTATTAAGCAGAGGAGCTACGTGACAAATCAAATTATTTACTTCTACTGTGCGTGTCACGAACAAGATAGAAATTAATTTTAATATAAATTTCATTTTGTCATCATTATGTGTACTTACTTTTTAAATAAAAATAAAGAGAACTTGCAATAACAATTAATATTTATTTCCTTTATTTATTATTCTTACAAAATTATTTTAAAATAAGAACAAATAAACTAAAAGAGCGAACTAGTTCACCATTGGTTTCTGAACTACATTCAGCGCTCTCATTGGTGACCAACTAAAACAACCAAGACTACATGCTGATCAGCATGAAGCAAGAAAACTCGAAATAAAACTTTATACTAACCTAGATAGGTTAGTATAAAGTTTTATTTCGAGTTTCCTTCCTGTTGCATACAGAAAGAATAGAAAGAAATGAAAAAACAATACATTTCTACATAAAGATCTAAGAATTTAATGCATTATTAGAGATAGGCATTTATAATTATGGAATTCTTAAAACCAGTCATTTTACTTAGTAGATACTATTATTACCAACCCTAATTGTGGGACCTAAAGCTGCAATTGCAAAAGATAGGCATCTTATGACAACCAACTTGTGATGAATATTGCATATCTATACCAATAAATAAAATTGGAGTGTCTGTTTGTAATGTCAAAATAATAGGCTTTTTTCATGCTCACACGGTTATTTACACGACACCTATGCCTAAAATACAGATTAAAAAATTTTTGTCTGTCTGTATGTTTGTTTCGGGTAATCTTCAAAACGGCTGGACCGATTTCAAAAATTCTTTCACCAATGGAAAGCTATAATATCAGAGCGTAAACTAGGCTATATTTTATCCCGGTATTCCCACGGGAACGGGAACTACGGGGGTAAAACGACTAAAACTGAAGCGAAGCGAGGGCGGGTTGCTAGTACTATAGTCAACATGGTTTTCAATATATGTTGAGTAAGAACAGCGTTCGGCCATTTTACATTCACAGATGTAGAAAAAGAAGGCTAATTATGGTATTTAGTAAGATTTCTACCATATGTTTGCAGAACGGAAAACAGGTTTATATGTTGATAGAATAAACTGAAGAACTGTCCAGTTTAGAATCAGATCCAGAGCCAGATTTAAAATCTAGACCTACATTCGTTGCTATACTACTTTTATCATTTCAGCCCATATACATCCCAATGCCAGACCCTTGCCTCCTCCACGATAGGAGGGAAATTGACCCTACTATACCATGCTGGTCAGACAGGTTGGTATAGGGTTTTATTTCAAGTTTTCCTTCTCTTGCATAGATGTTATATGCTTACTATATCCCTTAGTCGTCTTTTGCGATATCCACGGGCAAGGGAGTGGTGATTTGTATTCTGATATTCTATTGTATCCGTTATCACACGGAATGCTTCTTTACCACTTTACTTCTGGTTAAAATATTCTTTACACAAGGCTAAGAAATTTTATAATACTTCATCATCATCATCATCATCTCAGCCCATATACGTCCCACTGTTGGGCTCGGGCCTCCTCCATAATGGAAGGGTAATTGACCTACTATACTACGCTGGTCAGACGTGTTGATATGGGGTTTTAATTCGAGTTTTCCTTCTCTCGCATAGATGTTATATGCATTTTATATCCCTTTATCGTCTCGTACGATCACCCACAGGTAAGATAGGGGGGTGATGAATTGTATTCTTACTCCGTCACCACACGGAAAATTATAATACTTACCAGGTCTAAATTGCTTGACAAAAACCATAACATTTCTAGTGATATTGAAAACAATAATAGCGACGCTGTCATGCACTTGTATTAAATCCCAGGATTTCTCTTTTCCATTTTGTGTGTAGTTCATACGAAAAGTCTTAACGTAAGGTGAGTCTGGCAGCGGCGAAAAATAAATATTATTAACATCTTCCATGGCTGTTCTAACCTACACGTCAGTAATAAATTTTAACAAATAGCAGACACGTTAATATGTCATAGATTATAAAAGAATTTCTTTCAGTAATGCGCCTTAAATATTACACGGAAATAAATAATTTTATCACTAAGATGTAAAATACTCTGGCAAAGGTATTGAAGAATGACAGTAATAAGCCGCAACCAACTGTGACCAACTGGCTGGACTGTTTAGTGTGGTGCTGCTGATAAAATATCGATAAGATAAGTAAACTTCAAAGGTCGATATTTATTTTAATAAATTTGTTATTTATTCCACTAAATTACCGTACACTTAATCTACTGCACATTATTCATTATTTACACTCAGTGACATAGGTTTAAAAAAGCTCATCACGGGAATCCTGCAAATTTTGGTATTTAGGTAAAATGCGGAAACGAAATTCATAATAACTTATCATTACCTCCTAGAACTTATCTCAAAGAGAAGAGCTCGTCATGGTAACCCCGCAAGGAATGAAGTTAAAAACAGTAGTTAAGAAGAAAAATATCGATATCATCATCATCATCGCAGCCCACATACGTCCCACTGTTGGGCTTCGGCCTCCTTCACAATGGGAGGGAATTTGACCATGCTGAGTCAGCCAGAGATGTTTGTATAAGGTTTCATTTCAAGTTTTCCATCTCTTCCACAAATGTTAAGTGCAGATTATATCTCATAGTCGTCTTATGCGACATCCACGGGCAAGATAAGGAGTGGTGAATTGTATTCTTACTCTGTCACAACACGGAATCGAGCGATATATCGAAATAATTTTTCGATAAATCGAATATTTTTTATTTTCGATATATCGAACTCTGATACTGATATATTTAAAAATACCAATATATCGAAAAGTCGATTTTATAAAATATCAACAGCCCTAGTTTAGTGCTGACAGTTGACATATTTGACATTTTAATTTTGTTTATGAATGTTATCGATTTATCCATAAAGACTTGGAGTTTATTTATGGAAAAGGAAAATAGAGATATGTTATAGCATGGGAACATAAATTACAAACAAACGAACTTCTGCTATGCTGGCTTTGATATATTTTATATCAGAACTTTCTCACTATATAAGGGAAACTATATAAATATATTAGTTACAATTATCAATGAAAACTAGTAAAAATAACAATATTTATACAAACTAGAATCAACCCACATCTCGAGAAATATTCGGTTACCTGTTTAAATAGGCCAACTACCCTACGTAAGAAGAGTTATTGAGAAGATCGGTTATATCTTGAAACTTCCTTGCTCCATGTAACTTATCTTAAGTTATTAGAGAGGATTAATCAGTTATTAAATCCATGAAGTGCTAGATCACTCTATAGGTTGCAGCTATTTATAAACTGGCCTTTGATTATAGTCTCTTTTACATTGACCAAACAAAGATCTACAAAAACTCGAATTAAAGAACAAATAGGTGATGAAGCACTGCCGTTACTCTAAACCTGTAGTCTATGTCAGTAGTATATTCATAATCACACTCGCCCTATAGGTTTTATATATAAGTATTATAGTTCATCTAATCTAAGAAGTGCATTTTGACGTTTCGCTTTTTTTAATACACAACAACAGCTTCAGGTGCGGTTACGCGTGGGTGCGTCGCTTCACGCACCAGCAGCAGACTAAAGGTGCATAGACGCTGTCTTCTCTAACCTACACTGCTGCCATTCAACGAGATAACTTTTTACGACACTCTCGAGAAAGAACAGAGCGGGACACATTATTTCTTCATCATTACACAGTTAACTGCTAATCTACCCTACAAGAAAACTTGTTACTCGTAGTAACAAGTTTTATATCAAAGCAGGTTTTATAAAGTAAAAATACAAAAACAAATTAAAATTAGAAAGAAACAAAAAGTAAAAAAAATAAGAGAATAGCAAGGGTAAAACAAATATCTTTTCATTTATTTAGTGTTTTTACTTAGGAGTTGTTAATTGTAAGAATAACGTGCAATTCAAAGTTAATTGTATTAGTCATCATAAAAACAACGCCAAATTAACCCAATGTACTCTTTTAGAGTAACCGTCAATGCCCCTTCGTAACCATTGATTTTAGTTTATTGGAATAATTTAAGTTAAAACTGACAATATGTAAGTTCCCTCGCGGGGTTTATACACATAATAAATTAAGTTGAAATGAATGTTTTACCTGCCTTTTTAATACGTTGGGTGACCCACGCAAAATTGTTTGCGCTATACAAAAAAGAGAGAGGAAGGGAGTTAAAGAGAATGAGTCGTGTGCACGCAACGAAAGTTCTGAAAAGCAGTACATTTTACCACTTTTGGCAGTATTATCCTTCGAGGACCCGATTCTATAGATTGGTTTATAGCTTGCCCTGATAAATGAGCTATCCTATAGAAACAAAGTTTTGGTTGCTTCGATTTATTAGTTCCTAGTTCCTGAATGTAAGGCAAACAAACTCTTTAGCTTTATAATATTAATATAGAAGTATGACCTTACAGACAATTTCTATATGAAATAATTATATTGTTTATGGTTAGTAATTATTAATGATTAAATTTGTAGCAATTATTGTTACAATTTGTTGATTTAAAACTAACAAAACTAATATACTACCACCGGATCGGAACGCGGCCACACTGAGAAAGATCCGGCAAGAAAACTCAGAGAACATAATGCTAAATTAATATTGATTATTATATTTAGATGCGGCTTACTTTGTTTTACTAAAAGGTTTCTTGATTTATAAAATTATTTTTAACTAATTATTATTAAATATTGTGGGTCAGTGACTAGGAGCACCCGCGCCGCATACGAACATTTTCGCTTATAACTTTTTTATTCATAGTTCTACGATAAAAAATTACTGGACCAAAGTTGTAGAGAATTTAATTTGCCACAAAAAAGGTTAACAATTTTTTTTTATCAGATAAATAGTTTAAGTGATATATCGTAAAAACCATTTCAACCCCTATTTTCAAGATGGCGGCCGTAGGACAAGGGTGGCGACCCCACAAACTTGGTTTTAGCTTTACACTGACCCCCCCTACACATCAAAATAATATAATTGCGTCCTCTAAAAAACGCAACCCAAATGTAACTTTTCAATGGACTAGTCGTAAATATGTGAATGATAGACTCTATAAAATTCGTAAAATATTATTTCAAAAAGATGATAAATTTAATAGTAGCGCATGTAACATAGCATCATGTAAGATTTTAACATGTAAAAAGAAATATATACGAATAAATTATAATAAAAATATCATTGAAATACGAGTATTTCAATTTTATTTAATGTCTTTTGAATGCTGAGCCTAAACATATTGTAATAAGGAACCAACCCACAAAAGAGTGTTTTGTTATAAAGAATCCATCATCAGTTTTGTGACCTAGTGAGTTAATACTATAACAAATTTAATAGTAAAAAACAAACAAAAATTCAAATAAACTATTTTCCTATATCGTTATCAACACCGCACATAACTCCGTAAATCGGGTTTCTCGACCAGTTATCTACTTATACAAATTTTCGAAACAAAAATCTAATTGTCTAAACGTAACATTTTGAGAGTTGACTCTAGTTTGCATACTTATGTTCGTTTAATAGTAAATTTTAGTTTTATATTTACTTTTCTACTCACCCATATTCTCTTGGTTTTCTCCAAGACTCGAAACACATTGCGTCTATAATTATTAGGAAATATACAAATATTAATTTATAAACTACTAAAATTAAATAATTCATTCTCATCATATCATATTTCAGGTTGCCGATAGCAATCTATCCGAACCGTATTATTATATCAGCGGCTTATGACAGTCATCGTGAATATTCATATCAAATTTCTAATTTCTTGCTGCTTATTGGGTATTGCTATATACCCACAAATACTGAGTATCTAAATACCAACAGGCATAATTAGAGCTGGTCATAGCGACCTCTTTTTGGCGACATCGTTTTTTTCACATTCATCGATTTATAAGACGTTATCACATCAAAAAAATGAAATTATGTTACACGATACGGCTATACTATTACGCTTTGCGTTAAGGATGACAATTGATTCATCTTATATCTTTAAACTTGCAATTCTTGTATATATATACATTTAGGGACCATATATATATATATATATATATATATATATATATATATATATATGGTCCCTAAATGTAGGCCTCATAACAAGGCTCAAAGTCGCTCAACGTGCTATGGAGCGGGCTATGCTCGGGATTTCTCTGCGAGATAGAATCCGGAATACGGAAATCCGCAGAAGAGCGGGTGTAACCGACATAGCACGAAGAATTAGCATGCTGAAGTGGCAACGGGCAGGCCACATCGCTCGACGAGCCGACAACCGCTGGGGAAGAAAGGTTCTCGAGTGGCGACCACGTATCGGACGACGCAGTGTAGGCCGCCGCCCAAGGTGGACCGATGATTTAGTGAAAGTCACTGGGCGTCGTTGGATGCAGGCGGCACAGGACCGCACATTTTGGCGTAACATGAGGGAGACCTACATCCAGCAGTGGATGGCAATAGGCTGAAATGATGATAATGATGACTATGATATATATATATCGGAAACGGCTCCAACGATTTTGATGAAACTTGGCATACTAGAGGTTTCGGGTCCAAAAAATCGTTCTAGCTAGGTTTTATTTATAGAAAATGTTGTTTTGTTGGTGTTTTTAGCAAAACAATACAAAGACATTAAATTTTAAAATTCAAATTTCGTTGTCAACGTCATGAGTTACGATAGCTCAGTTGAGAAGTTCTCCAGTTTTTTTTTTGTTTTTTTTTGGCATTCAAATAACGTCGGATCGAATCTCGGTGTTATTATTATTCTCTTTTTGTATTTTTTTATATTTTTTTCATTATTTAATTTTCTTTTTTATTAATATTTATCTAAATAAAACCGAGAACTGTCAACAGCATGGTCACGTCGCTAAGTACTGCAATGAAAAAACACCCACATGCGGTCACTGTACGGAAGGACACATAACAAAGTCCTGCCCAAATAAGGAGTCAACAGTCAGAGTCAACGATTAGCGCTAATATTCCTGTGTAAGGCATACCGAACAGTTAGCACTGAAGCCTTACCACTACTTGCAGGTGTACTCCCAATCGACTTGGAGATACAAAAACGTGCGTCCATGTATTATTCCACTATGGAAAACATGACTAACAATTTTCTTTTACCACGCGATCGTAATAAAATTACTAGACTTTTGCGCCGCAATCCGTCGTTAACGATAAGCGCCTGACCGAATGGCAGGAAAGATGGGATTCGTCAACAAAGGGTCGCCATCTATATCTATTCTTTTCATCTGTTCGTGAACGTTTGGAGAGAACTTGGTTACAAATTGACCACTATGTAGCCCAATTCCTCACAAGCCAAGGGCATTTTAGAAGTAAATTATTCTATTTTAAACTAGTAGTTTCACCATTTGATCAATGTTCGACCTCCGTTCAAACCCCGATTTTGAACAAACAGTTCATCACATCCTCTGGGAGTGCATTCTCTGGTGCAACGAGCGGGACCTCATGTTAGACAATATGCATGTCACGTCTGGGGTAATATACTATTCGGATCTTGTAGCAACTCGAGAAAATTTCCGTGCGTTTAGACACTTTTGCCATACCTATCACTGTAACCAAACCTAAAGCTCACAAATAGGTCCATTAAGCTTTGTCCAATCCGTGGTGCTGTACCGCTGCGTTTCACGTAGTTGTACAAATTCTTATTTACTGGCTTATTAGCTAACTTTGCTTCATGTCTCCCGCTTTGCATAGGAGGGAAGTGGAATCTTTCCAACTCCTCCTGTTTTTCTTTTCTAATTAAATTTGTCGCGGGTCCCAAGACAATTAAAAGCGATTCCCGGGACTTCCTGAGGGTCAAACCTCAGTGTCTTATACGGAGACCATTGTGGATCCTGGCTTACAGGAGTTACAGTGGTGGGAATGTGTGGTGGGATGAGTCCCAAAAAAAAGATCTAAATAAATTCGTCAAAAATACAACAAAAATATTCCGGGCGAAGCTCGGTCAACCAGATGTTTAATATTTTAATTGACTACTTAAATGTTATTCTTGGTCTCATCAATGACAATCCTATGTTTGCTAAATATAAAGATTTTAGTTTTAAGAATATTTAAATTGCCTACGCCGAGTAGTATGTATGTAATTCAACTAAATCGAAGGGACCTATATGGGTACTAATTACAAGACGAAGCGAAATCTTTCATTTGAACTAGTGGTACTAGATAGTTCCGCAAACATGTTCTCCGGAAATAATTGAGGTAGGAAAGTGTATTGTTCGATATTCAATCTGCCCCAAGACATGATTTGCACATTTCTAATAGATAATGGCAGTACAAGTAGGTAACTTTTTAGCGGTTAGTTGTAGATAGCTCTTACAGCTTTACCCGAACTATGAGTGAACACTGAGGGCTCTCAAGCAAGTAAAGCGTTATTAATTACATTTTTTTTTGTGTGTAAATTAAGCTAAAGCTTTTATTTATAAAATTTATTTTGGTTTAAAGGTCCTAGTAACCAAGTCATGAAACTCCCAAAAATAAAAAGCAGTCAATTTGTCAATGTCAAAGTCGAACTGAATTGTCAACTAATTCCTGGCAAATTTATGTTTTGTTGGTAATAATTATTATTTAAAAGTGGTATTAAATATCAATAATAAATATTTACTTACGTGAAAAAACGAATCATGAAATGATCACTATTAAGTATGGCTAAACAAGGATTTGTTATAAAACTTTCCACTGAAACAGCACAGAAATTGGCGGAAGAAGATCAACAGAACAAAACTGATTTGGAAAAAGAAATAAGTAAGAAATCTTCAACCTCTATCGAGTCTGACAATGACGTAGAAGAATCAAGGTCTGCTAATTTTGACAGCGGGAATGAAACTAAAGAGGTTAGAAATGATAGTAGCCAAGACGTAAAGAATCTAGACAAAACATCTAAAGAGTCAAAAGAGGTGTTGATTGAACCTTTAGCCTCTGATATAAATAAAAAATCCGAAACAGAGGTGCCTAAATCTACGTCATGGGATGAACATGCACCATACATTACATATGAAGGTGAGGAGGCTATTTACACAGACCCTACATCACATCAGAAATATATTTGGAGCAAAGAATCAAATTCTTGGGTTCCTCAAGAAGGCGATGGACGTGTGTACAGCTATGAAGATGACACACACATATACACCGAGGCTGATGGATCAAAGTTTTTTTGGGACGTTGAGAGAAAAGCATGGATACCTAAAGTTGATGATGATTTTCTTGCATACTATCAAATGTCTTATGGTTTTGTTGATAATAAAATAGATGATAAAACTGAAAAGGAAGTGAAAAAGGAGCCAAAAAAAGCAGCTGCTCCCACACCAGGTACAATAAAACGAAAGCAAGAACCACAATGGTTTGAACCAGCAGAAGAGACAAATACTAAAGTGTATGTGTCCAATTTACCTCTAGATTTAACTGAAGAAGAGTTCGTAAATTTTATGCAAAAATGTGGACTTGTTGAACGAGATCCCAGTACACAGAAAATGAAGGTCAAATTGTACACAGACAAAGAACAGGATTGTTTTAAAGGAGATGCATTGTGTACTTATATTAAAATTGAATCTGTTGACTTGGCATTAAAATTGCTTGATGGCAGTGATCTTAAAGGTAATAAAGTGAAAGTGGAAAGAGCCTATTTTCAAATGAAAGGAGAGTTTAATCCTGCACTAAAACCTAAGAAGAAAAAGAAAAAAGAATTGGAGAAACTAAAGAAAATGCAGCAGAAATTGTTTGATTGGAGGCCAGAAAAGTTTATTGGTGAAAGGTCGAAGCATGAAAGAGTTGTAATTGTGAAGAATCTGTTTCATCCAACAGATTTTGATAAGGAAGTTCAATTAATTTTGGATTACCAACAAGACTTGAGGGAAGAGTGTACAAAGTGTGGTGAAGTCAGAAAAGTTGTTATTTATGATAGACATCCTGAAGGTGTGGCACAGATAACAATGAAAGAACCTGAAATGGCTGATGCAGTAATCCAGCTTATCAGTGGCAGATGGTTTGGTAAAAGACAAATCACTGCAGAGATATGGGATGGTAGAACAAAGTATAGAATTGCAGAAACCGATGCTGAAATCAGTAAGAGGATAGGAAATTGGGATCAATTCTTAGAAGGTAAGGAAGAAGGTAAAGGAGTGAAAAAAGTGGAGTCAAGCGTAAATGAAATGTCTACATCAAGTCCGAGTAAAGAACAAACCCATAAAAATACCAATGAGGTTATAGAGCCAGAGAAGAATATATAAATATGTTTTTTTTTAATAATTCTTAACACAGCTTTATGTATATGTAATAATAAACCATTAATAAACTATGGAAAATCTTTCATATTATTGTTTATATACCTTTTTTTTCTATACATGAAAAAAAAAGAAATAGTCACCAAAAAGTTTTCATATGTGGTGTGTACCTGTTGGCTGCTACTCCCGTATTGTGGCCCATTAGACCACCTCTAGAAAAGCAAAGCGCATAGCCTTGCTTTTCTAGATTTTCTTCTTTTCTATAAAATTAATTACAGTTAAGATTCTTTGTTTTAAATATGTACCACTACTTGACATTGACCTCTTCTGCATACAAAGAGGAATATGCCTATCATCTCGCATCCATCAAATAGCTTGGCAGTGACAGCGGTAATCGTCAGTTATTTACGGACTCCAAAAGTCCAAATGTTTAAGTTACTTATGGAAAAATCATTACACTGTTAAACCATGCTGTCTATCCATTATTCTCTATGTATAATCCGTATTAATCAGTAAAGTTACAACTAGTAGCAAAGTTAAGTAATATCTATTGTAAGTTTATAACTTACATATTCGTGAGACATTATGAAAATAAATCATTTACTCACTAAGAGGATACTTTTGTTACCAAGTTAATATCAGGCAGTATGAATTGTGTACTTGGCCTGACAGGCACTTAATCATAATTAAGAAGTAAAACGTACCATAAACAACAAGCCGTCATGTTGTCTGACACCTGACTTTTTAGTTGCATACAAATTTATCTAATTCGACGTTTTCTAATCAAAAACGTTCACAATAACTCGTTGACCGAGTGATACATGAATTAAATTAGTAGTAGCATATTATTCTATAATGACAATTGCCTATGAACACTTAAATACACGTTTGTATTGGGAGTGAGGTGTCACGTCTAATCGGGGCTTCTCTAGCAGCCGACTCCATGCATAATAACAGGATAATATGTTAACATGGCTGTGCAATCGGACTCTGGAGGGAAGGACGACGTGAAGACACAGTTTGTGACGAGGGAGGGCACTTACCGTTTGATGACTTTATCAGAGTATTCTAGGCCTAATCGCGTCGGCTACACAAGTGGATCAGGCTCTTCACATGTGCGTGTGTCACTGGTCAGTCTGCCGCCTGGGTCTGGCGATGGTGCGCCAGGCTCCGACGGACAAGGCTCCGACGATAGAATATGTTTCAACCATGGAAAAGAGCTTTATGTTTATGTGTACAGAGGTGTTAAAAAGGTATAGTTATAATCGTTTTTACATATTTTTTTCTGTTGTTACTGTAGCAATATTTGTGATTATTATTTAAGCCAAAACTAACATATTTGTATTATCAAAATTGATTAACCATTATTACCAACAATTATTAAGTTCTTTAAATTTTAATGCTCATTAGATTACTAGAGTTATTTTTATCATTGAGAAATTATCAAGTTGTTTTGCTTGTCTCAATTACGGTTTTGCTGAAGAAAAAGTATTCATCAAGCAAAAAATATTTAAACACATTAATAAATGCATAAATATATCTGTAGTTAAAAAAAACATAAACTCTTTTTGGCAATCTATAGATCTATGGCAGTACTTAAAATTTGTAACACAAATGAATGGTATAAAAAAATATAAATGTTAAATAGTTGCTTGATATAAAAAAAAAACATTCTTCTTCTTGAATGCTTATTTTTAGTATGGTCCTCCTCAATAATGAGAAAAATTGTTTTACTATACTGCGGCAAACAGGGTTGGGATAGGATTTTGTTTTGGATTTATCTCTTATAATATTCTTATTTATTTATATCTTATCAACTATGAAATGGCTTGACATAGGGTTTTATTTCAAGTTTTCCATCTCTTGCAATGAGGTTATATGCATATGTCATACTAAAAGTCAAAACATATCCATAGTTGACTTCTAGAATAATCAAGGGAAAGATAGGGAGTGGTGAATTACATTTCTACTCCATCACCATATGGAATAACCAAATATATCAATTGTTTTATACACTTGAGGACGGAATTGGTTTGTATGAATTATCGAGTAATTATATTTGATTTAGATCCATAGATTATTTCAGTTCGCTTAATATCTCATATGCATTATACATTTGTTTGCAACTGTTAATTTGTTTGTTCAGCTACTGTATACTAACTAATAATATTTATACTTTGGCTTAAATTTTTATACAGTCAAGTAAGCTATTATATCTATGTTATACTTGGATATGCTTTCTAATGAAACTAACAAAAATTATAACTGGGATAGCAATGATAGTATCATCATCTTCATTTATCATTTTGCTATTCATTGTTGGAGGTAGGTCTCTCTCATGCTTCTTCACAAGTATGTTCCTGTATCATTCTCATCCAATGACTTCCAGCAACTTTAAGCTAATGTAGATAGATAGGGAGTTTAATGTCTGTTGCATGCTAAATGTAGATTCTTGATTTTTAAATAATCATCAATGATAAGTCCCGTTGTTGTGCTCGGGTCTCCTCCACAATGGAAGGGAAATCGACTTACTAGTCAGACAAGTTAGCATATGGTTTTATGTTGAGTTTTCTTTCTATTGCCTAGATAATACATATCCCATGGGTAAGAGAAGGGATGGTGAACTGTGTTCTGACTCTGTTATTACAGAAGGAATTTTTTAAATATCCCTTTTGAATATATGCATATATATTTATTTGGATTTCTTTCAATGCTTTATTTATTTAGCTTTCTATGTAAAGAACAAAATTTATGAATACCCAACTCTTAGATAGAAGTTAATATACAGAATTAGACTTGTTTGTTTTTAAATTAACTATTATTATGAATTATTTTTAAGTTAACTATTTTCTGTGTGGTGACAGATTAAGAATACAATTCACCACTCCTTGTCTTGCTCATGGAATTCGTAAAAGACAATTGAGGGATATAATACCACTCACCGGCAAGTCAGGGTGATGAATTGTATTCTTAATGCCTATAGCTACCGTCGTACCATATTAATGATATGAGGCCTCTGCAGCTCCGAGGGCCTAATGTGTGTCCGTCATACATGCATATAAAGGCAAGAAATGCAATGTCTTTTTCCCGAGTTAAGCATTAACCCAAAAATTGCAGGGTTCCCGTAATTAGCTTTTTTTAGCTACATTTCTAGGAGGCAGTGATATCTTACAATCAATTTCATGCAAGCATTTTTGTTTCTTTTTGAGAAATCTTTACCGTTCATTTGGATTACCAATTAATTTTGATATAGAGCCCCTGGAAGGCATCTTAATCCCTACATAGTGAAACACATTGCTCATTGGCAAGAATATTGTATTTTAACCTTTGTTTATTACTAACTATAAGTCATAGAATTATATGAGTTACACATACTAATTGGATATCTTTGTATATCCAACAGGGCATGTCACTATACTACCAATTTACTTGGCAGGCGGCGGATCTCACGAAGCCAGTTGACAAGAAGATGTATAAAGGCACCAATCCAACATGTCATGACTTTAACACGGTCACGATGACATCGGACAGCGTATCTTTAGTTATAGGATTTTCTACCGGCCAAATTCAACTCATAGACCCTATTAAGAAAGAATTAAGTAAATTGTACAATGAAGAGGTGAGTACTTGTTTATTTATAATTGATTATATTAAGTTTTAATCATCATCATGTCGGTTCACGTCACACTGTTGAGCTTGGGCCTCCTCGAAAATGGGAGGTAATTTGACCTAATATACCATGTTGGTCAGACATGTTGATATAGGGTTTCATTTTGAGTTTTCTTTCTCTTGCACAGATGTTAAGTTTTACGACATCCACGGGCAACATAGGGAGTGGTGAATTGTATTCTTCCTCCGTCACAACATGGAAACACCTTATGGAGGATAATATCGTATTTGTTCATCCTGGAAATGGTCTATATATGTGCCAATTTTCATCCAAATTTGTTCAGTTTGCGTGTAATTGAATAGCAAACATCGAAACATCTTCACGAACTTCCATGTTTGTAACTTTAGTAGGTTTAGCTGTACTTCTGTTTTATGTTATCCCCTGCCTATATCCCTGTAAATGTTCTGTTTAGAATGTATCAAATAGGTTAGTGGGCTTTACAGAATCTTAGTCAATAAATATAAATTATACTCAGAAGAAGAAGCAATTGTAGATAGCAAAAAAAAAATCTGCAAGATTATATAGTCGATATATCGCTACGGTCGTTACCATGTAGAGATCGCATTTGTCGAATATAAGCCCTCTTTTGACTTCCATTTAACAATTCATCGACTGTTAAACATCATCATTCAATTAATCAGCTCTTATCTCAATTAATTGGGGTCCATGCTATGTATATCATGAAAGACATGATAACTGCTTTTTTTTTTGTTTGGATTAGTCAGCATACACGCCGTTCATTCCGTTCAGGGCGGCCCCGTGACCCACCGTAATCCCTTCCCTTCGCCATTAGACCGACCGACCATATCGAGTTTCTTGTCATCGGTGGTCAGCCCGCTCATCATACATGTTGCCAGTTTTTTGACCGACCCCTTGCCTGAAACTTTAAGAACGTAATTTTTCACCAATCGGCATTAGATAAAGTTGACCCAGATCGATGTAAAAATCTTAGTATTTTACGACAACCACAGCAATTTAAGGGTTGGTAGTATTCGTAGACACCACCACACAGCAATTCATCGGTTAACAGTAATTATATCGTTGTTGATATGATATATTGTTACAAAAAGGGGACAGAACATCCTGTGCGGGTGAGCGTTGGAAATTGAAATAATTATGAATGACATACAGAACGAACATATGGGTTACATGTAAATTAAAATATAATATACTAGCCGACTCCCGCAACTTCGTTTGCTTCACATATGAGAGAGTAAAAAAAAGGATTAGAGGAAAAATGCGAATGAGGCTCTTGAAAGGAATGTACATATTCAGTGATGTAGCTTGCGTCAGACGAGCCCTGTATCAATCAAAAATGTGTGGAAGGTCCCACAGCATAGGTTAAGTTTTTTAAAATATAGGAAGAAAAGAGATGATAAAAGGATTTTTAAATAAAATACTTGTCCTAGCAGTTAGTCTCAAGAATATTATTAATCGTTATAGGATTGTATTCTTATTGCGTCACCATAAGTAAAATTTAATAGATTTTAGGAGGGCTAATCACGAAGGTTCCATTCGGATCGTGCTTCGGACGTTATTATATTTTTTGGGATCCTTCTTCGGATGTTATTGGACACCGTTCGTCCAATACAGGGACTATGAATGTCTTAATTAAAAAGTTATTTACGTCATCATAATTTTAGCTTTTATATTCCACAACAAGAGGGAATTTAAATTATTATAACACGCTGGTCAGTTTCCGTGAGTTACAATGCAGTTCACCACTACATTTTTTGCCCGTGGATGTCGTACATGTCATACATACTAAAGAATGTAATATGTTCCACCTCTTTTTTAAGACTATGGTCTAACTTAAGCCCGCGGCGCGAATAGCTAAAGTAATATATATAACCACTTCTTCATTTTCCGTTGGAATCATAAAAATTAGATCGTCAGGAGTGCTCTCTTGGAAAATTTATATAACTGTGATCGTCTATTTGGCAAGAGATTGTGGCTTTAAAGAATTATCAAGAGACTCTTGAGAATAGAATGTATTATGTAACTGTGATCACTAAATCGCCTGCCGATATGTGATGGTGGCATTTTCAGCCTTAAATAGGCGATTTCAACTGCAGTAGCTTGGTTGATCGTCAACGGTTCACTGTTTATGCTAATGTCGTTTAAGAGTGTTCTCTGAGCAGCTGAACTCATTACTTATCTCAAGCCATACACGTTCCACTGCTGGGCTCGAGCCTCCTCCACTATTGAAGGGAAATTGACCTACTATACCACGCTGATCAGACGTATTGGTATAAGCTTCTGTTTCGAGTTTTCCTTCTCTTGCATAGATATTATATGCATATTATATCCTTTAGTTGTCTTTTTTTTTTTTTTTTTTTTATTGCCAACGGTGGCAAACGAGCAAGCAGCACACCTGATGGTAAGTGAAACTGCTGCACATGGACCATTGCAATACCAGGGGCACAGCCAGGCCGCTGCCTACCGTGAAGGAAATACTCTTCTTAAACCTCGTTTAAAGAAGGACATGTCATAGCGCTCGGGAAACACAGCAGCAGGTAGTTCATTCCAGAGCTTGCACGTACGTGGGAGAAATGATCGCTGAAAACGTACAGTTGAAGACCATAACGTTTCCAGGTGAAATGGATGAACCCTGCTGCGATGTCGAGTGGTACGTTGGTAGAATGGTGACGGTGGTACCAAGTCAAACAGTTCCTCGGAGCACTCCCCGTGAAAGAGTCGGTAGAGTACACAGAGTGACCCAAAGTCTCTCCGCTGCTCCAGCGACTCCAATCTGTCCGTAAGATTGGGATCCCCGACGATTCGAACAGCCCGTCTTTGCAGGGAGTCAAGTGGGTCTAGCTGATATTTGGGCGCACCTGCCCAGAGATGTGAGCAGTACTCCACATGAGGACGAACTTGTGCTTTGTATAGCACAAGACGCTGTCTCGGTGTGAAGTACCGCCTGGCTCTGTTCAGGACGCCCAACTTTTTGCTTGCCAATTTGGCTTTGTCCTCCAAATGACTCCCAAACTGGACTTTGCTCGATATTTTGACGCCGAGAATCCCAATACTCTCAGAAATTGGAAGAGTTACTCCTTGGAACTGAGGCGCCATGACAAATGGGTCCTTCTTTGCAGTGAACGCGCAAACTTGTGTCTTTGTGGGGTTGAACTGGACTAGGTTCCGTTCACCCCATTCCGAGGCCCGCCCCAGAGAGCGCTCGACTTCAGACACAAGTTGAACCCTTCTTTCCTGAATACTCCGAGGGATATTCCGTTGCTCAGTGTACCGCTCATCACCCGTGCTGTCATCCGCATAGCAACGCATACTCTCGATAGAGAGCATGTCATTGATATGCAGGATAAACAACGTCGGGGAGAGCACCGAGCCTTGTGGTACACCAGCATTAATGGTCATGGTATCGGAGCAGGAGCCATCTACGACGACTTTTATACTCCGACCATCCAAAAAGCTGGCAATCCAATTACAGAGTCCCTCGGGGATTCCGTATGATGGTAGCTTCGATAGAAGTGCCCTGTGCCAGACCCTATCGAACGCCTTTGCGATATCTAGGCTGAACGCCAGCGCCTCACCCTTGCCCTCCAAGGCCTCTGCCCAACGGTGTGTGAGGTACACAAGAAGATCACCAGCCGACCGACCATGACGAAAGCCGTATTGGCGATCACTGATAAGCTGGCGATCCTCAAGGTACTGCAGAAGCTGGCGGTTTATAACCTTCTCCATTATCTTGGAGAGCAAGGATGTTATCGCAATTGGCCTGTAATTCGATGGGTCAGACCGGTCTCCCTTTTTAGGGATCGGGTGGACATGGGCTACCTTCCACGAAGACGGAACCCTATTAGTAGCGTAGGAAAGTCGGTATAGGCGCGTGAGGATGGGAGTCAATTCAGGGGCGCACGTCTTTAGTACCACTGCAGGGATGCCATCCGGTCCACTCGACTTATGGACGTCTAAAAGCCGCAGCTCCCGCCTAACCGCTCGCTGCGTGATGCGGATTTCGGGCAGTGAGCTTTCACACCGTGGGATGGTAGGTGGTGTGGCAGCTCCGGCATCCAAAGTCGAGTTACAGGCAAAGAATTGACCTAGAAGATCGGCCTTCTCCTTTGCGCTGTGGGCCAGACTACCATCGTGTTTCTGCAGTGGTGGGAGATTGGGCTGGCAGAAGTTGCCTTGTGCAGCCTTGGCGAGCGACCAGAATGCACGACTCCCAGCGGGATAGCTTTGCAATCGCTCGCCAATTCTGGCAATATGTTCCGCCTTGGCTCTGGCAATAGCCTTCTTACTAGATCTAGAAGCGGCGTTAAATTTCCGCTTCACCTCTTTGGCGTTCGGGTCCTGGCATTTTTTGGCCCTATTCCAGGCCCGATATGCGGACTGTTTCTGGCATGCAGCCGTCCTGCAGGTTTTGTTAAACCAGGGTCGGCTGCGGCCACCGACGGGTATTTTGGTGTTGGGGATGAATAATTCCATCCCCGTAATAACCGTTTCGGTAACGCAGTCCGCACAGACGCCAGGGTCCCCAGAGGCGAAGCAAAGCCGCTTCCATGGGTAGGATGCGTAAAACTCGCGCAGTCCATCCCAATCTGCTGACTTATATTGCCAGACTCTGCGAGTCCCAGTCGCCTTAGAACGACTAGGCCTTACAACAGGGGCACTGCTACGGACCAAGCAGTGGTCAGAAGACCCAAGAGGCGCTTCAACCACTACCTGATATCCGTGCTGGTGTGTAGTCAGCAGAAGATCCAGTAAAGAAGACTCATGGCTCTCAATATCTGGGATACGGGTGGGCTGTGTCACCAGTTGTGAGAGACCATAGGCCGAGACCATATTGAAGAGATGTCGACCCTGGAGGTCAGTGGTTCGGGACCCCAGCCACTCTTTATGATGAGCGTTGAAGTCTCCAAGAACCACCACCTCCGCTGATGGACACTGCTCCAATATTTCGTCAATCCCCCATTGGACGTTCTCAAATAATTGAATTGACCCCGGATCACTGCCATGGGACCTGTAGAGGCATGCGTAGATGCGGGTAAGCCCTCCATAGTCTACGCGTAGCCACAGGATTGACAAGTCACCATGTTCGAGGGCCCGAAGGCGGCGACAGCAGATATCACCTCGGATGAATACGCACACCCCGGCTTTACGACGGAAGGTATGCTCCAACTCGTAGCCGGGGTAATTTAGGTACGAAATGTCATCCGGAGCACCTATCTGCGTCTCCGTTAAAAAGAGTAAGGCAGGCCGCGCCGTCTCGAGGTGATGGTGGACGGCGTCGAGATTGCTATGTAAACCCCTGATATTGCAAAAATCCACATCAAATGTGGATAAGGGGACCGCCGTAGAAAATCGTCTCTTTTTAATTTTCTTGGCCATGATTTTTAATTTAAGAAGAGGAGGAAGGGAGTGTGAATGTGTATAACGGAGTTTGGTGATACCAAAAAAAAAAAGGCAGGGCATAGTGCATGGTCGAGGAGTGAGTGTTGTGAGGAGCTGACACGAAGCACGGAAGGGCCCCCGATGCCCCCCCGTGTGTAGCCGCCGAGGTCCACTCCGGTTTCCCACACCGGCACGACGACTACCCAACGGGATTTTCGCCGGTTGGTGGGACAGCCTCCCAGGGAGGATGATCCTGGGTTCGGGTCCCCTGCTGACCGGCAGGTGGCCGGCGGTGACCATTCCCATCGGGTCTCCCTGTACACCATGCCAGCCCCTCACGCTCAATACCCCGACCAAGACCTCACCACCGCTAGTTTCAGGCCTCACCAAAACCCGCCACACACAAACACACCCAGAAAGTTGGGCTCCCGGCTCTCTCGCTCACCGAACGAAGTGCAGCAGCAAATTGCTACTACTCAAACGTCGATCTTCTGCGAGAGTGTGGTACTGCCCCGGACGGACCGGCCCGCGACTGCAGACAAAAGACTGTCTACAGTGTGGTCCTACCACCAATAGGGTGGTGGATTGTATTCTTACTCCGGCACCACTCGGAAACCCCATTATCCTGGTCTTATTCCAATTAGTATGGGCGCAATATGATCTCATTTTGCACACAATCGGACATAATCTCCGCGTTTACCGCTTTGCTATCCATATCAGGCTTCAAGCGATTTAACCAACTTTTGGCTTCAACATTTATAGATAAAACTGTCCTCACAACCTTACTCAAGACATGTCGATACCACGTCGGGCTTTCCCTCTTAATTTTTTTCGTCACTGGCTTAACGTTCTTTATACGATTCTTATTTATTCATTCTTATCACGGCGCGCAGTTATCAGCATTAGCACCTCTGCTTCATCTTGTCTTAGTAACTCAATATGCTGATTCATACAGCAGGCCTTAAGTAAATTTCAGATATTTAACCAGAAAATAATTGCAAATATAATTCGTTAGAGCGCTTATTATAGAGTGAGCGTTCTATCTTGATATATCAGAGGTCGTTGTCTTATCAAAATTATCGTGATAACTATATATTGTTGCTACCTTTGTAGTTTGTTGTTTAGTAACTAAATTGAGCAAAGTTCATCTATTGCTTGCTTTTTCTCTTTGATACAACTAGATAGAGACGGATATCAAACATCATCAGCTTCTCTCGCGTGAAATACTTGCTATCGTTCTAAGTGTACATATATATTTTTTAAGATAAATGTGGTCTATATATATTAATCCCGGACATATTAATTCTGGTTATTTCTTAAATTTATTGGTGTATTTATCATCACCGTTTCAGTTCATATGTGTTCCACTGCTGGACTTGAGCCTCCTCCATAGTAGATTGCTGTACCATGTTACTCAGACGGATTGGTATAGAGTTTTATATCGAGTTTTCCTTCTCTTGCCACCTGCACCCTTAGTCGTCGTTTACGACATCCACGGGCAAGAGAGGGGGGTGCTTAATTGCATTCTTAGTCCGTAACGCACGGATAATATAGGTCTAAGCTTAGAATAATAATTTATAGAAGAATTATCATTTTTTGTGCGCGGATTTACCGCGAAAAACATAAAAAGATTTTTAACATTACTTTTAAAAGTATTTTGACGATTTATGTTAATAAAAACAAAATTTGATTTCATAATTTGTATAGTGGTGTGCGTGTGTACAATCGCCTGCGCGCATGTAGTATTTTCGGCTTCATGTTTTCGATCGCTCGAAGTACCGACACTATCCTTCTATACGTTATTATTCTAAGGATGTAGATTTATATTTGTTTATTTTCTTCTCTTGCATAGATGTTATCTGCATATTATATCCCTTAGTTACTTTTTTTGGAACCCACAGGTTAGTGAATTGTATACTTCGTCACCATCTGAAAAAATGTGGTGACAAGTTAACAATACAATATGTCACCACCTGTTGTATTATATTATACATATAACACCGATGCAAGAGAAGTAAAACCTGATATAAAACTCGATGCCAATACGCCTGAATAACGTCATATAATAGGTAAATTTCCCTCCCATTATGGTATAGGCTCGTGCCTAGGGACACGATATCGAACAGAAAGTATCGATACTGTACTCATTAGTAGTATCGAAGAAAAAGTATCGTATTCAATAAAGTATCGATACTGCAAAGTATCGAGTACTGAGTACTTTGCCTGGCATCTGTCGTGTTGAGCTTTTTTTTTAGGAAATTTGATCGTCTGTGAACGGATTAAAATATTGCGAGCCACATTTTAGAAGGTTCATTACGTTTGAACTAGATGGCGTTACCATAACTATAAGCTGTAATGTCAAGTTTAACATGTTTTTTTTTTGTGTGTGACTTAGTTGTTAGCCTCAGGTGGCTATGACAACTTTACCCGGACTGTTGGGTGAGCGCTGAGGGCTCTCAACCCGAAAGTTTAACATGGATAATCACTACTATTTATTCGATACGATACCTGCCAAAAAAGTACTCATTGAGTAAAAGTATCGAAAGCAAAGTATTGAGTACAAAAGTATCGGTATCGAAAGAAAAGTGCTCGATACCTAAAAGTATCGATACTTTTTTCGTGTCCCTACTCGTGATGATAAATACTTGTGTAATGTCTACGTGATCTATTTCATTACTAGCAACCCGCCCTCGCTTCGCTTCCGGTTCAGTCGCCTACCCGCATGGTTCCCGTGGGAATACCGGAATAAAATATAGCCTACGTTACTCTTTATATAGACAAATACCTGGTAGCAAAATATTATCAAAATTGGTCCAACCGTTTTGAAGATTACCTTAAACAAACAAACAGACAGACAGACAAAAAAAATTAAACTGGTTTTTAGGCATAGATGTCGTCCAAATAACCCTGTGGGCCATGAAAAAAGTTCAGTATTTTGACATTATTTTATTTATTTGTATACATTAAGCCTTTAGAAATTCGCGGCTGGACGTAGGTCTCCATCACAGAACGCGTTTATTCATTTTAGAGGATAGTGCCATAACTCAGAAAGCAGGCGGGTTGGTGATCACAATATGTGTTACATTTTTGTCTGATAATAGCCCTTGTGCACTCTCTCTGTGTTACTTTTTGAATTTCACAACTCTCGCGGACAAGCATGTACGGTGACGAAAATAACTGTATTCTTATCCCGTCGTTACACGGGAAGGAAAGAATGCAATGTGCATATAACATTTGTGCAAGAGATGGAAAACTCGAAATGAAACCTAACGCGTCTGACCAGCGTGGTATAGTAGGTTAATTTCGCTCCTATTGTGGAGTAAGCTCTAGCCCAACAGTGGGACGTAGATAAGCTGTGATGATGGTGATGATACTTCATTAACTTAAAATTTAATCTTATTTCAGAGACTGATCGATAAAACTCGAGTTACGTGCATCAAATGGGTGCCAGGTTCAAGTAATTTATTCATTACTGCGCATGCATCCGGACAGCTCTACGTCTATAATGAAGAGCTGACTTGTGGGACCACAGCCCCACATTATCAGCTATTCAAACAAGGAGACGGTTACTCTATACACACCTGTCGAACCAAATCCACAAGAAACCCATTATACAGGTGGGTTATAGGTGCAGAAGGTAGCTGCATTAATGAATTCGCCTTCTCACCATGCGGGGCCAATCTTGCAATAGTATCCCAAGATGGTTTCCTTAGAGTATTCCATTATGATACTATGGAACTAATCGGCAGAGCGCGATCGTACTTTGGTGGCTTTTTATGTGTATGCTGGTCTCCAGATGGAAAATATGTGGTTGTAGGTGGAGAAGACGATTTAGTTACAGTTTGGTCTTTTTGTGAAAGGAGGGTAGTGGCTCGGGGACAGGGTCACAGGTCGTGGGTGTCAGTTGTTGCTTTCGATCCGTACGTAGTGAGCTTCAATGAACCAGACAATGAAGAAGGTGCTGAGGACGATAAACAAAAAACTGAAAGTGTACAATGTTATAGGTTAGGTAGTGTATCACAAGACACACAGCTGTGCTTATGGGATCTAACTGAAGACGTACTGAAGCCGCCAGTAAGAGCGCGGGCCTCGGCACACCTATCGCCCAATAGTCAAACATTCTCCCCAAATGGTGTTCCCGGTATGAAAGTACCTCCAAAATGCACCAAAACTAATAAAATTGGCCATAAACATGCTGAATTAAGTGGAAATAACAACGCGGCTGGAGAAACCTCTGGCGTGAAACCTACAAAAACGAAAACGAATAATGTATCTACGTTAAATATAAGCGTTGGGAAGGCGAAAGAGGATTCATCTGGCTCGCTTGGAGTGAATTCATTGACGCAAAGGTTGGCGGGTTTCTCGTTTGGAGAAAGGCGATCCGAGCATCGACGGAACTTCAGCCTGACGTCGAAACCGGCGGAGCAAAAGACATCAGCACCAAGCAGTGTAGCTCTTCGAGGCAAATCAGCGGGGGCTACTACTAGCGACTCCTATGATCCGTTGAAGTTGATTGGAACAGCATCGTGTCCGCGTTTCGATGAGTGTCCGGTGTTAGAGCCGCTCGTGTGCAAGAAAATCGCTCATGAGCGGCTCACAGCATTGCACTTCCGCGCGGAATACTTCGTGACAGCATGTGCTGATGGTTGCGTTAACACTTGGGCTCGACCAGCGCGAGCGCTGAATGGAGACGCGCGTCCGCATCGACGATTCGAGCGGATTGATCTTGTCGACTAGTCTAAATACATCCCCTCTTATGTCGGTATTGCTGCATACGCCCGCATAGCACTTTCCCAAAATGCACTAATAGATTGCCCTTACACAACCAATCGGCCGCTTCATCTCTATTACGGAGTCATTATCCTACGTTTACTTATTCGCAGTGGACCCTCTATGGTCAGTCTGCTTTATCGGCGTGCTAATCACGCGGATTATGTAGATGATTCCAGTTCTGTCAATATATGTCTGCACTGTTGCCACCTTTTCTTTTCTTCATGAAATTTACTACAATCCTGCTATATAATACAGTTCATACTTGTTGCTTTCCCTAAAGACATTTGATAAAATTAATTATTCTGTTGTGTATACGTACGTATATATGTACTATAATTTTAAGTAGCAATTTATCTGTATAGATCATTTGTGTTGGTGGAGAATTAAATAATTTTACTTAGATCAAAGTTATTTACCTAATTATGAGTAATAAAAAAAAATAACAGTTACATAACGTAAGTTATTTATTTCACCACCCTACGCCGATGAGATATGCTTATTATGATACTCCAAGGTTGTATGCAGTGGTACTGTTGATAGTTGAAGTTTATATGGTTCGTGTGATGTTATTCCATGATTTTAATGTGTGAGCGTTTTGTAATCTGGAGCTCTCCTGTGCGTATACTTGTTGCATTCTCTTTCGTCCAAAAAGGCTTAAAATATAACGGTTATTTTAAATTTAGCGTATAAACATGCAATTTGTTATAACTAATAATATATTTTTTAACTCAATGAACGTCTACATTTCAATAAATTAATACTATAACGTTTCTTTAGTACAAACGAAAGTAAAAATCTTTATATTTGTAGAACAATTTAGATTCATAATCATTTAGATACCGAAAAAGATGCATTTTGGTTAAGAGTGACATTAAAAATCTTTATTGTTCATTGACAGACAGATACAATTATTTTTATTATATTAAAATTCACATCAAAATAATTATTATATTGCCAATACAAAATTAACAGTTTAGTTTGCTAATGAAAATCAATAACTTGAGACGTGTTAACTTAGATAAATAATTTTCATTCTTTCTTAAATGTTGCGCTAATGCTTCGAATGCATAGCTAAATTCAGATATACCTTTTGAGTCAACTGGATAACTGAGAATAATTAACATTTACTAGAACAGGTTTTGAATGTTATCGAAAAATGCAGAGCTATTAGTTGGTGTAATCAATGACAGGAAAGTTCCAGTTGTGTGAAAAGAAGTTCCATTGAGCATTTCTAGTGTTGTAAAGATATACGATGAAAAAAAGCATTTTAGATAGCAATAGATATGAGATTCGTAATACATTATGTATAGAACTGTATATTGTAATTAAGGAAATCGATTTTTTTCTCGGCTCACTTATGTAAATATAGTTATATAGGGTTCTAAGCGATTTGATCGCTGAATACTGCAAAACGCATTCGTGCGCTTTCACTAATGCTATTTATTACGATTTTTTATCAATTTAAAATGTTGTTGCATCGATTGACGCGTCTGTAAGACTTGCAGAGTTTAATCGTTTGACTATATTATTATTTTTTAATATTGTGAGACTCTTATAAGTTGTTAATTATTTAGATAATATTAGTTGTTAGTGTAGTTTAGTGGAATTATTTTATCTTAGATCAATATTTTCGTTCAATGTTAAACTATGCGCGGATTTGAACGTGTTTTTTCCAAGAGAGGATAGTTTTCCAACATAACAGTAAACATTATTAAATATAATAAAATATATAGTTACCCTAAGACTGAAAGTACTGTGTTGATGTCAAATAAAAATAAGTTACATAGCATCTTGAATAATAGTGCTATTACCACAGCAAGCTTGTTTTGTATTAAATTTAAGACGCATGCATTCTAGTAATCATGTGCGTTATTATTGAAATTGTGTTGTAGCTATAATTAATATATCCTCCATCAAATCCGCGCTACAAGAAATATTCCTAAACTATCTAATGATATTTCTAAAACTGTATCGCTATGCAAAAATGTACATTGTGTCAATGTGAAATCAACAATGCAATAGCGTAATAACGAAATAACTAATTCTTGTAATCGCCTAAATTATTTGTTATGATTAACTTTTATAGTCACTATTATTTATGATTATAGCGTATAACGTTTTTATTTCAATTCTAAATCATTATTGTAAATAACGTTATCGATAACGCCGTTAAATAGCCGTTATTGCGTTGAGTGACGTTATAATAATAGCTGTTATGCATATTTCTGAATATGGATTGATGTCCATTTGACTACTGTATTTTTTTTTTCTTTTTCTGTGGCCTTAAAAATGTTATTGTGAATATCAATATCAGGCGGCTACAATTAAACTTGCCTTTATTTAATTTATATAAGTTTCAAATAAAGACAGTAGTGATTTCAAGTTATGTCATAGCCAATGTTTGCGGCCGTATTGGACATACTTGGCCTCTTTAGTTTTGTATTAGCGGCTGTACCAATAATGGCACAATTGGTGAGCCAATACGTCTCTTGAGCACCGTGATTATCATATTAATGATGAGATTATTAAACTATATAAATATGGCGCGAATAATGTTCCATTGATAAATTTATTGACCGTTTATTTATTTCTATAATTGGGCAGTATATTTTATTGTCATCTAGGCTCATATACGGCTCACTACTAGACTCGAGCCTTCTCCACTCTGGAAGGGAGGTTTGACTTACTATACGACGCTGATCAGACGGGTTGGTGTAGGGTTTCTATTATTATAATACAGTAAAAAACTTTTATGACTACATGGTTTAGAACAATATACCGGTTATAGTGACCAAAATCAAGCGTCCCAACAAAATACTATATAACCACCTTATAAAAAATATTGCTTATTACGACATTGCTTACTGCGACATATCGCATTGAGCGACCACATTTGACTAATATTTTCGGAGAATTATATCTGTAGAACGATCAGCAGAGCTGTACTGTAAAAAAATGAATAGGTACAATATAATGGTCATTGGCTGTAGTCCTAAAAGTAAACACAAGATACCGAGTTGAGGGTCCGTTTTTATAATTTTTAAAAACAAAACACTTGCATGTCTTAGAGTTAAGGCCCGTTTCTTTATATCTATTCAGTCAGTTTGTTGCTCATCTGTATACAAGACGATATATAATTGACGACTTAATTATGACACATTTAACAAGTCGCAAACAAAAAGATCATCATCAGATCTCATTACAGAAAGTGTTGAAAGTTAATACAAAACCTTGATTATTACTCATCAGAACAGTTTCACAGTTCTTGATGATATCATATAACTGCTTTAGACATGCAGGTTTTAAAGATCTCATAACAACAATATATCTTTGGCAAAATTCGTTCAAAATTTACGACCTGCTTTATTTACTACTGACGAAGTCGAGATCATTGATAAAGATAAGTCTATTGTAAATTGTGATCGCCATTGAATTATGGTCTCAATGCAGTTAATGTACTAACCGGTTATTACAACTATCGGTTTTTACGACTCAATATGGGTAGTCCCAGTATGGTAGACCCTTTGATGTCGTTATATCGGGTTTTGACTGTGTATAATAATTTCTTCGTATAATTCATTTTAACTATTAATTTGCCTGCTTTAAATTAGAGAATGTAACGGAAGGCTTTTTGACATTTCAGTCTGGCCGACTGTCAATCCTTATTAGAAATCCTTAACTGTTTCAGGCAGTTCCTTTAGTCAGATTTCACGAGCTAGTTACCTACTATTTGTTTCTAATAAACTTTTATATTATTAAGAATCTTGTATCCTTTCAAGAATTATATTACAAAAACTTGAAAGCTAAAAATAATTTTCGAGTCGAATCGATCCTGGGATTAGAGCGATCAAACAAACAAATATACTCTTCAGCTTTATATTATATATATATATATTATGTGAAACTGTTAATTCGATTTCCATCATTGAATTTATTACCCAGTGAGAGCAGGCATTAAAAACAGTTATTGGTCATATCACAGAAATCAGAATAATTTATTTACTAGAAATCGAGGAACGTGATTTATTTTCTCTTTTCTTTGATGGAAGAGTAAAGAATAGGGAAACAACCTGATGGTAAATGGTAACTGCCGCTTATAGACTTCAGAAAAATCAAGGACACACCTATTTAAACTTTCTTGTAACAGGAAGAAGTACGGGATTAAAGGGATGAGTTATTTGGAAATACATTACAACCTCAATATAACAAATCCGACGGGAACTCGTAAATATTCGTTATAGCAAGTAATTCGTTAAACTGAGGTTGAAAACAATCGATTTTTATAATAATCGATTATTACAAAAATAATCGATTAATAATCGATTTTTACAATCGATTATCAAAATAATAAAAATCGATTATTAATAGATTTTTTGTTATGCGAAATTCAATCGAAATTAATCGATTATTCACTGCCAGATTTCCTAAAAAAATAGGTCATCACGATTGTTTCGTACTATATTAGAAAATAAATCTCACATTTCCTAAAAAAAAGGTCATCATAATCCTGTTGCGAGAGAAAATCGAATATTTTATAATTAATCGATTATTTTATAATCGATTTATTTTAAAGAACAAATAATCGATTATTTTCGCTCCAAGTCACATCCCTAGAATCTTCAACAATAGTGACGAGCAGCACTGTTTACATTATTTTCCATCAAACGACTTCAATTGTTTTACAAAAAAAAACGTGTCGAAACCTGTCGCGACTGAATCACAAACTATGGGATTAAGGGTCATACAGAGGAATTTACACTTTTTTTGATAGTTGAAAATTCGTTATAAAGAGGTTATTCGTAAAAAAAATCGTAAAGGTATTTACATTGACTCTTATGGACAATTCTAGGGGATTACGAAAAATTTGTTAAATCGAGGAAGTCGTTAAATTGAGGTTCGTTATATTAAGGTTGCACTGTATCTCTCATAATATTGTAACAATTTTAACGTTTGTTACGCCATTTTGAAAATTATTTGATGCTTTTATGATGAAAAACAAGTAAATATATTAAAATTAATATTTTCACTAAAAAAAGCTAAATTCTTGTGCGTGTATCAAAAATATAATTTTACGACGTTAGTATGTCAAAAACTATTATGTATAAACATATCGCCATATTACAGTCATATACGAAATAAATCCTGTATTAATGTAACTGACATTTTATTCTTGACATATTCTTCAAGTCATGTAACTAAACATTCGATATCCTTGAGAATATTTTACAGTAGAAACTCCGTTATGCGGCTTCGCGATTTTCCGGACTACCAAACGCGAATGTATCGTACCTACAAATTGAATTTAGGTAAGCATGAACGTGTCTGAAATGCCCCGCCCGCGTCGTCTTTTGATAAACGCATAAAATTATGTACATACTAAATATGCACAAAATCAAAGGAGGTTTTTCATATATTCGATCCGGCTTTTCGATTATCCGAATGCCTAACGATAACAATTAGTCCGGTTAATCGAGTTTCACATGACGAATGAAAGAAATCCGACTTTAAATAATTTCTAGTATTCTGGTTTCTGTGAATGCGACAAACGAAATTATAATCCAATACTCATATAAAGAAATAATTGTATACAAGAAATTTAAAGTTATTTCACTTTGAATAATCACGTAGTGCTGCCAAGAGACGTCAGTTTTTTTTTTTATAAACATAAGGTTTTATCTCATGTCGTTTTTTTTAAATTATGTAGTTAAAATTTTCACTTCACCAGGTGTTTTTTTTAAGTTTGGCTATGATTTCACGTCTGAAAACACCCGAACGAATATCGCAACGATAATTTTGAAATATTCAAATTGTAATGATTTGATTCAGTAAAATGAAGTTACTATTTGATTTTTTATATCAAATATGTTTAGATAAAAAAAATATGTTTGCATTCGAAATTGCGCTTAGAGGCTGCGGTGTTTTCAGACAACTATTTAATTTGTTTTTTTTTATTCTGGTAAATTAAATTCATTTGCCACAAAATTTAGTATTACGCCTAAATCGACTAATTCAACGATACTAAATTGTACATCTGGTTATGTGACACCTGTTTCGTTACAAGCAAAAAAAAAACGGCAGTTCAATTCGAGGTGGGTAGCTACAAATATATAATTGTTTCAATGAGCTAATTGTGTTTTAATTACATACTTAATAACTAGCTGACCCAACAGACGTTGTTCAATTCTAAAAAAATAGTAAAATGAATTCTCCTTGAAATCGATCGCAACACCACCTACCGGTTCCAATTCCAAACCATTCTCATATCCAACGGAACAGCCATAAAAAAAATCATCAAAATCTCCAGCCATTTGGGAGTTTAATTACAAACACGAACAGAAGATTTATATATATAAAGATATCCTCATAGTTCTAATATTAAACTTTGAATTATTAATCTGCTGCCAGTTCGACCGCTAGCAATCTATTATAGGAAATAATCCTGTTCTTATCACAATTGCTCGACCTTTTGTATAAGATGAGGTAGGTGGGTAGTGGTGATGACAATAGATGGATGGGTAGAATGAATATGTTATGTCATCGTCATCATCGCAGCCTACATATGTCCCACTATTGGGCTCGGGCCTCCACCACAATGGGGGGGAATGTGACCTACTATACCATGCTGGTCAGACATGGTCAGTATAGGGTTTCATTCTGAGTTTTCCTTCTCTTGAACAGATGTTATGTGTATATTATATCCCTTAGTCGTCTTTTACGACATCCACGGGCAAGTGGTGAATTGTATTCTTACTCCGTCACCACAAAGAAAGAAAATATGGTATGTATTAGTGACGAAATTGTTGATTTGGATTTCGTATATTAGAATTCGGATATTAGAATAACATTATAGCGGTTTTGGATCGGATTTCGGGTGTGTGATGATAATTGTATTATTCTCCTTTGAAGAGAGTTATATTTAGGCTGTGAATTCGGATCATTGGCTTATATACGTTCTAATGCTGGGCTCAAACATCGTCCACAATAGGAGGGAAATTACAGGGACAAGTTAGTGCGGATAGTTGAAAGAAAAAGGTGCTTAATACAGACTACTCAAACCAAAATTATTTGAAACTGCTACTGCTCTGTTCCAGATACATTTTCACATAGGATAACCGATATTTTTTTCCGTGTAGTGACGGAGCAAGAACGCAATTCATCTTTTTTTGGTTTACGGTCGGCGCACTCCTCCGTCCGGGGCGACAGAGGGGCTTAAGCACGCACACCCGTAACCCACCCGCGACACGTCGCCTTCGTCGTTGGGCCGACCAGCGGAGCAGGATGACTTGACATGTAGTGGTCATGTAATTCACCACCTATGTGGATGTCGTAAAAGACGACTGAGGGATATATTAGGCATATAACACCCCCCCCCCTTGTCTTCGGTAAGTACCTGCATAAAATTGGAAGAGAAGAGGCCCCAGGATGCCATGAGTGTGGCGCGCTAATCGATGATGCGCGCCACACACTAGAAGTATGCCCCGCCTGGGGGCCTCAGCGCCACGGCCTGTCAACGCAGATAGTAACAACGGACCTGTCGTTGCCGACCATCATCTCCAAGATGCTCGCAGCGACAGCTGTTGGTCGTCGATGGCCTCCTTCTGTGATGTTGTCATGACAAGAAAGGAGGCCGCGAAGCGCTTCAGTCCGCTGACTCGCTCTGCCGGCGGCGACCGGGGAGGAGGAGACGCCGTTATGCGCTTCTTCTCCCACCGCCCTGAATGATGACGGGACGTGGCCAGACGGCCAAGCGTTGGAGTGTCGGGGATAGAATGTCATCAGATAATCTCTCTGGCACCCCGTAATAGCGCGGAAGGGGCCGCTGTGGTTTTAGTGGGTATTTCGGTCATATTTGTGGGCGGCGGGTCCCACACACACCCGTCTGTAACCGGCGGGGGAGTAGTGTGCGTAAATGCATTTCTACAGCGTGAACAAAAAAAAGGCATATAACACCCATGCAAGAGAAGGAAAACTCGAAGTATAACCCTATACCAACCTGTCTGAATAGCATGGTAGAGTAAGGTCAATTTCCCTCCTATTGAGGGAGGAGGAGGCTCAAGTCCAACAATGGGCCGTATATGAGCTGAAAATGATGAACCGACATTTTCTGTTAAGGTGACAGCTATTTTTTGATTCCGGATTTCTGATATTTTCGGTTACTCTTATGGATCTCCAAGTTATCATCATCGCGTTGCTCTTATTCCAATTTCTTGGGGTCGACACAAAATGCACTGTTCTTTCATAGCACATTGCTAAAGTTTTGGCAATCGTTTCATTGACAGCTTGACGTCAACCCTACTTGGCAATTGAATGGCAGTCCACAGCCCCAGGTCGTGGTGGTATTATACCGCGCGAGGAGAGGGTACTCCTCAGGGGGTATTCCGTCGGGCCTACCACCGACGACAAGTCACCCTGCTCCGGTGGTCGGCCCAACGACGAAGGCGACGTGTCACGGGTGGGTTACGGGGACGCGCGCGCCGCACCTCTGTCGCTCCGAACGGAGACGGGCGACGGGTGTGCTGACTGTAGCCCGCCCCTCAAAAAAAAGAAAAGGTCGTGGTATTATAAACTACATGAAATAAAACTATTCAATATTCTACTATTTAGTTTATTAAATGGCAAATTAAAAGCCAGGGTCCCAGGCTGTTCGACTGGAGGTATCCACCATCTTGTAGCAGATAACCGTGTCACCAGCTTCTACCAAGAAAGAGATGTCTTCAAACCGCAGTCCACATTCCATGTCACACTTGATCGTTGGTACTTCATCTTTTAGGTGTTTCATTGAAGCTAATTTACCTGAAACAGAGTTAATTTTTTTAAAGTAAAAACTTCTATAGGCGCGTTGTGTACTTTCATCATCTCGGCTCATACACGTCCCACTGCTGGGCTCGAGTCTCCTCCCCAATAGGAGGGAAGTTGATCCGACTATACCATACTGGTCAGTTAGGTTGGTATAGGGTTTGATTCGAGTTTTCCTTCTCTCTCATAGATGCTTACTATATCCCTTAATCGTCTTTTACAATATCCACGGGTAAGATAGGGTGTGGTGGATTGTTGTTATTCCGTCACCACATGGATAATCGGATAGTTAATGGAAAAATCTTACAAAATCAAGAGTTGTATTAAAAATGATGTCTGTGAATAATCTAGAAAAGTTCATAATTTGTTGCTGTGTATAAATTAATCTAAAAATATTTTATTTATATTAATAATTGTTTAATACAATAGGAAATAAGGGAAAATTGTTTTTTGCGCTATATTAAGACCTTAAATTTACTAAAGCGATAGATTATGTCATCATCATTATCATTTCATATAGGTCGACCATCTTCCACAATAGGAGGGCAATTGACCTTACTATATCAAATTGGGCAGACAGGTTGGTATAGGGTTTTGTTACGAGTTCTCCTTCTCTTTCATATATGTCATATGATTTAATCCCTTAATCATCTCATAAACTACCCACGGGCAAGAGATGGAGTGGTGAATTGTTTTCTTACTCTGTCACCACACGGATGTTATATACATATCATGTATATTAGTAGTGAGTCGTCGACGATTTTACAGTCGACGCAACGAGACCGTTTATCGTCGATGATAAACTAGTTGAAAAAACAGTCTAATTTTCGACTAGTTTACGTCGTCGACGCTTAGACAAGACGAGACGTACGTTATTATGACGTACATTGATCGTCCATTGGTAAAGGACAACGAAACTTCAACGAATTTTATTAGACAACAGTTTAATTGTACAATATACATTGACGCTTCAATATCTAATGATAGTCCCATCACATGATAGCAGAGTTCAATGAATTGAAATCAATCTATCTATGCGTTATGATTTCGGCTCGACTCGCGCCTACGGGCGGTGAGGTTTGCGGGGCGGGTAAAGAGCGTAGCGAGCCATGAGAGCGCGCGCGCATCGCGTCGTCCAAGTTCGGGCCGATTCGGGCGCTTTCGAATACTCGCAAGTCGTCATCGTCGCGTTCGTGTCATTCGTTGATGCGGCGACCGATTTGCGAAGCCATTCATACATAAACATGTTTATCAGTCAACTATAAACTGGTTTATTAGTTCACGGCAAAGAAACAGTCGAAAAAAACTGTTCGTTTATTCAACGACCACCACTAATGTGTAAATATCGTCGTCTTTTACGACACCTACAAGAAATGGGTCAAATAAATAAATCACATACCTTCATAAACAACTTCTTGATTTCTAATGACCCTGTACAAGGCGTTTCGTGCGAGTGCGCCTTTAGTACATCGGCAACCGGCTACGGGTACCTTCTTCTTATTCTCCGTCACCACGAACGGCTGGAGAACGTTGGCTTCACCTGCAATCATAATTAATATTACTCCTTTTCACCTCATATAAACTCCACTGTTCAGCTAGATCAGATGGCGTAGTGGTTAAGATACCTATCGTGCCAGTGTCGCGGGTTCAAATCCTGCGCGGGACAACATTTTGTGCGATCCACAAATTGTTGTTCTGAGTCTGGATGTAATTTGTGTCCGTTAGTTATGTTTGTAAAGGTCCCCGCAATACAAGAATTATTTCCTTAGTGCAGTGTGTTGCCTTTAAAAATTATAAACTGTTGACAGTTGTGTCTACAGCCGCGGGCCGGTCCGTCTGCGATAGTACCATACTGAGCATAAAATCGACGTCTGAGTAGAAGCTATATGTTACTGCGCTTCGTTTGGTGAGAGAGAGAGCCGGGAGTCCAACTTTCTGAGGGTGTTTATTGATGTTTCTGCCTTTAGTATCACCGAACCTCAATGCATGCATTCACATCCCCTTTACATTCTTCACGGTAGGCTAGCAAAGATCCATGAGCGGCAGCAACACTTACCATCAGGTGTTTGCAATATAAAAAAAAATAAATACTATACTGCGCTGATCAGAAAAGTCGGTATAAGTTTTCATGTCAAGTTTACCTTGTCTTGGATCAATATAATATGCAATTATAATCATGGATGAAAAAGGGAGTGGTGAATTTTATTCTATGTGGTGATGGAGTAAGGATTCACAGCTCCCTCCTTACCCATCCACTGTACGAATCTCTTCCACAACAGGAGAGAGTCAGACGGATTTGTATAGTATGACTGGTAAAAGATTGTACATATTCAAGGAAACGATATATAATGGCCACATGTAACTAATAAAAGTGTAAAAAGAAGATAATATTAATTAACTACATAGTAAACATCAACAATATTAGTGTTACAAGACTTCCAAAAATATTGTCACCCTACTGGCGATACACCGATACTGAAATCGAGTAACAGTTTTGTTAGTACTGTTGTCAAGATTTTGGATATTTATTACTAGAATTACTTAAACTAGGTGTAAGAATAATGTCATAAAACACTAAAGTTATTTGCAGATTCATAGCTCTTAACAATCCTGAGATAAAGTGATTTGTTTCTAATCAAAACAATAGGTTTGCCAGCGTACGTTGACCTCTGTCTGCGGCCCGCGACGAAAAAAAATACCTAATGGGTCGAGTCGCATAGGTAGAACCTAAAATGTAACTAGTTCAATGCGCGAACTGTTTAGTACCTACAATTGCTGACGTACGTTGACCTATCCCATGTGTCCATAACTAAATATTTTTATAAGGTAATTAGTTCAAAATTTAAGTACCAATTTTTTTTATATATTCGGTATCAGAATCGAGTACTGAATACCCTCCTTCAATATGTACAATCTTTTACCAGTCACCCTGTATAGGGTTTTATTTCGAGTTTGCCTTCTCTTGTATGGATTATTCGCTTGTTGCGTCCCTTAGTCGTCTTTTATTTATTTATTTAATTATCAAACAAACCACATAAAAGAATTTGATTATAGTGTCACTTAAACCTCTCGGATTTGTATGTGACACTTTACAATCCATTCCCGGTAACAAACATGATACATATTACATACTAGCAAACCGCCCTCGCTTCGCTTCGGTTATAGTCGTTTTACCCGCGTAGTTCCCATTCCCGTGGGAATACCGGGATAAAATATAGCCTAGTTTACGCCCTGATATTATAGCTTTCCATTGGTGAAAGAATTTTTGAAATCGGTCCAGCCGTTTTGAAGATTACCCGGAACAAACAGACAGACAGACAGACAAAAATTTTTTAATTTGTATTTTAGGCATAGGTGTCGTGCAAATAACCGTGTGAGCATGAAAAAGCCTATTATTTTGACATAACAAACAGACATTCCAATTTTATTTATTGGTATAGATAATACATATATGCACACGCATACACACCTATATACACATAGATGTATACACATACATACATGCCACATATTCTTCTACATTATACAACCATGAGTATTTGGGTAAGAAAAAGAAAGTCATAATTAAAAACTAAGCAATACACATCAAGTATCTTCCCCACTATAAGGTCGATAAGAAATGTTCTTTTAAAACATATCTAACATTGTTTATAGTAATCTTATTGCGAACGGAGGTAGGTAAAGAATTTATCAATCTTGGTATTAGGTATACGCTCGTCCGTTCGCCGCAATAATTACTCGCTGTAGTAGTAACTAACATCTGTTGTGCTACTCGTCGTGTATATATAGCATGATTTAGTTTTTGTTGTACTTCGATATTAAAAAATTGCTCTTTCAAGAGGCTATACTTGACTTTTTTATGTAGTGTTTTGCAAAATTTAAAAAGTATATTGTCGTCTGAGCTTTTAGATCGGACTCTGTATGGAACTATTACGTTTAATAACCTGCGTTGTATTTTATAAATTTTATCTAAGTATGTTTTAAATGTGCGTCCGTAACTCGACAATCCATATGATACGATCGAGTCAAAGAGCGCGTTATACAACAGTAATTTTGTTGAAAAGGAAATACGGTTTTTTATTATATAAAATTTAGCCACTATCGTCTGTAATTTGTCACAAATTTGATCAATATGGGGACCCCAGCTGAATTTTTCATCTATGTGTAATCCTAAGTATGTGTGGGTTGCAACTTGGTCTATCGTTGGGCATTTGGAATCACAGACAGTCGAAATATTGTGAAGACAGGTGTGCGTATGGGCTACTGTTATAGGTTCATAGTCACACTTCAGATAGGGTGATTTGATGTGTAGTAATTTAGTCTTTTTAATATTTAATACTAAGTCAGCATCATGACATCATAGATAAAAATTATTAAAATCTTTTTGTAATAAATGTACGATGTTGTGTAAATCTTTTTCTGTAATGAGTATACAGGTGTCATCTGCAAATTGATAGGAATTACAATTTTCAAAAATATTGGGCATATCGTTTACATAAGCCAAGAAATGTAGGGGGCCCACACACAGATCCCTGAGCCGTACCATGGCTAACAGTAAATGTGTCACTTAGGCTGTCGGCGATTCGGACCTGATATTTTCTGTTTTTTAGGTAATCAGAACACTAATTGTGCACAGGGCCTCGAACGCCTGAATCATCTAATTTATTTAGAAGCTTATTATGGTCTAAGGTGTCGAAAGCACGTGAGAAATCAATAAATAAAGCAAGTGCATGACTTTTGGCATTGAGAGCTGAGTTTATAGTATCTGTAAAATTGGAGTGAAGTAGGGTAGTGCTTTTATTTTGCTGAAATCCGTATTGAGTGTAGTTAATAATTGAGTATTTTTTATAAAAGTTATGAATTTGATTACATATAAATCTTTCAACTATTTTATCTATTGATGACAACAGCGTAATCGGGCGGTAATTGCTTTCATCGTCTTTTTTACCTTTCTTAAAGATTGGTCTTATGCATCCTAATTTAAGATCATTTGGATACTGCCCTGTGCTAATGCTGGTATTTATTAAATGAGCAAAAGCAGATGAAATATTTGAACTAATGGCTTGAATATCTTTAACGGCAATGTTGTCCACGCCTGGAGCCTTGTTATTATTTAGGGATTGTATCAGTTTGTGAATCTTATCTGATGTCGCTTTTTGGAACCTCATTGTGACATTAGCAGGTTTACTCGTGTTACTAGTAAGTAGGGGTAGATTACAGTTAGGTAAAATTGACTGCACAGTAGAGTTAAAACCACTAGCAAATTTATTAGAAAGTTGGTAAGTCGTCAAGTTTTTAGTATCAAAGGCATCAAGAATGAAGTCATCAATGGATTTATTTAGTTTACCACATATCTTATTTATTATCCAAAGCTTTTTTGGATTGCTATAATTTAATTTTATTTGATTTTATGATACTCATTTCTATAATATTCGATCGTTTTGTGAACGTTTTGCGTAATTTATTGTATTTTAAATTCATTATTTTATTATTTGTATCTTTTCTCCATTTATTAAAACTTTTTTTTACAACACCAGTAAGGGTCGCTACAAAGATAAGAATCGGGGTGTTGAATTGTATTCATTCTCCGTCACCACGGTCTTGGGCACCCAAGAAATAAGCCCCAATTTCTTGCCCAAGGCCATAAGATGGGCTTGTTAATAATAAGGAATTTAAAAGTATATTTGCCTAAGAATTCCTCCTGTTGAGTTTTTGGTATCCTGAGGCTCAGCTCATCCTTAATATCATCGACCATACGATATATAACGTTATGTTTCTTTATTGGTATATCCTTCTTTTTCGCTTCGACAGACAATGGCGGCGGACATTCCACGTTGAAGGCATAAATAACCGCTTTGAATGATTCTGCTATCTGAAAAAAAGAATACTATATTATTCCATGTGGTAATGGAGTAAGAACACAATTCTGGAATGAGCTACCGGCTGCTGTATTTCCCGAGTGCTATGACATGTCCTTCTTTAAATGACGTTTAAGAAGAGCCTTTTCTTCACGGTAGGCAACGATCTGGCCGTGCCCCTGGTATTGCAAAGGTCCATTTGCGGCAGTATCACTTATCATCAGGTATGCTGCTTGCGCTTTTGCCAGTATCGGCAATAAAAGAAAAGTTACCTCTAAATCATTAGGAGTGACTGGTCCAACACCAAAATGCACCAGGTCCAATCTTACTACATCGTTCTCGTCGTAAGTCTCCAGGATATCCAGGATAGCTTCTACTGAACCGTCCACGTCACCTATAAGATAAAAAGAAATTGTTACATTATATAGATTTCGTCGTCGTTGTCGTTCGTCTCAGGTCATATATGTCCGACACTTGGGCTCAAGCCTCCTCCCAGATAGGAGGGCAATTGACCTACTATACCATGCTGGTCAAACATGTTAGTATAGTTTTATTTCGAGTTTTCCTTCTGTTGCCCAGGTGTTATATGCGTATTATATCCCTTAGTCGTCTTTTACGACATCCACGGGCAAGATATGGATGGTGAATTGTATTTTTATACCGTCTCTATACGGATAACAAGACTGGAATACATAATAAGATCTAAGCAAGACTGGAATATATAATAAAACCGAAGCAAGACTACTATATTTGCACTACGTGACGTAATGATGGACTTACCTTTAACTACGACATTAAGAGTGGGGTGATTGTCATATTGGATCATCTTCTGTCGCGGTCCGGTCGGTTTCATGCGGTAGCGACCGAGCGCCCTCTTGCGTGTTAGCGCAGCGTGATACGTTTCCTTATGCTGTGCCTCTTTAGCGGCGATCACCTCCAGGTCAGCAACCTGCTTGTCTTTCATGCGTTGGTTGTGACGCCACTTCATAACTTCATTGGCGCGTCTCTGTAAAATATATCTTCACTTCTAGTTTACAGCCATTTGACATAATTCTCTTGCATAAATTAAGTGAACGCGTGAAAGAGTAACAAAAAATTAAAATCATACTCGCAAATAGGGTTGCCAACCATACTTTATAATAAAGTATTGTACTTTATTTTTTGGTCATTATACATTAAACTTTTGTATACCAATAAAGTATGTGAAAATATCTTATTTTTCGGTCTTTACTATGATACGTAAAACAACACTCAAATGAGTGTTGTCAACACTCAAAACACTCATTATGAGTATTTAGTTATTTGACAGTTCACATAAGTGAAAACGGATGATGGAGACTATTTATAATTATTAAACGAAATATTAGATGTCAGATGTGGTGTGAATCAGACTTTATATGTGCTAAAAGCACACAAAAATACATTTTAATGTAATAAAACATAAAATTTGAAAAATATCTATTTTTTCTCCCATATATTTAATTTTTTTCCTATCCAAATCATTATATACTTTTTTTTTGTCAATAAAAGTTGGCAACCCTACTCGCAACAGTCAGAAAGTTCTTTCTTTTCTTTCTTTCGACAAGTAAATTTTGCGTTGCATTGACAGATAGAAGAAATTAAGGTAGCAGAACGTATTAAATCATATCCGACTTACTTCAGAAGTAACTTCCAGCACCTGGTCTCCAGCGGAAGGCATTTCTCTCCAACCTAATACGGAGACCGGTGTCGAAGGGGGCGCCTCTTGAACTGATCTGCCGTCTGCAGAGTTTAATACTCGAACCTGTATTTATTAGTTATTTGTACTACACCGATTATACAAAAAAAATCATAATGGGGCATTATATTAAAATCTTAAGGAGAAAACTCTCTAAAAAATGCTGTTAAAAGATTCAGTAAACACCATGCTAATGCAATATGGTAGGTAGTTTTGACAGAAATATGAAAGTGATATGATCATGCGCTTAATAATTATCTTATATGTATATAAATTTCTAGCGTACGTGTGTATGTCACTGAACTCCTCCTAAACGGCTGGACCGATGTTGACGAAATTTTTTGTGTGTGTTCAAGGGGATTTGAGGATGGTTTAGATTCACAATTGGACCCGGTGGGTGTTCGGACAGGACAATAACATTAACTTGAGAACGACTTTACCGATTTCATCCATCTTTTTTTTTTAATAAACTTTTAATATTATGTAATTTTGTGTTATTATTGTGTTATTTCAAATCGTGTGCTAATTAAAATATTTATATAAATTTTCTGTTCGTGTGTTTATAATTGAACTCCTTCTAAACAACTAGATTGATTTTGATGAAAAATTTTTGTATGTGTTCAAGTGGGTGCCAGAATGGTTTAGATTAATACTTGGACCCGGTAGGTGGCGCTGTGATCGATTTCAAAGAGAATTCCTTTTTTTAATTTGAACAGAACAGCGTCTGATGGGTCAGCTAGTATTCTATAATTTTTATGGTGTTATTTTAAAAATTGTGTGGTAGGTTTTTATATAGTGTAGTGTGTAATATCCAGAGAAACCGCGAAAATAAAGTTAATATGATTTAACAGTGCTGTATCTATGTTTTTTTAAGTTCAGTCTAAAAACAATTAAAGACAATAAATTATTGACTTACTGATGGAATGACTTTAGATCAAATATTTTCAGATCTCATGATAAAAAGAATTTAAATAAAGATCTTTATAGCCATGCAAAAAAATGCCATAAGATAAGCAATATTAGTAGCAATTATTACGTTAAAATTATTAGATTAAGACATTCAACTCAAATATATCCCACTGTTGGGCTTGAGCATCCTTCACAACAGAAAAGAAATTGACCATTGTACCACGCTGGTCCGACGATTTGGTATAGGGATTTATATCGATTTTGCCATTTCTTGCATAGATGTTATATACATATTTAATCCGTTAGTCGACCAATGCCTCTCTTACCCATGGGTGTCGACCCATGGGTAAGAGAGGCATTGGTGAATAATATTCTTACTCTGTCACTACACGGACTAGATTAGGACACCATAAAGATAAATGAATAGTTGAAGATATTGAAACATTTGATACCTTGGCCCATCCGGTGCCGGCGACGATGATACTGCCTCGTCTTAAAGTGCCTCTTTGCACTAATACTGTTGCTTGTTTCCTAAACAAATAACATTTTATCAATAAACATTTGTTACAAAAAACCTAAACCGTGCAAGTCGGAGTCGTGCACGAAGGGTTCCGTACCATTATCTATAAAAAATCACGTCTGTTGTATGGGAGCCTCCCTTAAATATTGATTTTATCTTGTTTTTAGTATTTGTTGTTATAGCAGCAACAGAAATACATAAATTGTAAAAATTTCAACTGTGTAGCTATCGCGGTTCTTGAGTTACAGCCTGGTGACAGACAGACGGACGGACAGACAGCGTAGTCTTAGTAACAGGGTCCCGTTTTACCCACCCCCGTTTTACCTTGGGTCCCCTTTTCCACCAAACATGGCTAAATTTTAAGCAGCACTTCAGGCAATTTGAAATTCAAATTTCATCATCATCATCTTAGCCCATACACGTCCCACTATTGGGCTCGGGCCTCCTCCACTATGTGAGGGAAATTGACCTACTATGCCACGCTGGTCAGACGTGTTGTTATAGGGTTTTGATTCGAGTTTTCCTTCTCTTGTATAGATATTATATAGATATATACATATATCCCTTAGTCGTCTTTTACGACACCCACAGGCAAGAGGGGGTAGTGAATTGTATTTGTACTCCGTCATGAGTCTATATTACTCAAAAACTACATGTGCATCTTAAATTTAAAAAATCTGACTCACCCAATTCTGGGATCCAACTGAGCTTCAAGGACTACACCCTCAACATAACCACCAGGGTCAGCCTTCAACTCCATTAACTGAGCTTGCAGGGTCAACGCTTCTACTAACGTGTCAAGGTTCTGTTTCTTCAGTGCGGAGACCAGTATGGCTTGAACATCACCTCCCAACTCCTCGCAGATTATCCCATGAGCTGATAGCGCGCGCATTGATCTCTCCTTGTCCAGGAACAAATGATAATTTTGGAGTGATGAACATCATTTCAGCTCATATACGTCCCATTCTTGGGTTCGAGCCTCCTCCATGATAAGAGGGAAATTAACGTACTATACCATGCCGGTCAGACGGTTCTCCGTCATCATCATCATCATCATCACGCCTTTTATACACCTCACTGTTGAGCTCGAGCCTCCTCCACAAGCGGAGCGAAATTGATCTTACTATACCATGCTGGTCAGACACGTTGGTTTAGGGTATTGTTTCGAGTTTTCCTTCTCTTTCATAGATTTTATACGCGTATTATATCCCTTAGTCGTCTTTTACGACACCCACAGGTAGGAGATGGGGTGATGATTGTATTCTTACTCTGTCACCACACGGAAAACCCTTCTATAGATAATGTCACGTCACACTTATGGATAGATGAAGCTATTGGACGCGGTAGGTGGCGTTGCCATCGATTTAAAAGATTCTTTATTTTTAATTATTGAAGAGAAATCTTCTTTAGGTGCGTCTTATGTTTTGTGAAAAAAAATAAGGAAACTCGCGACCTCGTGGGGTCAATAAAAAGTGTGAAACTCGCATCATCGTCACCACACGCCTTATATACTAAATTGAACAACATAAACAATAAAATAGAAGCATACCTACAATGTTCACACCTGGCTTGTCAATTTTGTTGATTGCCACCAGTATGGGAACTGAAATAAAACAAAATTTATTAGCGACCATTTATAATAACATATCTTTTTCTCAAACATGTTTGGAAATTTGAGCATTATTTTGATAACCTTCTTTGAGATAAATCGAAGTTGCCGTCCTGCGCGACCAGCGGCCAGCAAAAAATGTATAAAAATACATATCTGTCGTGTTTAGCGGCCAAATAAATATATATGTAAATTCATATCTGCCGTGTATTTTAGAAATGAAACGATTTGGTACTCCAACACATGGCAACTAAGGAGGCAACTTATCAGAGTTTTATTTAAATTTCGAACTGGCTTGAAACAAAACTAACCTTTATCCTTTATCTCATTCTCTCGCTGGCTGAATCCTATGCATTTACGTGTTAGTGTCTCTATGGCCTCGCTTTTTCGTTTCATCGAGTTTGAAATCACAACGACTCTAAAGAAGGTTCACTTCAAAACTTCTACTTAGCACTACTTAGTTTTAATTTTCGCGCATTGTTTGAGAAAAGTTCTGTACAAGCCTTGGCCAAAAGTAGGCATTAATGGACTTACGTATGTGTGCCTCGGCTTCGCCTCGGCCCACATTCACACGTTCCTCCATCAATGCCTCTTTTGCTGGTCGCTGCAGTAAAATGCTATTTTTTTGGGGGTGAGCTATGGGCAGCGGATTGCCGCTCGGTTTCGTCGACAGACGGGCGGCACGCGGCCCCATAACCCACTGTAGCTCGTCGCCTATTCGTTAGGTCGATCACCAGTACAGAGTTTTTTGTCCTCTGTAGTCGGCCCGATAATAACATATCTGGATACGTTAATAAGAATTCATCGCATCCATATAGAGAATGTCTTAGGTTATGGAACAACTGTTCGAGTGTGTTGTAGTTTAACAGTCATGGATCGTAATTAGAATGAATATTACACAAAAACATAACAGTTATAGTGAATACAAAATTTGTGTCTAATGGTCTATGCCTTAAATGCTACATGTTATAAGCAGGATAACTGTAGGCATGTAAGTTGCGTAGACGGTATAGGTAGATACGAAACGGCGCGCCGACTAACGGTCGATGACCTATCAACTGATATTAAGGCGAAGTTTGTCTTGCTTTTGCAAACGTAATCATTGCCTTATTCAATTTCTAATGAAAATTTAACAAAGTACGAATATGTTGCAGATTAAGTAGCACTGACTTTATACATTGCAATCAGTTTTACACGAAAATACGATGACAAAATTGAAAATATTTATATGTCTCTAATTCATTAACAAATTGATATTTTTACTACAATTTTTTTTTCGCGGGTTCCTGCTCGGTTGTTCGGGCTTCCTTCTCGGGTACTAATTCCCGTACCTGAGACATTCTGTATATCTCACTGCTGAGCTCGAGCCACTTCCACAATTGGAGGGAAACTGACCTATAATACCACTCTGGTCAGACGGGTTGGTACAGTGTTTTATTTCGAATTTTCCTTCTCTTGCATAGACGTTATATGCGTATTATATTTTTAGTCGGCCGTTCTACTTTGCATAAATTTTGTATGCATATTACAATCCCTTAGTCGTCTTTTAGGACATTCACGGGCGAGAAAGGGGTGGTGAAGTGTATTCTTACTCCGTCACTACACGGAATAATAAGAATGTATATATAAATGAATATGATATAATCCCAGATCATAGAATGATAACGTATAGAAGAATAGTGTCGGTACTTAAGCGATCAAAAACGTGAAGCCAAAAATACTACATGCGTGCAAGCGATTACTCACACACGTACTATACAATAGAGTTGCCTGGCGTACGCCGTAACCTTGTACACTACGGAACTGTCCAGCGTAAGTTCCAATAGGCTCCAATTTAAATGCTTCATTTTTTGTGCGCGTAGTTACTTTCTATGAGTTATTATTCTAAGGCTGAGATAAAGATTTCTAAAGTTCATTATCTATCCGCCAGTATTTTGACGTTCACTGATGGGTATAGGCCTTCCTAAAACGGAGGAGGACGGGCCATGTTACCATTACTCTGTTTAGTTTCAGATAAAGTTATATTTCAAGTTCCTTTCGCCCGCTGTTATCTTACAACTTACCGTTAGCCTCTCTCGCCATCCGGATGGACTCGACAGTTTGTTCCATGACTCCATCATCAGCAGCCACTACCAGGACAACGATATCAGTGGCGTGTGCTCCTCGAGATCTCATAGAAGTAAATGCGGCGTGTCCAGGTGTGTCCAGAAACGTCACTTTGTCTCCAGACGACAATTGTACTGTGGGCAATATAAAAATATAAAAAAAAATCTAGAATAATATTAGTTTACTATTGAAATAACAAAAATAAGCATGAAATAACACTAATTAATATGTATATTTATTTTAAATTTATTTTTACATGATAACGTTTTAAAAATTGATAAAAGCCGCTCGCACGCACGAAAAAGCATGATCATTGTCACGATCCGCCTGAGCTGAGTGTTGCACACTCGAGAGTGCGGAACAAGCAGTAGAGAGTACCTCTCGGCCTAAGTGTTCTTCTTGTGACACATATAATCATCGCAGCCCTCATACTGTTGGGCTCGGACCTCCTCCACAATGGGGGGGAATTTGACCTACTATACCATGCTGATCCGACAGGATGGTATAGGGTTTTATTTCGAGTTTTCATTCTCTTGCATAGATGTTATATGCGTGTTATATCCCTTGGTCGTCTCTTCCGACATCCACAGGGAAGATAGGGAGTGGTGATTTGTATTCTTACTCTGTCACCACACGGAAAACTCTCATGTTCTTCTTAAGCCTCGTTTAAAGAAGGGAATGTCATATCACTCAGCCGCAGGTAGTTCATTCCAGAGCCTGCATGTACGTGGGAGAAATTACCGCTGGAAATGAAGACCATAACGTGAATTTTAATATTTCTTTTGAACCCTAAAAGAAAAGTCCACGTCGGTGAGTGGTGATACCATAAATCCTTGACCTATCATCATATTGGTAATTAAATAAATCATCCATCCATCAGCCTACAGACGTCCACTGCTGGACATAGGCCTCCCCACGAGAATGCCACTCGGAACGCTCCTGCGCCACATGCATCCAACGGTTCCCTGCGACTTTGAGAATGTCGTCAGTCCACCTAGAGGGGGGTCGTTCTACGCTGCGCCCTCCGATTCGTGGTCGCCACTCAAGAACCTTTCTTCCCCAACGGTTGTCAGTTCGACTAGCGATGTGGCCTGCCCATTGCCATTTCAACGTGCTAATTCTGCGGGCTATGTCGGTTACACCCGTTCTTCCACGGATTTCCGTGTTCCGCATTTTATCACGTAGAGAAATACCGAGCATAGCCCTCTGCATAGCACGCTGAGCGACTTTGAGCTTTTTTTATGAGGCCGACATTTAGAGACCACGTTTCAGTGCCGTAAGTCATCGCTGGTAACACACACTGGTTATAAACCTTTGTTTTCAGACACTACAGAAATAAATATTAAATAAATAATTACCTTCAAATGCTCCAATATGTTGCGTGATCCCGCCAAATTCTTGGTCAACCACTGACGTGTCTCTTAACGAGTCCAATAGAGTTGTCTTGCCGTGGTCCACGTGTCCCATGACGCAGACTACTGGTGGACGTGGCCGAAGCGCTTCAGGAGGTGCAGGGGGCGCTGGGGTCGCATCTTTATTCTAAAATCAATCATTATCATCATTTCAGCCCATATAGGTCCCGCTGTTGGGCCCGGGATTATTGGAGAGAATTTGACCTACTATTCACTTGGTCAGACTTGTTGGCATGGTGTTTCATTTCGCGTTTTCCTTCTCTTGCATCAATGTTATCTGAATATTATATCCCTTAGTTGTCTTTTACGACATCCGCGGGCGGGAGAGGGAGTGGTGAATTGTATTCTTACTCCGTCAGCATATGTAACACCTACCATCTACCATTAATAATTCATTATTATTCAACAATTTAATGAGCTGCGTGCTGGCGGCTACGAACACTACCAAATCCTTACATTGTTCGTGGGTGTCGATGTCGTAAAAGGTTACTACTTTGCATATTTCTATGTCCAAGAAGGGCTGACGTCAGGAAGGCGGCCGGTTATAAAACTACAGTAGAAACTTGATTCATTGTTGTTGTTAGGCATTCGGATAATCGAAAATCCGGTTAATCGAATGTATGAAGAAGCTTTAGTTTTGTGTATATATATGTAGTATGAACATTAGGGTGGTCGTTAAAAATTAAATTTCTTGTGGCGCCCCTTAAAAAACTTCCTTTTGATGAAAAAACACTGGGAATTTTTTTTTAAGTCAAGACAACACGTGCCTCAAGATGATTTAAGTTAATTTTTAGGTATAATTATGTTTTTTGAAGATTTTTAATAATAAATACAATTTCATACAAAATACACTCATTTGCAAAAAAAACGGGCACCTAAGCAATGAACCATTTCAAATGTTAATATTTCTTTGTTTGATAATTATAGGTAGTTTTATCCACACAATTTGCTAAATTAATAAGAAAATAATCGTTTTCATCAGTATTTCATAAAATTTAGATACAATTTATGGGAAATAATGCTAAACCTCGCTAGTAGTGTATATTCGCTAGTAGTGCATATGCTCATGAAGTAAAAATAAAAAAGTTTTTTTGTTTGTTTTTCTTTAATAAAGTAAAAGCAGATAAATGTTTAGTATCGAGTGTGACCCCCTCTAGCTAAAATCACAGCTTGAATTCGTCTGGGCATGCTAGCGAGTATATCCCGGATACTTGCTTGCGGAATACGTTCCCACTCCGCAGTAATCACATTCTTCAGCTCTCTGATGGTCTGCGGAGCCGGGTGTACTGATCTCACACGCCGTTTCAGAACGTCCCAGACATGCTCTATGGGATTGAGGTCGGGACTTCGAGCTGGCCAATCCAAACGACGAATGCCGACCTCTTGCACATACGCATTAACATCGCGGGATCGGTGGGCGCGAGCATTGTCGTCCATAAAAATCGAGTCTTCCCCTAGAGCGGCCAATGCGGGTTGTGCATGAGAAATTAGAACTTCCGTTATGTATCGATGCCCAGTCAGTGAGCCGTTTTCAATGAAGACTAACTCTGTACGATCCATTGAATTTATTCCTGCCCAAAACATAACAGAGCCCCCACCATAAGGTGTGATTTCTTCGAAACATGCCTCTGCAAAGCGTTCTCCTTGTCTTCTTAGCACTCGCCGACGTCGATCTTCACCGAACAGAGATATCCTGGCTTCATCAGAGAACAAAACCCTATTCCAATCGTCTTGAGTCCATGATTCACAATTTCTAGCGAACCTAAGCCTGTGAACTCTGTGCTCACGGAGTAATTTGGGGCCGCGGGCCGGGCGGTGACTGCGTATATTGGCAGCGAGAAGCCTCCTCCTGACCGTCCATAGACTAATATGCACATTTCTTACTTCTTGGAGGTTGTTCTTAAGATCCACATACGAAGATTTGCGATTTCTCAATGCGCGACTCACAAGAAAACGATCATCCCGTGGTTGGGTACATGGTTTTCTTCCAGAACCAGGCCTTCTCTCGACGGAACCAGTCTCCTGATATCGCTGCCAGGTCCTTTGGACTGTCGAGCGACTAACATTTAGCCTCCTAGCCACGAAACATTGGCTGCAACCCTCTTCAAGCAGCGCGATAATTTTGGTAGCTTTTACCACTTTATCTACCATTTTTGATACAGCCAAACAGCATTAAATAAAGCTTTGACAGTCAAGGATATGAAATTAATCGATAAAAATTGAATAAAAGTTATGAAAGTCGATGTTAACTTCTGGAACTTCGCGCCAAAAATGTAGGATAAAAAGGGGTTTTCTGTAAAAATGAACATCAAATGAAAAATTGAATTTAGAACGTACTTTTTTAAATACCACAGCATTTTTAAAACCGGCCAGTAACGTGTACAAACGATTGAAACCTTTTTGGTATTATATCTTTTTAAATATGAATGAAAATCAAAACCGCCCGTTTTTTTTGCAAATGAGTTTATAAACACCCACAGAACCAAAATTCATGAGAATACAATAATTAATCAAAATAACAATAGATTTTCTTAAAATAATTATTACTTCATACTTAATAAGAAGTTTCCTGAAGAAACATGATATCACCCAAAAAAGTAACTTGAATCGTTTTGAGGCACGTGTTGTCTTGACTTGAAAAAATTATAAAAAAATTTCCCAGTGTTTTTTCATTAAAAGGAAGCTTTTTAGGGGGCACCGCAAGAAATTAAATTTTTAACGACCACCCTAATGAACATAATCTATGCGTTTATTAAAATACGAATACATATCCCGCGGGGCACGCACGTCAAAAAGGAGTAACAATTACTAACTAAAACAAAACACGTCGAGCAGCTATCTCGCGGGACATGCCATTTCAGACACGTTCATTCATAAATTCTATTTGTAGGTACAATATATGTATAGGTCACGGTTGGTAGTCCGGATAATCGCGAATCTGTATAACCGAGGTCGGGATAATCGAGTCGCCACTATATTTCCAAAACTTTTGCCGACCGTAACCTACCTCCAAAAAACCAACCCAAAAAAAAAAAAGAAAGGTGTGCGAAGTTTAAATAAAATCGAATCGCTCAAAATAGGAGAAAATCGAGCTCAAAGAGTTTGATTACAAACAAGCATACATACAGGTAAAACTAATAAAAGCGTGTTAAAAAGGCTGGAGATTGGAACATGTTAACTTAGAAATAACTTCATTAGGGGCAAGTCAGTGTTCTTTACAAGTCAAGCACAGTCGTACCATAATTTTCTTTAATTGTCCAACGCCATTTTTGACACCTTAATAATTTTGTTGTGGATAAAGCCGGAAATTTGTTTGTAACTGGCTATACAACCAGTAATGTGGTTAAATCAAGTGCAGTTTATCCCGGAGCTATCAGTTTAGGGGACTTATCATTTGGCTTAATACAGAACTGTATATGTTGAACATGCATTTTTTTAGTAGCGGATTAAGCCAGCCTTTGTTTACATTATCAATGTGCTTTAATAACATATTTTAAACATACCTCTTCCTCTTTTAACTCTTGGTCTGGTCTTGGTACAATCTTGAATCTACAACCAGATATCTTAACGACGTCCCTAATTATCTGTGGATTGTGTATCACTGTGTTTTTGGTATAATTTGTACTTGATTCTTTGTCAGCAAATTCTAATGTTTTAAATACATGATCTGGAACGAATATATAAGATTTTGCTTAATATGGTGAGAAAGAATATAATAGTTCCTCATTCCTTTCCCAGGGGTGATTATAAAAGATGATCAAGGCCCGCAAACAAATAACATCATCATAAGAGAGAGAAGCTCGTAATAAAGCCCTTTCGGTAAAGGATATCGTACCATGGTCACGGACGGACTTGAATGCTGAAAAGTGTTCATAACATAAGATAAGCACGCTCTTGCCATTAAGAAAAATTGAATTGAAGATAAAATAATGAAATACAAACGCGATATAATAAAATAATAATTTTAAAAAATAATAATAATTTTATTTATAACTAGCAACCCGCCCTCGCTTCGGTTTCAGTCGCCGTAGTTCCCGCTCCCGTTGGAATATCGGGATAAAATATAGCCTATGTTACTCCCTGACATTATGGCTTTCCAATGGTGAAAAGAATTTTTGAAATCGGTTCAGTGGTTTAAGTGTGAAAGCGTAACAAACAAACAAACTTACTTTCGCATTTATAATATTAGTAAGGATGTGTAATTCAAATTCAAATCCTTTATTATGCATAAACCCCGCGGGGGCACTTACTTGTCTTCCTTTTTAATCATTTACTATTTTTTTAAATAAGATAATATACAAAGATGTAAACATCAGAACAAAAGATATTAAATTATTATATCGTTTTTAGTGATGACACACATGTCCATGGGAGGGCACCTTTTTCCATACAAATTGTAAAAACCTTAATGATCATAGGGTGAATGTGCAGATAGCATTCTCCAGGTAACATAATGCCAACTAGCCTCTCATGGTTGGCATGTGTCCTTATCCCTCTCTAGACCTATGTGAAGGTTGTTATGTTGATGAACAAAATATATACTTGCAAAAGATATACTTACCAATATCTTTATTGAGTACATCTGCTATTTCCTGTACGGTCATGTTCCTCCATATTCCTACTACCTCCGAACTTTTTGGTGAAAATTTTAATGGTGGTCTTATACCACCTACAATGGCCTACAAAGATATTGTTCTATTAAAACCTTAATACACAATTGCCTAACAAAAAAAGAAAGCTATGTCAGAAATCTCTTTATAGTTTAAGAGAGTAAGAATAAATGATTTAGCAACTCTCCTCCAGGTGTTATGAACAATTACCGCGTAAGGACAGACCGATTAGAAATACTGATATGTCTTCTAAGCTTCACCAGTTACTGTCATTCATGAGCCTATTTCACTGTAAGTCAACAAGTACACACCGGCCAGATATATAATGGAAACATTAACCAGTGTACTCAATGAAATTACTTGAAAGTTTGAATGTAGAACATTATTTCTGTATGTTCACTCATTTATAGAGTAGTCTCCTAGACAAAAAAAAAGGAAATGAGGGTGATCTAATAATATTATACTGCTCAAGAAGTTGTCATAGTTCTTGAGACGGTCTGTTCTTCCAATATTGGAAAAGAATGTAATAAAATAAAAATTTTATTTGATACCAAGTTAAAGTTGCAAACTATAATATAAAACTAAGGAAGTAAAGGTTGATACAAAAGATACTGGAAGGAGTTTCCTTCCCAAACTAGACCATGGCCTGTATTATGAGAAACAGTGCTCAGCCAAAGAGATGATTATGTTTTATGCATGTAAATACAGTAGAATCTGGATATAGCGACCTTTAAGGGACCGGTAATACTATGTCGTACTAACCGAATGACGTACAAAACGGCAGGATTATTTCTTATGTACATAAGTACATACCTAACTTACGAATACATATGTACACTTGTATTATAATTGAGAAAGTTTGTTTGATTGCATTTGATTCCCTGGCTTCTAATCGGTGTAATATTGCACTTTTTTCTTCAATTGTAAAACACTTTCGCTTCACAAAACTCATTTTGTCGAGCTTTAAGAACTTTTCATAACAAGTGACAAACACTAACTGTGATTTACGCGCGCTAATAAGGAAAGGTGAAGCGCGCGAGGCGGGATGAAGTCGGGGCGCCGAAGTATTGGTGCGTAGGTTGTATAAACAAAACATTGCGCGTCGTTTTAACCAGACGTATATCATAAAAAAATGGTCTCTATAAGCAGTTGGTCGTTTAAACCGGAGTCGCACTAAACGGTTATATTTTCTCAGTACCTAACTATGAAACCTAACTTGAGTAAACATTAGTCGTTAAAAACGGTTAGTCGTCATAAGAGAAGTCGTTATATGTGAATTCTACTGTATGTCATCATTTGCAAACATTTGAATAAACTTTAAAATTAATAATTCTTACATATAGCTACCAAGTCTATATATTATAGTTTGTGTGTGTGTGTGTGTGTGTGTGAGTATGTGTGTGAGTGTTAGTACTATGTTAAAGTGGTAGAGATGAGATATACTTACAAAATCCCATACCAGGGCTTCTAAGTACAAGTACATAAAAATACCAGGGTCGAAAACCAGGTTTTAAAATACTTGAAAGTATTAAACTATGTTAGTACCAAGGAGGACTCCTAACTTATATGCACACTAAACATACCTATACTTAAAATATTTAGTAAACATAGAAAACTTTGTTTGGTATGGATTCTAGTTTTTGTGCCGCAATTTTGAACGGTTTTTGTTTATGAAATGAAATCTTTCCTTCCTACTTTTTATTGCACTGTACTTGTACTGAGCCCCGCGCTGCTTGCGAACGTTTGTATTTACACGGCTAGATACTTTAAAGTGTCCAGGTGGGGCGGCGTCCATATTTGAAAATACTTACATAGGAATTTGACCCTTATGCCATGTGGTCGTAATAAAAATCGTGTCAAAATCGTATGAATAAAAAAATACTTTGAAGTTCAAAGTATTTTTCATTTACAAGTTAGATTGTGTTTCTTATTTGCATTGTTATACAGATCGTTTTCCTGTGCAAGTATTTTTAGGTGTACTGTTTCAAGTTCGTAGCACATTCGACTTATAGCAAATACTTTAATACTTGCAAGTATTGTCTGCTCGTACCATGGGCCATACTTCGAAGGGAAACCCTGGTTTTAAAACCTGGTAACGTAAATACGTCTCATCTGTATAAAGTGGTATTTGGGGATCAGTGACTGTGTGTATGAGTGGAATATGAGTGTGTGAGTATGTGCAATATGGAATATATTTGCCTAATTTTCTTTTGGTGTAAAATATGTTTATGATTTTCAGTATCAACATGATAGACGTATATAGTTTTGTTAGGTTCATAAAAGAACACAATATTAACCTTTTCTTCAGGTGATCGCCGTTTCTTACGACATACATAGGATATTGAAATCTGTCTGGACCATTTATGATTATTTGTTGATGGAACCTTAAGAAGTTCGCAGACTTGTGCAACATATTTATTTTTTACAAAATTGATATTTTCACATGTTACTGGTAATCTGAAACAGAATATATATCAAATAAAGTAATTTATTATTATATGATTTCAACTCTATTAAACTTTTCAAACCTTACAGGTTTGGTCGTGTATATACTCTACAAAGGTTATGACGAAGAAGAGCAATCAAACTCACCTTCTAAATAATATGCTTCTATACATTTTATTCGTCAAAAATCTGTTATAAATCGAAATTCATACACCGATGATTATGTCATAAAGTCTAGGTTATCTGACGAAGATTCAATAACTGATTTGGTATTTTATAACAGTTTTACCAGTAATAATTGTACTTTTTAAACTGCTTGCTAGTCATGTAATGTTAGAATAATTAAGAGTAAATCAAAAGCCATAATAACATAACCTCTAAAAGTAGCTTTTGACAGTTTCATGGGACCACAGCTAATTGTTTTTTTTTGTTGTGTTCGTCCATTCCGACAGGCAAAAGAAACAAAGGCCATAAAGCCATTAGATAATTTTCGTCACATGCATTGTCCATCAGTAAGTCAAGTCGTTACTATTAATTGAGCACTGAAAACCAAATTAACTTTCTTCTGAGAATTTCGGTAGAACATTAAAATACACGTAAAGCACTTTTATATCATATAACATCATTCAGCACCTTGCCTGTATTATATTATATAACATACCTATCATCTTTTAACACATATTTAAAAATTTCTGTTCATATTTCACATTCTTATTCTTAGAAAGAATATAAGTTATGAAAGTCTTCGTAAATATTGAGATTTAATATAAACGGTGGGATCTCATATATTATATTTTTCAAGCTTGAAAGCTATAGATACAGAATACGATTAGGACTGAGCTTGTAGCTGTCATTCTCACACTGGGATTCCAAAGTATAAAAATATGACTGTAAATCACATTGATTGTGGTCAAGCAATCCCCTTAAATCCTGACAAGAGTAGGTATTGCAATTTAGTGTCATTGCGTTATATTTCATAACTATGGGTACCGACACCTCTAAGTGGGTATCAAAAAACAATTATTTGCATATTGTAATAGGTTGTGTTGAACGCCAATTGAAAACAGCACAAATTAGGAATAAAACAGAAAACAGGGTCGTCAATGTGCAAAATTTGCGTTAGTTTAGGCAGAATTAAAAGAATTCATACGTTTTCACACCATATTCATTGATACAAGATATAACAATAAAGGTCTCACATAACCGGCCTGTGCTCGGTATGGTATATTGGCAACTTAGAAGATTTGTCAACATATGCGCCGAATTAAAGTAATTAGTAAATGAATTATAAATATTGGGCATTTAAATTTATTTAAAATTAAAATATCGCAAGAGCAATCTTACAGAAAACTTTATATTCTATATACTTATATTCGAGTTCAAAGCAGACTAGAAAATAGTATTAAAAAACAGCACATATGGTAAAAGATACAGTGATGTTTCATTTCATTAATATTCATTAATGTAAATTTCAATATTGAAAGTTTAAGCAAGGATTCTTCTTATGTCGTAAATATTGCTAAAGTTTTGACATATTTTTATGACCAACAGCTTGTTTGAAAATGTTATTGTTCATTGTTGACGGTAAGACGTCAAATGAAGTTGACCCAAAGCTCTTAGCAGTGGCGGACTAACAGGGGGGTGGAAGGGGCGGACCGCCCCGGGCCTCCGGTCTTGGGGGGCCCCCAAATACCTCCGCGTTCCCCTGATCAAGTCATAAACAAGACTTTAAAAGTACGCTTAGTACCTTCATAACATCATCAAGATCAAAACACCACAGCCATCTAAACTTTTAACGCGGTACGGTAATATTTTTTAACTTAGCTGAACGCGTCCTATACGCTGGGGGAATTCCCGTCTTTGTAGCGGGTACTTCCACAGGAATCCCTGAATGAATGAAGTGTAAATAATTCACTCCTGTATGCCTACATCGCTTATACTTCAATACTTTTTGACCATTTGTATCTCGGTTGCATCATGCGAGAGGAGGCCGACAAGAAATCTATAATCTCATTTGAATAGAGTGAAATTGAGCACTCAAGGGTTTTCGAGGTCGGCGATTGCAAAACTGCGCTCAAAATTAGAAAATTCAAGATGGCGGATCCAATATGGCCGACCAAATATCTAAAAACTTATTTGAATAGGGTGAAATTGAGCACTCGGGGGTTTTTGAGGTCACTGATTATGATCTGCACTCAAAATTTACCACGCCCACATCGTTGTCTCTGGGTTGGGCTTTTTTTTTCTGGGGTGGGCTGCGGTCGGCGCACTCCTCGCACCACTCCGTCCGGGGCGACAGAGGGGCATAAGCACGCACACCCGCAACCCACCCGAACAACACGTCGCCTTCGTCGTTGGTCTCACCACCGGAGCAGGGTTACTTGTCATCAGTGGTCGACCCGACGGAATACCCCCTATTTGGGGTACACGTCCATCGACTGACGTCCCCCCCCTTGGGGAGGTCTTTCCTCACGCGGTCGGCGGGTGACGAACTAACTCCCCGGTCACATCACCCGCGGCCTCGGCTAGGGCGGCATGGCGCACAGGTAGTCGCACCTGCGCCGCCCCAGTCGCCGGCGGCGGGTCGCTTCGTTGACGCTGTGCTCCTCGCGCGCGCGAGTCTCTGGGTTGTGCTAAGAGTAAAATAACAACGTGACGCGTCATGTTGAATTCGTTATTGTGAATTTTCAAATTCTGAGAACAGAATCGAGATCAGTGACCTCAAAAACCTGCGGGTGGCCAATTTCACCGATTCAAATAAGTTTTTGGATTTTAGGTCAGCCATATTGAATCTGTCGTTTTTGACTTTTTTAATTTTGAGGGCGGAATCGTATTCAGCAACCTATAAAACCCGCGAATACCCAATTTTACCACATTCAAATAATTTCACCGATTCAAATAAGTTTTTGGATTTTAGGTCAGCCATATTGAATCTGTCGCTTTTGACTTTTTTAATTTTGAAGGCGGAATCGTTTTCAGCAACCTATAAAACCCGCGAATACCCAATTTTACCACATTCAAATAAGTGTTTGGATTTTCGGTCGGCCATATTGAATCCGTCATCTAAAATTTTCAAATTTTGTGGGCAGCATCGTAATAAGCAACCTAAAAAACCCCGGGATAGCAATTTTCGTGAAAATCTGCTTTTTATTTCAATTTTTTTGTGAAATGTGAAATTTTGCCGCTGCTCAAGGAGTGAAAAACGCCATTTCGGGGGTGAAAATATTGATATTTACAAATTCGAAAAATTCGTTGTTCAACTACAACTATTTAGTACACTCAGGGTTGAAAAAAAAGGGGTCAGTCAGCGTTTTCTTTGAGAAAAAAATCGTGAAAAAATGTCGATTTTTTGTAGTTATTTTTTGTTTAAAAGCGGCCATTTTTTTTGTAGTGGTAAAATCGCAATTTTTACCCCAGCTTATGAAAGAACACACTGTAAAGTACGGGCAACCATATTTTTATTTTCAAAATTCTCGGAGTCACGCACAACGGGTCCCGTACCATCTATTAAAAATAGGCAAAAATTATCAATTGTCTAGTTATCGCGGTTCTCAAGATACAGCCAGACGGATGGACAGACAGCGAAGTCGAAGTAGTAATAGGGACCCGTTTTTACCCTTTGGGTACGGAACCGTAAAATGATGAAAAAAAATACGATTCTCGGTCGTTAATAGGTTAAACTAATTAAAAATTATCTTCGATCTACAATGGGTCAAAAGCGACTGGTTAATTTAGACCTGCTTTCAATAAAATGAAAAATTTCAAAAGAAATCGATTTCACAGAAGTTATTGAGGCGTTCAGTAAATTGAAGGCACGAAAACACATAGGTATAACACGCTACAAAAATAAAAAACTATCTTTTTATTATATCAATTTTTTTTTGTCGGTCGATTCGTATTTTATTTTCCTCACATCACTAAGGAATCCATTTCATATTGTAGGTATATTGTATGTAATGTTTATTTAGCGTAAATAATATAATTTAAGTCTCATTTAAATTTCATTTGCCAGATTTTAACGGAATAAACATAAAAACTTATTTATACATACAAATATGAACTGATTAAAAAGCTTGTAAAACTATTTTATTTAAAGTTGGGGGGCCTCATTCAGCTTTGCCGCCTCGGGCCTCTGACGGGCTTAGTCTGCCACTGGCTCTTAGTCATCTTTAATCTTTAGTCATGAGGAATTTAAGGCTTTTAGTAATTATAACTTCCATCACGCAAGTTTCACGTTTAATTTCTTTTGGTTGAAGATTATTAGAGCAATTCTAATTATATTTTACTTTGATTTGAAGATCATCAATTCCAACTGTTTTTCTTAAATTAACTATGTGATTATAGTATTATTTGGCGTTTCCTGCGCTTGTTTAGAAAATAATACGAATGAATCCATAGGCAATTTAAATCCGATAAACTTTTAAAAAATAAATCATAGACAATTAATATTTATGTCCGCCATTCATTCTTTTGAGTTGCTTTTTCTTTTTACGATTCCCGAGAGCACCACGATTTGTCATCGAGATCTACGCAACACCATCGCGTAATTAATTAACCTACGTAAAATTGAAAATAAATTTCACGCGTTGAGGTATCTCCGCCACCAGTGCAGTGTAACAGAACAGCTATTTGACGTGATCATATTGTGAGATCGTATCTAGTTATCTACCAGTGATGCTTTTGCTTGCCTTTTACGTTATCGGTTTCGACTTGAGTTTGTGTGCCTGATGGTGTGGAAACTATGTGCGATTAAGTAAATAGAATCAGAGGACTCAGCATGGGGGCGTTTTTGAATAAGCCCGAGACTAAGAAATACAACGAGAATGGGGAAGGCAATGGTCTTCGTTATGGCGTGGCGTCGATGCAGGGTTGGCGCGTTGAGATGGAGGATGCGCATCACGCGCAGTTAACTCTAAATGGTACTTTATCGGACTGGTCATACTTTGCGGTATTCGATGGGCACGCGGGTGCACGAGTGTCAGCCCACTGCGCGGACAACCTTCTCGAATGTATCCTTCAAACGGAAGAGTTTCAACGCGATGAAATATCAGAAGCTATTCGCGCAGGCTTTTTAGACCTGGATAAGAAAATGCGAGAGTTACCCGAACTGTGTAACGGTGAAGAGAAGTCTGGCTCTACAGCGGTGTGCGCTTTTGTTTCACCAAAAAATATATACATAGCGAACTGTGGCGACTCCCGCGCAGTGTTGGCTCGCAATGGCGTACCGATATTTGCAACGAGAGACCACAAACCAGAGTTACCATCGGAGAAGTCACGTATTGTGCGAGCAGGCGGCTCCGTAATGATACAACGTGTGAACGGAAGTTTGGCCGTGTCTAGAGCCTTGGGAGACTACGAGTATAAGAAGGTGCTGGATCGTGGTCCATGTGAGCAATTGGTTTCTCCGGAGCCTGAGGTGTCTACTCATGAGCGAAACGAGGCGGAGGATGAATTTCTGGTGCTGGCCTGTGATGGTGTGTGGGATGTGATGAGTAATGAAGCGTTGTGTGCATATGTGCACTCATTACTTCAACTTACCGATGATCTTGTGGCTGTCACCAACCAGGTCATTGATACCTGCTTATATAAGGTTAGTTATTTTTATTTAATGTCAATAATAGAACTTTGTCTGTGTGGTGATGGAATAAGAATACAATTCACCGCTCCTTATCTTGCCTGTGGATATTGTAAAAAATGATTAAATTTTTAAGCATATAGCATCTATGCAAGTAAAAGAAAACTCTAAACAAAATCTTATACCAACCTGTCTGATCAGCGTAGTAAAACCAATTGCCCGCCTTTTGTGGAGGAGGCTTAAGCCCAGCAGTGGGAATACATGAGCCAAGATGAAGATGATGATTGATGAATGTAAATTGCAAAACTCTTATTAATAAAATAATATGATTGTACTAGACATTATGAGTATTTCAAAGACGGTAAGCAATGACAATAACATTATTTTAAAATAGACACATCATCAATTTAATGGAATAAGTGGCAGCTATTGCTACATCATAATTATCATTGACATGTCAATTTGACAAAAACTGTGTATGCAATTTTGTTATTTTGCATACTCCTCATATTAATCCAGGTAATATTCAATTTTATTTGATTACGCTTCATAAATCGCTGTTACGGTATTTGATTACCTAATTGTAACTGAAATGCATTTTGCAACCACAATTTTATTTTACGATATAAAATTGCCGTCTTCAGTAGATTTTTAACACTTTTTTCATTTTTATATTTTGGCCTAGTCTATCACAATTATTAGTGTGTACTAGCAATCCGCCTTCGCTTCGCTTCGGTTATAGTCGTTTTACCCGCGTAGTTCCCGTTCCCATGGGAATATCGGGATAAAGTATAGCCTAGTTTACGCCCTGATATTATAGCTTTCCATTGGTGAAAGAATTTTTAAAATCGGTCCAGCCGTTTTGAAGATTACCCGGAACAAAGAGACAGACAGACAGACACAAATTTTTATTAATTGCTATGCCTAAAAGGCATAGGTGTCGTGCAAATAACCGTGTGAGCATGTAAAAAGCCTATTATTTTTACATTACAAACAGACACTCCAATTTTATTTATTGGTATAGATAAAGCATTTTCCCTTACTACTTAGTCTTTTTGGTGGAAATAAACAATAACACTTTTAGTATTATACTAGCAACCTGCCCTTGCTTCGGTTTCAGTCTTGCCTGCGTAGTTCCTGTGGGAAAACCGGGATAAAATATAGCCTAGGTTACTCCCTAATATTATAGCTTTCCATTGGTGAAAGAATTTTCGAAATCCGTCTAGCTGATTTGAAGATTACCCAGAACAAACAGACAGACAGACAAAAAAATATAAAGTGTGTTTTAGGCACATGTATAGTGCAAATAACCGTGTGAGCATGAAAAAAAGCTATTATTTTGACATTACAAACAGACACTCCAATTTTATTTATTGGTATAGATATGAATAAATATTATTATAATTTTAACAACCAACTTCAGCTGGACCAAATTAAAGTGGGACCACACGGAAAGCACAGCTTTCAAATAAAACAAGAATCATCAAAATCGGTTCACCCCGTTGAAAGTTCTGACGTAACAAACATAAAAAAATACAGTCAAATTGAGAACCCTTTTTTGAAGTCAGTTAAAAAGTTGTGATGAAGACCGTAAGGTACGGTAGGAGAGAAGGTTGGGTAGATAGTTACTGATAGTTCTGTGAGGCCGTAATCTCACGGAAGGAGGCGGCGGATCGTGTGCGAGTAGAGCTCCTATTCGGCGACACGTTCCGCCGCCGGCGACTCGGGCGGCGCAGGCGCGAGTATCTGCGCCTAATGCCGCCCTAGCCGAGGCCGCGGGTGATCGGACCGGGGAATTGTCCGTCACCCGCGGAGAGGCTGACCGCGCGATGGCGACCGACGTCCCAGTACGTCGAGAGGTGAGGATACCCGAAAGGGTATTCCGTCGGGCCGACCACTGACACAGTCACATCTGCTCCGGTGGTCGGCCCAACAACGAGGTGACGTGGGTACGGGTGGGTTATTGGTCCCGCGCGCCGTCCTTTCATCGCCCCGGACGGATTGGACCGCGCGTGGGCTTACTATAGCCCACCCATAAAAAAAAAAAAGAAAGATAGTTACTGAGAAGTAGCAGTATTACCAAATGTATTATGCGAAACCACAAACTTTAATAACAGACTTACTTTTCATAATCATTCTGTAGTTTTTTCAGTCTTTTAATTCATGCCATGCATGTATACACATGTTCATACATGCTTGTATCCTTTTACAACATTCTGATTCATAGCTTATTAGGTCCACTATAATTATCAATTAATTTGATAAGATAACTTTGTATAGATATTTTAATTATTAATACCTAATATTATTTTCTCAAGGAGCACATACAGGATGTGTAGTGATATTTAACAGACATGAGCTGTAAATAACCATTTTACTGTCTAAATAGTTACCATTTATTAGATAGGTAGGTCTAGTTGCGTTAGAGATGTAACAGTGAAAGACATGGTATGAACATGTAATAAGACAATATGAAAGTAACGTTGTGAGGAAAGTTTTAAGTATGAATGTAGAAGGTAGCTTTAGGGTTAAAGGAAGACTGAAGAAAAGATAGATGGTTTTCATAAAATGTGATATGGAGAGAAAACAAGTGAACAGAGAGGTGACACCTGTTAGGGTTTTATGGAAGAAGAGGATAAATAAAACTACTTTACGGATTTTATCGCGTTTGTATTTGATTTTTGATTGCCCAACGTTTCGAACACTTTGCAGCGTTCATGGTCACGGGCGGACTAAGATGTCTCATGTCCAATAAGTCATCGTTAGTGCAGAAAATTTATAATTATCTACCCGATACAGAAAATAGTTATTAAATATTGACCCATATGTTGATACAAATTAATTGTCAGTGTATGAAGAAAATGATTCTATATGAAAAAATTTAAATTGTTTATGGTTAGTAATTATTTAACAGTAAAATTAATAGTAATTATATGCGCGTATGGCGTTAATGGTCACAGGCACACTGTCAGTCAGTTAACCGATAACACTTTTAATATCTCTTTGTTAGCCTACCTGTGACACTGTAAAGTGTTTGAAATGTTGGAAAATAAAAAAGCCAATACAAACGTGATAAAATCCATACATCCCTATAAAATTTTTGGTTCGGGAATCAAACCCAAAGCCTCATGGACAGCAGTCGCGTATCATATTATTTTAGAAGATATTGGCAATTAAAATTGCCAGGGCAAGGCAACTGTAACTGTACTGTGGGCTAGTTATTAATAAAATGTAATTGCTCAAAATATCAGTGGTCTTCATATACTTGGCTAATTTTATTACAATATGATTAAATAAAACTACTAATTATACATGTAAGCAAATTGAAAATACAATTTGAATTGCAAGTGTAAAATTTTGAACGTAATTTATACAACAATTTTTTATTTTATAATTTTGACTGCACAGATAAACTACTAGACGTGGTTAAGATACAACCTACCGTGCCAGTGTTGTGGGTTCGATTACAACGCAGGATTTTCCATCTGGTATCAATTTCCAGTAGATAATAATTTGTATAATGTACATACTGTTGTTTCAAGTCTGGGTATAATTTATGACTCTTAATTGGATGTTTGTACAGTAAACAATAAGTCCTTTAAAAATAATAAATAAAAAATACAAATTTAAGAAAGATATTTGTATTTCCATTTTTTTTGCAGTCTTGTGTTTCTTATCTATGTAACTATGTTTTATTAATTATGTCATTAAATTTAATCCTTATTCCAATATAAGAATAGAACATCCTTACATCCCTTGGGAGTCATAAAAACATTTAGTACATAACTTTAAATGGGGCTAATTATATTGCAGCTGAAGCCATGCACTAAATATTTGTAGACATGGGCAAGTATATGTGTTCAAGGTTCAAGGAAAGATACATCCTGGTAGAGAACTCATAAGATAAGATCTGTAGTAGAAAAGTGTTCCAATGTCAAACAGGCATTTTTAAATGACTTCAAAAATGAAAGATTAATTGGTAGGTTTTTTTATGTATGTTCATCAATTACTTACTTGAAGATGTTTGGACCGATTTGGTAAATTCATTTTTGTTTGATAAGGTACATTATTCAGGTGTTCTAAGGACATCAGGTCACGATCCAATGATGATGAGATCTTGGAAAAATGGGGGGAATCAAATAAATTTTAATTTTATATACACACTTGAAGTCATTTGGGTAGGTATATTCATAGTCTGGTGTAACCACTAAAACAAAAAAGAAATAATTTTTAACTTAAAAAAGAAGGACGCAAAAATAATGAAGATCTAAAAAGCAAAAAATAATACCTTTTGAAATCAGTGCCTTAGGTAGAAGTTCATATAGGGTAGGTAATTTATAGGAGGCACTACCTGCAAAAATTATTATTTTGTTGCCTTTCAGTTCTTGTGTTTTTGAAGACAGTTTTTTTTTCTACTTTAAAATACTTAATAAAATACTAATTAAAATACTTATAAAGATGACTAGCTTTTGCCCGCGGCTTCGCCCGCGTAAAAATTTACTTGCATATTGAACTATTATCGCAAAAAATATTATCGGCATAAAGAGTATTACATTTCTTAATTTAAGAAATACTCTATCTACGTGTCAATTTTCATCCAAATCTGCTCAACAGTTTAAGCGTGATTGAGTAACACACATCCAAATATCTTCACAAACTTGCACATTTGAATATTACTTCCAGCCTTGTAGTTCAGATTGCCGTGCAAATACGATGATAAATATGCCTTTCCTTAGTCTCTAATAACGTACTTTTCCACTGGTGAAAAAAAAATTATATCAATCAAACACCCGCAGTTTCATTCACGTAGAAATTCCCATGCCAATACCGAGATAAAAAATGCCTATGTTACTCGCTGATATTATAAATTTACACACATAGCAAAAAAAAAAAAATAATATAAATCCCAGAAATATCAGAGATATAAATTGCCTATGTTACTCGCTGACAACTTAGGTAGCTTTCCATTAGTGAAAGAATTTTAAAAATTGCTCGACATTCCCCGGTATAGTTCTCGTTCCTGGGCAAATACCGGGATGAAAATTTTTGCCTTTCACTGATAATATAGCTTTTCATTAGTGAATAAATTTTTAAAACCATTAAATTCCCGTGATTTCACCGACATTGTACCCGATCCCGTAGGAATATCGGGATAAAAATAGCTTAAATATGTTACTCGCTTAAAAATAGCTTTCCATTAGTGAAATAATTTTAAAATCGACTTAATTCAGCCACACCGGGATAAAATATAACCTGGGATAAAATATAGTCTAAGTTATTCCTTATGTACGACTGGTAGACCTGATGGTAAAATATAATCAATATCGGTCCAGCCATTTTGAAGATTACCTGTAACGAATAGACAGACAGACAAAAAAATTTGGACCGTATTGTGTGAGCATAAATAAAACCTATTATTTTGATAGACAAACAGACGCTTCAAATTTATTTATTTGTAGAAATAGAAAATTGGAATAATATCTTGATTGTAACTTACTGTCTGGTAGCTGCTAGAAATATTACCACGCTTTCATTGTTCGTGGGTATCGCAAAATACTACTAAGACAAAGATTTACATCGACCTGGACCGGTGATGCCGTCTGGCCAACAATGTCGTGCGCCAGGTCATAAAATGTTGCTAGAACCTTTGCTTTGTAGATATATTCTACGATGGCAGAAAAGTACCTACATATCGCGTCGATCCAAAGTAATTAGGATAAGAGCAAGATAATGATGATATATCATTGCCTGGGTGTCTTCAACTATATGTGTTTTATCCTTTTGGGGCAGCCCAAAATTGTTTCTTAGTGAGTGCTTACGCCAAATAACCGATCGGTATACAAAATTTCACATTCTTAGGCTCGGTATCTTTGGCTATACACTTTCACCTTCTTTGGTTTGGTTGTTTGTTAGAGCTCGCTTATCCTTGCAAAAAAATTTTTCATAGTGCTTGGTAAGTGAGCACTAAGAAAATCTGGGGGTAATCCAAGAAAGCCGACCGTGTACTAAAATGATCCTTCCTAGGCTCAGTGATTTCGGTTAAACACTTTTCACCCCCTTAGGGCTAAAATTGCAAAAATCTCTCTTTCCCCAAGAAAGGAAACTTTATACAAAATTCCATGTTTCTAGGCCTAATGATTTCGGCTATATATTTTGCACCCCTTTTCAGAGTTGATTTTAATAAAATAATTTCTTAGAGCTCACTTACAACAAAAGAAAGAGAATTGCATAGAAAGTTTTAGTTCCTAGCTCCAAGAGTTTCGTCTATACGCTTTTCACCCACTTAAGGGGGTGATTTTCCAAAAATCCTTTGCTAGTGCTCGTGTATCCCAAGAAATAAGACGACGTAAAAAGAAAATACTTTCCCCTATTTCAACCCCTTATACCTATTTTTTCGCGATAAAAAGTAGCCTTATATCCTTTCTCAAGCTTTAGTTCATCTCTGTACCAAATTTCAACAAAACCGGTTAAGTGGTTTCGACGTGAAAGGCTATATGCTTTTCAACCCCCTTTTTTTGGGTTGGGCTGCGGTTGGCGCGCTCTTCGCACCACTCCGTCCGGGCACCCCAAGAAATACGATGGTGTAAAAAAAAATACGTTTCTAGGTCCAGTGGTTTCGGCTGTATGCTTTTTGGTATTTTAGGGGTTGAATTTCATCCCCATGTAAATGGAATTTCCAAAACGCTTAAGCGAATATTTATTTATTTATTATTAGGTGCCTCAATAAAAAGATTCGTGGTTCGATCATCGAAAATGACAAATTTCCATACAAAATGTCATCCCCTATTTCAACCCCTTATACACATTTTTTTGCGATAAAAAGTAGCTTATATCCTTTCTCAAGCTTTAGTCCATCTCTGTAACAAATTTCATCAAAATCGGTTTAGACGTGAAAGACTATATGTTTTTCACCCCCTTAAGGGGGTGAATTTCCAAAAATCCTTTGCTAGTGCTCGTGCACCCCAAGAAATACGATGGTGTAAAAAAAATACGTTTCTAGGCCCAGTGGTTGCGGCTGTATGCTTTTTGGTATTTTAGGGGTTGAATTTCATACCCATGTAAATGGAATTTCCAAAACGCTTGAGCGAATATTTATTTATTTATTATTAAGTACCTCAATACAAAGATTCGTGGTTCGATCATCGAAAATGACGAATTTCCATACAAAATGTCATCCCCTATTTCAACCCCTTATACCCATTTTTTTTGCGATAAAAAGTAGCCTATATCCTTTCTCAAGCTTTAGTCCATCTCTGTACCAAATTTCATCAAAATCGGTTTAGACGTGAAAGACTATATGTTTTTCACCCCCTTAAGGGGGTGAATTCCCAAAAATCCTTTGCTAGTGCTCGTGCACCCCAAGAAATACGATGGTGTAAAAAAAAATACGTTTCTAGGCCCAGTGGTTTCGGCTGTATGCTTTTTGGTATTTTAGGGGTTGAATTTCATCCCTATGTAAGTGAAACTACCAAAACGCTAGAACGAATATTTATTTATTTATTATCAGGTGCCTTAATACAAAGATTCACGGTTCTATCATCAAAAATGACGAATTTCCATACAAAATATCATCTCCTATTTCAACCCCTTATACCCATTTTTTCGCAATAAAAAGTAGCCTATATCCTTTTTCAAGCTTTAGTCCATCTCTGTACCAAATTTCATCAAAATCGGTTTAGACGCGAAAGACTATATGTTTTTCACCCCCTTAAGGGGGTGAATTTCCAAAAATCCTTTGCTAGTGCTCGTGCACCCCAAGAAATACGATGGTATAAAAAAAATACGTTTCTAGGTCCAGTGGTTTCGGCTGTGTGCTTTTTGGTATTTTAGGGGTTGAATTTCATCCCCATGTAAATGGAATTTCCAAAACGCTTGAGCGAATATTTATTTATTTATTATTAGGTGCCTCTATACAAAGATTCGTGGTTCGATCATCGAAAATGACGAATTTCCATACAAAATGTCATCCCCTATTTCAACCCCTTATACACATTTTTTTGCGATAAAAAGTAGCCTACATCCTTTCTCAAGCTTTAGTCCATCTCTGTACCAAATTTCATCAAAATCGGTTTAGACGTGAAAGACTATATGTTTTTCACCCCCTTAAGGGGGTGAATTTCCAAAAATCCTTTGCTAGTGCTCGTGCACCCCAAGAAATACGATGGTGTAAAAAAAAAATACGTTTCTAGGCCCAGTGGTTTCGGCTGTATGCTTTTTGGTATTTTAGGGGTTGAATTTCATCCCCATGTAAATGAAATTTCCAAAACGCTTGAACAAATATTTATTTATTTATTATTAGGTGTCTTAATACAAAGATTCATGGTTCTATCATCGAAAATGACGATTTTCCATACAAAATGTCATCCCCTATTTCAACCCCTTATACCCATTTTATCGCGATAAAAAGTAGCCTATGTCCTTTCTCAAGCTTTAGTCCATCTCTGTACCAAATTTCATCAAAATCGGTCCAGTGGTTTAGACGTGAAAGCGTAGCAGACAGACAGACAGACAGACAGACAGACAGACAGACAGACAGACAGACAGACAGAGTTACTTTCGCATTTATAATATTAGTAAGGATCAGGTGCCTTAATACAAAGATTCACGGTTCTATCATCAAAAATGACGAATTTCCATACAAAATATCATCTCCTATTTCAACCCCTTATACCCATTTTTTCGCAATAAAAAGTAGCCTATATCCTTTTTCAAGCTTTAGTCCATCTCTGTACCAAATTTCATCAAAATCGGTTTAGACGCGAAAGACTATATGTTTTTCACCCCCTTAAGGGGGTGAATTTCCAAAAATCCTTTGCTAGTGCTCGTGCACCCCAAGAAATACGATGGTATAAAAAAAATACGTTTCTAGGTCCAGTGGTTTCGGCTGTGTGCTTTTTGGTATTTTAGGGGTTGAATTTCATCCCCATGTAAATGGAATTTCCAAAACGCTTGAGCGAATATTTATTTATTTATTATTAGGTGCCTCTATACAAAGATTCGTGGTTCGATCATCGAAAATGACGAATTTCCATACAAAATGTCATCCCCTATTTCAACCCCTTATACACATTTTTTTGCGATAAAAAGTAGCCTACATCCTTTCTCAAGCTTTAGTCCATCTCTGTACCAAATTTCATCAAAATCGGTTTAGACGTGAAAGACTATATGTTTTTCACCCCCTTAAGGGGGTGAATTTCCAAAAATCCTTTGCTAGTGCTCGTGCACCCCAAGAAATACGATGGTGTAAAAAAAAAATACGTTTCTAGGCCCAGTGGTTTCGGCTGTATGCTTTTTGGTATTTTAGGGGTTGAATTTCATCCCCATGTAAATGAAATTTCCAAAACGCTTGAACAAATATTTATTTATTTATTATTAGGTGTCTTAATACAAAGATTCATGGTTCTATCATCGAAAATGACGATTTTCCATACAAAATGTCATCCCCTATTTCAACCCCTTATACCCATTTTATCGCGATAAAAAGTAGCCTATGTCCTTTCTCAAGCTTTAGTCCATCTCTGTACCAAATTTCATCAAAATCGGTCCAGTGGTTTAGACGTGAAAGCGTAGCAGACAGACAGACAGACAGACAGACAGACAGACAGACAGACAGACAGACAGAGTTACTTTCGCATTTATAATATTAGTAAGGATTTATTATTAGGTGCCTCAATAAAAAGATTCGTGGTTCGATCATCGAAAATGACAAATTTCCATACAAAATGTCATCCCCTATTTCAACCCCTTATACACATTTTTTTGCGATAAAAAGTAGCTTATATCCTTTCTCAAGCTTTAGTCCATCTCTGTAACAAATTTCATCAAAATCGGTTTAGACGTGAAAGACTATATGTTTTTCACCCCCTTAAGGGGGTGAATTTCCAAAAATCCTTTGCTAGTGCTCGTGCACCCCAAGAAATACGATGGTGTAAAAAAAATACGTTTCTAGGCCCAGTGGTTGCGGCTGTATGCTTTTTGGTATTTTAGGGGTTGAATTTCATACCCATGTAAATGGAATTTCCAAAACGCTTGAGCGAATATTTATTTATTTATTATTAAGTACCTCAATACAAAGATTCGTGGTTCGATCATCGAAAATGACGAATTTCCATACAAAATGTCATCCCCTATTTCAACCCCTTATACCCATTTTTTTTGCGATAAAAAGTAGCCTATATCCTTTCTCAAGCTTTAGTCCATCTCTGTACCAAATTTCATCAAAATCGGTTTAGACGTGAAAGACTATATGTTTTTCACCCCCTTAAGGGGGTGAATTCCCAAAAATCCTTTGCTAGTGCTCGTGCACCCCAAGAAATACGATGGTGTAAAAAAAAATACGTTTCTAGGCCCAGTGGTTTCGGCTGTATGCTTTTTGGTATTTTAGGGGTTGAATTTCATCCCTATGTAAGTGAAACTACCAAAACGCTAGAACGAATATTTATTTATTTATTATCAGGTGCCTTAATACAAAGATTCACGGTTCTATCATCAAAAATGACGAATTTCCATACAAAATATCATCTCCTATTTCAACCCCTTATACCCATTTTTTCGCAATAAAAAGTAGCCTATATCCTTTTTCAAGCTTTAGTCCATCTCTGTACCAAATTTCATCAAAATCGGTTTAGACGCGAAAGACTATATGTTTTTCACCCCCTTAAGGGGGTGAATTTCCAAAAATCCTTTGCTAGTGCTCGTGCACCCCAAGAAATACGATGGTATAAAAAAAATACGTTTCTAGGTCCAGTGGTTTCGGCTGTGTGCTTTTTGGTATTTTAGGGGTTGAATTTCATCCCCATGTAAATGGAATTTCCAAAACGCTTGAGCGAATATTTATTTATTTATTATTAGGTGCCTCTATACAAAGATTCGTGGTTCGATCATCGAAAATGACGAATTTCCATACAAAATGTCATCCCCTATTTCAACCCCTTATACACATTTTTTTGCGATAAAAAGTAGCCTACATCCTTTCTCAAGCTTTAGTCCATCTCTGTACCAAATTTCATCAAAATCGGTTTAGACGTGAAAGACTATATGTTTTTCACCCCCTTAAGGGGGTGAATTTCCAAAAATCCTTTGCTAGTGCTCGTGCACCCCAAGAAATACGATGGTGTAAAAAAAAAATACGTTTCTAGGCCCAGTGGTTTCGGCTGTATGCTTTTTGGTATTTTAGGGGTTGAATTTCATCCCCATGTAAATGAAATTTCCAAAACGCTTGAACAAATATTTATTTATTTATTATTAGGTGTCTTAATACAAAGATTCATGGTTCTATCATCGAAAATGACGATTTTCCATACAAAATGTCATCCCCTATTTCAACCCCTTATACCCATTTTATCGCGATAAAAAGTAGCCTATGTCCTTTCTCAAGCTTTAGTCCATCTCTGTACCAAATTTCATCAAAATCGGTCCAGTGGTTTAGACGTGAAAGCGTAGCAGACAGACAGACAGACAGACAGACAGACAGACAGACAGACAGACAGACAGAGTTACTTTCGCATTTATAATATTAGTAAGGATCAGGTGCCTTAATACAAAGATTCACGGTTCTATCATCAAAAATGACGAATTTCCATACAAAATATCATCTCCTATTTCAACCCCTTATACCCATTTTTTCGCAATAAAAAGTAGCCTATATCCTTTTTCAAGCTTTAGTCCATCTCTGTACCAAATTTCATCAAAATCGGTTTAGACGCGAAAGACTATATGTTTTTCACCCCCTTAAGGGGGTGAATTTCCAAAAATCCTTTGCTAGTGCTCGTGCACCCCAAGAAATACGATGGTATAAAAAAAATACGTTTCTAGGTCCAGTGGTTTCGGCTGTGTGCTTTTTGGTATTTTAGGGGTTGAATTTCATCCCCATGTAAATGGAATTTCCAAAACGCTTGAGCGAATATTTATTTATTTATTATTAGGTGCCTCTATACAAAGATTCGTGGTTCGATCATCGAAAATGACGAATTTCCATACAAAATGTCATCCCCTATTTCAACCCCTTATACACATTTTTTTGCGATAAAAAGTAGCCTACATCCTTTCTCAAGCTTTAGTCCATCTCTGTACCAAATTTCATCAAAATCGGTTTAGACGTGAAAGACTATATGTTTTTCACCCCCTTAAGGGGGTGAATTTCCAAAAATCCTTTGCTAGTGCTCGTGCACCCCAAGAAATACGATGGTGTAAAAAAAAAATACGTTTCTAGGCCCAGTGGTTTCGGCTGTATGCTTTTTGGTATTTTAGGGGTTGAATTTCATCCCCATGTAAATGAAATTTCCAAAACGCTTGAACAAATATTTATTTATTTATTATTAGGTGTCTTAATACAAAGATTCATGGTTCTATCATCGAAAATGACGATTTTCCATACAAAATGTCATCCCCTATTTCAACCCCTTATACCCATTTTATCGCGATAAAAAGTAGCCTATGTCCTTTCTCAAGCTTTAGTCCATCTCTGTACCAAATTTCATCAAAATCGGTCCAGTGGTTTAGACGTGAAAGCGTAGCAGACAGACAGACAGACAGACAGACAGACAGACAGACAGACAGACAGACAGAGTTACTTTCGCATTTATAATATTAGTAAGGATTTACACTTAAATCATATTTATAGGCATTTTATTTAAATATCTGAATGAGTGTTTGCTCTTTGGCCCGGTGATATAAGTCTGCGCCTGCACACTTAAGATCCGAAGTTGGTGTCAGTCCAGATAATGCAGTCATTATGCAACTTTAAAGGTTTTATAAAAATATTTTTAGTTGCAGATCAACTGAAAATATTAGGTCCTTACATTATGAAATTGGCGTTTTGTACGGGAGGAATATAATGTAATTTTTTTTTTGTAAAATATATTCAATTAATCAAAGTATGTACCATTGTTATCTATGTACTTTTGCAAATCTCATACTTCATTGATCCCTTTACTAAAATAAAAAACCATGGGGATGAGAATCAATAAACTCTTTGAAGGCGGTTTGGACTGTCATATAGTAGTTGAATTTTAAAAAAAATCCGGAAAAATGGTAATCTGTTGGAGTAAGGTCCGGGGAGTACGGTGGATGTCGCAAACATTCTAATTGTAGCTCATCTAACTTAGTGGTTGTTTGTTATGCAGTGTGTGGTCTTGCGTTGTCGTGAAGCAGCAGTGGCCTAGAGCGATTGACCAATCTCGGTTGTTTAGTAGCTAGTTCTTCCTTCATGGTTTGCAGTTGCTGACAATAGATATCTGCTGTAATCGTTTGCCCAGATTTTAGAAAGCTGTAGTGAACGACACCAGCGCTAGTCCACCAAACACTCACAAGTAACTTTTTTGAGTCACTTTTCGTTTAGGGCAGGATTTGGCTGGGTCTCCAGGGTTCAGCCATTGCGACAAGCGCTTCCGATTATCGTACAGTATCCACTTTCATCACAAGTAATGATTCGATTTAAAATCCCTTCGTTATTGTGTCGGTTGAGCAAAGTAACACAGCAGTCGACGCGTGTTTGCAAGTTCGATTCACTCAATTCATGAGGTACCCATTTTTCAAGGTTTCTTACTTTTCCGATTTGCTTCAAGTAGATTAATACAGTTTTGTCACTTATTTATATTGCATTTATAACGCTGCTTATTTATATTGCAACTGCTTATCCCTTCAGGTATAAGGGCGTAAATAAAATTAAAACCCAGTCTGTATGTTTTGCAATGGCTATAAGTAGGTCTTTAGGTTAGGTACTATACCACCATTTATAGAACTATGTACTTCATTCATGACTGAATAATTAATCAAATACTTAAATAGTATCGGTAACCTTTTAAGAGTATCTAGTAACCTATCTACATAAACGTGGTCCTTCATTTTATATCAATACTAGCTACCTGTTTCAGACACTTTGCAACTGCATTTTAAATCTATTGTTTCCTTGGATAATCGGTTTTAAAAAGAAAATATTTTGCTGTTTTTGGGTGAAATAGTAAGCAGCTTTTTTTATAATATATATTAAGTATAACTAACGAAGGGTGCCTTGCCTTTATTGGATTCTTTTTAAAAATCTAGTTTCTTCTCAATCAGTCAACCTCAAAGATATAAACATGTCATTGAGAGACAATTATATACGTAATAAATATACTACTAATTGCGCAAAGTATTCACAAGGATTATATTCTAGTTAAATTAAGTTGTGAATAAAAATACAAGATTTGAATTTAAAGTAACATCTGTGAGGTGACAGAGTATACAATTCCCTAACCTCTATCTTACCCGTGGATGTCGTAAAAGAGTACTAAGGAAGATAATATGAACTTAACACAGATGGCTTAGTGGTTATACTGACCTAACTTGCCAGCGTCGTAGGTTTGAATCCCACGCAGAACAACACTGTGCGATCCATGCATTGTTGTTCTGAGTCTTGATGTAATTTGTGTCTGTTTAATGTTTGTAAACTCCCCCGCAATACAAAGATTTCCTTAGTGTATGGAAGGTGTCTTTAAAAAAAAACATCTATGCAAGATAACCTCGAAGTAAAACTCTGTATTAATGCATCTGACCAGCGTGGTATATTGGGTCAATATACCTCCCACCGTGGAGGAAGCCGGAGATCAGCAGTAGAAGGGACAATTTATCAAGAGTTCGACTTGGGCTATCTATACAAATAAATTCATCAATTTCAGAATTCATTGCTCACATTGCATTGCACGTGCCTAATTTATTTCTGCTCCATCCTAGGTCGACTGGTAGAAAATGCCTAAGGCATTAAGTCCGCCTTGTACCTTTTGTGTGCAGAAGTTTTAAATAAATAAAATAAATAACATTGAAGTGTCTGTTTGTAATATCAAAATGGCGGGCTTTTTTCATGTTATTATTTGCACGACACCTATGCCTAAAAACAGGTTTAAAAATTTTTGTCTGCCTGTCTCTTTGTTTTGGGTAATCTTCAAAACAGCTGGACCGATACTGATATTATTTTACTATCAGGTAACTGTCTATATAAAGGGTAAATTTAGGATATATTTTATCCCGGTAATCTCACGGAAACGAGAATTACGCAAGTAAGGGGACTAAAACCTTTGGGTTTAGTCCCCTTACGAGCGAAGGGTGGACGAGGGCGAGTTGTTAGTCGAACGGAGCGAGGGCGAATTGCTAGTCGTGAATAATTATGGCAAAGAGCTGAGCTCGGTATCTTGGCATTTGTCATTGGTATTCGGTTTATGTTATATTATACGTCTTAAGACATATCTAAGTTGTATTCAAATCTCAACAGATATCGAGGAATCTGTGGCAATGATCGACTCAATGGCAATTGGGAGAAGACTGGGTTACGTCGCCCTTACGTTGCTACGGGGTGTGCCCTTAGGCTTACCCTTAAAATCAATTCTAATTTGGAATCCGATTCAATTCCAATCTCACCAAACTTATATTTGGCACTCTTAAATAAAATCGAGAATGAATTCTGCGCGTTTGCCGTTGTTGTTTTCACTAAAAGTGCCGTATTTTATTACTTTAAAATAATAACGTTACCGAACTCGATCATCACAAAGACGCTTTCTTGAAAGCGTGCAACAGTAACGATTTTAAACTCGAATGTATACGTCAAAATCACGTCGGGAGTAGCAAATATTTGACTTAATCGATGAGAGTCGAATTCATTTAGTTTAAAAAATTCCACTGAATTCGATTCCAATCGTGCGCTAGTGTCGTTTTCAAGAGTACCAAATTGCTCAAATTCGAGCTGCGATTGGATTTAGGATTGGAATCGAGATTCAAGAGTAGGTACACAGATCATGGCTTTGTTTTTATGGTTGTCTAAGACGATAGACGGCATGCGACTCTATAACCTACGGTATTCCCTTCCTATTGCCATTGGACCGACTGCTGGTACCGATTCGATAGTCTCCCAAAAAGGGCTTCAACATACACGGTAAAATCATGAAAAATGATATATTTATTGAGAATAAACGAGTGATGGGACAAAATGTATTATAACAACGCGATAACGCACGCATATATCCTCTGCACTGCCATGAAAAAAATTAATGCGTCTGAAATAAAGAACAGTTAATAAAATTATAATTTTAAATTTGTAACACCACACATTCGCATAATTTATTCAAAATGTATTCCATATAGACAAATATACTCTTGAATTATATTCTTATTCCGTCGACAATATACATACGTAAAGAAGAATTAGCTTATATAGATATAACTCTGATTGGTATATGATTTTTTCAGGGCAGTAAAGATAACATGAGCATCGTGCTGGTAACGTTCCCAGGGGCGCCGAAGCCCAACGCGGAGGCCCAGCGCGCCGATCGGGAGCTCGACGAGACCCTCCGACAGAGGCTTACAGGTTGCTATCATTCACTACTGCATGCCTGTTCATACAAACACAGAGATAGACATACAAATAATTATATAGTTGATCAGGTGCCGGAATGTAAGAACGATAATAATGCCAGGGCTTAACCCTAGAACTACAAACCGGGGAATATAACAACCCCAGGTAAATTTTGAACTGCGTTTATAAGTTTAAATAGTGTTTTCACCAACTAAATCTTGATAAAATTGAATTTGCATTTCATCTTATCAGATTTGGGATGAAAAAACAAAAAAAAAATCGCAAGTACGCAAAGGTCCAAGATTTTCAAAACGATTTTATGAGCCAAAAAGCCTTGGTAAATATATATATTTTGTAGTTTATACATAAATAAAATTGGTTTGTAGTTCTAGGATTAATTTTTGTACCATGATCACGTGGTATTTTCCTGGGATAGGAAATCATTTTGAATATTATAGGGATAAAATACTCGGAATGAGACCTATAAATAATCTCATTATTCATCATACTCGTGCTGTTATGTAGGGCTGCCAATTTAAATGACTGCACACACGGCGCACAGTTAAGATATCGTTCTATCCTACTGAGTGTCGTGGGTTCGGACCCACGTAGCAAAATAATTTGTGTGATCCCCAAAATTTTGTTCTCAGTCTGGGTGTTTTTCGTATCCTTTAGTTATTAGTTTAAAGTCCCTCGTAAGACAGGGATTGCTTTCTTAGTTCCAAGTTTTTTAAAATATAAATAAACCTGTAGAAAATAATAACCAATAGGAATTTCATATTTACTTCAATAATCATAGTAATTTATCTTTCACTAATCCATTTTCGTTGCTAACAAATTTACAGAAATCGGTCCTGGTTTTTGGGAAATTTATCATGCTATGTTTTTATTTGCCAAAAATTACGTAATTTGCGAGTCGTGATTCAAATATTTTTGAAAGCATTGCCCATTCACAGCCTTAACGTAGATTTATGATGACGATTCGTAGTCTCGAAGCTGAATCATTTTGGTTAGGAGTTTCCTTATGAGAGCTTTCGCAGTTTGGCAGCCCTATTATTTCTCCATTTGTTAGGTCCCGAGTTGTATTAATAATTGTAGTGATAGAAAGATAACAGACCATAATATAAGAATTCTTAATATGTTTTATAATTGGACTACTGATTGAAGGCAATTCTTCTGGGGAACTTTCGAATTAGAGATAATCGATCCTCATATGCTATATATTAATTTCGTAATATAATTTCTTGCAACTATCATTCACATTCAGTTTTCTCAAATAAAAGTCGTCTCTATCACCATTTTGGAGCATATTTGACGGAAATCCATATAACATTGCTGTTTTAAGCAATACCTTTGTACTCCATGCATTTTCTTGGGGATCATGATATTAATAAAAAAAAAAACACAAATTCGTAAGTTACATTTCAATTCACTGTGAAAATGTAATTAAAAAAAAAATGAGATTTTTCGTAAACCGTAAACATCTAAATCTAAAACGCAAACAAGAGCTGTTGAAATTTACCAAAGTAAATGATTTTAGGGTCGATTTTATGACGTATATTCAATACTAGTTGGAAACTATTTTACAAAGCATTGTACGCTGTTGTTCTTATCAGCTTTTAGTATGAATTTTTGATATCACAACCTAAAATATATCCGTGTGATGACGGATTAAGAATACAATTCACCGATCATTTTACTGCCGGTGAGTGCCGTCGTGAAAGATGACTAAGAGATATGATATGCAGATTAAACAGAGATGGAATACTCGACATAAAACCTTATACCATCTTTTCCATGTGGTGACGGAGTAAGAATATAAATCACCATCCCCTATCTTGTCGTAAAAGACGTCTAAAACATATAATACCCATATAACATCTATGCAAGAGAAGGAACACTCAAAATAAAACCCTATACCTGTTTGACCAGCATGGTAAAGTTAATTTCCTTCCTATTGTGGAGGAGGCTTGATAGCCGAGGCAGCTCTATATGAGCTGATATGATGATGAAATGTGTCTCTCTGACCAGCGTCGTGTAGTAGGTTAAAATTTCTCTGCCACTGTGGATGCGGTTCGAGACCGATAGTGGTATGTACAATAATGTACATATTATTATAATATATTGAAAAAATATATACATATATATTCTTTTACATGTTATAGAATAATATCGAGTCCTATTAATGTTAGTTTTATTTAGATATATTTTTGCCCATTTAGTTGCCATAATTGCCAAAATAATTAGTTTATAGTACATGTTTATAGTACAAACAGTCAAGTTTATCTTTTACGTGTAGCTTGACTATTAATAGATGCTTTGCTAAATATCGTAGTTATTTTTAAAGTTCAAATGAGGAAGGAAATAACCTTTATTTTTCAAACAATGTAGTTTAAAATTGTTTTAGCCATCACAATTACTGTTTAAAATTTAAATTAAATTATCAGGTAGGAGTTCCTGCAGATGACGCAGTGGTTTCAATGGCGATCTTAGGTACCGCCCGCTATAGGTTCCATAACTATACAGAACGAGTGTTTGATTTACAAATTAAGTGTTCACAGTTTTGTGTTCGTTAGTGGAGTCTATGAATACTACCAACCCATGCATTGCTTGTGGATGTCGTAAAAGACGACTAAGACCTTTTACCTGGACCTTCACCTGGTTTTGGTCAACAATTACTATTAAAAATGATGTTTGAGTAGTAGTAATTCACTACTGCGTTTCGTTCAGTGAGCTAGACTTACAAAGATCGAGGATTTGAAAAAAGTGACAATAAGCCAATTTATAATATTTTAATAGCCCGGGCAAAAGGTCAACTTTCTGTGGCCAACTCTTGGCCCTACAAGTAACCAATACATATATCTTTACACTGACAATCACCGCCTCGCTAACCTTCACTCTTTACGATGGCCATTAGTGGGAACTATATCCTTGTACATTTCAGCTTATCGTCCTTTTTCCTGTTTGGCATGCCTGTCATTTCACGCAGGAGATGTATATTTAACTATTGCTTCCCTGAATTAGTCATATTCTAAATTAAGAGTCGTTGCGATCGTTTGCGATCAATCATTGTATCGAATGATGTGAAACCGACTGTTTCATTGTAACAGTTGTTATAACAAATTTAGTTTTTAAATTATTGATTAAACATTTGGCATATTTAGGAAAATTATAAAAAAAAATCTCTAATTCCTCTTTTCTCACTAATTAATGCCTTCTGGTGACGAAGTAAGAATACAATTCACCACTTCCTGTCTTGCCCCTGGATGCCGTAAAAGACGACTAAGGGATATAAAACCTGAAATGTCTGAGCAGCATGGTATAGTAGATCGAATGCCCTCCCATTGTGGAGGTGGCCCGAGCTCAACAGTGGGACGTATATGGGCTGCGATGGTTGGTGTAGGATTTTGTTTGAGAGTTTTCCTTGCATAGATGTTATATGCTTATTATATCCCATAGTCCTCTTTTACGACATCCACGGGTAAGATAGGGGGAGTGGTGAATTGTATTCTTACTCCGTCACCACAAGGAACTCTTCGTAACTATTCAGTTATAATTGTATTAAACAATGACACTACTAAGTATATTATCAAAATTACTGTGATTAAACATTTGACATGCTACGTTATTTATAAAAACTTGTTTACCAGTTCAAAATTATTGCCACGCACGGAATTATTTTCAAACGTCAGACTTATGCTTACATCCATCGACTGCATAGATGGCGCGGGCGTAGTGGTTAGGATACTGACCTGCCATGCCAGTGTCGTGAATACGATTTCCATGCAGGACAATTTTTGCGAGACTTTGTGCGATTCGCAATTTTTTTTTGTTTTGAGTTTGAGTGTAATTTATGACCTTTAAATTATATGTTTGTAAAGACCTCAGCCATACAAGGATTATTTCATTAGTGCAGGATGTTGTCTACACTAATATTATAGAGGCATTCTATTTTTGTATGTTTGTTAGGAATAAACTCAAAAACTACCGGATGGAATTCGATAATTCTTTCACCGTGCTACATTATCCCTGAGTAACATAGGCTATATATTATCTCGGTATTCCCACGGGAACGGGAACTACGCGGGTAAGGCGACTGAAACCGAAGCGAAACGAGGGCGAGTAGCTAGTCTATAATAAAAAAAAAAATAGAAATTACTGTCAATTGTTGTAACAATTGGGCTAGTGTAGGGCTTCCAATGGCGCGGGATCCCGGTATTGCGGGATCCCGCAACATTTTCCAATCCCGCATGATGCGGGATTACGCGTGCGGGATTCGCGGGATTTGCGGGACTGAAAAAAAAGCGTGTATGCAACCTCAAACATAATAATCTCTCAAACTCAAACAGTAACATATCCTATATAAATTTGCAGTTTAGAAATGTGTTTTTATTAGTTGATTTTTAATTTTCTTTGTGTATTTTTTTGAAGAAGAATTTATGAAGATTTGTTTTGATTTGTTTTTTTATTCAGCATTTGTTACTGTTTATTGTGAAGAAAAAAAAACGGTGTAATTTGATTGATCTCGTACCAGCAGTTAATCTATACCAATAAATAAAATTGGAGTGTCTGTTTGTAATGTCAAAATTATAGACTTTTTTCATGCTCACACGGTTATTTGCACGACACCTATGCCTAAAATAGCAATTAAAAAATTTTTGTCTGTCTGTCTGTCTGTTTGTTCCGGGTAATCTTCAAAACGGCTGGACCGATTTCAAAAATTCTTTCACCAATGGAAAGCTATAATATCAGGGCGTTAACTAGGCTATATTTTATCCCGGTATTCCCACGGGAACGGGAACTACGCGGGTAAAACGACTATAACCTATAACCGAAGCGAAGCGAGGGCGGGTTGCTAGTACTTAAATAAATATGGAGTTAATTGATAATTCATAGGGTTTTTGTGATTTAAAAACGGAGTAATTTCATTGATCTAATACTAATACTTTAATAAATGTCCAGTTAGTTGATTAATTCATTCATTTTTGTTACAAACAAACGGTGTAATTTGATTGATCTCATATTAATAGTAATATGTACGTAAATAAATGTGGAGTTGATTAATTCATGGGTTTATTTGGTTTATATAAATGTGGATATTTTCAATATGCGGGATCCCGCAAATACCGAGATCCCGTGGGATTGAAGATTCTTAATCCCGCAAATTGAATCGACCGAGATTGAATTCAGGCTGCGGGATTGGAAGCCCTAGGCTAGTGTGATGCCTACGTGCATATAGTAACCAAGTTGTTGGTCGCATTCTCTTTAGGTAACAATATAACCGTGCCATCTATCAGAAAATGTTGCCACATTGTTTTGGTGGATATCATTACAACTCACATATGCCCCACTGCAGGGCTGGTGCCTCTTCCATAATAGTAAGAAAATTGACCTGCCACGCTGGTCAAAGTTTGGTATAGGATTTCATTTCGAGATTTCACTCTTCTCTTGCATATATGTTATATGCATATTTATATCTTTCAATAGTCTTTTACGACACCCTCAGGCAGAATGGGGTGGTAAATTGTATTATTACTCTGTCACCACGCGGCAAATAACTGGTTATGCCTATGTTTGTTGTTACCAATGTGTATTCTTATGCACTTCGGCTCAGTAATTTCCAAAGAGAGAAATTAAAAATTGGAGTAATTAAAATATTCGCGATTAACGATTCGAAACTTGTGTGCGATGTTTATATGAATAGTAAAAACACTTGTGTACATAATTCTGTAATATGTAATACTATGGTATTTGTTCATTTAAGTTGAATTCATTATAATCTGTAATGATTTATGACGTTTGTTATGATGTAGCATCGTTTATGAAGTGAAATCTTTTTTAGCGTCGTTGTGATTTAAAAGTCGATGAAACGAAAAAGCGACAGTAAAAAGAGACAGACACATAAATTCATATGATTTAACGTGGGAGAAAATGAGATAGGAAGCATTGTACAATGGTTCTTATATTCGTGTTTCTCTTAGTGCTCTGCTTCTACATTCGTGTTTACGAGACATAGTGGGAGTTTTGCTTGGGTATCAGCGTTGTACGTGTATCAATATGTTTGTGCGCGCATGCGTAGAACAAGATGTGTGCAAAATTTTTTAAGGTTTCATTTCTACCACGTGTGAATTACAGGTTTTTTTTTAATTTTTATTTTTAACCAGCAACCCGCCCTCGCTTCGCTTCTTCTTAACAAGACTTGGTTATTTTTTTATTTCTTTTTTATTGCCAACGGTGGCAAACGAGCAAGCAGCTCACCTGATGGTAAGTGATACTGCCGCACATGGACCTTTGCAATGATTTAGTTTGCTTTGGTTATTGAACCAAGTCTTGTTAACCAAGACTTGGTTATTGAACTAAGTCTTGTAGAACTGTCTCTGACGATTGTTCGACCAGACGGCATCATTGAAAGAATTATTGAGTCGACTCTGACTAATTGGCTTAAGAACAGGATGGAAAGAAAGAATAGTTTATTGTTACAATCCTTTAGCAAAACACATAAAAGAACATCCTTACTAATATTATAAATGGGAAAGTAAGGATGTTTGTTTGTTACGCTTTCACGTTTAAACTACTGAACCGATTTCAAAAATTCTTTCAGCAATGGAAAGCTATAATATCAGGGAGTAACATAGGCTATTTTATCCCGGTATCCCCACGGGAACGGGAACTACGCCGCGGGTAAGGCGACTGAAACCGAAGCGAAGCGAGGGCGGTTGCTAGTACAATATATGTTTGAGTTATATTAACTAGGAGCTCATCACGTGCCTGTACAAAGTCCCGTGGGTGATGGTGGCATATGTTATAGAGAAAGATAGTTTCCCAACCCCATTGCTTCGTTGAAGCAGCAACGCGATTGTAATGCGTGTTTACTAAGTTTCCGAGATCGTTATCAAATTTATGACAATCATAGCAATATTTACTATCAGGGGATGACATCATTTATTTAAGTAACTCGCTGTTGTAGTTGTGCTGTATTCTGATAACTATTTATGTGCTATTCACTACGGAGATACTTGTTTTTTTTTCCTAGTATGTCTTAGACGAATAGTCAGATGCTTGTAAAATTTTATTTTCCTAAGAGTATGGCGTTTTTTGTGTAACCACTAACCACTTAACCACTCTCTATCTTGCCGTGGATGTCGTATAAGACGACTAAGGGATATAATACGCATATAATAGCTATGCAAGAGAAACTAATCTCGAAATAAAACCCTATACCAACCTGTCTGACCAGCATGGTATAGTAAGGGTAATTTCCCTCCTAATGTGGAGGAGGCTCGAGCCCAACTACGCGACGTATATGAGCTGAATTAATTGATGATGATGAAGAGTATGGTCGTCGTTTTCCATGTCCAGATCACACACATCACATCTCTTATCCGTGGGTGTCGTAAAAGATGACTAAGAGATATAATATGCAAATAAGATCGACGCAAGAGAAGGAAAACTCGAAATGAATTAATTTTGTACTACCAATAAATGTTGTATCAAAATGAAATCTAATTCTGTAGCGGATAGGTATAAATTTTCATAATAATGATGACTTGTTGGATGTTAGACACCACAGTCCTACCGTCACAATGCACACTGATAAGTGTTGGAAACATCGGGCAATCAAAAATCAAATATCGTGATAAAATTCGTAAAAACATAATTGTGTAATACTCCCGTAAAAATCAGAGATGGTTTCGGTTGTCATAGGAAAGCCCATGCTAGTCTAGTTGGTAGGGTGGTGGGAAAAATTTTCCAATAAGTATGGGCAATAATTTTTCGTAGTCGTGTTGCCTAAATATTGTTTGCTGCCCAGCGTGATATTGAGGGTCAGTAAAAGTCTTCAGCAAGTTGTAAGTTGGGAAGTGGGCCCAGTAGAGGGCACAAAGTGGGGGTGAAATTAAAATTATATGGTTAACACTATATGATTTTAATGTCGCTGTATTTACTCCTAAGGAGGGTATAAGTATAAAAACGGACAACTATACAGCCTGACAATAATTATGGTGGTTTAAGAATGTTATATATGGAAGGAATGTGTTGCCAATCCTTTCGTTCGCGGATGTTGATAGAGTTTGAGCCGGATAACATAACCGTAAGAGGTGAAATACTCAAATAATTTCCGCCGACAAATTGCTGTTGAGTTTCCCGATTTGTATACCTATAGTTACCTACGTATGTTTAATAGCAATCCGCCCTCGCTTCGCTTCGGTTATAGGTTATAGTAGCTTTACCCGCGTAGTTCCCGTTCATGTGGGAATACCGGGATAAAATATAGCCTAGTTTACGCCCTGATATTATAGCTTTCCATTGGTGAAAGAATTTTTGAAATCGTTCCAGCCGTTTTGAAGATTACCCGGAACAAACAGACAGACAGACAAAAATTTTTTAATTGCCATTTTAGGCATAGGTGTCGTGCAAATAACCGTGTGAGCATGAAAAAAGCCTATTATTTTGACATTACAAACAAACACTCCAATTTTATTTATTGGTATAGATTTGCCATCTGGCTACAGAAATACCGCAAAGAGTTTAGCTTTGGCGGCAGAGTATTTTTTGAAGTGAAACTTCTTTAGAATCGCTGTGATTTCAAACTCGATGAAACGAAAGAGCGAGTCCATAGAGACACAAACACGTAAATGTATAGGATTCAGCCGGCGAGAGAATGAGATAAAGGATAAAGGGTAAAGATAAAGGGATAAAGAAGTTTCACTTCTGCCATGCGTACTTTGTACTCACGCTCTTTTTTTTAGTGTTTGTGACACCGAGTATAATATTGTTTCAGTTTTAGATGTGATCTTTACGTAGTATAAAATGAAGGCACCTTTTTTGACCTGTTAACGTTTTATAAATCGATCACTGCCGGCTGCATGCACGAAAAAATACAACTCATTGTCACGTGCCGCCTGAGTTGAGCGTGCAAGCTAGAGCGCGGCACAAGCGATGGAGAGGCACGGTCGGCCTAAGCGTTCGGCTTGTGACGGTTCTATCACCTGTATAATTCAATTAAAAAAATATTTGAATTAACGCGTGCAAATAAATGATAATTTATCGAAAAAATAGGAATTTTCAATAAATTCCTTCATATATTATACAAAATGATGATAATTCAGTGACAAAAATTCAATTCATAAAATATACAATTTGTCATTCAATTTTTCTTACGACATTATCACCTAAATTTGTCGTCCGTAAACAGACTTTACACAGAAGCAATTTTTTTTAGAAGCACAATATCCCTGCACTAAGGAAATAATTATTGTATTCCGACAGTTTTACAAATATATAATTAATCTGACACAAAGTAGGTACATCTAGACTCGGCACAACAATTTGTGAGGCATGGTAGGTTGGTAACCACTACATCCATATGCTCTCCCGCTGGATGTTAGATTAAGGATATTATGGATATGGATAAGATGTTTCGGATCTGAATGAAATGAAAGCCCAACTTTCTGAGGGTGATTGCGTGTGGAGGGTTTTGGTGGTGCCCTTGGTATCACCGAGCCTCAATGCACGCATTCACACTCCCTCCGCTTTCTTCGCGGTAGGCAACGGCCTTGTAAAGGTCCATGAGCGGCAGCAACACTTACCATCAGGTGTACTGTTTGCTCGTTTGCCACCGTTTGCAATAAAAAAAAATAAAAAATTTGGATACGGGTATTAGAATAACATAATATCGTTTTCGGTTACAGATATGAAACTATATCTGACAGTTTTGTAAAATTTCTGTTTCGATTCAATTTTTAGGAAATTTTAAATGGGTAATGCTAAGCGTGGTGATAGTCCGTGTGCTGACGGCGTAAGAATACAATTCATCACTCCGTCTCTTACCCGTGGGTGTGGTAAAAGGCGACTAAGGGATATATAATGCAGATAATATGTATGCAAGAGGAGGAAAACTAGCTAAGCCAATATGTTTGACCAGCTTGATAATATGTCAATTTCCATCTCATTGTGGATGACCCTCGAGTCCAATATTTTCCTTAGGAGAGGGTTACTTATAGGCTGCCCGTTGGGCTGGTTGGACGAAAACCTGTTGTAACTCATCTCATATAGGCAACGATCCTATAAGAAATTATACGATACTTTTATATCACATATTTTTATTTTATATATTGACTGCACAGATGACGTAGTAGTTATGACATCGATTTACCGTGGCCAGTTTCGTGGGTTCAAATCACACGCAGGACAACACTTTGTGCGATCCACAAATTGTTGTGACTTAGTCTTGATGTAATTTGTATCCGTTAATTATGTGTTTGTAAAGTCCCTCGCAATACAATGAATATTCTGGGGCGGCGCAGGCGCGATTATCTGCGCATGATGCCGCCCTAGCTGAGGCCGCGGGTGACTGGACCGGAGAGTTAGTCCGTCACCCGCCGAGAGGCCGACCGCGTGAGGAAAAACCGACGTCCTCCGCGTGGAGTATTCCGTCGGACCGACCACTGACGTTACCTGCGCCCTGCGCCAACGACGATGGCGACGTGTCACGGGTGGGTTACGGGTGTGCGTGCTTATGCCACTCTGTCGCCCCGGACTCCACCCCAAAAAAAAAAAATACAAGGATTATTTCCATAGTGTAATGTGTTGTCTTTAATAAAAAATATCGGTTTTGGTTACCGTTTCAGATATTTTTATATCATCAAAACTGCGCAACGAATTTGGATGCAGTTTGCCCGTTATTCATACCTAGTCGCCTAATCGGCATCTGTCGAGTTTGATAGAAATAAAATTATAGCAATGCGTTTCTTTAAAAGTATGTTCATTTTCTATTCCAAGACTGTTGATATGCATAATTCTTTCCACGATTAGAATCCAATTACAAACCGCACAACGCAATCGTATGTGAGAATAAACATGCAAGTTTATACTTCTGTCCCTGACAATGGCAAGTTATTTGATATAAAGGAAATAAGTAAATTGCATATTTTGCTTTTTTTTTTACAACACACTAACAAATTGGCGCGGTTTTACCCGCGTAGTTGTTGTTCCCCGTTATCCATGTGGTTACGGAATAAGAATACAGCTCACCACTCCCTATCTTGCCCTTGAATGTCGTAAAACACGACTAAGGGGTATAATACGCATATAACGTCTATGCAAGAGAAAAAAAAACTCAAACCTTTTTCATATAGAAGAATTTTTTAACAACGATTTGTAATAATGATGACTTGTTGGACCTGAGACATCTTAATCCGCCTGTGACTATGAACGCTGCAAACACACACTTCGAACACTTTGAAACGTCGGGCAATCAAAAGTCAAATACAAACGCGATAAAATCCGTAATTTTATTTACAGACAGACAGACAAAAATTATTGAACTAGTTTTTATTCATAGCTATCATGCAAATATGCGTATGTGCATGAAAGCTATCTGCTATTTTAACATTACAAACAGACATGTAAATTTTATTTATTTGTATAGATATTGAATATCGCGTAGGTACTTATTTTACGAAAGTATGATATTAAAATTGTCATATAATGGAATTCTTTCCGTTTACATCACTATTTCATTCCGCATATCGTAAAAGAAGACTAATGACCAAAAGAAGGTACTCACAAATCTAAACTCAATGCATCAGGTTTTCTGTGTGGTGTAAGAATATAATTCAACACACCCTTTCTTGTCTGTGGGTGTCGTAAAAGGTGACTGAGGTATGTTATCTATACAAATAAATAATATTGGAGTGTCTGTTTGTAATGTCAAAATTTTTCCGTGTGGTGACGGAGTAAGAATACAATTCACCACCCCCTATCTTACCCGTGGGTGATCGTACGAGACGACTAAGGGATATAAAACGCATATAACATCTATGCGAGAGAAGGAAAACTCGAAATAAAACCCTATACCAACACGTCTGACCAGCGTGGTATAGTAGGTCAATTACCCTTCCATTATGGAGGAGGCCCGAGCCCAGCAGTGGGACATATAGGGGCTGAGATGATGATGATGACGGTTATTTGCACTATACATATGCCTAAAATACACTTTATATTTTTTTGTCTGTCTGTCTGTTTGTTCCGGGTAATCTTCAAAACGGCTGGACCGATTTCAAAAATTCTTTAAACAATGGAAAGCTGTAATATCAGGGAGTAAACTAGGCTATATTTTATCCTGATATTCCCACGGGAACGGGAACTACGCAGGAAAGACTGAAACCGAAGCGAAGCGAGGGCGGGTTGCTAGTATGCAAATAACATCTATGCCAGAGAAGGAAACCTCGAAATAAATCGCTATGCTAATACTCATCAGCATTGGTATACTAGGTAAATTTCCCTCCTGTTGTGAAGGAGGCTCAAGCCTAGGAGGGTGACGTATATGAGCTGAGAGGATGATGATGAGCACCAGCTTTCTATAGGTTCTTTCTCACTGCTGAGGCTGGAAGAAAAATCAGCCTTTAGTGATTGAGAACAATCGGTCATTAGTGATGGGAGAAAATGGTGTCTTTAGTGATTTCATTCATTGCAACAACGAAGCGTAATTCAACCTCCCTCTGTAGCGTGGCCCTATGAGCCTATGGATTTCCAAAGGATCTTACAAATGTTTTTTTTTTTTGAAAGACAACATCCTGCTCTAAGGAAATTAATACTTGTTGTATTGCGGGGGCTTTACAAACATATAATTAACGGACACAAATTACATTGACAAATTGTTTAAATGAATATCTAATTTACGTTTATATTTTTAAACTAGCAACCCGCCCTCGCTTCGCTTCGGTTATAGGTTATAGTCGTTTTACCCGCGTAGTTCCCGTTGGAATACCGGGATAAAATATAGCCTAATTTACGCCCTATAATATCAATTATAGCTTGCCATTGGTGAAAGAATTTTTGAAATCGGTCCAGCCGTTTTGAAGATTACCCGGAACAAACAGACAGACAAAAATTTTTTAATTGCTATTTTAGGCTAGGTGTCGTGCAAATAACCGTGTGAGCATGAAAAAAGCCTATTATTTTGACATTACTAACAGACACTCCAATTTTATTCATTGGTATTAATGATTTCTGATGTTTACGCTAGTTTTACACATTTTAAATAAAACTACTACGGGCGGACTAAAGAGACCCGTGACCATGAACGCTGCAAAGCGTTGGAAACGTCGAGCAATCAAAAATCAAATACAAACGCGATAAAATCTGTAAAGTAGTTTTATTTAAAATTTTTAAATTTTATTTGAATATCCCAATGAGTTTGAGTAGACTTCTTTTGCTGTAATACAGTTTTACTAAATTAGTATTTATTTTATAATGTGCAGTCATCGCCCTGTTACAATTTTATTATATTTATAGATGATTTCATAATTCATCCGTCGATTAGTTTGCCAACTACATTGCTTCCATGTTTATTATATTCGATTTCGTGTTTGGAATATTAATTAGCCGTTATTAAAGACGTGTACAGACTTGTCTAAAGTAAGGACAATCATTTTTGTTTTTGGTATATAAACAAGCTAGCCTGGTTGTTGCAGGTGTGGGGACAGGTCAATTTTTTTAAATATTCATGGCCATGGAAACATCGTCCTTCAGTTTAATATATTGTTTGCTTAATAATCTGAATAGAACCAAATCTTATAACAAATTCTTCATAACCTATAGCGTATTATTCCACTTCTTCACAATGTATTCTTACTTTTAAAAAACAAACAAGTGACAATTTGATTGTCATTCGTCAGCCCACGCTGGTCTAGTTGGTGCTTGGGACTGATTTACAATAGGTATGGTTTCGAGTCCCGCGTGTGGCAATAATATTTCGCTCGTAAACAAGTTTTAATAATTATTCTAATATCTTAAATGCAAAAATTTACTTTCTTTACGTGGATAAATACCTATATCTTCATCCCCTTTCTTGCCGGAGAGTATCGTAAAAGACGACTAAGGGATATAATATGCTTTTATTATCTAATCAAGAGAAGATAAATTCGAAATAAAACCCTATACCAATATCTCTGACCAGCATCGTATAGTACGTCAATTGCCCTCCTAATATGGAGGAGGCTCGAGTCCAACAGCCATATATGAGCTGAACCGAACGAACAAACATACTTCGTCACTACGCAAATAAATACGTATACCTATATTCTATTAAAAAATAAAAATAAAAAAGAGCGTGCGTACAAAGTACGCATGTCAGAGTGAAACTTCTTTATCCTTTATCTCGCCGGCTGAACATTTAAGTGTTTGTGTCTCTATGGACTCGCTTTTTCGTTTCATCCAGTTTGAAATCGCAACGATTCTAAAGAAGTTTGGCTTCAAAATCCTAAAGGAATTCTTATGGTGTGTTGTCTGCTTAGTTGTCAACCCTGACCCCGAAACTATTTGCAGTCGTAACACAATTGTTTTGTAGTGATGATCTTTACGTGATCATTTTACGAAAATACATATCTTTTACAAATCTTAATAGTTGGGTTATGTAGCAAACTTGTGATTCTATCACCAATATCATCATCATCATCTCGGCTTATATTATTATATGTCCCACTGCTGGGCATATATGACACGAGAAAGGCTTGACCTTTTCCAAAATAGGAAGGAATTAGACCTTACTATACCATGTTGGTCAGACATGTTGGTTTTATTTCGAATTTTCTTTCTCTTGCATAGATGTTATATGCCTATTATATCCCTTAGTCGTCTTTTACGATATCCACGGCCAAGATAGGGAATGGTGAATTGTATCCTTACTCAATCAACACATGGCCGAGAGTAATTACTGATTTGTTATTAGCGGAAATAGGTAAGTGTAAACAATCTTGCGGTTAAAATTTTACTCGGTGTTTAGCCAAATTTTATTAGTTACTTTGTTGTAGGTGTTATACGTGAAAAGGATCCAAAATACAACATAAATACATTTTATGAAAGCTAAATTTCATAAACTAGTGCAAATTGGATGCGTTGCTTTGCAATTGTGCCTATATCCATTATTTTCCCTATATGTATGAGCGCGTTTTCTCTACTTTGTAGTCGATTTTGACTGCACAGAGTGGTTAAGATACCAATCTGCCTGTGTCGTGGGTTTGATTCCCATTGTACGATTCACAAATTGTTGTTCTGTGTCTGGCTGTAATTTGTGTCCTATGAATTGTATGCTAAAATCCCTGCAATACAAGGATTATTTCCTTAGTGCCGAGTGCAGTCTATTAAAAAAAGTTAATAAAAATGTCAATATTAACTCTGTTTTAATATCACTATATAATATTTTTGAATGTGCATGCCGCCACTTGTTTTGACTCTCTCCGTTCTTAAAGTTCTCTGCTTCTCTAAATTGCATGGCATTTAAATTCGTTATTTGAAGAATATTAAGAACATCGTATACGGGCTTTCAATAAACAGTTATTTAGTCCAGACCATGTAATGCTTATAATGTTATCTGTGGCACGTGTCTAGCAATCTGTGACGACATAAATAAATAATGAGGCATCGTACTATTCGCTTGAGTCTATAGAATAATAAATATTATGTCTATGGACCATTTGAATATTTAAATTAAGAATACAAACGTAGGGTTGGGACTTTAGATTATTTTGAATAATCTAAGCGATTGACTTTTTGCATACATTTAGGTATATAATAGCTAATATAATTAAAATGAAAGATTCGTTAGTTTATTGTTCTTGCATTGATATTATTATCTTTATATATTTTCTAAAAGACATCTTTCGCTACTAGAGCGTACGATTATTTATTATTAACTGTTCAAAGTCCTTTTAGTATCTACGTTTATTTTTTTAATTTGTAAATGATTAGTCTATGTAATAATTAATGCTTGCCATTTTTCTTATTTATTGTAGTATTAAGGAAAATACAGGTATTATTCGATTATACCTAGTAATAAGTTTTATAGTCAATTCTGTCTTTTCAAAATAAAACCCTAATATCTATTCATCTTTACTTACTTCTAGAAATTTGACAGATATAGTGACGTGCCTCCTATTAATGTAAGAATATATTAGTAAATAGCGTTTGTCAATTAAACCTAGTGTTAAAATTAAAAAAAAAAATTAAGTCATCATCATCATCCTGCTCTTATCCCAATTACTTGGGGTCGACGCAATGTCATCTGTTTTGACATATTGCAAAAAGTTTCGGCAATGACTTTTATGACCGGCCGCCTGCCTGACGTCAGAAAAACGTCGTCAGAAAGACGTCAAAAAAAAATTAAGTAATTAATAATATTTACATCATAGTTACTATTTATTGTGGTTATTCATTTAGATTATTTATTATAATAAAGTACGTATTTATGTACATGTTTTCTATATATTTGTTTTTTTTTCGTTGGTCTTTCGTTATTTTACAGTATAATATATTTATTATGTAGCTACTTAAATGTTATATTTTGAGTGCAATGAAGACTATTCAAATATTAAAAATAAAAGAAAGATAATGACAATGAAACTTGTTTAGAATATGCGTTATTTATTTCACACTTAAATTCAATAATTTTTAAAAATAAACTAAAAGCTCCAGCTACCAATGTAGCTGGACCTTTTTAGTTTATTTTTAAAAATGTCAAGAAGTTTGTTATGTTAATATTCTAATTATAAATTTGAAAAGTCTTCAACATGGTAGCATATAATTATTTTTAATTAGTACAAAATATAAAACTAAACAATTGTGCTTAATCAATTTGTGATTTATGTAATTGTCTAATAATTGTGATACTAACTTTTTAAATCGAAATTCTACTAAATCTTTTTAACTTAATCGTATACGTATATACATTTATAACTTAGTCGTACGAAAACTTTAAACACGTGTGTAAAAATTATAAGACCAAATTTTAAATCTACATCCACTTACACGATGTTACCATATTTTAAAAGATGTTACCCCGTTTTCTAGTATTAAATATTTTTTGAATAACGAATTCGTTAGTTTCATTGCTTTAGTCCTGCTCTATAATAAACCTTTACGCACGATTATAAAAAAATAAAGTATGAATTTTGAAAATGGAAGGGTTAAAGCAATGAACGTGTGTTTGCAATGGCGACCATTACGCCTATGTCCGTTGTAAACAACAAGTACGTTTAAATAAGATTGAAAGCCATAGCAATGCCATTCTAATCTCTTTGGTCTTGTATGTTATCGATTATATAGAGGACATGCCGCAAGTATATTTACTAGCTTTGCCACGCGTATGCTTTAAATTTTCCTTTGGAAATACCGGGGGTCTTCCACAAGATAATGATGTCCTGTTATTATATATAGTCACTGTTCCACTCCAATGAATTGCGGTATTTTATAGCATATTTACCTTTTTATTCATTAAAGTTTTTTTAATCTATGACTGTACCAGCCGATTACTTTTCAATTTTATACGATACTAGCTGACCCAACAGACGTTGTTCTCTTCAAATAAGCGCCACCTACCTGGTCTAATTGTGAAGCTAAACCATTTTCGTATCCTCTTGAACACGCACAAAAAATCATCAACATCGGTCCAGCCGTTTAGGAGGAGTTCAGTGACATACACACGTACACAAGAAATATATATATATATACATATAAAGATTAGCTATCATTGCAGACTGTGATAGTACCAATTTTTTTTTCATTATGTTGTGATTCAGACAATGATATTTGTTTTTAAATATACGTACTTCGTGGTTTCTTTAGCTTCTAAGGCAAGCCGTTTTATTGATAGTCTATGGTCTGGAGAAACCCCGTCTGTATCAACCAGGGCGCGGCGGGTGGCCTTAAAACCTGTCGTATTGCCGCCCATCGCCATTCTTTTTCGCCAACTTCTAAGACAAGCATGCAATGTCTTAAATAGATTTATATAAATAAAGTTAAGCAAACATAATCGTTGATGCCTGATCAACAGTCACCAAGGTCACGTGGAGGTCAAGGTCATGTTTAAAAAATAGCCCATAATATTTCGTCGCATTGTAATTCATAGTGGACACAGTGCCCGTGTGGAGCTGGTTTAAGAATACTCTTTTTTCCCTTATTTCAAACACAATTACATTCCCAAGGAGGGTTAACGTCGGGCGGCCAGTCACAAAACTATTGCTAATAACTTCGCAATATTTACGATGATTTTTTCGTGTGGTGACGGAGTAAGAATACTATTCACCACTTCTATCTTGCACGTGGATGTGGTAAAAGACGACTAAGGGATATAATATTCACATAACATCTGTGCAAGAGAAGGATAACTCGAAATAAACCCTATACCAACATGTCTGGCCAGCTTGGTATAATAGGTCCAAATGCCCTCCCATTGTGAAAGAGGCCCGAGCTCAACAGTGGGACGTATGTGGGCTGCGATGATGGTGATGATGATTTACGATGAAGGAGATGGAACAAAAGCAGTATGATGATGATATCAATATCCTAACTAACCAACCTATAGGTTGCTGTATGTCATTTAAAGATCGTATTAATTAACCGAGACATAGTTAATTACATTTAAAGGCATATATTACGCATAGCTTTACGGACGCAGTTAGGATTATGTACTAAAAATATCTTAAGACGGGTCTTGTCGTTTGCTGTCCATACAAATTTCTGAGGACTTTTGTTATCGTACTGCCCAATTTTATATGTAACTAGCAACCCGCCCTCGCTTCGCTTCGGTTATAGGTTATAGTCGTTTTACCCGCGTAGTTCCCGTTCGCGTGGGAATACCGGGATAAAATATAGCCTAGTTTACGCCCTGATATTATAGCCTTCCATTGGTGAAAGAATTTTTGAAATCGGTCCAGCCGTTTTGAAGATTACCCGGAACAAACAGACAGACAGACAAACATTTTTTAATCGCTATTTTAGGCATAGGTGTCGTGCAAATAACCGTGTGAGCATGAAAAAAGCCTATTATTTTGACATTACAAACAGACACTCCAATTTTATTTATTGGTATAGATTAAATACTTTACGTGTACTCTGAAGCACGAATGCAGTTAGCACAAACTGGTAAGCGATCATACCACAACGGAGTCACCATGCCAAGGTCGCTTAACGTTATGGTCGCAACAAGCCAAGATATTCTAAGATAATTCTTAATACAATTTGCGTGGTGGTATAATTCGTATGATAGTTATCACAACTAATATTGCGACAATAACTTTGTTTGCTACGCTTTCACGCTCAAAACACTCAACCGATTAAAAAAATCGCTATTAGAGAGCTGCTATATCAGCTAATAACATTTAGGCTACATTTTATTTAGGTTATTTGCACTATACATATGCCTAAAAATCACTTAATAATTTTTTTGTCTCTCTGTCTGCCTGTTTGTTCTGGGTAATCTTCAAAACGGCTGGACCGATGTCAAAAATTCTTTCACCCATGGAAAGCTATAATATCAGGGAGTAACCTAGGCTATATTTTATCCCGGTATTCCCACGGGAACGGAAACTACGCGGGTAAAACGACTAAAACCGAAGCGAAGCGAGGGCCGGTTGCTAGTACAATATATGTTTTGGATTAACGACTATTGTACCTGTTTTCACCAGCGGTATCTAATTTTTGGCCAATATTTAATAAATAAAATTGATTTTATATGTAATTTCTTTTTTGGCTCATATACTGCTGGGTTCGCGCCTCCTCCGTAATGGGAGGGATATTGACCTACTATGCCACGCTGATCAGACGGGTTGTTATAGCGTTTATTTCGAGAAATCCTCTTACACATTCGTTATTTATGCATATCGAGGGGTGAACGGCTACTTAGTTTAAGCGACATTTTTGTAACTTTACAGGAGAGCCATTTAGAGTTTAAAATTTTAGAAAAAAAATCATAACAAAAAACTTCTTGAGCTATTTGAATGGGGTAAATTTAATTAAAAACATCGAATTATTGATGCTAATACTAAATAAAACGTATCTTTAGTTACAATAGTGTTGCCCAAATGCAAGACCAAGACGAGACTTGGACCAGTCTTGGTCTTGGTCTTGCAACAGCACACCTGGTCTCGTCTTGGTCTTGGTATTGCACACTCAAGTCTAGGTCTTGGTCTTGGTATTGCAGCAAGAGTCTCGCAAAGTCTTGCAAGTCTTGCAGTTGGAATAACATAACAGTAATTTATCATAGCAATGAAAAATCCAACTAAATTAATCAAATGTCATCCTATCCTATCTATCCATCTGTTAGCCAATAGTCCACTATTGAATATAACCTTTACCACTGGGGAAAATTACTCTCCTATTCCCTTGGTGTTACATTAGACAGAGTTACTACTCCTATGACAAAGGAAGGAATTTCGACCCTGTTTTCTTAAGACGTCACTACACGGGGCAGTTGGTACAATAAATTTTATGTCATTTAACATTCCCCCTTTCCAACAAAAAAGATTTTTTCAATTTGATTGGCAAGCGACGGAGTTATTTGACCACTGACGACAAGTCACCCTGCTCTGGTGGTCGGCCCAACAACGAGGCGACGTGGGTACGGGTGGGTTATGGGCCCGCGCGCCGTCCTTTCATCGCCCCGGACGGACTAGACCGCGCGTGTGCTTACCATAGCCCACCCATAAAAAAAATAATGGCTTCCTAACACCATTGCCTCGGTCCGATTTGATACGACATCCACGGGTAAGAGAGTGGTGAATTGTATTCGTACTCTGTGTCTACACGGACATTTATGTGGATTAATTGTAGGCATATTTCTTTGTCCAACAGTGAACGTCGTTGGGCTAATGATTAAACGGATATATAAATATGTATAATGGGCAAGAGCACTCTCGTGATTACAGTATTTTTGTCCTTAAGCCTTTCCGAAGAGTAATTCTGAAAAGCCAACACCAACATTGGGAATCGATTGGCCAATAGATGGATATCTCAAGACTGATTTGACTTGTCGTGTAGTGACGGAGTAAGAATACGATTCATTACCCCCTATTTTACCCGCGAGTGCGAATCCACGACTAAGGGCTATAATATATAACATCGGTGCAAGAGAAGGAAAACTTGACATGAAACCCTGTAACAACACGGCCGATCACCGTGGCGATTCCCCTCCCACCACGGCCGATTTCCCTCCTATTATGTAGAAGACACGAGCTCCACGTATATAAGCTGGAATGGTGATTTCAATTAAATGCAAGACCGCGAGACTCTTGCAGGCTCAGTCTTGGTCTTGCTCAAGTCTTGCAGGGCCAGTCTTGGTTTTGGTCTTGCAAAAAATAAGCGGTCTTGGTCTTGGTCTCGGTCTTGCATTTCTCGCAAGACCAAGACCGCAAGACCAAGACTTTTTTGGGCAACACTAAGTTACAAAGATAAATGTCGCTTAATACAAATTGCCTTTAGGCCTCGTTTTTTAGCGTATGGAAAAAAGATTTAAAACGCCAAATAAGTGCTCTAACTTTAATGAATTCGGTATCATTCGACGGAGAAAAATTTTCTGATTCCGTATATGTATATAACTCAATATCACCCTAGATGTCGCTTAAACCAAATAGCCTTTCGCCCCTCGATATCATATATCTTAGTCGTCTTTTACGACATCCATGGGTAAGAAATGGAGTAGTGAATTATATTCTTACTCCGTCACCACACGAAAAAATTACTTAACATCATTGAATAGTAAAAATATTAATCTCGATTTTGTGTCTTTTATATTGCTTTAGAGGTTATAAAATAAGAAAAAAATCAACATAAAGATATTTCAAGCTTAGTCGTGGTATTTAATTTTTTAGGATTAAGTGTATTTTTTTTAAAGATAAATATCATAAAGAAAGAAATTTTATTTTGTAAACCTCACACAATATAGACACCAACAAAAGAAATAAGAACTACTAACTAAAAACAAGGAGTCGAATATGTGAGGCCAAAATATGGTGCCCATCTCAGCTTATGGTACAGTAAATATGATACTATACCGCTGATATTCTGATGGGCCCGTTCAATCAAGTCGCGGCAGCAACAATATATCCAAAACAAAAATATTTAAAAAAAGTTAAACAGTAATATTTGAAATAGTAACATTAAATTAAGAAATAAATAAATTAATACTACTAATACGATATCATCATCACCGCAGCTCATATACAACCCACTGCTAGGTTTTAACCTCCCGCACGAGAGTGATTTTAACCTACTATACTGTGCTGGTCAGACAGGTTGGTATTAGGGTTTTATTACGAGTTTTTCTTCTCTTACATAGATGTATATGATATCCCTTATAGTCTAACTTTTTATTAGCTGCAGTAAAATGACGTTTTGTGGGTTGCCGGTTTTTGAAGAAAAATAAATAGGGATGTAGCTAAATGAGTGAATCATAAATGAATAATCAGTTTGGTTTTTTTTTTGAGATTTAATATTAAGTTGTAATGTATTTTTTTAACCTATTATTATTACTATACTAGAGGATTGATCTTTTTTAATGGAAGTGTAGGGAGGTACATTCAAAATGAAACAAAAACGTCATAATAATGTTATTTAATTAATCTTTTTCGAAATCACTGTCGCTGTCGCTTTCGGTCACACTAATAACAAATCTATCTGTCACTTCGTCTATAATATGATCGAGGTGGCACATTTTATCTTCCTCTTTAATAGTGTGAGACACACAGTCACTCCACTTAGCCGGTGTCACTTTCTTGATTCCTTCTTGGAATAAAGGTTTCACTTCTTGCATTTTATACGTCTTATTATTGTTTGCGACGTGACTCTTTACCTGCGCCCATACCAACTCAATGGGGTTCAATTCACAGTGATAAGGGGGCAGTCTTAAAAGTGTGATACCTTTTTGTGCAGCCATCTCGTCTACGGTATATTTCTCAGTATGATTTTGTTGTTTCACAATATCTATGAGAGTGGCCTTGACCATATTTGGTTCAAACGCAATATTTTTAGTAGTCCGCCACTCTTGAATTCGTGCTTTCGTTCACGAGATCTTCGGGATTGTTTCGATCTTCCGAGAGTGATAGGGCGCATTGTCCATTACGACTACTGCATTCGGCTTGAGTTTAGGTAGAATACCGCCGAACCAATCCTCGAAACACTCCGCGTTCATTTCATCATGGTAGTCTTCTGTACCTTTCTTTGCTTCAAACATAAGAAGTCCGTCGACCAGGAAGCCTTCTTCTCCGCCTATGTGACTAATTATGAGTCGTTTGCCCTTTCCTGTGGGATTTTTTAATCCCGTAGTCAGGCCGTCTAAAAATGCCTGTCGAGATGATTTAATACTTCCGTCAATCCAGGTTTTTTTTGTAGTATGACGTGAAAAGAACAAAAAAGAATCATAAGTTTCGATATCAAAACAAAAAGGGAACAAATAGAAGAAACTAAGAGTTGACACGTACCAGCGTTGACCCAGGTCTCGTCTTGATAATATATGTATTTTCCCTCCCTACGATATTGTTTAATTAAACGCAGGTAGCGCTGGCGCAATGATATGATATCTTGTCTGTCAATAAGCACACTCTTGCTGATCGAGTAGCGAATTCGAAATTAAGATGCTTCATAATTTTTCTCAATGTCTCTTTCGAGAAGTTGGGCAATCCTGGGTCATCATTTACAACTTGCAGCACCTAAAAATGATTAAAGTTATTACCTAATTGGTTAAGATTACACATGGGATGGGAGAAAACATACATAACGTATAATAAAAAGATGAGTGACGACATGTGTAAACTAACTTTTGCGATGGTGGGTATTTCATTTCTATGAAAGAACTGATGTACAATTCGTCTAACAGCAGTGAATGTGAAATCATCAAGTTTATCTTTAAATGTAAGTTTTGGGCCCGTTTTTTCGGGAGGTTTTGGTGATTCGCTGTCGTTCTCCTTGTGCTCCTTTAAAACGGAATAAACTGTGCGGACGGATATTCCCAAGACTTCAGCCACCTTGTTAACGCATTCACTTGTTTTTGGAACTTCAATGTTTGATTCTGAAGATTTCACTTCAAACACATATTTGTAAACGTTTTGGACCCAAAGTTTTTCAGTTGCACTTAGAGCTACACGTGGCCTTTTTTTTCTTAGGAGATTAAAATGTGTCTCCATCTTGCGATGTGCTCGGCAGAGCATCCATGTCTTCAATGTATCAAACAAAAAAAAACTAACACGATTAACGAAAACAGGTAATGAAAAACAAACACAACGTAACATAAGTTTAACAATAATGATAACAAAAACAACGCGCAGTGGGCAAATCAAAGTTATTCATGCACTCAAAACAGAAGTATGAAGCCGAATGAGCGAATGACAACCGAAACAAAATGGCGGTCAAGCGTCATCGTAGCACCGTAACCAAAAACCAGTACTACCAACTTGAGAGAGCGTTTTCTTGAGTGTTACCTTGTATATGTCTAGATGGATCAACGTTTATACAGCCTTTTATTTACATTAATATTAAATAGAATTTAGTATGATCATTATGAGTCAGCTATGGAACGATTAGATATTCTGTAAACTATTGTGAACTGAATCACATCCCTATTGAGATTAGGCTGTCAACATTATTTTACGGAATGACATTTAGAAACGTCATTTTACTGCAGCTAATAAAAAGTTAGACTTTAGTCGTTTTTTTAAGACGACCACTTTCGAGAAAGGAACTTGTGAATTGTATTCTTACTTCGTCACCAGGCGGATCAAAACGGTATATATTCATAACTAGCAACCCGCCCTCGCTTCTGTTTCAGTCGTCTTTCCTGCGTAGTTCCCGTTCCCGTGGGAATACCGGGATAAAATATAGGCTATGTTACTCCCTGATATTATAGCTTCCCATTGGTGAAAGAATTTCTGAAATCGGTCCCTCCATTTTGAAGATTAGCCGGAACAAACAGACAGACAGACAAAAAAAAATAAAGTGTATTTTAGGCATATGTATAGTGCAAATAACCGTGTTAGCATGAAAAAAGCCTATTATTTAGACATTACAAACAGAAACTCCAATTTTATTTATTGGTATAGATTATAAAATGTATCATCTCAACAATAAGCCAAGTGTTTTGCTCACATCATTATTCAGATTTATTAAACAAACGTAAACAAAACAGCGAACAGTATAGATATTTATAATATGCTAATCAAGACCTTCCAATTGATACCCAATACGGCATTGTTTTAAGCGATTTAATACCATCTTTATACAAGGTTTAATACTACCGTCTTGAGAGCGTTGTTTAAAATTTTATCTGTCGTAACATAGGCTACTAGTCGACAATTATAATGCTTCTGACGAGCTATCGTTCATTGTCAAATTATTATAAATAGTTTAGAGTGCCTACCTTTTTTTTCGTTTGGGATTAATCCCACCCTTCTAACTCTTGTAAGTCAAGATTCACAATGGATATAAGACACCGAGAATTGACCGCCAAGAAGTCTCGGAAGAATCTTTTAATTGTCTTGGAGACCCGCAATCAATTTAATTGGAAAAGTTAACCAGGAGGAGTTGGAAAGATTCCACTTCCCTCCTATGTAAAGCGGGCGACATGACGCATAGTTAAGTGTGACTTGACCGTGGTGTATGAGGATATGTATCCCCATACACCCCGGTCAAGTAAATTTATTTATATGTATTAGACCCCATAAGGACATTTACATATTGTCAATTTTACATTTACTCTGAAATTATATTATATATCACCGGATCGGAAAGCCACAACACTGAGAAGAGAAGATCCGGTAAGAAACTCAGATCGTCATTTGTTTAGTTATTTTTTAAATGAAACGTTGACGACCTATAGCCCTTCGCCTTATTCGGTTAAAACTGAAGTATCTCAACTGAGAAAGCACCCTATGACGACTCGACTCATTCTTAAGTAAATAAAGTAATGGATATTTTTAAGTCATTATTTTCGTGGTTTTTTTAAGTATTAAAACCACTGTTATGAAACACTGGGTGCTTTATTTTCAACATGTGACAGGAAATAGTGTGCGGACACGCGACTCAACGTACCATTGTAGACACATTTCTTAGTCCATTTTGACATTAACGCTTGACCTTGACCTTCAATACCGTCAAGGTCAAATAATACAGTTTAATAATATATATCTTAATATATATAAATTACGTGTCACGTTGTTTGTCCGCGATTGACTCCTAAACTACTTAACTGATTTTAATCAAATTTGCACACCGTGTGCAGTTTGATCCAACTTGAAAGATAGGATAGACTTACATCTTAATTTATAGTCGCAATATTATTTTATTGCAAATTATTTGTCTATTATTTGACATTCACAAGTATCTGTTAACTCCAAACGATTTTAACAGATGGCGATATCTGTTGACTGGATTGAGTAATTAATTAATAGATGGCGTTGCTATGTCAAACCTACAAACGTGTCATATACGATTTTAACTTGTTTTTTTACATAGATGCCATTTGTAAAAAAGTATGACGACCTCCATGACAGATGTTCTCCTACAGTTCCATTTAAACAGTTTAATAAAATGTAATATAACAAAAACATTAGGCACAGCAACGCGTGGCCGGGTCTGCTAGTTAACTATATAATTGGAAGTTAGTGAACATTGATGTCACGAGTTCGAAGTCGTTGAAATTGCCTTTGGGTGTCGTAAAAGACGACTAAGGGATTAAATATGCCTATAACATTTATGCAAGAGCGGGCAAACTTGAAATGGAACCCTATACCAACACGATTGACCAGGAACGGTACCTATAATAGCAGGTTAATTTCGCACCTATTAAGAAGGAGGCTCGAGTCCAACAGTTGGACAGTGTAAATGTGTCTTTTCTATTAGCGAAAATGTGTGTATAAGGATAAATATTTGGTTGACCGAGCGAAGAATATTTTTGTTGTATTTTTGTCGAATTTATTTAAATCATCATCATCTTGCTCTTATCCCAATTACTTGGGGTCGACGCAATATGTCATCTGTTTTGACATATTGCAAAAAGTTTCGGCAATGACTTTTATGACCGGCCGCCTGCCTGACGTGAAACCTCCTTGGGAATGTAATCGTTGACCCAAATGGTACCAGATGGAGTTGGTCCGGGTCAATCTAGGGCTCTTAGTCGTCTTTTACGACATCCACGAGCAAAGCAAGGGTTGGTAGTATTCGAAGCCGCTACCACACAGCACGAATTTATTTAAATATATATTAATAAAAACAAAAATTAAATAATGAAAAAAATATAAAAAATTACAAAAAGAGAATAATAATAACACCGAGATTCGATCCGACGCTGTTTGAATCAAAACAAAACAAAAAACTGGACGACTGCCCAACTGAGCTATCGTCACTCATGATGTCAAATTTGAATCCATATTCTATTGACATTTTATGTCATTGTATTGATTAGCTAACAACACCGACAAAACAACATTTTCTATAAATAAAACCTAGCTAGATCGATGTTTTGGCCCTGAAACCTCTAGTATATCAAGTTTCATCAAAATTGTTGGAGCGGTTGCCGAGATCCTGAAAATATATATAAATATATATATACAAGAATTGCTCGTTTAAAGATATAAGATAGCAATGTCCAAACAACCGAAGAAATTTTACTCCAATCGCATGTAAAGGTTGCTATGGGGTTAGGGACCTCGAAATGTTCTACTTACAATCGTAAAAAAACATAAATTATGATATTACTTTCAAGAATTATTACTTATACTTAAAATATTCGAATAAATACATGATTTTGTCATACCCATACGCTAAGCAAAGAATAAAATTACGATTGATATGAAGCCAACATTAAGTTTTCTTTGCGATTACATATAAATCGTTTATAACATGAAATACGAGAATAGCATTTGTACGTAGAAAGTTTTATATTTTCATAGATAAGGTAATTCAAGACGTGGTGGAACTTATTTTGTCGTAATGATTGATTTCGAGGCCTGCCTCGCTATAATATATCATCACGCTAAGACCAACAGGAGTGGAGCACCAATGAAGAATGTTTCAAAATCGGTTTTTTTTTCTTTCGAGAGCTTCCGATACGTAAACGGCTAAATTTTAGCAAAAATCATATGTGACAGATGTATTATTAAAAAATAATTTCACCATATGTCATAAATAAAACTATTTTTACTTTCATTTATTTTTGATTTCTCGACATTTTGGACACTTTACAATAGACTCGGTCCGCTCGTAATCATGAACGCTATAAAATTCGCGTTCAAACGCCCTTTACTTGAACTGGTTGAGAGCCCTCAGCGCTCACCCACCAATCCGGCAAAAGTTGTCACAGCCATCTGAGGCTAACAACTAAGTCACACACAAAAAAAAGCCCTTTACTTTCTTCACGGTCGGCAGCGGCCTAGCAAACGTCCATGAGAGGCAGTATAACCATCAGACGGGTTGCTAAAGGGTTTTACTTCGAGTTTTCCTTCTCATGCGTAGTTATAAGGGTATTATATCGCTTAGTAACCTTTTACGGTACCCACAGGCAAGAGACGGGGTGGTGAATTGTGTTCTTACTTCGTCAAAACATGGATTACAGTACATACAACAAATAAAAGAAGATTTCGTGTTCTGTTATTTTTTCTGAGCGGCAATCATTTCTCTCATAAATTTATTGACTGTGCTGACATGCTGTTTCTCTTGCTACGTATAGAAATGTATAATCAGACGCGATTTTATGAGCATACAAATTACATATATAACTATCGTTAATTGTAGTCTATATTCAACTTCCATGGAAAGAGAATAGCCAAAAATTAATTCTAAATGCAAACTATTTTTAAAGTAATGTTGTAATAAAATTTTCTACTTTCATATGGTTGGGTTACGTGTTTATGGTATAGAGGATTGATATGAATGGTATAAACGTTTGTGATACTAGTCCGCGTAATGGTGTACCAGCAAGGTTAGTTCAAACAAGAAAAAAATACCCTTAGTTCGTCATCATCATCTCGGCTCATATACGTCCTACTGCTGAGCTTGAGTCTCCCACACAATAGGAGCGAAATTGACCTTTCTGCACCAGGCTGGTCAGGTAGGTTGGAATAGGGTTTAGAATCGAATTTTCCTTATCTTATATAGATGTTATATGCGTATTATATATCTTAGTCGTCTTTGCAAACATCTACGGGCACGATAGGAATTGGTGAATTCTATTTCAAATTTAATGCTTGGTGTTTGTGGAATTGAAAGCAAAGGCCAGGCGCGCATGCTCTACACGCACATTCGCGCAAGCGCCCTGCTCCGTCTTACCAATTTTCGATCAAGTCACGTGCCCTGACGCGAGTTTAAGACTTTTTCCCAAAAAAAGTGCGCAACGGTGCTAAAGAAGTTTTCACTTCAATAAAACGCATGTGAAAAGGGTTATTAGCTATAATTATTTGTAATTACCATGTTTACGCTTAGTCTAAAGACTCCGTCATTACATCAGCTATGTACTTACCACTGCTGAGTTCGAGCACAGTAGGTGAGAAATTGACCTATTACGCGCTTGTTAGACGTGTTGGTATAGGGTTTTATTTCGAGTTTTTCTTCTCCTGTATTGATGTTATATACATATGATATTACTCAGCCATTTTTTACGATAACCACGTGCAGGATGCGGTTGGTGAGTAATATTCATAGAATAATCTTACTCGGTCATCACGTATAAAATCTAACCATGTTCCATTATGATTATATGTCAAAAATCGTAATTGGACTCGATTTCAATCATTATATGGTAAAAGGATTAAGAATATAAATATGCGGTCACCGCTTTCTTTTTCACGGAGATGAGACGTTAATAGTCTCAACACTGAAATGACAGGCAAATTTGGATAAACCTATGATCACCAGTATGGCCAATGTTTAGTTGAATAACTTAACTAATTCTGTAGCGGGCAAATCTCTGTAATAACGACTACTTGTTCGATATGATTCAGTGTTCGAAACGTCGGGCAATTAAAATCATATAAAATGCGATAAAATCCGTAAAATGATTTTATTTACAAAGTCTCTTATTCATAACGCTTTCTAGAGATTAACTTAGAATTATTTTTATTCACAGCATTGATAGAGTGCAGCGATACCAACGAGGATCGCGAGGATTCAACAAGTCACTTCTCTTGGGTGCTCAAACAACTCGTGCAGGAGAACATACCTGGTCTGCCGCCAGGTGGGGGGCTGGCAGCAAAGTGAGTATCTTATATTTTTCACCAATTCACAGATAAAAGGTTTGATTTCTCGATCTTTGAGTAATCCGTTCAACATGCTCTACCAGTTGAGGCAATATGGCTTCCATGTGAAGTCTATTATTATAGTCATTTTCTATTCCAATGTCACTTCAAGGGCATTCTTCAAAGTATTTTTAAATAGTTCATTCATCATTTCGGCTCATACACTTCCCACTCGAGCCTTCTCCACAATATGAGGGAAATGGAGCTTACTATACCATGCTAGTTAAACAGGTTTTCTTTTCTGGGACTGGGTTTTCTTTCGAGTTTTCCTTCTCTTGCATAGATGTTATATATGTATTACATCCCTTAGCCGTCCCCTACGATATCCACGGGCAAGAAAGGGATAAATAGTTTACTACAAGTGTTAAAACTGTTAAAAGAAATACTAGAATATTGATCAGATTAAATGAAATTTTGCGTTTCTATTTCCAGGCAATCGCTGCTAGACAAGATATATAGGGAATTCTTCCCGGACCACCCTGATAGCTCGGAGACTTTCGACTGTCAGGCCGAATTGACGGACGCATTCACCGCCAACTAATGCATATACGTCTTACGTTAATACTGTGGGACGCGATCGTACACACACCCGTGTCCATAGATAATTACAGTGTATACATACATGTAAAACATACCTATTTTCTAATTGAATAAAGAATATTCAATTTAACAAAGACTCTTTAATATTAAAAAAATATATACTAATAGACAAAATTTTAACCTCGTGGATGTTTCGATATGACATATCAAAATAAAAAAAAAATATTTCAATTTTAAATTAAGAACTACTCACAATTTTTGTGTACGTATACAAAATTTTACATTTTTATTTTGTAAAGCGTAGTGCACACTCGCAAAATGTACGGTCCCGTCCCTATAATTAGTTGAATACATTGTAGTAGTACATATCAAATGGAATTGCAGTTACATTACATTGGAATGTTGAATGTTGGTAACACTTAATTTTGTACATAACAGTCTCGAATGTCTAGTAATGTATTTGTAATTTTGTTTGATTCATCTAAATGTCTTTACTAGGCTGTGATGATCGTCGGTTTTAAATTATCCAATATACCATCAAATTCGGATAATTCTTGTAGACGGCCTATTTTAGTGGTTTTACTTGATTTTTTTTTATCATAAAAGTCAATGTTCTCGAGGTAAAATACTAGTAAAGAGTATGAGAAAAGCGTATAATATCAGACAGAGACAGAAAACTTCCTGTAATCTCATATTTGGTAATGCAGTTGACGCAATGGTAGTAATAGTGTAGTGGGGATGCCAAAACCGACGTGAGGTGTTGAATCTGAATCAACAACCCATATAATGATTTCCAAAATGCCGGCATACCATCCGTTGCAGTTGTCATTAACAACTGACAGCTTTTATGTGTAGGATTTGACAGTAAGCCATACTGTCACATATCTTAACGTTCAGTTTAATATTATTGAATGATTTTGCTGATATTCTATATAATATAATGCAGATAAAATGCTGAAATATAGTAAATAATGTGTAATAGAGAATTGTGTGCATTTTCATATTCTGTTAAAATTCGCAAGGCAATCGTGCTTTGGTTGTCGGCACCTAATCAATGGTAACGACTGTGACTAAAATACGGAGATAAAAGACGTGAAGAATAAATATTATAGGTCAACACTGGCACCAATATTGAATTGATAAATAAATTGTAGCTTATTGTCATTACGAAAGAAGTCTAATCTTTGGAAAGATACATTTGGTTTGACTTTTGATAGGAATTTCAAAATTTCTTATGGTGCTTTTCAGTTTTATTTATTATTTTAGTGTTTTACAACGTTATATTGAATAATTTTACTGATATTTTATGTAATGTAATGCAGAGAAATTGCTTAAGTACAGTGAATATGACACAATATTAAATTGCGTGCATTTTCATGTTATGCTATGCATGCTAATACAAAACAAGAAGAACTAAAGTAAAATCGGTTTGCGGTATTATTATTCTGTGAAATCTGGTTATGCTGTCTAGTCTCGGCTAGTGCTTATTGTATTTGTCTACAGTATATGAGTTGCCTGTTTATCCAATCCCAATGCTGCACAATGATAAGCTGTAGGTGGATGATGACCAATATAGAGCCATCGCTCTATATGATATAGCAATCTAAAAGATGAACACATGTGTTCCGAAACCGAGGATAGTTTCAGTCCATTGTGTGTTTGAAGTCATTCTTGATATGTTGTTAAATGAAATTGTTGTTATTGAAGGACCATGTTGAAAGCTTTGCCATATGTATTTGCATAGGTGAACCTATGCATATATGAAGAATAAAACTGGTACATCAACACTTACCATCAATATTATGGAATCGGTACTGATGTTCAGCCCAAATGGCGTTGGGGGACGTTGCTTAACATGAATCTCAGCAGAGTAATGGTTGTGCTTTGACCCCATACTATCTCGGTAACATTGGCTTTTAACAAAATATGTTAATTGGTAAATCTATATTATTTTATCCTCAAACAAACCGACGGTACACCACGGCTTAAATATTGAATCCAAAACTCCATATAAATTTGTCTAATACTCTATATAAGCTGTGGTATGACCTTTGAATAAAGATACACTACTTGTGCAGATAAAGAATGATTTTAAACATGTCACTATTCGCCTCTCGTTCGCACACTAAAGCTATCTATACACTGATGAGATCACCAAAAAAAAACACATTCACTATGTGGTTTTTTAAGTGTTGTTTTTTAATAATTGATCAGTTTTTAATAACGATTTTATAATTTTTTTTTAATAAATGTTAGTAATGGTTTTATAGTAATCAAGGTAATTTTATTGCAATCTGCCAATTAAAACAACTTTGATTTTTCTAAGATTAAAACTTGGTGTTATGCATGGAAACTATTAAGAATCTTTAGTAGGAGCTGCGCTGCAATTTGAATATGATTTGCCCATAAAATGTATTGCATTTCGGTATTTGTATGCAGGAGGTATAAGCCGGAATTTTTTGTTTAACAACTCTTTATATGCATTTGTAGTTCACAATAATTGTTGTAGCATATCACAGCCGGCACAAAATCTCCCATTTCCCCGCCATATAATCCTACCGGATTGAAATAGCCATTCTCAGAAACTTTATTTGTATACAAAAAACATTTTTTATTTTTGCCGCGTTACATTTTTTTTGTGTAGTTTAGACTTTTTTGTTTCGTGTTAACATAAATGGCCTTTGGCTGACATAATATTAGATGTATAAATATTAGATATTCGATTGGATGTAATAGAGATTTACAATTTTTTTTTTTTGTAAAATCAGGTATATCGAGCGAGAAAGTAATCTTCGCCTAGCGTTGTCTTCAAGTAATTTTGTCCCTAGTATGAACGATATTGAACAAATAATTTTTGAAGTGAAAGCTTTATGGCGCTCGTTGCATTTTTTTTTTTTTTGTAAGAATTGAATGAGACCGAGCCGTAACGCTCGGCTATGTAACGCTCGGCTATGTAACGCTCGTTCGAGTAAACTCGACTAAAGGAATATTTTTAGAGATACAAATTACGATCAGTTAGTGCAAAATTTATTAATGTAATGCGTAATTATAATTGTTTATGAAGGTAGAACAAAAGAAAATAGTTGTATTTCGTATTAATAACCTCGCCTTGATGAAGTTTTCACTTTTATGGTCCTAACAATGCACATACATTTTTTTGTTTTTTTTTATATGATAGCAATGCATATATAATTGTTTCAGTGAATTTAGTTGAATATCACTATAAAATGGTAAATCCTATAATAATTTATATATTATAAATGCCTATATAATTAAAATTTAAGTATTTGATGTAATTAATGTTATTATCTGTGTGTATTCAATTTCCTTCATACAAAATATGAATCAAATCTTAATAACTATAAATGTTGGATTGAATTTAATTGAAATTAAATGTACTTCGAATATTTATTTCATGTAACATACTTTCATACTAGGGATATAAGGTGTTTGATTGCCGTTTTCAATAATATCTCACAGTTGTTAAAGTCTATATTTACTTTTGTTTCAATAACCTATGTTGAAATAACAATTTCAATCACGTATATTTGTCTATAGACTAATAAAGGGTCAGTCTTCATTGTTAAACACAAATTATAACTTATTGATTAAATAGCTTTTGCCATGCCGAGGTTTATGAGCACATAATACTTTAATGCTCAATGAAAATATAAAAAGAATATAATAAAAATGTTTATTCCCTATAAAATATTTATGGTGAATTGGGATAAATCAAAAATATGTTTTTAATTAAATACACCGCACTTTTACTGATGATAAGTCGAGTGCCCGTGGCCCGTCCACTTAGCGCTAGGAAGAGGTCATGGGCTCGCTCGCCGTCCCCCTCCATCGTCCCGAACGAATCGGACGGTGTATGAAGCACCGTCGCCTGCCGTCAAAAAGGTTTGAATTAGTTGATTAATTCTCACTGTCTATCTAAATTGGAAATGACATTCAAGACACAGTGTTAGTGCATGGCCTGTCCGAGTACTCGTTAGAATGGCGTTTTTGGGCACCGGTCCCGGACCGTTTAGGTAATACTGTAATGCGTAAAATCTGAGATATGTTATTGAAAACGGCCATTGATTGCGATTTTATTTAGCTTAATATTTTTTATCAGTAGAAAAGCAAATCGGAGTACCCACATTAGTGCTGTAGCAGATTTTAAATGGCCAGTCGATTTTAACTTAAATCGTTAATCTCGTTCCGTTTCAATTGAAAGCCTAAGAAAATTTATGAAATATTTTCTCAACTTTTCTTTTTGTACATATATTTTTTCTTTACAACGTACATAGTCATTATCCAAAATGTCAAAGTAACATGTTGATTTAAAAAAAATACTAGATTTATTCATCGGGATTCGGAATATGGGGTAATATTAATCGTTGGTTTATTTTTTTTATAGTTTCTCGATAAAATTATTGTACTTCGTTTCGTGTTACAGAAATTAGATTTAATCGCTTTTTAAAGTTACGCGTTATCGAAAAAATTATATAACTGAGTATGCTTTTAATTTTTTTTTTTTGCTTCGTACTTAGATGAAAAAACTAATCTGTTGATACGCGTAGTGTCTGTGACCGTACAAAATAACATATTTAGACCGAATTACATTTCGTCGTGTAATGTTGTTACCAAATTGTATGTGTAATATTAATTTCTGATGTTTTTTCAACAGTTGTAAATAAAAGTGAATAGAGAAAAAAAAAGATACTTTTGTACCTGTTTGTGCGGTTATTAGCGTGTAACTAACTAATTGTGAGGAGTTTATCGTGTTGTCTTTGAAAATATATATAAATCCTGACTTAAAAGGCCTTGTACCATTTTAAAAGTTTTGTTTAATCATTTATATCATATGAGCAGTGCGTGCAACAATATCGGTAGTAATTTAGTTCATGATATGCCCTTCTCTATAGAAAAATCCAGTATTTATTTATCCTCTGTTTAATCTGTCAAGAGCTAGGACCCTCAAGAGCGAGTGTGAGACTAAAGTTACCACTTGCCATCAGAGAGATTGTCTGCCATCACTGTCCATAAGAAAAGTTTTTTCTTTGCTGTCATCCATAGTGCACCCCATGATTCAGATATTCCATTATAGCAATAAATTACTGCATTATATTTGCGCAGAATATAGCGAAGATTGCAGATATCAAAATTGTACGATACAATAACGACATTATAGACAGTAATCCCATTAAAATAGGGTACATATTTGTATGAAACAAAATCGTGGACTGTCTATTAATTTTAATTGGCAGTATTGAATGCGTTCCCATAATTAAAGAAACTGTTTTCACAACATTTTTTTTTGGTCAAATTTTATTAGTAAGGTATATATTTTCAAAGTCTTACACAATAATATAACTAAATAGTTTGTACTGAACAAAAATATTTCAAACGTTTGCAAATGTGAAGTAGACGACATTATTTTTGATTCTATCTTACTATTGAAATAATCTGTAATTATAGTAACTTAATTCGAATCTACAAATGTAACTTACAGTTTCACCAATGAAACAGCCTTATTAAAAATTGTCTATGGTACTAACACTAGATTATGTTTCCCCCCTGTTATTATTCAGTTACATTTGTACATTCAAATGCGTCTATTGAAAATTCAAACCATATCTAAATTAGTTAATATATTTAAATGATAAACAGAACATTTGTTTGTTAGATATAAAATTATTACATAATTCGTTGATGGTAGCAAAGCTATTGCGATTATATTGTTTTTAATTTATGCAAGACAGGGGAAACGTCTCTTCTGTAATGTCACATTGCAACGTTTCAATCACTTGTAACACATGACTGTCTTGCATTAAAAATTCGCTAAAACCCCAAATTTGTAAAATTGTTGTTGCTTCCATCAAATTGTTTTCTATATTTTTACCTGAAATATTTTTATTGCCCTCATCCCATTGTCGTTAAATTGTGTTCACACTGGCAACATTTTTGTGGTAGTTTTTATTTTTCTTCGTAAATTGTGTGTTTATATATTTTGCGGTTGCCAGTTCGTCAAAAAAAAAACTCCTTTGTCGCCGAAATTAGTTTTGGGGTAAAAACGTGTTTGCTAAATATTTTGTTTTCTTTTGCGACAAAGAAGAATGTTTAGGCTTTTCTATAAATAAACAGACAGTGGGCTATGAATTGGACTTATTTTCACATGCATTGGAGCGAATATAAATTTCTGGTTGTTTTTTTTATTGTAATTTTGCTTTCGAACGGAAATTGACGTCTCACTGAGTGTGTCTCGTTATTATCTAGTAGACGCTTGAACAATAAATACCTGTACCTTGACAACGATTTTTTTAATTCTTATTTATTACTGTTTCATTTAAGCCTTCCTTCATATACCTTAATATCAGACCCACAAAGAAAATGTACTAACGAAAAGATATTCTTACTATATATCATCATATACGCTCATATACATCTCACTGGTCGGCTCGATCCTCCTCCACAATAGGAGAAAATTTACCTATTACCGCGTTAATCAGATGTAATTGACCTACTGTATCACGCTGGTCAGACGTATTGGTATAGGGTTTCATTTCTAGTTTTCCATCTCTTGCGTAGATTTTATACACATATTTAATTCTTTAGTTATCTTTTACGACGGCAAGAGAGGGAGTGGTGAATTGTATTCTTACTCCGTCACCACACGGAAAACAACTAAAACATATGCACCATAAAACTAGTTTTTCAAATTAATAGTGGCTAATTTTAGAGAAAAAATGGTTAACAGTTTTCCCGTGGGGTGACTAAGTAAGAATACTTTTTACCACCACAAAAAAGGTTTACCACACATAAAAGGTTATAATCGTATAAAACAGTATTGCGTTATAAAGTAGACGAGATGTGACCATAAATACCATAATAAAACTGTAACAAAGAGACTATCAATATGTTAGTAGATAAACGTTGTCACAACAACCGTCGTAATAACAAGTTCATATTGAATTGTTATTGAAGTATTATTTATGTAGAGATATTTTATTATCACCAAGTACTTTTTTCCGTGTGGTGACGTAAGAACACATGTCACCACCCCCCTCTCTTGGTCGTGAGTGTTAGTGTTGCCCAAATGCAAGACCAAGACGAGACTTAGACCGGTCTTGGTCTTGGTCTTGCAACATCACACCTGGTCTCATCTTGGTCTTGGTCTTGCGCACCCGAGTCTTGGTATTGCAGCAAGAGTCTCGCAAAGTTTTGCAGTTAGAATAACGTAACAGTAATTTATCATGGCAATGAAAAATCCAACTAAATTAATCAAATATCCTATCCTATCTATCCATCTGCTAGCCTATAGTTCACTATTGAATACAATACTTACCACTGGAGAAAATGACTCTTCTATTCCCCTGGTGTTCCATTAGACAGCGTTACTACTCTTATGACAGGACTTTCGACCCTATTTTCTTAAGACGTCACCACACGAGGCAGTTGATACAATAAATTTTATGTCATTTTATAATCAATGCGATATTTTACAATTAATGCGATTGTTTATATTCCCCTTCAAGTTAAGTGGTATGTATCTATTGTATTTCCAGTTTAGTTACTGATACTCTGGATACTTGAAAAAACCTGTTGCTCTATTGCCTATATAAATACTTTGGCCGCTGGATCCATGTAGCTCTTAATATACTATTTATTCAGGAACATATAAAACTGATTTAAAATTTTATGGTTTTAATACTTGTAAAATCTATGATATTCGTCGTCATCGTCACAGCTCATAAAAGTGCCACTGCTGGGCTTAAGCTTCCTTCCAGTAAGAGGAAAATTGATCTACTATACCACGCTGGTCAGACATGTTGGTACAGGGTTTTCTTTCTAGTTTCACTTCTCTTGCACATATGTTATATACACAGGCTGTATCAGGTTATGGGACAACTGTTCATGTATGTTGTAGTTCAACAGTCATAGATCATAATTAGAATGTATATTACACAAAAACAATATAACGTAAAAGTTATAGTGATTACAAAAATGTGTGTCTAAGAGTTTATGCCTTAAATTTTATGCATTATGTAGGTATGTACAGACAGGATATATGTAAGCATGTAATATTTCGACAGTGTAAATAGGTATTAGATTTGCGCGAACCTTTCAATGGTTACGTAGGTACAAAGGCGACTCATCAACGGTCATCGGCCGATCAGCTGATTTATGTTAAAGCGAAGTTTGTCTTGCTTATGCAAACGTAATCATTGATTTATTCAAATTCTAATGAACATTTAACAAAATACGAATATGTTGTAGATTAAGTATCATTCCTTTATACATTTTAATCAATTTACATGAAAAAACGATGACAAAATTGAGAACTTTTACATGTCTCTCAATTCATTAACGAATCGATATTTTTATTTCAATTTTTTTTCATGGGTTCCTAACACCATTGCCCGATCCGATTTGATACGACATCCACGGGTAAGAGAGTGGTGAATTATATTCGTACTCTGTCTTTTTTTTTTGTGTGTGTGTAGCTGTTGGTCGCAGATGACCTTGACAGCTTAACGCGGTCAATGGGTGAGCGCTGATGGCTCTCAACCCGGTAAGTAAGTTAAGCGAACATCGCCCGAGGGCTCCCCCCTGTGGGGAACGGACCTCGGCTCGGGGCGTCGCTGAGAGCAAAGTGGGCGTGGCCAAGTTTAGGATAATGACTTTTACGCGGCGCGGTTTTCGACCTCGACGGCGAGGCCGATACCGCGGAGTTTTATCTGTTATCGCTGCGCGAGCTGTGTAGGTCTTTTCTTGGGCGATCATAATAGCGTCATCTTCTTCTTCAAGAAGATGACGAGGACGTCGGACCGCGGATATTTTTGAGGGGACGTAGTTTACCGCCCCAACCACTAGTGGATTGGGGTGAGTCGTGGCAGAGGCAAAATAGCGTTGGGAGCAACGCTTCATGTACTGCCTAATGGTGATCATACTCTGTCCCTACATGGACATTTATATAGATTAATTGTAGGCATATTTCTATGTCCAACAGTGAACGTCGTTGGGCTAATGAATAAACGGATATATAAATATGTATAATGTGCAAGAGCACTCTCGTGATTACGGTATTTTTGTCCTTAAGCCTTTCCGAAGAGTAATTCTGAAAAGCCAACACCAACATTGGGAATCGATTGGCCAATAGATGGATATCTCAAGACTGATTTGATTTGCCGTGTAGTGACGGAGTAAGAATATAATTCATCACCCCCTATTTTACCCGTGACTGCGAACCCACGACTAAGGGCTATAATATATAACATCGGTGCAAGAGAAGGAAAACTTGACATGTATGTATGACCTGTAACAACACGGCCGATCACCGTGGCGATTCCCCTCCGGCCACGGCCGATTCTCCTCCTGTTATGTAGAAGACACGAGCTCAACCGTATATAAGCTGAAATGGTAATTTGAATTAAATGCAAGACCGCGAGACTCTTGCAGGCCCAGTCCTGGTCTTGCTCAAGTCTTGCAGGGCCAGTCTTGGTCTTGGTCTTGCAAAAATTAAACGGTCTTGGTCTTGGTCTCGGTCTCGCATTTCTCGCAAGACCAAGACTTTTTTGGGCAACACTAGTGAGTGTCGTAAAAGGCGACTAAGGAATATAATATAAATATAACATTTATTCAAGAGAAGGAAAACTCGAAACAAAACCCTATGCCAACATATTTGACCAGCGTGGTATAGTAATTTCTCTTCCATAGTGAAGGAGGCCCGAGCCCAACGGAGGGAGTGGATGGATGAGTGAAACCAAGTTTACCTTTTGTTTTGTTACCATTAGGTACTTTCAAAATCGAGACTTCTTTATTGCTTTATTTCCTATATTTGTAATAACCAATTGAAATAAAAGAAAAAGTCCCGACATAAAAGAGAATGAAAAAGTTATGGTTAAACCTGCCTTTAAAACTTAACATTAAAAAACCGGCTAAGTGCAAGTCGGTGTTACGCACGTAGGGTTCCATATAGTTATCTATAAAAATCGCGTTTGTTGTATGGAAACCCCTTTAAATATTTGTTGTTATAGCGGCAACAGAAATATATAATTTGTAAAAAATTCAACCGTCGTCAGCTATCGCGGTTCTTGAGTTGCAGTCTGGTGACAGACAGACGAACGGACAGACAGCGAAGTCTTAATAATAGGGTCCCGTTTTACCCTTTGAGTACGGAACCCTAAAAAAGAAACAGTTCACTCGTTTAAGGCCAATTGCCGTGCGTCGCGATCGCAGCTGCACGCGATTAATCGCATACGGCTTGTGCCGTATATATTCTTGAATATTCTTGAATAAATTTATTTCTTTTCTATATATATATATATATATATATATAGAAAAGAAATAAATTTATTCAAGAAAAAATGTGCACATATTTACAATTACTTAGTTACTTCTGCCAAATTGTATAACAGTTTGTTGGCAGATAAAGCTCCCATATTTATTTACATTGTAATCCAAGTAAATATAAAGCCTCCCAGATACTTCTTTCCTTGATTTGAGAATTAGAGCCTATACCTATATAACCGTCACAAATTAAAATTTAATACCTACTACTCAACAAACACTATAGTTTGTATCGTAATCTATACCAATAAATAAAATTAGAGTGTCTGTTTTTAATGTCAAAATAATAGGCTTTTTTCATGCTCACGCGGTTATTTGCACTATACATATGTCTAAAATAAACTTTATATTTTTTTGTCTGTCTGTTTGTTCCGGGTAATCTTCAAAACGGTTGGACCGATTTCAAAAATTCTTTCACCAATGGAAAGCTATAATATAAGGGCGTAACCTAGGCTATATTTTATCCCGGTATTCCTACGGAAACGGGGACTACGCAGGAAAGACGACTGAAACCGAAGCGAAGGGTTGCTAGTTCACATTAAATTCTATTATATGTATAAACTCATGGCTAATCGAGGGTATGGTAATGTGTTGTAGTTGCTTATCCAGTCGTCCTATGCGTAGGGTTTTAACGCGTTATCCATACCAATAAATAAAATTGCAAGTGGCTCTTTTAATGTCAAAATAATAAGTACATTTATTAGTTACATTCTATACTCGCTTGGTTAATTACACGATATCTATGCCTAAAAGCCAGTTTGAATATTTTTTGTCTGTCTGCATATCTGTTTGTTCTGGGTATTCTTCAAAACGGCTGAACTAATTTTGATAATATATTACTATGTATAAAATTTTGCTCGTTCCGGAAATCGAAACCGAGATCTCTAGAAAATTCTTAAACAAATAGGAACCTACATTTTCGGTGAATAACTTAGGCTATATTTTATACCGGTATTCCTAAGCTATGGAGGGAGGGGGAAGAATTTTCGAGGGTCATTACCAATCGACTCTCGCGCAAGCTCGATGACTTCCAGCCGCCCGAACAAGCCGGCTTCCGAAAAGGCTATAGCACCATAGACCATATCCTCACGCTTCGGCAGATTATTCAAAAGACCGAGGAGTATAATCGGCCCCTGTGCTTAGCGTTTGTGGACTATGAGAAAGCCTTTGATTCAGTCGAAACTTGGGCGGTGCTGCAGTCTCTTCAGCAGTGCCAAATCGACCATCGCTATATCGAAGTGCTGAAGTGTTTGTATAGAAACGCCACAATGTCAGTCCGTATCCGGGATAAGAGCACGAAACCGATCCAGTTGCAGAAAGGCGTGAGATAGGGAGATGTCATCTCTCCGAAACTGTTCACCACTGCACTGGAAGATGTCTTCAAGCTCTTAGATTGGACTGGACTCGGCATCAACATTAACGGCGAATACATCACTCACCTTCGATTTGCGGACGATATAGTTGTTATGGCAGAATCCATGGAAGACCTTGGCACAATGCTCAATGATCTCAGCAGGGTATCCCAACTAGTGGGTTTACGAATGAACATGGACAAGACGAAAGTCATGTCAAATGCCCATGTCATTCCTGTACCGGTCCTAGTTGGCAATGCTATTCTCGAAGTTGTCGATCACTATGTTTACCTAGGACAAACAGTCCAGTTAGGTAGATCCAATTTCGAGAAAGAGAGCCGATGAATCCAACTCGGTTGGGCAGGATCTTCTCGTCCAACATACCTCAGTGTCTGAAAACACAGGTCTTTGACCAGTGTGTGTTACCAGTGATGATTTAAGGCACGGAAACGTGGTCCCTAAATGTAGGCCTCATATCAAGGCTCAAAGTCGCTCAGCGTGCTATGGAGCGGGCTATGCTCGGGATTTCTCTGCGAGATAGAATCCGGAATACGGAAATTCGCAGAAGAACGGGTGTAACCGACATAGCACGAAGAATTAACACGCGGAAGTGGCAATGGGCAGGCCACATCGCTCGACGAACCGACAACCGCTGGGGAAGAAAGGTTCTCGAGTGGCGACCACGTATCGGACGACGCAATGTAGGACGAACTAGGTGGACCGATGACCTAGTGAAAGTCGCTGGGCGTCGTTGGATGCAGGCGGCACAGGACCGCTCATTGTGGCGCAACATGAGGGAGGCCTACGTCCAGCAGTGGACGGCGATAGGCTGAAATGATGATGATGATGATGATTCCTAAGAAAACGGTACTTAGGGTGTGAAAACGCTGACTTTTACTAGTATTACATAATTTTCATTGCATTTTATATTATGTAATGTGATACGGAGGGCCTGCTGAGATGTAGTAAATATACCATAAAAGTGCTTTACTAATATTTTCATTTTTCGCCAAAATTTCCAGTAGGATACGATTGGTGTAGTCCCATATCAACAGTGTGGCCATAGACTGTTGAAGGTGATGATTTGTCTTACTGAGGGGTTATGACCTATTGGTCACTAAAGACAAAGATACTTATAATTTTTAACTTGACACTGGCAACAATCGGTTGGTCTTAGTAGCTGATTGCCAATGCGACAAGAAGAAGAGGACCTCAGAAACAGCGTCATACATTTTCATATTCTATTGTCGTATAACAATACTTCACGTACTTAACGTTTACAGGCTCGAAAGTGTTAAAATTAGAAAAATAATAATAATAACGTCTTTATTTGCGTCGGGAAATAAAAAACAGAAATGTATAACTGAATAATTAGAAAAATATAACAATAATTTAAAATATAAATTAGAAAAGGTCGTCGTAATAAAAGCGGATTATGTCTGTAATGAATTGACGCTCTTCCTGTTCGACGCTGTATGCCCGATCTTGCGCAGTGGTGTCAATATCTTCCGGCTTAACGCGCTTCATTTGCTTCGATTTCCACACACGAGTCGCTGTTGCAATTGCCTGATTAAAAAGTATGATTAACCTTAACCTTATTGAGAACTTGATTTTTTATAGTTTACAAAATTTTATAAAAAAACGCAGTTCACGCGTAGTGGAAATGTCCTAGCTGAGCCGCACGCCCAGGGCCCGGCTTGCGGTGATTGCCACAAGCCAGCCAAGTGGTAGGTAGGCTAACGGGTTGGCGCAGCCTAGGTCGGCCTAAATTTAAACTAGATCAGATAGTTCGTTCATACAATTAGGGAAAAATTAAATGGAAAAAGTTTGAATCGACTTCATAGATAGTTCATAGATGTTCCGTGTCTGAGTAATTTGTGTATCTTTGTAAAGTCCCTTGGAATAATATCCCGGAGTAATGCACAGAATAATTCCTTAATTAAAAAAATCTGACCAAGACATCCCTCTTCCTTGGCACTAGTCTTCGAAATTTCTGAACGGTATGATAATTGTTAATCGTGTCAATAGCCAGTCTCGTAGCCGCAGGCAACCACCCGGCCCTTTCTCTTTTTTTTTTTTTGTGGGTGGGCTGCGGTCGGCGCGCCTCCGCACCACTCCGTCCGGAGCGACAGAGGGGCTTAAGCACGCAACTCCCGCAACCCACCCGAAAACCACGTCGCCTTCGTCGTTGGGCCGACCACCGGAGCAGGGTTCTTTGACATCAGTGGTCGGCCCGACGGAATACCCCCTTTGGGGTACTTTGGGGTACTCTCCCATCGACCGACGTCCCCTCCTCGGGGAGGACGTCGGTCTTTCCTCACGCGGTCGGCCTCTCGGCGGGTGACGGACTAATCCCCCGGTCACGTCACCCGCGACCTCGGCTAGGGCGGCATGAGGCGCAAGTAGTTGCGCCTACGCCACCCCACTCGCCGGCGGCGGATCTCCTTATCGAGGCTGCGCTCCTCGCGCAGGCGATCCGCCGCCTCCTTCCGCGAGATCACTGTCTCGCAGAAGGCTGCGACCGCATCCCAATTCCCGACGCTGTCGACCATCGCCCTAGCGATAGCCGGCAGCGTCAGGTCTGCACCGATGATTGCGACGAGTTCACAGCGCTGCACTGCCCAAGCCGCGCAGCCCTCGAGCGTATGGCGCGCCGTGTCCTCGTCGCAATCGCAGTAGTGGCAGGACGGTGTATTCTCCCTCCTTACGACCTTGTGCAGGTATTTGGCGAAGCACCCATGCCCCGTCAAAACCTGCACTAGTCGGAAGGAGAGCAGCCCGTGCCGCCTCACCAACCACTGCATCAGCACCGGCCGGAAGGCCTCCACGGTTCGCACCCCGAACTGAGGCCTCTCCAGCCGGACTGCCCAACGGGCAAATCCTTCCAACCACCCATGGCCTTTTCGACATCTTGGTCATACAGGCCGAATCATCGAGATACATGTGCACACCATGCTCTTTGCGTAAGTATACACATGCTTCTTGAATCTCTACAAGTTATTTAACTTCCTTCATCCTTTGCCCTGTGTCCTTCTCCCTGTATAACTAGGGCGGACAGCACACGGTACGAACTTCGTCGTCCGCGGTATTCCTGCTAGCTAGCCACATTTACCCGCTACTCTGGTTGCCATCTTGGCTTATCCTGCCAACCTGGTCTTCAAGCCGGCGGGCCTTGTACCAGGCGTGCGCGAATTCCCGTAACTGCCGGTAGTTCGCCTCCGAAGCCACGAGATCCGTGTAGTATACCGGACCTTCTCCGTCGCGATGTATCCCCGAGAGCATCCCCGACCTTTTTTTTTTTTTAACGCTGTGGAAATGCAATTTACGCACTGCCCCCCGCCGGTAACAGACGAGGGGGGTGTGTGGGACTCGCCGGTCACCTATGCAACCGGAATACCCACTAAAACCAACAGTGGTCCCTTCCGCGCTTTTGCGGAGTGCCGGAGAGATCGTGTAGTGACATTCGATCCCCGGCACTCCCACGTAAGGCCGTCAGGCCACGTCCTGTCGTCGTTCAAGGCGGTGGGAGGAGATGCGCGTATCGGCGCCTCCTTCTCCCTGGTCGCCGCCTATGGAGCGAGTTAGCGGACGCAAGTGCCTCGCGTTCCCGCTCCGCGGCCTCCTTCCGAACGATGACCTCTTCGCAGAAAGAAGCCATCGACGACCAGCACCTGTCGCTGTAGAGCATATTTGATGAGATGCTCAGCAACGACAGGTCTGTTCCTATAACCGCCGACAGGTCGCGGCGCTGAGGCCCCCAGGCGGGACATACCTCCAGGGTGTGACGCGCATCATCATTTGGCGCGCCACACTCATGGCACCCGGGGGCCTCTTCACGTCCGATTCTATGCAGGTACTTACCGAACACCCCATGTCCGGTAAGCACCTGCGTCATCCGGAAGGTCAGGTTGCCGAAAGCATCCCCGACCTAATCTCATCATAGAGGGTCATGCCCACAGAACGTGGTGCATGTCCTCATCCCCTTCGCCGCAGCTACATTCCGCGTGAGCTCCTAGCCCTAAATCGTACAGCCGCCTGCGAAAGCGCCCATGACCCTCCTAGTAATTGGGAGGTTTCATAGTCCGGCTCGACCCAAATCGCCTTGAGGCGAGCCGCCACGTCCGGAAAAAACCGATACGTCTCCCTCCCCTTGTTCTCGCGATCCCACCGCGCCTGCCACTGAGCAACAACATCCGTCCATATAGCCCTCCGCCTATCCTGATATTCCTGCCTAGTCGCGTCCTGGCGCGCCGCCGCTGCTCTCCCAGCACGGATGACCTCCAGGTCGGCCGGCAGTACCCCACCGATGACCAGCAGGGCAGCCATACTGGTCGTGCGATATGCCTTGGTGAGCAGAACGAGCGCAGCCCTCTGCGAGCGTAACAACGCGCTCTTAACCGCGTAGAGACCGGCTCTATGGAACCATACATCCGCAGCATACGCAATCGTCGCCACATATGTCCCGTGGTACAGGGTCTTAAGGGCCCTGTAGCGAATGCCCCACGAAGACGCCGAAATGCGGGCCACCTTACCAAAGCACTTGGCCGCTCGCTCGCCAATCGAGTGCGCATGCTGCGTGAAAGACAGACCCGCGTCCAGCACCACCCCCAGAACAGTAGTCCACTTGACGTCCCTGACAGAGCTCCCCCCAAGACGTATTGTGGGCGGCCTCTGGAAACGCCCCCTCAGCGTCATACTCGCTGACTTACCCGGGGAGAAGTCCAGCCTATTCCGGGCCCCCCACTCTCCAACAGCTTGTAAAACGGCCGCCGTGTTGGCCTCAATGCCCGGCCTGGAGTTTGCCCCAATCAGGATCGTCAGGTCGTCGGCGTATGCTACCATTCTGGTCCCCCCCGGAAGTGGTAGCCGAAGCAGGTCATCCATGAGAAGGTTCCACAGAGCCGGCCCCAAGACCGAGCCCTGCGGACATCCCATAGTAGAGGTCTTCCACACCACCTGGTCGCCCGCACCCATACCCACGCGCCGACCAGCGAAGTACCCAGACAACATCCGATAGATATTGCCCGGGCATCCCCTGGCCTTCGCTTTCAGCAAGATCGTCGTTGTCGATGCGCCAGGCGGTGAGCTCCCTTAACGAGATCACACCGCCCTCCGCTCGCACCCCCGTCACCCGCCGATACAAACCGGCGAGCATTTCCGCCTCCAGGTCCCACGGGGGAGTCCCGGCCAATAGGCACGCTGCCTCCGTCGCCACCGTGCGGTAACCGCGTATGGCCCTGATCGCCGTGACCCTCTGTGGTCGCCACAAGAGGGCCCTCAGACGGACGGTCAGGGACCCCGCCCACACCGGTGCGCCGTACAGGGCCATCGACCGGATAACCACCCGACTCTGCCGGATCAGTTCGATCGTAGATAAACAATAGCCTATTATAAAAGTTATGTTAGTTAAATGACAAATCTGACTTACTTCCAAACGGTCGTGTAAAATATCTTTTCGATATTTTTCAGCTTCCTTCTTCTTTTTACAAATTTCGTTTTCAGTCATGTTACATCTGTGGTGCAAATTCATTCATTTAGTGACTCAATTTTAGTCATTTATTAAGTTAGTTTTTTTACACGAGAACGTAGTTCGTAAATGAAGGCCGCATAATCAAGCTCAAAGACGCAAAGCAGGCTATGCTCGGAATTTCTTTGCGAAATAGAATGCGGAATATGGAAATCCTTAGAAGATCCATTCTGCCATGGATTGCCATAACCATAACCGACATAGCACGAAAAACAACAAATTTAGAGGCCTTCGGTGAAATTGGGTATAAGTCTCTTACCTTTTATTTAAGAGAACATGAGCAAAGTGATGAAAAGGATTATTGAACTGCATTTTGCCAACTTCAAAGAGGACTTCAGGCAATATCCAACCGAAGGCATTCCACAAATACTCTACGGTCTCAGTATCCAGTGTTCCTAAAACAAAATACTTCATATTTACACCATCATTATCCGTGTATTGACGGAGTAAAAATACAATTGACCTTGGGTGTTGTAAGAGACATGATGTAACAGAAGGTAAGGTTAGTTGTAAGATAATGTAATACCAATAAATAAAATTGGAGTGTTTGTTTGTAATGTCAAAATAATAGGCTTTTTTCATGCTCACACGGTTATTTGCACTATACATATGCCTAAAAATCACTTTATATTTTTTGTCTGTCTGTCTGTTTGTTCTGGGTAATCTTCAAAACGGCTGGACCGATTTCAAAAATTCTTTCACCAATGGAAAACTATAATGTCAGGGAATAAACTAGGCTATATTTTATCCCGGTATTCCCACGGTAACGGGAACTACGCAGGTAAAACTACTAAAACCGAAGCGAAGCGAGGGCGGGTTGCTAGTAAAACATATAATTATTGTTACCTTTTTCTTGTTAGGCTTTATGGTCTATGTACTTACCTTGCCCGAGTCGCCTGGGGGCGACGAAAAAGCGGCGTTCGAACTTATAACTTGCCGTATACACCACACCGCCAATTAATGGACCACCAGGACTCATTCAATGATTTTGATGTTTAATTATTCTTACCTTTAATATTCAAGTTTTTCGGCAACATTTTAGTATAATTTAAATTTCTGGTTTCAACTTCACATTTTTCTTTTTCCTTTATGGAATGTCCACAGTCTTTAGTTATTTTACGGAGCAATCGATCCTCTCCCATTTTATATTGACTAGTGCAAGGAGCTACTTGAAAAATTCTCTCACCATCTTGTAACTTGTATCGTCCATATGTTTCATAATAATATTTGTCATTTTCTTTGTTCTGTAAAAAATAATAATACATATTTGAAACTAAAGACAACGTGCCTAGATACTCATTCTATAAAGATTACAATGGAATGCGCGCAGTTCACCTGATGGTAAGTGGTAATTGTACGTTATGGACCTCTACAATACTAGGGGCTTAGCAATACCGCTATCGGCAAGGTGAGATTTGGGCTAGATATTTTATGGGGCACCATAACCCTAACCAAAACTATCGGACATCGCTAATGACAAATATAGACGACACTGTGACTGAATCTGATATATGAATTTCAAATATTTTCAGATAGGGTCGATGTCTGTATTACAGATTTCAAGACAGATTTTCTATCAACCAGTGGCGGATTAACACATTTGCCGCCTGTAGGCTATTAAAATTTTGCTGCCCCTTCTGACTTCTGCATTGGAATACTCTTTTTTTTAGACGGCAGACCATGAAGCGTTGCTCACCATTAGACCTGTCCAGGTCGGCGAATAAGCTGATAACCCGCTAGGCGCTAAAAGGAGGGGCCACCAGTGCCCGACCTTGTCATCAATGGCCTATCCAGGCGAGTTACCTTTTCCGGTACCGTCTCCAGCCGAAGCCCCAGCGGTGCTACTGTGAGCACAGTCTAGTCAACCACCGCCACTGCTAGGGTGGCATCAACCGCTCAAACCACCGGCAGCAGAACGTGTCATCCCGCTTACGCTCTGCCGCTACCTTCCGCGAGACAACTTCATCGCAGAAAGCGTTCCAATTCCAGACGCTATCAACCATGGCTCTTGTGATGACCAACAGCAACAGGTCGGCACCGATGGTTGCGACGAGTCTGCGGCGCTACTGAGGCCATGTGACGCAGACCTTGAGCGTACGCTGCGCCGTGTCCTCTTCGTAACCGCACTGTTGGCAGGATGGAGTCGACTCCCTCCTCGCTACTTTGTGCAAGTACTAGCCGAAGCAACATCTGCACCAGTCTCTCTGCACCAGTCTCTCTCTCTCAGAGCTCTTTCCGACTGGTGCAGATGCTGTCGGGGCATGGAACTCCGTGCCGCACTCCATCCACTCAGTCAGCACCGGCCGGAAAGCTTCCATGCTCCTGTATCGAGGACTCTCCAGCCGTCACCTAACGGGCAATGACGTCTCGGTGTCTTCGCCCCAGGTTGCCGCCTTACTGGGCAACACATAGACGCCCTGTTTACGTGCCTCTATCATTTCGGCGAGAATCGCCGCCTCCAGAGGGCGTGCCAGCCGGACGGTCAGACGGCCTCGCTCACATGAGTGCACCGTGTAACACTATTGAGTAAATCACCCCCGCGTATATAGGCACCAACACTCTGCGCTAGATCCGCCCACATTTGGCATTAGCCGTGCGAGGGCGGACGCTTTGCCGACAAGCCAAGGAGCAAGTCTATGGAAATGCTCCCGAAACCCCGATTTCCGTCGAGCACCAGCTCCAAATACTTCATATGGGGCTGAATAGTTATATGAAGTATTTTCGTCTGGTGCTCGACGGGCATTGGTGGTTCTGGGAGCATTTCCGTAGTCTCGCTCCACGGCTCATCAGCGCGGAGTCCGCCCTATCGTGGCTTATGCCGAAAGTGGGCGGACCGAGTACTACGTGTCGACGGCTGTATGCGGGGGTCATCCGGTCGATGGCGCAGTACGGCGCACCGGTGTGGGTGAGGTCCCTGACCGTCCGACTCAGGGCTCTTCTGTGGTAACCCCAGAGGTCCATGGCGGTCAGGGCTATACGCGGATACCGCACGGTGTCGACGAAGGCAGCGTGCCTATTGGCCGAGACTCCCCCGTGGGACCTGGAGGCGGCAATGCTCGCCGATTTGTATCGGCGGGCGTCGGGGGTACGAGCGGAGGGCGCTGTGGTCTCTTTGAGAGAGCTCACCGCCTGGCGTGACGACGCCCGCCGAGACGTCATTGCCCGTTGGGCAGTACGGCTGGAGAGGCCTCGGTTCGATGTGCGGACCGTGGAGGCCCTCCGGGCGGTGCTGATGCAGTAGCTAAAACGGCAGCACGGCGTGCTCTCCTTCCGACTGGTGCAGGTTTTGATGGGGCATGGATGCTTCACCAAATACCTGTACACGGTCGTTAGGAGGGAGAGCACACCGTCCTGCCACCACTGCGATTGCGACGAGGACACGGCTCAGCATACGCTCGAGGTTTGTGCCGCCTGGGCAGAGCAGCGTCGTTAATCATCGCCATCGCCAGGACGATGCTCGACAGCGTCAGGAACTGCAACGCGGTCGCAGCCTTTTGCGAGGCAGTAGTCTCGTGAAAGCAGGCGGCGGTGGCGGTGCGCATGCACGAGGAGCATCTCCTCGACGACGCGAGCCGCCGCCGCCGACTGGGGCGGCGCAGGCGCGATTACCTGCACCTGATGCCACCCTAGCCAAGCCCGCAGGTGACTGGACCGGGGAATTAATCTGTCACTCGCGGAGAGGCCGACCGCGCGGAGAAAGACCAACATCCTCCTTGAGGGGCGGACGTCGGTCCATGTGAGGGTACTCCTCAGAGGGTATTCCGTCGAGCCAACCACTGACGACAAGTCACCCTGCTCCGGTGGTCGGTCCAACGACGAAGGCGACGTGGGGTCACGGGTGAGTTGCGGGTGTACGTGCTTACGCCCCTCTGTCGCCCCGGACTGAGTGTCGCGAGGTGTGCGCCGACCGTAACCCACCTCAAAAAAAAAATGAGCTGAATAATTATCCAAAGAGACTGCCTACGAATAGTAAGACTTAGTAAAAAAAGGTATTAGCAGATTGAAAAATGACGAATTCCCCACTATGACGGGTTAAGTTAAAAGTTAGTGAAATCTAATAACGTATTTATTTATTTTTTATTTCTGTAAAATAAAAAAGTTTTGGGGCAAATTTGCCGCCCTTTAAAATCTGCCGCCCTAGGCTGCAGCCTACTCAGCCTTATGGTAAATCCGCCACTGCTATCAACCAACCAATTCAGTCCAAACGTATGCCGATAGCATTTATGCAAGAGAACAAAAACTGGAATTAAAACCTTATACGAATCCGTCTTACCAGCGTGGTATATTAGGTTAATTACCCTTCCATTGCTGAGGAGGCACAATCACGCCCAGCGCAGTGGCATATACATATATATATAACCTGAGATGATGATGACGACAACGATGATTCGTATCCAAAATAGGTATAATATTATTTAAATAATTATCCGATGACTGGAAGCAAATCTGAAACTTTAGTTTCAACGACAACATCACTTGCTCATGCCCCGAGTGTCTCGCTCACCCAAAGAAGCAAAATATTAAATTGCTGCTACTCAGGCAGCGACTTTTTGTGAGATCATAGTTCTGCTCTGGAGAACCGATCCATTTAGATCTGTAGAGAAACTATTGGCAGCATAAACCCATCACTGGAGGATCATGAAATTTAACAAAAAATTCATGACTCCTTCATTCTCTTAGTTTAAATAATTGACCAACTATACGCCCACCTCATTAATAATGAAATTGGTTTAATACACCAAGGTGGATTAGCATACGGTTATACATCGAATTTTGCTTCTATTACAGTGATATTATATTTTTACGCCACTAGTGGTTCGTACGAGGGGTTTGAGAAGGAGTACAACATATACCTACTCAGAGTCCTCGGGCAGGGCATTATCCTCTTCCTCGTGCATTAATAGTGTATTCCCTAGAATCTATACTAATATTATAAAGAGGAAAGATTTGTTTGTTTGTATTGAATAGGCTCCGAAACTACTGGACCGTTTCCAAAAATTCTTTCACCTATGGAAAGCTATAATATCAGGGAGTAACATAGGCTATATTTTATCCCGGTATTCCCACGGGCACGGGAACTACGCAGGTAGGACGTCTGAAACCGAAGCGAAGCGAGGGCAGGTTGCTAGTCGTAAATAAAATGTTTGCTGTGTTAATATTAAGGAATTATTCTAACCTCTATAAAGTTGCCATCACAATCCACATGGTAATATTTGGCGCCATAAATACTCATATAGTTTGGATGGCCGTACGGGTCAAGGTAATAGGTACCGATGGAGTCCTTATCGAGTATATGATCGCCACCTTAAATATTTCTAAGAGTGATTTATGTGAAGCCACAAATGTCACAATAGAAATTGCAGATTTTTGCCATTTCTCGTCTATTTTAATCAATTCAATATTTTTAAGGTAGAACACGAAACAAATTATTTTGTCGTTGCTTTGGAATTTTACAAATAAAATTAATGGGCACATATAGCAGGCTTAGGCCAATGATTTGTGGACAAAAAATATACTGTGGGGGATCAAACCCACGATACTCAGAATGGGACATCGCTATTTAGACTAGAACGACATATTAGCATTCATACATCATCTAGAGTGAATATAGATCATGTATTAACAAGTTTATTTATTATTAGGGATTGTATAGATAAATTCCTTGTCTCGTTCGTCAGTCTTTGGTATCTGTAGCACACACTAAACGATTGTAATTTTACTGAAAACGAATCTAACCTTTGCAACAAAAGAATGTAATAAGCGATCTACATGCTTCAGTAAATTTCTCTTCGAGATCAATTTTGCTTTTTAGTAAATTTTCTGCCATAGTCATCTGACACGCGATCTTTGATTCAGATAGTTCACAGATCCTAAAATGAGCATTACCGTAGTTTTTTAAACAAAAAACACATACTTCAAGTGTATTTTTGAATATATTAACATTCCTCACTAAATAACAACATATCATGAGATTGCCGAATTAACCAGCAACACTACTTTCCGTGTGGTGACAGAGTAAAAATACAATTCATCGGCCCTCTCTCTTGCCCGTGTGTGTCGTAAAAGACGACTAAGGGATTAAGTATAACATCTATGCCAGAAAAGGAAAACTCGAAATAAAGCCCTATATCAACACGTCTGACCAGTGTATTGTAGGTCAATTTACTTCTACTGTGCAGGAGGTTCGAGCCGAACAGCAGGACCAATACGAGCTTAAATGATGATGCCAAATATTTTGTTTTGAGTTAATCTCCTTCTTGCAGTGATGTTATGTGCATAATTGTCGTAATGAGAATAAAGATCTTTAAACCGATAATCGATTTATACGATAACCATGAGGAGGGAATGAGTCAATAAGGAGGATTATTGTTACTCCATCACCACAAGGGTAAAGGTAGGACCGACTTTCAGTAATTATTCAAGTATTATCGTTACGTGGAATCCGAAATCTTCTGATATTCTGAAGTAACTTTATCTAAGGCATCTTTTATTTTTGTGATGATGGCTTCAATTTTATTAAACTCCTCTAGCTGTGTCAACCAATGTTGTTTCTCTGAACAAAGTTTAGAGCACACTTCGTAATTGGTGACTTTTCCTATTCTTGCTCTAATTTTCCTTATGATTTTCTTCACCTGAAGATTAAAATACTTTTTTATTGCAAGATCTAAGAAACGTGGATATGGCACTTCGCCTACAGATGTAGATCTTAGCGTAGTATAGTACCTACTACGCCGTATGAAGACTCTAGTTATATTTGGGACGATTTGGTTACGCTAATAACCAAAAACAAGGTAATCCTAATAGTTAAAGCAGAATATATAACGATATACTTATATATTGTTTCAAAAATTTAGTACCATAAAAAAGGAAAGAAAATATGGATGAACCAGATGCAGCACCTGCATCACCTGATCACGGGTTAACTACTAGAGCAGCCCTCAATACGCTTCAGTTTGTTTTTAGTTAAAAGTTGGTTAACTTATAGTCCATAAAATATAGGATGATCTCTGTGACAGTTGTCCCTAGTGCTGTCACGCTTACGATAAAATCCGTAGTTTTTTTATCGATAAAACTCTTTATTTTTATAATTATGATTTTCTATTATAATTAAAATACAATCAATTAAAATATTTTTGATTTTATTTCAAACAAAATCTATTTTTTGACTGTTTTAATTATTCAAAAGGGGTACAATCAAGGTCTAGGTCACTATCATCGTCATCAATGGAGCGTTCCTGCTAGAACATTTATAATTTTTTTGCCAAAATAGGGACAGTCCCTAGATCAATCGATCAATTACGACTGTTTTATAAATAAATATGTCTAGTTCATTGACAATAATGGGTACATAATATTATCATTTACTTTGAGACGAAAAATAGTTTTTTAATATTTAATTAAGTCAATGTATGTATTTTATAATGTAACTGTCTGTTTTAATTGTAAAAATATGTTGAAAGTTTTATATAGGTACCGTATTGGGTTTATTTCTTTTATGAATAATTTAATAAAGATCGGTTATCGATTTACGTATCGACTGTCCCATCTCTTTTTTCATACTGTCATACTGGACTGTAAACAGTCCAGTATGACTTTGTACGTGCGTAAGCGTCATTTATGTATAAAATGTTTACTAGGTATTTCAGTACTTACGAGGTACATTTTAAGCATGAATATTAATATTTTTATATTTATAATATATTGCAATTCAGTTGCAATAAAACTGGCACGAAAAGAATGAAAATATATTTGATACAAAATGAAATTATAAACATGTTGCTCGTTCAAACTTACTTCATTGGTTTCGTTGACATCTGTCACAGAGATCAAGCTATATTTTATGGACTATAGATTCGTATTAAAGTTGAGAAACTATTGCATACCCATCCATTTAATTATATCCATCCTATTGACGACCACTGTTGAGCATTGGCCTCCTAATGACGATGGGAACGTGCCACAATCACCACGCTTGACAAGCAGAATGGCGATTGCAGTTGATGTTATGAATTTCTCAGGAGAAAGCTACTGCCCTCTCTTCTGGCCTTCCCTTAGATGATTTTTACGACTCTCGCGGGAGAGTAAGGCGTGGAACACATATTGATAACCCACTATCTCGTCTCTGTAGGATCATCACCATTCATCATTTCAACTCATACACGTTTCACTGTTGGGCTCGAGTCTTCTCCACAATAGAAGGGTCAGACAGGTTGGTATAGGGTTTTATGTCCAGTTTTCCTTTTCTTGCATAGATGTTATATGCATATCACATCCCTTAGTCGTCTTCTACGACATCCACGAGCAAGATAGGGAGTGGACTATATTTTATTCCGTCACCACACGGACAACTCTGTAGAATAGATTGGATCAATCAACAAGTAGTAAAATAACTCAGCTCGTAGTAAATAAGCTAAAGAAAGGTATAAACCTCTGCAGTATCATTGGAATGATGGCTCCGTCGTCGTGAGAGATAGATGCATTCTTTATTCCGTTCATACATTTCATTGTACAGTCTGATTGAACGGCTGTTATACTTTTCTTGTAATTCATGCTCGCTCCTGTGTATATGGCGTAGATTATCCTCAATACTTATCCGGATATAGTGACGCTTTTAAAGAAAAATATATTTATAGACGGACGGAAAAATATATTTATAGACCTGTTGGTTTTAGTGTCGTCGCATACCAATTAGGATTGTGAGATTCTAATCGACATCATCATTATCATCTCAGCCCATATTCGTCCCACTGTTGGGCTCGGGCCTCCTCCACCATAGGAGAAAAGTTGATCTACTAGAAGAAGACCTACCTACTATACCACGCAGGGTTTTGTTTCGAATTTTCCATCTCTTGCATAGATGTTATATGCATATTGTATCCCTTCGTCGTATTTTACTGACACCAAGAAAGGGAGTCGTGAATTGCATTCTTACTCCGTCACCAGGAGGAATTTTAATATTGATTCATAAAATTACAGAATACATTCCTGTATCGCGGAAGAGTTTAGAAATATCATTATGGGACACGATGTTTATCAGAATCCAAATTCAGCACTACCGGTTTTGGATTCAAATTGTATTTGTTCTATGTGAGAGATCGAACTCAAATATTTGATATCAGGATTGCCCCGTTTAGAGTACCATGATATGTATGTAACTAATGAATTCTCTTTAATGACCGTAACTAGCCTGTCATGCGTCTGGTGCGAGTTCCCATTATTGCGCCTTCTTTTATAGTCGAATATGATACAGTTCACTTTGGTGATTTCTACAGGATTTGCGTTTTGTGCCTGAGCACTGCAACCACCGCCCTATTTTTGACTATGATCTTATAACGTAAGCATATGGAATATTTAGTCAAACGATTTGATAATTTGATCATAACGATCAATGCTGTTTAATGTCCAATCAGCTGCATATAAGATTTTATAGAACACAAGTATACCACAAGTATATTTCTATTTTCTATTCCTTCACATTTTCCTATTCCATGTGGTGACGGAGTAAGAATGAAAATCGCCACTTAAAGAGGATTAAGGAATATAATACGCATATAACATCTATGCAAGAGAAGGGAAACTCGAAATAAAATCCTATACCAACCTGTCCATCTGCGCCTGATGCCGCCCTAGCCGAGGCCGCGGGTGATCGAACCGGGGACATTAGTCCGTTACTTGCAGAGAGGCTGACCGCGCGACGGCGACAGGGACGTCGAGAGGTGAGGGTACCCGAAAGGGTATTCCGTCGGGCCGACCACTGAGGACAAGGAACTCGGCACTGGTGGCCGGCCCAACGACGAAGGCGACGTGGTTACGGCTGAGTTACGGGCCCACGCACCGTCCTTTCGTCGTCCCGGACGGAATGGACGGCGTGTGCGCTTACCATAGCCCACCCATAAAAAAAAATACCAACCTGTTTGACCAGCATGGTATAGTAATGACAATATCCCTCCTATTATGGAGGAGGCTCGAGCCTAACAGTGGGGCGTATACGAGCTGAAATGATGATGATGATTTCTTCACAATGAAATCAGATGGCACGACAATTAATCATTAAGTTTAATTATATTATGCGATTGTCCATGGCTTTCTGTTTCTTTAAGAAGTATGGAAAGTAATTAAATGCATTTCTTCTTCACAGTTTATACCTATACGTCTCACTTTTGGGTTCCCTCCTTCAGTGGAGCTGACCTGTTAAACACGCTAGTCAGACAGATTGGCTTAAGTCTTACTTCTAGGTGTCATTGAAGATACTCTATTATATTAGCTCTTCGTGGTTTTTTCAGTAGACATTCACTGTTATTAATGGTGAAATACTTACTCGCTCAAATAACAATTTCGCAATGAAAATATGAGCATAATCGCAAAGCCGAGATGTTTTTTGTACACTAGTTTGGAAATGCTCTTTAGCGAAAGTTTCAATTTTATCTTGTTTTTTCTTTAAACTAGATAAATTTTCTGACATTTTTAATATATTCTCTTTGAAAATACGATTAGTTGATAATATTTCATCAAATTTCTTTTGATCAGTATCAGATTCTATAGGTTGAAATTCTTTTCCAAAGTTGTCCTGGTTAGTATCGTGAATATTAATAGTTTGTTCCATAAGTTGCATAATTTTGTCGTGCGCTAAATGTTGTGAATAATCTTCGGCGTACTTGCTAGCAAGTTCTATGCAAGTCGTATAGAAATTAATGAAGCTGCTTATATACTTTTTTACTTCACCATAATAAGCATGGCATGTGTTTGCGTCGAAAGTGAGTGCAAGTAACATTTTCACGTAATATTTTAAATATCGCGGCGGGTGTTCCTTTATGATTATTAGGTACGGCGTCTCGCATTCCAATTTTCTCATTTCATACATAAAATCTTTATAAATAGAATTAGTCATATCTTATTTTTAATTGTATCAAAATTTATTGTCTACAACTAATTAAATTAAGCGCAAGAAAAAATGTGGTTAGATATTGTAAAATTCATCTAAAGAGAAATTATGACGACTTTAATTGCTCTGTGATTTTGACTAATGTAATACTCACTGAATTTGGGCAAAATGTAATATTAAAATGAAAAAAAATATACATAGGTATAAATATAATATTACAGTGAACTACGTCCATCTTCTAGTTCAATAGTTCATTAGTTCAATCACTTCACAGAAAAGTTTTTATATATAAATAAAACTATTTTTACGGTTTTTATCATTTTTGTATTTGATTGCCCGAACTTTTGAACACTTTTCTTTCATTTTTCACTTTGTTTTCGAACATGTTCATGGTCACTGGCGGCATTTTTATCTTTGTACAGTTTTCTTCTACAGTTCATAGACAGAGGTGGAATATGTAGAACACACTTCATTTCTTATCTTTAGTATTCATCTTTCTGACTGGCTGTATGGTTCATACTCCTTTTACCATCTAGAAGAATGCTAAAAAGAACCATAAATCTCTTTCAGGCTCTCGAACAATCTGTCAAAATGGAAGAATTGTCAATAGTTGCCTACCCCTAAATCCAATTTTATCAAAAATCACCTGAAAATATGAATGATAACATATGTACCGCGACTCTATCATATGTCACACGGTTTACAAAATCATACTAATTGTGTCGGTGAACGTGTCGGTATAAGTTTTACAGTTATAACAAATAAAATACTGATACAATATCAAGTTACTCCGGCTATTTGTGAGTTAAAAACCTTTGGCATTTTGATTGTTTTTTAATAAAATTGAGTTTCATTTAGAATAACTATGTGTCATTATATTTTTATGTAAGAAATATAATTATTTGTTATATAGAACATAACTTTAGCAAGGTGGGCGTCGTTAAAAGAATTTGTCCTCTAATTTCAAAGTTGAATGATCGTTGTTGTTTACTTCGTATACTTACCTCATTATGTACCTACGTGACCATGGTCACTCATAAAGGCTTTGTATTTGGCAGCGGCGTGTTCGGTTATTCATAAAACATATTCATTGCGTGACCTACATTGACTCGTGTTTATGTAATACGATACATGCGGTTTTATCTTTGTATTTACAAAAAATATAATGTGGTTAATAACACTATTATAATTTTTACAGAAACGATTATGGTGTTTTACTGATCTCTACTGTTCCTTGTTTAAAAATCATTCCAATTAGAATATAAATAAAAAAAAGTGAAAATGGCAAGATATTTTGAAAATACGTCTACATTTAATTTTAGTTGGGATCAGGTTGCTCGTGGATATTGGAAGAGGTATCCGAACCCACAGAGGTATGTTAAGTTTTGAATTCATTCTATGGAAGGGTAAAGGTCAACCTTGTTTGAAAACAAATCTTATTTCTATTTAATTAAATTATTTGAATAATTAATAGTAAATTTATATTACTAATAAATTGTTAGGCTCATTATGCCTTGTATAATTATGCACTTTTTAAATTTTATAAATAACTTTTTCATTTTTTTCAAAATATTACTTTTATTGAAAATGTAAATAAAAAAAAATATAAATTATTTTATATTATTTATTAATGTTCTAAATCAGCTTATTTATTCAATAATCTATAATGTAGAAGATTATATCTTTTGGTTATGTAGAAAGACCTTGAAAGCGAATATATGATAATTTTAAGTGTCAATGTTGTTAGTATATTTTTATCCTATTTAATTTTGTGTATAAATCAAAATTAAATAATTAGTTCTGTCCGTGTAGTGACAGTGTAATTCATCACTCCTTATCTTACCAATGGATGTCTTAATAGATATGACTAAGGGATATAATATGCTTATAACATCTGTGTAAGAGAAGCAAAACTCAAAACAAACCCCTTATTTCAACACACTTGACCATCGTGGAATAGTAGGTCAATTCCGCTCCCATTATGGAGGAGGTCTGAGCCACAGTAGGACATATATAGACTGAGATGATGATGATGAATTAGTTTTAAATGTATAGGTTATTCCAGAATCTAAATTGTATTAAAAATCTGACTATAGCAACCTAAGTGGCTGGTCCTACGCTTCATAGCAATTATAGATTATAGCTTGTTTAATACTTTTTTATTATGGCAATATTCCTTTCATCTAGGCCCATATGCGTCCCACTATTGGGTTCGGGCCTCCTCCACTATGGAAGAGAAATTGACCTACTATACCACGCTTGTCAGACATGTTAGCATAAGGATTTATTTTGAGTTTTCCGTCTCTTGCATAGATGATATGTGCACGTTCCCTTAGTGGTCTTTTACGACATCCATGGCCAAGAGCGGGGTGATGATTTAGATTCTTACTGCATCACCACACGGAGACTGAGTAAGAATAGAACGGAGGAGAAATATTCCTTATTTAAAACTATTTTCTTTTGAGCATGATATGTGATTTTAATTATGATTATGCCTAGATCTATTATGCAGCTGTATCACTTTATCTAATTTATTTTTAATATTTCAGCAATCATGTGCTATCGGAAGACACTTGGAGTAGAGAAATAAAAGATGGATGTTTACATACAAAAAGGGTTTTGACCAAGACAAATAGAGTGCCTAAATGGGGCGAACGGTAAGTACCCTTAAATAATTGAATTCTTATATTACTATGGTACTGTTATAAACTAAAAATTCAATATGCCTCTATCCTAACTTTTTCCGTCAGACATAGTGGTGGAGTTATCTAAATATCTTTCTCTTCCACTAAGTGTCATGGCTTTGATCTCCATGTAGGAATTAGCCTACAATTCACTAATATTTGTTCCGAGTTATAACTTCAGTACATTAATACTGTAAAGTAGTACACTACCAAGTTCCTTAGTAGAGGGTTGTTATTACCGTTTACTACGACAACATACTTGGTGTCAATGGGGGATGGTGCCCGAAAAGGTAAACCGCCTTGCCGGTCACAGATGTCAAGGATTCAGTGCCACTGGTCAAACCAATGGCAATGGGGAAGGTATACAGTGGGTTGTGAGACTGCAGACTACCTTTTCGTTTACCTAGATGGAAAAGAATGCATGTCCACTTCATAGCCTGTAAAAGAAAAATTCATCATCGCCATCATCGCAGCCCACATACGTCGCACTATTGGGCTCGGGTCTCCTCCACAATGGGAGGGAATTTAACCCACTATACCACGCTGGTCAGACATATAGGGTTTCATTTCGAGTTTTCATTCTCTTGCACAGATGTTATGTGCCTATATCCCTTAGTCGTCTTGTATGACATCCATGGGCAAGATAGGGACTGGTGATTTGTATTCTTACTCCGTTACCACACAGAAGAAACAGAAAAAAAAAAATAAGAAAAATTACTCAAACTAAAATTCATTAATTTTGCTCATTGTGTTACCATCGTAAAGAAAATCGTAAATATCTAATGAATTATTAAACTTATATATTATACTTTTGAACACTTTATAGACTGTGAAACTGCACTGACATTGTCTTCATATAATATGTTCTCAGATGTATTAAATTTAAAATTGTCTGCTGTTTCGGAAGCATTTTATGATTTTTATTTTTCTTTGTTTCTGTTGTGTTGAACTATTTTTAACTCCAACCCTGTACGACATGAAGAACAACTGAATTTGTCAATGAGCAGTGTATTACTTGCATACAAGTAATTAAGCAGTGCTGTCCTAATAATAAGTTTCAGTACTGTCAATATTAAGTTTCAGTACTGTCAATATTAAGGTACCACATTTAATCCAGACTCTCGGATCTCAATTTTAATCTAAGACTTGCACATGAACCTGTTCTAAAAATATCCATATAGTTACCTAAACTAATATGTATATATATTCTATTTTCAATAACCGACATGTTCGACATGCGGTCAAAAGGTCATTATTAGTTAAAGCAGTTTTTTTTTCTAAATAACCTTGAAATTCATCCAACGGTTATTGTTCACTTTGTTTACTAACGTGACATTTTAAGCAAATCTATATTATTATTATAACATTTTCCTTTTTGAGAATTGATTATTCTTGAATAACAAATATTGCTACAAAATATTCAATGTATTGTAACAGCTAGCTGGGCAAGTGGTTAGTAAAGTATCTTGCTTGTTATTCAATTCATGCATTATTAAAGTCTGTCTTCAAATATTAACATGAGTCATCCTTCTTTTGTTGCCAGAAGTGCATATGCAATTTGCATTTTAAAAACTTTTGTTTAATTTTTGTAAATATCCTTAATACTGTGAGTACTAGAATAGATCTGATATCTTTATGCAATAATTTTCTTTGTTTAGTAAGAGATTAAGATAACAATGTGTGCCCCAGGAAAGTAAGGGGTAAACACTTTTGGCAGTCATAAAAACCTGTGGGCTCATTAACTTCTATTATTAGCCATTAACTTATATTTAAAATTCGGAAATATATATATATATAAATAAAAAGACTAGCTTACGTTTTTTTTAATAGAATGTCTTTAATAAAATTGTTATCATTTCAGCGCAGTATAGGTCGAATTTTTAGGTCAGTCGATATCTCCACTGTGGGTACATGTGATTCAAAAATTATCTTATATGATAACAGGTTTATAGGATATTTAAATCATTAAACAGGTTATTTATAACTAGCAACCTGCCCTCGCTTCGCTTCGGTTTCAGTCGCTTTACCCGCGGCGTAGTTCCCGTTCCTGTGGGAATACCGGGATAAAATATAGCCTATGTTACTCCCTGATATTATAGCTTTCCATTGGTGAAAGAATTTTTGAAATCGGTTCGGTGGATTAAGCGTGAAAGCGTTACATACAAACAAACAAACATCCTTACTTTCGCATTTATAATATTAGTATGGATTTATCAAATATCTGAAATGTGTGGCTTTGTCCATTGTCATTATTTTTGTCAATTTTCTTTCTTCAATTTCCAATTTTGTTACTTGCCGCATACACCAAATAATTCATCTTATTATTGGCCCTGGGCATGACCTTTCCTAACAGTGAGGCAAATTTTGGATTCTGGTGCGCGTAGGATATCGCGTAGTAGAAAAGATAATGCGATTTAGTCATCTTCATAATTTATAAACCTTGTGCGTGACCTAATTGAAGTGTCGTTTGAAGCGTTTAATAGACTTTCAGTTATAGACTATGTTATGATACACTAAATTGATAATGGCGTCTTCTAGACGACACGAAGTTCTAATTAAAAAAAAAAACTAATCAGTCTCATGTTGGATATCAACTGTAAGGACTTGACTAGCATAGACATTTTAAATGGTTATATAGTGGATTTCGGTTATAACGACGGCGGAGGGACTACTTTAATGTCGGCCCTATATCCGGAAGTCTATATCCGAAATAATTATATTAACATTTTTTTCTTTAACAGTAAATGTAAGTACGTCTAGGACCCATGTTCATAAGTTTAAGAAACACTGTTTACTCACTGAAAATTGGCTACATAACTTACTCATAATTTTAACTTCGTGCACAGGCTAAGTAACCCTACACAAAAACAAAGCAGCATTCGCAGATGGTCAAATACCAACTGCGAAGGTAAACAAAGGATAACCCTACACACAAACAAGGCATTTGACCATCTGCGAAAGTGAATAAAGGATAAGAAAGCCTAATAGTTAAAGCTTATGAATGAGTCTTTGTGGCTTTGCCGACACAGTCGCAACATCCGCAAGCCTTTTCTAGGAATTTGTCCCAAATAGTTCATAAAACAAGTATTTCCTACAAAAGGATGCTTTAAATTCTAGGGACGTAAGTTTGGCGTCGCTATAACCGAAAGGTCGTTACAACCGAGGTTGTTATAAATGAAATCCACTGTATATTGTTATTACTAGCTTATTTGGTTGCATTCAAAATTTATGGATTTTATTGCCTGCCGTGGACTTGAACGCTGAAAAGTCTTCGAAATGTCGAAATAGCAAAAATCAGTATTAAAAAATCGCGTTTTGAAAATTAATAAGCCCAAATATTCAACACAGCTAAATTCAAAGTATTTTTTTTTTTTTTGTGGGTGGGTCGCGGTCGGCGCGCCTCCGCACCACTCCGTCCGGGGCGACAGAGGGGCTTAAGCACGCAACTCCCGCGACCCACCCAAAAACCACGTCGCCTTCGTCATTGGGCCGACCACTGGAGCAGCGTTAACTTGTCGTCAGTGGTCGGCCCGACGGAATACCCCCTATTGGGGTACCCTCCCATCAAAAAAATTCAAAGTATAACCATAATTTATGCCGTAATATATTTAAAAATACAATTGAGATTTAATGCACACTAATATACTGCTGTGATAAGTTGATAACCTTTGAATAGATTGCATATTAATGGTCCTTTGAGCCGGATCATTTAAATTTACGGTGTGTAGTTTTATTAAGTTAACGAAGGACATACAACAATTTATTAAAGTTACGGTAAAACAAAATATAATAAACATGTTTCGGTAGTTAATTTATTGAGTAGCAAAGAGAAAATAAATGATAAAGGTTTTTATAATAGCCGTTGCATTCACGGAATGTGGTTGGCCTACTACTTTTAATTGCTCTTTATATATATATTAGTGAGTGGATATACTTTGTCCTTTAGGTTACTATGCGGTTACGTTTCACCTCATCTGTCCGGGGCGATAGAAGGACCGGTGTGGGCATGTAGACGGACCACTATTACCCGGCCCTTGCCATCGGTGGCAGGAGAATTTGGTTATTTACTTGATTGATCCCTCAGGTGGCTTTTAGAACTTCCACTCACGAGTATAGTAAAGCGTAGTATATATACATATACATATAGTAAGCAATTTACCCTTTCATTATTGACAAGGCTTATAGCTAAATATGGGACGTATATTATAAATGAAATATAAGATGAATTGTTGTCAAGCAGTAACTTAGATAACAGAGGTCGTACAAAACAATCTCAGTAAAACTAAGCGAATTTTCTTCTTTAAAGCGTTAGGCAAGATAAAAAAATATTTACATTGCAATCAAACATTATTATCTCGGCATTTACGAGATGTAAAAATAACACATTGTTTTGTTTGGGCTACACGCGCTTAACTAGTAGCAACTTTTGTATTCTCTTATAACGTTATATCTAACTATGTCTGCGTTATATAAAAGAGAGGGAGAGTTAGAAAGAGTGAGGCACCAATAAAGAGTATCATACAATGGAAGCTTCAAAAAAAAAAATCCAGTTTGTAACATCTTTCATTGATGCACCACTCCTGTTGGTCGAAGTATGATTGATGTGTGTTATACAGTCTATAGCCTGCGAGCCCTAAGACGAGATTACTGTATCGCCAACAACAGAATACACAGCCCACGAGGTCATAACAAATAAAATACCACGGATCGCGTAAAAATCAATAATTCTAACGTGGGAACTCCCATATTGCCGCCAGCAACGCCCCAAGCCGGGGTTCGTAGTCTACAGGGGGTGCCCTTGAGCCCCATTGCTTAAATGTTTTGGGTTGAGAGCCATCTGTGTTCACCACTAGTCCATGTTAAGGGTGTGACAGCTATTAGAGGCTATCATCCCTAGTCGAAATAAAAAAAAGTGTATAGCCCTCGATAAATGGACTATCCAACACAATTTTTTTTTTTTCGATTCGAACCAGTAGCTCTTGAAATTAGCGTGTTCAACCAAATAAACCTCTCAGTTTTATAATATTGTTACAATATTATAGTATAGATTAGCGACTTACTTTGCGACTTCGCTCGCCTGATAGTTACGTATTCGTCTTATTTTTTTAAATACCAGCGAACTAAATATGAAGCCTTAAAAACATAAGAATGATGGATTACATCGGATATATACTATTTGAATTGGAACAGTTTAGTTTCACGGATTATTTCTTTTGCAAAAGACCGTAGGTAATATAAGTATGTATTTTTGAAATAAACGTCCGTTTACTCATTATAAAATTTGGCAGTTGATAGTGTTGAACCTACAGTATTTTAGACAGTGGATGTGTTTCTAGAATTGAATATATTAACTGTAACCAAAAGGCTAACCTGTCAGGGAAACATGTGCAGACAAGATTGCTGTTAGGACATACGGCGAGTTAACTCCGCCTTCCCTGTGCCCCATCTGGGGTATAGACAGGTGGGTAGACAATGGCTAGACTATAACCGATCCAAAACGAGGGATAGGTACCTGTTTTTATTCTGATCATGATGTGCCATATTCGGAGAGCTTCGTGTAAAAAAATAACAAATAATAAGGAAGTATACTTAGCAAATTAACAGAAAAAATTACGGTCCAATAAAGGGCTTATAGGCGCCACGTGGTGACGGAGTAATAATACAATTTACCAATCCCTAGTTGCGTGGATGTCGTAAAAGACGACTGAGGAATATGATATGGAGATAATATCTACGCAAGAAAAGGAAACCACGAAATAGAACCCTATACCAAATCGTCTGACCAACCTGGTATAGTGGGTCAATTTAAATCAATTTTATATTAGCTGAGATGAGCGGTTCTAAGGTCATAAAACTTAGAAACTACCAATACGGTTTTAAAAAAAAAGTGAGCCGTCGCTCAGGATGCCTGGCAGATGTGAAACATCGAAACTATTTTGTACGAGTAGCGACACGGTATCGAATATAAAGCATCGATACTGAACTCATGAATAGTATCGAAAGATAAGTAACGTACTGTTTAAAGTATTGAGTACTTTTATTTACTTTATCTTTAGGGATCGAGTACTTTTCTTTCGATAACGATACTTTTGTATTCGATATTTTAGTCAATAAGTACTTTTTGGTAGGTATCGTATCGAATAAAGTATCCATTTTAAAATTGACTTTACGACTCATATTTATGGTAACGTCATTTAGTACAAACGAAATGAACCTTCTAAAACGTAGCTTGAAATAATTTGCGATTTATAAACCAGAAATAGCGGCATCATCGAGCAAACGACCAACTCTAAGCTACAATATATTTTAAAAAAAACTCTCTAATCCTGTAATGATAATAAGACAAGCTGTTTAAAGTGAGTTAAAATGCAATTCTTAAGGATTTGGTGACATACAAACAAATAAATACACAGCTGAGACTAATAAAAGCCTATAAAAAATTAAATGCTTTCATCCGTTCGCAGACATTCTTTCCGCACGAAGAGTGTGATTTAGGAAACAGAAATGGCGGCATTTATCGAGCTAACGACCAACTCTCAGCTTCAATATATTTAATAAAGAAAATTTTTAATCCTGTAATGATAATAAGACAAGCTATCTAAATAATTTTAACGTCATTGGTCCTCCTTAAATTTTCAACTTTTAAATGAAATTTGACTGTTTAAAGTGAGTCAAAATCCAATTCCTATGAAGTCGGTAATATACAAAGAAATAAATATATATACACCTGAAACTAATAAAAGCCTATAAAAAAACGGTTCTCCAGTTTTCGTAGCTGAAAGTAAACTAAATACCATAGCTACTGGTATATTTATATTACTAAGTTAGAGAATTTTACATTAATTTATAAAACAAGTATTTATGCATAAAAGAACATTAGATTACGACAGGAACTAATACGATAAAACTAAGGCATAAAGTATTAATAAAATATCGCGATATTTTTCCAAAAAATGATGATTTTTATTCAATAAACATTTATTTTCATTAATATACATTATAAGTAACAATTTACTTTGAGTTCACTAGATGGCGTTGTACAAAATTTTAAATCGCACCATGGTTTCGTTACAAAAATGTAGGTATATGCATCCAAATATTTATTTAATATATAATTATTAGGGGACCGCCAGGCGTGGCGTTAAACGCCACGCGACGATCACGGTGACCCTCGCCTATAGATGTTTCACATCAAAATACATTGATGACATAAGTCTTTTTTTGTTGAGATAATATGAAAGTAAACAAAGTGGAATAATAATGATTATAGGTTATCTATTACCTGTTTACTGTTAATATATTATCGGTATTCTACTATGACGTTTACTTATCAATGAGATAACTTACTGATAAAACCCTTGGAGACACCATTGAATAAGTAATAAAACACTAGCCAAAAAATAAAATTAGTGTGTCTTCGTATCGTTGGTTTCTAAAACCCTATGTCCACTTTTTTGGGTCCATTCCGTCCGCGGCGACGAAAGGACGGCGCGCGGCTCTATAACCCAACGTATTTCCTTTCCTTCGCCATTAGGCCGACCACCGGTACCAAGTTCCTTGTCGTCCGTGGCCAGCCCGGCGTATACCCTTTCGGGTACACTCCCTTTCTAACGCCCCTCCCGGGAGATCTGTCGCACTCCCGCTGTCAGCTTCCCTGAACTGAACCGGGGAATAGTTCGTCACCCCCAGCCTCGGCTAGAGCGGCCTCAGGCGTAAGTACGAGCGCCTGCGCCGCTTGAATCGCCGGCGGCGGACCATGTCATATCTGTAGTAGCATAGTTTCATATTTAGTTAACGCTAAGTAATAAGGTTCGCTGTGTGGTGACGAAGTAAGAATACAATTCACCACTGCCTCTCTTGCCCGTGGATGTCGTTAGGTGTGGTGACGGCCACGTGGAATTACCAGTTAAATTAATAACAATAGCTCAAATAGGAGGGAACACCGTACAATGATTGTCGATGACACTGTTCCTCACGACGCGAACTAGTGAAGGCTCGGAAAGATAAACAAATAAAATATCAAGACTTAGCGCCCTAAGATTGTCAACATGTAGGATGTGGACACGGCAATCGCTGTACCGATAGTGATTTCGACCGAGGGTTTAATAGCCAATAGTCTCGATCAATATCTATTGTGGTTCGCATTAGGTAGTTGGATTAGGGGTCTGATGCAGAAGGTTGTGTTCCTGGCCACGGCGCGCATCGTGAGAAAGTGCCCCTCTTTGTAGCCATTACCACTGATATCTTAGTCCTTGTGAATACATAGCTGATGGGGGTCAACACGCGTTTTTTATATTTTTGAATGTTTTGTATTATACTAGCAACCCGCCCTCGCTTCGCTATCAGTCGCCTTACCTGCGTAGTTCCTGTTCTCGTGGGAATACCGGGATAAAATTTGCCTATGTTACTGGGGTTACTAATGGGTTCGGTGGTTTAAGCGTGAAAGTGTAACAAACAAACAAAATTGCTTTCGCATTTATAATATTAGTAATTTGGACTGAATTGAAACTGCATTCTCGGTCGGTCGGTCGAAGGTCGGTCAAAATCACGTTATAGAATTCATATACAAAAGATACAGGCAATTGACTCCAATAAGAAGCGTGTAAAATATGAATGCCCGCAATCATATTCCAATTGAAATAATACTAGTAAATAAATTTGTACAAGTCACAATGATGAAGCAGTTATTATCGAAGATTTGCTTTGTAGGTATGGCTATAGGCACTGGAAATAGACCGGATTAAGTTTTATACTGTCTGTGATGACTGAAGAGCAAACAGTTCACTTAATGGTACGTGGTAACTGTCGCTCATGGACCTCTGTAATACAAGGGGCACAGACAAACTGCTGCCTACCGTAAGGTGAGGTTTAAATCTCAGGCGCTCAATCGTTGATCGAACGAAGAGCAGTATCAAATTGCTACTACTCAGACGTCGACTGTCTCCAAGAATGCGGTACTAGCTCGGCCAAGTCGTTATCAGCGTAACCGGAATACTGAAACGGCATAGTCTTGCTGAACGGGAATGTCACATGGCGAGGCGTCATTACCCGTTGGGTACCGACCTGACCTTGTCGACTATCTCTAGGACGATGCTCGACAGCGTCAGGGATTGGGACGTGGCCATCGCCTTATGCGAGGCAATCGATTCGTACAAGAAGGCGGTGGTGCGTGCGCGGGAGGAACTTCTCTACCCCGACATGTACAGTGGGCAGTCAAACGCGGAAGCCTTAGTTGAGTACGCGGATGACTGGACCGGAGAATAGTCTGTCACACCGCGTGAGGGTGACGCCCCGGGAGAGGCGTCGGGCAGGAACGGTATCCGAAAGGGTATCCCGCCGGGCTGGCCACGGACGTCAAGGCACTTGGTACTAGCGGTTGGCTCAATAGCGAATGGGAGGGAATACCGTGGGTTTTGGGGTCGCGCGCCGCGCTTTCGTCACCAAGGACGGAACGGATGGCATGTGTGTTGGCATAAGAAGCAAAAGAGTATTTTCTCCCATGTCCACGCATTTCTACTCTTAGAATGACCAAACTATTGAAATTAAATATTTGATGCCTCGCCTTGTACGATGACTTACGTGACACATCGTGTATTGTTATCTGGGCATCGGATGTTGTCTGTTTTTACTTCTTTCGGGCGGGCAATTGCTCTACTCTGCCATGCTTTTCAGACAGGTAGCATACGATTACCACTCATAGTAGCATATTCTTACATTGATGTTACATGTATATTATATCCCTTAGTAGTATTTTACGACACCCACACATGAAAGAGAGACAGGTATTTTCTTATGAATTCTTATGTTTCAGATTTTTCAACGCTAAATCAGTGAAGATTATAGAAGAAAGCATAGTAGATCCAGATAAAAAGATATTTATAACATACACAAGAAACCTTGGCTATACTAAAGTTATGGTGAGTTATTATATTCTTAACTAATATTATAAATGCGAAAGTAAGTTTGTTTGTTACGCTTACACGCTTAAACCACCCAGCCTATTTGAAAAATTTTTTCACCAATGGAAAGCTATAATATCAGGGAGTAACATAGGATATATTTTATCTCGGTATTCCCACGGGAACGGGAACTACGTGGGTAAAGCGACTGAAACCGGTTGCTAGTTCTTTATAAACAACTCAATAATTTTTTATTTCACAAAACTAAAACTTGTATTATTATCAATCTATCTATTGCTTATGCTGATAACAAATCGGCCTTCAATTGCCTCTTACTAAAGTTTTGATAACTTAAAGATCGTGTCATGCCAACTATTGTAATTAGTCGGTATAGACATATGTCCGCCATAGCAAAACGAAACTGAAAACGGTTGACACGCCGCCAACATATTGTATCGGCATTGATATAACTAATAACGGCTATCAGTTATCTAGCGTACAAGGTAGCGTCATCGTTAGTTGTTTGTAACAACTGACGTTACCGCTACGTTGTCAACTAACAATATCTTAACGATAATTCGTTACTTATCGTGATTCTTGTTTCACTACGTTGGTAACCGAACGATCATAATTATGCCATCTCTCTCTTTCTGCGTGATTTCTGTCGTGTAAAACAGAGAGGGGGGTGGTTATTGGCTAGCGGTTTAATAACAAGCAACATTTCACGAATATTGATGTAAGCGAAAGACGCTCTTATTTTTAAGGTCGTAAGACCTAACTGTCAAAAACTCTGGTAAGTCACACTGTAGTGGTAAAGAGGTTTTGTTTCTTGTTGCTATCGTATGCTTAGAAAAGTATTCACTATAGTTAGATCTATGAAAGGTTATAATGATAAACCGTGCATTAATAGAAATTAGATCGCGATTACTTTACACGTATCCTATATCTTTAAACGAGCAATTCTTGTATATACAGGGTAACTGGTAAAAGATTGTACATATTGAAGGAGGGTATTCAGTACTCGATTCTGACACCGAATATGTAAAAAAAAAATGGTACTTAAATTTTGAACCAATTATCCTATAAAGATATTTAGTTATGGACACAGCTGAAACACCTGTATTATAGGTACCTATTTATAGGTCAACGCACTTTTCATTGGCCTCGTGCTGAGCCAGCCAATGAGCACGCGCTACCCCCGTTGGGTCCCTCGCGTCATACGTAAATCCTTACCTAAACAACCTAAAATAACAATTAGTCGTCTGAGATTACGGAATCATAATAGTGTATTTCTAATCCCTGCGTAGCTCCGCCCGCTGTATTGTTTTTTATGCACGTTCGTTATTTTTTTAATATTATGTCAATAACAATTTAGCAGCGATTACACATATGTCATTTTCAACGTGTTCAAGACTTTGCTGAACGGGATTATAGTGCAATTTAGTCAGTGGTTACTGCTTAACGTAAACAACAATATTTTATGGACAGACGAACGTTTATTTACCCGTGTCGGATTGTACAACGTTCATAATGAACATTGGTGGGCAGGGGCACATGTAAATCCACATAAATCTAGAAAAGACTAAGTGAGATTCAGTGTGTTATCATATGTTAAGTGTAGTGTTTTTCGGTTTCTAATGCGCCCTCGTCGTGAGACGTATGGTCGTAATAAGGTACACTGGCAAAACTATTCTTTTGATAAGAAACAAATCACCTTATTTCGGGATTGGTAAGAGCTGAGTCTGCAACTTTTAATGGTTTTTATGACATTATTCCTACACCTAGTTTTAGTAATTCTAGTAATAAATATAAAAACCTTAACAACAGTTCTAACAAAACTGTAATTGTAACGCTATCAGAATCAACGTATCGCCTATAGGGTGACCGACTTTTTAGGAGTCTTGCGACACTAATGTTGTTGATGTTTACTATGTAGTTAATTAATATTGTCTTCTTTTTACATTTTTATTGGTTACATGTTACCGTTGTCTATCGTTTCCTTCAATATGTACAATCTTTTACCACTCATTCTGTATATATACATATATATATATATATATATATATTCAGGATCTCGGCAACGGCACCAACGATTTTGATATACTAGAGGTTTCGAGGCCAAAAAATCGAACTAGCTAGGTTTTATTTATAGAAAATGTTGATTTGTCGGTGTTTTTAGCAAAACAATACAATGACTTTAAATTTTAAAAGAATATGAATTCAAATTTCGGCGTCAACGTCATGAGTTACGATAACTCAGTTGGGATGCTATCCAGTTTTATTTTAGTATTGTTTTGGCATTCAAACAGCGTCGGATCGAATCTTGGTTTTATTATTATTCTCTTTTTGTAATTTTTTATATCCTTTTCATTATTTAATTTTTATTTTTTATTAATATATTATATCTAAATAAATTCGACAAAAATACAACAAAAATATTCCGAGCGAAGCTCGGTCAACCAGATATTTATATCTATATTCGGTAACGGTTATCGATTAGCAGCCGTTGCTAAAAATAGTCAGTAACGCCCATGTCTTGTGCTGATATTTAGCTAGCAGTCTTGGACCAATTCGACAGTGTCCTAGGATGATAAATACAACCATTCCATAGGGCTTTGCGGTCTCTTCCAAGATCGCGTGTACCTATCTTCTTTGCGATGAAATGACGGTTGTGATTTTTATTAGTAAACTAGCTGACCCAACAGACGTTGTTCTGTTCAAATAAAGCGCCACCTACCGGGTCCAATTGTGAATCTAAACCATTCTCGAATCTCATTGAGCACACACAAATTACTTAAATTACTTAAATCCAGTCAACAGATATCGCCATCTGTTAGAATAGTTTGGAGTTAACAGATAATTGTGACTGTCAATTAATTATAGACAAATAATTTGTAATAAAATAAAATTGCGACTATAATTAAAGATCTAAGCTATCCTATGTTTCAAGTTGGAGCAAACTGCACACGGTGTGCAATTTTGATTAAAATCGGTTAAGTAGTTTAGGAGTCCATCGCGGACAAACATCGTGACAGGAGATTTATATATATTAAGATAATTACAAATATGAGCATCAACATCATCACAGCTCATTTACGTCTCACCGCTGGGCTTGACCCTTCACTACAATGAGAGGCAAATTGACCTACTATACCACGCTGGTCAGACGTGTTGGTATAGGGTTATATTTCGAATATTCGATCTCTGTCCTAGTTGTTAAATGCACATTATATCCTTTAGTTGCATTTTACTATACCCGGCAAGATAGAGGGGGTGAAGTATTGTTTTCTTATTCCGTTACCACTCGGAAAATGAGAGTATGGGGTGATATAAAGCTACTTTTTTTTTAGCGGTGGGTTGCGGTCGGTCCACCCCTCACACCACTCCGTTCAGGGCGACAGAGGGGCGTAAGCACGCACACCCGTAACCCACCCGAACACCACGTCGCCTTCGTCGTTGGACCGACCACCGGAGCAGGGTTACTTGTCATCAGTGGGCGGCCCGATGGAATACCTCCTAAGGAGTACCCTCGCATCGACCGACGTCTCCCCCTCGGGGAGGACGTCGGTCTTTCCTCACGCGGTCAGCCTGTCGGCGGGTGACGGACTAATTCCCCGATCCGGTCACCCTCGGCCTCGGCTAGGGTAGCATCAGGCGCAGGTAATCGCGCCTTCGCCGCCCCTGTCGCCGGCGGCGATATAAAGCTACTTAGGGTCTATAAACTATTTGGAAATTTTTCGACGTAAGCGTCGAAATCTTAGGTAATACTTGAAACATGACAACATTAATTGATTGTCACGTTTCATTCAAATGCGTAACATCGATCTCTATATTGGTTTAGACGATACTTAAAATTTATGTGTCGTTGGTGATGCCCGATAAATAGTGCTGAAGGCAAATAATTGTTTATATAAATGTACCACCGTCTACTTGTGTTGTTGCACAAGGTGTCAAGTTTAGTTTCCATTAATTGCATTTTTGTATAGTCCCTCGCGACCCAAAGTTGATTATTCAAATTTAAAAAAAAATACAGCATATTATGATGATATTGTTGTAGAGTGTGGTGGAACGGGTGGAGTACCGTGCAGCAGGTCCAGGACAAACTATTGCGTTACGTTCCGCCTGGATAGATTCGCAGGTCTTCGGCTTCTCGCGTGCTATACGGGCCTTCGGTGTTGATAGGTTCAAGAAGAATTGTAATCAGATGGTGAGTAATCATTACAAATTTGAGTCATCATCAACACTGCTCATACACGGTCCCAATACTGGGCTCGATCCTCCATCATCATCATCATCGCAGCCCATATACGTCCCACAGTTGGGCTCGGGCCTCCTCCACAGTGGGAGGGAATTTGACCTACTATCCTATGCTGGTCAGACATGTTGGTATAGGGTTTCATTTCAAGTTTTCCTTCTCTTGCACAGATGTTATGTGAATATGATATCCCATAGTCGTCTTTTAAGTTTCATGGGCAAGATAGGGAGTAGTGAATTGTATTCTTACTCCGTCACCACACGAAAATCCTCCATATTGGGAGTGAAATTGACCTATACCACGCCGGTCAGGGCGGTTGCTATAGGGTTTTATTTCGAGTTTGCCCTCTTTTGCACACGGAAATTTTATTAAACCATAGATTTTTTTATTGTCTGCTGTGGTAGACGAGGCAGCTAACTACTATCGATTTCAATAATACCAAGGATGCTGCCTACAATATGTGTAGGATTGGAAGGCTGGCGCCGCCGGGATGTCACTGGAGACGGTACCCGAAAGGATAACCCGCCGGGACGGGCCACTGATAACAAGGTCGGGTTCCGGTGGCCCGCCCACTTGGCGCTTGAAGGTACGCACCCGGCCGGCTATGGATTGGAAGGCTGACGGACAGGAAGGGTGTTTCCTTCACTGGCACTTGTTCATCTAACGAAGTGCAGTACTTTACATCATTTTCTGTAGACAGGAAACTGTCAACAGATATCTCGCTGCTTCTAGGCTGGGGCCTCCTCAATAGGAGGGAAGTTGACTTACTATGTATGCCCCCCTTGTGAGACGGATTGGTATAGGGTTTTATATCAAGTTTTCCTTCTCTTAACAGATAACACGCAGATACCATCTGCGTTTTATCCCATAGTTTTCTTTTATGACACTTATGGGCACGATAGAGTTGCATTGTATTCTTACTCCGTCACCAAACGGAAAAAGCAAGAGGGGTAGTGAATTGTATTCTTACTCCGTCATTACACGAATAATTTATTTAGTACTCATTATCATCCTGCTTTTATCCTAATTTCTTGGGATCATTGCAATATGTAATATAGGCCTCTTTTATTATCGTACGTATTGCAAGTTTTGGCAATAGTTTTATGACCGCCCGCTTGTTTGACCTCAATCCTATTGAAAACGTAATTATTGATCAGATGGGCCTCAACTTGATGTAAAATTCTTAGTCGTCCTTTACAACACCCACGATGTAAGAGTTGGTTGCATTCGTGTATTACACAACTCTTCAGTTAGTCCTATTAATTTATTTAAAGCACAACACTTCACTTTCTTTCAGTTCACCGGTTTCAACGATGTATTGGATCGTCTCTTCCCTCGGCCGATTCCCGTACAGCATACAATGACGCACACGTTCAAGGAGATGCGTGAAGCGGCCGCCGCGGCCACTGATCGCGCCAAAGCGAATGTACTGTCATCTGTCAATCGGACATAACAGGACCGCGACTGATTTAGCGTAAGGACATAGTTATATGTACGTACTCAAACACTGGGGTACCTCGTCTCGTGTGTTGGCAACACTGATATGTCAGTGTCATTGAAACAAATGTCAAAACCAAACGTCAGAATACTCATTGTAATTGGACGTCCTTAGGGAGAGATTTTACGGAATGTCAAAATGTCATGTAGCGCTTTTAAATTTGATTTATTACGTTGGTGTTTTACAGTGTTATATTGAATAATTCTGCGGGTATTTTATGTAATATAATGCAGAGAAAATTCTGAAGTGTAGTAAATATGATTTAATTGTGAATTGCGTGCATTTTCATGTTCTGCAAAATTTCCAGAGATAACATTGATTTGTCTATCAGCTCCCGATCAATGGCAACGACTAAGACTAATATGACTATTACACATGTATATAAATACTTATTAATTTGTTTTTAACTTGACACTGGCGTCAATAGCTCACATTATTGTAGCTTATTGCCAATAATTAAAAGAAGAAGACGTCCTTAGCATTCTTATGACAGCAAAGTTTATGATATCAAATCTAAATTCTAAACTTTTCAGGAATTTATTTTAATGCTTTCTCTTTCAAAGTGAAGATGTTATTCAAATGATATTGTCCAAGAAAATAGCAGGATTACATTTCTAAAATTAGTATGATTAGTAATTAGTAAAAAAATAAATAAATAGGGCCGTCGCTTTCAATATAGAAATAACAAACTTATATCTCGTCATAATTTTACATTTGAAAAATAAATTTTCAATTTTAGAATAATTTTAACAGAAAGCGTTATTATGAATATAAAATCTAGTTAAAAATTAATATATTAACGGCAATAGATGCCTATCGCCCTTTTAAGTCATTTTACGATTATTGAATATCAATGCTGTCATCTGCTGTAAAATGTCATAATGACCTAAAAGTTATGACTGTTGACATTACGAAAGTGTTGCCAACAATAAAGAGACCAATTTGAACTGTTGTAGATTTGTATAATGAGATCGTCATAATGATTTCGTGGAACTGCTAAATATTGATGCTGATATCTTACCCTCTACAAATTGGGATTGCCATGATATCATCACAAATACATATTTGTTTAATTATGATAAAATGACTATTGATATGAGAAGTTAGTTGATAGCTGTTTGAAGTGAAATATTTTATGAGAGGGCTTTAAAATTCTGCAACCTTTCTGTGTGAAGCAATGTTCGTGGGAAAAAGAGCTTAAGTGATTGCTCCCGTACTTACGCGAATTCATTACGTACTTTTAAATAGCGATTGAAGAATAATTTAAAAGTTTCATTTTTATCGTGTGTCTTTACGACACACCCTGCCTAGTTTAATTACTGCTAATCGCTTAGTAGATATTAGCTTTTTTCAGGTTACTACAGATAAAAATAATTCTTCATTATTTACCTCATTTAATATAGTGACGTCAAAATTCTTTACATATATTGATTGATTGCTCTATAGTTTCCATAAAATAAGGTGTAAATGATCTATGGGCTAAATGGATAAGTTTGTTTGACGACATTAATAATAAAAGTTCTTGAAAATTTCAGTTTTCCATTCGATTACAAGTATAGGGCTCGAATGTTCTTTCTAAACAGATTTACAAAACTACCTACGTATAACCAAATGGGTGATTATATTGTAAAAAAAATGATGAATTTTTAATATAAGGCAGTTATAATTAGCCTTATATATGTAAAACTATCATCATAGTTCTGCTTTTATTTCAGTTATTCGGGTTCAATTCAATATGTACTCTCCTTTAATAGTGCATATTGTAAAAGATTTCTCAATAGTTTTGTGACCGGTCGCCTGGTTTTACGTAAAAACCCTTCTTGGGATTGTAATTGTCGATCAGATGGTATGAGATATAGTTGACCCAAGTCGATGTAGAGCTCTTAGTCGTATTTTACGACACCCACAAACTATAAGCAACTGCAGCAAGCCTTATTATGTAAAATTGTACGGTATTTAGTTAAAAGTTTATTAATATTTAGTTTGTACGACACATTTGTTTGGTGATAAATATTTTTTCGTAAACTGTTTAGAAGAACTGTCATGTAGTTAATAGTTTAATGGCTAAACTTAAAATAAATTTCAATTATAAAATACATAAAGTGAGTATCGATCAAATATTCAATAGATAAACAGTTATATACAATTTGAAAGCACGTAAATGTTTTCTTAACCCCCCAATGTCAAAAGAGGCGTGATAAATATTTGACGACAATGTCTGTCTGTGTGTCTATTTGTGGCAATGTAATTCACGAACGGATGGACCGATTTCGTTGTGATTTTTTTTTACGTTGAAGCTAGTTATTTTGCGATTGGTTCTTAGCTATGTTTGGTTAAACTCTATCCAGCAGTTTAAAGAATGTTTTTTTTTTCAAAATAATGTAAGGTGTTTCTGGCATAAAAAGAAACTATTTCTCTTGATGACGAGAGACCTTGTTTTTAGAGCTCAAAAAATATATATAATTTTTATAATTATTGTAATTCCATGAAACGGTTCTATGGGTCTCGCTAGTCGCTTCTGGTCAATGCAAACGGTAGGTAACAGAACAAAAGCGTCCAGAATGCAGCCATTTGTTTAATAAAGTGCCATATTTGTATCGCAATTATAACATAATTTAACTAATTGATTAGTTCTGTTTTGCATTTAAAAGCAGTTTTTGCATTTTTACAACGGTAGTACTCGGAGAACTATACGTAAAAAACTATAGTATGAATTTGAAGTTAATGGCTTTGAAATTGCGTTGGTGCGACGGATTTGTATTTTTGATTTGATTGGGTTTATTTTTGAGGACAGATCCGGTGGATCCTTGTAATACGAGGACAATTTACCAACACTATGCATTTAACAGACAATTTATACCTAGACTCAGAACAAAAATTTGTGGATCGCAAAAGTATTATTAAATCGCGCTCCCGACCCCTAATACGGTAGATCGGTATCTAATCATGGCGCAGTCTGTAGAGTAGTGGCCCTATCCTTAGTAGGCGTTGTTTTATGAGCATCGAATGTGTCATTGTCGTTATTTCAAGCTATCACCGTCCACTGCTGGACCTAAGGCTCCCTCATACTACGCCACAGAGTGCGGTCCTGTGCCGCCTGCATCCAATGACGCCCAGCAACTTTCACCAGGTCGTCGGTTCACCACTTAGTAGGGGGACAATCGATTGTGTATCTACAGAATATTCGATCGGAATTTATAAAATTAAATTTTATTGCACTGTTAAGATGGACTAAATTTTAATGTCTTTTCAAAAGTTATAAAAATAATATAAACTTATAATTTTAGGTAGAATAGTTAAAACTAGCCATAATTGGTTTATAATATTTCAAGGAAGCTAATTATATATTTTGGGGTAGTTAAAATATTTCTACCATTGTAAGAATTTAAATAACGGTGTAATTTTTTATAATATTCTTTGCAATACCGAAACTAGACAGCAATCAACTACTACGGTAGTACTTAGGTCAATATTTTATAATTTTTTTGTCCTGGCAATATTAGTATCTTACAGATCACCATATCGCTTCTACCAATTACTACCACTGATTTATAATTAACGAGCTGCACAATATATTAAATGTCACTTAATTAAAATAAGTAATTAGTAGATTTACGTTTTCGTCAACGATCCTTAAAGTTTAAGTAATACTTGAGGCAAAGTGGCAAAATTGTTTCATAAAATTTTATTTTTTAACACTAGTTAATATTAAAAATTGTATGAGACTTATGTTACGTGCTATCTATATTTATATAGGTGTTACCTAAAATTAGGAGTGGTCGATGAAAATTTGTTACATATTTAAAATATTTACCATGACTATTCCAATTTTTTTTATGATATCTGTTTAATTGGGTAACATTAAGTAATTGTATTTCTGGATCCATGTATGCTTATGTTATTTTGTTCTTTCAAAAGCTTGCCATAAAATAAAACATGATTTCAGACTACCTACTTGTTAAAGCATCTTATCTATGAATTTTCACTGCCTTAAACCATTTATATACACAGAGCTACTTGTACCTACTCGCCACATTCCGATCGAGTGGTTATGTGTATACTTATAAAGCAAAAGTTGTGACTGACTTCTACATAATGGGATATGAAAAATAAAAAACTAATATTCCAGTGTTATACTGGCAACATTGGAGATTAATGGCGCCAATTTTATTATCTCTGCTATGAAAACTAAAGTTTTTTTTACAAACTTTGTGTTTCTTAATCGATACTCGTTTTTCTAATTTGATATTTAGAGCACGGGCCGAAACGGTGTAATATAATGGTGTATTATAGTACGGTAGCTATAATACTAATAAGCATAATATTTCCTTAAGTACAATTAATTTTTTAAATTATCGTTTCAAAATTTATTTCTACGATATAGTAGTAATATTGCAAATGTATATTTATAGAAAATTCGCGATTCTCTTTGTAACATTTATGAAATATTTAAACCTATGAAAAAGGAAAAATCTCCTTAATAAACCTATAAATATTAATAGAAGTTAAATACTATTTGCTTTATTTTTGTCATTTATCGTATTAAATAGTTATAAAAAATGGAACCAAACCAAAATATCAATTTTGAAACTATAAATAAATGTTTTCATTTATTTACTATTTTATTATACTCGTGAAAAAATTATGTTTTAGCCTAGACTCTTTGAGAAATGTACAGTTTTCTTTATAATTTTTATTGCATTTTAGGTCTTTAATATCTAAATATTAATAGTGCCTATTGTTAATTGTGAGAGCCACTTTATATTGGAAATTATGTGATTGTTTTTAGAATTTATTACATTCAAATTTATTTTTAAGCATACAAATACTATAAAAACATTTGTCTTATGTAAAATAAAACTATTTTACGATTTTTTTTTGAGTTAGACTTCAGCGTTCATCGTCGCGGGAGCATTTCACTCCTCCTATAAACCTTGCAAGCGTGAAATAGCTTTATTTTATACTAGCAACCCGCCCTCGCTTCGGTTTCTGTGGCCTTATCCCCGTAGTTCCCGTTCCCGCGGGAATACCGGGATAAAATATAGCCTCGTTTACTCCCTGATATAGCTTTCCATTGGTGAAAGATTTTTTTAAATCGGTTCAGCCGTTATGAAGATTACCCGGAACAAACAGACAGACAAAAAAATTATAAAGTGATTTTTAGGTATATGCATAGTGCAAATAATCGTGTGAGCATGAAAAAGGCCTATTATTTTGACATTACAAACAGACACTCCAATTTTATTTATTGGTATAGATGTGTAATAATCCCATAAACGTCAAAGTCCATTATGCATTTGCCTCATTAAAAATTCTACCATAGATATCAAAAACGCGGCAAAATTGACATTTCTCAATGTAGAGTGGCCATGTTAGAAGTTTAATTGTTACTAATTTTGTGATTATAGATATTAAGATGATATTTTAATCACATGTAACATTGAAAAACTCGCGAGAGCAGATTCGTAGTTTACAAAATTAGTATTAGTTACCAAAATCGATGATTATATTAAATGATTCGTATAACATTTTCTTGTTTTATTTGTGTATTATTTTAATAATAGTAGCTTAAAAACAAAGAAAAGATATATAAGATACGAAATAATAAGACCAATTTTAAACATGATACTTAAGTACACAAGAGTGGTAAGATAACATCCACATTAGGTAATCTGTTTGTGGAGAAGGAATTCATCGAAAAACCACGTTTTAAGGAAATTGGGCCTCGATTTTTACTACGGATGGTTACCACGTTTTATTGCTTATGGTGGCAAACGAGCAAGTAGCACATCTAATGGTAAATGTTACTGCCGCTCATAAACCTTAGCAATACCAGTGCAAACCGCTGCCTAACGGAAAGAAAGTGCTTTTCTTAACGAAGGACGTGTCATAGAGCTGGCCAACACAGCAGCAGGTAGTTCTTTCCAGACAGAGGAGGCTTGATTCTAAGAATAGAGATTGTGAGAGTTGAAATGATAATCTTGCCCGTGGATGTCGTAAAGGACGACTATAGGATACAAATCAATCTGACTAGCGTGGTATACTAGGTCAATTTCCCTTCTACTCGAAAGAGGTTCGAGCCTACTGTGGGACATGTATAAGCTGTGACGGTGATAATAATAGCCCGGGTAATATGTAGTAGGTGTCTATATATAAGTCACGAAGATTATACTTCTTGTTATTGAAGATTTCGGTAAAGTAGGAGCACTAAACTATAAATTGGCCTAGTAATACTGTACATGGCGGCAATCCATTAATTTGAAATGGATTTATCGTAATTCACCACACACACGGCCCCACAAAATAGAAAGAAATACGAGTGTTAATAAAAGGTAAGAGATAAGTAAAATTATTACTAAAGTGTGATTAGCAGCTTCTAGAAGCCTAATTTTGCAACTTTTTGAAGAACTTCATAGGGTGATTCCATATATGTTCGTTGCTGAATGAGTCATTTCTGTCCTACCTTGAATTTGTCCCTATGCTACGCCCACGGGCAAGCGGCGAATTTCTCTTCCTTTCCAAATAAAAAATCCTAAATTTAATTCTCAGCCTCATTTAGAGTATAACATACGTATGTAGGCTCATAAAAAAAGATACTTTTCTCAAAGTAGTTTTCTACTACCAGAGCGAAACTGTTTACCTGTTATTTACTTGCTCTGTGGTCGTTAACAAAAAAGTATTCTGTGAAGGCCATTAAAAAACCCAAAAGCATGGCGTGGTTAGGATTTTATATTTATTTATTTATGTAAATATCATTCAGAAGAATTCAGAGAAAAAACAGACCAGTGATTTAAAATTGGCATTCGTTGTCAGGACATAACGATGCGTTGGGGACTCCTGAATATGTACGTGGTCTTTGATAAAACCATTTTTCTTTCTTTTTGATTGATTTAGATCCTACTGTGATTACACGGCAAGAGTTTGCTACAATGGCATGGAAATTGGTCTATGGTCGCACGATATACAGATGAAATTATAGACGTAGGATTTTGGGGGTTTTATTTTTTTGTCTGGCAATAATGTTATCTATCATTGTCCGTGTGGTAACGGGAGTAAGAATACAGTTCCCTACTCTCTATCTTGCTCGTGGATATCGAAAAAGACGACTAAGGGATATAATAAGCGTATAACATCTGTGCAAGTGGAGTGCAAGAAGGAAAACTCGAAATAAAACTATACCAACATGTCTGACCAGCATGGTATAGTATGTCAATTGCCTTCCTACTACAGAAGAAATTAGAGTAGGCCCGAACCCAGTAGCTGGACCTACATGAGCTGGTTGGTTGAGCTGGCTCATGATAATGGTTATTTGTTCACGAGATTTCGAGTGTATTTGCTGGCTAATATTTACTTCTAGGCTCGAATCTTCTCTACAATAGATATTTTCATCCTCTTTCATAGACGTTTTATATACATACTAGCTTTTACCCATAGCTTCGGCTGCGTGAAAACAACTTTCAGCGATTTCACTCGCTTAGTACCCATTCCCGTGGGAATAGTGGGATAAAGTATAGCCTATGTTACTCCCTGATAATATAACTTTCCACTGGTGAAAGAATTTTTGAAATCGGTTCAGTGGCTTAAGTGTGAAAGCGTAACAAACAGACAAACTTACTTTCGCATTTATAAAATTAGGATGTATATTGGTTATGTTTTACGACGCCTTAAGGGCTAGAACGGCGTTGGTGAATTGTGTTCTTACTTCGTTATCATACGAAAAATAATAGCTACCTACTCTCGTCTCAATGTGCTTTATCTTAAGAGATTATAGAAAAAAAGAAATGTGTCGTTGCGGTTAATATTTGTTATTTTTCGTTAATAATATTATTTATTGTTACACCTAGGTGTGCAAGTCCTCTTTCAAAACCGCGTGGAAGCAAATATTTTTGTCAAAAGCATCTAGAGTTTTTCCCGGAGGGTACAATTTTCGTGTGCTTCTCATATCCGCTTCAAATTGCACGGAATTTTGTCACAGCGGACATATTTTTGGAAAAGCCACAGCGGAGACACACATTGAGCAATAATTGGATAGATGCTCTCAAAGGCGACGGAAAATATACAAACACCTTGATGAATCCACAATTATCACGAATAATGCGGCGTTTTCTACGTTTAATTTGATAAATTTACTTCTTTCGTTTTCATATGTAATAATGAACATTGTATTTTAATACAAAATTTGTAAGACTGTAGGAAACATCAAATAAAAATAGTAAAAATGTATTAATTATAAACAATTTTTAATTAAAGAGATTTATGTATTAGGTATGTATCTAGGGACACGAAAAAGTATCGATACTTTTAGGTATCGAGTACTTTTCTTTCGATACCGATACTTTTGTACTCGATACTTTGCTTTCGATACTTTTACCAATGAGTACTTTTCGGCAGGTATCGTATCGAATTATGGAGTGTAGAAGTAAGGAGCACCATCTCAGTGTTGAAAAAGTGTCCGTGGAAAGGAGAAAATTAAGGTGGCGCTATAGTAGCAAGTGGAAGAATTTTAAATAGAACGCCACAAATTATTAGAGTAGGATATTAAATTAGAAAAGGAAAGAAACATTTCCGCTTTGTTACAGCGCAATTCATATTTCTTAACGACAGAAGTCAAGATAAATATTAAATTTTTCAACCCAGCACACTTCACTCTTAAGTTTCATAGGTTATTATTTACTAAATTACAGTTGACTACGTAAATAGTTGAGATTTTAAATACTGCATATTTCTTAACGACAGAAGTCAAGATAAATATTAAATTTTTCAACCCAGCGCACTTCACTCCATAACTCTGTTTATAACTGCTAAGTTCATATCATTTCCACTTGCTACACTAGCGCTATTAATTTGCTGTTTACAAGTGGACACTTTTTCGACTAATCCCCCATACGAGATGGTGCTCCTTACTTCTACACTCCATATATCGAATAAATAGTAGTGAGTATCCATGTTAAACTTGACCTTACAGCTTATAGTTATGGTAACGCCATCTAGTTCAAACGTAATGAACTTAGAAAAATGTGGCGCGCAATATTTTAATCTGTTCACACAATAAATTTTTCTAAAAAAAAGGTCATCACGACAGATTCCGGGAAAAGTACTCAGTACTCGATACTTTGAGGCATCGATACTTTTGGTTTAATACTTTATTGAGTACGATACTGTTTCTTCGATACTACTCATGAGTACAGTATCGATACTTTCTGTTCGATATCGTGTCCCTGTATGTATCTATTTGATCATTAAACTTAGCAAATGAGCCATCGGTGTGTAAGTAGGTACTTACCAAATACAAAGAATTGGTCTATACAATTACTAAAACTTAAGATTTGTTTGATTATTAGTAGTGCATATATCAGTTATACCTAGGTAGGCTAAAATTTTAACAAAAAATAATAAGTATTTTTTGTTAAAATTTTCTTTCACATTTCGTATAATATGCGATAAACCTTTTTTTTACAGCTTTTTTTTTTTTGGTGTGTGTGTAGCTGTTGGTCGCAGATGACCTTGACAGCTTAACGCGGTCAATGGGCGAGCGGAAGGTTCTCAACCCGGTAAGTTAAGTGAACATCGCCCGAGGGCTCCCCCTGTGGGGAACGGACCTCGGCTCGGGGCGTCGCTGAAAGCAAAGTGGGCGTGGCCACGTTTAGGTTTAATGACTTTTACGCGTCGCGGTTTTCGACCTCGTCGGCGAGGCCGATACCGCAGAGTTTTTTGTGTTATCGCTGCGCGAGCTGTGTAGGCCCTTTCTTGGGCGATCGTAATAGCGTCATCCCCTTCTTCAAGAAGATGACGAGGACGTCGGACCGCGGATATTTTTGAGGGGACGTAGTTTACCGCCCCAACCACTAGTGGATTGGGGTGAGTCGTGGCAGAGTCAAAATAGCGCTGGGAGCAACGCTTCATGTACTGCCTGATGGTCGGCAATTCGAGGTCGATGTGTAGATCGACATTACGAACGAACCACGGTGCTCCCGTTGCCCGTCGCATGAATCTATTTTGTAGTGTTTGTAACCTGTGGATCCTGTTTGGCCTAACGTGCGCGAACACTATACTGGCATACGTCATGATCGGCCGTATGCAGGTAGTGTATAATCGGACTTTGTTTTTACAGCGTCATCTATAAAAGAACGACGAGGTTTCGTAGGTGTTATATTATTACGCGGTTTAATAGTACTGTACAGCGCCATCAATGAACGTATGTCAAAAATAACTACTAGTATATCTCAAAATATAAAAAAAAAAACAAATATGTAAAAAGTAGAATACAACTTAGCTCGAGAGCTCTTCTGGAGCCATAAAAAGATTTTAAGTACTCATTCAAACACTGTGTGTTTTATTTTTTATTTATTCAAAGCAGGGCAGTATGCATTGTTTGTGCAAACAACTTCAACAAATTTATTATCTCAACATATAATGTAAATGTGCGCATGTCGGCCACGATAAGCGGGTTATGTCCCTGCATTAATGGGTCACAAAAAGAACAGAGAAGAGTTACAATAATAAAATCAAGATATCATTTTTAAAACTACTTTACTATCAATGGTTTATAAATACTAAATATATTGTCAGCAGACAAACTTATTTGACTTTAATTGCAGCCCGTAACCTGGCACTTCGACTTCTAGGATTCCTTTCTACTTCTTCTTCAGTTGGTACTGCTACATGTTTATTTATTGGCTGCCAAGAGGTATCTAAGAATTTGTCTATGGTGTCTTGATCTTGAATAAGAGTTGGGCTTAAATACTTCAGTGGAACAGGATTGGCAATCTCATTGATAATATTACCAGCTATATGTCTTTTCACTATGGTGTCTTCTAAAGAATGGAAGGCAATTGTTACTAGTCTTCCATTGATTTTCAGATAATATCTCGCTAAAACCATTCCATAGTTTAACTCATTTAATTCATTGTTGACGAAAATACGCAATGCTTGGAAGACTTTTGTTGCATTTGATTGAGGTCTCTGTAATTTATCTAACCTTACCTCATCTGGACAACAAGAATTCACAAGATCAACCAATTCCGCAGTTGTTTCAATATTTTTAATCATATATCTAGCTTGTACGATTGTTTGAGCTATTTTCGCTGCTTTTTTCTCCTCACCATATATTTTAAATATTTTATAGAGTTCACTTTCATTAGCTGTTGCTAACACTTCCCTAGCGGTAATTTGATTTGCATCTCGGCCAGCATCCATTCTCATGTCTAGGTAACCATTTTTACTTATAGAAAATCCTCGCTCTCCTGTATCCAATTGCATAGATGAACATCCAAAATCATACAGAATTCCATCTATAGATGCCTGCTGTATATTTTTATCTTTTAAAAGTTTAGGAAGTTCACTAAATCTACCTAATAATGGTATAACTCTGTTAGGGTATTCTGCAGCTAATTTCTGTGCTTTCTCATAAGCAATTGGATCTCTATCTAAAGTTATAACTTTACAATTAGCCGATTCTAAAATTTTTCTTGAGTGTCCACCTGCACCAAAAGTCATATCAATATACAATTCATTGTCCTGAGGATTCAAGTATTTTATTGTCTCGTTTAACATAACTGGTGTGTGATCTTTGTATTGAATATGTTCTGTGGATATTCCCCTGGGGAAAATTGCCCGATTAAGCCGCCTAAAATGTTTCAGAATCATTTCTTTGCTTTATTTAAGACTTTACTAAAGAATCCTTTGTTTTCCTCTTTTAAATATTCAAGCACTACATCAGATAGGACTAGATTACACTCTTCGTTACTAAGACCTGTTGCTGTGCTATTAAATTTACGTTTGTACTTATTTTTGTAATAATTATCAGCTAATTTGTTGAGAGTGTTGTATTGTCTTTTACAAAGATCAGAATCTAAATTCTGTTTGTTGTCTGATTCAAAAGCTAATTTCACCTTATCTCTGATGAATTTGCCGAGGTCTCTGAGAAAAATAAAAAGAAAATATATAAATTTAAATTCAATGTGAAAATTCAAGGAATTCAACATAACCTATTAAGCCTCCTTACCGTTCACCTTTAGTGTTGTCTACAGGCCACTTAGCTATAAGTCTAATGAATTTTTTATACTGAGTTGTCATATTCAGATATTCAAAATATCATTTTCATAGAATTTGCTGTATTTATTTATAAAAAGCAGTTTTTACATTCCCAGGAGTAGCACAGACGTAAATATCTTTGACAGTATAGACACTGACAGTAGGGATGTGCAAAAATAATCGATTTTTATATTAATCGATTCTTTTCTTGTAATAGTCGATTTTAAAAATCGATTTTTTTAGATTAAAAGATTAGTATTTTAGTGTTTGATTTATTGTTTAAATTTTAACTTTTCTATTATATAGAAAATAAATATCACCGTTAAAAATAAATCTCAGATTTGGTTTCTCAGGTCATCATAATCCTGTTGGGAAAAAACCATTATAAAATAATCAATTATTTAAAAGTAATTAATCGATTTTTTGCAAATCGATTTATTAAAAAAAAAAATCTGTTATTAATCGTTTTTTTTTCTTCAAGTCGCATCCCTAACTGACATAAACTAGGGCTGTGATAAAATATCAAATTATTATTTAAAAATGTTACCAGCGATATTTTTTGGACGATATATCGATAGTTCGATACCAAAAAGTAAGTATCGAGGTTCAATATTTCTTTGAATAAATCTGTTGTTTTATCGTTTTTTGTAAAGTATATATATTCTACAAAATACCGTAAATTTAATCTACTGTAAAACGCCGCCATGAAATCGATGGTAAGTTATTACTTATGCCTAGAATTTAGGTAAAAAAGAAACTCGGAAACCCTGCAAAGAACGAAGATAAATAATGGACATACGAAAAAATATCGAAATATTGATATTTTTTTGATATTTCCTCCTCTGATATTAATATATTTAAAAATATCGATATATCGAAAATACGATATTTTAAAAAACATCTCCTATCTTTGGCAAATACTCAAAGCCCAAAAGCAAAAGAAAAAGAAACGTCTATCCAAAGACTGTAGCTGCTATCTATCTGCTCTAACACAAACATCCGCTAATAGTGATGAATATTTATGAAAAACTTCTATCCGAATCAAGTGATACTATAATCATAATAAAATAGATGAGGACATTAGGACAATTAAAAACCAACTTTGAACAATTGGTATCTACTTTAACTGAACAGTCGGCAATGAAAACTAAACAGTAATTACAGAAATTTCAACTACAATAAATCATCACAGGGTCTTAGATAGAATCTATCTAAGATCCTGTGATGATTGACCCATACTACATCTGATGTAGAATGTAAAATAACAGTTTTGAGTAAACTAATAAAATAAATCAAAGAAAAATGACAGGATACCATCAATAGTTGCATCTCTGTAAGATGTGTGTAGGTATAAAATATTATATTAGAATATTAGAATCGTATTTGCTAAAAGTACTAATTGCTAAGTAACATCTCAAGCTTACACTAATTTTAATCACGTGCAGGGCAAGTTTTAATCACGTTTAATCCCCTACGTGTTGTGAGCTTAACATGAATCTTTGAGTATTTGTAAAGTTATCGAAACCAATTTGTATGGATTGCCCATTGTTCCTAATGTCACATAGAGCCGCTGGTCTAAATCCCATAAAATTGATCTCGGTACTATACGAATACTTTGACGTAAATATTCGTGCTAAGTCCACAGATTCGAATAATACCTATTTCTATATTAATATCGATAAATGCCATAAAGTAGTATTTTGTAAATATTTTACTATATAGTCACTATTTAAATGTGAACAATGCAAACTTAAATGAAAAGAAGAACGAAAGTTATACTAATTCGTTTTACGTTAATATATTAGAGCATTTTATTATCCGTTTAAGTCCATATTTATAAAACTAATTCGCAGTGAACACGTATCCAACAATTTTAAATATTTATAATTCTAATATTTCCACTAGCACACAAATTTGAACAATGGCAGACAGATTAGCAGGGTGTAAAGATTTGTTTGGTATTGTATAATAATATAAATACAAAATTAATCATTTAAAAATAAACAATTGTTTTCCCTTTTATATCGATAGATGGTGCTGACTCGCACAATACTTCAACAACATGAAGGTTGAACTAAAATAATTTTGCTCAGCGCACATAGCCAGGGCAAAGTTATGAAAACTATCTGAGGTGTATAGTTGGTAAATTATACACATAAAAATTGCAGACCCTACTTACTTGCCGAAGGAACGTAGGCCAATCCTTGGAGTTCGTCTACACTAACCAATGTTGATATCAATTTCTTTTTGTATTTTTTTTTAATTATAATTTATTGTTTTTCTATATTGTACTCACTGTTTGAGCTTTTGTGATGTTGCCCTCCCGTGAAGGAGTAATAAATTATTTTTCTTTCTTTCTTTCTTTCTATAAAAAACAAAAAATAGTGTCCGTGTTTATCTGTGTACTTGTTTGTGTGTGTTCGTGTGTTTGTGGGTGAGTGTGTGTGTGTGCGTGTGTGGGTGTGTGTGCGTGCTTGAATGCGTGCGAGCGTGTGTATCTGTGTAGTTGTGTGTGCGGCTGTGCGCGCGAGCGTGCGTGAATGCGTATACGTGCACGTAACTATTTAAAATAGTGAACAGTAGCTCAGTGTGTTCATAGCTTAGAGATTTTAGCCAATTTTCTACTGCTCTCTTACATTTATATCGGGAGAGGCTGAAGATATGTAGACATGTGTTTATCTTAATATATATAAATTACGTGTCACGTTGTTTGTCCGCGATGCAGCGATGGACTCCTAAACTACTTAACCGATTTTAATCAAATTTGCACACCATGTGCAGTTTGATCCAACTTGAAAGATAGGATAGCTTACATCTTAATTTATAGTCGCAATATTATTTTATTGCAAATTATTTGTCTATTATTTGACATTCACAATTATCTGTTAACTCTAAAAGATTTTAACAGATGGTGATATCTGTTGACTGGATTGAGTAAGTAATTAATAGATGGCGCTGCTATGTCAAACCTACAAACGTGTCAAATAAGCTACAATTCAATGGCATAAATAGTTTACTAAAATGTAATATAATAAAAACCTTAGCCACAGCAACGCGTGGCCGAGTCTGCTAGTGATATTATAAAGCTGTGAGCCTAGTATCCAGAAGTGATGTTCAGCACAGGCAGTTTTATGTCTCACTGTATTGCAAACTCTCGCCTTTTTACGTTTCTGAATTCTTGGGATAGAAATGTATGGCACCAGGTGATGCATACGGATAATCGCTTGCAAGACAAAGAGCTGCCGTACCGTAAGCAAACCACTTACGGTAAACAAAACCCAGCTGCGTGTAAGCAGCTGCGAATACACACTCGTGGGTAAAGACACGAAAAATGTATCGATACTTTTAGATATCGAATAGTTTTCTTTCGATAACGATACTTTTTATTCGATACTTTTACTCAATAAGAACTTTTTGGCAGGTATCGTATCGAATAAATTGCAGAAATTATCCATTTTAAATTTGACCTTACGGCTCTTGATTATGGTAGCGCCATCTAGTTCAAGCGTATTGAACCTTGTAAAATGTGGCTTGAAATATTTTCATCCGTTCACAGACGTTCATTCAATCTATATCTATACATCTATTGAATCAGTAGAAATCGCATGTCTGTACATTTGATAAATTTATTAAAAAGTGAATGTAATCCGTTAAAAAGACGAATGGAACACAAAAAATATTTTTTTGAATTTTTTGTCTGTCTGTATGTCTGTGTGTCTGTATGTATGTATGCGCTAATCTCGAAAACTACCGAACGGATTATTTCGCAGTTTTCACGAGTAGATTAAGCCCAATTCAGGGCAACATTTAGTCTTTGTTTTATTAAAATCTGACGTCAGGAAAAAAGTTATCGTCATTTAAATTTTTAAAATCGCCGCGCCGCTCTCCGTTTGTCATTTGAAGAGTTAATTCAAAGTAACTATTTTATTTATTGGTGATGTAAGAAAAATATTTATTACATAGTAGGTTCAGTAGTCTATTACTTAATACAAAGTAGGTTCAGTAGCTTAACTCATATACGTCCCGTCCCATCTCTGGGCCCGAGTCTCAATTTTTAATTGTCAATCGCTCTTCTACAGTAGAAGGGAAATTTACATACTATAATCACGTTAGTCATGTAGTTAAAATAACTATTAAAGACACCTGTGATGTAAAAAAATATTTGCATTGGTTAATATTTAGTTTAGCTACAAAGTAATAAAATGAATAATTTGTTTAGTTCTTTAAATGAACAACAGATGGCGCTGTAATTTTATTTAACTCGCACTTTGGTTAAGATTCTAAAAGACATTTAGTCCTTGAATCCAGTATATTGTATTGTATTGTATATATACGGGTTGAGAGCCCTCAGCGCTCACCCACCAGTCCGGGTAAAGTTGTCACAGCCATCTGAGGCTAAGAACTAAGTCACACAAAAAAAAAAATGTTGTATATATTCTAAGTAATGGTGTAAAAGTAACGAAAGAAAGCGTACCCGTATGTATTCGTTACTAGAAGAATGAGTACTCGTTACTTTTGATACCTGTATCTTAGGACACCGAATCGAGTCGTATTCCGTACCCTTACAGTATAACGTCACGGCATAGCTACATTCGTTATTTGTAGAATACATTTGTATACCAGCTACGTAAGGTGCATTTTTCACTTTACCGTATGTTGAACCCGATTTGTGTTAAAGTTATTCTAAATTTAGATTCATTTAATAGGTAACGTGTAAAACTACAAATGAATTATTAACAGAATCTACAAAATTTGCAATGGATTTATTATTTTAAAAATGTTGACAATGAGTTTATGTTATTTCTAATCTTAAACTTTGTTTACCATCGCAATATATTCAACAAACAGTAAAAAAATTAACGACGAATTGCCAGATTATATATTACTTATCAAACAAACATCGTTCTTTGTAACGTACATCTTTAATTTACAGAATAAGCGCGCGAATGCATAATATATACGATCAGCAAACGTTATAGGCATCAACGTTACTTGTGTGAACTAAAACAGTGTAGGTACCCATAATACGAAACATGCGAGTAACGAAATGGATTCGTGAGTAACGTTTCGTTACTTCGTACTAAATGCCGCACCCGTTACTCAGTACCGAATACATACGGTTTGCTACAGTTCTAATTCTAAGGTAAAACGGATTATATGAATTAAGCATTTGTTTGATATTTGGCTATAAAAATACGGACTTCTTGATATTGCTTAACGGATTGGTTGAATTATTGCTATTATTATTATTGAGTTATAAAAATATTGTGAATTTGAAAATACTGTTAGTCGAATTCTGCTTTATGAATTGAATTGGTGGACTAGATAGCATTTCTTGAAATTACTGCTGTTTTAGGGTTTCGTACCCAAAGGGTAAAAACGGGACCCTATTACTGAGACTTCGCTGTCCGTCCGTCCGTCCGTTCGTCTGTCACCAGGCTGTATCTCAAGAGCGGTGATAGCTAGACAGTTGAAATTTTCACAGCTGATGTATTTCTATTGCCGCTATAACAACAAATACTAAAAATAAAATAAAATAAATATTTAAGGGGGTCTCCCATACAACAAACTTGATTTTTTTACCGTTTCTTGCTCGATACTAATAACGGTGACAGGTAGACGCTTTAACTATTCACAGAATATTTAGTTTTATGTTCTCTTTAAATATAATTAATTAACAGACTACTAGACAAGCGAAAATACAGAGGAAGACTAGGTCTCAAGAGTCCAATGACGAAAGACAGGCGCGAGTTAGCGCTAATCGAGAGCGAAATAGCACCTCGGAGAGTTCCACTCAAAGAGAGTCTCGACTTAGCGCTAATCGTGAACGTAACTCGCTGTCACGCGCCTCGGAGACTTTTACTGATAGAAGCTCACGACTGAGCGCTGATCGAGAACGTCATATGTTATCTCAGGCCTCGGAGACTTTCACCGACAGAGAGATGCGATTAAGCGCTAATCGTGAACGTAATACGCTTTCTCGCGCCTCAGAGACTTTTACTGATAGAAGCTCATGACTGAGCGCTGATCGTGAACGTCATATGTTATCTTACGCCTCGGAGACTTTCACCGACAGAGAGATGCGATGCGAAATCCGGAGACAGAATAAAATAGCTTTGGCAGTGGCTTCGTCCGGAATTGCAGCCACATTGCTTCCTGGCGGTAAGACGGCTCATACTATGTTTAAAATTCCAATAAATTTAGAGAGCAATGAAACACCGACGTGTTCATTAACTCTCAACTGTGACAAAGCTAAAGTGTTTCGGGATTGCTGTCTAATCGTTTGGGATGAATGCGCAGTGGCAAATAAAAAAGCCGTAAGCCGCCGCCGTGAGGCCGTAGATCGAACTCTCCGCAACGTTCGCCGTAATGAAAAGCCAATAGGGAATAACACATTGCTTTTCTCTGGGGATTTTCAGCAAACTGCTTGTTAAAACTAGAGGGACTAAAGTCGATGAGATCCATGCTTCACTGAAGCGTTCTTATTTATGGCCCCAAGTGCAAAAGTTAACCCTCACAATTAATATGCGAGCACAGCTAGGTGGCCTTTCACACGCCAAGAATTTTCTGATATTCTAATGGAAATCTGAAATAAAACAATAAGTAATACAGTAAAACAGTAATAAAAACAATAGTATATAGAATATACCTTACATATATAAAATTATACTTTATATAAATTTATAATATATATAAACTTATATTTATATATAAACTTAAGAGGATCTTCACGTCCAACATACCTCAGTGTCTGAAAACACAGGTCTACGACCAGTGTGTGTTAGCAGTGATGATTTACAACACGGAAGCGCGGTCCCTAAATGTGGGCCTCATAACAAGGCTGAAAGTCGCTTAGCGTACTATGGAGCGGGCTATGCTCGGGATTTTTCTGCGAGATAGAATCCGAAATACGGTAATCCGCAGAAGAACGGGTGTAAACGACATAGCATGAAGAATTAGCACGCTGAAGTCGCAATGGGCAGGCCACATCGCTCGAAGAACAGACAACCGCAGGGGAAGAAAGGTTCTTGAGTGGCGACCACGTATCGGACAACGCAGTGTAGGACGCCCCCCCACTAGTTGGACCGACGACCTGGTGAAAGTTGTTGGGCGTCGTTGGATGCAGGTGGCACTAAACCACACTCTGTGGCGTAACATGAGACAGGCCCTACGTCCAGCAGTGAGTGAACGGCGATAGGCTGAAATGATGACGATGATGATAGAATATACCTCCATTGTGAAGATTTTTTTTTTTTTATTTATGAAAAGAGGTTTAGTCTGTGACTGTCACCCCCGCATATATACAAACAAAATAGCTACCTATTTATTTATAGATTTTATCTTATTTATTTTTGAAAAGAGGTTTACCACAATATACAAAGGGAAGCGTTAAACTGCTCTCACTCTACTTGACAAGTGTTTATATTAAACAAAAACGTTAGAGACAATAATTTCAAAGCCACTGCATAAAAGTTTCAATTTAATAAGAAAATTTAGATTTTTGTTGATTTTTCAAAAACCACTTGTCCGAATTCGATAAAATTAACATGGGACCATTTGGGAAGTATACCTTTCCAACAAAAAATGAATTTTCAAATCGGTTGGCAAGAGACGGAGTAATGCGCGAACAAACATAAAAAAAATACACAGAATTCAGAAACCTCATTCTTTTTTAGAAATTGATTAAAAACCAGACTTAATGGTTTCAAACGTTATTGAAAAATGCTTTTATATATCTTCCGCATACCTCATAAGAGAACAATAAAAATGTGATCGGATACAAAAATACAATGGGATTAATAGTCTATAATTCAGAGCAGCTTTTAATAGACTATTTCAGCAAGTTTATAGACGTTACAAAATGTTGTCGGTGAATTCCATTGTAATACAGCTTCATCCTAAAATAAGTGGATTAGTTCTGTGACGGGATAATCCTTGGTTATTTATTTTTATACTTTCTACGGAGACTAATCTGATTTTAATCTCGTTGTATATTGAAAATAATTATATAGGTATTATTATATATTTTCTGTTATGACAATGATTGTGACAGGGTTCGAAGGTAATGATAAATTTGGGGTCTTTTTGTGTAAATAACGAACATATTAATCTGTATTTGACAGTCTGTGAAATCTGCTTTAATGTATCAAATAGTACCGGTTTATATTTGTTTTTTTGCTTGTATTTAGTTTTAAAACATTTTTTTTTAATTGGAGAAACAATTGAACGCACTATTAATTATACTAATTTATGTTTGCGCCTGATGCCGCCCTAGCAGAGGCTGAGGCACTCGCGGAGAAGTTAGCCCCGCGACGGCCTTGGGCGTCCCGGGGATACGTCGATGGGAGAGGTTACTCCCTCGGGATATTCCGTCGGGTCGACTATTGAAGTCAAGGAACTCTGCAGCGGTGGTGGGCCCAATGACGAAGGCGTCATCCTATAGGGTGGGTTATGGGGTCGCGCGCCGCCCCTCTTTCGCCGCGGACGGAGCCGGGCAGCGGGTGTGCTGACCGTAGCTGACCCTAAAAAAATACTATTTTATGTTTTGTTTAAAGTTGCTATTGAATACATATATTTTATAATTTTGACTTGGAAATTTGGAAAATCTTGATAGAGTCTATGTTCGAATCTGCAACGTTCTTGCTTCTGCAACGTTGTTCAATCATGTGTCCTGAAAATTGTGTTTCATATTTTTTAGGCTCGTTTTTTGACCGACCATTGACGTCGAGTCACCCTGCTCCAGTGGTCGACCCAACAACGAAGGCGACGTGCTATACGAGTGAGTTATGGGTGTGCGTGCTTACGCCCCTCTGTCGCCCCGAACTGCGTGGTGCAAGGAGTGCGCCGACCGTAACCCACCCCCAAAAGAAAAAAGAAGGCTCGTTTTTTGTGATAGTTGGGCCTTAGTTTTAACTTCTTTTTATTAAACAATTTTGGATATCCTTTAGACACATTTTAAAACATTTCTTGGCTTTTTTATATTCCGTTAATCATGCCGGTGCCATATTTTATAATTATTATGAATTGTACAGGATGTGTGTCCGTGTGGTGATGGAATAAAAATACAATTCACCACTCCCTATCTGCTCCGTGGATGTTGTAAAAGACAACTAAGGGATATAATATCGGGTGACTGGACCGGGGAATTAGCCCGTCACCCGCCGAGAGGCCGACTGCATGAGGAGAGACCGACGTCTTCCTCGAGGGGGGACGTCGGTCGATGGGAGGGTATCCCTCAAGGGGGTATTCCGTCGGGCCGACCACTGACGTCAAGTCACCCTGCTCCGGTGGTCAGCCTAACGACGAAGGCATCGTGTCACGGGTGGGTTATGGGTGTGCGTGCTTACGCCCCCCTGTCGCCCTAGACGGAGTGGTGCGAGGAGTGCGTCGACCGTAACCCACCCCCCAAAAAAAAGGGACAAAATATGCAATAATATCTATGCAAGAGAAGGAAAACTCGATACAAAACCCTCTACCAATACGTCTGACCTTCGCGGTATAGTACGTCAATTTCCCTCTCATTATGAAGGAGGCTCAAGCCCAACAGTGGGACGTATATGGGCTGAGATGATGATGATGATGTATAGATGTTTAAATGCACTCTTTTTCAAGTACTAAAACGTGGAGAAATATTGTATAAGAAATATTGTTTTTTTTTTTCAGGGGTGGGTTGCGGTCAGTGCGCTCCTCGCACCACTCCGTCCGGGGCGACAGAGGGGCGTAAGCACGCACACCCGCAACCCACCCACGATGCACGTCGCCTTCGTCGTTGGACCGACCACCGGAGCAGGGTTACTTGTAAAAAATATTGTGTAAGATAATTGCACTCATTTCATCTGCCTAGTACCCGTTCCCGTGGTTGTGTATGTCGGTTTTTTTAGCTACGCGTGGATGCGTAACAAACAAACATACTAACTTTCACATTTATAATATTTGATCCTTTAGCAATCCATTTCATTTCACGGGTCCGGGGCCCTATTACTAAGACTGCGCTGTCTGTCCGTTCGTCTGTCCATCCGTCTGTCTATCACCATTCACCAGGCTGTAACTCAAGAACCGCGATAGCTAGACAGTTGAAATTTATACAAATTATGTATTTCTGTTGCCGCTATAACAATAAATACTAAAAGCAAAATAAAATAACTATTTAAGGGGGGCTCCCATACAACAAACGCGATTTTTTTTGCCCTTTTTATAGATAATGGTTGTTCAATGCACATTGAACATGCAACGCAGCAAATTCAAAAGTAGAGCATGTCAACATACAAGTAAAGCATGTCAACATACAAATATGCAAAATTCGCACTGACATGATTAAAAGACGCTGCGTTACACTTCACACTTACGACACACTAACACAAAATGGTATATGTGTGTATTAGCAATAAGTAGTATATAAGGTGTACATTTTGTAAAATAAATCAGATTTGAATTTATTCATCTCTCAGTTACATCCCTCTCACTGTGGCCAAGACACCCTTAGCCGTCAGTTCTGATCAGTCTAGTGAGTCTGCTTGACTGGCAGTGAGAGTTACCAATCCTCCACCCAAACCTCCATCTCACTGTGGCCAAGACACCCTTAGCCGTCAGTTCTGATCAGTCTAGTGAGTCTGCTTGACTGGCAGTGAGAGTTACCAATCCTCCACCCAAACCTCCATCTCACTGTGGCCAAGACACCCTTAGCCGTCAGTTCTGATCAGTCTAGTGAGTCTGCTTGACTGGCAGTGAGAATTACCAATCCTCCACCCAACATCCATCTCACATCTACCTGTCACCTTAGGTATCGCGGTGCAGGTATCCCATCAGATAGGCTAAGAACTTAAGGGCTTTAGGTTCTTCTGTCAAACACGGCGTTAGTCCACTAGCCCAGACTAAGCCTGTACAATGGTAATAATGCCCTTCGTGCGTGACTCCGACTCGCACTTAGCCGGTTTTATTTTCAGTTAAGCCTTCCACTAAAAATATAAAAACAATCTTGATTTTTTAAAAGTTTACAGTCAATTTTTCCTAATTCACAGTTTTCCCGTGTAGTGAAGGAGTAAGAATACAAATCAGCACTCCCTATCATACCCGTGGATGTCGTAAAAGACGACTATGAGATATAATACGCATATAGCACCCACGCAAGACAAGGAAAACTCGAAATAAAACCCTATACCAACCTGTCTGACCAGCACGGTATATACAGGGTGTATCAGGTTATGGGGCAACTGGTCAAACGGGAGGCGGGCAATAGTCGTAGAAACCCATAAAAAAATTTGAAGGAAAAATATCGATTCGTTAATGAATTAGAGACATGTAAAGTTTTCAATTTTGTCATTGTTTTTTCGTTTAAATCTGATTGAAATGTATAAAATCAGTGATACTTAATCTGCAACAAATTCGTACTTTGTTAAATGTTCATTAGAAATTGAAAAAGTCAATGATTACGTTCGCATAAGCAAAACGGACTTCGCTTTAAATCAGCTGATCGACCGATAACCGTCGCCGAGTCGCGTTTGTACCTACGGCACCATTGAAGCGTTTGCGCAATTCTGGGTATGTATGAATGAAATTATACTATCGAAGCTTTACATGCCTACATGTATCCTGTCTACACATGCCTACATAATTTTTTTTTTTTTTTTTTTTTGGGTGGGCTATGGTAAGCGCACGCGCGGTCCTGTCCGTCCGGGGCGATGAAAGGACGGCGCGCGGGCCCATAACCCACCCGTACCCACGTCACCTCGTTGTTGGGCCGACCACCGGAGCAGATGTCACTTGTCGTCAGTGGTCGGCCCGACGGAATACCCTTTCGGGTAACCTCTCGACCTGGGACGTCGGTCGCCGTCGCGCGGTTAGCCTCTCTGCGGGTGATGGACAATTCCCCGGTCCGATCACCCGCGGCCTCGGCTAGGGCGGCATTAGGCGCAGATACTCGCGCCTGCGCCGCCCGAGTCGCCGGCGGCGGAACGTGTCGCCGAATAGAAGCTCTACTCGCACACGATCCGCCGCCTCCTTCCGTGAGATAACGGCCTCACAGAAGGCGGCGACCGCGTCCCAGTTCCTGACGCTGACGAGCATCTCCCTGGCGATGGTCGGCAGCGCCAGGTCGGCACCGATAATTGCGACGAGTTCACGGCGATCCTCCTCCCATGCAGCACACTCCTCGAGCGTGTGCTGCGCCGTGTCCTCGTCGCAACTGCAGTGGTGGCAGGACGGTGTGCTCTCCCTCCTGACAATCTTGTGCAGGTACTTCCCGAAGCAACCGTGCCCCGTCAGCACCTGCACCAGTCGGAAGGAAAGCACCCCGTGCGTCCGCTCCAACCACTCCATCAGCACCGGCTGGAGGGCCTCGACGGTCCTAACACCATACCGAGGACTCTCCAGCCGGACTGCCCAACGGGCAATGACTTCTCGGCGGGCGTCGACCCGCCAGGCGGTGATCTCTGTGATGGAGACCATGCCGCCGCGGGCGCGCTTCTCCGACACCCGCCGATAAATGTCGGCGAGCATCTCCGCCTCCAGGTCCCACGGGGGGGTTCCGGCCAGGAGGCACGCTGCCTCCGTCGCCACCGTGCGGTAACCGCGTACGGCCCTGATCGCCATGACCCTCTGTGGTCGCCACAGGAGGGCCCTAAGACGGACGGTCAGGGACCCCGCCCACACCGGTGCGCCGTACAGGGCACATGCCTACATAATACGTAACATTTAAGGCATAGACTGTTAGACACACATTTTTGCAATCACTATAACTTTTATATTATATTGTTTTTTGTGTAATATAGATAGATAGATAGATAGATAACTCTTTATTTGTACACCGATTACAAAACAAAATACAAAAACTTAAATACTAACATAACACAGAATGTACAAAGGGCGGCCTTATCGCTATAAGCGATCTCTTCCAGGCAACCTTGGGATGGAAATGGTATATATAAATGGTATAAATATACATTTTAATTACGATCTATGACCGGTAAACTACAACATACATAGGAGTGGTAGGACCACACTGTCGACAGTTATCTGTCTACAGCCGCGGGCCGGTCCGTCCGGGGCAGTACCATGCTCTCGCAGAAGATCGACGTCTGAGTAGTAGCAATTTGTTACTGCGCTTCGTTCGGTGAGCGAGAGAGCCGGAAGCCCAACTTTCTGAGGGTGATTGCGTGTGGAGGGTTTTGTTGGTGCCCTTGGTATCACCGAGCCTCAATGCACGCATTCACAATCCCTTCGCTTTCTTCGCGGTAGGCAACGGCCTTGTAAAGGTCCATGAGCGGCAGCAACACTTACCATCAGGTGGACTGTTTGCTCTTTTGCCACCGTTTGCAATAAAAAAAAAAAAAAAACATACTCGAACAGTTGCAGTATATAGTAAAGTCAATTTCGCTCCTATTGTGGAGGAGGTTCGAGCCCAACAGTGGGACGTATATGAGCTGAAATGATGATGATGTTAACGATACAGGCAATCAGGATGACAACTAGATTGATTTAGAATATTTTTATCTAATTCTCTAATACTCCGTATTTTCTTAAAACTAAATATCCTTTTCTTAATGCACATAAAATTACAAAAACTAACATTTTTTTTCACGATGACTTAGTGAACGTACTGAAAATGCACTACTACAAGTTTACACTTGACTCTATTTTATACATTGCGTATTAGTTTCTAGTGAATATATAATAAAAGTAGAAAATAACTGCAATGGATTGGAAACAAATGTATATGTTTTGGTAAGTACTGTTGGGGGTAAGAGGTAACGCTGAATGTTACAAAGCGTGAGCCTTTTGTCTAAATTAAGGTGTGGTTTTGTTGTTGCGATTAATCGTAACTTTGCTGATATATTATAATTATAACTTAAGATATAAATAAGGAATTTTTAAAACCCAAGTTATTCAATTTAAACATTATTTTTTTTATACTTCTGAAATAAAATATGCTAGGTATATCTTTAAAAGCATTAACTATTCGTTATGTTTCAGTATCAACACAATAATATTAAGTGTAGATTACACTTCTACACTAATATCATAAAGGAGAAACGTTGTATTTTTGTATGTTTGTTATGAATAAACTCAAAAACTACTGGACGGATTTCGATAATTCTTTCACCATTAGAATGCTACATTATCTTTGAGTATCTTAGGCTATATTTTATCCCCGTATTCCCACGGAAACGAAAACTAGGAAACTACGCGGGTAAGGCGTAGTAGTAGTAAATAGTGTACTGAAACCGAAGCGAATCGTGGGCAGGTTGCTAGTTATAATAAAGTAATCATCATCCTCTCAGCTCATATACGTTCTTTTGCTAGGCTTGAGATTTGTCCACACTATAGGGAAATTAAGCTACTATGCCAAGCTGACCCGACGGGTTTGTTACAGAATTTCACTTTGAGTTTTTCTTTTCTTGCAGGAATATTACTTGTCTGGGACCATTAGTCATTCAATACAATCACTGGCAAGAAAGGATTCATTCAACTTCTTGTTTTTATAATGATTTTAGCATAGCATGTGTCTGAAAATATGTCCTATATTCAATAGAACACATTTTAAGAAAAATTGGCTATCCCACATAATTTTTATCTCATAATATCTTTCAAGATTTAAAAGTAATTAAGAAATAAAGCATTTATAATATTATGAAGAAAAGAAAACTTAAAAGAAAATTCTAAATGACTCCATTTGGCCGCATGCCGCAGAAAGACAGGTACTTACTTCTTATGAAATGCTATATGACGTGTAATAACATTCGATGTATAAAACATAATACGGATGGTTAATAAGTGGTTAAGTTATTTAATATATAAATTGCATTTCTTTCAGGTTTATGTTACAGTGGAACGGCTCATTAACCCCAGGGCGGGCGGCGCGCGCAACCGTCCGCCATTTCTATCTGCAGTCGAAGCTCGCGCGTCTCTCCCGCATCATGCAACAACCGCCACCAATTACATAATCCCATATTAATAACAATAAAATAAAATAGTGAAGTGACATCCAATAATTATAATAAAAACATCCAGTGAACAGTGTTCTTTATAATCTGTTATTTTCTTGTATAATCTGTGCAAGAGCCGTTCATCAACTTTTCACAGGTATCGTATCAATATACATGTTACTTTAGATAATATACACATAAATATATATTTTTTTTGTTTCTTTTATTATAGAAATAGAGTTTTGTACTTTATTTTATGGACTACAGAAAATTAAAGAATGAAAGTATTTGCTTAGTATGTGCTTTCTATGTTTGGTTTATCGATTATTTTTAAATCCATTTTTAGGTTATATAGCTCTGTTACTATGCCTAGTATTTTATAATATTTTAGCATTATTATTTATACGTGTAGTATTAAAAATATTAGTAAAAACTTCTAAAAGTACTACTTCAAAAAGTATATTGAAAATACCAGGTGGAAACCCGCGTTTTCCATTTACCGACCTATTGATAGTACATTTTTTTTTAAATTGGAATGTCGTTAATTTTAGTTACAGTATTTCTTTTTTGTATTTATTTAGGATCGATTTTAGATAAATAAATTAAATTTAGTTAGAGGTATAGGAAATAATTAATTACAACATGAATGAATAGAAGTTTTTATTTGATTGTATTCAAGGTAAATTGCTGTAGGTATATTGGTAGAAATATACTCGTTACCTTATGTACCTTTATTTAAAAAATATTACATGTTACAAATATTACAGTTTTATTTAAAAAAATTATTACAAATTAAGTGGTATTTTTCGCATGGTGATAAAATAAGAATACAATTCCCCATCCACGCTCGCTTTTGCCTATGGCCCTTAGTAATGGGTCATATACCTATGGGATGAGGTGTTGATGAAAAGACACCATAGAGTGGACGTCCATAGGTTGATTCTCCATGTGTTTACGGAGTAAGAATACAATGCAACACCCCCAATATGTTAATGACCGTATAGATATAAGCTATGTATATTGAAATGATTATTACTTTCCCAATATGTCTGTTACATAAATTCAATTGAAAATGAAATAATAAATTGGCAGTTTTAGAGACTGATAGAAGTGACACCAGCAATTAGAATTTAGCAATTTTCAATGTCGGTGACGCGAACGCACGAGATTTCACCCATCCAAAACGCAGTGCGCTGGGCGTCTTAGACACTTCTACGCCCAGTACACTGCACTTATGCAAGTCATGAGCATGTCGGTGACTCGAACCTATGAGATTTTCCCTACCAAAAAGTGCCCAACGCGGCTAAAGAAGTTTTTCACTTCAAAAAACTTTAAACGATTTTCTAAGCTTCAAACTTCTGTTATTTATCGAAAACATTGTGAATTTTGTTTTAGAATACTTTTTCCCCGTGCTGTCGGACTAAGAATGCAATGCATCAACCCCTATCTTACCCGTGGGTATCGTAAAAGACGACTAAAGGGTATTTTATGCATATAACAACTGTGCAAGAGAAAGACCCACGTACGTGCAGGATCTGGAATGAACTAACTGCTGCTGTGTTTTCCGAGCGCTATGACATGTCCTTCTTTAAACGAGGTTTAAGAAGAGTATTTTCTTCACTGTAGGCAACGGCCTGGCTGTGCCCCTGGTATTGCAAAGGTCCATGTGCGGCAGTATCACTTACCATCAGGTGTGCTGCCTGCTCGTTTGCCACCATCGGCAATAAAAAACAGGAAAAGCTCGAAATAAAGTTCTATACCATTCCGTCTGACCAGAGTGGTACAGTAGGTCAATTTTTCTCTGATAGTAGAGTAGTCCCGAGCCGTATATGAGCTGTGTGATAATCATCTCAGCCCATATATGTCCCACTGTTGGGCGCCGGCCTCCTCCATAATGGGAGGGGAATTGACCTAGTATTCCATTCTGCTCAGACGTGTTGGAATAGGGTTTTGTTTCGAGTTTTCCTTCTCATGCACAGACGTTATACGCTTATTATATCCCTTAATCGTCTTTTACAACATCCACAGGCAAGATAGGGAGTGGTGAATTGTATTCTTACTCCGTTACCATACGAATGATCATAATGAATGGGTTTAAATGGTGGGAATATATCACCATCATCATCCATCACAGCTCGCATACGTCCCACTGCTGGGCTTGAGCCTACTCCACAATGGGAGGGAAATTAACCCATTATACCATGCTGGTCAGATGAGTGGGTATAGGGTTTTTTTTGCAAGTTTTCCTTCTCTTGCGTAAATGTCATTTGCAATAATCCCTTAGTGGTCTTTTACGATACCCACGGGCAAGAAAGGAAGCATACGGATTAGTGGGCATAGATATCTCGCCGCAAAATTTAAATAATGCAGCATATCCCATAGTTCAACCATTGGAATTCGCTAAGCTGGTATTGCAATTGCGTAAATCATTTTCACAAATGCGGTTTTAATACAGTGAATATCTGAAATTGTTCCTATATTAGTATAAATACCTTTGATTTGAGTTAATAAATTATAACATGGAGTATGAATAAATATTGTCATATAATTAAATTTCAGTGTAGTAACATAATAACAGTTAATTAAAAATTTCTTTATTCTAATAAAATATGATTTTTGTTTGTTTTTATGCGAAACATCTATGGGCGAGAGTGAACCTGATCGTTGGCGTGGCGTTAACGCCACGCTTGGATATGTATATTTGTATAACGAAACCATAAGATGTTTTAAATTTTTGACGTGATAACGATAATTCGATGGAGCCGGCTGCACGCACGAAAAAACATGACGCATGCGGCGTTACCTCACTCTGAGGCGTTCCATTTAAGGCTTGATCCATACAAAATATCTATCAAACAAATAAAATTAAAATTTTCTTTTGAAAAATGAAACCATTCCATCAGTATTTTCTTATGACGTTGTCACGTTCAACTATCGTCAATAAACCGACTTTACAGACAACCGATTTTGTATAGCGAGGGAGTTGGAAGCCCAACTTTCTGAGGGTATTTGTGTGTAATGGGTTTTGGTGATGCTTTTAGTATCACCAAACCTCATAGCACGCATTCACCCTCCCTTCACTTTGTTCACGGTAGGCAGTGGCCTAGCAAAGGTCCATAAGTGGCAGCATCACTTACCATCGGGTATACTGCATGCTACTGCAAAAGAAAGTCTGTTTGTTAATTATGCATTTACTCCTAAATTACTGAACCGATTTTAAATATTGTTACACCAATGAAAGGTAACATAATTAGCGAGTAACATAGGCTGTATTTTATTCTGGTATTCCCAAGAGAACGGGAACTACCCGGGAATTTGCTAGTAATCAATAAAATTTGTGAGCCTCGCGATTAAAAAGATCCCACTCAGCAGTTGTCAGACAGTACGCTGGCCCTGGTTTTCAGATTAAGCCCATTATGACGCACGGATGTGAAACTAATCAGTTTACGATAAGTTTGAATGTTATAGTCGTTATCAATTAATGGTATAGTCATTTCAATTTCCCCGTCATTATGAAGAAATTTTACACTTAACAATGGGCATTACATATACGGCACAAATGAATAATTGTGATAGAATTAGAGTGTAAGGTCGTGTATTAAAATCTTCCGTGTAGCGATAGGGTAAGAAAGCAGGATGGCGAATTGTATTCACCACTCCTCTTTCTTGCCTGTGGATAGGGACACGAAAAAAGTATCGATACTTTTAGGTATCGAGTACTTGTCTTTCGATACCGATACTTTTGTACTCGATACTTTCTATTCGATACTTTTACTCAATGAGTACTTTTAGGTAGGTATCGTATCGAATAAATTGTAGAAAGTATCCATGTTAAACTTGACCTTATGGCTCATGCTCATGGTAACGCCATCTAGTTAAAGCGTAATGAACCTTCTAAAAAAGTGGCTCGACACATTTTCATCCTAAAACAGACGGACAAATACCTAAAAAAAAAGCTCATCACGACCTAGATTCTAGGAAAAGTACTCGATACTTCGGAGTATCGATACTTTTGTTTCGATACTTTATTGAGTACGATAGTTTTTTTCGATACTACTCATGAGTACAGTAACGATACTTACGTTTTGAGAGATATAAAATGCAGGTAACATACTTGCAAGAGAAGGGAAACTTTCTTACATTGTGGAGGAGGCTCGAGGCCAGCAAGGGAAGGAATAGGAACTGAATTAATGTATACCTGGTTATTATGGGAATAATCTAATTGGTATTGGTAATATCAGGAATAGGAATAGTTGTCTCATAATCATTTCAGCCTATCGCCGTCCATTGCTGGACGTACGCCTCCCTCATATTACGCCACAGAGTGTGGTCCTGTGCAGTCTGCATCCAACGACATCCAGCAACTTTCACCAGATCTTCGGTCCACTAGTGGATTGTAATCGAATTGTAGTCGATTATGTGGGTTTAACCGACGGGTGTACCCGACATAGCCCGCAGAATTAGCACGTTGAAATGGCAATGGGCAGGCCACATCGCTCGTCGAACCGACAACCATTGGGAAAGAAAGGTTCTTGAGTGGCGACCACAAATCGGACTGCGCAGCGTAGGACGACTCTCCCACTACGTGGACTGACGACATTCTCAAAGCCGCAGGGAACTGTTGGATGTAAGTGGAGTAGGACCGTTCCGAATGACATTCTCATGGGGAGGTCTATGTCCAGCAGTGGACGTCTGTAGGCTGGTGGTTGGATGGATGGATGTGGGTTTAAAAAGTATTTAAAAAGTTATGTAACTTTATATGAAAGCTTAACCATGTGTTGACGTAGAAAGAATACAATTTACCATCCTATTTCTTGCTCGTGTGGGTATCGTTAAAGATGATTAAGAGATACAATCTGCATTTAACATCTATGAAGATAAGGAAAAACTCGAAATAAAACCCTATTCACTTTTTTTTTTGGAGCGGGCTACGGTCAACGTTCCCGCTGCCCAGCTCCGTTCGGGGCGATAGAGGGGCAGCGCGCGGCCCCGTAACCCACCCTATAGCTCGTCGCCTTCGTCGTTGGGCCGACCAAGGGTGCTGAATTCCTTGACCAGTGGTAAATAACTCCCTATTATCATACGTCTGACCAGCGTGTCATTATTAGGAGAATTTCTCTCCTATTGTGGAGAAGGCTTGAGCACTGCAATGGGCATGAGTTGCATATGAGTTGAGACGATGATGAGGTCGTAACTTCAAATCTCTGGATGGCCGAAAAGTAGTAAATATTTTATATTTTAGCGCGGCAGTGTCGAGGGTTCGAATCCCACGTAGGACAACTTTGTTGGGGCGGCGTAGACGCGATTACCTGCGCCTGATGCCGCCCTAGCTGAGGCCGCGGGTGTCTGGACCGGGGAGTTAGTCCGACACCCACTGAGAGGCCGACCGCGTGAAGAAAGACCAATGTCCTCCCGGAGGGGGGGGACGTCGGTCGATGGGAGGGTACTCCTCAAGGCGTATTCCGTCGGGGCGACCACTGACGTCAAGTCACCCTGCTCTGGTGGTCGGTCCAACGATGAAGGCGACGTGTCACGGGTGGGTTCCGGGTGTGCGTGCTGACGCCCCTCTGTCACCCCGGACGGAGTGGTGCGAGGAGTGCGCCGACCGTAACCCACCCCCCCAAATAAAAAAGCAAAAAAAAAGGATAACACTTTGTGCGATCCTTAAACTGTTGTTCTGAGTCTGGATGTAATTTGTTTCTGTTAATTATATGTTTGTAAAGTCCTTCGCAATACAAGGATTATTGTCTTAGTGCAGGGTATTGCTTTTAAAAAATATATACATACTAGCTGACTCAACAGACGTTGTTCTGTTTAAATCTGTAAAAAAATAGAAAATTGAATTCTCCTCGAAATCGATCGCAGCGACACTATTATTTAAACCGAATTATTAATCTAAACCGAATGGTTTGGACGTTCCGAATGGCTAGGCCGATAGATATGAGAATTTATATCTATAGGAATGGCTACAAAAATCATCAAAATTGGTCCAGCCGTTTAGGAGTTCAATTACAAACATGAGAATAGAAGATTTATATATATAAAGATAGAAAAGTTTATATAGTCGAAAAAAGTTTTCTTAAATTTGCCAATTTTCTGCGCCATTTTCTTGTCTTTTTATTTCGTAAAGGCCTTCTTTATAATATTAGAAAACTTAAAAAAAAGTTGAACGAATATCGGTAAAGTCGTTCTCAAGTTATGTTATTGTCCTGCCCGAACAGCGCCACTTACCAGGTCCAATTGTGAATCTAAACCATCCTCGAATTCCCTTGAACACACAAAAAAAATTGTCAACATTGGTCCAGCCGTTTAGGAGGAGTTCAGTAACATACACACGTACGCTAGAAATTTATATATAAGATATAGCCTGGGTTGGAACTATGCCGTGTAGACTGTAATCCACTTGCCACTATATGAGATAAAAAAGTTAAACACGATTATAGTTTATACGAGAGCTATGCTCATTTTCACCAATAATATTTAAATATTAGGTGACATCTCAGGCAGTCTATATTGTCTTAAGTGTTACCTAAACGACATTTGGCATGGAAGGTCGTTACTTAACCCAATTATGCGTTATGGTATTACTCATGTTTATAGAATATTATGTAGTATTTTCTTGTAAGGCGTTGAGAAGGGACAAGGGATTAATGCGCCCATAAAGGGCAATAGCATGTTTCTCGTGTCATTAATTTTTTACGTCATTTGGCTTTTTGTTTACGACTGTACCGGCAGGAAATGTAAGCATAACTAGTTCTGCTCTCTGTTTGGCTTACGTTAATTACTTGTGTATTTATTATTTTGAGATATATTGTAATACTAGCGACTCGCTCCGGCTTCGCAGAGGTCCAATGCTGGTACTAAATATACTGCAGAATGTCTTTATATACAACGTTCATAGTTTTTTGTCATTAGACAATACAAACATGTTTCTTTAGAGGTTACTCTTGAAAGAGTGACGTATTATGCATATATCTATACCAATCTATATCTATGCCAATAAATAAAATTGGAGTGTCTGTTTGTAATGTAAAAATAATAGGCTTTTTTCATGCTCACACGGTTATTTGCACGACACCTATGCCTAAAATAGCAATTAAAAATTTTTTGTCTGTCTGTCTGTTTGTTCGGGAATCTATAACCGAAGCGAAGCGAGGGCGGGTTGCTAGTCTATACCAATAAATAAAATTGGAGTGTCTGTTTGTAATGTCAAAATAATAGGCTTTTTTCATGCTCACACGGTTATTTGCACGACACCTATGCCTAAAATAGCAATTAAAAATTTTTTGTCTGTCTGTCTGTTTGTTCCGGGTAATCTTCAAAACGGCTGGACCGATTTCAAAAATTCTTTCACCAATGTAAAGCTATAATATCAGGGCGTAAACTAGGCTATATTTTATCCCGGTATTCCCACGGGAACGAGAACTACGCGGGTAAAACGACTACAATCTATAACCGAAGCGAAGCGAGGGCGGGTTGCTAGTTATACATATAAACCTTCCTCTTGAATCACTATCTATTAAAAAATACCTCATCAAAATCCGTTGCGTAGTTTTAAAGATATAAGCATACATAGGGACTGAAACACATCGGGAAGCGATTTTGTTTTATAATATGTAGTGATATTGCAGATAACTACATTCTACATTTTGCAGTAGATTTGGGGGGATATGTGTACAAACGTACAGACAGAAAAACATTTAATAATTTTTGTTTTCACTCCTGTTTCTCCATTAAAAAATTCCTGTTTTAATTATCTTCAGAATTTATACTGTACAAATATTAGTCTGTTACAATTTTGTTTTTTGTATGCCAATATTTAGCACAGTTATAGTCCGACCTCATTCAACAGACACTTGCCCTAAACAAATCTAAGAATAAACATATTTTTTGATATCAATCGCAGCGCTTCTTAGTGGAACCTGATCACACCTAAACATTTCCATTCATATTAGTCCAGGCGCTTAGGAATTCAGTTCCATACACACGTACAGGAAATCTATATGTATATATACTAGCAACCCGCCCTCATTTCGCTTCGGTTTCAGTCGCCTTACTCGCGTAGTTCCCGTTGCCCTGGGTATACTGGGATAAAATATAGCCTATATTACTCGGGGATACTGTAACATTCTAATGGTTAAAGAATTATTGAAATCCGTCCAGGAGTTTTTGAGTTTATTCGTAAGGAACGTTTCCTCTTTATAATATTAGTGTAGATTATTACACCCTTAGAGGGTAAAAATTAAAAAAATGCTGAAACTCGTGTTTATTTATTTTTACTAAAGAGTATTTTTGGAGAATTTGAAGAAAATCGATGTCGATTTTTTTTCTCCTTATACAAACTTTGTTACTACGGTTTACCCCCTAGGGATTGAATTTCAAAAAACCCTTTCTTAGTAGGTTTCTACGTCACGCAAAGAAACTAATGCCAAAATTTCATGTTTCTGGCTTCAGTAGTTTCGGCTCTGTGATAGTCAGTAAACTGACATCTTCCTACCTATTTTACACCCTTAGAGGATGAAAATGGACAAACGCTGAAATACGTGTTTATTTATTTTTATTAAAGAGTATTTGTGCTTAATTTGAAAACCGTAGCTAAAGTTTTTTTTTCTTTCCATACAGACTTTAACGTTGCGTTTCACCCCCTTAGGGGTGGAATTTAAAAAAATCTTTTTTTAGTGGATGACTACGTCACGGAATAAAACTACGGTCCAAATTTCATTTTTCTAGCTTCAGTACCTTCGGCTCACCCTGTTCCTTTATATGTATATTATTGTTAACGCCCCCACAACACCCCTTGCAGGTGGAATAATATATATATTATTTTTGACATCAAGCAGGCGACCGGTCATGAAACTATTGCTAAAACTTTTGAAATATGTACTGTAAACGAAGAGTCAGTACATATTAAGTTGATCACAACAAATTAAGATAACAGCAAGGTGATGCTGATGACTTAATATTATGTCGTGTGGTGACGACTTAAGAGTTTGTTGCTATCAAGGGATATAATAACTTTCACGTGAAGGTAGGGACCTTCACGTGAAAGTTATTAAAAACCGCTAAGGGTTCACAGTTGAGCGTTGGGTAGGTAGTGTGCGACAGAAAACGCTCTACGAAGTCGAAATTAACCGATTGTGCCTTTTAAAAAGCCGATGTGCAATATTTATCGTCGAGTACTAAAGGTGTGTTTGGAATACATGAAACAAAATTTTCACTTAGAAAAAATACAACATCAAAGTATTAAAATTTAAATATTAAAATAAATAACAAGTCTATAGACACATATAGTAACGAGCCGGCAAGCCTTGAGGCCTAAAATACGAATATTTTACCTCGAAACTTTAACGACCGATGCTAAACTTTAGCATAAATATACATACAAAGCTTCGCAGTTCATGCTTTTTACCTAATTTTAATTAGATGAGGATATAATGAGGTTTTATCTTCACCTGTGTAGGGATGGGATAAGAATTATCGTTTTACTTGGAAGTGGGATTCGTGAAAATTAGTTCAAGGGTGTGAGCAGGAGAGTGAGTAGCAGTAGCTTGGAAAACCGCTGATCCGCCTGCCAAGTATGATAATTAGCCGAGGCCGTGGGTGACTGCACCGGTAACGCCATCCCCCGCCGAGGGTGGACATCGGTCGAGGAGACAGTACTCCTCAGGGGTATTCCGTAGGGTCGACCATTGACGACAAGTCACCCTGCACCGGTGGTCGGCCCAACGACGAAGGCGACGTGTCACGGGTGGATTACGGGTGTGCGTGCTTGCACCCCTCTGTAGCCCCGGACGTAGCCGGGCGACGGGTGCGCCGAACGTAGCCCACCTCCAAAAAAAAGTATGACAATTACGGTACAATGCCTTCATTTGTGAACCTTACGTTAAGCAGTGATAATGATGGTATCGAAAAAAAAACGACGTTTGGGTAGTAGCAATTTATTACTATGCTTCGTTCGATGAGCGAGAGAGCCGACAGCCCATTTTTCTTAAGGTGTTTGCGTGTGGTGGCCTTTAGTTTCACCGGAACTCATATTGTACGCGTTCACACTCCTTTCACTTCTTCACGGTAGGCAGCGACCTTGCAAAGGTCTATGAGCGCCAGCAGCACTTACCATAAGGGGTGCTGTTTGTTCGTTTTCCACTGTTTGCAATAAAAAGAAAACTAATAAATGGAAAATACTATACTCCATTAAGCCTCTTGCTAATTATGTACGATAATGGTAACAACAAATGAATGATTGCGGCATCTGGTGTTAGAGGCCTATGTCGAGTAGCGATGATGATGATGATGAATACATACACACCAAGTGTGACGCCTCTTTCCCACAGGGGTAGGCAGAGACCACAGCCCTCCACTTCCTACGATCTTGACATACCACTTTTGCCTCATCCACATTCATTAATCTTGCATATTCTTCGGTTTGGGGTACTTTTAATCTGGCCTTTCTTAAGAACGTCCCCGATTTGATCGTGGAACGTCCGCCTTGGTCTTTCCCTTCCAACACTTCCGTTCACGTTCGCCGTATAAATTCTCTTTGTTAGTCTCCTGTCATTCATTCTCTCTCCATGATCAAACCCACTTAACATACTTTTCTCAATCCTTGACACTTTATTTTCTTTCATACCACAACGTTCCTAATCACTCTAATAATCTCTTTAACATCGGAAATCTATACCAAATCGTACGATGTCTCGGTGAAGGAGGTCTCTCATATTTAATAGGTCATTCTTAATGTGACCATATTTATTTCACGTCAAAACAGGATACTTGAGTAACTGTCTCTGTTTGTAATGAGTCAAAACGGGACACTTGCAGAAATAGATAAATATATGTAATCAAAAACTCTAAGTGTGGTGATGGTGTAAGAATACAATTCACCACTCTCTTTCTTGCCTGTGGGTGTCATAAAAGACGACTAAGGGATTATAGCATGCAAATGACATCTATGCAAGGGAAGGAAAACTGGCAATAAAATCTATACCAACATGTCTGATCAACGAGGTATGTCGGTTTCCCTTCTATTGTGAAGAAGAGTCGAGCTTAGCAGTGGAACGTACTTCAGCTGTAATGATCATGAGAAGTTAAAAAAAGAACACTTGAAAGTCTTGCAGGAAAACTATTGACTGACAACCTAAAAAAATAAGACAGCGTCCCTCCGTAATAAAACAATTTTTAGGGATTTTATCGACATGAATGCGAAACGTCAGCAATCAAAAATAAAATACATCATCATCATTTCAGCTTGTCGCCGTTCACTGCTGGATGTAGGTCTCCCTCACGTTATGCCACAAAGTGCGGTCCTGTTGCCGCCTGCATTCAACGATGTTCACGCCACCTAGTCCTGTGGGCATCCTACACTGCGTCGTCCGATACGTGGTCGCCATTCCAGAACCTTTCTTCCCAGCGGTTGTCAGTTCGTCGAGCGATGTGGCCTGTCCATTGCCACTTCAGCGTGCTAATTCTTGGTGCTATGTCGGTTACATCCGTTCTTCTGCGGATTTCCTTATTCCGGATTCTATTTCGCAGAGAAATGCAGAGCATAGTCCGCTCCATGGCACGCTGAGCGACTTTGAGTTTGGTTATGAGGCGGGCAAACGCGATAAAATCTCTAAAAATAGTTTTATCTATAATACTTGCGTAAACAACAGAAATCATTACGTCCTTATGAGTATAATAAACGAGCATATAAATGCTCGTTTATTATACTCATAAGGACGTAATGAGTATAAAGTCTGTTTGCGAAAAGAGAGACATTTTTATGCTGTTGACAACGGACAGACAGCCTAAAAATGGGTCTGTCCTGTATAAAACGGGATTTATGCTCACATTAGTCATGCTCAACGCCCGTTTCAATGTTCCAGTGTCGTTCATATTTTTATATGTATTCTCACGTGATACTTACCCACATATGTCGTCATTAGTATCGTCAATAAACTGAGTTACGGTCGAATAGAGTAGCACTCGTCGTGTGTGCCCTTAATGGCACATATAAATGTGTGTCGCACGTCTAGGCGTTGTTATAGGCATATGTATCGTTTTGGTAGGGATCTTAATTATGTCATATAACTAACAATATCTTTTTTTTTTATGGGTGGGCTATGGTAAGCGCGCGCTCCAGTCCGTCCGGGGCGATGAAAGGACGGCGCACGGGCCCATAACCCACCCGTACCCACGTCACCTCGTTGTTGGGCCGACCACCGGAGCAGATGTGACTTGTCATCAGTGGTCGGCCGACGGAATACCCTTTTGGGTACCCTCACCTCTCGACGTCCTGGGACGTCGATCGCCGTCGCGCGGTTAGCCACACTGCGGGTGACGGACAATTCCCCGGTCCGATCACCCGCGGCCTCGGCTAGGGCGGCATTAGGCGCAGATACTCGCGCCTGCGCCGCCCGAGTCGCCGGCGGCGTAACGTGTCGCCGAATAGGAGCTCTACTCGCACACGATCCGCCGCCTCCTTCCGTGAGATTACGGCCTCACAGAAGGCGGCGACCGCGTCCCAGTTCCTGACGCTGACGAGCATCTCCCTGGCGATGGTCGGCAGCGCCAGGTCGGCACCGATAATTGCGACGAGTTCACGGCGATCCTCCTCCCATGCAGCATACTCCTCGAGCGTGTGCTGCGCCGTGTCCTCGTCGCAACTGCAGCGGTGGCAGGACAGTGTGCTCTCCCTCCTGACAATCTTGTGCAGGTACTTCTCAAAGCAACCGTGCCCCGTCAGCACCTGCACCAGTCGGAAGGAAAGCACCCCGTGCGTCCGCTCCAACCACTCCATCAGCACCGGCCAGAAGATCTCGACGGTCCTGGCACCGTACCGAGGACTCTCCAGCCGGACTGCGCAACGGGCAATGATTCCTCGGCGTCGACCCGCCAGGCGGTGATCTCCTACAGGGAGACCATGCCGCCGCGGGCACGCGTCTCCGACACCCGCCGATAAATGTCGGCATCTCCGCCTCCAGGTCCCACGGGAGAGTTCCGGCCAGGAGGCACGCTGCCTCCGTCGACACCGTGCGGTAACCGCGTATGGCCCTGACCGCCATGACCCTCTGTGGTCGCCACAGGAGGGCCCTAAGACGGACGGTCAGGGACCCCGCCCACACCGGTGCGCCGTACAGGGCCATCGACCGGATCACCCCTACGTACAGCTGTCGGCACGTAGCGCTGGGTCCGCCCACATTTGGCATCAGCCGTGAAAGGGCGGACGCCGTGCCGACAAGCCGGGGAACAAGTCGATGGAGATGCTCCCGGAACCAAAAATGCCCGTCGAGCACCAGGCCCAAGTACTTCATGTGGGCCTGGATGCTGATGGTGACCGACTTCACGGTGATCGAAGCGCCGGCGGGAGGCCCGGCGGTACGGAAGCCATGGAACAAAAGGGCCTCCGTCTTTTCCAGGGCTACCCTCAACCCCAGCGCTTCGAGCCGCCTGACAATCTCCTCGGTGCCGAGAGTTGCCAGGCGTGCCGCCTCCTCTAGCGTCCCACCCCGGGCTGTGACGAGTGTATCGTCGGCGTAGCAAATTACGCCCAGCCCGGGTGGGAGGCTTCCTCTCAACGCCCAGTCGTAGCCGATGTTCCACAGGGTCGGACCCAGAACCGACCCCTGCGGGACACCGCACGTCATGGGCGTTAGCACAACGTCCCCTACTCGGTCAACGTAGAGGACGCTGCGCCCCTCCAAGTAGTCTGCCACCAGCCGCCTGAGGTACACGGGCACCCCGTGATATCTCAGCCCCTCCCTGATGCAGCTGAATGGCAGACTGTAGAAGGCGTTGGCGATGTCCAGGGACACCGCCAACAGGACTCCTCCGCCGGTGACGGACTCCGCTACCACGGCCTGGTACTAACAATATAACTAACAATATCTGGTTGGCCGAATTTTGCTCGGTATATTTTTTTTTGTAAACTATGTTTTTGACAAATATAAACTCATTTGCAAAAAAAAAACGGGCGGTTTTGATTTTCATTCATATTTAAAAAGATACAATACCAAAAAGGTTTCAATCGTTTGTACACGTTACTAGCCGGTTTTAAAAATGCTGTGGTATTTAAAAAAGTACGTTCTAAATTCAATTTTTCATTTGATGTTCATTTTTACAGAAAACCCCTTTTTATCCTACATTTTTGGCGCGAAGTTCCAGAAGTTAACATCGACTTTCATAACTTTTATTCAATTTTTATCGATTAATTTCATATCCTTGACTGTCAAAGCTTTATTTAATGCTGTTTGGCTGTATCAAAAATGGTAGATAAAGTGGTAAAAGCTACCAAAATTATCGCGCTGCTTGAAGAGGGTTGCAGCCAATGTTTCGTGGCTAGGAGGCTAAATGTTAGTCGCTCGACAGTCCAAAGGACCTGGCAGCGATATCAGGAGACTGGTTCCGTCGAGAGAAGGCCTGGTTCTGGAAGAAAACCATGTACCCAACCACGGGATGATCGTTTTCTTGTGAGTCGCGCATTGAGAAATCGCAAATCTTCGTATGTGGATCTTAAGAACAACCTCCAAGAAGTAAGAAATGTGCATATTAGTCTATGGACGGTCAGGAGGAGGCTTCTCGCTGCCAATATACGCAGTCACCGCCCGGCCCGCGGCCCCAAATTACTCCGTGAGCACAGAGTTCACAGGCTTAGCTTCGCTAGAAATTGTGAATCATGGACTCAAGACGATTGGAATAGGGTTTTGTTCTCTGATGAAGCCAGGATATCTCTGTTCGGTGAAGATCGACGTCGGCGAGTGCTAAGAAGACAAGGAGAACGCTTTGCAGAGGCATGTTTCGAAGAAATCACACCTTATGGTGGGGGCTCTGTTATGTTTTGGGCAGGAATAAATTCAATGGATCGTACAGAGTTAGTCTTCATTGAAAACGGCTCACTGACTGGGCATCGATACATAACGGAAGTTCTAATTTCTCATGCACAACCCGCATTGGCCGCTCTAGGTGAAGACTCGATTTTTATGGACGACAATGCTCGCGCCCACCGATCCCGCGATGTTAATGCGTATGTGCAAGAGATCGGCATTCGTCGTTTGGATTGGCCAGCTCGAAGTCCCGACCTCAATCCCATAGAGCATGTCTGGGACGTTCTGAAACGGCGTGTGAGATCAGTACACCCGGCTCCGCAGACCATCAGAGAGCTGAAGAATGTGATTACTGCGGAGTGGGAACGTATTCCGCAAGCAAGTATCCGGGATATACTCGCTAGCATGCCCAGACGAATTCAAGCTGTGATTTTAGCTAGAGGGGGTCACACTCGATACTAAACATTTATCTGCTTTTACTTTATTAAAGAAAAACAAACAAAAAAACTTTTTTATTTTTACTTCATGAGCATATGCACTACTAGCGAATATACACTACTAGCGAGGTTTAGCATTATTTCCCATAAATTGTATCTAAATTTTATGAAATACTGATGAAAACGATTATTTTCTTATTAATTTAGCAAATTGTGTGGATAAAACTACCTATAATTATCAAACAAAGAAATATTAACATTTGAAATGGTTCATTGCTTAGGTGCCCGTTTTTTTTGCAAATGAGTGTATTTAGATGAAATAATAAAAAAAAGAAACTGCATAATGGTAACACTGAGATCCGATCGCAGGCTGTTTGAATGCAACTTGACAAATTCAAATTATTTATTATGCATAAACCCCGAGAGGGCACTTGTTTATTACACATATTGTCAGGTTTACAATTTCCAAAAAAAATATACTACCACCGGATCGGAACGCGACCGACCGACAAGACGACATTATCTACAAATAAAACCTAGCTAGATCAATTTTTTGCTCCCGAAACCTTTACTTAATACAAAATTTCATGAAAATCATTGGAGCCGTTTCTGAGATGCTATATATATAGTAAAAGATGACTGAGGGATATAATATGCATATTAAATCTATGCAAGAGAAGGAAAATTCGAAATAAAAAAATCCTTTTTGTATTAAAGTTATCGTGTACGAGTAATCTAATCAGGATTTTTGCCTATTGAATTATTGCATTGTCATTTTCCGTGTGGTGACGGAGTTTTCCGTGTGGTGACGGAGTAAGAATACAATTCACCACCCCCTATCTTACTCGTGGGTGATCGTACGAGACGACTAAGGGATATAACCCGCATATAACATCTATGCGAGAGAAGGAAAACTCGAAATAAAACCCTATACCAACACGTTTGACCAGCGTGGTATAGTAGGTCAATTATCCTTCCATTATGGAGGAGGCCCGAGCCCAACAGTGGGACGTATATGGGCTGAGATGATGAGATGATGATTGTCATGGGCCTTTGACGAGTATGCAAAGTTTAAATAAAATCTGTCCGTTGAAAGTGGGGCAAAATGACGTTCAAATATTCCGTTACATAGGTACATACAGGTGAAACTAGTAAAAGCGTATTAAAATATACCTAGCACTATGCTATATTTAATTGCCATTGCTATTTTTAACTGAATAAACTTGAGAATTTCAAAACTTAAATAAATTCACTTATATTATTGTAAGTGTTCCTTTCGCACTTCTATAGTCTATTCATGTCCTTTTGACTATTATTTAAAAAGTTCTTTTCCATGTTTATATCAACTTGCTTCATATCTTAAATTATCGCTTGGCAAAGTCTTTGTTAATAGGTAATGTGCTAATGTATGCCTCAGTCGAGTCTTCGCTGAGATAGTGTAAGTTAAGATAAATTCGTTAGTAGCTTTTGAATAGTAACTCGCTTAGAAGTTCGACGGTAGTCTTATCCTCCATAAGTGTTCCTTAAACATGTAAACTGGTTTAGTACAATGTAATGAATGAAAAGTTTTTGTATTTTAGATACGAAGAAATGGTAAGGCAATATTATATTATTCAATTACTCTATACCTACTCCATCCAACTTGGTTGGGCAGCGTTCGGGAAACTTAACAGGATCTTCTCGTCCAACATACCTCAGTGTCTGAAAACACAGGTCTACGACCAGTGTATGTTATCAGTGACGATTTACGGCACAGAAACGTGATCCCTAAATGTAGGCCTCAAGGCTCAAAGTCACTCAGTGTGCTATGGAGAGGGCTATGCTCAGGATTTTGCGAGATAGAATCCGGGATACGGAAATCCGCAGAAGAACGGGTGTAACCGACATAGCACAAAAAATTAGCACGCTGAAGTGGCAATGGGCAGGCCACATCGCTCGACGAACCGACATCCGCTGGGAAGAAAGGTTCTCGAATGGCGACCACGTATCCGACGACGCAGTGTAGGACGCCTCTCCACTAGGTGGATCGACGCCCTGGTGAAAGTTGCTGGGCGTCGTTGGATGCAGGCGGCACAGGACCGCACTTTATGGCGTAATATGAGAGAGGCCTACATCCAGCAGTGGACGGCGATAGGCTGAAATGATGATGATGATGACTCTATACTCTATGTAAAACTTCATCATATCATCTCGGCTCATAAATATCCCACTGCTAGGCTCGAGCTTCTTCCACAATAATAGGAAAACTGATCTTACTATACCGTGCTGGTCAGACAGGTTGGTATAGGGTTTTGTTTCGAGTTTTCCATCTCTTGCATAGATGTTATATGAATATTACACTCATTTGCAAAAAAAACGGGCACCTAAGCAATGAACCATTTCAAATGTTAATATTTCTTTGTTTGATAATTATAGGTAGTTTTATCCACACAATTTGCTAAATTAATAAGAAAATAATCGTTTTCATCAGTATTTCATAAAATTTAGATACAATTTATGGGAAATAATGCTAAACCTCGCTAGTAGTGTATATTCGCTAGTAGTGCATATGCTCATGAAGTAAAAATAAAAAAGTTTTTTTGTTTGTTTTTCTTTAATAAAGTAAAAGCAGATAAATGTTTAGTATCGAGTGTGACCCCCTCTAGCTAAAATCACAGCTTGAATTCGTCTGGGCATGCTAGCGAGTATATCCCGGATACTTGCTTGCGGAATACGTTCCCACTCCGCAGTAATCACATTCTTCAGCTCTCTGATGGTCTGCGGAGCCGGGTGTACTGATCTCACACGCCGTTTCAGAACGTCCCAGACATGCTCTATGGGATTGAGGTCGGGACTTCGAGCTGGCCAATCCAAACGACGAATGCCGACCTCTTGCACATACGCATTAACATCGCGGGATCGGTGGGCGCGAGCATTGTCGTCCATAAAAATCGAGTCTTCACCTAGAGCGGCCAATGCGGGTTGTGCATGAGAAATTAGAACTTCCGTTATGTATCGATGCCCAGTCAGTGAGCCGTTTTCAATGAAGACTAACTCTGTACGATCCATTGAATTTATTCCTGCCCAAAACATAACAGAGCCCCCACCATAAGGTGTGATTTCTTCGAAACATGCCTCTGCAAAGCGTTCTCCTTGTCTTCTTAGCACTCGCCGACGTCGATCTTCACCGAACAGAGATATCCTGGCTTCATCAGAGAACAAAACCCTATTCCAATCGTCTTGAGTCCATGATTCACAATTTCTAGCGAACCTAAGCCTGTGAACTCTGTGCTCACGGAGTAATTTGGGGCCGCGGGCCGGGCGGTGACTGCGTATATTGGCAGCGAGAAGCCTCCTCCTGACCGTCCATAGACTAATATGCACATTTCTTACTTCTTGGAGGTTGTTCTTAAGATCCACATACGAAGATTTGCGATTTCTCAATGCGCGACTCACAAGAAAACGATCATCCCGTGGTTGGGTACATGGTTTTCTTCCAGAACCAGGCCTTCTCTCGACGGAACCAGTCTCCTGATATCGCTGCCAGGTCCTTTGGACTGTCGAGCGACTAACATTTAGCCTCCTAGCCACGAAACATTGGCTGCAACCCTCTTCAAGCAGCGCGATAATTTTGGTAGCTTTTACCACTTTATCTACCATTTTTGATACAGCCAAACAGCATTAAATAAAGCTTTGACAGTCAAGGATATGAAATTAATCGATAAAAATTGAATAAAAGTTATGAAAGTCGATGTTAACCTCTGGAACTTCGCGCCAAAAATGTAGGATAAAAAGGGGTTTTCTGTAAAAATGAACATCAAATGAAAAATTGAATTTAGAACGTACTTTTTTAAATACCACAGCATTTTTAAAACCGGCCAGTAACGTGTACAAACGATTGAAACCTTTTTGGTATTGTATCTTTTTAAATATGAATGAAAATCAAAACCGCCCGTTTTTTTTGCAAATGAGTTTATATGCCTTAGTCGTCTTTTACGACACCCACGGGTACGAAAGGTGCTGTTTAATTGTATTATTACTCCGCCACCACACGGAGAAGAAATAAAAATAAACAGAGAATCTTAGAATAATAACGTATAGAAGGATAGTGTCGGTACTTCGAGCATTCAAAATCATGAAGCCAAAAATACTACATGTGCAGCGCAGGCGATTACACACGTACACACGCACACCACTATACAAATTTTGAAATCAAATTTTGATTTTGACGTGACAACGTCTTATAATTTGATAGAGCCGGCTGCACACACGAAAAAACATGACTTATGCAGTGTTACCTCGCTCTGAGGCGTTCCATTTAAGGCTTGATCCATACAAAATATCTATCAAACAAATAAAATTAATGATATCTGATGTTTACGCGAGCACTACACATTGTAAATAAAACTACTTTTACGGATTATATCGCGTTTGTATTTGATTTATGATTAGATTTGACCCACAATAATAATGGTTAAAGATAATTTTATAAATCAAAAATCTTTTAGTAAGCCGCATCTAAAATTAAAAATCAATATTAATTTAGCATCATGTCCCCTGAGTTTTCTTGCCGGATCTTTCTCAGTGTGGCCGCGTTCCGATCCGGTGGTAGTATATTAGTTTTGTTAGTTTTAAATCAACAAATTGTAATAATAATTGCTACAAATTTAATAATTAATAATTACTAACCATAAACAATATAATTTTTTCATATAGATTCATTTTCTTCTTACACTGGCAATAAATTTGTACTAAAATGTGGGTAACAATTTAATAAATTTATAACTATTTTCTGTATCGGGTAGATAATTGTAAATGTCTGTAATAACGATTACTTGTTGGACGTGAGACACCTTAGTCCGCCCGTGACCATGAATGCTGCAAAGTGTTCGAAACGTCGGGCAATCATAAATCAAATACAAACGCGATATAATCCGTAAAAGTAGTTTTATTTACAAATAAAATTAAAATTTTCTTTTGAAAAATGAAACCATTCCATCAGTATTTTTTTATGACGTTGTCACGTTCAACGTTGACTGCACAGATGGCGTAGTGGTTAAGATAGCGACCTACAGCGCCAGTGTCGAGGGTTCGAATCCCACGCGGGACAACACTTTGTGCGATCCACAAATTGTTGTTCTGAGTCTGGATGTAATTTGTGTCCGTTAATTATATGTTTGTAAAGTCCCCCGCAATACAAGGATTATTTCCTTAGTGCAGGGTGTTGTCTTAAATAAATAAATAAATAAATAAACTATCGTCAGTAAACCGACTTTACAGACAACCGATTTTTTTATCACTTTTGATATTGAATAACATACGGCGCAGACAGGCAATTTTTTTATTAACATAAATCGTCGAAATACTTTTAAAAGTAATGTTCAAAACCTTTTCATGTCTTTCAAATGTGTTGTGACACCATTTGAATGCACAAACAATCATAATTACCTATTTATTTTTAAGAGGTGCGACGTAATCACCATTGGGCTCCAATTTAAATGCTTCATTTTTCGTGCGCGGACTTACCTTCTATACGTTCGTTATTCTAAGCAGAGAATATTCAAACATATATTTTCGTCTAGCAATATTATAAATAGTTATCTATTGTGAATAATATGCAAAACCTCTTGTCCCTCTATATAACTACAAAATAACAGGCAGCTCTTTCAATTTGTCCCTCGTCAGTTTCCTTCCTAGTAGATTTATTCATCCCTACATAATATTATCATCTAACGTATTATTATTATAAAAGAATATTGTGTTGGAATTAACGGTGTATATTTTTAACTGAAGCTTTTTATGGAACTGCTTTAAAATTCTGAATCGCAACCGTTTAATGTGACGAAAAGCCTTCGAAAAGAAGATCTTAAGCGATTGTTAAATTAAATACATATCTAAGACATGCAGGAATTCACCATTTCGTGTGGTGATGGAGTAAGATTACAATTCACCACTCCCTATCTTGCTCGTGGATGTCGTAAAAGGCGACTAAGGGATATAATAAGCGTGTAACATTTATGCAAGAGAAGGGAAACTCGAATTAAAATCCTATAGCAACCTGTCTGATCAGCATGGTATAGTAAGGTTTGCGCCTGATGCCGGCCTAGCAGATACTGCGGGTGACCGGACCGGGGATTTAGTCCAGCAACTGCGGCGAGGCTAGCCTCGCGACGGCGATCGGCGTCCCGGGAAGGGGAAGTTGATGGGAGAGGGTACTCCCTCGGGGTATTCCGTTGGGCTGACTACTGATATCAAGGAACTCTTCATCAGTGGTCGGCCCAACAATGAAGGCGACGTGCCATAGGGTGGGTTATAGGGCCGCGCGCAGCCCCTCTGTCGCCCCGGACGGATTCGGGCGACCGAATCCGTAGCCAACCCAAAAAAAAAATGGTATAGTAAGGTCAGTTTTCCTACTATTGTGAAGGATGCTCGTGCCCAGTAGTGGGACGTATATGAGCCGAGATGATGATGATGATAATCATTTTAGTTAATCATCTATAATTCTTGTTCTAATTGTTCTGCATGCGAATTGAATGCAAAATACGTGAGGTCAGTAGGTTATTCCGGCATTTTTACAGACAATATTGGACGTTGAGAAGCTGTTGAATCATCATCATTATCATCTCAGCCTATAATGTCCCACTATTGGCCTCTTATAGTAAGGTCAATTTCGCTCCTATTGTGGAGGAGGCTCGAGCCCAACAGTGGACATATATGAGCTGAAATGATGAATAATGATTAATAATCGCCTCACTCTTAACCTCGATGATTTTCTAGTCGGATGTATATCCTTTAGTTGTCTTTTAAGACATCCACGGGCAAGATAGGGAGTAGTGAATTGTATTCTTACAACGTCATCACACGAAGATTATTAATAGTGAACGAATATACGTGGGGTATCCATCCGGTCATATTAAATATTTATGTGCATAAATGTACTACACTTACCCTCGTAATTTAATAAGTTTATGTAGTCAAAGACCTTTAGAGAATCCTAATCGCTGTTCTGAACAACGACTTCTAGATTTTACTAACTTGGATTTTTTTTTGTGTACAGTTGTTAGCCGCAAATGACATTGACAGCTTGACGCGGATTATGGATGATAATCAGGGTCTTTTATTTTTATTTCTTTGCGTGTGGTGACTCTATCTTACCCGTGGGTGTTGTAAAAGACGACTATGGGATATAATATGCATTTAACATATAGATGTTAGTAGATAGTAGGTAGCAGTTGTTAGTAGAGTACAGACTCGAAATAAAACCCTATACCAACTAGTTTTAGAGGCGTGGTTTAGTAGGTTAATTTCTTTACCTTTGCTGAAGAGACTCAAGCCCCAGCATTGGGACATATATGAGCTATGACGGTCATGATGATGACTTGGTGTCGACGCAATATGTGGTCCTTTTTCATCGTAAATATTGCAAAAGTTATTGGCAATAGATGTGAGATGTAGTCGGCCCAGGTTAATGTTCTTAGTCGTCTTTTACAACACCTACGGCAATGTAAGGGTTATCACACAGCATTAGTTATTACTCTTCCGTGTGGTGACGGAGTAAGAATACAATTCACCACTCCCTATATTGCATGTGGATATCGTAAAAGACCACTGAGGGATATAATATGCACATAAGATCTGTGCAAGAGAAGAACTCGAAATGAAACCCTATACCAGACCCTATATCAGACATGTTTGATCAGCATGGTATAGTAGATCAAATTCCCTCCCATTGTGGAGGAGGCCCGAGCCCAACAGTGAGATCAGTGGGATGTATGGGGGCTGTGATGATGATGATATATATTCTAGTATTGGAATAGGTTTTAATATCAAGTCTGCTTTAAAAAAATATATTTATCGGCTTTTACGATACTCACAGGCAAATGGTTAATTGTATTATTCATTATCATTATAATCACATTCCATATACGACCCACTTCTGGGCTTAAGCCTTCGCATTGTGAGAAGAATTAACCTACTGTATCACGATGGCCAGACGGGTTGGTATAGGGTTTTATTTCGAGTTTCCCTTTTCTTGCATAGTTGTTATATGCACAAGATATCCTTTATTTGTTTCACTTTCATTCATTAGCATCCGGACGATGTTTCAAATTCCATGGTCTGAATTTATTCAGAAAAAAAAAAGATCGGAACTTAAAATATCACATCTGGCAGTAACATATCTATGAAGCGACGAGGGAGTCGTAAAAAACATATGTCAGTTCTTCAAACATAAATCATTTACAATATTAGTATTAAAAAAGAGGTCTTAGTCCCAGTCACGTCACGTCTCCTATCCAAAGCAATCTATATTCTACATTATTAGGTCCATCCTTGTACCCTACAAATTGAAAACTTGAACTCCTTAGGGGGTCAAAAAACGAGTAATGGACTTCACGAATGTAAGATATGTTTGAGAAATGGAAGGGTTAAATAAAGGTTAAAACATATTATGTATTAAAATATTGTTTAGTATTTTACGTAAGTTTAATAGATTAGTTTTATTTTATCTAACCATTTATATGGCGCCTATTCTCATTGTATTTTAAATTTAGTTATTTCTCTCTTATTATTTTAAACTAGCGAGCAGCCTTCCTTTCACTTCGGTTTCTTTTGCCTTAAAATATTATGATTCGCGAGTGCAGTCCATGAGGCCTCGGTTTCAATTCCCAGACCTGGTAAAATTTTATAAGGGTTTCTTGAGAAGACAAATAGTCTAAATTACTCCTTATATATACAGAGAGGTATTGGTAATAAAATGTTATTGAAATAGGTCCAGCCGTTTAAAAGATTACCAGGAATAAACAGACAGACAAAAAAATCTTAGTGGTTTTTAGGCAAAGGTATTGTGCAAATAACCACGTGAGAATGAAAAAACTTCTGGATTACAAACAGACAATTCAATTTTATTTATTTGTATTCATGCATAGTGTATTGTGTTTTGCCTAACATATTTAGCTTTTTGTTAATTTACATTATAATTACAGCTAACTCGTGACCGAGGGCCGCTTGTGAGATCTAATCTAGTCTTATTATTTTTTAAATTAAATTTTATAAAATAAGATAGGAAATACATCCTGATTCGAAGGATATCAAATTTAAGTATTATATTTCATAAAAAAACAAATCATTTTACGAAAATATAAATTCGCAAATAGTTTTACTACACGATATAAGTATTAATAATATTTTTTTAGTGATAACAAAATGTAATGATAAATATCTTAACAGTTTCCCCGACACTAAGAGATACTTATCTCGTTGGAACGGCTTCTATACTTAACGTCAGCCACATTCCACCTAATTCTAAGATCTACGTATTATCTTCGGCTGTAATATTGTTATATTGTATTAATATATCTATATTTACTAATTTCCGTATGGTGACGGAGTAAAAATACAATTCACCACTCCCTATTGTGCCCGTTGGTGTCGTAAAAAACGACTAAGGGATATGATATGCATATATGAAACCTCTGTCTGACCAGCGTGGTATAGTAGGTCATTTTCCCTCCAGGAGCCTCAACCCCAGCATTGAGATGTATGTGAGCTGCGATGATGATGTTGATAATATATAATTGCTGTTCGTTTTGTCTATTCCTACCATATTGCAACCAAATTAATGTTTGAATATTATTTTTTTTATTAATGATAAAAGATTTACAACTTATATTTCTACCAGCTGACTCAACAGACGTTGTTCTTGGGAAGGGGGCGACGGGCGTATACATCGCCATCGGGTGGAGTGCGGCGTCCCACAGGGCTCGGTCCTCGGTCCGGTGCTCTGGAACGTCGGATTCGACTGGCTCCTACGGGGTCAGCTCCTTCCTGGGATGGGGATCATCTGTTATGCAGATGACACCCTTATCACGGTGAAGAGGGCGGACTACCGGGGGGCTGTCCGATTGGCAGAGGAAGGAGTGGCGCTCGTCGTGGACCGGATTGGGATGTTGGGTCTGAGGGTCTCACTTGACAAAACCGAGGCCCTCCTTTTTCATGGCCCACGTCGAGGTCCCCCCGAGGAGCACACATCAGTGTGTCTGGGGTTGCCGTGCCGGTGCAGGCCCAAATAAAATATTTGGGTCTGCACCTCGATTCAAAGTGGAATTTCGGGCCACACTTTGCCCAGCTCGTCCCGAGGCTCGTCAAGTCGGCCGCGGCGCTGGGAAGGCTTCTGCCGAACACTGGCGGTCCTGGGTCGTCGTGCCGGCGTCTGTACGTCGGCATCCTGCGGTCCATGGCACTGTATGGTGCCCCTATCTGGTCGGAGTCCCTCACCGCCCGCAACAGAGCCCTCCTGCGTCGACCGCAGAGGGTCATCGCGGTAAGGGCTATTAGGGGCTACCGTACTGTATCCTGGACTGCGGCAACACTGCTGGCGGGCGACCCCCCTTGGGCACTGGTGGCGGAAGCGTTGGCAGAAATATACCGGTTCCGCGCCACATCGCGAGTCAACGGCGAGCGAGTCTCCACAAGGGGATTGGGCAGAGTTCAGGAAGTGGCCCAAAGGGAAGTCATCCGGCGGTGGAGGGAGGATCTAGAGTCCCCCGTAGCAGGGCGGGGGACTGTGGAAGCGGTTGCGCCGCATCTCCACCGCTGGCTCAGGAGAAGGCACGGCAGCCTTACATTTAGGATGGTGCAGGTGCTTACCGGACATGGGGTCTTCGGTAAGTACCTGCACAAAATTGGAAGAGAAGAGGCCCCAGGATGCCATGAGTGTGGCGCGCTAATCGACGATGCGCGCCACACACTAGAAGTATGCCCCGCCTGGGGGCCTCAGCGCCACGTCCTGTCAACGGACATGGGAACAGCGGACCTGTCGTTGTCGACCATCATCTCGAAGATGCTCGGCAGCGACAGCTGTTGGTCGTCGATGGCCTCCTTCTGTGAGGCTGTCATTACAAGGAAGGAGGCCGCGGAGCGGGCACGCGAGGCACTTGCGTCCGCAGACTCGCTCCGCCGGCGGCGACCAGGGAGGAGGAGACGCCGTTATGCGCTCCTCCTTCCACCGCCCTGAATGATGACAGGACGTGGCCAGACGGCCAAGCGTTGGGGTGTCAGGGATAGAATGTCATCAGACGATCTCTCCGGCACCTCGTAAAAGCGCGGAAGGGGCCGCTGTGGTTTTAGTGGGTATTTCGGTCACTTCTGTGGCCGGCGAGTCCCACACACACTCCCCTGTCTGTAACCGGCGGGGGATAGTGCGTAAATGCATTTCCACAGCGTGAAAAAAAAAAAAAAAAAAGACGTTGTTCTGTTCAAATAAAATAACGCTACCTACCGGGTCCAATTGTGAATCTAACCCATTCTCGAATCCCCTTGAACACACATAAAAAATTTCGGGTATTTTTCGGTTTCGGTCCAGCCGTTTAGGAGGAGTTCAGTGACACACACGTATACGAGAAATTTATATATAATGATAAAGATATATGGCACATATGTTGATTAATTAATACATTTTGCTAATATAAACAACTAAAATATTAAAGTCGCCATCTATTGGCCAATCCCAGTAAACATTACAAATTTCACAAAAACTTACGTAGTAATCGTAAATTAAGTAAATAGTTACCAAAAAAATATAATGGTGCTAATTATTCACACATAAATTGGTTTAGAGAATGGACAGTAGCGTTCTTCTGGTGACTTTTAGCACCAACTGCGATCTCCAAATTGTCTATCAAGAGAGGCGATTATAGAATTATCCGTCATGTTTGAGGAAGAGAAGGTATATCCAACAGTGAAAATTAGTAATTAAATTTTAACATTGTCTTAAAGTTTTTTCTACGTTGGTACGGAATATTTCGTAAATAGTAAGACTCGCACTTGGCTGGTTTTAAGAGCACATCAAATCAGTCGCTCGGACTAGAAATGTCTTACAAAAGAAAAGGTCCTTTGGAGTAAAAAACCGATGCGGACCGGGAAAACTGCTCCGGTCCGGTGCCAACTTTTCGCTTGAGCGATGTTAGGGATGACTGAGCACTTTGCTACCACAGCGATCCCTTCAATGACAAAACTTTGGATGGGGCATAAATTAATAGCTGTTTTTGTTGGAGTTTTTAAGTTGTAACAAGTTTGCTTGTGGGCGTTCTATATGTTAATTTCGATTGAATTTATTACGATTGTATAAGGTTTTTAATAGTTTTTTTTAATATGATTTAAAAAGTTTAGAATAATAACGTATTTTTTTTATTTTAACTTATACATAAGAATTATATATAAGAATTAAACTTATTAGCGCGGAGGTTTTTACAAATATACAATGATTTTCTCTTCCGTCGACATAAGTTAACTTTTAGAGTTGGGACTTCTAGATAAATAGGAGGGAAATTGACTAATGCTGATCTAACATGTTCGTTTTTATGTCGAGGGTTTATAGCGATCTTTCTTTCCTTTGCATCATTACTGTCTGCGTTAACTTAGTTAACTTTTGGGAACACCCCCGGCCAAGACAAAGGTGATGGGTACAAGTCATCGTTATTGCAGAAAATTTATAATTATCTACCCGATCTGGTGGTAGTATACTAGATTGTTAGGCTATTTTAAATATAATTACTATCAATTTTAATGTTAAATAATTACTAACCATAAACAATATAATTTCTTCATATAGAATCATTTTTTTCTTACACTGGCAATAAATTTGTATCAAAATGTGGGCAATAATTAATAACTAATTTCTGTATCGGATAGATAATTGTAAATTTTCTGCAATAACGATGACTCGTTGGACGTGAGACATCTTAGTCCGCCCGTGACCATGAACGCTGCAAAGTGTTCGAAGCGTCGGGCAACCAAAAATCAAATACAAACGCGATAAAATCCGTAAAGTAGTTTTATTTAAAACGTTAACATAATTAAGTATATTGACACTTAAATGAGTTTGATAGATTTCACATAGCATGGCTTGATTCCGGCATCGATTCTTTGATCTATCAAGCGTGCATGCTTGAATCGCTTTGATGCCTTAAGGCACTACTCTATTCGTTTAGAGTTTTACTTGTGGCTTTTAAATGTGAAAACCTAAACGTATATATTTCTATTACAGCCGTATGTATTTGTACAGCTAAATATGACCGCCAATTCAGCCACCGCCTGGCTATTATGGCATTATTATTCAACACAATATGCTCATGTTTAACAGTGGACATCCGTTGATGCATGGATATATTATAAAATGAAGTCACTATAAACTTCTGGTTCTCTGTATAGTGACGGAGTGAGAATACAATCCATCACCTCTTGTCTTATCCATGGGTAATCATAAAAGACGGCTAAGAGAGGCAAGCAGATAACATTACTGGAAGAGAAGGAAAACTCGAAATAAACCTTATTAGCGTGTTATAATACGTCAATTTCCTGGAGGAGGCTCGAGTATATCAGAGGGACGTATATGGGTCAAGATGAAATTGCTAGTAGGTATTGATGTATTGAAACTGATTGTGTGAGCGGAACCCCATTGATTTTCAGACGATGTCACTCATAGGGCAGACTACAGAGTTCGAGGCACTAATTCCAGTGATACACTCAAATAGTGGCGAGGTATAACAGGGGAGATTCAAGTTCTTTTTTTTTTATTGCTAACGGTGGCAAACGCGAAAACAGTGGAGCAGCGGAGAGACTTTGGGTCACTCTGTGTACTCTACCGACTCTTTCACGGGGAGTGCTCCGAGGAACTGTTTGACTTGGTACCACCGTCACCATTCTACCAACGTACCGCTCGATATCGTAGCAGGGTTCATCCATTTCACCTGGAAACGTTATGGTCTTCAACTGTATGTTTTCAGCGTTCATTTCTCCCACGTAAGTGCAGGCTCTGGAATGAACTACCTGCTGCTGTGTTTCCCGAGCGCTATGACATGTCCTTCTTTAAACGAGGTTTAAGAAGAGTATTTCCTTGGCCTGGCTGTGCCCCTGGTATTGCAAAGGTTCATGTGCAGCAGTTTCACTTACCATCAGGTGTGCTGCTTGCTCGTTTTCCACCGTTGGCAATAAAAAAAAACAGTACACCTGATGGTAAGTGTTGCTGCCGCTCATGGACCTTTACAAGGCCGCTGCCTAGAAGAAAGTGAAGGGAGTGTGAATGTGTGCATTGAGGCTCGGTGGTAGCAAGGGCACCACCAAAACCCTCCACACGCAAACACCCTCAGAAAGTTAGGCTTCCGGTTCTCTCGATCACCGAACGAAGCGCAGTAACAAATTGCTACTACTCAGACGTCGATCGGCCCGCGGCTGTAGAAAGATAACTGACGACAGTGTGGTCCTACCACTCTTAAAATATGTCAACAATAAGTCAGTTATTATGCCACCTTTCGTCGTCACGGATAATTTAGGCCGGGTGCGGCCACACCATGGCCTGGAAAAATATTATTCATTCATTCATTTATTTATAGCACGTTCAATGATGTACATCATAATCATCATGGCCCATATAAGTCCTACTGTTAGGTTCGGACCTCCTCCACACTGGGAGGGAAACTGACATACTATACCGCATTGATCAGACGAGTTAGCTTACGGTTTTATGTCGAGTTTGCCCTCCCTCTTTCATAGATGTTATTCGCATATTCCTTAATCGGCTTTTACGACATCCACGGGCAAGGGAGGGGGATGGTGAATTGTATTCTTTCTCTGTCACTACACGAAAAAGTACATACAGGTATGTATATTGTCGTCATAAAAAAGTATTCTCTTTTATTTTTTTTTAATTTTTTTTTTAAAGTTACGTGGTTTGAAAGGTTAACGCCCTCAGAATTACTGGGTATCGTTGGAGTGTTATATATAGAATTTATAAACGGAGGATAGATAGGGCGGTTAGGCTGCTGTAATTACCTAAGACGTCCGTCCAAAAGGGGAAAGGTTGCTAAGGCTTTGAAGTTACATGTTGTCCTCGAACGATTGTCCTGCTAAGTTTTATGATGATATATTAAACATATTAGAACTTGAAAGTATCTTTTTTATTTTGTTTTTTTTTTTTTTATTATTGCAAACGGGGGCAAACGAGCAAACAGTACACCTGATGGTAAGTGTTGCTGCCGCTCATGGACCTTTGCAAGGCCGTTGCCTATCGCGAAGAAAGTGAAGGGAGTGTGAATGCGTGCATTGAGGCTCGGTGATACCAAGGGCACCACCAAAACCCTCCACACGCAAACACCCTCAGAAAGTTGGGCTTCCAGCTCTCTCACTCACCGAACGAAGCGCAGTAACAAATTGCTACTACTCAGACGTCGATTTTCTGCGAGAGTGTAGTACTACCCCGGACGGACCGACCCGCGGCTGTAGACAGATAACTGTCGACAGTGTGGTCCTACCTACAGTGTGGTCTAAACTCATATTCTTCTTAATGTTAAAGATTTTATTTTGCCATTGGTGACAAACGAGTACACAACACACCTGATGGTAAGTGATAGGTACTGTCGCTCATAGATCTTTGCTAGGCCGCTACCTATCGTGAAAACAATAAAGGAAGTGTGAATGTATGCAATGCAGTTTGGTGATATTAAACGTAACTCCAAAACCCACCACACGCAAATACCCTCAGAAAGTTAGGTTTTCCGCTCGCTCGCTCACAGAATACTACTTACCACTTTAGTGCAAGTGTTGTAAGAGAGACAAAATCAGTTTCCATCATTGTAATCAAGCTAAATTTCGTTAATTGTGTGTGGCTTAAAATAATAACGTATAGAAGGTAAGTTCGCGCATAAAAAGTGAAGCATTTCAATTCGAGCCTAATGGAGCTTACGACGGAACCGTTCCGTAATGACAAGGTCACTGTACTGCACGTACGTACGCAACTTTTAAAAAATAAATAGGTAATTATGACGGTTTGTGCATTGAAATGGTGTCACAACACATTTGAAAAACATAAAAAGGTTTTTAACATTACTTTTAAAAGTATTTCGACGATTTATGTTAATAAAAACATAATTTGATTTCATAATTTGTATAGTGGTGTGCGTGTGTACGTGTGTAATCGCCTGCGCGCATGTAGTATTTTTGGCTTCATGATTTTGATCGCTCGAAGTACCGACACTATCCTTCTATACGTTATTATTCTAAGGTTTAAGGGTTGAAAAATCAAAGAAGAAAGCATGTCCAATTTTTCAGTAGGTTAAACGTATATTTTCCTGTGTTACTTGCCTGATGGCCGCCATCACTTTCGTTAAAATCAAGTTAATACTCACCATTAAAATGAGCAGTATTAATCTACTGACAAATTTACTATGTACCTATTACTATCTAGTATTCAGACGTTGATTTTCTACGAGAGTGTGGTAGTGTAGGCCGACGACTATCGATAGTGTAGTCTTACCACATTAAATCTAACCATATATCAGTCTAACGTAGGTCTTGAAGGAGGTAGTAGGCAGGTACCTTATCGTGTTTATTACACGAAGTAATTAACGCAGTTAAGGTTCCTTGGAAAGTATTGCCATCTATGCTTTTGACATTCTTTCAGTCGATTTTCATGATTTTCAAGAGTAAAGAAGGATCTAAGGTTAAGAATGTGTGTCACACATTGTATTTTTAACCCATCACCACACGGGATGTAATGATAATTCAGAACTATTGTCATCATCATCATCATCTCAAGTTATATACGTCTCAGTGCTGGTCTCGAATCTCGTTCATAACAAGAGGAAAAATGACCTATCGATTAGACGTGTTGCAATAAGGTTTTATGTCGAGTTTTCCTTCTCTTCCATAATTATCATCACTTACGAGCAAGAGCGGGGTTTTATGAAGAGTATTGTTACTTCGTCATCACACGGAGAATGATTAGATACCACATCCAAACTTTTTTATATCTAAATTTCATTGCTGGCCTACTTTCTTCGGCAGCTGCAGCTCTTTTGTGATATCCAAGTAGCTTTTACCTGTATTAGATACTTCATACCGTAAACTTGCATTTATTTTAACGCATCGCCTTTTTATTAAAGTCGAAGCGCCTTGTGAATATTTCGAGACGTAAAGAGTATTTGCAAAATGCTCTAATCATTCATCATCATCATAGCTCATATACAGGCTGCCATTTGTATCTCACTGCTGAATATAACAATCCTATAAATTCTTTTATATCGATAGGTTAAGTCCACTCTTTTGGGTGGACTTAACCTATCGATAACATATTAGGCAGAAGAGTTAGCATCGTTGCTTACACTACGGAAATAGAAAGAGTAATAATATTTATTTATTATAAAAGTTATAACCAGCCTCTCGGCGGGTGACGGACTAATTTCCCGGTCACTTCACCCGCAAACACCTTTGTTCTGCGTGGCAATCGAACCCATGACAGCTGGTATGGAAGGTCACTACGTACAACTATCAGACTATCTGTAAAATTAATTATATTGTATCCTTAGTCCATTACTTTGCATTTTTAAATCTTGTTTTTTCTTGTTACAGCCGCAAGAAATGAAACGCAGAAGGTGTCGTGCACCCGGGGTAGCTTGGTGACGTGTGTCCACGATGTCGTCAGAAGACGTCACTACCATGCGCTACATACTCTTCTGTCTTCTATCTCTCACCTTCAACAGGAACCTCGCCTTCGTTCTCGACAAACAGAACCCATACTCACAATTCCGTAAATGGAATGTGGGTTTGAACGGAACGCTCGAATTAGAGTTCAAGACTGACCAACCGAACGGTCTACTTTTGTATACGGATGATGGTGGCACTTATGACTTTCTTGAGTTAAAACTTGTGAATGGTGCGTTGAGATTGAGATATAATTTAGGAGGAGGTGCCCAGATTATAACAGTTGGTAATAATCTTAATGATGGACATTGGCATAAAGTTCAGGTAAGTTATTTTTATTAGCTACTAGCAACCCGCCCTCGCTTCGCTTCGGTTTTAGTCGTTTTACCCGCGTGGTTCCCGTTCCCGTGGGAATACCGGGATAAAATATAGCCCAGGTTACTCCCTGATATTATAGCTTTCCATTGGTGAAAGAATTTTTGAAATCGGTCCAACCGTTTTGAAGATTACCCGGAACAAACAGACAGACAGACAAAATTTTTTTAATCTGTATTATAGGCATAGGTGTCGTGCAAATAACCGTGTGAGCATGAAAAAAGCCTATTATTTTGACATTACAAACAGACACTCCAATTTATTTATTGGTATAGACTACCAACCCGGTCTCGCTTCACTTCGGTTTTAGTCGTCTTACCCGTGTAGTTCCTGTTCCCGTGGGATAATCGGGATAAAACATAGCCTATGTTACTCCTTGATATTATAGCTTTCCATTGGTGAGAGAATTTTTGAAATCGGCACGGTAGTTTAAGCGTGAAAGCGGAACAAATAAACAATAAGTTCGTTTGTCCTTCGCGTTTCTAATATTAGTAAAGATGGTGATTGACTTTCGTATGGTGACGGAATAAGAATATAATTTATCACCCCCTATCTTGCCCGAGGACCTCTAACTTTCCGTGTGGTGACGGAGTAAGAATACAATTCACCATTCCCAATATGCCCGTGGATGTCGTAAAAGAGATATAATATGCATATAACATTTATGCAAGAGAAGAAACACTCGAAACAAAACCCCATAGATACCAACACGTCGGAGCAACTTGGTATAGTAGGTCAATTTTTTTCCCATAGTGAAGGAGGCCCAAGTCCAACACTTGAACGTTGTATGGCTTGCAACAATGGGATTTATATGGGCCGAGATGAACGAATGAAAAATAATAAGAAGTCGAGCCAAGTCGCCAGTTTAAAAAACTATAATTCTAAATGAAATATATTTTTGCATTTTATTTTCTTTTTTTAAAAAACACAGTCAAAGCTTAATTGAACGCAGAAAATGCAACGAGTATTTCCAAGAACTTGAGTATTTTCTGAAAATGCGACAACATCTATGTCTGTTCCGCATAGAAGCTTTCTATTGCAATATCCACGATCGTTTTGTGTCATACTTGATAAAAGCGTTTCTAAGAAAGACGCTGGCAATGTATTTTATAACGAGAGAAGCTTACTGGGGCCAATATCATAGATTTTTACGAAAGTCTTTTGTATTCATTATTCTATTTTGTTATTTAAATAATAAATACGCTACGCTGCAACTTGCAGATATATGTAGATATACCCTAAATCTATCATCATCATCATTTAATCATTTCAGCTCATATACGTCCCACTGTTGGGCTTGAGCCTCCTCTACAATAGGAGGGTAATTTTCTTTACTATATACCATACTGGTCAGGCAGGTTGGTATAGGGTTCATTTCGAGTTTTTCTTGCTTTCATGCGTATTATATTCCATAGTCATCTTTTACGACATCCAAAGGCAAGATAGGGATTGGTGAATTATATCCTTGCTCCGTTACCACACGAATATAAAATCTATATCTATGTAAAATTCATTTGTATTGATTTAATCGTTAAGGTGTGAAGTGTGTCAAACAAACATATTTATTTCGGCTTATATATTCCGTGTGCTGACGGAGTAAGAATACAATTCACCACCCTCTTGCCATCTTGCCCATGGGTGTCGTATAAGACGACTATGGGATATAATATTCACATAACATCTGTGCAAGAGTAGGAAAACTCGAAATGAAACCCTATACCAACACGTTTGACCAGCATGGTATAGGTAGTAGGTCAAGTTCCCTCCTATTGTGGAGGAGGCTCGAGCCCAACAGTGGGATGTATGTGGACTGCGATGATGATATATTTTACACTGCTGGGTTCGAACTTCCTCCATAATGGGAGAAAAATTTACCTATACCACACTGGTTAGACGGGTTGGTATTGCTATTTGTTTCGTAGTTTTCCCTCTTTTGCATTAATGTACCCCTTAGTCTTCTTTTGTGACACCCACTGGCAAAATAGATGGTGAATTACAATCTTATTCCATCACCATAGTAAAATGTACATATAGTCTGTCTAAATATATATCTATGTTCCGCGTGCTGACGGAGTAAGTGTACGACTCGTCAACTCTTGTGTTGCCCGTGGGGATCGGATATAGCATAAGTCTATACCAATCTGTCTGACCAGCGTGTTTATAGTAGGACAAATATTCTTATATTGAGTTGGAGACCCGAGCCCTATGGTGGGGACGTGGTAGTGGGACGTGTTTATACACGTTAAAAAAATAGCACAGATTTAGATTTCTAGATTTAGATTTAGAAATCTAAATCTGTGCTATTTTTTTTTAATTTTATTAACGACAGTATCCTGCACTAAAATACTAATCCTTGTATTACGGGCGGCTTAACAAGCGTAGAATTAACGGACACAAATTACGTATGGAATCAGACGCATGGAAATCGAACCCACGACATTGGTACTTTAGGTTTTAACCACTAACGCATCTGTGTAGGCCATTTATCCGGACCGGTATACCAGTTAAGGAATAGTATTAAAGAACCGTGGCATTTTTAATATTAGGAGTAGTAAATATTTTTATTTTTCTATGATTATAACTGATGTTCCTCGGCAGGTGGCTCGTCGTGATGAGCACACATCACTCACAGTGGACGGCAATATCCAGAGTAAAACATCACGAGGGAAGGAGTTTGCCTTTGGGAAGTTCAATACAAATTCGGACGTGTTCGTCGGAGGGATACCGCCTTCGTGAGTACTTAAAATCTCTTCTTAGATCTATAAATCAGAGTAATTATTTTTTGTGTTAGTAAAATTTCTGCCGTAATATTGTATAAACACTGTAATATTTGACACGCCATTTTGAGGATTATTTCCTCTATTTATGACGAAAAATAAGTTCCCACTGGGAGGTTTGTGTCTCCTCCCCCATTGGGGTGGATATTATATCATGTTATTCAGACATGTTGGTATAGGGTTTTATTTCAAGATTTCCTTCCCTTTCATAAATGTAATATACATGTTATATTCCTTAGTCGTCTTTTACGACATTCAGGTGCAAGATAGGGAGTTGTGAATTGTTTTCTTACTCCGTCTCTACACGTTTCTATGAAAGCGTTGTTATCTATATAGAATTATCCTTACTAATATTATAAATGCGAAAGTAACTCTGTCTGTCTGTCTGTCTGTCTGTCTGTCTGTCTGTCTGTCTGTCTGTCTGCTACGCTTTCACGTCTTAACCACTGGACCGATTTTGATAAAATTTGGTACAGAGATGGACTAAAGCTTGAGAAAGGACATAGGCTATTTTTTATCGCGAAAAAATGGGTATAAGGGGTTGAAATAGGGGATGACATTTTGTATGGAAATTCGTCATTTTCGATGATAGAACCACGTATTAAGACACCTAATAATAAATAAATAAATATTTGTTCAAGCGTTTTGGAAATTTCATTTACATGGGGATGAAATTCAACCCCTAAAATAACAAAAAGCATACAGCCGAAACCACTGGGCCTAGAAACGTATTTTTTTTTTACACCATCGTATTTCTTGTGGTGCACGAGCACTAGCAAAGGATTTTTGGAAATTCACCCCCTTAAGGGGGTGAAAAACATATAGTCTTTCACATCTAAACCGATTATGATGAAATTTGGTACAGAGATGGAGTAAAGCTTGAGAAAGGATATAGGCTACTTTTTATTGCGAAAAAATGGGTATAAGGGGTTGAAATAGGGGATGATATTTTGTATGAAAATTCGTCATTTTTGATGATAGAACCGTGAATCTTTGTATTAAGGCACCTGATAATAAATAAATAAATATTCGTTCTAGCGTTTTGGTAGTTTCACTTACATAGGGATGAAATTCAACCCCTAAAATACCAAAAAGCATACAGTCGAAACCACTGGGCCTAGAAACGTATTTTTTTTACACCATCGTATTTCTTGGGGTGCACGAGCACTAGCAAAGGATTTCTGGAAATTCATCCCCTTAAGAGGGTGAACAACATATAGTTTTTCGCGTCTAAACCGATTTTGATGAAATTTGGTATAGAGATGGACTAAAGCTTGAAAAAGGATATAGGCTACTTTTTATTGCGAAAAAATGGGTATAAGGGGTTGAAATAGGGGATGATATTTTGTATGAAAATTCGTCATTTTTGATGATAGAACCGTGAATCTTTGTATTAAGGCACCTGATAATAAATAAATAAATATTCGTTCTAGCGTTTTGGTAGTTTCACTTACATAGGGATGAAATTCAACCCCTAAAATACCAAAAAGCATACAGTCGAAACCACTGGGCCTAGAAACGTATTTTTTTTTACACCGTCGTATTTCTTGGGGTGCACGAGCACTAGCAAAGGATTTTTGGGCATTCACCCCCTTAAGGGGGTGAAAAACATATAGTCTTTCACGTCCAAACAGTATTTGATGAAATTTGGTACAGAGATGGACTAAAGCTTGAGAAAGGATATAGGCTACTTTTTATCGCAAAAAATTGGTATAAGGGGTTGAAATAGGGGATGACATTTTGTATGGAAATTCGTCATTTTCTATGATCGAACCACGAATCTTTGTATTGAGGCACCTAATAAGAAATAAAAAAATATTCGCTCAAGCGTTTTGGAAATTCCATTTATATGGGGAGGAAATTCAACCCCTAAAATATCAAAAAGCATACAGCCGAAACCACTGGGCCCAGAAACGTATTTTTTTTTACACCATCGTATTTTTTGGGGTGCCCGGACGGAGCGGTGCGAGGAGCGCGCCAACTGCAGCCCAACCCAAAAAAAAGGGGGTTGAAAAGCATATAGCCTTTCACGTCGAAACCACTTAACCGCTTTTGAAGAAATTTGGTACAGAGATAAACTAAAGCTTGAGAAAGGATATAAGGCTACTTTTTATCGCGAAAAAATAGGTATAAGGGGTTGAAATAGGGGAAAGTATTTTCTTTTTACGTCGTCTTATTTCTTGAGGTACATGAGCACTAGCAAAGGATTTTTGGAAAATCGCCCCCTTAAGTGGGTGAAAAGCGTATAGACGAAACTCTTGGAGGAACGTAAAACTTTCTATGCAATTCTCTTTCTTTTGTTGTAAGTGAGCTCTAAGAAATTATTTTATTAAAATCAACTCCTAAAGGGGTGCAAAATATATAGCCGAAATCATTAGGCCTAGAAACATGGAATTTTGTATAAAGTTTCCTTTCTTGGGAAAGAGAGATTTTTGCAATTTTAGCCCTAAGGGGGTGAAAAGTGTTTAACCGAAATCACTGAGCCTAGGAAGGATCATTTTAATACACGGTCGGCTTTCTTGGATTACCCCCAGATTTTCTTAGTGCTCACTTACCAAGCACTATGAAAAAATTTTTGGCAAGGATAAGCGAGCTATAACAAAGAATTTTTGGAAATTCAACCCCTAAGAGGGTGAAAGTGTATAGCCAAAGATACCGGGCCTAAGAATGTGAAATTTTGTATACCGATCGGTTATTTGGGGTAAGCACTCACTAAGAAACAATTTTGGGCTGCCCCAAAAGGATAAAACACATATAGTCGAAGACACCCAGCCAATGATATATCATCATTATCTTTCTCTTATCCTAATTACTTTGGATCGACGCGATATGTAGGTGAGTACCTACATATCTCTTCTGCCATCGTAGATATATTGCAAAGGTTCTAGCAACATTTTATGACCTGGCGCACGACATTGTTGGCCAGACGGCATCACCGGTCCAGGTCGATGTAAATCTTTGTCTTAGTAGTATTTTGCGATACCCACGAACAATGAAAGCGTGGTAATATTTCTAGCAGCTACCAGACAGTAAGTTACAATCAAGATACTATTCCAATTTTCTATCTCTACAAATAAATAAATTTGAAGCATTTGTTTGTCTATCAAAAAATAGGTTTTATTTATGCTCACACAATACGGTCCAAATTTTTTTGTCTGTCTGTCTATTCGTTACAGGTAATCTTCAAAATGGCTGGACCGATATTGATTATATTTTACCATCAGGTCTACCAGTCGTACATAAGGTACTTAGACTATATTTTACACAAGGTACTTAGACTACATAAGGTACTTAGACTATATTTTATCCCACGTTATATGTTATCGCGGTGTGGCTGAATTAAGTCGATTTTAAAATTATTTCACTAATGGAAAGCTATTTTTATACAAGTAACATATTTAAGCTATTTTTATCCCGATATTTCTACGGGATCGGGTATAATGTCGGTGAAATCACGGGAATTTAATGGTTTTAAAAATTAATTCACTAATGAAAAGCTATATTATCAGTGAAAGGCTATTTTCATCCCGGTATTTGCCCAGGAACGAGAACTATACCGGGGGATGTCGAGCAATTTTTAAAATTCTTTCACCAATGGAACGCTACCTATGTTGTCAGCGAGTAACATAGGCAATTTATATCTCTGATATTTCTGGGATTTATATTATTTTTTTTTTGGTATGTGTGTAAATTTATAATATCAGCGAGTAACATAGGCATTTTTTATCTCGGTATTGGCATGGGAATTTCTACGTGAATGAAACTGCGGATGTTTGATTGATATAATTTTTTTTTCACCAATGGAAAAATAGGTTATCAGAGACTAAAGAAAGGCATATTTATCATCGTATTTGCACGGCATTCTGAACTACAAGGCTGGAAGTAATATTCAAATGTGAAAGTTTGTGAAGATATTTGGATGTTTGTTACTCAATCACGCTTAAACTGTTGAGCAGATTTGGATGAAAATTGACACGTAGATAGAGTATTTCTTAAATTAAGAAATATAATACTCTTTATGCCGATAATATTCTTTGCGATAATAGTTCAATATGCAAGTAAATTTTTACGCGGGCGAAGCCGCGGGCAAAAGCTAGTACTTTATATGTTATTAGAACCAGTACGAGGTCCACCTGATACATTAATTTCCACGTTTGCTAGCAATTCGCGTCCATTTATTATGACTTAATAATATCCAATTTCCTTTTGATTTTCCTGTAGTGGACCAATTAGTTGTATGTATTCGGAATTGTAATGAAAACGATGATAACTGTAGATATATAGTATTGATTATAACTACATATGTAGTCAATATATTGGGATCTGGTCCAACCATGTTTTCCTTTCCTTATTGACGTGACAACGTAGTATAGATTTGACCCACAATAATAATAACTAAAGATAATTTTATAAATTAAAACCTTTTAGTAACATAAAGTAAGCCGCCTTCAAAATTAACTTTAATTTAGCATCATGTTACATGAGTTTTCTTGCCGGATCTTCCTCAGTGTGACCGTGTTCCGATCCGGTGGTAGTATACTAGATTATTAGTTAGTTTTTACATATAATTACTATTAATTTTAATGTTTAATTATTACTAACCATAAACAATATAATTTTTTCATATAGAATCATTTTCTTCTTACACTGGCAATGAATTTTGTATTAAAATGTGGGTCAATATTTAATAACTAATTTCTGTATCGGGTAGATATAAATTTTCTGCAGTAACGATGACTTATGGACGTGAGATATTTTAGTCCACCCGTGACCATGAACGCTGTAAAGTGTTCGAAACGTCGGGTAATCAAAAATCAAATACAAACGCGATAAAATCCGTAAAGTAGTTTTATTTAAAACGTGACAACGTCTTATAATTCGATGGAGCCGGCTGCACGCACGAAAAAACATGACTGATGCGGCGTTACCTCGCTCTGAGGCGTTCCATTTAAGGCTTGAAGTGCAAGCGAGAGCGCGGAACGAGCGACAAAGAGGCACAATCGGCCTCCACGTTCGGCAGCGTTCGACATCTGTCTCTTTCCTACTTGGTTAGACGTGTTGTCACACGGTTATATTTAAAATATTCCTTCTCTTGCATTGATTTTATAAGTAGATCCGTATCTCTTAGTTTTTTTATTTGAACTAAATTTAAAAAAATAGATATATCCTATCTCGAAGGGAATCACACTGGAGCTAAGACTATATGTTGTATACGTAATTGTCTTTAAAAGATGGTAAAAAAATGACAGCCCGCTAAGTTTCTTGTCGGATCTTCTCAGCTTGTGGCCGTGTACCGATACGGTGGTGGATATTGTATTATATTCAAACGATGTATAAATTTGACAATATGTAAGTGCCCTCAAGGGGCCTATGCAGAATAAATGATTTGATTTGATTCATATCATATAGAAAATTGTGAGAGATTTCCTTTATTATTTTACATGAGATTTTGAATTAATGTCCACTGAAATTTATATAAGTATTAATAATTCGTGTGTTTATGGGATAAGAATACAATTCAACACCCCCTCTCTAGCTCGTAGGTGTCGTAAAAGACGACTAAATCAGAAATTATTATTGATATCTATTTAGTTGTGGTTTTTAAAAATAGCCCTCAACCTGTATAGTCCCTTCCTTTCCTGCAAGCGTAATTAACAACTGATGAATTCTTTTTTTTTTTGGGAATGTTACGGTCGGCGCACTCCTCGCTCCACTCCATCCGGGGCGACAGAGGGGCATAAGCACGCACACTCGTAACCCACCAGTGATACGTCGCCTTCGTCGTGGGGCCGACCACCGGAGCAGGTGACTTGACCTCAATGTTTGGCCCCACAGAATACCCCCTGAGGAGTACCCTCTCCTCCAACAACGTCCCCCCCCCCCTCGGGGAGGACGTCGGTCTTTTCTCACGCGATCGGACTCTTGGCGACGGACTAACTCCCAGGTCCAGTCACCCGCGGTCTCGGCTAGGGCGGCATCAGGCGCAGGTAATCGCGCCTGCGCCCCCCCAGAACAACTGATGGATAAGAATATTTTTGGGAAACTTATGACAATCTGATCGTCCAGCTCTATACGATAGAAAGAATAAAAAGGTATCTAACTATTGTTACCACAATTAATTTGGGTTAAAATTAAAAAAAATTAAGAAGATTATGATTGCAATTAAGTGTTTTGATATATTTTTTATTCCTATTGGTGGCAAACGAGCAGATAGCACACCTAATGGTATGTGATATTGCAGCTTATGGATCTTTACTAGGCCGTTACCTACCGTGAAGAAAGTGAAGAGTATAAGGCATGTTTAAAACTTATCACATGCAAACACCCTTAGAACGTTGTACTGCCGGCTCTCTCACTTAACAAATGAAATACCTACAGTAATGGTAGTACCACTCTGAGCAGAAAATCGACATCTGAGTAGTAACAAATTACTACTACTACCGCGGAGAGACCTCGGTTATAAACAAAAGATTGTAGACACTATGCTCCTACCATATATTTGTATTTAATACTAGCAACTCGCCCTCTCTTCGCTTCGGCTTTAGTCGTTTTACCCGCGTAGTTCCCGTTCCCGTGGCAATATCGGGATAAAATATAGCCTAGGTCACTCCCTGATATCATAGCTTTCTATTGGTGAAAGAATTTTTGAAATCGGTGCAGCCTTTTCGAAGATTACCTGGAACAAACATACAGACAGACAAAATAAATATAAAGTGATTTTTAGGCATGTGTATAGTGCAAATAATCGTGTGAGCATGAAAAAAGCCTATTATTTTGACATTACAAACAGACACTCCAATTTTATTTATTGCTATAGATTATTGCAAACACGTATTATGCTTGATAAAATAATTTTCATAAACTCGATAAATAAATTCGATAACAAAATTTTTAGATTCTAAGATAATCGGAGTAGTAAGTTAAAGCATTACATAAGTTAAAGCAGTCAATTTTCAAATTCATCATCATCATCATCTTAGCCCATATACGTCCCACTATTGGGCTCAGACTTCCTTCATTATGGGCGGGAAATTGACTTACTAAATCACGCCGATTATACGTGTTAACATAGGGTTGTTTTCGAGTTTTCTTTCTCTTGCATAGATGTTATATGCATATTATATCCCTTTTTCATTTACCACACCCACGGGCAAAAGAGGGAGGGTGTTGAATTGCTTTTTTACTCCGTCATCACACGGAAAAAAGAGATATAATTACTATTAGCTTAATAAGTTTTTCGAAAATGTATCATATAATTTGATTCAGAATATTATTGGAGAGTCAATGGATATTATTCTTGTGCGAGCAGAGAATCAGTGACCTTTTATGGTTTTATTACACTACATTACATGTGAAATGAAATAGAAATACACATTTATGTATATTTATAGGTGTACCCTTATCATGAAAGGATGACCCGTGACACGTATTCTAAATGTATTTATGTAGCAAATAAAAGTATTTTTTTTTTGTTCTACCATCGATATTTGTCAATTGGAGTAATAAGTTAAGAATATCTACCACACTGTACTTTTCTATTGAAATCGTAAAACATTATCACTAGGAAAATGATCGGAAATTTATAATGTCAATTATTATCGCAAAACTTCCAGTCAAGTATATGTCATTTTTCCACCTTTGAGAAGGGTGATAGATGTCAATAATCTGAGTAATAGGTATATAATTCATTAGTGTTGGCGTGTAAGACCACTGATTGAGAAGACCAAGTCGAATCATGATTGTGTAATGACAGTTTATTAGGTTGTAGCAGAGACGAAATCTGACGATGTGTTGAATTATTAGAAGTAATAGGCCACTTAATATTTGATAATAAAACATTAGTGAAGAAATATCTTACAAGCTAAACTCTCTTTTTTCACCAGCATGTTAATTATATGTCGGGTCGACCACTGACGACAAATCACCCTGCTCCGGTGGTCGGCTTAAACGACGAAGGCGACGTGTCACAGGTGGGTTACGGGTATGCGTGCTTACGCCTCTCTGTCGCCCCGGACGGAGCCGGGCGACGAGTGCGCTGATCGTAGCCCACCCCAAAAAAACAGCATGTTAATTATATGATGACAAAATAATAATGTAATCTATCAATCTCCTTCTTTTGGCGTAAAAGTCGATTGAGGAATGAAAGCAGATAACATTACTGACAGAGAAGAAAAAATTGAAATAAAGATCTATGACAACCTATCTGATTGGGATATACCTATTTTTTTTTTTTGGGTTGGGATGAGGTCGGCGCACTCCTCAGACCACTCCGTCCGGGGTGACAGAGGGACCTAAGCACGCATACCCACAACCCACCCAAACACCACGTCGCCTTCGTCGTTGGACCGACCACCGGAGCAGGGTGACTTGACGTCAGTGGTCGGCCCGACGGAATATTTCCTGAGGAGGGTACTCCATTGACCGACGTCCTCAGGGAGGACGTCAGTCTTTCTTCACGCAGTCGGCCTCTCGACGGGTGACGGATTAATTCCCCGGTCACGTCACCTGCGGCCTCGGCTAGGGCGGCATGAGGCGCAGGTAGTCGCGCCTACGCAGCCCCAGTCGCCGGCGGCAATTGGGATGTACCTTACCTTTATATTGTGGTGGCTGGAAAATAGAGAGGGCAATGACTTATAAAGGTACCGGATATAGGGATATTCTTAAAGTTTATATAAAAATTCATCATCATCATCGTTACAGCTCATATACATCCTATTGCTGGACTCAAGCCTAGGACAGTAAACCGGCTCGAAGGACCACTGTTAAGGCTGCCTATCTCGAGTATGTAAGAAAAGCAACCAATATACTGAATAACTGGTTTAATGTACAATAGTAATATACAATATTTAAATACAACGGCGCCTGATTAAAAGGTAAGTATTCTCGCCGCGATGCTAAGCTCGAAAGTGCTCGACGCCTCGATGTCGCTAGCGTCGAACTTTCTGGCACGTCCCTCGCCCCACCGATGCATAGCATGTAGTCGCGTAAACAATGGTCATCAGCGTTTTATTTCCTGTGGGTATGGTAAGATTTGCTTTAAGAATGGAAGCAGATAATATCACTACATAATTATTAACAAACAAAAACAGACTTCAAACAGTAAACTAAAAAGCAAAAACTTACAAACGCACTAGTCGCCCCACTCGCCCCTACGATTTTTGAGTTGCCCTCAATTTCTCTGGTTTGCTATCATCAAATCCTGATTTTCTTATCACGGGACCACCTTTGAAATATCTCCTTTCCAACAAAGAAAGAATCATCAAAATCGGTTCATGAACGACGAAGTTATATGCGAACAAACATAAAAAAGCATATATACCGAGAAACCGCCTCCTTTTTTGAAGTCGGTTAAAAAGGAGAAAACCTCGAAATAAAATCTCATCAGAACCTCTATGTTCAGTATTGACTAGTTGACTAATTTGAGAGGGCTCATGCCAAAGAGTGATAGTGATTTATATAAGTTGAAATGAAACGAGAAAGAGCGAAGTAACGGACATTCTCAGTATATAAATAAAATACCCTTTTTTCTTAAAACAAATAATTTTTCCTTATTGCCGTGACTTGAATTATTATCACACAAGGCATATACAATATAATAAGTAGGACATTTAGAATTGCCCTGAAAGGGTGACTGTCTGTATATGAAACTTGAAAGGTATATTTTTATGTCGGACCCAATTCGCAACAAGAAGAAATTTGTCGAAATTAGTTTTTTACTATTTGTTTAGCTTTTTGAAGATATTTTGGTATCTATATTTAATATATGTAAGATGTTTTTTTGCCTTCCGATAGTTTTACATAAGCCAGCATCGACATAAATATTTGATTGAGGAACTTTAAGATATTTTACAGTGTAAATGTTTTCAAAAAAGGATTTCTGCTGATAATTTGTACACTTTTTAACACGTTTTTATTAGTTTCACATGTATTTATGTATCTATGCATGTAACGGCATCTTTGAACGTCATTTTGCCCCACTTTGAACGAACAGATTTTATTTAAACTTTGTGCGAACTACGCATGCGCGAGATTCGAAACTTCTATATTTCGGGCTGTCAGCTCGTAAGCGTGTTTTTTAATTTTTGAAACCATAAATTTCTATTATTTATCTATTATCATTATCCATACTAATATTATAAATACGAAAGTAAGGATGTTTTTTTGTTTGTTTGTAGCGCTTTCACGCTTAAACCACCGAACCGATTTCAAAAATTCTTTCACCAATGGAAAGCTATAATATCAGGGAGTAACATAGGCTATATTTTATCCCGGTATTCCTACAGGAACGGGAACTACGCCGCGGGTAAAGCGACTGAAAACGAAGCGAAGCGAGGGCGGGTTGCTAGTATTAGATAAAATTTATATTGACGAAATATAAATGTCACCATCTGTTGGCAAATCCTAATTAACGTAATGATTTTGACGATAACTTGCTTAGTAATTGAGCAAATAGGTACTAAATAATAAAAATGGATTATGTAATGGTTGTTCATTTATTTGCATCTTTTGACGCAGAGTTTTTACCGAGTAGTAAAAAAAATTCCGTGTGGTGACGGAGTAAGAATACAATTCACCACTTCCTAACCTGTCCGTGGATGTCGTAAAAGACTACTATGGGATATAATATGCATATAACATCTCTGCAAGAGAAGGAAACCTCGAAATGAAACCCTATAACAACATGTCTAACCAGCATGGTATAGTAGGTCAAATTCCCTCCCATTGTGCAGGAGGCCCGAGCCTAGCAGTGGGACGTATGTGGGCTGCGACGATGATGATGAGCCAAAAGCGATCAGTTTCGGTGAATCACACTTTATGTAGGAGGGAGTAAGCACGGTGAGTTATTACGCCCCACACTGCTATTCAGACGGTTTAACAGCTCAAACCAAACGTTTGAAGATAGTTATAAACCACTAAAACAATGACCTGGTAGGTAGCACTGCGATCGATTTCAATAAACTCAATTTTATTTTTTTTTATTTTAATTCCGCGTGATGATGGAATAAGAATATAATTAACCACCCTCTTATACCGTGGGCGTCGTAAAATACGACTAAGGGTTATAATATGCACATAACAGCAATGCAAGAGAAGGAAAATTTGAAACCAAACCCTATGCCAACTTTGATTAGCGTGCTATAGTAGATCAATTTCCCTCCTATAGTGAAAGAATCTTGAGCCCAATAGTGGGATGTATATGGCTTGAGATGATGAGATTTCAACGTAAGAGCGATAAAGTTTGTAGAATATAAAGTGCCTTGAAGATTCTGGATGGCTTTACATGATTTTACGCAGGTAAAGTTGCGGTCAAAAGTAAGTACATCATATTTTAACAGTGAAATTAATTAATTCGGAGTGAATAAATCAAATTGTCGGAGCGCCGTAACCATTTCAAGTAATAAAAGTATTTGTATTATAAAAGCGATATCAAATTATCATTTTGCGTGTATTCTTTGAAATGCATTCAAATCAAAAACATATTTTCCGTTTAATTTAATTGTTTTCGTAGTTTGAAAGCTTTGGAGTGTGATATTAAAATTGATATTTGATGGTATTTTCATACGAAAGATAGATATGGATTCGACAGATGGCTTCAAGGCGTGAGTCACTTTCATTTAATTTAAAAGCAATATTTTAGGTAGTAATAGCTAATGATCTTTTATTTTTATTCATTACTGGCAATCTGCTTTCGCTTCGCTTCGGTTGCAGTCAAAGCTCTCACATTTTAAACCTTCAATATCTTTTAAAATATTACGATACGCGACTGCAACCCATGAGACCTCGGGTTCGATTCCCGGACCAGACAAATTTTTATAGAGGTTTCTGACCTGTCTAAGAGGGTGGATAATTGTACAATCGCCATATTTGTCTGGCGATTTGGCGATAACACTTGGATTTATACATTTGCCAAAAAAATGCTATCCGTTTGCCTGATGGTTGCTGGGCGGATGTTACGATTGTCATAGGAAACTCGTCATGATTTATGTTGTCGTCATATTCTTTACTAGCAATTTTCTTAGGTTTCATCTGCGTAGTTTCCGTTCACGTGGGAATAAGGGGCTGATAATGCAGCTTTCCATTGATGAAAGAATTTTTAAACTCGGCTTATTAGTTTAGACTTAAAAGCGTAACAAACAAACAAATAGCGAATGGGCGTTATGTTCGCATTTATAATATTATAGTTAGAATATGTCATAACTTGGATTATTTCAATGTTCAAAGCGTAAAATATAACTATCATTCAATTCAAGTAAATTAATATTAAAACTTCGTATTCCGTGTTTGAAAACAATTTGGTATGTACAAAAGCGATTGGCAACTTTTCTATTAAAACGAAATCAACAATAGTTAAGAAATAGGCTAGAGTGTACAAGTCTGACCCACTTAAACTATTGTTAACTGCTACAGTATTCTAGTTCTAAGGTTAAAAGCGTCTGGAAATGATAGCTGAATGTGTTTTTGATAAATGGGTGCTCCATTTAAGGCAAATGTTATTTTTGTATACGAATATTCGATGTTAAATAAATGTAGATCAATAAACTTTTCTAGCTTATCTGATCTTCTTTTTATCTCATCATCATCTCGGTCCCACGTCCCACTGTTGGGCTCAGACCTTCACTACGGGAGGGGACCACGCTGGTCAGATGTGTTGGTATAAGGTTTTGTTTCAAGTTTTCCTTCTCTTGCATAGATGTTATATGCACAATATATCCCTTAGTCGTCTTTTACGACACCCACAGGAAAAAAGGGGGTGGAGAATTATATCTATATATCTATTATATCTTACTCCGACACCACATGGAGAATTTAATAGATTGATTACAATTCGGTAACATGTTAGTAATGAAATTTGTCCACTCAGCTATTCATGAAGTCCACTGTTGGACTTTAGATTCAGGAAGATGACATAATGATAGGAGGGTTGCTCATGGCAGTTGGTTTTATGAGTATCCCAAAAGTGCACTAATCCTTACTCCCCTGATAATCCTTAGCCAGTATTAATAATTCGAGCAAAGTAAGGGTTGGAAATGCATTATTTCATCCCGTTACTCTAAAGGGATATATGCTGTGTAGTGGTGGCTATGAATATTACCAACCCTCACATTGCTCGTGGGTGTCGTAAAATACGACTAACTTTGATGACATCAATAATTACATTCTCAAGACTTGGTTGACGTCAGGCGCCCTGTCTCAAAAATTTTATTAATAACATTTGCAATATTTACGATGGAGTAGAGATTTTGATGGAAGCAGAATGATGGTGAAGGCCAAGTCAATTAGACGGGTCGGTATAGGGTTTATTTCAAGCTGTCGTTCTCTTAGAAGCGTATCGTTTGTTGACACACCAAGGTAGTCTTTTACGACTACGGGTAAGAAACCCAACAACTCAATAGGTTTTTACTTCGTCACCATCATCATCATCATCATTTCAGCTCATATACGTCCCACTGTTGGGCTCGAGCCTCCTTCACAATAGGAGGGAAATTGACTTTACTATATATACCATGCTGGTCAGACAGGTTGGTATAGGGTTTTATTTTGAGTTTCCTTTCTCTTGCATAGGTGGTATATGCATGTTATATCCCTTAGTCGTCTTTTACGACATCCAAGGGTATGATAGGGAGTGGTGAATTGTATTCTTACCCCGTCACCACACGGACAGTATATGTATGAAAATCTAAATTATTTAACAATTACATATCGTCATTATTTGCTTGCCCTAATCTCACGCTAAGTAGGGCACAATAAGCTCTTACTATAGGCTCCTATCAGCCGTCATATTTGCACTCAATGTTTTCATACGCATATCCTCATTCACAGAGCCCATTCATCTCTTTTTGGATCTGCCACACTTCTTACGTCCATCCACAATCATATCGATAACCCGCACTGCCACATGCCTTTCGTCCCTTCTCATCACATGTCCATACTAAGACAATTGCATATATATACAACTAGCTGACCCAACAGACATTGTTCTGTTCAAATATGCGCCACCTATCGGGTCCAATTGAAAAATTTCAACAACATCGGTCCAGCCGTTTAGGAGAAGTTCAGTGACATACACACGTACACAAGAAATTTATATATAAAGATTGTTTTATTGCGCTACGTCGTAGAATATACTACGTCGTAGCTAATCCTACGCCGTAGTTCACGCTACACCGTAGCAGGAAGTGTATTTGCCGGAAGCGGGCAGAACGCAAATTTGATATCGTGTCACTTTCATGTCTTATGACATTTATCAACAGGATTCTGTCTTTTATTACTAAGACCTCGGTTTCGAATTTTTCTTTCATATCAATTGCAGTTCACGTTTCTACTTTCTATTATATTCACTTTAGTAAGCAGAGTTATTAGGACGAATGATTACCGCTAATTTTTTCTCTCCGTCGGTAACAGCATTTTATATCTGAACGGTGTATCGTTAATTTTTTATTCTGTACTCCTGAGGAGAGTTCTAAAGTTGTTTAATGTAAAGTCTCACCAAAAACAAATATGAAAAGGGGAATCAAGTTCAATATTATAATAATTATGTTATAGTTATCAATTTCATCGACATAAGAGTTAAGATCTAAATGAGTTTCAATTTCTATAGATAATCCTGAAATTTATTTAGTTGAACATTCTTAAGTAAATCCAAAACAAAATTTCTTAATTATGCCATTACAAAATGCTTGCTAATTAAAAAAGATGACTTTAAATTCCAACATAAATTGACAAAGTATTTTCATAAAACAAAAGCTTATGATCTATTGAACCTCAACTTTGATGTTGAAGTAGCTATAAAAATAAAATAAGTAAGCTATTCATCATGGAACTTATTTTAAGTAGGAAATTTTTGCTTTTATAGCAAGCCGCAAAAGTTTTACCTAATGAAATTCATAGATTAAAAAAAAAAATTATATGTTATAAAAATGTTATAAATTCACTGCCTTCTGATTTTCCCCTTTATGTAATTACAAGCTGAATGCCAAATTTGACTTTCTGGGTCATCTGCAAGTAGGCTAGGCTTTTCATCAATATGTGAAATAGTGAGTCATAAAAATAATATATTTTGAACGTTAAAATTTCTATAACCGCTTAAGCTATCCTTATTAAAGTTGGTATATTTATATTAAATATATTTCATGGGGCGTGGGAGCGGGCAAATGGGAGGCCCAAAAAGAGATGGATAGATTGTGTGAATGAGGATATACCTACCTATGAAAATAATGAGTGATACAGATATGACGGCTGATAGGAGGCTATGGAAGGTAAGAATATGTTGTGCCATCCCCACTTAGCGTGAGATGAGAGCAGGCCGACGATGATAATTCTTGAGTTATGAAGGAATCAAAAGTCGCTACAAATGTTTCGTGTAAAATATTATTCGTGTTTAATAACGGCTGGGTGTAGTTTGCCAGTCTTTTCTTGCTTTGAACTTGGCTTAAGATGCTCCCACATGATTTCTAGATATTTGACTGAGTAGTGAAAGTATAAGCTGATGTATTTTAGCATTTATAATATTAGCGTAGAACGAACTGCACTGGTTGAACTGACGGCATCTTTTAAGTCAAAAGTAGCTGATGCAAGTAGCACAGCACCGTTCTGAGTGGACCTCTCGTGGGGAGGCCTATATTCAATAGTGGGTATCTTTGGGCTAATAAATAGATGATTGAATAGATGGAATGATAGTTTAGACACACTACTTATGATGTGGGCTTTATGTTTAAGTTTTGAGATAAACTTACGTATTAAATCGTATCTTCATGTAATTTAAACATTTATGAATGGAAAATGCCTTTGCTTTCTTGTTAATTTTCGCGTTGGAGTTACCAAATGATTTAGTAGATAACGCTCTGGCCCTATCTTTGGTATTGCAGAGGTACGTGAGCGGCAGTAACTACTAACCATCGGGTGGGATGCTTGTTTGTCTCAAACTAAAGGTAATTTCGTCGAGCCGACCACTGACGTCGTCAAGTTACTCTGCTCCGGTGGTCGGCCCAACGACGAAAGCGACGTGTCACGGGTGGGTTACGGGTGTGCGTGCTTACGCCCCTCTGTCGCCCCGGACGGAATGGTGCGAAGAGCGCGCCGATCGCATTCCACTTTAAAAGAAAAGCTAAAGGTAATAAAAATATAAAACCAGGTGTAGGAAGTACCAGGAAAGTAAGTAGTACTCAGCTGTCTGGATAATTTATATTACGCAATTACTTGCCAAATTTGTCAAATATAGATAAAGAATAATACTTGAAAGGATAATCTGTTGGACGAGTATATCAAGAAATCGGTACCCGTGATCAGTCTATATCACTATTTAATGATATACATCCCACTGTTGGGCTCGAGCCTCTTTCATATGAGAAGGAAAATTGACCTACTACACCACGCTGGTGAAACGAGTTTTATTTCGGGTTTCACTCATATGCGCCACACCTACACAAATGCAACACACATACACACACGCATACCCAGACGTATATCCAGACGCATACCCGCACGCATACTCACACGCATACGCACACACACACACACACACACACACACACTCGAACACACATAGGTTTTTGTTTTTTTTTCTTACTATTATGATTATTTACTTTGTATTCACCTAATGTAGTCATTAGTCTGTATTTACTTATTATAGAATGTGTCAGCAGTATACAACTAGCGTAGGAGCTAGAGATTCCCACATATCTGTGTTGTTTTTATAGTAATAAATGAATTATTATTATTATTTCCTTCTCTCATACATTATTTTATGCATATTATATCCCTTAGTCGTCTTTTACGACACCCACGGGCAAGAAAGGGGGTGGTGAATTGTATTTTTACTCCGTAACTATACGGAATAACCGTAATCGTACTAAATCACAATAAACACGGATGTCTTCAAAGCAATACAGGGAATCATAAATTACCATGATAAACACTTTAGACAGAAATGGTAAACATTAAATTTGGCCGTGTACACAAATTGCATGTATAATTTAAACGTATCTCCAATAGAGATGTCTGCAATGGAAGCGTTGCCAAGTAACATCATAGCATCCGATTTATAGATATACGTGCAATGCCAAGATTTTGATAACATAATCTATGAAGGTTAGGTTTTCGTTAGAATCACATTTTTATCTATTTAGTAACCTAAGAACGTCTCATCTCGGCTGTTGTACGTCCCACTGCTGGGCTCGAGCCCCCTTAGGAGGGCCCACTATAGGAGGAAAATTGACCTTACCATACCATACTGGTCAGTGGTGACGGAGTAAGAATATAATTCACCACTCCCTATATTGCCCGTGGATGTCGTAAAAGACGACTAAGGGATGTAATATGCACATAACATCTGTGCAAGAGAAGGAGAACTCAAAATACACCACCACCAACGTGTCTGACCAGCATAGTATAGTAGGTCAAATTCCCTCCCATTGTGGCGGACGCCCGAGGCCAACAATGGGACGTATGTGGGTTGCGATGATGATGATGATTATAGTCTTTATTGCTGATATCTAATCAATATCGCATCATCTCAGACTACATAAATCTCTCCGTCGGATCGACCACTGACGACAAGTCACCATGCTCCGGTGGTCGATCCAACGACGAAGACGACGTGTCGTGGGTGGGTTACGGGTGTGCGTGCTTACGCCCCTCCGTCGCCCCGGACGGAGTGGAGCGAGGAGCGCGCCGACCGTAACCCACCCAAAAATAAAAAACTACACAAATCCTGTGTTGAGCTTGGATCTCTTTCAAATTCAAATCATTTATTATGTATAAACCCCGCGGGGGCACTTACGTATTGACATTTTTTTACATTTTTTCTTAAAATTACCGCCGGATCGGTACGCGACCGCACTGAGAAGATCCGGCAAGAAACTCAGCGGGATTGTTTATTTTTTATTAATTTTTCTAATTTCACTGAAATAAAATTACATCTTATAACATGCTTATTACTAGTTTCAGTGTGATGCCATTCGAAATATTATATAATTAAATAAAATAAAATGAATATAAATAAATATTAAATACAAATATATATTAAATACAATTTAATAAATATAAATATACATTAAATACAATTCACAAATATAATAATAATCACAAATATAATGATGAGACTATGGCTGGACCAGATCCCGCAAGCGGCACCCGATCACGAGTTAACCACCAGAGCAGCCATCACTCTACTCAACCATAATGGAGGGAAGGGAGTGATCGGCTCCTCGTAGCTACCGCTAGCCTTCACAATAGGAGGGTAATTGACTTACTATACCGTGCGTGTGGTGACAGAATAAGACTACAATTCAACATTTCTTATCTTACCCATGGGTGTCATAAAAGTAGGGATGTGAAAAATAATCGATTTTTATAATAACCGATTATTTGTTGTAATAATCGATTTTTACAATCGATTATTAAAATAAAAATCGATTAATAATCGATTTTTTATTATTCGAAATTTGATCGAAATTAATCGATTATTCCACTGCCAGATTTCCAAAAAAAAAAAATCTTAATCCTGTTGGAAGAAAAATCGATTATTTTAAAATCGATTTATTTTAAAGAACAAAAAATAGATTTTTCCCTCCAAGTCACAACCCTACATAAAAGACGACAATGGGATATATTGCGTACATTTTTTTTTTTTGGGGATGGTTGCGGTCAGCGCGCTCTCGCACCACTCCGTCCGGGGCGTCAGAGGGGCATAAGCACGCAACTCCCGCAACCCACCCACGATGCACGTCGCCTTCGTCGTTGGGCCGACCACCGGAGCAGGGTTACTTGACATCAGTGGTCGGCCCGATGGAATACCCCCTACTGGGGTACTCTCCCATCGACCGACCCCCCCCCCCTCGGGGAGGACGTCGGTCTTTCCTCATGCAGTCGGCCTCTCGGCGGGTGACGGACTAATTCCCCGGTCATGTCACCCGCGGCCTCGGCTAGGGCGGCATGAGGCGCAGGTATTGACGCCTACGCCGCCCCAGTCGCCGGCGGCGGATCACCTCATCGAGGCTGCGCTCCTCACGGAGGCGATCCGCCGCCTCCTTCCGCGAGATCACTGTCTCGCAGAAGGCTGCGACAGCGTCCCAATTCCCGACGCTGTCGACCATCGCCCTAGCGATAGCCCGCAGCGCCAGGTCGGCACCGATGATTGCGACGAGTTTACAGCGCTGCACTGCCCAAGCCGCGCAGGCCTCGAGCGTATGGCGCGCCGTGTCCTCGTCGCAATCGCAGTAGTGGTAGGACAGTGTACTCTCCCTCCCCACGACCTTGTGCAGGTATTTGGCGAAGCACCCATGCCCCGTCAAAACATGCACCAGTCGGAAGGAGAGCACCCCGTGCCGCCTTTCCAACAACTGCATCAGCACCGGCCGGAAGGCCTCCACGGTTCGCACCCCGAACCGAGGCCTCTCCAGCCGGACTGCCCAACGGGCAATGACGTCCCGGCGGGAAATATTGCGTATATAACATGTATGCAAGAGATGAAAATCTTGAAACCCTATACCAACCTGTCTAACCATTATGGTATAGTAAGATCAATTTCCCTTCTATATTGGAGAAGGCTTGAGCTAAGCAGTGGGACGTATATAAGCTGAGATGAGCATCATGATGATATACTACCGAGCTCCGCCGCCTCCTTCCGCGAGACTACTGCCTCGTAGAAGGCTGCGACCGCGTCCCAGTTCCTGATGCTATCGAGCATCGCCAGGGCGATGCTTGCGTCGGCATCGATGATTGCGACGAGTTCACGACGCTGCTCTGCCCAAGCGGCACAAATCTCGAGTATATGTTGCGCCGTATCCTCATCGCAATCGCAGTGATGGTAGAATGGTGTATTCTCCCTCCTAAAGACTGTGTGCAGATACTTGACGAAGCTACCATGCCCCCTATTGACGGGGCTGGACCTGCACTAGTTGGAAGGAGAGCACCCCGTACCGCAATTATCTACCCCCTACAGAATATTAGTTATTAAGTTTTGATCCACATTTATGGTGCACCGGATCGGAACGGTGGTAGTATATTAGACTTGTTAGGTTTAAATTATCAAATTGTAATAATAATTACAAACGTGATAAAATCCTTAAAAGCAGTTTTTTACAGTTGCCAGGTTTATAATTTCCAAAAAAAATTATACTACCACCGGATCGGTTGTTCTATGTACTCTACCGACTGCTTGATTGTATACCGTGAACGGCAATAAAAAAGATCGCCGTGCTCTAAGTAGCAACCGTTTACTCTCAGTGTCAAGGATTCGATTACAACGCGAGATATTTTTTGTACGATAAATAAATCAGTGTTCTGTGTCTGATTGTAATGATTGTTTTGTTGTATTAAAAATTCTTATTGATTTTAGTTAAGAAAGTGCCGAAATATTTTTTTTATCCCTTAGCCTTCAATAATTTACGAGTTAGTTTACAACTTTAACTTACATTAATTGGGTTCGGAGGTCAGGGAGAATTGGTGCGTGATATTAATATTAATAAAGTAATTAGGTAAATCAAGTTAAGTCTGTAAATTGACCTTGACGTAGTTGAAAACAGGCTAATGGGGTGCTTTACTTTACCCTAGATTGAAGGGTTGCGTAAATAATTTATCAAATAAAAGTTTCTATATCGAATTGCCTCGGTCACGATTTATATAATGATCGTTACAGACCTAATACAATGCAGATATTTGATACCTAACTTGAATTCACATATGGCTTAGTAGTTATGATATCGATCTACAGTGTTAGAGATTCGAATCCCATGAAGGACAACCCTTTGTGTGATCCAGAAATTGTTGTACTGAGTTTGGATGTAATTGTTTAAAAGTAAAATAAAGTATTTATTAGATATGTAATTTTTACACCCAAGTGCAAAATTAGGTAGTGAATTGTGTTCTTACTATGTCTTCACATGGCAAATGCCAACGCACATCACGTGTTAAATAATCTGTATACTTACCGTTGTTATGACAACTGCTGAAATAACATATTCGCATGAAATTACAATTGACGTAGGTATTATCGATATAATTAATATTAATACTAATATCGTAATAAAATGTGGTTGCTCCAAGAAATAAAATCAATATATATATTGTGTAATACATTCAAACGTAGCTATATATTATACAGATAATATATTTATAAAGAAAAAATACTAAGGCAGAAGAATGTATTGTAGGAATAAATGAGGGAATCTTCTAAGAAATAAACATGTACCTAATTTATTAACCTGATTAGTAAAGAAATATATAAGATCATTATGGTTGCGATTTGTTTGTATATTATGTATACAATATGACATGGACAGTTAGAGAATTATTTATCTTCCCTACGGATTGCTTCCCGGTAAATCATAGTTTTAGTTGTCTTGACAGTTGGGGAATATCGACGCAATGTTTTGATTATTGTATGTATCATTTAGTTTGGTCGTTTGTAGAGCCGGCTTGATCATTAGGCGGAATAGGTTAGGTAGGTCTACCGTCCTTATCTTGCCCGTGGATGTCGTAAAAGACGACTAAGGGATATAATATGCATAATATCATATATGTGCACGAGAAGGAAAACTCAAATTGAAACTCTATGTCTGACCAGCATGGTATAGTAGGTCAAATTCCCTTCCGTTGTGGATGAAGCCCGAGCCTAAGGGTGGGACGTATGTGGGCTGCGATGATGATGATGAGGTCGCCCTTTATCTCATCGCCTCAGCCGACTTAAGTCGGGCTGTTGAACTTGGGCTTCCTTACCATTGTGAAGGTAAATGACTTTCTATACCGCGTTGGTCAGACGTGTAGTACTAGAGTTTTATTTCGAGTTTTCCTCCTCTTAAATTGATGTTATATGCGTATTATGTCGCTTTGTCGTCTTTTACGACATCCACGGGAAAAATAGGGGGTGTTGAATTGTATTCTTACTTTCATCATCATCATCATCATTTGAGCCTATCACCATCCACTGCTGGATGTCGGCCTCCCTCATGTTACGCCACAAAAAGCGGGCCTGTGCCGCCTGCATCCAACGACGCCCAGCAACTTACACGCCCATTCTTACTTTATTCATTTTATATTTTTTTTACATTATATAAAATGCCATCTACACTATTTAATATAATACGTTAAGTCAATAAAACGGCGAATATAGTACATTATGTTAAGACCACTACATAAATAAAGTTTCTGCCAAAAGAGAAACGTCCACTGTTGGACATAGGCGTCTCTACGAGTATGCCACGTTTAGCCAGCACGTTCCTGTGCCACTTGCATCCAGTGGTTCCCCGCGACTTTCAAATTTATACTTTCAACGCAACTAAAAGTACAAATTTTTTAATCTAGGCAAAACTAAATACATATTCGCAACAATTTCTATTTGCAAACAAATCTAAACAAAACATTCTCTTACATTTATAGAAATGGTAACACAATAGAGACAATACTCGAAACTATTATTGGAATCAATTGAAGAAAACAACGAGAGATATATTCGAACATTTGTTATGAGATCAAAATGTAGTCTCGGGTGCTTTATTGTACCGAAATATAGTGGGGGCTTTGTTCAACTAGAGGGTTAATATGAATTATTATAGTTTACAATGTTTCGATAATAACAGTCGTTATTCTTAACACTGGTGTTGCCAATATTGGTGGAATTTGTAAGAATTAATCTTATATTTTTAAACGAGCAATTTTTGTATTTAGTAGTAGTATTTTGTAGTTAGTATTTTGTATTTAAAAATTTACTATAATACCTCTAATTTACCTGTATATTTCGGGGGCAAACAATCAGTCTAGCTAGGTTTTATTTATAGAAAATGTCGTCTTGTCAGTGTTTTTAGCTAATCAATAAAATGTCATTAGAATAGGAATGTAAATTAAGCTGTCGCCATCAATAGTTCGGTTGGGAAGTTGTCCAGTCGCATTCAAACAGCCTGAGATTGGATCTCAGTACTATTATTATTCTGTTTTTTAGTTTTTGATCCTCTTTTGACCTCGGGGAGGACGTCAGTCTTTCCTCATGCGGTCGGCCTCCGGGAGGTTTTTAGGCCTGAAAATTATCTCCTACCATGGAGACTTTTTTATACCTAAGTAAGAAGGGGTATTCTTACTCCGTTACCACACGGACATCCTATCTGTGGGTGAAGTAAAAACTGATTGAGAGATTAATATGCATATAGCATTTATTCGTGAGAACGACAACTTCAAATACGATCTTGTACTAACATGTTCAGTGTGGTATAGTAGAACAATTTTTTCCTCTCATTGCGGATTAAGGTGCCATTCCAACCTCGGCTGCAGGCTGCAGATGCAGATAGCTGGCTGCACGTGCTGCGGCAGGCAGTAAGTGGTGACCAGAGAGCTGATAAAAATTCTATGTTTCTATTCAATATGAGCGCTAATTGGATTGCAAATTAAGTTTGATGAAATTGGCTCCGAGTAGCGACTACCTGGGAGTTGTCTCAACAGGTTGGAGTGCCGTATCTACATGTGCATCGACTTACAGCCGCAGCACTACTGGTCTGCGATCGGCTGCGGCTGCAGGCAGCAGCACTTGCAGCCGCAGCCGCGTTCGGAATGTTTTTCACAGAAATCCATACTACTACATAGAAAACCAGTCGTGCAGCCGCAGCTGGCTTTATGCAGCCGCTGCATGTGCTGTCTACAGCCGCAGCCTGCAGCCGAGGTTGGAATAGCACCTTTAGGCTCTAGCCTTGCAGTGAGACGTATATTAGCCGATATTAGATGAAATGAGAACTCTAAAAACTATTTATATACATGTGGTTCGAATAATTTATAAATAATTTAAACACTTATATTAATTCAGTTACATTAAAATTTAAATGAACAAATATACTTTATCAGCGTTGCCGCTAAATCAAATAAAAGCTCTTTGTTGTCTGAGAAGTTCTTCGTGCAATATCTTATTCGAGTTCAAAACAAATCACACAGACTGGTGGCCACAAATCACGGTAACAATGCTTAGGGCGCTCGGGTGGGAGATTTGTGATGGATGTTGGTATATTGGTGCCAATGTTTGGAGAGTTTTGATTGACGAAAGTAACAACTTTCACAATGTGTTGTTGTAATGTTTTATATTATTTATTAGCTTTTGTATGTGATTTCCCCCGCCTAATAATCCGGTGACCTCTCCGTTAAATATTATTTTCATTTTTGTACTAACAACCCTTATATTCTTTCCGTCCCTGTCTTGCCCGTGGATGTCGTAAAAGATGATTAAGGGATATAATATGCATATATCACCTATGAAAGAGAGGGTAAACTTGAAATAAAACCCTATACCAACCTGTTTCCCCGGGCCGATCACTGACGACAAGTCACCCTACTCCGGTGGTCGGCCCAACGACGAAGGTGACATGGGTGCGAGTGGGTTATAGGCCCGCGCGCCTGCCTTTCGTGGCCCCACATGGAATGGACCGCGCGCGCGCTTGCAATAGCCCACCCATAAAAAAAAATACCAGCCTGTTTCACCAGCATGGTATAGTAAGGCCAATTTCTATCCTATTGTGGAGGAGGCTGGAACCCAACAGCGGGACTTATATGAGCTGGTGATGATGATTAACCCTTATATTGCTTGTGGGTGTCATAAAAGCAACTAGAAGCTTCACCTCAACCTGGGCTAACTATGTCTGGTGCCATCTGGTCAACAATTACATTCCCAAGGAAGTTTGAAGTCAGACAGACGGTTGATTATAAAATTATTGCCGATAACTTTTGTAATATGTACAATGGAAGAGAAGTAAATATTGCATCGATGCTAAGTAATTGGAATGACAGCAGGATGATGATGATGATACTACCTATTAGGGATGTAACGGATGTGATTTTATCGGAACCGAAGGCGAGATCTGATTCGGAATAGGAGTCAGAATCGGAGACAGGGGAATGATGTTTTAAGCGTAGTTTTAATAGAACAAAATATTATTCCAAACATTATTCAGTCTTTTTAATTTAGACTCATAAAAGAATTGTATAATGAATCAAATGCGAACGCACAAAATAAAATACCCATTACCATTACTAACCAATTTCCAAAGAAACGAGTGATAAGTGCAGAAAGTACATAAATGAGGGTACCTCGCGCAACAAACTTGTTTAAACAGGTTGGCCGCGGTCGTCTGTCTGCCCGCCACTGCCCGCGACCTTATGCTTATAGCCTTATCAGACATCTGATTTAAAAATGTCGATACTGAAATCGAAATCGGAGATTTAAAATCAGTCGGAAATGCCGACTCTTCGGAACTGGAGTCGAAGCTCCTTCATATCCCTACTATCTATTAGTCCTATTACGGTCATCCTAAGTCTTTAGGAGAGATTGTAATTTTTTAGTCTTCTAAATAAAATATAGGCATGTCTGATGATTACGCAGGCAATTAATTAAAATTATTTTTACGGATTTTATTGCGTTGGTTTTTTGATTTTCCGACGTTCCGAACACTTTACGAATTCAGTCCTCTCATGAACATGCACGTGAACCAGATTCACGGCGCAATCCGTATCCGTTTATTATCACAAAATTACGTTTTTAAAATCTATCACAAATGTATAAATTTTAGTGATAAATCTCTAAAATTTATTTTATAATCTATTACGGCGCTATCATTACCCAATTTCTTATCACAAAAATTTTTTTTTTTTAAATCTACCACGGCACTATCATTATCCAATTTATTATCACAAAAAATACAGTTTTAACATAAATTTTACCATATTGACAACAGTGGGGAACGATGGTTCCCTTTAGCTTTACGAAACTTAGTGAATAAAATTGCAAAGTTCGGTTAAGAAAGATCAAGTAGGGTCTCCCGCAGGTATCGTAAGCCGACTAACGGGCGAGAGACTCTATGCATACAAATAACATCGGGGTAGGGGACGTACTGATTAAAACGCGGAAATGAATAACTAAGAACGGCTGTATAAATGAAAAGTGATGAAAAGATGATTATACGAATGACCTAGTATTCTAATTACCAAGGTTAATATTGTATACAATACTATTGTTGTTTAAAGGGGGCATCGAAGGGATGAATGGGTGGTAACACGGCCGCTTATCGATACGTGCAAAAAAAACTTTAATCTAAATACGTATCCTAGCCGAGGCCGCAGGTGATCGGACCGGGGACCTTAGTCCGTCACTCGCGGAGAGGCTGACCGCGCGACGGCGGCCGATGTCCCGGGACAGGGATGTCGAGAGGTGAGGGTATCCGAAAGGGTATTCCGTCGGGCCGACCACTGACGATAAGTCACCCTGCTGCGGTGGTCGGCCCAACGACGAAGGCGATGTGGGTACGGGTGGGTTATGGGCCCGCGCGCCTTTATTTTGTCGCCCCGTACGGAATCGACGCCGTGTGCGCTTACCATAGCCCACTCATAAAAAAAAAGAAAAAAATCTTAATACGTATGCCAGTATATTAGATAGGCTACGCGTTTACCAACAGGGTAAGAATACAATTAATGTTATCCCTTATTTGGTTGTGGAAGTCGTGAAAATAACTAAGGGTCTCACCAAGAGGCTGGACAGCATTAATTTTAGCTTATATACATCCCAGTGCTGGGCGTCAAGCGTCCTATAGAATGAGAGGGAAATTGTCCTAGTATACAACGCTGGTCAAACGTATTTGCCATTGAGTTTTAATTCGATCTTTCCTTCTCTTGCATAGATATAATCTGCATATGGAATGCGTTTGTTGTCTTTTATGACTCTCACGGGCAAGATAGAGGATGGAGTGTATCCTAATTCTATTTCTACACGGAAAGTATTAAAGAACAGTAAAAACTGTCATGCTAATTCTTATTTATTGGTATTTTTTATTCAAATTGGTCCAAAAAATCTAACATTGTCGAGGAGAGAGTTGAGTTAATTGTGTTTGAAGGTATGACGCAATACAAGCATTATTTTATTTAATGGAGGGTAGTCTTAAAAAAAATGAAAAGTAATAACAGTTCGACCCTTTCACAGGACAATAACCTTGTGTAATCTACAAATCGTTGTTGACTCTGAATACAAATTATATCCGCTAATTGTATTCTTTGCCGCAGAACAAAGATTATTTTTCTTAGTTCAGGCTTCTTTATATCTTTTAAAAGAAAAATTTAAGAAAAGTGCCAGAGAAATACCAGTTATACAAGATATTCTAACATCCATAATTTTATTCTCGGACGAGTAAAGTTCAAAATGTATGTAATATGCTTGTGCTCGAAGCAATAGAGTACACTCGTCACGCGTCCCACATTATTTAACCCTCACCGAATGGTGCCCAGATTTACTACAACCCCGTATACCCTTTAACATTGTTTATAGAATAATTTTATGAATTTTATAAGAGAACAACGTATTCAAGTTCTATTTTTATTGTATGCTGCGGTATTTGTTGAATGTAAATCACTTAGTTAACTTTCAAATGTGAAGTTTATTTTAATTTTCTATGAAGTAAACTATGTAACTATTTTTCTTGAGGTGCCAAAGTAAGAATACTATTCATCACCCCTTATCTTACTCGTGGGTGTTGTAAAAACGACTAAGGGATATAATATGCATATAACATCTATGCAAGAGAAGAGAAACTCAAAATAATGTAAACTATGCCCAATATGTTTGACTAGCGTGGTGTAGTAGGTCAATTCTTGCCCATAATGGAGGAGGCCCAAGCCCAACAGTGGGATGTATATGTGCTAAGACGAGATGGAACTATATATGCGGTATATCAGCGAAAAATGTAGAGGAGTATTTATGTTTTATCATTTAAGCCCACATAAGGTATAATATAATAGTGGTAGGACCACATTGTCGACAGTTATATGTCTACAGCCATGGGCCGGTCCCTCCGGGGTAGTACCACGTTCTCGCAGAAAATCGACGTCTGAGCAGTAGCAATTTATTACTGCGCTTCGTTTGGTGAGCGAGAGAGCTGGAAGCCCAACTTTCTGAGGGTGTTTGCGTGTGGAGGGTTTTGGTGGTGTCTTTGGTATCACCGAGCCTAAATGCACGCATTCACACTCCCTTCACTTTTTTCGCTATAGGCAGCGGCCTTGTAAAGGTCCATGAGCGGCAGCAACACTTACCACCAGGTGTACTGTCTGTTCGTTTGCCACTGCTTGCAATAAAAAAAAAAACATAAGGGCCACTACTGGGCTCGGATCTCTTCCACAATAATGTTATCTGCATAATATATCCCCTAGTAGTCTTTTCCGACATTCACGGGAAAGTTAGGGGTGGTGAATTGAATTTTTGCTCCATCGCCACACGAAAAATTGTTAGTTAGCATTCCAGAAAAAAATGTATGCAAGAGAAGGAAAACTCGAAATAAAATCCTATGCCAATATGTCTGACCAGCATGTTATACTAGGTCAATTGCCCTCCTATTGGGAAGGAGGCTCGAGCCCAACAGTGGGAAGAGTATAAGTGGAGACGAGAACATAACTAAGCTAAAACGTAAGGTAAATCGCAGGCAAATCGCTTATCAAATTAATGGCAAAATAAACCACAGATAGAATCTGCATCTATTTATCTGTCACACCAGTCGGTGAGTAATCGTCTTAATTGATAACTATAATAAATTCAACTGACATTGCAGTTATCTTAACAGATAGATAGCTTGCAGTTATTAATTAGCATTAAGATGATATTTTCCGTGTGGTGACGGAGTAAAAATACAATTCACTCTTCCCTATCGTGCCCGTGGATGTCGTAAAAAACGATTAAGGGATATAATACGCATATAATATCTATGCAAGAGAAGGAAAATCCCAAATGAAACCTTTCGGTATAGGGTCGGTTTCCCTCCTATTCTGGAGGAGGCTCGAGCCCAATAGTGGGACATATGATGATGACGATTCAAGGGAAGGAAAATACAAAACATACCGTATATCATTCCATGTGATCAACGAACTATAGTGTATCAAGTCTTCTTGCACTATGGAGAAAGCTCGAGCCAACGAATCTGACGTATATCTTCATCATCATAATTTCAGCCTATCGCTATTCACTGCTGGACGTAGACCTCCCTCATGTTCCGCGGGTGATCGGACCGGGGAATTGTCCGTCACCCGCAGAGAGGTTGACCGCGCGACGGCGACCGACGTCCCAGGACGTCGAGAGGTGAGGTTATCCGAAAGGGTATTCCGTCGGGCCGACCACTGACGACAAGTCACCTCTGCTCCGGTGGTCGGCCCAACAACGAGGTGACGTGAGTACGGGTGGGTTATGGGCCCGGGCGCCGTCCTTTCATCACCCCGGACGGAATGGACCGCGCGTGCGCTTACCTATGGTAGCCCGTAGCATAGCCCACCCATAAAAAAAGGCCTCTCTGATGTTACGCCACAAAATGTGGTCCTGTGCTGCCATCAGGTCGTCGGTCCACCTAGTGGGGGCGTACATGAGTTGTCCGATACGTGGTCGCCACTTGAGAATCCTTCTTCCCCAGCGGTTGTCGGTTCGACCACTGATGACAAGTAACCCTGCTCCAGAGGTCGGCCCAACGACGAAGGCGACGTGGTGTTCGGGTGGGTTGCGGGTGTTGCATGCTTAAGCCCCTCTGTCGCCCCGGACGGAGTGGTGCAGAGGCGCGCCGACCGCAGCCCACCCAAAAAAAAAAAAAAAGCGGTTTTCGGTTCGAGCGATGTGGCCTGCCCATTGTCATTTCAACGTGTTAATTCTTCGTGTTATATCGGTTATACCCGTTCTTCTGCGGATTTTCATATTTCGGATTCTATATCGCAGAGAAATCCCGAGCATAGCCCGCTCCATAGCACGCTGAGTGATGTTGAGCTTGGTTATGAGGACTGTTACGTATATGAGCCGAGATAAATGAAAAAGATTACATTTGATTCGTTTAATGACGGAGTAAGACTACAATAGTCATTGCCCTTTGCTTTTATAAAAATTGATACTATATAAAGTATTCCAAGAGAAAAAACTAATTGCACAGGTAGCGTAGTGACTAAGATACCGACCTACAATGCCAATATCATATGTTAATTTTTGAAGTGAAGCTTCTTTGCGCGCATGAGGGTAAATTTTTTACGGATGAAACGCAATTTAGCGTCACGAAGATGTACACCGTTTTTGTCGAAGAAGAGGGAGACAGCGATTGAGAAAGAGTGAGAAGGAGCGAACATAGCATGAAGTACAGCCATGGGGCGAGAGTAGGGAGCAAACGAGTGAGAAAGATCGAGAGATTTTTGTTTTTCTTTTTTTTTTAATATTGATAAAAAACACATGGAACCAAAGAAGTTTCACTTCTAACATGCGTACTTAGTACTCACGCTATTTTTTTTAAATAGAACAACTTGCACTACGGCTATAATCCTTATGTTCCGGGAGACTTTTGCAAACATATTGTTAACGGACACAAATTACATTTAGACTCTGAACAAAAATTTGTGGATCGCAAAAAGTCCTGTGTAGGATTCGAGTTCACGACACTGGTACTGTAGGTTTTCACCACTACGCCATCTGTTCAGTCATGTGTCATGTGTTTATTAATAATGTCAACTCAATTAATCTTCATATATATAAATTACGTGTCATGTTGTTTGTCCGCGATGAACTCCTAAACTACTTAACCGATTTTAATCAAATTTGCACACCGTGTGCAGTTTGATCCCACTTGAAAGATAGGATAGCTTACATCTTAATTTATAGTCGCAATATTATTTTATTGCAAATTATTTGTCTATTATTAGACATTGACAATTATCTGTTAACTCCATGACAACTCCGTTGGCGTTACTATGTCAAACCTACAAACGTGGCATATACGATTTTAACTTGCTTTTTTACATAGATGCCATTTGTAAAAAAAATATGACGACCTCCATGACAGATGTTCTCCTACAGTTCCACTTAAATAGTTCAATAAAATGTAATGTAATAAAAACATTAGCCACAGCAACTCGTGGCCGGGTCTGCTAGGCGTCTATAATTGTTGTTCTAATTGCTCTAATTATTCCACGTGGGAATCGAATTCACGATACCTGAGGTCAGTAGGTTATTTCGGCACGTTTACAGACAATATTGGTAGTAGAAAAATTAACCTAACCTAACCCATATACGTCCCACTTCTGGGCCTGGGCCTCCTCCCTCACTATGGGAGGGAAATTGACCTACTACACGACAGGGTTTTATGTCGAGTTTTCCTTCTCTTGTACATATGTCATATGTTTATTATATTTCTTAGTCATCTTTTACGACATGCACAGGCAAGATAAAGGAGTGGTGAATTGTATTCTTACTCCTTCACCACACGGAGAACTGTATTTTTATTCCGTTACAACACGTATTTGCATAGATCATTATTATTCTGCTTTTTGCACTATCAAGATTAGACCTCCCTCGTAACATTGGTGGGCGATGGTTTTAGTCAGGTTATTGCCATAATTACCTACGTACTCAGAAAATTTTAACGATACCTATGGCGATGTAACAGTGGCAAGAAATTTATTCTTATCCTGTCGCCACACGGGGAATGAATATATAAAAAAAAGCCGGCTAAGTGCGAGTCAGAGTCGTCCACGAAGGGTTTCGTACCATTGCCTGTAAAAAGTGCAAAAAATCGCATTTGTTGTACGGGAGCCCTTATATACTTTATTTTTAGTACTTGTTGTTATAGTGGCAACAGAAATACATAATTTGTGAAAATTTCAACTCTCTAGCTATCGCGGTTCTTGTAGTACAGCTTGATGACAGATGGACGGACAAACAGCGAAGTCTTAGTAATAGGGTCCTGTATTAACCCTTTGGGTACAGAACCCTAAATACTTTCTATTCGTGTCATTCAATTAAAATAGCAATACCTACGAACTCATTCTTTATGTGCTTTCTAAATTTATACACAGTGTTGCCATATCTGTGTGGCACAATAATCTGGTAACACCCTTTGTACATTTGTACCGGTCGTAACGTAGGTTCACGTCAAAACAGAGATAGTCCCTGAATATATACCCTTTTAAAAAATTAAATTCCAAATGGCCACGGTGGAGATTTATGATGTTTGGTCGTGCGTGTCCGTATATATTGTGACGCGTGTGTTTTTTTTTTGAAAACTAGAGCAAAAGTATTTTAATTTTTGAAGTAATAACCTCTCATGGGATGGTAAACCGCTTCGTTACGTAACGCGTTACGGTACCAGTATGTCTGGCTTCCCTTTCTCTCACGCATACAGCACCGGTAGGCAGGCTCCTTTCTCATTCTAACTCTATTAATAAGATTTAATAATGATATTAATAGTGTCCATACACAAAACTCACTCAAGAGTTGTAACTAAGAATAAAATATATTTTATAATCAATAACAGATTTTCTTAATAAATAACCTTTCCTTACATTATCATATTAATACACATAAATTTAATTTCATTATTAAATAGCTCAACTTAAGTTAGTTTAACTTATCACTTCTGTCGTGCGCCCCGAGACGCACACGTTTTTTTTCATATTTTGGTTAGGCAGCCTCCCCTTACCATCTTGAATGACGATAGGATTTGGCCAGATGGCTGGGTATTAAGGTATCGGGGATTGAATGTCATTAGACTATCTCTCCAGCGCTCTGTAAAAGCCAAGGGCATTGTGGTTTTTGCGGGTAATCCGGTTGCTCAGGTAATCGAATAAGTTTGTCTACATTGGCGGAGGTAGTGCGTAATGCATTACCGCAGGTTGAACAAAAATATTCCGTGTAGTAACGAAAAAAGAATACAATTCACCACCACTCATGCGTGTAAAAGGCGACTGTGCAAGAGAAGAAGAGAAGGAGAACTCGAAATAAAACCTTAAACCAACTCGTTTGATTTGCGTGATAATATTACCCTCATATTGGGCAACAGGCCCAGCAGTATATTTAAAGTAAATTATAGTTATAGATACAGAGGTGAAACGAAAAAAAAATATACTGCAAATATATTGCAATATACTGCAAAATTCAAAGTCAAAAACTTAGTTCCGTAATATTTCGTGGTTGTAAGAAACCTACCCGAGTCTAGTGACTCGGTTCTAAGCTTGTGTTTACTAATAAATAATTTACTAGAACTGTTACGTTGCCATTGAGTTCACTTTCCCTCAGTTGTAAATGGACGCTATTTTTCACTCACAATTTCACTCGACTATGTAAGCCCGCATGTATCTGTTTGTCGTAACTCTGCCACTATTTATTTTGCCAAATCGTTGAGGAACTCGGGCTAAGGAAAGAGGCCAATCCCTTTTTGTCTCGAATTTATGGTATTCAGCTATTGACCTAGTCAGTATTTGGGTAAATGTTACTGGTTGGTTGGATTTGTGTTCTATTTGCGAAAAGATAAATGAATTTGTGTATGAAATATGTGTGACCATAGACTTTTGTACGTTTTATCTTTTAAAAGGCAAACACAGTATGACATATGCGGCCAACTATTATGTATTTTTCAACAAATAATAAAATAGTATTTTACTATTCAAATCTGATCTATTGTAAAAGTTACTGTACCGTCAGCAATTGCATGTTTTAGTTGAACATTGGCTATGCTTCTTAAGTTTTTGTGATACTATTAGGAATTATGAAAATACAAGACAGGCTTTGTTATTTTATATTCACTTTAACTTTATATTAGGTGCAAATACACAAAAATAATATTGCCTATTTTTTATGGCATAAGATGGCAAACGAGCAAACAATACACCTAATAACTGTTGCTGCCACTCATGGACATTTGTAAGGCCACTGCCTATCGTGAAGAAAGTGAAGAGAGTGTGAATGCGTGGAATAAGGTTCCATGATATTAAAGGCATCACTAAAACCCACCACACGTATACACCCTCAGAAAGTTGGGCTTTCGGATCTCTCGCTCACCGAACGGAGCGTAGTAACAAATTGTTAACACTCGAAGTTCTATTTTCTGCTCAGTGTGGTACTACCCCGGACGGACTGGCCCGCAGCTGTAGACAGACAACTGTCATCAGTGTCAACCAGTATTAAATAAAATATACAGGGTGTATCAGGTTATGGGACAACTGTTCGAGTATGTTGTAGTTTAACGGTCATAGATTTATGATCTATGACCGTTAAACTGTACGTTAAAATTAGAATGTACATTACACAAAAACAATATAACATAAAAGTTATAGTGATTTCAAAAAAATGTGTCTAAGAGTCTATGCCTTAAATGTTACGTATTATGTAGGCATGTACAGACAGAATACATGTAGGCATGTAAAGCTTCGACAGTATAATTTCATTCATTTATACCTAGAATTGCGCAAACGCTTCAATGACATGTAGGTACAACGGCATGCGGTCAATGCTCATAGGCCGATCAGCTGTTTTAAAGCGAAGTTTGTTTTGCTTATGTGAACGTAATCATTGATTTCTTCAATTTCTAATGAATATTTAACAAAGTATGAATATGTTGCGTATTAAGTATCATTGACTTTATACATTTTAATCAGATTTACACGAAAAAGCGATGGTTAAATTGTAAACTTTACACGTCTCTAATTTCTAAACGAATCAATATTTTTCGTTCAAATTTTTTTTATGGATTCCTACCACCATTGCCTAGCCCCCTTTTGACCAGTTGCCCCATAACCTGATACACCCTGTATAATACTAAACTAATAGATATGACTAATATATATATAAAAAAACTGTCCATACTTCATCCATAACCTAGTTAACTAAAGGTCAAGAGCGGTATTTATACTCTTCATTGTTTTTGACATACCCCTTATCACAAAGAACGGTTCCAGTAATTTAAGATACCTTTGTAATCATATTTTTTTTAGGCTTAAAGGGATCCTATTCTTTAGCTTTTACGGGGTCATGTAGTCAAAAAGAATGAACAACACTGGTCTAGAAAACATAAATTGTCGTTTACTTGTCAGCAATAATTTACTGGATACATTCCAGATTTGCTAAAATGGATTACATCGAGGTCAGTGGAACGCCATGGTACTGTTAAGATAATGTCTATATAGGCCGTCTGTATAATAGCTTAGTAGATACATCTAAGTGAGATTTAAGCTAGCTTGGTTAGATTAGGTTCTAGTCTATATTTACGATTGCCTATTTTCTACATTAATATTATAACTAAACGGAACCATATTAAATGCATTCATCGGGATTGCATAGATGAAGTAGGTACTTTCCTTGTAGTGATGAGGTCAGAATACAATTCTCCATGAACTATTTTGCCCGTGGATATCGTAAAACACGAATTCGGAATATAATATGCATAGCACATCTATTAAAGAGAAGAAAATTTGAAATAAAACCCTATTCTACCCCGTTTGACCAGCGTGGTTTGATATGTAAGACAGCGGTACTAATCCGGATATGCTGGTCTATTCAAGGCTGTAGTGATAAAATTAGCATCGCGTGATCCTGATAGAAAAAAGTCTAGGAATATTTCTCACAAACATCAATAGTTTGGCCATTATAATGAATGAGATTAAAATTGTATAGAAGAATCCGATTTATAAAACTTCTTAGTACCTTCTGGGGTAAAGATTTGAACTTTGAAACGAATATTGACCTTTTGTTATTTAATTATGCTCATTTTATTTTCACACGATCGTAAAAACAGTCTTTATTTCTTATAGTTTCTGATTTTCCATATAAGTTAACGATATCAAACAAAATCACCCTATAAATCCGTATATTCGTTTTTAACGCTAAAGGAATTTACTACCGAATAAAATGTTAAGTATTTTTAAGCTTTTGTATTTTTTCTAGCTAATCTATAAGGAAATCGCTAACGCGAGCCCCCGATACAGCCAATTTAACCGTGACCTTTGATACCTAAATAAATCAAAACGATTAATCTATCGTATTAACAACGATATATGGAACGCGATGGGCTGTTAAGCGGCACTGAGTTTTATGACACATAACTTAAGATTCAATTTTATTTGTAAGACACGCGTGAAGGATTAATGTACTGTATAAAGTCGTATTTGAAGTTACTGTGTATATCTTTTCTTTATATATATATATATTTATCTCTATCTTACCCGTGGATGTCGTACAAGACGACTATGGGATATAATATGCACATAACATCTGTACAAGAGAAGAAAACTCGAAATAAAACCTAATACCAATCAACATGTCTGACCAGCATGGTATAGTAGGTCAAATTCCTTCCCATTATGAAGGAGGCCCGAGCCCAACAGTGGGACGAGTGTGGGCTGCGATGATGACGATGATGATGATAGTAACTATACAGCTTTTTATATAGTTAGACTACGTTTTGTATCATCACGGCATAACTAACTGTTAGACTTCCCCTGGCTGTGAACGCTGAAAAGTGTTCAAAAGGTGAGAAAAATCAGAAATCAAATACAAACTCGATAACATCTGTAAAAATAGCTTTATGTAAAATAGGTATTACTCGTGGAAACGTCATATATCATTTTCATATTACATGGTTGGACCGGATCCGACATCGTGGCCGTTTGTCGTCGCAACATCAATTGTAGTTTGGACTTAAAATTTATCCCCATTTTATATTTAGGAGATGAAACAAACTACGCTACGCATTAAATAAGCTTTTTTTTCGAAATTGTAAATGTATGCATTATGCCCCTCCCCCCTGACATTTCTTTACGCCGCCTAAGGGAGACGTGCCCCCTTAGTTGGAAAGTCCTGCTGTAAAGTGTTCGAAACGTCGGATAATCAAACATCAAATGAAAACGCGATAAATCCATAAAATCTATAAAATAGTTTTATTTACAACTAGCAACCCGCCCTTGCTTTGCTTCAGTTTCAGTCGTCTCACCCGCGTAGTTCCCATTCCTGTGGGAATACCGGGATAAAATGTACTCTATGTTATGCCAGGATAATGTAGTATTCTAATGGTGAAAGAATTATCGAAATCCGTTCATTAGTTTTTGAGTTTATTCGTAACAAACATACAAAAATACAACGTTTCCTCTTTATAATAATAATAACTAGCAACCCACTCTCGCTTCGCTTCGGTTTCAGTCGCCATACTCGCGTAGTTCCCGTACCCGTGGGAATACCGGGATGAAATATAGCCTACGTTGCTCCCTGATATTAGAGATTTCCATTGGTAAAATAATTTTTGAAATCGGTGCGGTGGTTTAAGCGTGAAAGCGTAACAAACGAACACACTTACTTTCTAATTTATAATATTAGTAACGAGGTAATACTCGCGAAAACATCAGAAGTCATTAGGTTATGAGACCGTTTGGGCGGATTGTAATCAGACAAAAAAAAAAAGAAGGGTTTCACTTTAATTTATAATTAACTTATCGTTTAAAAATTGACTATAAAGCCGAGGATTATCTAAGATTGTGTGCTAGATTCCACATCTTACCTTTAGCCACAAGACGAGATATAGCTGATGTCACGTACTTATTAAAAATAATCAATGGATCTGTTGACTGTCCTACACTATTATCAAAAATAAGTTTTAATATACCAATCAGAGCTTCGAGACATCATACCCCCTGCCATCTCCCATTAGTATCTACTAATTACCGACAGAATGCGTTTTTGTGGCGAGCGAGCAATACACTGAATAATCAATATAAAAAACATAAATTCGATATATTCAACGCTAATACGGATGCGATAAAACGGACACTCAGTCTCGATTTTTTCACAACACATCAATAGGCTAATTTAATGTTCTCCGTTGTATTGTTTTATGTGAAGCATAGTAGTGAAGACCTGTTATTGGCTTTATGTATCTTAAATATGTTTTTCTAGATTTTTATTACTTTTAAGCTGTTGGTCTCCCGATGAATAAATAAATAAATTTGTCGCCGTGAAGCTAATACACAGCTGAATATAACATTGATTGATAGCCATCTATAAACGTTGTTTATGATACAGACTTTTTCTTTACCCATAAAATATGGCGGCACGGCATGCTAAAATTGTCACGCACGCATAATATTTGTTACACAAATCAATAGATACCTTTAATAAGTCTGCCTATGGGGTGATGGGTTATTATTACAATATGTTCTACCCGTTACTTAAGTCGTAAAGTTAGCCAAGGGAATGAGCAACTTTACTGAGAAATTCATAAGAATACATGTAATCTCCAACCACCCTGCGAAAATTGACGACTACTTATATAATTCTATTTTTTTTCATCGCAAACGGTGGCAAACGGGCAAACAGTGCAAGTGTATCAAGTGATGATACGTGTCGCTACCACTCATGGACCTTTGCCAGCCCGCTGCCTACCGCGAAGGAATGAGGTTTAGTGAAACTAAAGGCATCACCACCGTTTTCTTTTTGCCGGAACCCAGGCAACATACAAAATGAATATACATATTTAAACTTCTAAAAATAAAAAATACGTTAGGTAGTATAAATATAAACAAAAACATTAAATAAAAGGAATCAGATGGAATATATAATATATAATTTATGTACCTTGCAGTTGTCGTAAATAAATTTTTCTAAATGTTTGCTAGATTCAATATTTGCTGAATAGAACCCAGGTTTTCAATTCAACACTTTTCAGCATAAATTTAGTTGTTAATGTATTATTAATAACCAAATTCTACTATCATTATATACCAGTGAGTTTCGTAAAAAACGACTAAATATAAATATCCATATAACTTCTATATAAGAAAAGGTAAACTCGAAATAAAACCTTATACAAACACATCTGACCAGCGCGGTATATTAGGCCAATTACCTTTCTATTGTGGAGGACGCTCGAACCTAACAGTGGTGCAATCGAGAATCATGCTTAAAATTTATTTTTAAATCAGTTTAAGTAAAACACGAACACTTATAATATAAAACTTTGACTGTTTCGTATCCTTGAACCGTCGGCGTGACACGCTTACGTATTTTCAATAAAACCGTAATCGGCCTGACAGTTTCGTTACCTCGTTACAAGGTTATATAGTTTCGGTGTTTCAATGTCGTGTATGTATATGTTATTTTTGTAGGAGGTTGTGAAAATAAATACGTAGTTTTAATATTCATTGCACATATGGCGAAATGGTTAAGATATCGAGTTAGGGTTTGAACTGCATTTATTTTTTTTTATTGCCAACGGTAGCAAACGAGCAAGCAGCACACCTGATGGTAAGTGAAACTGTTGCATATGGACCTTTGCAATACCAGGGGCACAGCCAGGCCGCTGCCTACCGTGAAGGAAATACTCTTCTTAAACCTCGTTTAAAGAAGGACATGTCATAGCGCTCGGGAAACACAGCAGCAGGTAGTTCATTCCAGAGCTTGCACGTACGTGGGAGAAATGATCGCTGGAAACGTACAGTTGAAGACCATAACGTTTCCAGGTGAAATGGATGAACCCTGCTACGATGTCGAGTGGTACGTTGGTAGAATGGTGACGGTGGTACCAAGTCAAACAGTTCCTCGCAGCACTCCCCGTGAAAGAGTCGGTAGAGTACACAGAGTGACCCAAAGTCTCTCCGCTACTCCAGCGACTCCAATCTGTCCGTAAGATTGGGATCCCTGATGATTCGAACAACCCGTCTTTGCAGGGAGTCAAGTTGGTCCAGCTGATATTTGGGCGCACCTGCCCAGAGATGTGAGCAGTACTCCACATGAGGACGAACTTGTGCTTTGTATAGCACAAGACGCTGTCTCGATGTGAAGTATCGCCTGGCTCTGTTCAGGACGCCCAACATTTTGCTTGCCAATTTGGCTTTGTCCTCCAAATGACTCCCAAAGTATTAGGTTCGATTCTCACACAGGACAATTTTACCATTTGTTGTTCTGTGGTGTAATTTCGTTATCATCATCATCATCATCAGCTCACTGCTGGGCTTAAGGCTCCTCCAAAACAGGTGCGAAATTGGCATAATACATCATGCTGGTCAGACGTTTTGGTATAGCGTTTTATTAGTTAAGGAACTCTGCGCCGGTGGTCGGCCCAACGACGAAGGCGACGTGCTATATGGGTGGGTTACGGGTGTGCGTACTTACGGCCCTCTGTCGCCTCGGATAGAGCCGGGCGAGGAGTGCGCCGACCGTAGCCCACCCCCCCAAAAAAAAGTTTTATTAACAATAAGTTAATTTTATTAAGTTTGCCTTGCATATGATATCCCTTTGTCGTATTTTACAATACCCACAGGGAAGAAAGGAGTTGTAATTTAAGAAACGTTTGATTTTGTCGTTCCGTGTGTGGATGGAGTGAGCATATAATTTACGACCCTCTCTTTTACCCTTGGATGGCGCAAAAGATGACTAGGGGATATAAAATGTACATGTTTGTGAAATTATCTAAAATATAAGGATTGTTTCCTTAGTGTATTATCTATATATTAATACGTGAAGCAAAAACTTTGTAACCCTTTTTAGGAAAATTGCGTGGATGGACAAGTATGAAATTGGACACAGTTGAAGTATATAATGAGGAGAAGTGCATAAAACTGAAATTTATCTAATTATGGATTAGAAATACATTAAATTCATTAAAAAAGACATTACGCACACTACAACGCACACATGCGCGCGCTTATACACTTTTGTTTACGGTGAAACCGAATGTCTTCTTCTTCTTAGTTAATGGCAATGAGCTACAATAATATGAGCTATTGGTGCCAGTGTCGAGTATATTGATTATTATTCACGTCTTTAGTCTTAGTCTTTCAGTCAGTCGTTAGCATGACTTGGTGCTGATACAAGTCATGCGTCTCAGGAAATTTGGGCAGAATGTCAAAATGCACGTAATTCACTATTATATCATTTGCACTACATTTCAGAATTTAATCTGCATTATATTACATAAAATATCAGCAAAATTATTGAATATAACACTTTAAAACACTAAAATAATGTAAAGAATATAAAAGCGCTACATGACATTTTGACATTCGCGTCAAAAGTCCGAAACCGAATGTCAAATAATCATAATTATGATGACAATGTCTAATAGACATTTGTAATTATATATTAGTTATTAGTGAAATACAGATTTATCAATATACAATTATACATAAATAAAATTAAGAGAAAATTGTGCAGCAGAATAATTAATTAAAATGAATTATGGCCGAATTTCGACCACTCTGCGACCACTAGTATAGAGTAAATACTTGAAACGCAATGTCAACCGTAGTTACTCTGAATTGGGAGACTGGTTTTTCATTCCCTAGCCGTTTGGACAGTTGTAAGGTGACATTTCGCCATACTTCGTCATCATCATCATCTCAGCCCGTACATGTCCCACTGTGTGGCTCGGTGCTCCTCCATTATGAGAGGGAATTTGGCCTACTATACCACGCTGGTCAGACGTGTTGAGGTTTTGTTTCAAGTGTTCCTTCTTTTACACAGATATTATACCCCCTTACTCATCATTTATGATACCTACGGGCAAGAAAGGAGGTGATGAATATAATATGACAATATGACGTTATATATTTTGCGTAGTTGTCGTGTCATGACAACCGTTGAGATAAAAAAATGGTGTTTTATTCTATTGATATCCTTTAGATTCACGGGATCTTCCTAGGGAAGATACCCGGTCCTTTGAAAGGCCTACATGGGGATATGGATCCAACACGCAGAGGCCTTTGGAGAAATTTAATTTAAAAATGGGATGGGACGTCTACCTATGACACTCCACGTCTGCACATAACACACGTGGACTGCCAACGGTAGGTGTAAAACCATTGTGTGATGATGGTATCTAATATACAGTTATGGGGTTGAAGGTTCGATGGATTGGTCTAACTTAAGGCTATTGATTCAAAAACTATCGTCTGCCTTCAATACCATTATGTTTTGAACTTTGGCAGACGGTGACTCGCCAACTCACTGAATCGATATTATTATTAGACGATTATTATGAGACGAACTGGTGGTTCAAAGAAACACTTTAAATATTGTACGTATTGAGTCCCCGTAAGTGAAACTGCTAGTACAGCTAGTATACGTATATTAGCTACAGGCTTATATACGTAGGCGACTAGACGTTATGTGTGTGCTCAGTGAACGAGCTCTGTATATGAGTTGGCATAGCAAATATCGTCCTTTGACTACGTAAGGCCGTCCGCATATTGTCGACTGAATTAAATTTTTTCTTCTAAGATGGTTGAAAACTGTATTAGTTTTGATATTTTGGATTAGTTACTTGGGGCCAAAATGAAGTACCGGATATCATTTTTAGAGTTCCGTACTCGAAGGGTAAAAACGGGACCCTATTATTAAGACTTCGCTGTCTGTCCGTCCGTCTTTTTGTCACCAGGTGGTATCTCAAGAACCGCGATAGTTAGATAGTAGAAATGTATACAAATTATGTATTTCTGTTACGGCTATAACAATAAATACTAAAAACAAAATAAAATAAATATTTAAGCGGGGCTCCCACACAACAAACGTGATTTTTTTTGCCCTTTTTTGCTGGTTATAGATGATGGTACGGAACCCTTCGTGCGCGACTCCAACTCGCACTTAGCAGGTTTTTATAGAATATAGCATCATTATCAGCGTCATCCTTGTTCATACACGTCTCAATGCAGGGCTGGAGCCTCATAGAATAGGAGAGAAATTCACTTATTATGCTGGTCAGATAAGTTAGTATAGGGTTTTGTTTCAAGTTTTACTTCTCTTGCATATATGTTATATGCGTATTCGATCTCTTAGTCGTCTTTTACGACATCCACTGGCAAGAAGGTGGTGAATTGTATTCCTAGTCTGTCACCACACGGACATAATAAAACATAAAATTACACAGGAGTTCTATATATTATTAGCTGAACCAACAGACGTTGTGCTGTTCATATAAAATAAAAGGAGTTCTTCTTAAAATCGACAGCAGCGCTACCTACCGGGTCAAATTGTGAATCATTCATGAAATCCCTTGAACACACACAAAAAAAAAAATTCATCAACATCGGTCCATTCGTTTAGGAGAAGTTCAGTGATATATGTACACACGTACACAAGAAATAGATATATAAAGAAAATTAATACATAATATATAAAATTTCCCCCGACTGTTCTAATAGGATCTCGCTAAGCGTCGTTTAAATCGCAATCGCAAGTTTGTAGTAAGCCTATATTTGTACTCCATCTAAGTGAGTCTTTCTACATACATATATGTAGCTTAAGACATACGCTCGACATAATTAAAATCTATTCGCAAATAGACCCAAGTACCCTCAACTTTGAACTTCGTATTGAAGAACATATATTAATTAATATTCATTTGACATTTGGTTAAATGTTAGGTTATTTCATTCATCATTTCAGCTCGTATGCCAGCCTACTGCTGGGCTCATGTCTCCTTTGCAATAGGAAAGAAATTGATCTGCTATACCACGCTGGTTAGACGGGTTGACATATCGCGGTTGTTATTTCGAGTTTTCCTTTCGTTATATAGTTGTTTTACGTATATCTTTTTTTTTTTTTTATTGCCAACGGTGGCAAACAGTACACCTGATGGTAAGTGTTGCTGCCGCTCATGGACCTTTACAAGGCCGCTGCCTACCGCGAAAAAATGAAGGGAGTGTGAATGCGTGAATTGAGGCTTGTTGATACCCAGGGCACCACCAAAACCCTCCACACGCAAACACCCTCAGAAAGTTGGGCTTCCGGCTCTCTCGTTCACCAAACGAAGCGCAGTAACAAATTGCTACTACTCAGACGTCGATTTTCTGCGAGAGCGTAGTACTGCCCCGGACGGACCGGCCCGCGGCTGTAGACAGATAACTGTCGACAGTGTGGTCCTACCACTCTTAAACTATATATATCTAATCCCTTAGTCATTTTTTACGCCCACACTCCCACCACCACCAACGGGCAAGACAGGGGACGGGGTAAAAGCTATTGTTTTTTTTACAAGAAGATATCACCCTGCACTATGAAAATAATCCTTGTGTTGCGGGGACTTAATAAACATATAATTAAAGGACACAAATTACATCCAGACTCAGAACAACAAGCAGATCGCACAAAGTGGGATTCGAACCCACAATACTGGCACGGTAGGTCAGTATCTTAGCCACTACGTCATCTGTGCAGTCTAGTACTTTATAAGAACGAATAGATATAGTCATTATCATCATCGCAGCCCACATACGTCCCACTGTTGGGCTTGGACCTCCTCCAAAATGGGAGGGATTTTGACCTACCATATCATGCTGGTCAGACATGTTGGTATAGGATTTCATTTCGAGTTTTCCTTCTCTTGCACAGATTTTATCTTCATATTATATCCCTTAGTCATCTTTTACGACATCCACGGACAAAATAGGGAGTAGTGAATTGTATTCTTACTCCGTGGTGACGGAGTAAGAATACAAACGGAAAGATAAATATAAACGAGCATTAAATAACATGGTACCATACTCGTTTCAGTGGTACATAATACCAAGTTTATTACACAGCAGTTGATTTTATATATGTCCCGGTTATCCATTTCCGTTTAATCCGCCGTTTATATCGCACGGTTGCGTCTGACAGATGTATTGAGTATAATCTCGTTGAAAAATATGAGGAAAACTCCTGCTTACAATAGCGTTTAATATGATATGAAAAAAAAAATTGAAATCAAAATTAATTCCAAATGAAATGATCGTATATATTTTTGTTTATCCTTCTTTGTAATGTTTATCTTTTAAATCTTTTGATTTAGTTTGTTATCGGAATATAAAGAAAAGAGAAAATAAGGGAAAATATAAATTCAATCTCGTTTTACATTTGTAAGTATAACAAAAATTTATTAAAAACCAAGTTTTGTAGTCTATATTTGTAACAAAAGATAATTCAAAACTAAATTTTACAATTTATATTATGTATAACAAAAGATTATTAAAAATTAAACTTCAAAATCTATAAGTATAACAAAATTTAATTAAAACCAAACTTTTCAATCTATATGTATAACAAAAGGTAATTTTAAACCAAACTTTTCAATCTATATGTATAACAAAAGGTAATTTTAAACCAAACTTTTCAATCTATATGTATAACAAAAGGTAATTTTAAACCAAATTTTTCAATCTATATGTATAACAAAAGGTAATTTTAAACCAAACTTTTCAATCTATATGTATAACAAAGGGTAATTTTAAACCAAATTTTTCAATCTATATGTATAACAAAGGGTAATTTTAAACCAAACTTTTCAATCTATATGTATAACAAAAGGTCATTTTAAACCAAACTTTTCAATCTATATGTATAACAAAAGGTAAATTTAAACCAAACTTTTCAATCTATATGTATAACAAAAGGTAATTTTAAACCAAACTTTTCAATCTATATGTACACCAAAAGTTAATTAAAAATTAAATTTCTTAATCCATATGTATAACAAAGGGTAATTATAAACCAAATTTTACAATCTATATGTATAACAAAAGTTAATTAAAAACCAAATTTTACAATCTATATGTATAACAAAGGGTAATTTTAAACCAAATTTTTCAATCTATATGTATAACAAAGGGTAATTTTAAACCAAATTTTTCAATCTATATGTATAACAAAGGGTAATTTTAAACCAAATTTTTCAATCTATATGTATAACAAAAGGTAATTTTAAACCAAACTTTTCAATCTATATGTATAACAAAGAGTAATTTTAAACCAAATTTTTCAATCTATATGTATAACAAAGGGTAATTTTAAACCAAATTTTTCTATCTATATGTATAAAAAAAGTTAATTAAAACCAAATTTTTCAATCTATATGTATAACAAAAGGTAATTTTAAACCAAACTTTTCAATCTATATGTATAACAAAGAGTAATTTTAAACCAAATTTTTCAATCTATATGTATAACAAAGGGTAATTTTAAACCAAACTTTTCAATCTATATGTATAACAAAAGGTAATTTTAAACCAAACTTTTCAATCTATATGTATAACAAAAGGTAATTTTAAACCAAATTTTACAACCTATATGTACACCAAAAGTTAATTAAAAATTAAATTTCTTAATCCATATGTATAACAAAGGGTAATTAGAAACCAAATTTTACAATCTATATGTATAACAAAAGTTAATTAAAAACCAAATTTTACAATCTATATGTATAACAAAGGGTAATTTTAAATCAAATTTTTCAATCTATAGGTATAACAAAGGGTAATTTTAAACCAAATTTTCTATCTATATGTATAACAAAGGGTAATTTTAAACCAAATTTTTCAATCTATATGTATAACAAAGGGTAATTTTAAACCAAATTTTTCTATCTATATGTATAACAAAAGTTAATTAAAACCAAATTTTTCTATCTATATGTATAACAAAAGTTAATTAAAACCAAATTTTTCAATCTATATGTATAACAAAAGGTAATTTTAAACCAAACTTTTCAATCTATATGTATAACAAAGGGTAATTTTAAACCAAATTTTTCAATCTATATGTATAACAAAGGGTAATTTTAAACCAAACTTTTCAATCTATATGTATAACAAAAGGTAATTTTAAACCAAACTTTTCAATCTATATGTATAACAAAAGGTAATTTTAAACCAAATTTTACAACCTATATGTACACCAAAAGTTAATTAAAAATTAAATTTCTTAATCCATATGTATAACAAAGGGTAATTAGAAACCAAATTTTACAATCTATATGTATAACAAAAGTTAATTAAAAACCAAATTTTACAATCTGTATCTATAATAAAAGTTAATTAAAAATAAACTTTCATAATCTATATGTATAGCAAAAGTTTATTAAAAATCAAATTTTACAATTTATATGTATAACAAAAGATAATTAAAAATCAAAATTTACAATCTACATATATGTATAACAAAGGGAAATAAAAATAAAATTTTAAAATTGTATGTAGAACATTGCACTGTGTTGATAGAGTAATAATACGTTTACCACCCCCTTTCTTGCCCGTTGGCGTAGTAAAATGACACTATGTAGATAATATGTAAGCAAAATAAGGAAAACTCTAATTACAACTGTATAATTACCTACCTTTTTCTTATGTTTATTTTTTTTGGGGGTGGGTTACGGTCGGTGCGCTCCTCGCTCCGCTCCGTCTGGGGTGACAGAGGGACGTAAGTACACACACCCGTAACCCACCCGCGACACGTCGCCTTCGTCGTTGGGCCGACCACCGGAGCAGGGTGACTTGACGTCAGTGGTCGGCCCGACGGAATAATTACTTACCTGACCAGCACGGTATTGTAAATCAATTTCTCTGCCATTATGAAGGCAAACTATCAATTTAAGAAATGATAATTGTTATTTTTGCATATTCAAATTAATTGTTTGATCTTAAACAAAAATTTGTAAATTCAAACTTTTTATCTGTATAGCGATATGAAGCGTGCGGTGGCGATGGTTCACACTTTTGTGCACCCAAAAGGTACAAATATGGCACATATGGTATACATATGGCTCAAGGAAAGCGTTCGGTGAGGTTAACGGGAGTTCAATGATTTTTGTTCACACAAAAAAGTGCTCAACGCGTTTAAATAAGTATTCACTTAAAGAAACTGTGAGAGGGAGAATTACAGTAACAATTATATTTGTCACCAAACAGGTGACCCATAAAGCACGTATGTTATAAAAAAAATATAAAACTTTCACCCTGGAGAATTACCTTTATGTTATATGAAAGAGTAGATAATATTTATTTTGTCTAGACGAGTCGACGTCTAGTGTAAAATAAACATTATGTGACGTACTATGAATTTATTATACACGACGCGGCGCTGCTTGGAACTAATACTGAGCACTTACTTGTGTCCCTGAGATTTGGCAATGAACTAAAAGTAACACTTATTCACTTTTATATAAAGTGAATAGAATGTTGAATCACTGCTGGGCTTGGATCTTCTTCATCATGAGAGTCTAAATAATGCAATGATATTCGGGTATCATCATCATCATCTTGCCCTCCATCTCCAAATTACTTGGGGTCGACGCAATATGTCATCTATTTTGATATATTGCAAAAAGTTTCGGCAATGACTTTTATGACCGGCCGCCTGCCTGACGTCAACCTTCCTTGCGAATGTAATCGTTGACCCAAATGGTACCAGATGGAGTTGATCCGGGTCAATCTAGAGCTCTTAGTCGTCTTTTACGACACCCACGAGCAAAGCAAGGGTTAGTAGTATTCGAATCCAATGATAGTAGATAGTAGTAGAATCCAATGATATTCGGGTATATGTATATTAAAATATTTCGCGTGGTCATCATGATCGCAGCTCATATACATCCCATTGTTGGGCTCGGACCTCCTCCACAGTGGGAGAGAATTTGACCTACTATACCATGCTGGTTAGTCATGTTCTTATAGGGTTACATTTCGAATTTTCCTTCTCTTGCGAAGATGTTATGTGTATATTATATCCCTTAGTCGTCTTTTACGGCATTCACGGGCAAGATAGGGAGTGCTGAATTGTATTCTTACTCCGTCACCACACGGACGTCGCGTGGTGACGAAGATTAACAAGAATGCAATGCATTATCCACTTTTTTACTTGCGAGTGTAGTGGAAGCGCCATCGGGTGTGCTGCTTGCTCGTTTGCCAATGTCAAGAATATATTTTTTATTTTTCTTTAATGCAAGCGGTGGCAAACGAGCAAACAGTACACCTAATGGTAAGTGTTGTTACCGCTCATGGACTTTTACAAGGCCGCGGTCTACCGTGAAGAAACTGAAAGCAGTGTGAATGCGTACAATGAGGTTCGGTGATACTAAAGGTATCACTAAAACCTACCTCACGCAAAAACCCTCAGAAAGTTGGGCTTCTAGCTCTCTCGCTCACCGAACGAAGTGCAGTATTAAATTGCTACTACTCGGACGTCAATTTTCTAGGGAGAGTGTGGTATTATTCTGGACGGACCGGCCCGTGGCTATAGACAGACAACTGTCAACAGTGTGGTCCTACCACTACAAAAATTGCATAAATATTTCGCGTGGTAACGGAGAGAGAGCTATGCTCGGTATTTCTCTACGTGATAAAATCCGGAACACGGAAATCCGTAGAAGAACGGGTGTAACCGACATAGCCCGCAGGATTAGCACGTTGAAATGGCAATGGGCAGGCCACATCTCTCGTCGAACCGACAACCGTCGGGGAAGAAAGGTTCTTGAGTGGCGACCACGAATCGGACGGCGCAGCGTAGGACGACCCCCCCCTAATTAGGTGGGCTAACGACATTCTCAAAGTCACAGGGAACCGGATGCAAGTGGCGCAGGACCGTTCCGAGTGTCATTCTTGTGGGGAGGCCCATGTCCAGCAGTGGACATCTGTAGGCTTGATGGATGGATAAAACGGAGATTAATAATAATGCTATGCGTCATTCCCTGCCTTACCTGTGAGTATAGTGGAAGCTCCCTCAGGTGTGCTGCTTGCTCGTTTGCCATCATCAGGAATAAAAAAAAATAACATCTATGCAAGAGAAAGGAAAATAGATATCATCTTAGCTCATATATGTCCTATTGCTGGTTCCTGCTTCTTCCTCAATAAGAGAGTATTGGACTTAATATAGCGCTTCGATTAGACGTTTTGCTACAGGAATCCATTTTAGTGTTTCCTTCTTTTATTTAAATACCAGCAACCCGCCCTCGCTTCGCTTTCAGCCGCCTTGCCCTCGTAGTCCCCGTTCCTGTGGGAATACCGGGATAAAATATAGCCTATGTACGCTGTTATTATAGCTTCCCATTGGTGACAGAATTTTTGAAATCGGTTCTGTGGTTTAAGCGTGAATGCGTAATAAACAAAGAAACAAACTTGCTTTCGAATTTATAATATTAGTAAGGATTATACGTATATTTTATCCGGACATGAAGAAGTAAAATATGCTTATCAGGCTGATGGTACAGGTAGGTCAATTTCTTTCCTACTATGGAGGAGGTCCGAAACTAGCAGTGGGACGTATATGAGCTGAGATGATGATGACGATAATTACAAATTCTAATGCCTCTTAGAATAATAACGTATAAAAGGTAAGTCCGTGCACAAAAAATGAAGCATTTTAATTGGAGCCTAATGGAGCTTACGCCGGAACCGTTCCGTAAAGGTCACTGTACTGCAACGTAAGTACGCAACTCTTAAAAAATAAATAGGTAATTATGACGGTTTGTGCATTCAAATGGTGTCACAACACATTTGAAAAACATAAAAATGTTTTTAACATTACTTTTAAAAGTATTTCGGCGATTTGTATTAAGTAAAACAAAATTTGATTTCATAATTTACATAGAGGTATCCGTGTATACGTGTGTAATCGCCTGCGCGCATGTAGTATTTTTGGCTTCATATTTTTCATCGCTCGAAGTACCGACACTATCCTTCTGTATGTTATTATTCTAAGTAATGCCTAAAATTATACATAGGTACTAATCGATTAGATTTTTTTAATGACTCATTAGAAGTACGCCGTAAACTTTTCTCAAGGAATGCTATTAGGTAAACTGTAAAATTTCAAGCTGTCAACAAATCTGTTGATGTTTTTGACAACTACATGAAAATATTTTCACTGTCTAAAGTTTTCTCAACAAATGTCACTGTTCGCTGCTGACATTACGAGTTATAAATATTATAAAATGGAGCAGATTTAGCACTTTCATTATATATATATTATGTAAGAGGAGAATACCGGATCGAGTGTCCCACATGGAGCCGAGATGATAAAATTTTGGGAAGTAATTCTATAGAGTATTGTGCGAGTCAATATTTTTGTACAGCGCCATCTTTCGACGCAAGAAACAAGTGCACCGGAATAAATGATTACTAACTGTACAATAACAATCATAATTTTAAAACCTGGGTACTCAGTATTAACAGTTAGATGCTTACGATGCACGGGTTAGATGGGGATTGGCGGTTTGTATTCTTGTTCCATCACTATACAGATAAAATAGCCTTATTTTATCCAATATCCGACATATAGGTACAATTATTTTTATGATTCACAAAGGATTGTTCTCAATTTAGGTGTCTGTATTTGGATATTTATAAAGTCCCCTATATTTGTAAATTTCTAATGTCTTTTGCGAGAAAATTACGTATTTATTCATTAGAATAGTGCATTTGCCCTGAAAAAATGTTAATCACTACAACACTAGTCATAAAAAAAATTAAATGAAGTCGAGTAGTTTTTAAAAGAATGTTATATTAAACCTTATACCTAGTATTTCTGAAACAGTTCAGATTAATATCTCACAATAACATGTTACCAAACTACGAGTCGAGAAATGATTTATTAAAAAAAAAAGGTGTTTCCACCTCGGCACAGTCGCGCCGCCATTTTTCTTAGTCAACATTTCTCAAAGTTCACAATATAAATATTAATGGCCGCTACATATTTATGAATCCCTGGTACTCGGTGTTTTTATTTAATTCAATTATTTCCACGATTTAGCTCACTCCGAATTTCCTTGTTACATTTTCCGGGAAACATTTTCTGCATTATTTTTTGTTTGCTATTCGTCAGCGGTTTGTGTATGAAGTAAAAAATGAAGTACCGTGTAATAATTATTATCCTATGGGGCTAGCAAAAACTGGCTTTATTAGTAACTGGAATGTTAATTATAAAGGCGAATGTTTATCTATTAAGTTAAATCTATATTAAATATTTACATACCCACTAAACTGATTTTAAAAATTCTCTCTCTAATTGAACACTACATTATCAGTGAATAATGAGGGCTTACACTTCATCTTTGTATTCCCACGGAAAAGGATATTATGTGATTGAAACCATGAGAATATATCAAATAGTCTATCTAATCTCCGTGGATTTTTTTTAATCTTAACCGTTTGGTGGTTGACGAGGAAGCAACCCAACTAATAGTAAATGGCAACTGATACTAATAAGTAAACAACTAAATTATCATTGGTAATTGGCCAATTTCCTTGAAATGACGCTGAAAAGTATTGAAAACGTCGGGAAAGTAAAAATCAAATATATTAAATGCGATAAAATACTTGGAATTAGTTTTATTACATGCTATCAGACCCACGCAGCCTCGTTTTCATCACATTAAAGCGATAGAGAATAAGAGAGGATTAGAGAGAGAGTGTATCTTATAATGCGCAGTGCATGCAACAGAATGTCTTAAAAGTAATACATTTCTCCAGTTTTTGCAATATTATCCACTGAAGATTTGCTGCTATTGGTTTTTTTTTCAATTCGAACTAGTAGTTCCTGAGATTAGCGCGCTCAAACAAACTTTAGTTTTACATAGTATAGATGGCGTAGACTGCATAGATGGCGCATGATGATTTAGATAACAACCTACTGTGCCAATGTTGCAGGTAAAGCAGGACAACAATTTGTTGCTCACAATCTGTATATAATTTGTGTCCGTTAATTATAATATATGTTTGTAAAGTCCCCCGCAATACAAGGTTTATTTCCTTAGTTTAGGAAACATAAATTTCCTGGTTGCTGACTGAATGAAGAACTATGAAAAATTAAAACTAAGATATGTAACATTGCCGTAAACATCATAAATCAATATCTTATTAATTTTATGAAAGTCCTGTCGATAAATAAAAAGGAAATATTACTTTATCAGCCCGTTTACTAGACCACACAATTCCAATCACATTCTTCTTCTTAAACATTTTACCAAAATATTCAATACACAAATTCTATAAACGTAGTTAGATATCTACGTATCAAATGAGACTGATCTAAGCGGGGGAACAAAATGTTATCTCAACAATTCTATGTAAATTGCTGTATCTGCATAAGAAAGACTTTTCTATGTGAGGAAATTCTTTACGATTATTCACCCGTCGAGTAGAATAAGAAGTTTTGGAGGAATTTCGATGAGAATCATTGCACACCTGCTGAAGCCGGGTTTCTCCGGTTTTAATTGATTTTTTTATAACATACTTTCATTATCATTATTATTATTATTTGACTGCACATATGGCGTAGTGGTTAAGATAGTGATCTACAGCGCCAGTGTCGGGGGTTCGAATCCCACGCGGGACAACACTTTGTGCGATCCACAAATTGTTGTTCTGAGTCTGGATGTAATTTGTCCGTTAATTATATGTTTGTAAAGTCCTCCGCAATACAAGGATTATTTCCTTAGTGCAGGGTGATGTCTTAAATAAAATAAAAATAAATAAATTTAACTCGGCTTACATAAATTAATTAATCAAACTTTTTTTTTTTTTAATTATCATCATCGCAGCCAGTATTTCCAGTTTTTTTCGCCAGCCAAGTCGGGATTTCTTTTGGGAACTTTTTGAGTGAAAACAGCGGGATTCTTTTATCGAAAGCGGGACATAGTAAGAAAAATGTATATAATCAGAAGTTTTCAAATATTTATCTTTTTATTTGAATTAAAATTACGTTTACGTGACAATAGATAGCAAAATTAGCTATAGAAAATGTATTTCAATAAAAGTATAATATTTTAAATCAGATTTACCCTATCGTTAAATAGTTGAATCTTACCCCTCTCTCTCCTGCGCTCTTATCTTCATTACGCGACGAGCGGGTAGCCAGTACACCCTTGCCTGTGCCACCCACCCACGCTTCCTCAGCATACTGCGTGCATGGTCTAGTTATCTCCGAAAAGCGGGACTGAGGCTGTCCCGCGCGGGACATTTAATTTTGATTTATAAATCGGGACGTTCCGCCAAAATCGGGACGTCTGGCAACGCTGATCGCAGCCCACATACGTCAAACTTTGACTTATTATACGATCCTGGTCAGACATGTTGGTATAGGGTTTGCATATATCTTATGTGCATATATCCCTTAGTCGTCTTTTACGACATCCACGGGCACGATAGGGAGTGGTGAATTGTATTCTTACTCCGTCACCACGCTGAAAACACACTTTACATAGATTTAACGAATACAATAGTGGTAGGACTACACTGTTGGCAGTTGTCACTACAGTCGCGGGCCGCTGCGTCCGGGGTAGTACCACACTGAACAGAAAATCTACCTCTGACCTTGGTGTAGGGTTATATGTAGAGTTTTTTTGTATGAATGTTATGCCTTAGACAGTTCATTAGACAGATTTTTATTTCTAGTTTTCCTTATCTTGCCATCTTTGGTGATCTAATTTAATTTGCAAATAATATCAATATCTTAGAATAATAACGTATAGAAGGTAAGATCGCGCACAAAAAGTGAAGCATTTCAATTGGAGCCTAATGGAGCTTACGCCGGAACCGTTCCGTAATGTACAAGTCACTGTACTGCACGTACGTATGCAACTTTTAAAAAATAAATAGGTAATTATGACGGTTTGTGCATTCAAATAGTGTCACAACACATTTGTAAAACTTAAAAAAATTTTAACATTATTTTTAAAAGTATTTCGACGTTTTATGTTAATAAAAACAATGTTTGATTTCATAATTTGTATAGTGGTGTGCGTGTGTATGTGTGTAATCGTCTGCGCGCATGTAATATTTTTAGATTCAAATTTCGAACTTTCGAAGTTTCGACACTATCCTTTTATACATTATTATTCTAAGATCAATATGTTATTTTCATGTTTTGTATATTCATTAGTCCTCTTTTACGACATCCACGGGCAAAATAGGGTATGGTGAACTGTATTCCTAATTTGCTACACACAGAAGGTGTATCTTCTAAGTCAATTAGAGGAAGTTCTTAATCAATATCATTTTAGCATCATGAGATAAAATTTGGGTTCGTGTAAAAAACGTGCCCTAGATAAAAAAGTTGTTTACCTTTGCTCCACTACATTCAGAGGGGAGAATACGTAAATATATAACGTCTGTAAGCCGATGCATGAAGGGAGCCATGGGTCTCAGATATATCGCCGCTCGTAAAGTTATCTGGGGATTTCGTGGTGGAATAGCGAAGATTTTTGTGAAATACTGCCAGTATTGTTTGGTTTTTATATAGTGATATAACCTCGCTGAAATTGTTTTGGAAGCATACATGTTCCAAGTAATCTCTGAAAGCGTAAAAAATATGCTTTTGTTGAGGTAGTGAAAATTTTGAACGGATTGAACGTGAATTGTCGATTTTATAGCGAATTTCTGAAAGCTATAGGAAGTTCGATTTCTTGTCTGTTTGAAGCGAGTTTTTGAATTAAAACTATTTCTTTTTAGATTTTATCGCGTTATTATTTAATTTTCAATTGCCCAACATTTCGAATATTTTACAGCATTTGTGATCATGGAAAGACATTGCGTGCACTGAGTGTTTGAAACGTCGATGAAATTAAAATGAAATACAATCGCAATAAAATCCGAGAAAATAATTTTTTTGAAGTTATACTTCTTTAGGCGCGTTATGAAAAAATGATGAGAGTGAAATTTTAATTATGTGACACAAAATTAACAGTATGAAGTTGTCTGCTTAACCGCTCATTAAGTCTCGAAAAAAAAGCTACCAACAAAATAGAAATTGAACCTCGATATTAGTCGCGCATGTTGGTACGCTCGTCACCTCTGATCAGTTTTTTTTTTCTTTTTTTTTTAGATTTTTTTTTATTTTTTTTTGATATATTTTTTTTATTTTTTTTTCTTTTTTTTATTTTTTTTTTATTTCTTTTTCTTTTTTTTATTTTTATTTATAATTTTTTTTTTATTTTTTTCTTTTTTTTTCTTTTTTTTATTTATTTTTTTTTTATTTAGATTATTCTCTAAATTTGGTTTTTAATAATTATATATATATATATATATTTTAATGATGCCAAAGAAGTATAACTTCTCACGCGCGTACATAAGTACACGCACCCATTTTTTTTTTTTAAATGCGTATTAATCTCGTAAACATAAGAAATCATCGTATAAATTGATTTTCAAGCAAGTGTGTTCGGTGTTGTGCCTGACTAACAATAAGAGTACAATTCCCCCACCCCCTCTCTTGCCCGTGAGTATCATTAAAGACGACTAAGGGATTAAATATACATATAACATCTATGCAAAAGAAGGAAAGCTCGAAACAATACCCTATACGTCTGACCAATGTGATTATAGTAGGTCAATTTTACTTCTATTGTGGAGGAGGCTCGAGCTTAACAGTGGGACGGGCTGAAATGAACATGTGTAATATTATTTCAGTCATCATTTGCCTGACCTCATCCCACGTTAAGTGGGGTCGGCACAACATGTACTTACCTTCCATACCCTCTTTTCAGCCGTCATATCTGCACTCACCCTGTTTATACGCATATTTTCATTCATATAAAGCATTCATCTCTTTTTGAATCTCCCACGCTTCTTACGTTCATCCACAATCATATTGATATCCCTCCTTGTCACATGCCTTTCATCCCTGCTCATCACATGACCATGCCAAGACAATCTCGCGCTCCTAATCTTCTCTATCACTTGTGACACTTTCAGGCTTCTTCTAATATAATTTCAGTGTAATAATCTATAATTTTTAACAAAAAAATACCGACTTCAAACAGTAAACTAATAAAATTTTAAGAATTCCACCAATTTCTCAAGGATACCATCATAAGATCCTAACCTGATGACTATGGGACCACTTGGGAAGTATACCCTATCAAACAAAAAAAGAATTTTGCAAATCCGTCCAGGCGTCTTTGAGTAATGGTGAACATACACAAAAAAGAAAGATTCCGACGAATTGAGAACCTCCTCCTTTTTTTGAAGTCGGTTAAAAACATTATTGATATAAATTTCTATTGTAATCATTTCCCACACGAAACATACGATTCTTACAATATACCTTTCAACCTAATTAGGTATAATTATAAAAATTCTTGAAGAGTACTCGTCGGGCCACTGATTGTCGAAGGACCTCTAATTTACAGAGGTCACGATCATGCTACCGAGAATATTTGGAGGCCGCATGTAAAAAAAATATTGTTTGGTTAGGACTCTATGTTTACATAAGCATTGTGTTGATACACTTAACAAAACCAGTTTGAGGTCAGCTATTTTGTTGCGTTGTTTCACCTTACGTTCGGAATCTCGCCTTTGTATAAACATATATTTAGAAAATATTTTCGTAATAATTATTTGATTGCTATTTAATTTGCATTGTAAGAATGCTATTCAGTAACATATTTTCGTTCATGGGTTTAGTAAAAGACGGTTATATGATCGTGTATATTATATGATATGCAGATAATATTTATGCAAGACAACGAAAACTTGATATAAAACTTATGTCAACCCGCCTGACTAGCGTAGTAGGTCAGGAGTAGGATAGTAGGTCAGAAGAAGAGTAGAGTAGGATAGTAGGTCAGGAGAAAATTTGTTTTATTTGACACTCAATTCAATGTAATGATAGTATGTTGTAAATTAAGACCACTATGACGTATACGACTAAGGGATATAATATGCATGTAATACCTATGCAAGAAAAGGAAAACTCGTAATAGAACTCTATACCTACACGCCTGACTAGTGCGGAATAGTGAGTCAATTTCTCTTTCATTATAGAGGAGGTTCGAGCTGGGACTGGGACATGCTGAAGATGATGATGAATGCATATTTATTATTGTATTATAATTAAATCAATCATCATCATCATGTCAGCCTATCGCCGTCCACTGCTGGACATAGGCCTCCCTCATATTACGCCACAAAGTGCGGTCCTGTACCGCCTACATCCAACGACGTCCAGCAACTTTCATCAGGTTGTCGGTCCACCTAGTGGGGGCGTCCTACACTGCATCGTCCGATACGTGGTCGCCACTCGAGAACCTTTCTTCCCCAGCGGTTGTCGGTTCGTTGAGCGATGTGGCCTGCCCATTGCCACTTCAGCGTGCTAATTCTTCGTGCTATGTCGGTTACACCCGTTATTCTGCGGATTTCCGTATTAAATCAATACTTATGTTAAATAAGTTATTTAATAGTAGATTTATTTTTATGTATAAATGTATGACGGAGTGCAAGATACGTATAGAAGAGGAAATATTACAACAAGTACAAGAGTTTGTATATCTGGGATCTGTTTTTGCGAAAGATGGTAAATGTGAAAATGATATTGAAAGTAGAGTTTATAAGGGAGATATGGTGAATGGTGCTTTGCGCACCTTTATGGGCAGCCAGAGCCTGTCTAAGAAGGCTCGCCTGGCTGTGCATAGGCGAGTCCTTGTACCAACCCTAACGTATGGAAGTGAGAGTTGGGTATGGCAGAAGAAACACGAAAGTAGAATAAATACTGTGGAAATGAGAGCGCTGAGGAGCATGATTGGTGTGAAACTGAGTGAAAGAATTAAGAACAGTGTAATCAGGGAATGCTGTGGTATGAATGTTGATGTAGTGACAAGAATTGAGAAAGGTATGTTAAGTTGGTTTGGTCATGTAGAGAGAATGAATGAAAGGAGATTAACAAGAAGAATTTATAAGACGAATCTGAGCGGAAGTGTTAGAAGGGGAAGACCAAGGCGGATGTTCCAGGATCAAATCGGGGACGTTCTTAAGAAAGGCCAGGTTAGAAGTACCATAAACCGAAGAATATGCATGGGGAGATTAAGGAATGTGGAGGAGGCGAAAGTGGTATGTCAAGATTGTAGCAAGTGGAGGGAAGTAGTCTTTGCCTACCCCTATGGGAAAAAGGCGTGAATATATGTATGTATGTAGATTTATTTTTTGTAAAACATATTCAATTTACGCTTTATATTATACAGTTTCGTTTCTTTCAGGCGTCCCTGTTGTATGCTATATTTTTAATCAATTTTAGGGAAAGTAAGGCATGGTTATGTATTTATTTTCTATCCACATGCTATTTGTAACATGGTATTTATAATAACGAGGTGAAATGCGTATGTTACACCTTTTAATCCTCGGGGACGAGAGCGTGAAAGGTGTGAAACTATAAATAATACACGTTAATTATGTTTGAAATAATGTGTCCCGTTTAAATGGTTTCATTTTGCAACGATACCTCCATCTCGCCGCTGAGGGAATGTTCTAGATCAAAATGGAAATTACATTTGTTTTATACAGTTTGTTTTCATTTGTTGATGTTAATTAAATATCATTGAATAATTCGCGCGGTTTTTCAGAATTTCTCGTTGTTTTTTTCTTTGAATTTTTTATATTTTAATATTGACTTATCTATATTGTGATAGTGGAAGAGTGCAATTTACTATCTTCTTTCTTGTTTGTACCTACATGTGATAGAAGACGACTGAGGGATATTGGTAAATTCCCTTTAAATTCTTTAGTGTCCAATTAGCGCATACAAATATATAAATTATATGTACATTTGTAAAGTCCTTAGGAATACAAGGATTATTGTCTTAGTGCAAGCATAGTATAAGTTTATCAAGATAGTACTGCTGTTAGTATAGATAGTATATAGATAGTACTGCTCTCCTAAGTCATGTTTTAATACCACCAATGGCGTTTGCCATTTCATCGTGTCCAAATTGTAAATTATTAATTCTGTATAAGAAGATAGTTACAAGCTGTGTGGTGGCGTCTACTAATACTATTAACTTTTATATTCCTCGTAGGTGTTGTAAAAGCCGACTAACAGTTTTACATCGACCTAGGCCAACCCATATGATATCGTCATGTCGGCAATCACATTCCCAAGGCGGGTTAAAGTCGGACAGGTGAATGGTTGTAAAACTGTTGCTAATAATTTTTGTAATATATACCAAGAAACAAGAGTGGATGCTATGAGAGGAAATTGGCATAAAAGCAGGGTGATGATGAAGAGGGCAGTTATATATTATTAATTTTGACATTTTAATTTAAATTAATCGAAAACACCAATAACGGATCTGAATGTGACTGCTACTGATAACTCAGCGCATTTGTCTATTATTTTTAATATATAGTATTTTTTACTAAGAAATAAGAAACTCTGAAGTATATAGCACCTAAGCTTGCCAACTATGAAGGAAGAAATAAAATCATCTTCAAAAAAATATAAATCTAGACTGGAGAACCATCCTAATCAGTTGGCTGTTCAGCTTACAATACCAAACTGCATTAATCGACTAAAGTGACGTAGAATCCTGGAGCGCGACGATATGAACTGAGTCACCACATTAGATATGGAATACATTCCTAATGAGGCATGTCTCCGTCTGAATTCTATCCCTCACCACATCTGCTCATAGTCAGAAGGACTTGATAAAGCTAAAAAATAGACATTATTTTACTAAATTTTTATATAAACTTCTATATAACTTGTTCAATAAGTATTACCTTCAATGATGCCTTTGAAACTAAAACAAACTTAATATAATTCAATAGATTATGGCTGGATCACATATCAGAAGCGGCACACGATAGCGAGTTAACTACTAGAGCAGCCACCATGTTCCTAATTTGTCACTTGGGAATTTTGCTTTCAAATTCTCAATGAATTTTACTTCACATGAATTTATGCAGTGTAGCTTAAATCGATCTTTACAAACTGCTGAGTGGGGCGGGTATGATTAGATCATTTAGTTCTAGCAAACATAACGCCTTCACTCACATTCATTCACTTCAGCTCTTATTCGTCCCACTGTTCGACTCGAGCCTCCTCTACAATAGGAGGGATATTGACCTATTATACGGATTTTGGCGGGAATCTGGAAGTGTCATGTGGTGTTTTTTATTATATTCAATATCTTAGTGTTTTAACGTGTTATATTAAATGATTTTGATGGCATTTTATGTAATATATAGTGGCAAAACTGTTGAGGTATAGTGAATATGATATAAAATTGCTATACATACCTTTTTGATTCCACCAAAATTCTCAGAAGATATCCTTAACGTGGCCATTACACTGTTGAGGGCGACACTTTGACTTACTGACAGACCATTACTGACATGAAGAAACTGAGAACTTGAAAAGATAATTATAACTCGACACTGGCAAAAATGGCTCGTATTTGTAGTTGATTGCCAAGACAAAAAAGAAGAAGAAGAAGACCTATTATACGATTTTTGGCGGGAATCTGGAAGTGTCATGTGGTGTTCTTGTATTATATTCAATATTTTAGTATTTTAACGTGTTATATTAAATAATTTTGATGACATTTTATGTAATATATAGTGGCAAAACTGCTGAGGTGTAGTAAATATGATATAAAATTGCTATACATACCTTTTTGTTTCCACCAAAATTCTCAGAAGATACCCTTAACAGTGGCCATTACACTGTTGAGGGCGACACTTTGACTTACTGACATGAATAAACTGATAACTTGAAAAGATAATTATAACTCGACACTGGCAAAAATGGCTCGTATTTGTAGCTAATTGCCAAGATAAAAAAAGAAGAAGAAGAAGACCTACTATACCACGCCAAGTTTTCCTTCTCTTACAAAGATGTTATATGCATAATTAATCCCTTAGTCATCTTTTACGACATCCACGGGCAAGAGAGGGGGTAGTGAATTGTATTCTTACTCCGTCACCACACGGAAAACGCACCCTCAGATAAATTAAAAAGTTTAACTTGTATGAAGCTAATTAGTTGATGCGAAACTAATATATCGTTTTAAAGTCGTATCATGATATTGTTAAGTGGTCCTTTTCACAAAATTACAGTTATAAAAGTGGTATGAAAACGCGTCAGGAATTTTAATTGAGTTGCTCGTTTTAAACGGTGGAGCAAATTGCGAGCGTAAGCGTTCGCTTAGAGAAAATGGTCCATATAAAATAAAACTGTTGCTTAGGAATTAATTTAAATGGAAATTTATGAAGATTAAATTTGAGACATTTAAGTCAGTATTGGATATATAAAAGAAAATTGATTTTATGTATTCTATCCTACTAATATTATAAACGCGAAAGTTTGTGAGTATGTGAGGATGTGAAGATGTTTGTTGCTCTTTCACGCAAAAACTACTGAATGGATTTTGATGAAACTTCACTATATATAGCTTACATATCCGAATAACATATAGGCTATAATTTATCCCGATATTCCCACAGAAAGAGGAACTGCGTGTGAAACCGCAGGGCACTGCTAGTATGAACATAAATGCGAAAAAATATTCGAAAAGTTCGTAAAATATCTTTTTATTTGATATGACTTATTAATTGAATGAAAATAATTTTTCAGTTGCACGTATGGCTTAGTGGTAAAGATACCTTGCAATGTGTTGTGGGATGGATGCCCACGCAGCACTTTGTTCGATCCATAAATTGATGTTCAGAAACTTGACGTAATTTGTGTTCGTAAATTGAAAATTTGAAGAAATAACTCTGTAGGGAAGGGCGTTGCAATAAAAAGCCAAATATGTATACTACAGCTACTAGTTAAATTGACCTTTAAAAAATACCTTTGACTATGCAGTTAGTACTCAATTGCCGAAGTTATTCCACCGACATTGAGATGATATATAACCGTCATATAATATCTGTCAAAAAATCGCCTGTATATGAGAAATTATTCACCATCGTCGTCCTGCTCTTATCTCTATGTACTTGAGGTTGGCACAATATGTACTTTTCTTTCGTTATTCATATTGTAGAAGTATTGGCAATAGTTTTACTACCGGCCGCCAGCTTGACCTCCCCTTTGGGAACATAGCTGTTGAGCGGTCGACAACAGATGGAGTCCAGGTCTATATAAAGCTCTTAGTCGTCGTTTACGACAATTCCTACCAATATTTACTGTTTTATTTCATCAAAAGTTATTAATATATAAACATATATTACAATGACAATTTTATAAAATTAACCTCTATCGCTACCGCCTATGACTCTTGTTCAAATAACTAGCGGATCACCGAAAAAGATGGCGTTCACAAAATATATACCTAATTTTGTATACGATCGTGATTAAAACAGACAGGCAATTTCGAGACTAGTAGATTGTTTCAAAGTTTATTTTTGTGTATCAAATATGTAGATTTTGTTCTATTTAATATAACAAACGGTAACATAAAATGTGTTAAAATAATTTTACACTAAAGTAATTGAGATCACAATTTTTTTATGTGCCAGTTTGTTACAGACTATGTTTCCCGCATTGGGTAGGCATATATCCAATGGTAGATGTTGATGGGCAAATGAATAGAACGAAAGAAAGAAAGACATAGCTATTATTTTATTTTGTAAACCTCACAAATTCACTTATCTATATACCCACCTATACAAAAATGAATGTGTATGTCCTTTATAGAATCGTTAACTATGCATTTGATCATGCGGTGATCTTCAGCAGTGTTCTATAGGAGCCCACAAACGTTTCTGAGTTATTTCCACCCGAGCTAGTGGAACCGCTAGGTGGCATAGTGATCGCTTTCAAGGGGAATTCCTTTCACTATTTTGGATGTGAACATCTATAAGCGAGGATGAATATGGTCGTTAGCGTGGCGTTAACGCCACGCTTGGATACATATGTGTAACGAAATCATAACCTATTTTAAAATTTTGTATAACGCCATCTAACGAGCTCATAATAAATTATTAACGTAAATACATATCTATAGTATATACTAATGAAAATAAGTGTTTATTGAATAAAAATCATCATTTTCTGGAAAAAAACCTTAAGGGGTTAGGGGTAGTCAGGAGCGTGAATAAATGCCATTTTTCAATATTTTATTTTTATCAGTAATTATTTTTATTTAACAAAAGTAAAAACATAGTATCATTCTATCATGTTTCAACACGACTTCTCTAAAATTTCAAGAAAAAATATTAATTATTTTAAAAGTTATGGCGGTCTATGTTGAACAGGTTTTAATAATGGTTTCTTGCGGTGACCATCACAACTCCTTGGAGATTCATCTGAAATCAATGAAACAAAAAAAAATACTTTTATAAATAGATAATCTTGTGCCTGATCGAAGCTTTTATTTTTTTTTCAAAATTAACAAAATGGCGGCCTCAGGAAATTTGTTTTCTGATTTCCGGGTAAAAACCAACAGTTACTTAATTGTTTATAAAAAATCGAAGTTTAAAAAAAAACAAAAATCCTTCGATCAGGCACTAGCTTTTTATGTTTTCTAAAAGCTGTATAAATTTCATTAAAATCTATCGAGCGGTTTTTGAGTTACAGTGGTCACCAGTTCAAAAAACATAGTTTTGAGAAAAACGCGTTTAAAGTTTTACAGTCGATTTATGTAGTAGTATATAGTAGTATATAATAATAAGAATAATTTCATTACTTACACTGAGTCATCTATTCCTGGACCATATAACAGTTCTTCAGCCGTTGTCGAAGTTTCTAATACATCAATTTGTTGTTAGCACGCCGATCATCTATTTCTATACGTGTATCTACTTTTTTTCTTTTATTCTTCGCTGTATAACTCGAAAAATATTTGTCGCATTCACTTCAAATTTTCAGAGAATATTTTTAAGATACTATACTTTAAGAAAATGTAAAAAAGAAAAATCGATTTTTTGGAAATTCTGACTACCCCTAACCCCTTAATATTTTATTAATACTTTATGCCATATTAGTTCCTGTCGTAATCTGTTTATTTATGTATATATACTTGTAAAAAATAATATCCATGTTTCACGTCTCCCAGGCGTCCTGAGCGACGGCTCCCTTTTTTAGATTTGAATAGAATAACGTCTGTTAGGTCAGCTAGTCTATACCAATAAATAAAATTGGAGTCATCATCATCATCATCTCAGCCGATATACGTCTCACTGTTGGACTCGGGCCTCCTCCATAATGGAAGGGTAATTGACCTACTATACCACGCTGGTCAGACGTGTTGGTATAGGGTTTTATTTCGAGTTTTCCTTCTCTCGCATAGATGTTATATGCGTTTTCTATCCATTAGTCGTCTCGTACGATCACCCACGGGTAAGATGGGGGGTGGTGAATTGTATTCTTACTCCGTCACCACACGGTAAATTGTAAATTGGAGTGTCTGTTTGTAATGTCAAAATAATAAGCTTTTTTTATGCTCACACGGTTATTTGCACTATACACATGGCTAAAAATCACTTTATATTTTTTTTGTCTGTCTGTCTGTCTGTTTGTTCCGGGTAATCTTCAAAACGGCTGGACCGATTTCAAAAATTCTTTCACCAATGGAAAGCTATAATATCAGGGCGTAAACTAGGCTATATTTTATACCGGTATTCCCATGGGAACGGGAACTACGCGGGTAAATCCACTAAAACCGAAGCGAAGCGAGGGCGGGTTGCTAGTATAGAATAAAAATAAACATTAGCTAATAACACGATTATCCGTATGGTGATGGAGTAAGAATGTAATTCACCACCTCTTCATCTCCTCATCTTGCCTGTGGGTGTCGTAAAAGACGACTGAGGGGACTAATATGCATATAACATCTATGCAAGAGAAGGGAAACTCGAAACAAAATCCTATATCAACCTGTCTGACCTGCTTAGTATAATAAGGTCAATTTCTCTCCTTTGTCTGGGGATCTATATGAGCCGAGATGAGATGACCTCTTTTTAATAGACCTGCAGACCTGCAGTAAGGATATGAATCCTGTATTGCCTTTTAATTAATGGACCCAAATTACATTCAGAATCGGATAACTCGTCTGACCAGAGTGGTCTTCAGAACCAGAGTGGCATAGTAGGTCTCATCAAGTCTATTTGTGGAGGAGGCTCAAGCCTAACAGTGGGATGTATGTGATCAATAATTCGAAACTCGAGAGTGTACGAGATTAAAATATGTACCAATCTCGATTTATGATAAAATATCTGGTTAACCGAACTTTGCTCGGTATAATTTTTTTTCGTAAATTCTATTTTTGAACTCATTTAGATGTACTTATATTAATAAAAAATAAAAAAAATCTCGGAAACGGCTCTAACGATTTTCATGAAATTTAGCTTACTAGAGGTTGCCGGGGCCAAAAAATCGATCTAGCTAGGTTTTATTTATAGAAAAAGTTATTTTGTCAGTGTTTTAGCTAATCAATACAATGACATAAAATGTCAATAGAATTAACAACGAAGTTATAGGGGGTCGAAAATGGCCTGAATGGCTTCGAGAAAAGTATGTTACGGCAGTTTTGCGTTTGGCCCGAAATTTTTTTTTGCTCGACTTGGCGGGATATGGGCAGATATGGATTCAAAGTTCCCCGTCGCCGTCAAGAGTGACAATAGCTCAGTTGAAAAGATGTCCATTCAAACAGCGTGAGATCGAATCTCGGTGTTATTATTATTATCTTTTTCCAATTTTTGATATTTTTTTCATTATGTCATCATTTTTACTTTTTATTAATATACACGGTGACTTTTTTATCGTCTTAAAAAAAAAACATAGAGTATCCGACCAAAGAAACATATCTAACATATTTAAATGTTCAATAGTGGCAGTTATAAAACAATAATAAAATAAAATAAAGTTAATATTTTGTATCATGTTCACATTTTAAATAAAAGTAATCATGCGGCATTTCGTTAGCCAATCATAGGTATGAAGTCCACGTGGACGGCTTTTACAAAGCGTAATTCCCTACGCTAGATACCTAACAGGTATCCTTTGCGATACCCGATTGGCGCCGCGGTCAAGCGGTCGTAGTACCTACGTACTACATCAGCTGTGTTGAATACCTATGCGCTCGATACATGTTGTTTCCTTACTATTTTAATTAGTAATTATTTATAACTTTTATTAAAAAATATTCTAGTAAATATTGTTTTTAACCTTTTAATTGTACGAATGAATAGTAGATATTGGATACTTTAATTGACCTGCTTTTGTAAGACGTCATAAATGTCATCGTGTATATCTAAATAAGTTCGTCAAAAATACAATTCACGAATAACGGTCAACCAGATATTATAGGTATATATGTATACAAGAATCGCTCGTTTAAAGATATAAGATACAATACTGCAGCTCTGATATTCTGACGGGTCCGTATAATGAAAAAGCAAAACAACGCTGTTGACATTTGTTTGTCTACAACCGCGGGCCGGTCCGTCCGGAGTAGTATTACCCTGAGCAGAAAATTTGTTGAAAATTTGTTACTGGTCTGCGCTTCGTTCGATGAGTGAGAGCGGCGGCAGCACAACTTTCTGAGGGTGTTTGCGTATTTTTTTTTTTTTTTTGGGGTGGGCTGCGGTCGGTCGGCGCGCCTCTGCACCACTCCGTCCGGGGCGACAGAGGGGCTTAAGCACGCAACACCCGCAACCCACCCGAACACCACGTCGCCTTCGTCGTTGGGCCAACCACTGGAGCAGGGTTACTTGTCATCAGTGGTCGGCCCGACGGAATACCCTCTACCCGGGGCACCCTCCCATCGACCGACGTCCCCTCCTCGGGGAGGACGTCGGTCTTTCCTCACGCGGTCGGCCTCTCGGCGGGTGACGGACTAATCCCCGGTCACGTCACCCGCGACCTCGGCTAGGGGGTGTTTGCGTATGGTGGGTTATAGTAATGCCCTTAGTATCACCGAACCTCAATGCACGCATTCACACTCCCTTCACTTTCTTTATGGTAGGCAGCGGCCTTGCAAAGGTCCATGAGCGGCAGCAACACTTACCATCAGGTGTACTGCCTGCTCGTTTGCCACCATTTGCAATAAAAAAAACCATGCTGGTCAGAAAGGTTGGTACAGGGTTTTGTTTTGTTTGTTGTTGTAGCCTTCCCCGCGTAGTTCCCTTTCCTTCTCCTTCTTGAGAGTACCGGGACAAAACTAAGCCTATGTTACTCCCTGACTAGAAAGCGATAATAACTTTCCATTGATGAAAAAGTTTTTGAAATCGGTTCGGTGGTTAAAGCATGAAAACATAACAAACAAACTTATTTTCGCATTTATAATATTACTAAGAATGCCTTATATTTGTTTACTTATTTTCGCTCTATTATTTTCTAGATTAAAATCTTGTTGTTTCTAGTATGAATGTAACTCTCACGCGAATTAATCGTAAGCGTAAACTAAAATAAACTAATTAGACTTTTCAACTGCATACAATAAAACTGGTTAACTTTTTTATGCTCGTATACAGCAGATGGTGACCGTTGCAACGAAAATAAAAAATAGGTACAACAATGCAATGTTTTAGCGGTATCAAAGTTGTTCTACAGACAAACATACAGCTATGTAATTTGCAGTAGTTGAGGAATTATTTAAATTAGTTTTACTTTTTTGACAGGTGTTTTATATTCTATTATTGTACTTTCATGTTATTTTTGTTTTATAAATAATCTGTATTCATCATCATCATCATCATCACAGCTCATATTCGTGCCACGGCTGGGCTCGAGCCTCCTTCACAATGGGAAGGATTTTGACTTACTATACCACGCTAGTCAGACGTGTTGGTATAGGGTCTTATTTTGAGTTTCCTTTTTTTATATAGATGTTATTTGCGTATCATAATCCGTTAGTTGTCTCTTACAGCACCCGCGGGTAAGACTAGGCGTGGTGAATTGTATTCTTACTCCGTCACCACATGGAAAGATCTGTGTGCTTACTCTTGAATCTCGTTTTCAATCCTAAATCCAATCGCAGCTCGAATTTGAGCAATTTGGTACTCTTGAAAGCGACACTAGAGCACAACCGAAATCAAATACGGTGGATTTTTTTTAAAACTAAATGAATTCGACTCTCGTCGATTAAGTCAAATAATTGCTTCTCTCGACGTGATTTTGACGTAGTTTAAAATCGTTAATGTTGCACAATTTCAAGAAAGCGTCTTTGTAGTGATCGAGTTCGATAACTTCATTAATTTAAAGTAATAGAATACGGCACATTTGGCGAAAATAACAACGGCAAATGAGAAGAATTCATTCTCGATTTTATTTAAGGTACTCTTAAATTTAAATATAAGTTTGGTGAGATTGGAATTGAATCGGATTCGAAACTTGAATTGATTTCAAGGGTAAGCCCACTGTACTAGTGGTTTTAATATATAATTAAACTATTACACAAATGGCGTACTGGTTAAAATACCGACTTACCGTGCCAGGGTTCGGGGACGATTCCCACGCAGGGCAATACTTTGTGCACTACGCAAATTGTTGTTCTGTGTCTAATTGTAATTTGTGTTCGTCAAATTGCATGTTTGTGGACTCCTCCACAATACAAGGATTTCCTTAGCGTTGGGTGTTTTCTTTCATCATCGTCATCTCAGCCCATACATGTCCCACTGTTGGAATCGGGCCTCCTCCACTATGGGAGGGAGATTGACCTACTATACCACGCTGGTCAGACGTGTTAGCATAGGGTTTTGTGTCGAGTTTTCCTTCTTTTCCCTTTGTCGTCTTTTACGACACCCACGGGTAAGAGAGAGGGTGGTGAATTGTATTATTACTCCGTCACCACACGGAAAACCACCCACACGGTACAGGAATGACATGGGCATTTGACATGACTTTCGTCTTGTCCATGTTTATTCGTAAACCCACTAGTTGGGATACTCTTCTGAGATATGCAAGGAGTGATACATAACAGAAATTAAAAACTTTGTAAACAACTATATCCTCTTGCACATTAATATTTACAACGCACTATTCTCCAGGGACAATAAATTCTGGTTAAAACTAGTTCTAAACGCTTAATTCCGGTAAAAACTAGTCTAAACTTATTTGCGGATGATAACTGCGAGAATCGTGACCCAGTTATAACCGGTTCAGGATGGTTTGGCTCGTTACTGTGAACGGAAACTTGCTGCGAGCACATCTCATGCCCGTTTAACTTGCATTGTCGTCCATAAATAACAATTGCATTTTGATATTATATTTGATATATTTCTGTAATGACGTAGTATGAATACAATTCATCGTCTTTCTTACCCGTGGGTGATTGTAGAAGACGATTAAGAATCGTAAAAGTAGGTAAAATTAATTCAGGAGAGGGAAACACTTGATATAAAACCCAATACGAAGCCGCTTCATTAGTGAGATATAGTAAATCAACCTCCCTTCTAAGGTGGAGGAGGCTCGAGGCCAGAAGCGAGATGAATGTGAGCTGAGATGATGATGATGATAAGGTCTTTGTGTGTGTATTTTTTCATAAAAAGAATAGTCATTAAAAATGTTGCAGCTGCCATTAGTGAAATACCATTGGATTATGCATTAGAGTATTGAGGACTCCTGTTGGACGTAGACCTTCGTATTACAAAGGTCCATCCATGTGCGGCATTATCACTTACCATCAGGTGTGCTATTACTCGTTCGGCACCATCAACGATACCAAAAAACCAAGGAGGGTATTTGACTCCCTTATAATACATTTTTTTTACCTTACTGACTATACAGTTTACGTTATTGAGGTACTAACTATTTACTTAACATAATTCGCTACATAGCATCAATAGTTTTAGAATAAAGTGAGGATTTTCCATATAAATTTTAAAGCTACATCTCAGCGAAATCTTCTTTATCCGAGCTCAGGCATCTATTAGAGTGACAATGATTTGTTTAAGTTGTGGGATAAAGTATTATATTTGCAACAAGTAAACAGTGGCCTAATAACAACGTATGACGCCAGTGGCATATTCATATAGGACTCTTCTAGCCAGATTTAATTGTATTAAATTTAGAGAAATTATACAGATTTAAAATAAAACTACGGATTTTATCGCGTTTGTATTTGACTTTGGATTAGTCAGACTAGGCAGACTACTAGATTTAGGCCGCCCGTGACCATGAACGCTGCAAAGTGTTCGAAACGTCGGACAATCAAAAATCAAATACAAACGTGATAAAATCCGTAAAGTAGTTTTATTTAAAATGTGCAATACTCGTGAAAACATCAGGAATCATTAAATTATACAGACATGACGTATTACAATATTAAATTATTAATTATACAAAACAATTAAACAGTACTAAGATTAATCCTATTATCGTTTTGTTAATTGATGTGAATGAATCCACTCCGTGTGGTGATAAAGTAAGGATGCAATTCACCATTCCCCTATCTTGCCTTTAGGTGCCGCAAAAGACAAATAAGGGATACAATATGCGTATAACACTTATATGCAAGAGAAAGAAAACTCGAAATAAAATCCAGCACGTTTAATCAGCGTGGTATAGTAGTTGAATTTCCCTCTTACTGTGGAAGGACTCGAGCCCAGGGTAACGTGTATGAGCTTAGATAGAGCTTATTATAATGTTTGGGATATCTCTGTACGAGTAAAAGCTTGGTTCCCCTACCATCCTGTGACCTGATTCTGTGTATTTTCTTAGGACAAAGAAAATAGAATGTAGCACTACGCGAAGGATAATATCGTGTTATATTTAGAATTTATATTATATATATTTATATTACTATATATTGTAAAGAAAACTTGCTGTGTGGTAGCGGCTTCGAATACTACCAACCCTTGCTTTGCTCGTGGGTGTCGTAAAAGACGACTAAGAGCCCTAGATTGACCCGGACCAACTCCATCTGGTACCATTTGGGTCAACGATTACATTCCCAAGGAGGGTTGACGTCAGACAGGCGGTCGGTCAGAAAAGTCATAGCCGAAACTTTTTGCAATATGTCAAAACAGATGACATATTGCGTCGACCCCAAGTAATTGGGATAAGAGCAAGATGATGATGATGATGTAAAGAAAACTTTGTTACGGATTTTATCGCGTTTGTATTTGATTTTTAACAATAATACTCCGCCCGTGATCATAAAAGCTGTAGAGTGTTGAAAACGTCGGGCAATCAAAAATCAAATACAAATCCGATAAAATCCGTACAGTAGTTTTATTTACAATGTATAATACTCGCGTAAACATATGGTTTTATTTACAATTTATAGATACTATTCTGCGTTTATTAGTGGCAACTTTACATAATATATTTAGTCCGTGTTTTGTTACGCTTCCATCAGTAAACGGCTTTTAAAAATTCAATAGGAAGTTATATTATAAGCTACATTAGGCTATACTTTTATACTCGGATTCCCACCGAGATGGGATTTACGCGGTAATAACCGCGGCAATTTGGTAGTTTATACATATAAATAAAAATGTAAAATAACTACTTTACTAAAATGACATCGTGTTCATATATTTTCTGCTTATTTTTTTTTACTAAAAAGACATCGGGTTCATATATTTTCTGCTTATTTTTTTTACTAAAAAGACATCGTGTTCATATATTTTCTGCTTATTTTTTTTTACTAAAAAGACATCGTGTTCACATATTTTCTGCTTATTTTTTTTTACTAAAAAGACATCGTGTTCATATATTTTCTGCTTATTTTTTTTTACCAAAAAGACATCGTGTTCATATATTTTCTGCTTATTTTTTTTTACTAAAAAGACATCGTGTTCACATATTTTCTGCTTATTTTTTTTTACTAAAAAGACATCGTGTTCACATATTTTCTGCTTATTTTTTTTTACCAAAAAGACATCGTGTTCATATATTTTCTGCTTATTTTTTTTTTTACCAAAAAGACATCATGTTCATATATTTTCGGCTTATTTTTTTTGACTAAAAAGACATCGTGTTCATATATTTTCAGCTTATTTTTTTTTACTAAAAAGACATCGTGTTCATATATTTTCTGCTTATTTTTTTTACTAAAAAGACATCGTGTTCATATATTTTCTGCTTATTTTTTTTCTAAAAAGACATCGTGTTCATATAATTTTTTTTTTTACCAAAAAGACATCATGTTCATATATTTTCTGCTAATTTTTTTTGACTAATATGACCTTGTGTTCATATATTTAATAATAATAATAATAATATCTTTATTTCGGACACATAGTCCATAGATTGTTAGTAACATATTTTCTGCTTATTTTTTTTTTTACTAAAAAGACGTCGTGCTCATATATTTTCTGCTTATTTTTTTTTTTACTAAAAAGACATCGTGTTCATATTTTTGCTGTTTATAAATAATATTACAATATCGTTTTAGCTTTCTTTCTGTGTGGTGACGGAGTAAGAATACAATTCGCCGCTTCCTCTCTTGCCCGTGGGTGTCGTAAAAGACGACTAAGGGATTAAATATGCATATAACATCCAGGCAAGACAAGGAAAACTCGAAATAAAACCCTATACCAACCCATCTGACTAGCGTGTTATAGTAGGTCAATTGCCCTCCTATTGTTGAGGAGGCTCGAGCCCGGCAGTGAGACTTATATGAGCTGTGATGATGATGATCCTTTTAGCAAAGAAATATACTTAAAGAAGAATATTTTAAGACTATATTACGTAAAATAAATAAGTAAATTTTCTAGTGCACGTTCATTCATCTATCTAATTGTGAGATAGTTTCTTAGTAGTTATCTGAGACAGCGCTCTATTTAATTAGGATAGTGCAAGTTTTTAGTACAAAATACGATACAGCACCTCATTTAGAATTTCTTAAGAAACTTATAAGATATTTTCATAAGTGAATCTTGTTTCTTAAGATGAATACAATCTTAAAAATGTTTACTAAAATTTTTATTTTCGTAAAAATTTCAGAGTAGTATTTGGATAAATTCTTACTTTTGCATACTAATATTATAAATGCGAAAGTAAGTTTGTTTGTTATGCTTTCATGCTTAAACCACTGAAACTATTTAAAAAATTGTTTCACCAATAGAAAGCTTTTTTTTTTGAGTGGGCTGCGGTCGGCGCGCCTCCGCACCACTCCGTCCAGGGCGACAGAGGGGCTTAAGCACGCAACTCCCGCAACCCACCCGAACACCACGTCGTCTTCGTCGTTGAGCCGACCACTGGAGCAGGGTTACTTGTCATCAGTGGTCGGCCCGACGGAATACCCTCTACTTGGGGTACCCTCCCATCGACCGACGTCTCCCCCTCGGGGAGGACGTCGGTCTTTCCTCACGCGGTCGGCCTCTCGGCGGGTGACGGACTAATCCCCGGTCACATCACCCGCGGCCTTGGCTAGGACGGCATTGCACGCAGGTACTCCCGCCTGCGCCGTCCCACACCAATAGAAAGCTATAATATCAGAGAGTAACATGGGCTATATTTTACCCCGGTATTCCCACGGGAACGGGCACTATGCGGGTAAAGCGACTGAAACGAAGCGAAGCGGTCGATTGCTAATCCTTACTAATATTATTAATGCGAAAGTAAGGATGTTTGTTTGTTTGTTACGCTTTCACGCTTAAACCACCGAACCGATTTCAAAAATTCTTTCACCAATGGAAAGTTATAATATCAGGGAGTAACATAGGCTATATTTTATCCCGGTATTCCCACGGGAACTACGCCGCGGGTAAGGCGACGGAAACTGAAGCGAAGCGAGGGCAGGTTGCTAGTACTTTTATAAATGTTGAGTATATAATGCTTAAATATCAGGTTGACCGAGCTTCGCTCCGAATATTTTTGTAGAATTTATTTAGATATATATTAAAAAAAAATAAAAAATAAATAATGAAAAATATATAAAAAAATTACAAAAAGAGTAATAACAACGAGATTCGATCCGACGCTGTTCGAATCCCAAAATTATCAAAATTTGAACCGATCAACGTCCCACCTGAGCTATCGTAACTCATGACATTGACATCGAAATTTGAATTCATATTCTTTTAATATTTAATGTCATTGTATTGTTTTACTAAAAACACGGACAAAACAACATCTTATATCTTTAAACGAGCAATTCTTGTATATGTATATATATATATATATATATATTCAGGATCTCGGCAACGGCTCCAACGATTTTGTTGAAACTTGGGCATACTAGAGGTTTTGGGTCCAAAAAATCGATCTAGCTTTGGTTCATACTAGAGGTTTCAGGTCCAAAATTCGATCTAGGTTGGTTGGATCTAGCTTGGCTTTGGTTTTACTAGAATTGCTCTACTATTGATGCGGGTGTAGAACTATTAAAAAACATCTTCTCGGCCTGGGAGGAATCGCTTGGCGATAAGGCTTTGGGCATCTTTTGCGATTTATCTAAGGCTTATTTGATTGTGTTAATCACGAAACTCTTATCAAAAAACTACAGCACTATGGAATCAGGAAGAACGCGCTGGAACTTATAATTTCCTATCTAAGTAACAGAATTCAGAGAGTCGATGTTAATGGTGCACGATCATCTGGTTCTGTTATCAAAATGGGCGTTCCACAAGGGTCAATACTGGGGCCATTTCTGTTCCTTGTATACATTAATGACTTACCCTATTACGTAGGGGACAATCAAAACATTGTATTGTTCGCAGATGATACTTCTTTACGATTTAAAATTAAAAGACAAATGCTTAATTATGACGATGTGAACAATGCACTGTCTAAAGTTGTTCATTGGTTTAATTCTAACAATTTAGTTCTTAATGAGACAAAAACCAAATGTATTAAATTCACTACACCCAATGTGAGACAAGTGGGCACTAATGTTGTAATGAATGTTGTGGCTCTGGATCTTGTGGAATCAACCACATTTTTAGGCGTCACTATAGATGCTAAACTCCAATGGGGACCTCAAATTGAGAAACTGTCAGGTAGGCTCAGCTCTGCAGCTTATGCGGTAAAAATAATTCGCTTGTTAACCGATATTGAAACAGCCAGAATAGTTTATTTCGCTTACTTTCATAGTCTTATGTCATACGGCATATTACTGTGGGGTTGCTCCGTAGAATTGAATAGAATCTTTGTTTTACAAAAAAGGGCTGTCCGCGTGATTTATAATTTAGGCCCAAGAGTATCACTAAAAGATAAATTTAAAGAAGTGAATATTCTGACTGTTATATCCTAGTATATATACGAAAATGTTGTATATGTAAAAAAAAAATATAGTGACATTCATCATGTAAATACCAGGAATAAGCACAAATTAGTTGTACATAGTACTCGTCTTCAGCGAGTTAACCGGTCTTTCATGGGGCAAAGTATACGCTTTTACAACAAATTACCGATTAATATCCGAGATATGCCAGTGAATAAGTTCAAAAAAGCAATCAAGAGTAGATTTTATCTAAAAGGTTATTATAAAATCTCAGATTATCTTGATGATAACTCGGACTGGCAATGAGCAGCTCCTCATACAGGACTTTCCTCATTATTAAAATGATAGAAATTACGCACATGCTTATTATTATTATTTTTTTATTGTTGCTACTATAATTGTAAAGTGTAGCGTGTTTTGCCAAACGATTTTTTTTATTGGATCTGTATTTTATGTTTGTGGTAAATGGTATTGGTCATGCTCACTGAAGGGTCTGCTAGCGGTAGCTATGAAGAGCGGGCGCACTCCCTTCCCTACATTATGGTTGAGGGGAGTGATGGCTGCTCTAGTAGTTAACTCGTGATCGGGTGCCGCTTGCGGGATCTGGTCCAACCATAATTTTTCCATTACATTTGTGATTATTATTATATTTGTGAATATTTCGAATGGCATTACACTGGAACTATTAATAAGCATGTTGTAAGATGTAATTTTATTTAAAAGATATTAAAAAAAAAATAAAAAAATAGACAATCCCGCTGAGCTTCTTGCCGGATCTTCTCAGTGCGGTCGCGTTCCGATCCGGCGGTAATTATAACTTTAAGAAAATTAAAAAAAAATGACAATATGTAAGTGCCCCCGCGGGGTTTATACATAATAAATGATTTGAATTTGAATTTCAACAAAATCGTCGCTTTACCCGCGGCGTAGTGCCCGTTCCTGTGGCAATACCGGGATAAAATATAGCCTATGTTACTCCCTGATATTATAGCTTTCCATTGGTGAAAGAATTTTTGAAATCGGTTTGGTGGTTTAAGCGTGAAAGCGTTACAAACAAACAAACAAACATACTTACTTTCGCATTTATAATATTAGTATGGATATATACAAGAATTGCTCGTTTAAAGATATAATAAGATAAGATTCTCGTATTAATAAAACATAACTAATAGAAGAATGTGATAGAAGTAACTTTTATATTACAGGTAAACATTTTAATTATCCACTTTTGAATAGAATAGATGGTGTTTATCATTCATTTTATCATCACTTTGCTCTATTCCCAATTATTTGCCTTAATTCTTTAAAATTTTATTGGTTTCACTTTATGAGGTAATCAATCTTGGCACTTTATTATTACTTAAAAGTCACAGCCATCTGAAAGCCCCAACCTAAAGAGATAGTGATAGTTCAGTGGGTTTACCCTTGAAATCAATTCTAATTTCGAATCCGATTCAATTCCAATCTCACCAAACTTATATTTGGTACTCTTAAACAAAATCGAAAGTGAATTTTTCGCGTTTGCCGTTGTTATTTTCACCAAATGTGTCGTATTTTATTACTTTAAATTAATAATGTTATCGAACTCGATCACCAAAAAGACGCTTTCATGAAATTGTGCAACATTAACGATTTTAAATTACGTCAAAATCACGTCGAGAGTAGCAAATATTTGACTTAATCGCCGAGAATCGAAGTCGAATTCATTTAGTTTAAAAAAAATCACTGAATTTGATTCCAATCGTGGACTAGTGTCGCTTTCAAGACCACCAAATTGCTCGAATTCGAGCTGCGATTGGATTTAGGATTGGAATCGAGATTCAAGAGTAGGCACACAGGACTAAATAGAGATGGAAAATCTATATCAACTTATTATATATAATTATTAAATCAAATCGTCTATGCAGCCTGGTATAGGAAGTTGCCTTTCTATTTTAGATGAAGCTTCAACTCAGCAGAGGACCATATATAAGCTGAGAAGACAATAACATATCTTTTTTAAAGCCGAATGATAAGAAATATTCACAGTAATATAAGAAAAGCAATTTTAAAGCAAGCCTATGCGCTCGATTGAAATATTGTCTTGCTTCGACGGTTGAAAAAAAGATAGAAGGAAAATTGTCGCACCCCTGTAGCCCAGTGATGAATGTTACTTGGAAATTATTTCATTTAAATTATTTTTAAATGCGTATACATCATTGAGGAAACGTGTGAAAGTGGCTGTATTACGTATCGGCGTTTTGTCGTATACGGTGGTAAAAAGATTAATGGTTTCACGAGGAGGGAAACGGTTACGAATTTGTATATTCTTTCATCGTTTTGGAATTTATTATTTTATGATACTGCTGTAGTTACATATACGAACATCTACGGCACGGAAACGTGGTCCCTAAATGTAGGCCTCATAACAAGGCTCATAGTCGCTCAGCGTGCTATGGAGCGGGCAATGCTTGGAATTTCTCTGCGAGATAGAATCTGGATTACGGAAATCCGCAGAAGAACGGGTGTAACCGACATAGAACGAAGAATTAGCACGCTGAAGTGGCAATGGGCAGGCCATATCGCTCGACGAACCGACAACCGCTGGGGAAGAAAGGTTCTCGAGTGGCGACCACGTATCGGACGACGTAATGTAGGACGCCTCCCTACTAGGTGGTCCGACGACCTAGTGAAAGTTGCTGGGCGTCGTTGGATGCAGGCGGCACAGAACCGTACATTGTGACATAACGTGAGGGAGGCCTACGTCCGGCAGTGGACAGCAATAGGCTGAAATGATGATGATGATATACAAAAGATTTGTTGAGCAAATACGTATTTTTTTCATAAATATATCGTAATGACTTCTTTTTTATAGCGGCTTTGTCCGTCTAGTGATGGGATAAGAGTACAGTTTCTCACCCCCTCTCTTGCCCGTGGGTGTTCTAAAAGACGACCAAGGAATATGATATGCAGATCTCTATATAGATAACGGTTGGTGAATGGTATTTTTACTCCGTCACCATATTTTTTTTTTTTTTTGGGACTAATCCCACCACACATTCCCACCATTGTAACTCCTGTAAGCCAGGATCCACAATGGTCTCCATAAATGACACCGAGGTTTGACCCTCAGGCAGTCCCGGGATATGATTTTAATTGTCTTGGGACCCGCAACAAATTTAATTAGAAAAGATTAAAGAGGAGGAGTTGGAAAGAGAGATTCCACTTCCCTCCCAGGCAAAGCGGGAGACAGGAAAACAAAATGACTAGTCAGCCAATAAGTAAACAGGAGTACAGCTACGATAGCGCAGCAGTACGGCACCACGGATACGGAAGAGCTTAACGGGGCCTATATGTGAGCGTTAAGATTGATTGCTACAGTAGGTATGGCAGAAACGCATGAACGCACGGAAATTTTCTCGAGTTGCTACAAGGTCCGTATAGTATACTACCCCACAGGTGACTTGCAAACTGTTTAACATAAGGTTACGCTCGTTTCGCCAGAGATCGCACTCCCAGAGAATGTGATGTGCTGATTGTTCATACTCGTGGTCAGATGTGGAACATTGACATAATGGTGATGGTACGAGTTTAAAAGAAAATAATTTACTTTTAAAGTTGCAATGGCCAGTTAAAAATTGGGCCACGAAGTGGTCAACCTCCAACCATACCTTCTCCAGGCGCTCCCGGATGCATGGAAAAAATAGATAAAGATGACGACCTTTCGATGATGAATCCCATCTTTCTTGCCATTCAGTTAAAAGTTCCTCATAAACAATGGATTGTGGTGCAAACAATCTAGCAATTTTATTTCGGTCGCGCGGTAGAAGGAAATCTGTATTCATAGTTTCCTTTGTGGTGTAATACATTGACGCTCGTCTCTGAATTTCCAAATCAACCGGAAGTACACCCGCGAGTACTGGTAAGGCCTCGGTACTAACCGTTCTATAGGCTTTACATAAGAATATTAGGGCCAATCGTTGGCTCTGTAGTAATTTAAGGCGAGCCGCCCCTATGGTGGCCCTATCGGCCCATACAGGTGCAGCGTAACAAATACACCCCAAATATGTGGCCATGTATATGGTTTTAAGTGTATTAAAACGAAGGCCCCAAGTAGATGTGGATATTCTAGTAAGCGCGTAGAAATTCCGTTTCGCTTTTTCGCCTACAGTTTTAATATGTTCAGTAAATGAAAAATTTTTTTCTAAGACTAGGCCGAGATAGCAAACTGATTCTTTCTTTTTGACAGTCATATTATTGAATTTTATACGCGGCGCTGATTGTAAATGTCCTTTTAATAAAAGATGATATGTTTTTTGTGGTGCGAAGGCAAGCCGGTTTCGTGTACCCCAATCGAATATATCATTGAGGCATGTTTCCGCTAATTTCTCTAAACCATCCCTTGTGTTCGATTGTATAAGTAAAAGTCCGTCGTCTGCATAGCCGATCAGTAGACAATTTTTCGGTAGAGGTAACTCGAGAAAATCGTCAAAACCTAAATTCCATAGATATGGACTTAATACCGAACCTTGAGGGCAGCCCATCGTCAGTGGTTTCGACACAGCATGGTGACCAAGTTTCAATTTAGTCGAGCCATTTAAAAAGTACGACTGTATGATTTGGTAGATATTTCTATAGCAACCACGAGCCTTTAATTTAAGAAGTAGCATTGGCCACCAGGCGTTATCGAAAGCACCTGAGATATCCAGGAAGACACCCAGTACGTATTTAAAAACGGATGCGCTAATGACACGTCTTACCGCAACGGCCGCGTCGACAGTTGATTTGCCGTGAGTGAAGCCAAATTGTTTATGATTGAACGTTGGTCCACCCGGCAATAAACGAGGAACAATGAGACGTTCTAAGAGCTTGCCTAATGAAGGCAGTAAGGTGATTGGTCGATATGACTTCGGGTCGTCTGGTGGCTTATCACCGCCTTTAGGAATTATACGTATATAACCGCGCCGCCATATACGAGGAAAAATGCCTTCAGTTATGCAACGATTAAAAATTATTAACATTGAGTCGCCCGATGTTCGACTAGCTTCTTTGATCATTTTATTTGATATTTTATCTTCGCCAGCAGCCTTGTTGAGGGGAAGAGTTCTAACAGTATTCATAAACTCGGCAAGAGATGGAAGGTCAGACATAGGCGAGAGAGGTGGCTCGGCGGCCCATGCACGTATTTGTTTATGATGTTCGCTGTCGACTGAGATGTCATCGTCTGGGATTAACGTATTTAATAAAACTTCCGTGGTCTCCTCAATACCCGTAGTGTGTTTACCGTTCACTTTAATGTTTTGTATGTACGCTAAGTCGACTGATCGATTCGCTTTAAACTCGTGATATAGTGGAGACCATGGACCTTCACTTTCTAATCTTTCCACAATCTTATTTAACAAAGCGTCTTTCGATTTTTCTACTGCAATCCGGTAGCGAGACCTGGCAGCTTTCAGTACAGATAGAGATTTATCAAAGGCCCTTCCTACGTTAGGTGACTTTTTAAGTTTATTATGCTTCCTGCGCGCCCTTCGAAAGCGTTTGCGGAGTTCCACTAGGTGATTGTTCCACCAGTCACATCTCTTAGTATTAGGCAGGGATGTTCGGCCTAGGGCTACATCAGCACAGTATATAAGAGAATGTGACATTAGTTCAGCGCTTTCTTCTGCGGTTAATTGTCTACGAGTGAAATCCCTGGCACACGAAGAAAAGAGAGAACTGAAAAATTCCCAGTTTGCGCCTTTAGATTTGTATCTAAAATTATAACTTTGTCTGGGAGGAGCCTGCAACAGTCTCGATCCAAATTCATACACGATCAGGCGATGATCACTACATGACGCGTCCGGAAGAACGCGCCACCTATTCAAACGGACGTCTGCACTTGAAAGCGTGACGTCAATAGAAGATTCGCCCAAAGGGCTGCAAAAAGTTGGTGGTGCATCGGGTGTATTGTGGATGGACAGATTCATCTCAGCGATGAAATCTTCTATAGCATACCGTCGGTCCGTATCGGTGTATCTAAATTTGCCATACCAGAGAGTAGATGACGCATTCACGTCAGCTCCTATAATTGTTTTACGGCCCGTAAGAGACCGCAAGACATGACGAAGATGGTGTAAGTGTGGACTAACTCCGTCACCATATGGAAAGAGTATTCGAATACTGTTTTCGTTTCATTTATTAGGCAACTAGCAATCCGTTCTCGTTTCCCTTCGGTTTCAGTCGCCTACCCATAATACCCATTCCTGTGGGAATACCGGGATAAAATATAGCCTAAGTTACTCCTTATAGAGACAATGAATATCACATTTTAATATGTATCTGTAGTATCTATTGAAAGACTGGTGTCAGGTTTCTTTGCAGTATAAAAAATATTTACAACTGGCAACCCGCCCTCGCTTCGCTTCGGTTATAGGTTATAGTTGTTTTACCCGCGTAGTTCTCGTTGCCGTGGGTATACTGGGATAAAATATAGCCCAGTTTACGCCCTGATATTATAGCTTTCCATTGGTGAAAGAATTTTTTAAATCGGTTCAGCCGTTTTGAAGATTACCCGGAATAAACAGACAGACAGACAGACGAAAATTTTTTAATTGCTATTTTAGGCATAGGTGTCGTGCAAATAACCGTGTGAGCATGAAAAAAGCCTATTATTTTGACATTACAAACAGATACTCCAATTTTATTTATTGGTATAGATATTAGATGTTGATTATTCTGTGTAGTGACGGAGTAATAATATAGTTCACCGCCTTCTCTCCTGACCTTGAGTCTCTTCTGCTAAGGGATGTAACATGCAGAAACATCTACGAATACAACAAACGTCTACATACTTCGTGGTTGTCGTAAAAGATGACTAAGAGCATCTCGCTTGGTTACGGAATAAGAATACAACTAAATATACACCGTCTTACCCGTGTATGTCGTAAAAGACGAATAAGGGATTACAAAATGCAGTAACATCTATGAAAGAGAAAAAAACGAAGTAAATTTCTATACCAATCCATTTGACAAGCGTGGTGTTGTAGTCACATCGCTCGTCGAACCGACAACCATTGGAGAAGGAAGGTTCTTGAGTGGCGAACACGAATCGCACGCCGTATCGTAGGACGACCCCCCACTAGGTGGACTGACGACATTCTTAAAGTTGCAGGGAACCGTTGGATGCACGTGGCGTAGGACCGTTCCGAGTAACATTCTCGTGGAGAGGCCTATATCCAGCAGTGGACATCTGTAGCCTGATGGATGGATTGTGTAGTAATGTTGTTAGTCAATATTGCTCTTATTTGGGGTAGACTCGAGCTCAGCAGTGAGACGAATTTCAGCTGAGATGATGATGGACATCGATAAGTTAACGGATGAATGGATGTTTAAATTTAGTTTTTATATATGACGTTATCATCCACATATGACTCACCTAAATTATCTTTGTCACCAGATACGACTCAAAGTTGACGACCCTGGCGTTACCGTCGGTGATATTTGAACCTAAGTTTCGTGGTTCTGTACGTAACTTGGTGTACTCCGATTTACCTGGTCAGCCACCGAGAAGACAGGAACTCAGGCACTCCAGGGATTTAAAGGTAAGCTTTTGACAGAAAATCATATAGTCTTTTTAAGTTTATTTAAACAGTACTATAATGAGTAAAAAATATAATACAAGATTATTTACATGGCAACCTTTATTTTTTTATCAATTCAATTTTTCTTAATAGCAAGCGTGCCAGTGTCGACAATTCTGGCTATGACATTTTTTTTAATATCCACTTAGTTTTTGTCATAAGAGGGGGTAAAAATCAGCAGTGTCAAACTTTAAGATTGATGCAGAATAATTGAACTGCACAGATGGCGTAGTGGTTATGATAACGCCTTACCGTGCTACTATCGCTTTTACAATAGATTACCTAAAGATATCCGAGACCAGCCTATGAAAAAGTTTAAAAAAGCCATCAAGAATAGACTTTGTAAAAAAGCTTATTATAAAATCTCGGATTATGTAGATGATAATACAGATTGGTTGTGAGCAGCTCCTCATTCAGCAATTTCCTTGTTATTTTAAATATACTGTTTGTAAATGTACTTTTAACTTTTATTGTAAAGTGTAGCGTGTTTTGCCTAACGAATTTTTGTATTTTCAGGGTTTGTAACATATTGTGGTGTTGGTCATGCTCACATAGGGATCTACTTGCGGTAGCTGCGTGGAGCGGGTCTCTCCCTTCCCTCCATAGTGGTTGAGGGGAGTGATGGCTGCTCTAGTAGTTAACTCGTGATCGGGTGCCGCTTGTGGGATCTGGTCCAGCCATAATCGTTTAAATTATATTAAGTGTCTTGCGGTTCGAAGGGCATCACACTGGAGCTTGTTCTTAGAAAACATGTACACAATTGTATAACTAGTAAGAAGAAAAAAAAAAAATTAAAAATAATGACAAGCCCGCTGAGTTTCTTGCCGGATCTTCTCAGTAGCGGTCGCGTTCCGATCCGGTGGTAGTATATTTTTTTTGGAAATTGTAAACCTGACAATATATAAGTGCCCTCTCAGGGTTTATGCATAATAAAATAATTTGAATTTGAATTTGAATTTGAGGTTGGTTTCCACGAAGGACAATATTTTGTGCGTGCAATTTTTTGTTTACGTCTGGGTGTAATTTCTGCCCATCATAACCATCATCATCTCAAACCATATATATATCCTATGGCGCCGGCCTCCTCCAATATGGGAGAAACATGGACCTCCTGTACATTTATTATTTATTTATTTACATATTTATAATCGGCAGCAGCATTCCCCTGCGAAACATAATTCTAACTATGATAGTCAAACCGTCAAATATGGCAATTGATACATTATTTATCACTGTTAGACCTGCTACAGCTGATCTATACTAATATTATAAAGAGGAAAGATTTATTTATTTGTTTGTTTTGAATAGGCTCCGAAACTACTGGACCGATTACAAAAATTCTTTCACCAATGGAAAGATATTATATATGTTACTCACATAGGCTATATTTTATCCCGGTATTCCCACGGGAATAGGAACTACGCGGGTGCGGAAACCGCAGTGAAGCGAGCGCAGATTGCTAGTATAAATATAAGAGAAACTGGGTTTATATCTAGTATGTACTAAAGGGGCTACAAGTGACTTTGATGTTATCATTTAAAGAAAAATAGGACGTTTACGGCCATTCAAGTTTCTGGTAATGAGGAGCTTATTACGGACGATTAAACACAGGCCACTTTCACGTTCACGTAAAATGACCATAATTAGACCTTTATTTTATTTGTAGCCGATTTTTACCTTTGTAAGGTGAAGTTAAAAAGCTCTTATTTGATATTGGCCATATTTGCGCCTTGGCTCCCGTTAATGTAAATATTGTCCTTGGAAATATTACTTTATTCCTAGATAAAAAGTAAAAATACTTTTCTATATATCGGACAAAGTGTATCCGAAATTTCGGGTAATCGGTTGAGCATTTAGAGTTTGAAAGTGTAATAAACAAATACACATTCCTATTTATATTTTAGTTAAGGTGAAAAGTTAATACTTGCTTGTTTGTGATTCCCTTATGTGTAAATAGCATTTACGACCGATAACCTATAACGGTAAATTCAGGCGTATTTAGTCGCTGAGTGTTCAAACTGTAGTAATTTTAAACTTAGTAGAGAATAACTTTAACTACAGGAAAAGAGAAACAAATTTTATTAGGATGTATAACTTTTTGCATGCTTCTCTTATACGTACTTTTAACAACAAATCCTAATTTTTTGATAACACCTAAGTTCATGTAAATAACGCATGAAGGTGATGATAATTTATTTGTAATTGATGATAAATTAAATTATAACTTTATGAGACACTTAAAGCAATATAGAATACTAGCAATCCGCATCCGCTTCGTTCCGGTTTCAGTCATCTTACCGGCGTAGTTCTTGTTCCCGTGGGAATACCGGGATAAAATATAGCATATGTTCCTCCCTAATACTGAAGCTTTCCATTGGTGAAAGAATTCTTGAAATTGGTTCCGTGGTTTCAGCGTGGAAGCATAACAAACAAACATACTTTCGCATTTATAGTATTAGTAAGAATGTGTAACGTCAAGGTTGAGTTATTTATATCGCCTTAAATGTTACCTAAACTTTAGGAGTCGCTAAGGCAAACGGACATTAGTCTTATTATTTATAGAATTTCTAGCAGAACTTCGATCGATCTGTTCGTAGAATTTTCTTCAATACTAGAAAATGTGGAATACTTTACTCGGTTTATGTATTATTAATGGCTTCCAGTGAGTATTTTTCTAGCATCTAAAGCTTATAGGCTTCGTTCATGTTACCACAGATTTTGTCATCAATAACCAAGTCCATAACAACGCTAAGCTAAATAAATGAAAATTAAAAGTTTTTGTTTATCCTTGAGCTAGTTATAAACAGTACTAACGTGAACCACTTACCCCGGTAATTGTGGTAATAGTTATGTTTTAAAAGCATTAATTCTTTATCAGTGCCGGATCAAGCTCTTTTGTGGCCCGGGGCGGGCATACTAAATAACTCCGGATACCGTCCAGTCGTCTATAAAGTGTAGGAAATAGGTTTATGAATGATATAAGAACGATATGGTTTTGATGTCGTCAACTCTACAGATTCTGCTACAATCCTACCCGATACTGTGTTTACGACAAATACTTTTCGTCACACAAAAGGATTGCGGATCAGAATTTCAAAACCCTTGCGTAAAAAGTTACATTTTAATATTATCATAATCTCCGATAGAAGTCCCACCGTTGGGCTCTGACCGCCCCCGTATTTGGAGGGAATTTGATCTACTATACGCGCTGGTGTGTGACAGACGTGTTGGTATGTGTTATGTCAAGTTTTTTTCTCTTGGATAGATATTATGTTCATATTGTATCCTTTAGTCGTCTTTTACGACAACCAAATGCAAGATATAGCGGAGGAGGATGGAAAAGGAGAAGGTGAATTGTATTTTTACTCCATCACCATACGGAAATCCATGTCCATCCAATCCAATCTAGCTATTCATAGATACTATTATGTTATACTAGCTGAACGCGCAACCTCCTCTGCATATGATATGCATATAACATCTATGCAAGAGAAGGAAAGCCAGAAGTAAAATATTTGAAGCCGAACCGTCCTGAGGATGCCTCGTTTAGAAGCGAAACACGTGTCGAATAAATATTCCAAGTTCTGCGGCAAATTGCAAATTGATGTTCTGAAAGGTATTCATCACGTGAAAGTAAGATTTCCTTATTTCCTAGTCGTATTCGTATTCCTCCTATTATGGTGTGCGGTATATTGATTGCCGTGGAAAAGCGGTGGGTCTCCCTTCCTTCCTTCCACTTTAAAATAAAAATGGATTTCCGCAATGAATGGCCTATTTCAATCAATTAGAAGTAAACCTCTTTATCGGCCCGTCTGACCAGCGTGGTATAATGGGTCAATATCCCATCTATAGTAGAGGAAGCTGAGATGATAAGGAGCTTAGATGATGAGCATGATGTTTTATGGAATAAGTCTATAGGTTTTGTTAACATCTCGATAATACAATGGATGGATTTTGGTTAAAAAATGTTAATTTGAAGCTGGTTTTATTACTCGTGAAATAAACCCACACGGGCAAATAATTTCAAACGTTTTACCTTTAGAATTTATTTTTGAAATATAATACTTTTCCATTGTCCGGTGAGCGGTCAGTTATTTTTAAGCCTCTGGTTTTGTATGTGAAGAGGCTTTATATCATAAAGCGGAATAAAATATTGTTGATAATTAGCATATTTTCTAGCAAAATTCATCTATACCAATAAATAAAATTGGAGTGTCTGTTTGTAATGTCAAAATAATAGGCTTTTTTCATGCTCACACGGTTATTAGCACGACACCTATGCCTAAAATAGCGATTAAAAAATTTTTGTCTGTTTATTCCGGGTAATCTTCAAAATGGCTGGACCGATTTCAAAAATTCTTTCACCAATGGAAAGCTATAATATCAGGGCATAAATTAGGCTATATTTTATCCCGGTATTCCCACGGGAACGGGAACTACGCGGGTAAAACGACTATAACTGAAGCGAAGCGAGGGTGGGTTGCTAGTATTACATAAATTTAAGGACTGTATTTTAAAACGAAATAGCGACAGAAGACATATGGTAGATATTTTTTAATTTACTAGGATAATCTAAGTGGTAGGAGTACCCTGTTAAGAGCTGTCTGTCTACAGCCGCGGGCCGGTCCATCCGGGGTAGTAGCACACTCTTGCTGAAAATCGACGTACTAGTAGTAGCAATTTGTTACTGCGCTTAGTTTCGTGTGCAAGGGAGCTGAAAGACCAACTTTCTGAGGGTGTTTGCGTGTAGTGGGTTTTGGTGCTTTTAATATCATCGAACCTCATTGCGCGCATTTAAACTCCCTTCCCTTTCTTCGTAGTAGGCGGCCTAGCAAAGGTCAATGAGCGACAGCATCACTATCAGGTGTACTGTTTGCTCGTTTGTCACCATTTGGAATAAAGAAAAAGCATAAATTATCTTAATATATATAAATTACGTGTCACGTTGTTTGTACCCGATGGATTCCTAATCTACTTAATCGATTTTAATCAAATTTGCACACCGTGTGCAGTTTGATCCAACTTGAAAGATAGGATAGCTTACATTTATAGTCGCAATATTATTTTATTGCAAATTATTTGTCTATTATTTGACATTCACAATTATCTGTTAACTCCAAACGATTTTAACAGATGGCGATATCTGTTGACTGGATTGAGTAATTAATTAATAGATGGCGCTGCTATGTCAAACTTACAAACGTGTCATATACGATTTTAACTTGCTTTTTTACATAGATGCCATTTGTAAAAATATATGACGACTTCCATGACATTAATAAAGTGTAATATAATAAAAACATTAGCCACAGCAACGCGTGGCCGGGTCTGCTAGTATACTAATAAGTATGTATAAACCATTCGTGTGGTGACGGATTAAAAATACAATTCACTACCCGTATCTTACCCATGGGCTACGGAATCCGCATCACATTACGCAAAACACATTCATTTTTTAATACCGTACGTTAAAATACTAAAGTATTTAGTGGACTACTACGTGTTGCCTTCACATTCCCGCCAAAAAACGTGATTTGAGTCTGTCAAGGTATTTAGATATTTTTTCGTGGTTAAGAGGCAAGGACACAGAAGTATCGACCTTCGCCGCCAGCCATAAGCAGTCCTCAATTATTGTTGGCGGCCGTTTCATTTAAAAGAAATGCTTTTATCTTGCCGCATTCTTTCGTGATCTTCAGATTTGCTCTTCAAAGATTTTTTTGTGCAGAGATTGAGCCTTTATTTATTAGTGAACAGCTGTAGATTTTGGTTTCTTTAACCGATGTGTAGTACCTGTCCCATAAAATTTTATTATTTTTTTATTGAATGTGAAAATGTTACTTCCGTCCAAACATTCAGTGGAAATGTGGACACACGTAGGATTTGAATCTTTGCCTGTTGAAACAAATTTTTAATAGACACTATAAGATTATACCTTATTTAAAGAATTTCAAGCTTGAAATCAACGTGATAACCTTTTTCGTTCTTCTTAAGGCGTTGAGGAAATAAACCTTGCATAATGCAAGGGTGGTTTTGCAAGGCCAACCGCGTGAGGAAAGACCTAACGTCCTCCCCGAGGGGGGGACGTCGGTCGATGGGAGGGTACCCCAAGTAGGGGGTATTCCGTCGGGCCGACCACTGACGATAAGTAACCCTGCTCCGGTGGTCGGTCCAACGACGAAGGCGACGTGGTGTTCGGGTGGGTTGCGGGTGTTGGGCGCTTACGCCTCTCTGTCGCCCCGGATGGAGTGGTGCGAGGAGCGCGCCAACCGCAGCCCACCCTAAAAAAAGAAGGTTGGTTTTGCAAACAGACAACACAAAGTACACCCAGACTCGGAACAATAATTTGTGAAAGCCCTTGGTACTAGTTCTGTAGATTTGTCAGTTTTAGCTGTTAGTATTATGGTCTCGGAAGACTTGACTACGTACTATGCCCATAAATGAGTATTTACTGTGGTTAATCCTTCCTACTTATATTATAAACGAGAAAATTTGTATGTGAGGATGTGAAAATATGAAGATATTTGTTGCTCTTTCACGCAAAAACTACTAAATGGATTTTGATGAAACTTCACAATAATATAGCTTACATATCAGAATAATACGTAGGCTATAATTTATCCCGATATTCCCACGGCCACGCCACTGTGGGTGAAACCGCAGGGCGCTGCTAGTGTGATCTATATCTCGGTTTATTGCCGTCTACTGTCGAATAATGCTTCCCCTTGAAGGCTCCATTATCATAAGACCTCCTTTAATTTTTCTCGAATCTTATGGGTAAGTAAGGGGTGACTACATGATTTATTTAACCCATCATTCTTTAACCTGTTACGAAACGATAGTGTGTGCTGTGAACTAATCCTATATTGTCTATGCATTATACTTGTTTAATTTTAATTCTTTGCCGTAATTATGTATAAGGGCGAATAAGATGGAGTCAGTTATTTTCAATCCTTGTGTCGCGGGAGACTTTACAAATCTTATCTTATATCTTTAAACGAGCAAATTCTTGTATATATATATATATATATATATATATATATATATATATATATATACATATATATATATATACCTATATATATACCTATATATATTTTCAGGATCTCGAAAACGGCACCAACGATTTTGATGAAACTTGGCATACTAGAGGTTTCGGGTCCAACAAATCGATCTAACTAGGTTTTATTTATAGAAAATGTTCTTTTGTCGGTGTTTTTTGCAAAACAATACAATGCCATTAAATTTTAAAAGCATATGAATTCAAATTTCGTTGCAGACGGCAAGAGTTACGGTAGCTCAGTTGGGAAGTGATCGAGTTCGCTTTTTGTTTTGGCATTCAAACAGCGTTGGATCGAATCTCGGTGTTATTATTATTCTCTTTTTGTAATTTTTATATATTTTTTTCATTATTTAATATTTATTTTTTATTAATATATATCTAAATAAATTCGACAAAAATACAACAAAAATATTCCGAGCGAATCTTGGTCAACCAGATATTATATAATTAACGGATACAAATAACATTAACACGGAACAATTATTTGTAGGTTAAAGAACTGTCTGGGTAGGTCATCTGTGCAGTTTAAATTATAATGTTGTAGAACCATACTGTCAACAGTCTTCTATCTACAGCCGCGGGCCGCTTCGTTCGGGATAGTACCACACTCTTGCAGAAAACGAAGTTTGAGTAGTAGTAATTTGTTACTGCAATTAAATCGGTGAGCGAGAGAGCCAGAAGCCCAACTTTCTGAGGTTGTTTACATGTGGTGGATTTTGGTGATGCCTTTAGCCACCAAATCTCTTTGCACACATTTACAGTTCCTTCCCTTTCTTCACGGTAGGCAGTAGCCTAGCAAAAGTTCATGAGTGGCAAATATCACTTACCATCAGGTGTGCTGCTTGCTCATTTGCCATCAACAGCAATAAAAGAAAGTTAAGTAAGTTTCTTAAACCTATATATGTTTCTATACATTTATCTGTCATCTCTATAAGACTAGAATATTGTAACTTACTATAATAGTTTTAACTAACGACCGGTCGCGTGTTTGACATAAATTTCCTAGGAAAAAGGATACCTTATTTAACTAGAAAATATGAAAAAGGATAACATATTTTTTACTAGAAAATACATTTTAGCCTTTCTAGGCAACACTTTGAAAATATTTATCGTACGTAACAGTACTTTGAAAATATTACCGTTGAAATATTCTTCGAAAAAGCGGAGGTATTGTGATATTATGAAATATAAGCTTGTAATATTATGATATCCCACGCCAATATGTAGGTTGAATAACAAACCTGTTTAATAATTCTTTGAATACATTATGTTTTAAAAGCATCATTTACTTTACTCTGGAAAAAGCTGTATGAGTAATATCCTCCTTTGATCGTAGAGTTTAATAAATTGGAAATCTTTCACATTATTATATTTATATGAAAATATTATTCGATATTTAAAATTTTTAACAATGTTTTAATATATTAGTAACTGCTGTGTTATTAGCTTTTGTCTATGGATTACTTATCTCTTTATTCTTATTATTTCATTTTAGCAACTTGGGTAGTTTGTTCTTTTTTAAATGAAGCCTCTTTTCAAAGATCAATATTCAATATACAGTAGAACCCGTTTTATACGATCACATTTAATACGATTTCCCGCATAATACGCCATTTTGCGTCAGTCCCAGCAACTTGAGACGTGGTTTCATACATTTCGTAACGCTTAATACGATCCTCATCCCGGTTAATATGCCAACACGTGCCACTCAAATACACATATTACCCCTTGCGGCAGCGGCCAGTGACTGTTGAGCGAGCGTAAGTGATAATGATTAAGAAGAAGATGAGTCAACTCCAATTTTGTCACACGCCCAGGCATTATCAGCAGTTAATGATTTAAGACATGTAACTTCTTTGAAACAAAGCGACGGTGCACTGTGAAAATTAATTTACGTTGAAAATCTTTAATTGCTAATGCCTCAAAATATACGCCTTCCCGCCTAAGACGCGTTTTTGGTCGGGGTCCCTACGAAATCGTCTTAAATGGGTTTTACTGTATATTTCCGGGTACATTTTAATATATTTTATCCGATTTCATTTCCAACATTTAAAGACGTGCAGCGCTTTTGGAGTTTACCCGAAACAGACAGACAGACAAAAAATGTTTAATCTCATTTGTGTGAATCTGATAGCAGTGTTATGATAGGGAGCTATGAATTGTATCCTTATTCTGTCGCCACAAGATGAGTAGTTGTTAATAATAAGTAAAGGAAAAGTAATTTTACAGAACGAAATTGTCCTACAATTCGGCAAGAGCTTTCTTCGTAGTGATAAAAAAGCGGGTTCAGCGTATTGAATAGGTAAGCTTTTATTTCAAGTGTCTCCACTTTTGAATATTATCTTTTATTTACCTTGTCGCGTCCTTTGATACAAACAGAAAATAAGTACTGACATTCCATCAGCCTCACAACAAAGCTAATATGCCATAATACATACATACTAATCGAGTTCGTGATCGTGGAATATTTTAGCAATTGCCGAAGAAAGCGCTGTTGTACACTTTTAGCAAATTTTTACGTCTTTCACACAAAAATCTAAAAGAAAGGGTAACATCATTCAGAATACTCTGTAATTGTTCATTATTCTTTGATACACTTTTGTAAATCATACACATAATATTTCTTAGTCGCTCATAGCGAAAAAAACACACTCAATCTTTAGACCTTAATATAAAATTCGTGTGTAGAAATCCTTTAACATCTGGCTACATACACATTTGACGATAACAGACTTATTTTTTTTATTAGCGGCAAAGGCATGAAGCGTTACGTATTTCATTCGCGAAGTTATTGAGTTACCTACGTTTCGTTCTCACTTAATATTCCTTGTATCAAGTCGATGAGGTCGGTGACAAGGAAAATATTGGATGTTTTAATGAAACTCGATTTTGTTGACAAGAATTATTTTGTACATTTTTTACAGGTTTAATTTATTTAGTTTTTTCGCCATTCTAACAAAAGTAAATGTTGAAGGTTACAAAAGCGTAGGCGTCGTGAAATTTCTCATTTTTCTTGCCATACATACAAATATATTATTGACAGAGAATTTAAATAAAGAATAGAAAATGTAATAAAATAAAAAATAGTTAAGCTTCTAGTGGTAGGACCACACCGTCTAGAACTGCGGGTCAGTCGTCTGGAGTAGTGCCACACTTGCAGAAAATCGACGTATGAGTAATAGAAATTTGTTATTGCACTTTGTTCAGTGAGCGATAGAGCCGGAACCCCAACTTTTTGAGGGTGTTTGCGTGTAGTGGGTTTTGATGATCGATAGTATCACTGAATCTCATTATACGCATTCACGTTCCCTTAATTTTCTTCACGGTAGGCAGCGACTTAGCGAATATCCATAAGCGGCAGTATTATTATATCACCAGGTACGCTATGCGCCACCAACAGCAATAGGAATATAACACGATATGGTCCACTACATCATCTACTACATTTACATTCTTACTAATATTATAAATGCAAAAGTAAGTTTGTTTGTTTGTTACGCTTTCACGCTCAAACCAACGAACCGATTTCAAAAATTATTTCACCATATTATAGTTCTCCATAGAGCTATAATATCAGGGAGTAATATAAGCTATATTTTATATCGGTATTCCCACGGGGACGGGAACTACACAGGTAAAGCGACTGAAACCGAAGAGAAGCGAGGGCGGGTTGCTAGTCTTGTTATAAATTACAATAAAAAAGGGTCAACCTATCAATGAGCAAAAATTTGTTCAAGAAATGGTAAATACTTGAAGACTTACCCATTTAGCAAATTAGCTCATATACTTTCCGCGTGAGATTCAAACTTAAGACACTTGACATAGTCGGTCGCTTTTAGACCAGATTGCCAACAATACAATAAATAGATTATATCAGATTACATCGTCATTTGTGTAAATAAAATGCTTCTTTTCTGTAACGATACATTTACATGTTAGGAGACGTTACAATAAAAATATTTTGTATGTTCTTTTGTATTTTACATTTAAATGTGAAATACATCTCGTTGTTATTAATAAAAAATGGTTGTCTGTAAACTCAGTTTATAGACGGTAATTTTACTTGAGAACGTCATAAGAAAACGTTGATGTAAAATTGCATACTTTTATGAATTGAATTACATTATTGTTCCTAACTGTAGGCCTCATAACGAGGCTCAAAGTCGCTCAGCGTGCTATGGAGCGGGCTATGCTCGAGTTCTTCTGCGAGATAGAATCTGGAATACGGTAATCCGCAGAAGAACGGGTGTAACCGACATAGCACGAAGAATTAGCACGCTGAATGGGCACTTTCCTTCAACATATTTATTTCAACATGTATTCATGTAAGCTTTAATAGTTTTTAAGATATTGGTAGATTTTGTAGTTGCATTTCATTCAAGTTTTCGTATACTAAAATTGGATGAAAATATAAATGAACTGTTGGAGTTAAAACTGCTTTAGGCGTGCTGTAAAATGCATTTTGCGGGTATTGAATGATACTGAGCCGTCACGTTAGGCTTGTAAGGCTAGTTTAATGAAAATCGGTTCTCGTTGACAACAACAGAGTCCATTACAAATGTCATATTTTTTATCATAATTTCAGCTCATATACAGCCTAGGGGGGTTGAGCCTCCTCTAGAACAGGAGGGAAATTGACCTAGAAACGTCTTGTTTTAGAAATAATCTTTCTGTTCATTCTTTTACTTACCATTCTTTTACTTGCCTCAAAATACAGGCTGTTGCCGTCTACTGGTGGACATAGGCCTCTTCCAAAAATGAGGGGATTGATTGGTGGAAATGAGTCCTCGCAGTAAATTCTTATACATTTATCAGGAGAGAGTTGCTATCCATTCCCCTGATGAAACCTTAACTACCTTTTGGGACTCTCAGAGCCAAGTAAGGAATAGCAGCAATATATTCTTTGCCCGTTGCCACATGGGGATTCGAGAATACAATTACTTCAATTATTCTGGTTCAAATAACAAATTGAATGTCTTAATTAAATTAAAAAACCTCCCAGTGCAAAAATAAGAATAATAATAAAGAACAATCCTTAAATTCCGTTTTATGTCGAAAATGCCTTGCATTTTTAAAAACAGCTGATGCTCTTCTATGTAAGTACTGAATATTTACTAAAGAACCACCGCAAGGAACTTGACTTGAAATAAACCGCATTGAAATCAGTCCATCCGTTCGAGGGCTATAATGCCATAGACAGGCACACAAACAGATATTAGCGTCAAATTTCTCACACCCTCTTCTTGCATATAAGGTATAAAGAATAGGTCAGAGCAAAACCTCGAATTTTTAACTAAAAATTGAATCTGAGCGAACATCGACCGAAGAAAAGCGAATCGGCTATGAAATTGCAAGTCACTTTCAAATGAATCGTCAACGACGTCGACTTTGTGACGCTAAGTGACTTATATTTTTAATAAGCAACAATAAATGATTTATATTATATAGTCACAATGTATCAACAAATTTCCATTGTAAAGAGCAATTTTGTATTTTATAATTTGAAAAGAAGTTTCTGGGTCAAGTTTTGCATGCTATAATGGACTATAAATATATTAAAATACAAATTTTGTAGGCAAATTATCGGTAGTGTTTACATATTTTTCGTGTAGTGTTAGAATATTCAATTCACCACCTTTTTTGATATTCGTGGGTATATTAAAAGACGACTAAGACATATAATCTTTATATATATATAAATCTTCTGTTCGTGTCTTTGTAATTGAACTCCTTCTAAACGGCTGGACTCATTTTGATGCCCTTTTTTGTGGCTGTTCCGATGGATATAAGAATAGTTTAGATTAATAATTGGAACTGGTAGGTGGCGCTGCGACTGATTTCAAGGAGAATTCTTTTTACTATTTTTTAGGTTTTAGGGAACAGTTCAACGTCTTTTGGGTCAGCTAGTATATGGGTCAGCTGGTATATAACAGATATACAAGGGAAAGAAATCTCGAATAATTTAATGCTATTTATTTATATGAATATCCACGTTGAATAATCTCGTCATTAATTTCATTTTCATAATAACGTAACCACTAATTTTATTATCTCATCAGTTGCTGTGACAACAATGACCGTGCAGAAAGCTTATGTTATGGGTGAAAAGTCCAGTTAAATTCTTGCATTAAGTTTAGTTATTAAAGAAATTTACAAACATACAAAATACGAAAAATCTTTTTTTTTAGCAGTCAGCAGGTAGTACTAGTCGTTAATAGTAAATAATAAAGAGAAGAAAGACATGTTTACGATAATTTCTCAATTTTTTTAAATTATCATGCGAATGGAAAACTGTAATTAGGCAGGGATTTTTTATACTCCTGGTATTGCTAAGTTTACTAAGATCGATAGTTTTTGAGTATCTTCAGTGGGATGTCTAAATCACTTGCCTGCTTTCTTTGCCTTTATCGTTAACTTGTTAGACGGATTGCCATTGGCAGTTGATATTATGTGTTTCTCAAAGGTGGACTACTGCTCACTACCCTAAAGCCGCTTCAGCCAATTTTTACGTATCAATAGCTAGTATACAAGGTATTTATCCTATGTAAGACTGAATCCATATTGCATATTGCATATGCTGTGTGGTAGCGGCTTCGAATACTACCAACCCTTGCTTTGCTCGTGGGTGTCGTAAAAGACGACTAAGAGCCCTAGATTGACCCGGACCAACTCCATCTGGTACCATTTGGGTTAACGATTTCATTCCCAAGGAGGGTTGACGTCAGGCAGGCGGCCGGTCATAAAAGTCATTGCCGAAACTTTTTGCAATATGTCAAAACAGATGACATATTGCGTCGACCCCAAATAATTGGGATAAGAGCAAGATGATGATGATGAAGACTGAATCCATATTATTCGGACAGTTACTTCTAGAAACATGATAATCATCAATCATTTCATGTCAATTTGATTACACAGAAGTCGTTACATAGGGGTCAAATTGAGGTGATATTTTTCATTCAAACACAATAATGTTTAAGGCTATTTTTCTTGTATTTTTATCACGTATACTTGTCCTTTGCAGGTAACAGATGTGAACTGCGTCGTTATGGTAATCTGTTTTGTATTTTTCCTTTATTCGGAATAGTAATAATTTGTTTTGTATTTATAATCATTACCCTTACGTATTAGGGTTACGAAGGTATTTAGGTATCATTGAAATCAAAGTATAAGTTCTGGTGGCCCGTAAAATAGGTGGAAAGGTAAAACTGGTAGGGTTGTGGGACCGTGAATCGTGGCCTTGGAACGTTGAATGGTATACGATAAATAAAGGTTAGCATAGATACCATCTTTACCTTTTTTTTTTAATAAAGATGCAGTTGTTTTGTGTTTTGAAGGAGTTAGAAAACAATCTCCATTTCTTGCCCGTGGGTATTGTAAATCGATAACTAAGAGATATCATCACAGCTCATATCAGGGTAAGAAAGGGGTGGTAAATTGTACTTTTACTTCGTCACTGCACGGAACAAGAGGTATAATGCGCATATAACAACTATGCTAGAAAAGGAAAATTCGAAATAAAACCCTATACCAACCCGACGGACCAACTTGAAATATTAGGTTAATTTCTCTCTCATTATGAAGGAGGCTTCGATTCCAGCGGTTTTTTTTAATCATTTATTATGTATAAACTCCGCGGGGGCTTATAGGTATATTGTCAATTTTTAAATTTTTTTCTTAAAATTAAAATTACCGCCGGATCAGAACGCAACCGCATTGAGAAGATCCGGAAAGAAACTCAGCGGGATGGTCTATTTTTTATTTATTTTTATAATTTCACTTAAATAAAATTACATCTTACAACATGCTTATTAATAGTTCCAGTGTGATGCCATTCGAAATATTATATTATATAATTCACAAATATAATAATAATCACAAATATAATGAGATTATGGCTGGATCAGATCCCGCAAGCGGCACCCCATCACGAGTTAACCACTAGAGCAGCCATCATTCCCCTCAACCATAATGGAGGGAAGGGAATGATCCGTGAAAAGTATAATTATGAGTCGTAACGGTAAATGATAATGAAGATTATCCGCAGGTGTGAACTGTAGGTATTTGAAAGTTACTTGTTTTTTTTTTTTTTTTTTTTTATTGCCAACGGTGGCAAACGAGCAAGCAGCACACCTGATGGTAAGTGAAACTGCTGCACATGGACCATTGCAATACCAGGGGCACAGCCAGGCCGCTACCTACCGTAAAGGAAATACTCTTCTTAAACCTCGTTTAAAGAAGGACATGTCATAGCGCTCGGGAAACACAGCAGCAGGTAGTTCATTCCAGAGCTTGCACGTACGTGGGAGAAATGATCGCTGGAAACGTACAGTTGAAGACCATAACGTTTCCAGGTGAAATGGATGAACCCTGCTGCGATGTCGAGTGGTACGTTGGTAGAATGGTGACGGTGGTACCAAGTCAAACAGTTCCTCGGAGCACTCCCCGTGAAAGAGTCGGTAGAGTACACAGAGTGACCCAAAGTCTCTCCGCTGCTCCAGCGACTCCAATCTGTCCGTAAGATTGGGATCCCCGACGATTCGAACAGCCCGTCTTTGCAGGGAGTCAAGTGGGTCTAGCTGATATTTGGGCGCACCTGCCCAGAGATGTGAGCAGTACTCCACATGAGGACGAACTTGTGCTTTGTATAGCACAAGACGCTGTCTCGGTGTGAAGTACCGCCTGGCTCTGTTCAGGACGCCCAACTTTTTGCTTGCCAATTTGGCTTTGTCCTCCAAATGACTCCCAAACTGGACTTTGCTCGATATTTTGACGCCGAGAATCCCAATACTCTCAGAAATTGGAAGAGTTACTCCTTGGAACTGAGGCGCCATGACAAATGGGTCCTTCTTTGCAGTGAACGCGCAAACTTGTGTCTTTGTGGGGTTGAACTGGACTAGGTTCCGTTCACCCCATTCCGAGGCCCGCCCCAGAGAGCGCTTGACTTCAGACACAAGTTGAACCCTTCTTTCCTGAATACTCCGAGGGATATTCCGTTGCTCAGTGTACCGCTCATCACCCGTACTGTCATCCGCATAGCAACGCATACTCTCGATAGAGAGCATGTCATTGATATGCAGGATAAACAACGTCGGGGAGAGCACCGAGCCTTGTGGTACACCAGCATTAATGGTCATGGTATCGGAGCAGGAGTCATCTACGACGACTTTTATACTCCGACCATCCAAAAAGCTGGCAATCCAATTACAGAGTCCCTCGGGGATTCCGTATGATGGTAGCTTCGATAGAAGTGCCCTGTGCCAGACCCTATCGAACGCCTTTGCGATATCTAGGCTGAACGCCAGCGCCTCACCCTTGCCCTCCAAGGCCTCTGCCCAACGGTGTGTGAGGTACACAAGAAGATCACCAGCCGACCGACCATGACGAAAGCCGTATTGGCGATCACTGATAAGCTGGTGATCCTCAAGGTACTGCAGAAGCTGACGGTTTATAACCTTCTCCATTATCTTGGAGAGCAAGGATGTTATCGCAATTGGCCTGTAATTCGATGGGTCAGACCGGTCTCCCTTTTTAGGGATCGGGTGGACATGGGCTACCTTCCACGAAGACGGAACCCTATTAGTAGCGTAGGAAAGTCGGTATAGGCGCGTGAGGATGGGAGTCAATTCAGGGGCGCACGTCTTTAGTACCACTGCAGGGATGCCATCCGGTCCACTCGACTTGTGGACGTCTAAAAGCCGCAGCTCCCGCCTAACCGCTCGCTGCGTGATGCGGATTTCGGGCAGTGAGCTTTCACACCGTGGGATGGTAGGTGGTGTGGCAGCTCCGGCATCCAAAGTCGAGTTACAGGCAAAGAATTGACCTAGAAGATCGGCCTTCTCCTTTGCGCTGTGGGCCAGACTACCATCGTGTTTCTGCAGTGGTGGGAGATTGGGCTGGCAGAAGTTGCCTTGTGCAGCCTTGGCGAGCGACCAGAATGCACGACTCCCAGCAGGATAGCTTTGCAATCGCTCGCCAATTCTGGCAACATGTTCCGCCTTGGCTCTGGCAATAGCCTTCTTACTAGATCTAGAAGCGGCGTTAAATTTCCGCTTCACCTCTTTGGCGTTCGGGTCCTGGCATTTTTTGGCCCTATTCCAGGCCCGATATGCGGACTGTTTCTGGCATGCAGCCGTCCTGCAGGTTTTGTTAAACCAGGGTCGGCTGCGGCCACCGACGGGTATTTTGGTGTTGGGGATGAATAATTCCATCCCCGTAATAACCGTTTCGGTAATGCAGTCCGCACAGACGCCAGGGTCCCCAGAGGCGAAGCAAAGCCGCTTCCATGGGTAGGATGCGTAAAACTCGCGCAGTCCATCCCAATCTGCTGACTTATATTGCCAGACTCTGCGAGTCCCAGTCGCCTTAGAACGACTAGGCCTTACAACAGGGGCACTGCTACGGACCAAGCAGTGGTCAGAAGATCCAAGAGGCGCTTCAACCACTACCTGATATCCGTGCTGGTGTGTAGTCAGCAGAAGATCCAGTAAAGAAGACTCATGGCTCTCAATATCTGGGATACGGGTGGGCTGTGTCACCAGTTGTGAGAGACCATAGGCCGAGACCATATTGAAGAGATATCGACCCTGGAGGTCGGTGGTTCGGGACCCCAGCCACTCTTTATGATGAGCGTTGAAGTCTCCAAGAACCACCACCTCCGCTGATGGACACTGCTCCAATATTTCGTCAATCCCCCATTGGACGTTCTCAAATAATTGAATTGACCCCGGATCACTGCCATGGGACCTGTAGAGGCATGCGTAGATGCGGGTAAGCCCTCCATAGTCTACGCGTAGCCACAGGATTGACAAGTCACCATGTTCGAGGGCCCGAAGGCGGCGACAGCAGATATCACCTCGGATGAATACGCACACCCCGGCTTTACGACGGAAGGTATGCTCCAACTCGTAGCCGGGGTAATTTAGGTACGAAATGTCATCCGGAGCACCTATCTGCGTCTCCGTTAAAAAGAGTAAGGCAGGCCGCGCCGTCTCGAGGTGATGGTGGACGGCGTCGAGATTGCTATGTAAACCCCTGATATTGCAAAAATCCACATCAAATGTGGATAAGGGGACCGCCGTAGAAAATCGTCTCTTTTTAACTTTCTTGGCCATGATTTTTAATTTAAGAAGAGGAGGAAGGGAGTGTGAATGTGTATAACGGAGTTTGGTGATACCAAAAAAAAAAGGCAGGGCATTGTGCATGGTCGAGGAGTGAGTGTTGTGAGGAGCTGACACGAAGCACGGAAGGGCCCCCGATGCCCCCCCGTGTGTAGCCGCCGAGGTCCACTCCGGTTTCCCACACCGGCACGACGACTACCCAACGGGATTTTCGCCGGTTGGTGGGACAGCCTCCCAGGGAGGATGATCCTGGGTTCGGGTCCCCTGCTGATCGGCAGGTGGCCGGCGGTGACCATTCCCATCGGGTCTCCCTGTACACCATGCCAGCCCCTCACGCTCAATACCCCGACCAAGACCTCACCACCGCAGGTTTCAGGCCTCACCAAAACCCGCCACACACAAACACACCCAGAAAGTTGGGCTCCCGGCTCTCTCGCTCACCGAACGAAGTGAATAGAACATGTAATTTTCAATAGTGTGCGCTCTTACCTCTGCAATCATAATAATAGCAATATTAGAATGAGAATTACCTTTAAGGAGGGAAGAATTTACTCAAGTTTATTTGAAAATTTCTAAAAGCTTAGCCCTTGATGTAGTAGAGGTTTTAGGGTCAGGCTATTTAAAATGACCCTGACATCTGAAGTGGTCACTATAAAGTCAGCGTTTCTCAATGTGTGAAGGGTTTCAATTAATAAGTAAGATATATATGTTATTATGAAATATTTGGCATCGTTATCATCAGCATAGCCTCTTTAAGTATCATTATTGGGTTCGGGCTTCCTCCACAATAAGAGGGAAATTCACTTGTTGTTTCACCCTGGTCACATGTGTTGACATAGGTTTTGTATCGAGTTTTCTTTCTCTTGCATCGATGTTATCTGCATATATCACTTTGTCATCTTTTATGACGCCCACGGGCAAAAGATAGAGTGGTTAATCATATTTTTACCCCGTAATCAAATAAAAAAATAATTGGCATACCGTTGATATTTTTCTTTTAACCTTTAATTTCAAATCATTTAAGTCATATAAACCCTACTGCTACTCATGTGTTGTGAATATTGTACTTTATATTAAACTACTTGACCCAACAGACGTTGTTCTGTTCAAATAAAATAAAAGGAAATCTCCTTGAAATCGACAGCAGTAACAGGGACTGACCGACTGCAGCGCCATCTGCCGGGCTAATTTGCGAATCTAAATAATCCAGGCCCCCACTTGAATGCATTCACAAAAATTCATTCAAATCTGTCCAGCCGTTTAGTTGTAGTATAGATAAATAACCTAGATACCTAGTCGTTAAGTTTTCTTAAATTTTCTGATTTTCTGCGCAACTTTTGAATTTTTTTTTTCGTAAAAGCCTTTCTCAAATTATTAGAAAAGTTAAAAAGAAATATGGACAAAATCGGTAAAGTCAAGTTATCTTATTGTCCTGCCCGAACAGCGCCACCTACCGGGTCCAATTGTGAATCTAAACCATCCTCGAATCCCCTTGAATACACACAAAAATTTCGTCAACATTGGTCCAGCCGTTTAGGAGGAGTTCAGTGACATACACACGTACGCTAGAAATTTATATATAAGATTAAATGAACCCATTTATTATCTCTTATATTATTATACTATTATCCTCTCTCTTTACTATACCCCTGTATCAAAATGCAACCACCACAGCACAGTACCGGTATAAACCTCGACGATCTAATCCATACTAATATTATAAATGCGAAAGTAAGGATGTTTGTTTGTTTGTTTGTAACGCTTTCACGCTTAAACCACCGAACCGATTTCAAAAATTCTTTCACCAATGGAAAGCTATAATATCAGGGAGTAACATAGGCTATATTTTATCCCGGTATTCCCACAGGAACGGGAACTACGCCGCGGGTAAAGCGACTGAAACCGAAGTGAAGCGAGGGTGGGTTGCTAGTATAATATATAACTAATAATTTGAAAAATGATTTTTTTTTATAAAATATGATATGAAAGAATTTGCCTGAATCAGATCCCCAAGTGGCACTCGATCACGAGTTTAATTCATCATCATCATTTCAGTTCTTATACGGCTCACTCGGCACACTCATAAAATGAGGGCAATTGACCTACTATATCACGCTGGTCAGACGGGTTTCATTTCGAGTCCTCTTTGTCTTGCTGTTATATGCATATTCAATAGATTAGTTGTCTTTTACGCCACCCACGGGCAAGATTACTTCGTCACCACACGGAGCACGACTTTAATTACTAGTCCGTAATCACTCTCTTTGAACACATTGAAGAGAAAGGAAAAAAGGGAATGCAATGTTTTATTTTTATTCATCGAGAAAAGTCGTTAAATAAAGAATACTAATTCTGGATTAAATAAATTTAGTTTCTGTTAGAAGGTTGAACTTGAACATTAGTAAATGAGAAAAATCAAGAAAAATGTCGTGTCGCTGTAGGGATACAAAGACAAGATTGATTAGAAAGACCGTTTGACTGCGAAGGTATATCGCCTTAATTTTTTTCTCGGATTACATTTCCTTTGATAAAATATCGTTTTTTTAATTTATGTCTACGCCACTGGTAAGAAATCACGAAGGGTAAGTGGTGAAGGATATTTTAATCAGTCCGAATTTTTCTCGTAATTCCGCTCTTTGAAATTCTTGACACGTAAGACCTTTTATTAAATCTCCCGAAACAAAATTATGTGATAATAATTTTAGACGTACATTTTCAATACAGCCATGTAGTTTCTATGTGGTGAAGAATACAATTCACCTGTCACATTATTGCTTGTGAGTATCGTAAAAGTCGGTAAAGAGATATGATATGCAGATATTATTGCAATGATATAACTCTTCTAGGAGACTGCAGTTCTTCATGCTTCTAAAAACCCTTTAGTAGGTTTTTGCGATTTTCATAAGAATATGATGGATGATGATTAGTTCTATTTTTAAACTGTTGCCATACAAATAACGTTGTAAACTTCTTCATTTCAGCGTATACGAATACGTCCCACTGCTTGGCTCGAGCCTCCTCTACGATAGGAGAGAAATTCAGCTATTATATCACGCTGATCAGACTGGTAGCTATTATTTCGAGTTTTCCTTCTCTTGTATAGAAGTTATCTCCATATTCTAATCATTTCGTCGTCTTTTAAAACATCCCTCGGAAAATTAATTTTATATATCATCATTCATCATCATTTCAGCCCATACACGCCCCACTATTGGGCTCGGGCCTTCTATACTATGGCAAGGAAATTGATCTATTATACCACGCTGAAGAGACGTGTTGGTATAGGGAATTCTGTCAAATTTTCCCTCTCTTCGAGTGATTTTAACTGCATATTACATGTCTTAGTCGTCTTATACGACACCCCTGGGCAAGAGAGAGAGGTGAATTTCATTCTTACTCCGTTACCACACGGTAAGTTTTATACATGTAGGAGTTATTTAAGGAAATTAGACTGGCCTATTTTTCTGGGCCTTCTCAGTTGTAGCGACATGCGGAACCAGTGGCAGATGGATTCATTTCAAAAGTCATCGAAATTTGGCAATACTTAATTACTGTCGCAAGGCTTAAATGATATGAATTTAATAAAGTATCACCGTTTGTTACAATAGTTACAATGTTTTAAAGATGTATGAGAAGCAACAAAGATGTTGTTGTTTCTTTTAAAAGTTGTACTATCGTAACATAGAGGCTCGGCGCAACTTTAGTGAGGGGTCAAACTGGGGAAAAAAGTTGAGAAACAAAGATGGAAGTAAATTATTAACTTTACTAACTCAAGCTTGCCCAGCCAATTTCCTGTAAGTTTCAGGTAACCATTTTGAGTTACAAAGTTATTATTGTGACATATTATTTTGCTATGAAAATTGGATTTTGACGATTTCTATCAGTAATGTTATATGGAACGGAAATCATATAAGTCTGAGAAATAATATTTTGTTGTTTGATGTTAATTTGGAACACAAGGTCTTGTATAACAGTAAAATTGAGAAATTATATCTATCTAGTCTAATATCTTTAACTCGGATTTATTTTGGTAAATTATAAGAAATAATGATTTCTGATATTTACGCGAGTATTACGCATTTGAAATGAAACTATTTTTATGGCTTTTACCGCGTCTGTATTGATTGATTTGATTATTGATTATTGGTTTCACGTCCAATTTTCAGTCTTAATAGTCATGGGAGGACCGTAAAATGGTTTTGTACATAGGGTAGTAAAAGCAGTTTTATAAAAAAACTAGCAGCGCCCTGCAGTTTCACCCGCAGTTCCTCTTCCCGTGGGAATATCAGGATAAATTAAAGCCTATGTGTTATTCTGATATGTAAGCTATATTTTTGCGAAGTTTCATCAAAATCCATTCAGTACTTTTTGCGTGAAACAGCACCAAACATCTTCACATCCTCACATACAAACTTTCACGTTTATAATATTAGTAGGATATTTATGTAATAATGAAAATTAAAAAGGATAACAATAAAAAAGTCATTACCAAAAATTGTATTAGAGCCGGCAATTCATGGTGGCCCTAGTCCGACTTTCTTCTTTAAATTTCATATTCTAATTTAATTTTATATTATATACTTACTTTTTACTTTAACAAAACGATGTTTACTATAAATGAAACCTAAGTATATCAATATATCGCTCCCAAAATCGGCTTCTGAGCTGTTTCTAAGATTCTGAATATATTGAAATATACAAAAATTTCTCATTTGAAGATATTGATATCGATATAACATATAAACAACAAACAAAAATACTAATTATGGTAATTATTGATTAAATGAATCTAATATGCCACCATTAAGTTTTAATTAATAAATTGTCATAATATAATAATTATCATAAATTTAATAATAACTAACCTAAAACCATATATTTTTTTCATATAGAATCATTATCTTCCTGTACTGGCAATCAATTTGTATCAAAAATGTGGGTAAGATTTAATACTAATTCTGTAGCGGTAGATATAAAACTCCAATAACGACGGAACGACTTAGACGTGAGGCACTTTAGTCCTTCCGTAACCATAAACGCTCAAAAGTGTTCGAAACGTCGGGAAATCGAAAATAAATACTAACGCGATAAAACCTGTAAAAATAGTTTAATTTATAATGTGTAATAAATAATAATAATAACAATATCAGATATAAAAAAAACTATACTTAAATGCTCTTCGATATATATGTATATATTATAATACAAAGTGAAAACTAGGCAATTTCCCTAAACACATGCTATAATTCAGCGGTAATACGCTAGATGTCGAGCCTCGAGTCATTATAAATCCATTACTCTGTGCCACGCCAGATGGCTTTTTAATCTAGATGCAGCCGCTTACCGCTGAAAGGTACGAAGTGCTCGCAGAGCAAAATGCTGGATTATCTAGAGATAGTATGGATTAGTCTTGAAAATATATGTAGTTTAAAGGTGAAAGGTATTTAGGTTAGTTTGGTATTAGCACAATTTCTATTTTTGCGGTTATTCTTTTCGATCTTGTTGTGAAAAAACTTAATATATTTATTTGTGATATTATTCTGTTTAAAAAAGTAAATGTATTAATATTTTATTTCACAGTTTAATAATCATCGCAGCCCACATACGTCCCACTGTTGGGCTCGGGCCTCCTCCACAATGGGAGGGAATTTGACCTAATATACCATGCTGGTCAGACATGTTGGTATAGGGTTTAGTGGGACGTATGTGGGCTGCGATGGTGATGATCAAATTGACTAAAAATATGTAAAAAGCATTTAAATTGTATGGTAAATAATCCATTACCGACCTTCGTATCTAAGGGAGAATTGGTGTCGTTAAAATTCATGAACGATTAATATTTCATTAATATTCTAGACCTTTCCCTGTGACAGGTTTATAAAGAAAATCATGCTGATATAAACCATAAAAATTACGTCATAAAATCAAAGTTATACACGAATAATGTCTGCATAGTTCACTTGAAATAATAATAATAATTTATTGCCTTTTCAAAACTCAAATAAGCAATTATAATAAAAGAAAATTAAAACAAGAAGGCAAAAAGAATTGGCTCAGAATGATTTCTGATGTTTACGCGAGTATTATATTGTATTGTAAAGTATTATATTGTAAAGTATCATTACATTGTAAATAAAACTATTTTACGGCATGCCCTCCAATTGTAGAGAAGGCTCGAGCCCAACCGTGGGACGTAAATGAGTTGTGATAATGATGATGATATCTTTATAGATACAATCTTCTTTATACATATAATTCTCCTCTCCGTGTATATCTGTCCTGTATGTGACTTAATTCCTAAACGGTTAGACCGAATTTGATAAATTTTTGTGTGTGTTCTATTGGATTCGAGAACGGTTTAAATTACGGTATTACGGTAGGTGGCGCTGTCATGAATTTCAAGGAGAATTCTTTTTTAAATTTGAAGAGAACAGAGTTTTTTGGGTCAGCTAGTAATTTATAAGTTGTTCATATAAAGTATGTATATAATAAACTCATTTGCAAAAAAAACGGGCACCTAAGCAATGAACCATTTCAAATGTTAATATTTCTTTGTTTGATAATTATAGGTAGTTTTATCCACACAATTTGCTAAATTAATAAGAAAATAATCGTTTTCATCAGTATTTCATAAAATTTAGATACAATTTATGGGAAATAATGCTAAACCTCGCTAGTAGTGTATATTCGCTAGTAGTGCATATGCTCATGAAGTAAAAATAAAAAAGTTTTTTTGTTTGTTTTTCTTTAATAAAGTAAAAGCAGATAAATGTTTAGTATCGAGTGTGACCCCCTCTAGCTAAAATCACAGCTTGAATTCGTCTGGGCATGCTAGCGAGTATATCCCGGATACTTGCTTGCGGAATACGTTCCCACTCCGCAGTAATCACATTCTTCAGCTCTCTGATGGTCTGCGGAGCCGGGTATACTGATCTCACACGCCGTTTCAGAACGTCCCAGACATGCTCTATGGGATTGAGGTCGGGACTTCGAGCTGGCCAATCCAAACGACGAATGCCGACCTCTTGCACATACGCATTAACATCGGGATCGGTGGGCGCGAGCATTGTCGTCCATAAAAATCGAGTCTTCACCTAGAGCGGCCAATGCGGGTTGTGCATGAGAAATTAGAACTTCCGTTATGTATCGATGCCCAGTCAGTGAGCCGTTTTCAATGAAGACTAACTCTGTACGATCCATTGAATTTATTCCTGCCCAAAACATAACAGAGCCCCCACCATAAGGTGTGATTTCTTCGAAACATGCCTCTGCAAAGCGTTCTCCTTGTCTTCTTAGCACTCGCCGACGTCGATCTTCACCGAACAGAGATATCCTGGCTTCATCAGAGAACAAAACCCTATTCCAATCGTCTTGAGTCCATGATTCACAATTTCTAGCGAACCTAAGGCTGTGAACTCTGTGCTCACGGAGTAATTTGGGGCCGCGGGCCGGGCGGTGACTGCGTATATTGGCAGCGAGAAGCCTCCTCCTGACCGTCCATAGACTAATATGCACATTTCTTACTTCTTGGAGGTTGTTCTTAAGATCCACATACGAAGATTTGCGATTTCTCAATGCGCGACTCACAAGAAAACGATCATCCCGTGGTTGGGTACATGGTTTTCTTCCAGAACCAGGCCTTCTCTCGACGGAACCAGTCTCCTGATATCGCTGCCAGGTCCTTTGGACTGTCGAGCGACTAACATTTAGCCTCCTAGCCACGAAACATTGGCTGCAACCCTCTTCAAGCAGCGCGATAATTTTGGTAGCTTTTACCACTTTATCTACCATTTTTGATACAGCCAAACAACATTAAATAAAGCTTTGACAGTCAAGGATATGAAATTAATCGATAAAAATTGAATAAAAGTTATGAAAGTTGATGTTAACTTCTGGAACTTCGCGCCAAAAATGTAGGATAAAAAGGGGTTTTCTGTAAAAATGAACATCAAATGAAAAATTGAATTTAGAACGTACTTTTTTAAATACCACAGCATTTTTAAAACCGGCCAGTAACGTGTACAAACGATTGAAACCTTTTTGGTATTGTATCTTTTTAAATATGAATGAAAATCAAAACCGCCCGTTTTTTTTGCAAATGAGTTTATAATATGTAAGGATCAATGACATTACGAAAACTATCTTTTGTAAGTCCCGAAACTAAGAAAGTTCGTGTTCTCGGTGCTAAGGGGAATATTAATGGATAGCAACGGGCCCTTAGGGATAGTCAACTATTTTATATTATCTATAAATGTGATGTAATAACATTAATTACACAAAGATAAAATCATGTGATTTTTTTTATCTACTAATTTCATCGCATTTTAAATTTGATTTATGTCAATTTTTTTATGTCCTTGATCATGAAATTTGAAATTCATTATGTTATAGATAGTGAAAATTAAATTAAATGTTATAAAGTCCGTAATAATAGCTTTACTTCGGTAGGATAAGACTATTGTGGCCAATAAGCCAGACATCGTGGTGATAGATCGGCTGCAGCGCTATGCAATGATTGTCGATATCACTGTTCCGCATGACGGGAATCTCGTGAAGGCTGAAAAAGATAAACAAATAAAATATCAAGACTTAGCTCATGAAATTGTCGACATGTGGGATGTGGAATTGGCAATCGTTGTACCGATAGTTATTTCAACCAATGGGTTAATAGCCAAGAGTCTCGATCAACACCTTAAGAGGCTCGCTGCCTAATAGTTGGATTGCGGGTCTGATGCAGAAGGCGATGTTACTGGACACGGCGCACATCGTGAGAAAGTTCCTCTCTTTGTAGCTCTAACCACCGGCGGTTTGGTCCTTGTATTCGCTGCCGGTGGGTCAAAACGCTTTTTATATTTGTATTTTATTTTTTATATCGTAATTAAAAATGTATTGGGTAGTTTTTAAGTTAAATAAATATAGTAATATTACTTAAATTACTCATAAATAACGTAGCACGTTTAATATACAAATATCGGGTTGATCGAGCTTCGCTCGGAAATTTTTTTTTGTATTTTTGTCGAATTTATTTAGATATACATATATTAATAAAAAATAAAAACTAAATAATGAAAAAAAATATTAAAAAAATACAAAAAGAGAATAATAATAACACCGAGATTCGATCCGACGCTGTTTGAATGACAAAACAATACCTACTAAAAGAAAAGCGGTCGACTTCCCAACTGAATTATCGTAACTCATGACGTTGACAGCGAAATTTAAATTCATATTCTTTTAAAATTTGATGTCACTGTATTGTTTTGCTAAAAATATCGACAAAACAACATTTTCTATAAATAAAACCTAGCTAGATCGATTTTTTGGATCCGAAACCTCTAGTATGCCAAGTTTCATCAAAATCGTTGGTGCCGTTTCCGACATCCTGAATATATATATATATATATATATATATATATATATATATATATATATATATATATATATATATATATATATATATACATACATATATATATATATATATATATATATATATATATATATATATATATATATATATATATATATATATATACAAGAATTGCTCGTTTAAAGATATAAGATAAGATTTAACGTGCTAGGTTATTTAAAAACTTGTTAACGAGATAAAAATGAATGTCACGCGGGATTCTCACACACACGTATACACGCACATCCACACAGTCATCATTATGTCACATTATTGAACAGGAGTCTCCTCTATATGGGTTAGAATCCCAGGCAGGGTAACACTTTGTGCGGGTGACTGGACCGGGGAGTTAGTCCATCATCCCCCGAGAGGCCGACCGCACGAGGAAAGACCGACATCCTCCCAGAGAGGGGGACCTCAGTCGAGGAGAGGGTACTCCTCAGGGGTATTCCATCGGGCCGACCACTAACGACAAGTCACCATACACCGGTGGTCGGCCCAACAATGAAGGCGACGTGTCACGGATGGGCTACGGGTGTGCGTGCTTACGCTCCTCTGTCGCCTCGGTCGGAGCCGGGCGACGAGTGCGCCGACCGTAGCCCACCCCCGCAAAAAAAAGGGACAACACTTTGTGCGATCCACAAATTATAATTTGTGTCTGTTAGTTATACATTCGTAAAGTCCACCTTATACAATAATTATTTCTTTAGTGCAGGTGCAGGGTCTTTAAGACGAGCAAAGTTTTTGTTTAAAATAGAAACAAAAATATGGGCTGAACGATTGGAACGGTATTCCAATAGATGTGGGTTCTAATCCCGTGACAATAATTTTTTTCATAAGTTTTATAAAATATTGCTTTTTGATATGAAGAAATTCAGTAAACATCCCATAGTTGGCTGCTACAAGGCATATAAACTTATATCCGCAAGGGGTAAAGCAGTGTCGTATGTGATGTACATAAATTATATGATTTACTTGTAAACATGGCAGTTTATACCCAAGGGTAAACCAACCTTATAACAATATGGAAATTATATGCTAACCGATAGTGAAGGCAGTAACATGATATGAAACGATTTAGTGAAAATGTTTACTTTCATATCTCGTTTCATGCATCTCAATTTTATTTAAAACGGTGTTAGAAAAGTGGGTTGTATAATCTTCCGTATGGTGACGGAGTAAGAATAATATTCATCTTCTTCTTGCCCGTGGATGTCGTAATAGACGACTAAGGGATAATAAGCAGATAAGACAATATAAGCTTTTTTTTTTGTGGGTGGGCTGCGGTCGGCGCGCCTCCACACCACTCCGTTCGGGGCGACAGAGGGGCTTAAGCACGCAACTCCCGCAACCCACCCGAAAACCACGTCGCCTTCGTCGTTGGGCCGACCACCGGAGCAGGGTTACTTGACATCAGTGGTCGGCCCGACGGAATACCCCCCTATTGGGGTACCCTCCCATCGACCGACGTCTCCCCCTCAGGGAGGACGTCGGTCTTTCCTCACGCGGTCGGCGGGTGACGGACTAATCCCCGGTCACGTCACCCGCAAGATAATATAAGCTGTTGGTCTCCCGATAATTAAATAAATAAATAAATAAGATCTTTGCAAGACAAGGAAAAATTTAAATAAAACGATATACCAATCTTTCTTACAATTAGTAGCGTGGTATTATGGGTCAATTTGCCTCCAGTTATGGGAAGGCTCGATTATCGATTACTGTAATTTTCTTGGTAATATATTCATTATGTCAAATTCAAATGCAAATTCAAATTCAAATTCAAATTATTTTATTATGCATAAACCCTGAGAGGGCACTTACATATTGTCAGGTTTACAATTTCCAAAAAAATATACTACCACCGGATCGGAACGCGACCGCTACTGAGAAGATCCGGCAAGAAACTCAGCGGGCTTGTCATTATTTTAAATTTTTTTTTTTTTTTCTTCTTACTAGTTATACAATTGTGTACATGTTTTGTAAGAACAAGCTCCAGTGTGATGCCCTTCGAACCGCAAGACACTTAATATAATTTAAACGATTATGGCTGGACCAGATCCCACAAGCGGCACCCGATCACGAGTTAACTACTAGAGCAGCCATCACTCCCCTCAACCACTATGGAGGGAAGGGAGAGACCCGCTCCACGCAGCTACCGCAAGTAGATCCTTATGTGAGCATGACCAACACCACAATATGTTACAAACGCTGAAAATACAAAAATTCGTTAGGCAAAACACGCTACACTTTACAATAAAAGTTAAAAGTACATTTACAAACAGTATATTTAAAATAACAAGGAAATTGCTGAATGAGGAGCTGCTCACAACCAATCTGTATTATCATCTACATAATCCGAGATTTTATAATAAGCTTTTTTACAAAGTCTATTCTTGATGGCTTTTTTAAACTTTTTCATAGGCAGGTCTCGGATATCTTTAGGTAATCTATTGTAAAAGCGTATACATTGCCCCATGAATGATTTGTTAACTTTTTGGAGACGAGTAGTGTGTACAACTAATCTGTCCTTATTACGAGTATTCATTTCATGAATGTCACAATATCTCTTAAAGTTAGCGATATTTTTTTTGACATATAATATATTTTCGTATATATATTGTGATACAGCAGTTAGAATATTTACTTCTTTGAATTTCTCCCGAAGTGAGATTCTTGGGCCTAGATTATAAATTGCACGGACAGCCCTTTTTTGGAGAACAAAGATTCTATTAAAGTCCGCGGAGCATCCCCACAGTAATATACCGTAAGACATAAGACTATGGAAATAAGCGAAATAAACAATTCTAGCTGTTTCAATATCGGTTAACATTCTTATTTTTTTTACTGCATAAGCCGCTGAGCTAAGCCTACTCGACAACTTTTCAATATGAGGTCCCCACTGAAGTTTAGCATCTATGGTGATACCTAAAAAGACTGTTGACTCCACAAGGTCTAGAGCCACACCATTCATTTGGACATTGGTTTCCACTTGCCTCACATTAGGAGTAGTAAATTTGATACATTTAGTTTTTTTCTCATTGAGAACCAAATTATTAGTGTTAAACCAATGAACAACGTTAGACAGTGCATTGTTCACATCGTCATAATTCAACATTTGTCTTTTAATTTTAAATAACAAAGAAGTGTCATCTGCGAACAACACAATGTCCAGATTGTCCCCTATATGGTAGGGTAGGTCATTAATATATACAAGAAACAGAAATGGCCCCAGAAGGGACCCTTGTGGAACGCCCATTTTTATAATAGAACCAGATGATCGTGCACCATTAACATCAACCCTCTGGATTCTGTTGCTTAAATAAGAAGTTACAAGTTCAAGAGCGTTATTCCTGATCCCATAGTGGTATAGTTTTCTGATGAGTGTTTCATGTTGTACACAATCAAATGCCTTGGATAAATCACAGAAAACACCTAAGGCCTCATGTGATTCCTCCCAGGCTGCAAAAATATTTTTCAATAACTCTACGCCCGCATCAGTAGTAGAGCAATTCTTAGTAAAGCCAAATTGATTTTTGTGAAAGATACCATGTCTCTTAAAATGAATCAACATCTGATTAAGCATAATTTTTTCGAATACTTTACTGAGTGTTGGTAGTATGGAAATAGGACGAAAATTATTAATATCTGACATACTACCAGATTTAAATAAAGGAATTACTCTACTAATTTTCATGAGATCAGGAAACACACCCTGAGCAACACAACCATTAAATACAAATGCCAGGTGGGGAGCAATAACAGGTATTATAAAATCAATAGTCTTTACTGATAAACCCCATAAATCTGCTGTTTTCTTAATATTAAGATTTTTAAAAGACTTTAAAATATCATCCACACCTACATCTGAAAATTCAAAGGAAGTGTCACATTTTACAATGCTTTGTTTAAGGAGCGATTCAGCCAAAATAGGGCACGACGCTAAGGATTTTGTTGTTAATACAGGCACATTTGTAAAATAGTTTTCAAATTCATGTGCCACTTCTTTATTTACTGTCACATTTTTATCACCAATCTTTAAATTAAAGTCCTTCTTCCGCACAGTGTTCCTACCGGTTTCACTATTAATCACTGTCCAAGTCATTTTAATTATATCACTAGATCCTTTAATTTTCCTCCTTAAATAAATGGATTTAGCACTAGAACAGGCACGTTTGAAAATTTTTGAATAATTTTTAACATACTCTAAAAATACTGGGTTATGGTTATAAGATTTTTCACTGTAAAGATCATATAACCTTCTTCTACTCTTGTAGATACCACAAGTAGCCCATTCACTAAAACCAGCAGGCACTCCAAATGTTAATGTTTTTGGTTTAAATATTTTACTAAATTCGGTATTGATTGTGTGAAATAAAGATGTATATAGCTCATTAGGACTGTCATGAATAGGCAACAGCGGTACCTTCATACTCAGTTCATCTTTAAACTGCTCTAAGCGGCTAGCAGTCATGGGAACAAAGTTAATACTTTCTCGTTGAACCCTACTAGTTCTAGGAAATACAACAAATTGACCACAATGATCCGATTCTAAAGCACTCAGAATAGAGTGAGCAATGGGTTTAACAGTTGTAAATACATTATCAATACAAGTTGCACTCCCAGACGTTATCCTAGTAGGCTCCAAGAAGACATTATATAAATCATATGATTTCATAAGAGTTATAAATTTTTGTGTGATGTTGTTGTGGTCTAATAAATTAATATTAAAATCGCCACAGATAATAACTGTTTTATTAGAGGTAGAGATTTTGAACAAAATATCCTCCATATATCTTTCAAAATTATCATATGGTGAACATGGAGGTCTGTATACGCATACAATTATGAACTGCTCCGACTCAATACAAGCAATTTCTATAACACGTTCAATAGAGAGTCTCACAATATCATTTCTTTCTTTAAATTTAACCATCTTATTTAAAATTATCAATGAGCCACCTCGTATCCTATTGACTCTATTGAACGAGCTAACAACCTGGTGATTAGGAAAATTGAACATTAGTTGATTACCTTTGAGCCAGTGTTCAGTAATACATAAAATGTCTATTTGATAATCATTCAAAAATAATTCAATTTCCAAATCTTTACCTAACATACCCTGAATATTTTGATGTACCAGGTTGATTGATTTATTATTATTCTTAGTGCTTAAAATGCTAAGGCAAGAGGGGTTCTCTATTGTCTTAATAGCTAATTTAAATTAGTTTTTGAATTAATATCACTATTTACAATAGTGGATATGTTATTACATTGCTCAATAAAAGCAGTTTTGGTAGCCAAATTCTTGGCTGATGTAAATAAATAATAAGATAGCGAATCAGCTATCAGTTTTTTGTAAAATTTTGAAAGATAAGAACTATCTTTTGTCAAAAACATTTTTTTTTTAACAAAATTGTTAATGTCAATTACATGCATTTTGTTGTCAGTACAATAATTAGTAGTATTATGTAATGTCAAATTTAAATTATAGATGGATTCATTTTCCATCTGTGTCAAACACGTGCGATAAGGAAATGTGAACAACACAATTTTATCTACATTTAATCTATAAAGTTTGTCATTATATTTTAGCAATTGCTTTTTGCTCACACTTCGCATATTGCCAATAAAGACTAGTAGTGTAGTACTAGGCTTAAACTTATAATTAAAGATTTTTTCCATTATATCATGGTATGACAAACCCGGTGAGCAATAATTGACAATTGAATGCCCTTTATCTGACAGCAGGACACCCATATTCTTGCCAATTTCATCACTAAACATAACAATTTCATTTTTAATACTTAAAAATGACTTAGCTGTGGATAGAGTTGAGACCACATCAACAGTTGTTAAGAGGGAACTGTTAGTAGAAAATGGAGTATTTTCTAAGCTTACATTAGATTGCTTAGTCTGGGAGATGGAAAACTGAGAACACTCTACAGGTGAGTAGTTATTGGTATCAAACTGTTTAGTGCACTGAATAGATTTATCCAGTGTTATTTTATTAATTGCTGATGAATACTCCGCTATCAGTTTTTCTGAATTGGAGTACTTAATAGTCAAATCTGCCAATTTATCTTGAAGAGAGTCAATTTTTAATTGGAAGTCATGAATATCTACATTATGCTCTCTAGTTTTATTTTCTAACATACTAACATAAAAATCAAGCTTATCTATCAGCTGTAAGCGTTCCCTTTTAGATTTTACAGTTTTAATAAAACATCTATGGTTATTAACAAGTTTCTTAGTTTTTTTAATATATTTGTTTATGTTAACAAACTTTTTAAAGATTTTATATTTTTTACATATATTATTCCTACTGCACCTGGGCATCTCCTCATTACAAGGTGGTAATAGTTCATTAATTGTGTCATGTGACATAGAGGAATTCTCAGGTGCAATAGAAACTAAGTTTGGGGCACTATCGACAAGTTCATCAAATAAGCTTTGATTCAGCGAGGCTGTCACATTATATTTAGAATTTTCCATTTCAGATATTTGATTGTGAGCTTCTTGTAGCTCATGTTACAGTGTATTTATGCGATTCAAATTATTTACATATTCAAGACTACACTCTTGAAATCCATTTACAATAATTTGGAGGCTATCCCGAACCTGTACAGCCTCACTGAGTTCTGCATTAAGTTGTGCCATTTCTAGTTTTAAATTTTTATTTGAATTGAGTAAGTCTAACAGCTCCCTTTCGCTGTCATCTCTTTCCCTACTCAATGCACTACACATCTCCTTCGCAACCTTCAATTCACCCAAGGCCAAATGGAGTTTAGTTTCTTCTTGACGAGCTAGGGCCTTGCGAGTCAACATTTTACAATAGAAAAATATAAAATTACGTTAGAAGCAAAGGAAAAATGTAGGTAGCAGAAACAGAAAATTAAAGGTACAAATATATGTTTGTCAAAAATCTTATAGTTAATAATATATAACAGTTACCTTATAAGCAGTATTTAGTACCTTATTAAGAGAAAACAACGATAACGGCAGTGATATTTCAAATACAAAATACCGGTAAAACATGCAGTCACTGTAAAACACTATATAGTAGAATATGTAAAATAATAATTATTTGCTAACTGGTGTTTGAAAAACACTTTTCTATAAGTTACACCTCTAAATTAGCGAGAAATAGGCAAGCGGGTGTTAAAAACAAATTAAATTAAACATAAAATTAAAATTAAATACGAGAATAAAAACGTATGTTACTAGCAACCCGCCCTCGCTTCGCTTCGGTTTCAGTCGCCCTACCCGCATAGTTCCCGTTCCCGTGGGAATATCGAGATAAAATATAGCCTATGTTACTCAAGGTAGCTTTCCAAAGGTGAAAGAATTTTTGAAATCGGTTCGGTGGTTTGAGTGTGAAAGCGTAACAAACAAACAAATAAACTTACTTTCGCATTTATAATATTAGTAAGGATGTGTTTTTTACTTTAGATTTGATTGTAATTTTATGAAAACATCATCATCGTTTTTTTAGACTATACTCCGTATTAAGAAACGAATCAATATCTCGAGTCACTTCTCAAACTTACAATTAACAAAAACTAATTACGTCCAGACTCAAAACATTCGGGCGATTCTCAATTAGGATGTTTGTTTTTTTTTATATTTGTTCGCGCATAACTACGTCGCTCGCGAACCGATTTCAAAAATTCTTTTTTTATTGGAAAGGGTATAATGGTCCCATTAAAAAATATCGATTTCGGACAAGCGGTTTTTGAAAAATCAACAATAATCTAAAAATTGATTTACATTGTCTACATTAACCATCTTTTCGTTTACTCTGCATTGCGTTTTGAAGTTGTTTTTTTTTTGCTAAAAATCATGATAAATATCTTCAATTGAAGTTATACACATACGAGGCATGCCTTTTAAGTTTTGTCGTTTGAAGAAAAAACACAACTAGAACCTTATAGTACTTTTTATTGTTTTTCAAAGTATTGACCACGTAGCTTAATACACTCTTCCATTCGCTCAAACTAGTTATTATAACATTTATTCCACTCTAAAGTGGGAGTGTCCAAAATGACTGACTTGAAAGCGTCGACTGCTTCTTCACCGGACTGGAACCTTTGACCACGAAGACTTTTCTTAATTTTAGGAAATGTAACGAAATCGTTAGGGCTTAGGTTAGAACTGTATGGAGGCTGGTCAAGAATTTCTACTTTTTCCTGCTTCAAATACTCCATCGTTTGACGAGAGCTGTGTGAGCTTGCGTTGTCGTGGTGCAGGATTATGCGTCGCTTTGAGTTAGATTTTCGAAGTTCGGCGATGACTTGTGGTAAACAAACTGTGGTATACCACTCTGTGTTAACCGTTCTACGATCTTCAAGTGCAATAGTCGCAACCTGGCCGGTTTTTCCAACTTCGAGAACGAACAACTTTAGTCGGCTTTGGCTCGTCTTGAAGGACCCAGATTATAGATTGTTGTTTGGAATTAGGATCGTAGGCATAGATCTAAGATTCGTCATCACTGATGATGTCGTAGACGTGATTTTACTCTCCTCGGCTGAATCTTTGCAGAGTTTTCTTACACCATCTGACGCGGGCCGCCTTGTGATCGTCGGAAATTAGATGCGATATTCAACGGCAAACTAGCTTTCTCACACCAAGCGCTTCATGCAAGATCTTCTGAATGGTTGTCCCTGAAATGCCTAATAGAGCCTCTATCTCTCAATATGTCACATGACAATCTTCGGGAATTAGTTGACTCACAGCAATGATGTTATCTTCAGTGAAGGCGGATTTAGGGCGTCCTTCGCGAGATTTGTCACTAACACTAGTATGTCCACGCTGGAATTCTAAATACCAGCGTTCGACAGTCCGCAGACATGGGGCTTCATCACTGAACACAGATGTTAGCTCTTCAAAACGCTGCAGCCGTGTCAGGCCACTTCTGAAATTGTAGAAAATTATGGCTCGAACATGTTCCTTAGAAAGATTCAGTTTCGTACGTAACCTGACAGATTCCAATCGACGCTGTGACTAAACAATAACATTAATCCTAATACTTTCAACTGTTTTGAGATTTTAAATTTAAACACATTCGAATATAGAACAGTTCCAAATTCAAAATTGCCGGGAAATATGGAAACAATAGAATTAAAAGGCATACCTAGTATTATATTCTCTAGTTGTCTTTTAAGATACCTACAGGTAGGTTAGGGCGCGGTGAATTATATTTTTACACCGTCATCGTACGGAAATTACTTCATCAGCTGTTAATTCGAATCAAGTCTTCAAATTGTAGAACTATTAATAACAAAGTTGTTTTAACGTAAATAATTTCGAAGCAATTAACTAATTAATTATCGTCGATACCTGCGATTCCACATCCCATTAAATGTCACACTTAACTCGAGCAGGCGCTCAGGGTTGGCACGTGACGGGTGTGCAATTAAAATTATAACGAGCTGGGTAGTCGTTCGCACTGATATTTGACTCCGAATTACTTAATGGCGAACTGTCACGTTGGTTACCCGTGAACCAACAAGAATTGCTATTAACAGTCGATTTCGAGGGATTTCATTTCATCAAATTGATACATCAAAAGTTGTAAAGGAAAAGTTATCACAAAGGTCAAGGTCAAGTGGTGACAGAGAAAGAATGTATTCTTGTATGCTTCTTATATGCCCGTGGGTGTCGTAAAAGTCGACTAAGTGATGTGACATGCAGATAATATCTATACAAGAGAAAGAAAACTCGATATAAAACAACATACGTCTGACCAGCGTGGTATAGTAGGTCAGTTTCCTTTTCATTGTGAAGGGGGCTAAAGCCCACCTGTGTTAATGAGCTGTGAGGGGAGATGAGGAAAGGTCAAGAGATTGAGTAATAATATTAAGTTCTTTTTTCCGTGTGTTATATCTACTATCTTGCCTGCGGATTTTGTCAAAGATGATTAAGGGATATAATATGTATATAACATCTATGTAAGAGAAGGGTAACTCTAAAGAAAAACCTTATACTGTTGGGCTAGAGCCTCCTCCATACCAGGAGGGAAATTGACCTTACTATACCATGCTGGTCACACAGGTTGGTATAGGGTTTTATTTCGAGATTTCCTTCTCTTGCATAGATGATATTTGCGTATTATGTACCTTAGACGTCGTTTACGACATCCACGGGCAAGAAAGGGAGTGGTGAATTGTATTCTTACTCCATCACCACACATTATGTGCAATAGTAGACGTAAAACTAATCTGCTAGTCCCTATTAAAAAATCCAGGGTAAATGCAGGTTTAATCCATCCAACCATGCACCAGCCCATAGACTTCCATAAGCCTCTGCACGAAAATTCCATTGGGAACGGTACTATGCTACATGCTGTTGTATCTTTAGAGGATACACTGGTGCCAAATAAAAGTCCCAAATAAGTTTAAAAAAAAATATAATAAATATCATTCAATCCATACCCAGAAGAGGAGGCTGCCGAACCATCAAACACAACACGAAGTTTTGTTGATTCGCTCTCCTGTTTATACACTGCGTGATGACAGAGATAGTAATGTGGAGTTGAGCTATGAATAAAATGCTTAGTGGATACTGATAAATGACCTGCTGCAGCATATTCGTAAATAAATTTACTGTATTCTATCTTTAAATTAGGATTTCTCTTGAATCGTTTTTCTAAATTAATAAAACGTGCCTTAGCTAAATCAAAAGTTTCACCTAAACAATCAGCAGAGTCTTTCAACGGTAATTTCACACAAAATCTATCACTATTTTCTCTCGTTGTGTTTGTAAGGTTAAGGTTCACATTCAAGATCATTTACACTCATACAATTTTTAATGGGAACATCCTCTATGTCCCAAAATTTTGTTAACAGTTTCTCAATATTTTCACTATCGGATTGAGACAATATCGCATTGTTACAGTGTGTAAATTTAGGCGGAACAGGTATAGGATCCGATACCAACCAACAGAATTAAGAATTAATTAATTTAGTACCTTTCATTTCTAATGATAAACAATTACCAACCAATATATCCCAAAATATATCTGCTCCTATTAACACTTCTACTGGAGCTGGTTGATGAAGAATAGGATCAGCTAACTGAATATTGTCAGGCAATTTGAGTAGACTTATATCGAATGGAAGTCTTGGTAACTGACCTGTTAGCTGTGGTAAAACAAAACATTTTAAACTGCAATTAAATTAATGTGCATAAAGATTGCACTTTTATAGTACAGATTTCAGTAGTCTTATTATTGACTAAATTGCCTATTCCAATGATATTTAAAGCCTCAATAGGTTGAGTTTTCAATGATAATTTATTTTTTAGCGATTCAGTAATAAAAGATGATTGGCTACCACAATCTAAGAGTGCACGAACTTTGATCTTTTGCGAACCAAATGGATTCGAGACTTCAATCATGGTAGTGGATAATAGAACTTGACTTGTTTCTTTATTAGAATGATTGACCATTAAATTAGGTGGCTCAATAACATCGATAAGGGTTGGCGTTGATGACGGACGATGCAGTAAACTATTGTGTCTTTCTGAGCAGCCATGTATTCGACATGGTCCCATGCAACACTCGCTAACAGTATGACCCTGCCTAAGACAATTAATACATAATTTATACTGTTCTACGTCTGTCATTCTTTCATCGATACCCTTGGCCTTAAAGGTAGGCCAATCATATATTCGATGACGTCCATTACAAATTATACATACAAATGTATTTTGAATTTTATTAGATTTTTTATAACTACTAGTGCTCGTAAAAGATTTAACATTTTTATTTTCAACTGGCTTAGAATAAGTGGTTTTATTATAATTAGTTTGTGATTGCATCAATGACCTTGACCTTGCGTTATGATGGTCATAATTATTATTACGCCCAAGAGATTCGAGTACATTAGCCCGATCAGTGAGAAATTTAAAGAATTGAAGCAATGTGGGTGCTTCATCGGACTCCCTACTACGATGTTCTTCCCACTTTAGTAACGTATGGGTATCTAGGATTTTAGAGAGCATAAATACAATTAATACATCCCATTTATCAGTTGGCTGACCCAAACTGGATAAGGCGCGTAGGTGTTTTGTCATGTGATCTACTATAAATCTCAATGATCGCTCCGATTCACGTGAAAGTGCCTTGATAGTGAATAGAGAATTTAAGTGATGATTAATTTACATTCTTTTGTTATTGTATCGACCGCATAGTAACTGCCAAGCCTCAGGTTGGCAGATACCTCGAGATTTGAAATAACCCTAGCAGCGTCACCTTGTAAATATGAATTCAAGTAATGAAATTTAGTAATGTTTTGAATGCGCTCATTTTTATGAATTAAACTTTCAAACGTGTCTCTAAATTGTAACCAGCGGAAATATTCACCACTAAATTGTGCTATTTGTATCTGAGGAAGTTTAAGACCTATCTCAACATTATGATGAGCATCATTTTGCAAAGACTGTCGTCTTTGTTCATATTCGTTACATTTAGAAAACTTTACAATTAAATTCTTTGCCGTAGCAATGCTCATTATGATGTCTTTTTCCATATTATCACGTTCATTAAGCTCAATGTCCATATTTGCGGTACTCAAAACAGAGGTTTTGAGTAGGAGTAAAGTAGACATCACTCTGCAAATCATCTACTTTAACTGATAATGATTCAAATTTGCCAAGCTTTAAATTCAACATTATTAACTGAATGTCACTTAATTCCTTTTCTTTAGAAATACTATTTAAATAATTTTTAAATCTTGTAATTTGTCCTTTGGCTGACGTTCTTTTAGCAAATAACTCTTTATAACGCTCTTCAGCCATTGTGTAATTTAAGTTAAGCACTTATCTAGCTAATTTGTTTTATAATAATTATAAAAAAGGACAAATAAAAATTATTAAATAAGCTCACGTCACTCCCTTCGGTGTTACCTGCTAGTTGAAAGACTGGAGCTGGCGTGCTACACGTCTGAGGAGCTCGTTGTTGCAGTTATTGTCTGGAATTAGTCGGCAAACACAATGAGAATTTGCTAGCAATAAATTGTCACGGAACGGAGTATTGGTGATTACTTTAAATCATTCAATAGTTTGTTTCTATTGAATTGTTATTAATAATTTATCTTCTCAAGGCCTATAATCCAAAAATATGAGTGCAATATACTGCTTATATGCTGTTTAAAATGATAAAATAGTGGAAAAGAATGTAATTGACGAACTTTGTCCTTTTTAATGTCTTGAAAATTTTTGTATTGCTTGGAATTTGCGCGGATTTCTACTGTTCCCCTCATTGGCCACCAATGTTGTATCTTTAGAGGATACACTGGTGCCAAATAAAAGTCCCAAATAAGTTTAATTCTAGTATATTACAAAATTACGTGTTACAACTCGTGAGTTCTGCGGGTAAGTGAGGTTCAAGTGAGTATTTGTTATATTAAACTTAATACCGCCTAGTGTATTGCGCACATTACTACACTATAGCTTAGGGAACTAAATAAATACGTCCAGGCTCCATGATTCTCTTTGGTTTCTGGCTCGAACACATGCATCCAATGGTTCCTTGCAACTTTCAAAATGTTGTTAGTCCACCTAGTAGTAGAACTTTCTACGCTGCATCATCCGATTCTTGGTCACCACTCGAGAACTTTTCTTTCTCAGTAGATGTTATATCCCTTAGTCGTCTTTTACGACACCCATGGGCAAGATAGGGAGTGGTGAAGTGTATTCTTACTCCGTCACTACACGCATGATATAGTGGTTAATTTTTCCTCCTTTTGTGGATGAGGCTCGAGCCCAGTAGCAGGAAGTATATAAGTTGAGATGATGTTGATGTGGCGATCGCCGTTGGTATTATAAGAAGAAAAAGGCTGTTGTGGACCGCTGATGACGAGGTGAGCGAGAAGTACGCATCCGGCGGATTATGCCCCTACCGTCGCCTTGGACAGATCGGACGGGGGCGACGCACCATTACCTGCCGGTAGAAAAAGGAGAGGGGTTACTGTCTATGTTCTCGATTTCTCAGTCCGTTATTATAGTTTCCATGAAAAGAAATGGATCACGTCATTTTTAATTCTTAATCCATGCCCGTATAATGAGGTTTATAGATAGAATCTTTAAGACGAAAAAGAAAAAATGTTCTAGATAATTAAGTGCATATATATAACGGCCTGTTGTGTTGTAGCGTTGAGCCCGCAGGGAATTGCTTAGACGCTTATTCGAATAAAATCATGTGCCGCTTAGGCATTCGAGAATGAACATATTTCGCTAAAATTATTAGCTTATAATAGGTATGTATATAAATTTTCATTAATATTTCCTTTGTAAGAGAAATAACCACTTATAAAAATAAAGGCATTATAGACCTATCAAAACCATAAATGAAATTTGCTTTACCTTTGTTTTATAAACATTTAAATAACCATTTATGTAGGTAATTAAATGTTCAATTCGGACCGCAAAATGAAATGAGTTTAGATACCTATATAATGCTTGACCCTTGAAATTAATTAGATGCTTCGTATTTTCAATGTTTTTCGGTACAAAGTTAATTAATTACTATTCTAGGTAATTAAATAACATGAATATACTAAAAAAAAACAAAGCATTCTTGAGGACTGTCGACAGAAGTGAAAACTTAAAACTATGAACTGTTGTTATTTTTGGATACTCAAATTAATCTTTTTACTTTTATCTGGATCTGTGATCTATCGGCATAGATATAGTAAACATTAACATAGATGCAGATATAATATTAGCGTTAACACGTCACACGAACATGTCTATGATGACATACATGAATCCCCATTTAAACTTTTCTGTAGAAGTTTTTGCTACAAAAACTGAATAAAGCTAATTTTATTGAACCATGGATGATTGGACTGGGAATTAGTCCGCCACTCGCAGTGCGTCGGACTTAGGGATGCAAACGATACATCGATGTTTCAGTAAAGAAAACATCGATGTTTGCCATCAATGTTCATTATTGCGAAACATAGATGTATCGATGTTATTTTCTACGATGTTTTAACATCGATGTTTTGCCTAACATCTGTTTAAAATGTATGGTAATTTAAGCAGAACTTGCGTAACAGTTTATTTACCAGAGTAAATGACTTACGTATATACTTTTCGTAAAAGCTGTTATTTTTAAACTCTGTTTCTAAATAGGTAACTTGCTGCGATTAAGCTTGTAATAACTTTACTAAATAGAGAAATATATGTTGAATATAACCATATTTCCTCAACTCTACATCTCCCTTGTTCTAAAAACTCACCTATTCACATAATAAATATAGCATGCATTTTAAAATTGAAGTTATTTGCACGATCGTTAAAAAAACATCGATGTTTCGATACATCGATGTGTTTGGTTTCGATATTTGCATCCCTAGTTGGACTGCGCCAAAGTGATGCGTGATTTGTTGTTGAGCCATCACTATTGGAGGGTTGGTATCTGAAATAAATAAATCCGTTGGACCAAAGATAAGAATACGATACCAGTAATCCGCCCATTTGGCAGTGACGGTTAATACGTGGCTGCATGCCACCTTTTTATCACTCCAAATCGTTTGGGGTGTTAATCATAAACTGTATTAAGTGTAGACTGTTGCTGTTGAATAATTTATTCAGATATCTCTAAGTCAGTGCATAATAAATTGGAAAGATTACTATAGTGTGGTAGGGTCATGTGGTATATAGCGTTAGGATTGTTTAATGACATACTCGAGTAGACTTTTACATTTGTGGTGACAAGTAGGGGATTACAATATACATAAAACATCCATGTAAGAGAAAATTCTAGATAAGACCCTATACCAACACGTCTGACTAGCTTGGTATCGTCGTCTCAGCTTATACACGTCCTCAAGCCTCCTCCCCAATAAAAAGGTAGATCTACTATACCATTCTGGTCAGACATGTTGGTATAAGTCTTAATTTTGAGTTTTCTTTCACTTGCACAGATGTTATATGCATATTATATCCTATTTTTTTTATGAATGGGCTATAATAAGCGCGCACGCGATCAATTCTATCCGGCGCGACGAGAGGACGGCGCGCGGGGCCATAATTCACCCGTACCCACGTCGCCTTCGTCGTTGGGCCGACCACCGGAGCAGGGTGACTTGTTGTCAGTGGTATGCATATTATATTCCTTAGTTGTCTCTTACGACATCCACGGGTAAGATAGGGAGTGGTAAATTGTATTTTTACTCCGTCATCACACGGACAAGTAGGTAGCGTGGTATAATAGGTCAATTTCCCTTTCATTGTGGAGGACATTCGAGCCCAGCTGTGGGTCGAATATGAGCTGTGATGGTGATTTAAAATTCGCTCTGGCGTTTGTCGTAATTTAGCGACTTCGTGGTAGGTCTCATTACTTTATAGCCTTTTACAAGCCTCTATTTAATTAAACATTAATGAAAACACTTCTACGCTAACCTAGACCCGTGTGGTCACGGAATAAGAATACAATTCATCACTCCCTATCTTGCTCGTGGATGTCGTAAAAGACGATTAAGGGATATAATATGCATATAACATCTGTGTAAGAGAAGGAAGACTCAAAATTAAACCCTATAGCAACATGTCTGACCAGCAGGGTGTAGTAGGTCAAATTCCCTCCCGTTGTGGAGGAGGCTCGAGCTCAGCAGTGGGACGTGTGTTTGCTGCGATGATGATGATGATGATGATGATGATGATGATGCTAGCCTAACCAGAGACTAGAGTGATTTCTCTTCCATTAATCTTATATCTTTAAACGAGCAATTCTTGTATATATGTATAGATATATATATTCAAGATCTCGGAAACGGCACCAGCGATTTTGATAAAACTTGGCATACTAGAGGTTTCGGGTCCAAAAAATCAATCTAGCTAGGTTTTATTTATAAAAAATGTTGTTTTGTCGGTGTTTTTAGCAAAACAATACAATGACATTAAATTTTAAAAGAATATGAATTCAAATTTCGTTGTCAACGTCATGAGTTACGATAGTTCAGTCGGGAAGTTGTCCAGTTCTGTTTTTGTTTTGTTTTGAGATTCAAACAGCGTCGGATCGAATCTCGGTGTTATTATTATTCTCCTTTTGTATTTTTTTATATATTTTTCATTATTTAATTTTTAATTTTTATAGATATATATCTACATAAATTAACCACAAAGGAAACTATGAATACAGATTTCCTTCTACCGCGCGACCGAAATAAAATTGCTAGATTGTTTGCACCACAATCCATTGTCTATGAGGAACTTTTAACTGAATGGCAAGAAAGATGGGATTCATCATCGAAAGGTCGTCATCTTTATCTATTTTTCCATGCATCCGGGAGCGCCTGGAGAAGGTGTGGCTAGAGGTTGACCACTTCGTGGCCCAATTTTTAACTGGCCATGGCAACTTTAAAAGTAAATTATTTTCTTTTAAACTCGTACCATCACCATTATGTCAATGTTCCACATCTGACCACGAGTATGAACAATCAGCACATCACATTCTCTGGGAGTGCGATCTCTGGCGAAACGAGCGTAACCTTATGTTAAACAGTTTGCAAGTCACTTGTGGGGTAGTATACTATACGGACCTTGTAGCAACTCGAGAAAATTTCTGTGCGTTCATGCGTTTCTGCCATACCTACTGTAGCAATCAATCTTATCGCTCACATATAGGCACCGTTAAGCTCTTCCGTATCCGTGGTGCCGTACTGCTGCGCTATCGTAGCTGTACACCTTTTTACTTACTGGCTGACTAGTCATTTTGTTTTCCTGTCTCCCGCTTTACCTAGGAGGGAAGTTGAATCTCTCTTTCCAACTCCTCCTCTTTAATCTTTTCTAATTAAATTTGTTGCGGGTCCCAAGACAATTAAAATCATATCCCGGGACTGCCTGAGGGTCAAACCTCGGTGTCATTTATGGAGACCATTGTGGATCCTGGCTTACAGGAGTTACAATGGTGGAAATGTGTGGTGGGATTAGTCCCAAAAAAAATCTACATAAATTCAACAAAAATATAACAAAAATATTCCGAGCGAAGCTCGGTCAACCAGATATTATTGTTTTATGTCCCTTAGTCGTCTTTTGTAAGTGCCGTGGTAAATAATATTGTTATACGGGGAGGGAATAATATGGTGATTAAATGATCTCCGAATACTAGAAAAACTTTTGTGACCCCATGTCATTTTATTTTGACAATGACATATTATAAACAAAACTATTTTACGGATTTTATCGCGTTTGTATTTGATTTTTGATTGCGCGACAATCTTTAAAAATCACTGATTTATAAAACTCATGGAGCTAGGATTTCTTAATGGTGGATAAGGCCACAATCGCTATGTCGGCATGTAGGAGATTGCAATTAGTATTAAAAATTTTATTTTCCACAAGAATTTTGCTGGTCTGTCTTCTGGTAACTTCTTAGTTCTTTATACAATTCGCGCCAGAATAATAATAATAATAATAATCTTTATTGTAACATTAACCTTCACAAATTTGTTTGCAAGCTCTGACTCCCAAACTAGCATAGGCTGTGTGTTGGGAACCAGTTCCATCTCAATAACAAGTTAATTATATAATAAATTATTAAATAGCCACATAGAATGTAAGGAATGACGAAATATTGTATTTATAGGCCCATAGGTTCATTGAAGAAATTAGTGTATTTATACTTAAATTCAAAATCATTTATTATTTACTTATGTATAAACCTCGCGAGGGCACTTACATAATGTCAATTATGACATTTTACCTTAAATTAAACCAGCTACTAAAGCAGTGAAACTAATCGGCACTGATCCGACAAGAAATTCGGTGAGCTTGTCTATTACTTTTATTTTTTTTATTGATTTTTTTTATTTTAAATTATATACAAGCTTAGTAAGTATTAGCTTCAATATGATGCTACTTCAAACTATTATATAATTCTCAAATATAGTGCAAAAGGTTATGAACGTACTGGAGCAGCCATCTCTAACTTTGCTAACTTTACATCAAGCAATTTTAGGGGAAGGGCACGATCCTTCCGCTATTATTCTATACAATACACAAATTGCATACATGTGACTTGATTTACATAAATAAAAACCTTTTTTCATAACCACAACGTAATATAATTAAATAAAATAAAAACTCATCAACAACGCAGCGCATTTTTAATTTCGACCAAATAAATGTCAACCCTGACGTCGGTACTCGACGGTGATTGCGGCGGCCATGTTGTGACGTCACAGCGTGACAGCCCGCTAACGCATATTAAAGCGTGTTGGTAGTGAAATAAGTGCATATGAGGTAACAACCCTACCTACCTACTTGCTAATTGAGGCTTATTTAAATACAAGTACAATTATTTTCAGAGCATTTTATGTCATTTTAATTTTTATAATAGACTAGCTGACCCAACAGACGTTGTTCTGTTCAAAGAAAATAAAAGCAGCGCCACCTACCGGGTCCAATTGTGAATCTAAACCATCCTCGAATCCCCTTGAACACACACAAAAAATTTCATCAACATCGGTCCAGCCGTTTAGGAGGAGTTCGGTGACACACACACGTACGCTAGAAATTTATATATAAGACTAGCAATCCGCCCTCGCTTCGCTTCGGTTATAGGTTATAGTCGTTTTACCCGCGTAGTTCCCGTTCCCGTGGGAATACCGGAATAAAATATAGCTTAGTTTACGCCCTGATATTATAGCTTTCCATTGGTGAAAGAATTTTTGAAATCGGTCCAGCCGTTTTGAAGATTACCCGGAACAAACAGACAGACAGACAAAAATTTTTTAATTGCTATTTTAGGCATAGGTGTCGTGCAAATAACCGCGTGAGCATGAAAAAAGCCTATTATTTTGACATTACAAACACACACTCCAATTTTATTTATTGATATAGATAAACAGCTACGAGTATCTAATATCTTAAAACGATCAATTCGTGCATATCATCTAGGCAATTCTATAGTAGATCCTTAGTGTTTGCTTTTTTAAGTTTCTTTTTTTAAGGCAAACATTCTTCTTTAACTTTGTATCAATTCAGTTCCTATATGTTCCACTGCTGAACAAGAAACTTTTCTTCAATGGGAGGGAAATTAATCTACAATACTACGCTGGTCAGACGGGTTGATATAGGAGTTTGTTTCGACTTTTTCTTCTTTTGCTTTGTGATATTATCTTATCTTATATCTTTAAACGAGCAATTCTGATTCTGACTGCACAGATGGCGTAGTGGTTAAGATAGCGACCTACAGCGCCAGTGTCGGGGGTTCGAATCCCACGCAGGACAACACTTTGTGCGATCCACAAATTGTTGTTCTGAGTCTGGATGTAATTTGTGTCCGTTAATTATATGTTTGTAAAGTCCCCCGCAATACAAGGATTATTTCCTTAGTGCAGGGTGTTGTCTTAAATAAAATTAAAAAAATAAAAAAAAAAAAAAAAATTAAAATTAAATTAAATTAAATTCTTGTATATATATATACCTATATATATATATTCAGGATCTCGGAAACGGCACCAACGATTTTGTTGAAACTTGGCATACTAGAGGTTTCGGGTCCAAAAAATCGATCTAGCTAGGTTTTATTTATAGAAAATGTCATGAGTTACGATAGCTTAGTTGGGGAGACGGCCGGTTGTAATTTTGGATTATGTGACATTTAAACAGCGTCGGTTCGAATCTCGGTGTTATTATTATTCCCTTTTTGTATTTTTTTATATAATTTTCATTATTTATTTTTTATTAATATATATCTAAATAATATATATCTAAAAAGACGGATGAGAGAAGAGTGCATGCTACAGAGATGCGAATGCTAAGATGGATGTGTGGGGTTACAAGGTTTGATAAAGTAAGAAATGAGTATATTAGGGGAAGTCTAAAAGTGGCACCAGTGATAGAGAAGATTAGGAGCGCGACATTGTCATGGTATGGACATGTGATGAGGAGGGATGAAAGGCATGTGACAAGGAGGGTTGTCAATATAATTGTGGATGGACGAAAGAAGCGTGGGAGACCCAAAAAGAGAGGGATGGACTGCGTGAATGAAGATATGCGTATGAAAGCAGTGAGTGCACATATGATGGCTGATAGGAGGCTATGGAAGGTAAAAACATGTTGTGCCGACCACACTTAGCGTGGGATGAGCAGGAATGGATGAGCATGATGGGCAGGAAAATGATGATGATATCTAAATAAATTCGACAAAAATATTCCGAGCGAAGCTCAGTCACCCAGATATTACATATTATATTACTTACTAGCAACCCGCCCTCGCTTCGCTTCGGTTATAGGTTATAGTCGTTTTACCCGCGTAGTTCCCGTTCCCGTGGGAATACTGGGATAAAATATAGCCTAGTTTACGCCCTGATATTATAGCTTTCCATTGGTGAAAGAATTTTTGAAATCGGTCCAGCGGTTTTGAAGATTACCCGTAACAAACAGACAGACAGACAAACAAAAATTTTTTAATTGCTATTTTAGGCATAGGTGTCGTGCAAATAACCGTGTGAGCATGAAAAAAGCCTATTATTTTGACATTACAAACAGACACTCCAATTTTATTTATTGGTATAGATACACGAGCAAGAAATGGGGTGATGAATTGTATTCCTAATTCGTCACCACACGGAAAATATACATATATCTTCGTCATAATTGTATACAACATGTGTGTAAATATTGTCTGTCATGCTTGTGGCTGTAGTAGAAGGTGACTGTACCAGTGTCGTAGCGTGCTCTGGTGGGGCCTCGTATAAAAAATTATTTGGGGGCCCTTATGAAGGGTAAGGATTTCTCACAAAAGAAAAAAATATGCATAAAATTGATAGAAATACATATTTATTCATATATCACAATTATCTATCTGTCACTTTTTCTAAAATTTTACAAACAATTCAAATTAAATATACACTGTCCTTGCCTTTTTTTCGGCAAACTGATTTATTAAATCATTTATAATTACTTTTGTCATTTCTGAAATAATGAAAAATTTGGGCAGTTTTTATTAATTTTTGCTTGCTCTTGTCGGGGGCCCCCGTAGCCCAGAGGCCCCGTATAATTGATACGTCAAATACGGTGGTAGCTACGCCCCTGGACTGTACCAACCCGTCTGACTAGCGTGGTATATTAGCTCAATTTCTCATTATGGAGGAGGTTCAAACCCAGCAGTGAAAGGTATATGATCTGTGATGATGATGATAAGAGTAAAATTGATTTTTTTTTTAAATTTTATTAATAGTAGCCTGATCTGGTGAACGTTACTGGGTGTCGTTGGATACACAGTTGGTAGCACAGGATCGTGCATTTTGTGGCCTAATATGATAGGGGACTACGTATAGCAGCGGACAGCGATAGGCTGAAATGAATGATTAGTAGTAGCCCCCATATTTAATATACATATTGTAATATTAAAAAAAAGATAAGTGGTATATTTCTAAGATGTTTAAAAATTTAAACAATTATTATATATACCAAGAGGTCAGTGCTTCACCAAATAAAGTAGACTAAGAGTAAGTTTTTCGGGCGCCAGGTGAAGCTCTAAAGTGCCGGATAAGAATCATTGAACTTTAGCTTCTCGGAAGGTTCCAAAGGGAACAGTTAAAGAAAATGCAATATGAGCCTTCCATAACTTTATTTTCCCTGTGAGAGCAATTATAATACACTTAAAATTTAATAAAGTAATCTAAAACATAATGATTTATAAAAGTTTAAATAACTCATATGGGTCATATCTGCAATATGAGAGAAAATAAAAAAATTAATTGAACATCTTTTATGCTGTAAAACCAATTTAAATTCACCAATACCATGTAGCGTCAATATCTATCCGTGTGGTGGCGTCAACTACGGTTTCCACATAAGCTATTTCAGCAAGCATTTAACGCTTTAAAATTCGACATCGCAAATGGCAGTTCCATGAATTTTGGTCGATATAAAGGCGAAAGAAGAATTTATAAACCACTGGTCCATGGAATAATACGAGAAAAGAAGAAATATCCAAAGTAAGAAAAAGAAACCGCTTTCTATAGCTGTAAAAGAAAAACCAAGTTTTAGTATGGGGCAGAAAGCAAGCCACGATTATCACATTTAACCGAAAATCTTACCGGTTTCTTAAAAAATATGGGTTTACCCATAAGGTGTATAAGCTCGTCCATAAATAAGTAACAATCTGTCGTTTAAGAAATGAAGATTGCACTGTGATAATGCAGTTTCTAAAAAATTACGTTTCCGACATCGTCGGGACTGGATCGAAAAGTGAGACTCTTTGACAAGTGTCAAATGTCAGCCATTTTTGATTTTTTTTATCACCTGCCGCCATAGGCACAGGGAACACGCATACAGCCTAATGCATAATGCATAATGTGACGTGACCGAAAGTCCAACGTTACAATATGTATTATGTATATAGTGCAGTTAAGCAATGCCTCAACTCCTGAGTGAGTATTACTTCAATAATTTCACGTAGGCACATTCAAGTTGAATTGTCGTCGTTAATTAAGGCTTAATTTAGTAGAAGATGGAGAAATCCTTAAGGGCTCTCTGGGTTTTGTAAGGGCTGGTCATATGGGAATTGTGCAGACAGGTAGATTAACGTAACGGTCTCCTTGTTGTAGTCTTAAGTTGCGGTGAGATGGTATTAAATTTCTTAGTGTTGTTTTGAATCATGTAATAATTTAAGATAATGTGATATTTTAAACGCATAACGTTGTAGTATTTTTAACGTATAACGCGTAGGACGACCCCCCACTAGGTGGACTGACGACATTCTCAAAGTCGCAGGGAACCGTTGGATGCAAGTGGCGCAGGACCGTTCCGAGTGGCATTCTCGTTGGGAGGCCTGTGTCCAGCAGTGGACGTCCGTAGGCTGATGGATGGATGGATGGAAACGCATAACTGTATGTTTTTTTAATTTTTATCATTTATTTTTGTGGGTGAGATGCGGTCGGCGCGCCTCCGCACCACTCCGTCCGGGGCGACAGAGGGGCTTAAGCACGCAACTCCCGCAACCCACCCTTCGTCATCCACGTCGCCTTCGTCGTTGGGCCGACCACCGGAGTAGGGTTACTTGACATCAGTGGTCAAATTTTTATCCCTGTTGGTAGCAAACGAACAAACAGCACACCCGATGGTAAATGATACTACCGCTTGTAGACCTTTGCTAGGCTATCGTCTATCGCGAAGGAAGTATGAACGAGTGCGTAAAAAGTGGTAGGAGCACACTGTTGACAGTTGTCTGTCTATAGCTGGCTGGTCCGTCCGGGATACCACATTCTCGCAGAAAATCGACGTCCGAGTTGTAGCAATTTGTTTCTGCGCTTTATTCGGCGAGCGAGAGAGCCGGAAGCCCAAATTTCTGCGGGTATTTGCGTGCGGTGGGTTTTAGTGATGCCTTTAGTATCACCGAACCTCTTGTATGTATTTACACTCCCTTCACTTTCTTCACGGTAGGCAGCGCCTTTGCAAAGGTCTATGTGCGGCAGCAACACTTACCATCAGATGTACTGTTTGCTCGTTTGCCGTTTGTAAAAAAAAAGGTTCGGTGATACTAAAGACATCACCGAAACCTACGCCTGAAAATCGTAGCAATTATAGACTATAGTCTTAGAATAATAACATATAGAAGGTAAGTCCACGCACAAAAAGTGAGGCATTTCAATTGGAGCCTAATGGAGCCTACGTCGGAACAGTCCCGTAATGTACAAGTCATTGCACTGCACGAACGTACGCAACTCTTAAAATATAAATAGGTAATTATGACGGCTTGTGCATTCAAATGGTGCCACAACACATTCGAAAAACATAAAAGGTTTTTAACATTACTTTTAAAAGTATTTCGACGATTTATGTTAATAAAAACAAAATTTGATTTCATAATTTGTATAGTGGTTTCCGTGTGTACGTGTGTAATCGTCTGCCCGCCATTAGTATTTTTAGATTCAAATTTTTAAAGTTCTAAGTACTGACACTATCCTTCTATACGTTATTATTCTAAGACAATAGTATTATTCAAGTATTATTCTGCCTTGCAGAGGCTCTCTACTGAGCCTGACCTTTAAAATAAGAAGAAAATTGATCTACTACACTTCGCTGATCAGACGGGTTTGGTACAGAGTTATATATCGAGTTATTCTCTTGTATTCAACTTATCGGACGACGCAGTGGAGGACGAGGTGGACCGACGACCTGCGGAAACTTGCTGAGTATCATTGGATGCAGGCGGCATAAGACCGCACTCTGTGGTGCAATATGAGGGAGGCCTACGTCCAGCAGTGGACTACGATAGGCTGAAATGATGATGAATTCATCCTATTAATCATCTATTTAGTCATCTCTTACGACAGTTACGGGAACTGTAAATTTTTACTCCGTCACCACACGGCAAATGAAAACATATGTGTTGTGTTTTCGATGTGTATTCTCTTTGCAATACCCTCAGCGGTTAAAACTTTATTCTTCGTCGATAATTATACAAACCGAAAAGAATAATAACAACGTTTAAAATTTTGTGTAACATGAAAGCATAAGTTTAAATTACAACTTAAACTTTGAATAACCACAGTTATGAATGCCATATACACAAAACCATAACGACCCACGTCAAAATGTGACGTAGACCGTAAAATAAACGCAAATGACGCCATAACTAAACTTTCAAACCGCATTGATAGATGTTTGTTTTAAATAAATGAAATTTATAAAAGTTATGCGAATTTCTAAGAATTAATCAAAGAACTTTCCGTGTGGTGACGGAGTCAGAATACAATTCACCGCTCGCTATCTTGCCCGTAGATGTAAAAGACGACTAAGGTATATAATATGGACATAACATCTGTACAAGGGGAGGAAAACTCGACACAAAATCCTATTACAACACGTTTGACCAGTGTGGAATTTTAGGTCATATCCCCTTCCATTGTGGAGGAGGTCTGAACCCAACAATGGGACTTATATAGGTTGACATGATGATGAATAAAATAATTATTGCGCTTTGTACTATTTTTGACTGGATAACGTCTTATAAATTGATGAATGCCAGCTGCACGCGCAAAAAAGTATGACTCATTGTCACGTTCCACCTGAGCCGATCGTGCAAACGAGAGCGTGGAACAAGCGATAGAGAGGCACGATCGACCTAAGCGTTCGGCTTGTGACGTATCTATCTCTCATTTAATTAAAAAGTAATTGCGAATTAACGATTGCAAATCAATAATAATTTATCAAAAAAAAATTAATTTTTCAAATTACACCTTTGTATTATACCAAAATAACGATAATTCAGTGACAATGATTCAATTCAATTTACTACTCTGTCAAGAAAATACCGGAAAAAGATCAATCATACACAAAATTTTTGTTATTCACAATTATCACATGATGCTAAATTAATATTAATTTTGAAGGCGGCTTACTTTATCTTACTAAGAGGTTTTAATTTAAAAAAATATCTTTAGCTATTATTATTATTAAAGTCCCCCGAGTTTTCTTGCCGGATCTTTCTCAGTGTGGCCATGTTCCAATTTGGTGGTAGTATACTAGATTGTCAGGTTTTTAAATATAATTAGGTACTATTAATTTTAATGTTAAATAATTACTAACCATAAACAATATAATTTTTTATATAGAATCATTTTGTCCTTACACTGGCAATAAATTTGTATCAAAATGTGGGTCAATATTTAATAATTAATTTCTCTATCGGGTAGATAATTATAAATTTTCTGCAATAACAATGACTTATTGGACCTGAGACATCTTAGTCCGCCTGTGACCATGAACGCTGCTAAGCGTTCGAAACGTCGGGCAATACTAAACCAAATACAAACGCGATAAAATCCGTAAAGTAGTTTTATTTAAAATGTGTAATACTCGCGTAAACATCAGAAATCATTATGTAGGCCTTATTATCATCATCATCATTACAGCTCACACATATCCCACTATTGGGCTTGAGTCTGGGAGGGAAATTGACCAACTATACCACGCTACTCAGACGGATAGATATAGGGTTTCATTTCATGTTTTACTTCTCTTACTGTTATCCGTAAACAATCCCTTAATCGTTTTTTACGTTACTCACCGGCAAGAAATGGGGTGGTGAATTGTATTCTTACTCCGTCACCACACGGAAGATATGTTACAACACGGCAAGACTGTATAAGAGTTAAGTGGTGCTATTATCCATTATCAATCCAAAACCATCCAAGACATTGCTAAAACATAAAAAATATCAACAAATCCCGTAGCTTTATATAATGTTTCGGGATAGATATCAAAGTCTTATTATTTTGGCCATAAATTATTACTCAATGGCTTTTCACACCAACATAAAGCTTATTGAGATCAACGTACGATCAACCCAAGCTAGATCTTTCTACTAGTAAATATTTACAATAAAGAAAGAAAACTGTACGTTTTGGGACGCCCGACAGAAGTGATAACTTAAATTAATCTAAGTACGTAATAAGTGTACTGTGTAATATTAAAATTGTTTAACTTGAGAGCTTAGGTTATTAATTCAATTTTGTTTATTTTAATCTATACCAATAAATAAAATTGGAGTGTCTGTTTGTAATGTCAAAATAATAGGCTTTTTTCATGCTCACACGGTTATTTGCACGACACCTATGCCTAAAATAGCAATTAAAAAATTTTTGTCTGTCTGTCTGTCTGTCTATCTGTCTGTTTGTTCCGGGTAATCTTCAAAACGGTTGGACCGATTTCAAAAATTCTTTCACCAATGGAAAGCTATAATATCAGGGCGTAAACTAGGCTATATTTTATCCCGGTATTCCCACGGGAACGGGAACTACGCGGGTAAAACGACTGTCCGTGTGGTGACGGAGTAAGAATACAATTCACCACTCCCTATCTTGCCCGTGGATGTCGTATAAGACGACTATGGGATATAATGTGCACATAACATCTGTGCAAGAGAAGGAAAACTCGAAATGAAACCCTATACCAACATGTCTGACCAGCATGGTATAGTAGGTCAAATTCCCTCCCATTGTGGAGGAGGCCCGAGCCCAACAGTGGGACGTATGTGGGCTGCGATGATGACGATGATGAAAACGACTATAACCTATAACCGAAGCGAAGCGAGGGCGGGTTGCTAGTATTATAATATAAGGACATGTTATTTATTAATAAAATCTTTTATTGACAATAAAATATATTTTATTCTTACAATTCTTGAATATGTACATTAGAATTTAATGTATGTATATTATTAGTGGACGGAGTACGAATACAATTCACCACTCCCTATCTTATCCCTGGATGTCGTAAAAGACGACTATGGGATATAATATGCACATAACATCTGTGCAAGAGAAGGAAAACTGTAAATGAAACCCTATACCAACATGTTTGACTAGCATGGTATAGTAGGTCAAATTACCTCCCATTGTGGAGGAGGCTCGAGCTCAACAGTCTGACATATGTGGGCTGCAATGATGATGATATTATTAGTATCATTATTTAATTCATGACGTTTTCCCTACAAACATAGGATAACACGAAGGATAACATTTTTAGGACGTTTTTTGTCTTGTGACACCAAAGATGTATAATTTCTTACGTGCGTACATAAGTACACACAATATCTGGTTGACCGAGCTTCGCTCGGAATATTTTTATTGTATTTTTGTCGAATTTATTTAGATATATATTAATAAAAACTAAAAATAAAATAATGAAAAAAATACAAAAAGAGAATAATAATAACACCGAGATTCGATCCGACGCTGTTTGAATGCCAAAACAAAACTAAAACAAAACTGGACAACTTCCCAACTGAGCTACGATAGCTCATGATGTTGACGCCGAAATTTGAATTCATATTCTTTTAAAATTTAATGTCATTGTATTGTTTTGCTAAAAACACCGACAAAACAACATTTTCTATAAATAAAACCTAGCTAGATCGATTTTTTGGCCTCGAAACCTCTAGTATGCCAAGTTTCATCAAAATCGTTGGTGCCGTTTCCGAGATTCTGAATATATATATATATACAAGAGCTTTACTCGTTTAAAGATATAAAATCTACCTATTTGATAAATAAGTTTTATTACGACAAAATTTTATCAATATACGTTTAGTAGTTTTTGCGTGGAAATGTAAATATAATAAATATATATTTTATATCTGCCGCATTTATATTGTATATCGAATTTGTTACACATTTCTTTATCGTGTTGGGAATATCTACTGTAATAAACGTCAATAACTGTCATATAAGGATTTAATATACAACGCCACATCATATCAACCTATTTCCTTTGAAATATGTTCAGTTAGATAATAAAAATATTTTATCGTAAATCTATTCAATCTTATGACGCGAAGAGACTCTATATTGAAGCGCCATCATTTTGAAATTGTTCTATTATTAAGTTTTTGGTTTGCAATTTCTTTTTTATTTCCTTAAAGACATATTTGTAATAGCAATATCCTTGTCTAAGAAACTAATATATAGTAGTCGTTCTATAAACAATTTTTAAAGTGAAACTTTTATTACATCGCCTCAAACTTTTTCATCCATCTATTACATGTCGCGTGACGGTTGGCCGCGGAGCAGGGGTAAAGTGAAAGGCGCTCGACAGAGCAGCCGAGGCCAATATGGCGACGCCTATGGTTAGCATCAGCTGACCATGTAGTGTATAGACTATTACTCATTCGTGCCAGTGCTTCACGCTATTTGCTTGTTTTTATCAGTGTTTAATGTAAATGTTGCAATTTTTTTTTGTAATACGAAAAACGTTTCACTTTTACCACGGTTTCATAAAACCACACAATAAATTTTTTACTAAATGTCACTTTAGTTTGAAAACGTTGCTTCCGTCCAAAATGATGTGGATTTGAATCTATGTCTTTTAGAATGAATTTCCAATAGATTGTAGAGATGGCATAGTGGTTAATATATCGACCTTTTTTTTTGGGGTGGGCTACGGTCGGCGCGCTCCTCGCACCACTCCGTCCGGGGCGACAGAGGGGCGTATAGCACGCAACACCCGCAACCCACCCGAACACCACGTCGCCTTCGTCGTTGGACCGACCACCGGAGCAGGGTTACTTATCATCAATGGTCGGCCCGACGGAATACCCCCTACTTGGGGAACCCTCCCATCGACCGACGTCCCCGCCTCAGGGAGGACGTCGGTCTTTCCTCACGCGGTCGGCCTCTCGGCGGGTGATGGACTAATCCCCGGTCACGTCACCCGCGGCCTCGGCTAGGGTAATATATCGACCTACCATGTCAAACATCACGGTTTGTTGAATCAGACTCACAAGAGTCTGATTGTAATAAGTGGCCGTCAATTGCTTGTTTGTAAAATCACCCGCAATACAAGGATTATTTTCTTTGTGTAGGTTTTTAAATAAATAGACACTACGATTTTAACTGAATCGTCAATTAAAAACAACTTGCAGCATGATACCAAGAAGACAACATTTTCATTAGGTACTTCTTTTTTCCGTGTGGTAACCCGGTAAAAATACAATTCGCCATTTCCTTTTTTTGCCGGGGATGTCGTAAAAGACGACAAAGGGATGTATTACGCGTATGACATCTACGCAAGAGATGGTAAACTCGAAACAAAACCCTATACCAATCTGTCCAGCATGGTATAGTAAGGTAAATTTCTCTCCTATTACAGAGGAGGCTCGAGCCCAGCAGTGGGATGCATATGAGCCGAGATGAGAAGATGAGTTATTTTTAATACCCCCGTACTAAGGAAAGGAACCCTGAATTGCCTTGTAATTATTAGACCCAAATTACATCCAGACTCAGATCGCTCTAGGTCAATCATTTTGTTGATCCCATAAAGTATTGTCATGTTTGAAAATCGAGCCCGTAATATTTAAACCCGATGATCGGTATCTTAATCATTATGTAGTTAATCTCTATGTAGTCAACATGTTTGCGTGAGATTTTATTTGACTAAGACGCCGTCAATGTCTAAACTGCGTTCTTCATTTATGTCTCCATTTCCTTTATTTTTATTATTCTATTTATCATCCGTTTGGTGACGGAGTAAGAATTTATCACTCCTTTCTTGCTCGTGGGAGTAAAAGCATGCAAGGCAAAAGATAGCTAATAGTTATGATAAATAGATAATATCGATATAAAAGAAAAATAATTGATAAGTCTATGCTAACACATCGGAATCAGCGCGATTTAGTAGCTCAATTTCCCTATAATTGTGGATAAAGTCCGTGCCCAACAGTGGGACTTATTTAGGCCTAAATGAGGTGAATTCTAATATGAAAAATTCAAATATCGTGCTAAAAATTCAAGCATCCTGCTCTAAACCAAATGAACTGAGGTCGACGCAATAATTACTCCTCTTTCGCTGCATAAATTGCAAAAATTATTGCCTATAGTTTTATAATCGGCCTGCCTGTCATCAATGCTCCTTGGGAATGTAATTGTTAACCAGACGATATCAGAAAGATTTGACCTATATCGATATAGAGCTTTATTCGTCTTATACAACACCCACGGGTAATGTAGGTGACGGTATCCGTAGGCGTCTCAACAAAATACATTAACTTTTTAAATTATCGCCTCACTGTTGGACTTCACAATAGGAGGGCAATCCACCTATTATATGCTGGTCTGCTATGCTGGTAATGTTGGTATAGGATTTTGTTTCGAGTTTTCCGTCTCTAGCTCAGATGCTATGCACATCATCCCTTAGTCAACTTTTACGACATCCACGGGTAAGATAGGGAGTGGTGAATTGTATTCTTACTACGCCGATCAGATGTGTTAGTTTTTTTTTTTGATGAGCTATGACCGCCATCCGTTCCATCCGGGGTACCGAAAGGGCAGCGCGCGGCCCCATAATCTACCGTATTTTCTTCCCTTTGCCATTGGGCCGACGACCAGTGCCGAGTTTCTTATCCTCCGCGGCCAGCCCAGCGGGAAGACGTGCTGATATAAGGTTTCATTTAAAATTTTGATATGCATAGATGTTATATGCATATTTAACCCCTTAGCCTTCTTTTACGACATCCCTGCCCAAGAGAGGGGGGTAGTGAATTGTATTATTATGTCATCATCATCATCATCTCAGCCCATATACGTCCCACTGTTGGGCTCTGACCTCCTCCATAATGGAAGGGTAACTGATCTACTATACCACGCTGGTCAGACGTGTTGGTATAGGGTTTTATTTCGAGTTTTCCTTCTCTCGCATAAATGTTATACGCGTTTTATATCCCTTAGCCGTCTCGTACGATCACCCACGGGTAAGATAGGGGGTGGTGAATTGTATTCTTACTCCGTCACCACACGGATATTATGTATGTATTATATATATTATGTGTGCTGTGTGGTAGCGGCTTCGAATACTACCAACCCTTGCTTTGCTCGCGGGTGTCGTAAAAGACGACTAAGAGCCCTAGATTGACCCGGACCAACTCATGCAGGCGGCCGGTCATAAAAGTCATTGCCGAAACTTTTTGCAATATGTCAAAACAGATGACATATTGCGTCGACCCCAAGTAATTGGGATAAGAGCAAGATGATGATGATTATATACACTATGTCACCATACGGCAATATATATGTAAATATATTATATATATACAGAATGACAATGAAAAATTGCTTGAAATGAAAGTTTTACTGATCGGCATTTAAGCTTTTTCCGTGTAGGCGGACTGCCCACGCTCAGTTTAACGGTCCCCTGCTACTGACTTGGACAGAGAATACCGTGGGATGGTTAAAATGTGAACAGATAAAATAATAGAATGCCAGGTACGTCTATTTTTGTGGAAGCCTTGTATAGATTTTATTGTAGCGTATGGATTTTCAGGTTTCATGAAATATTTTCTTGCGAAATCTTATAGTGTTAACTATTTACGTAGGAGTAATATAGGCGTATCTTAGTTACTAACAAATAAATTATTGTATTCATTATTCGGGTTTTTCGTGTGGTGACGAAGTAAGAATACGTTTGACTATCCAATGTTCGGCTCGTGGGTACTGTAAAAGACGATTAAGAGATATAATAAACATTTAATTTTTATTATAATATCTATAACTATATAGATCAAATTTCGAGAAAGAGATCAGCCGACGAATCCAACTCGGTTGGGCAGCGTTCGGGCAACTTAAGAGGATCTTCTCGTCCAACATGTCTCAGTGTCTGAAAACACAGGTCTACGATCAGTGTGTGTTACCAGTGATGGGTTACGGCACAGAAAGTGGTCCCTAAATATAGGCCTCATAACAAGGCTCAAAGTCGCTCAGCGTGCTATGCTATGGAACGGGCTATGCTCGGGATTTCTCTGCGAGATAGAATCCGAAATACGAAAATCCGCAGAAGAACGGGTATAACCGACATAGCACGAAGAATTAGCACGCTGAAGTAACAATGGGCAGGCCACATCGCTCGACGAACCGACAACCGCTGGGGAAGAAAGGTTCTCGAGTGGCGACCACGTATCGAACGACGCAGTGTAGGACGACCTGGTGAAAGTTGCTGGGCGTCGTTGGATGCAGGCGGCACAGGACCGCACTTTGTGGTGTAACATGAGGGTGGCCCACGTCCAGCAGTGGACGGCGATAGGCTGAAATGATGATGATGATCTATAACGGCAAACCATCGGGTGCACTCAGCAACGGATATGCTCGAAACTCGGGTATGATGTAATAGATCTCAGTACGTGAGTGTATTGCCGTTATAGATATTATAATATGCATCAATGTTACGATATTTACAATACTAAAACATTATTTCTATACAAGAGAAGGACACGTTGAAATAAAAGCCTATTTTTTTTTTTTTTTTTTTTTTATGGGTGGGCTATGGTAAGCGCACGCGCGGTCCAGTTCGTCCGGGGCGATGAAAGGACGGCGCGCGGGCCCATAACCCACCCGTACCCACGTCACCTCGTTGTTGGGCCGACCACCGGAGCAGATGTGACTTGTCGTCAGTGGTCGGCCCGACGGAATACCCTTTCGGGTACCCTCACCTCTCGACGTCCTGGGACGTCGGTCGCCGTCACGCGGTTAGCCTCCCTGCGGGTGACGGACAATTCCCCGGTCCGATCACCCGCGGCCTCGGCTAGGGCGGCATTAGGCGCAGAAATAAAAGCCTATAGCAACCCGTTTGACCAACGCGGTATCATCATTTTAGTGTATTAAAGTTCCAATGTTTGGTTCAGGCCACCTCCACAATGGTAGGGAAAATTGACTTACTATTTTATGGTGATCATAGGTATAGTAGGTAGTATAGTAGGTCAATTCTAAATCCTTATGACGACCTAAATTTCTAACAGATCCGATGCTCTCCCTAATAGATCCAGCGTGTGTTTTAACATAACATATTTACGTAATAATCCTTCCGTGTGGTGACGAAGTAAGAATACAACACAATTCCCTTTTTTGCCCGTGGATGTTGTTAAAGACGACTAAAGGATGTGATGTGTAGATATCATTAGTGCAAGAGACGAAAAACTGGAAGCAAAACTCTATGCCAACACGTCTGATCAGCGCGGTATAGTAGGTCAATTTTCCTCCCACTGGGGAAGAGGCCCAGCCCAACCGTGGGATTTATGTGGGCTGAGATGATATACTAATTCTAATATGTGTGTCTCATAATAATTTCATTACTAAATATTTATTATTATTATTTGGTTGTTTATTTTATAGTTGAAAGATAACTAAGAACTATAAATACCTAATAAGAACTATAATATAAGAACTATAATAATAACTATAAATATATATTCTGTGTATCTTGATATATACAATTGTTTTGTACGTTTGTATGTGAATGATAAACTCTAAAATGATTGGATCGATATTGATGAATTTTTATGCATGTCCAGGAGGATTCAGTAATTGTTTAGAATAACAATTAAATCCAATAATGACAGCAATCACGGTGAAAAAATTCTATTTTTTTTTTTTAGATTTGAATAGGTCAGAGTCTGTTGGGATTGGGCCAATATCTTTATTTTTCCATAGTATAATTAGGCTGCTGCATTCCTTAAGAATATTTATAGTACCAACTACGATCGCCAATCTGCCTAGCAGTGTGCCTACTCTTGGATCTCGATTCCAATCCTAAATCCAATCACAGCTCGAATTTGAGCAAATTTGGTACTCTTGAAAGCGACACTAGCGCACGATTGAAATCAAATTCGGTGTTTTTTTTAAACTAAATGAATTCGATTCTCGCCGATTAAGTCAAATGTTTGCTACTTCCGACGTGATTTTGACGCAGTTTAAAATCGTTAATGTTGCACAATGTCAAGAAAGCAACTTAGTGGTAATCGAGTTCGGTAACGTTTTTAGTTTAAAGTAAAAAAATACGCCACATTTGGTTTAAATAACAATAAACGCGAAGAATTCATTCTCGACTTTGGTTAAGAGTACCGTATATAAAGTTTGATGAGATTGGAATTGAATCGGATTTGAAATTATAATTAATTTCTAGGATAAGCCCACAGGTCTGACAATACACATGCAAGCAAACATTATTATTACGCGCACAATACGTTCATGAAACAATAATAATACAATTGAAATTATATTACAATTGAATCTATAATGCAATTGTATAATACTATAAAATATACTGTCGACGTAACATAGTTCATAATCAGCGGACAATGAAAACGCTTTTTAACTATAACTCATTCGTCAAATTATTATACGTAGTTTAAAAATTACAAAGGAACAGATAAAGATTAGAAAGAGAAGAAAGATAGGAAAATAATTGATTACTCTTTTACATGAGAGACATTACGAGAAGTTAAAATATAAGTACAATAACATAAAACAACAATAAATAAGACAAAGAAAAATAACGAGAATAAAAAAAATATATCAATACCTCTATATACCTACTTCCATCTGAGCTAGACGCTTAACCGTTCTTTAGATTTGCCCTTAGTCAGGTAAAAATAAATATAGATATTGCCCAGATCTCGCTATAGATACAAAATTAGCATTTTTTAGGAGTGGTAGGACCACACTGTCGACAGTTATCTGTCTACAGCCGCGGGCCGGTCCGTCCGTGTCCATGTTCTCGCAGAAAATCGACGTCTGAGTAGTAGCAATTTGTTACTGCGCTTCGTTCGGTGAGCGAGAGAGCCGGAAGCCCAACTTTCTGAGGGTGATTGCGTGTGGAGGGTTTTGGTGATGCCCTTGGTATCACCGAGCCTCAATGCACGCATTCACACTCCCTTCGCTTTCTTCGCGGTAGGCAATGGCCTTGTAAAGGTCCATGAGCGGCAGCAACACTTACCATCAGGTGTACTGTTTGCTCGTTTGCCACCGTTTGCAATAAAAAAAAAATATAAATATATTTTCACCAACTCCAACATCGCTGTTTTGCTGCAATAGAATCCTTAAATTCGCTACGTTATCTGTATTGTCCTGACTGTATTTAAGTCAAGGTCTTAATTTACGGAAAGTTTTATTTATTTTTTTTATTTAAGTACTAGGTCAGGCTAGAAACTCAGCGACCTGGTCTATAATATTTTTTTCTTACCTTAGTAAGAAACTTATACTTATAGTAAAACGACCATGTATCGGACGACGCAGTATAGGACCCCCTAGGTGGACCGACGACCTAGTGAAAGTTGCTGGGCGTCGTGGCATGCAGGCGGCACAGGACCGAACTTTGCGCCGTAACATGAGGGAGGCCTACGTCCAGCAGTGGAAGATAGGCCGAAATGATGATGATGATGATGATAAAATATTAATTATATAATTTTTTTATATTTATCTGGTTTTGAATTCTATCGGCACAGATATAATGACATTGACATAGTTACAGTGACCATGTCGATAACAACTTATATGAATTTACTCCTCATAGAAATCTGCCTGTAGAAGCGTACATTTCAAAAAGGGCGAGAGCAAAATTGTATATCTATATAATTATAGAAGCTCATTATCTTTATTCGTGCGAAAGCTTATATAAAATAGTCATTGAGTAGTTACGTGGGCTGATAAAGGCCCTCAGGCGTTTGGATAAAGGTCCGGTAGTTGAGATGAGGGAAACATTGTTATGACTTCTGTTTATTACGTACTACTAAATATTACGTTTACGAAGAGGTATTTAATGAAGGCAGTCAATCTCGGGAATGTTTTGTCGGTATTTGGGTTAAGTTAACGTGTGCATTATGGGGTAGAAGGTTGTTCATAACACGGATACTATTAACCGCGGAGTTGGCTATAAAATTACGGTTATGCAATTGAATTAAATTGTCATGGAAGTTTAGACGTTTAATTAAAACTTACTGAGGTTTACGCAAATATCACAGCGATTATAAAATTAAAAAAAGGAAAAAGCAATTATTATTAAACGGTTTTATTGTAAAGAAATAGTAAAAATAAAATCGTGGAACACTACAAAACAAACATTTTAATCGACGATTGTAGATATTTGACGTGCCTCACGATTTTATTTTTACTGTTTCTTTACAATAAAACCGTTTAATTTAAAAGTTATTTTTTCCTTTTTTATTTTCAAGTTTTTAGTTTTTATATTAATTTTGTATAGAGCACCGTATTCTACTTGTCATGCCCTTTCATTTAATACCCATTTTAATGGGATTGAAAAACAAATAGGTTTGTAGCGGCGGCCATCTTAGATTTTGAATTTGTAAAGTGTATTGTATTTTACTTGTCAAGCCCTTTCATTTGATACCCATATTGATGGGATTGAAAAAAAAAATAGGTCATCCGCCATTTTGTAACGGCGGCCACCTTGAATTTCCAAAAAAATGACTAAACATAATTTTATCGTCACCAAAACCAAAGGCGTATACTAAATTTCTGATCAATCGGTTGACAGGAAAAGGGTGAAATTTCAATTACTAAATTTGACCTAACAAAGAAAAAATAAACCAACAAACAGGGTAAGCTAAATATAACCGTTTAAAACAGTTAGAACCTTAGAATAATAACATATAGAAGGTAAGTTCACGCACAAAAAGTGAGGCATTTCAATTGGAGCCTAATGGAGCTTACGCCGGAACCGTTCCATAATGTACAAGTCATTGTATTGCACGTACGTACGCAACTCTTAAAAAATAAATAGGTAATTATGACGGTTTGTACATTCAAATGGTGTCACAACACATTTATAAAACTTAAAAATGTTTTTAACATTACTTTTAAAATTATTTTGACGATTTATGTTAATAAAAACAAAATTTGATTTCATAATTTGTATAGTGGTTTCCGTGTGTACGTGTGTAATCGTCTGTCCGCCATTAGTATTTTTAGATTCAAATTTTTAAAGTTCGAAGTACTGACACTATCCTTCTATACGTTATTATTCTAAGGTTAGAACATATTTAATTTAGAAGCGTAATTTATGTCGCAAATGTTATGATCACGAAAATATTCTGCATAATTATATCATCATGAGATAAAATAATAAGGTAGTTTGTATTTTATTTTTCAAGTGACGGTTATTTCAAATATATTTAACACGGCTGTGACGTTTAAAAAACAAGATGGCAGCCGTGTTTAAAGTTTAATTGTTGTTGAACTGTACGCCGTAGCTTTGGTGTGTGTGGTACATATAATTATTATCCTTTATTGTAATGGTGATTAGATGTGATGTCAATAATTTATTGGTAAGGCTAACCATAGTCACATCAGCTGCCCAGGGCGGTGGTATACCGGAATACAGCCCTTAAACGCGTTATCGGTATCAACTCCTTGTTTTTGGTCGTTCGTCCGGCAAGTTGTTCTTTTGGGTACGATCTGCCTTCGACGCCCCGGCAACAAGCCACGCAGTCGGGGCGTGGCTCTCTTCTATATTTTACTACTATCTTCTTGGATTAGCCGGCAACTCCAAGAAATTTAAATTTACCTTTACCTGTGGACAGACTTCTCGCTCTTTTTTCTTTAAATTAATTTGAATTATTGCAGTGTTTTGTTAGTGCTAGTTTAAATTTGAAAGAACTTTTGATATGATATTTAGTTTTCACTTTTCTTTTTAGGCAGGCTACGGTCTGAAACTACGCCGTCCTTTCCGTCCGGTGACGATTGACGAAAGGGTGGCACGGGGTCCCGTAACCCACCGTAAAGGGAGGGACCCTTTGCCATTGGGCCGACCACTGGTACCGAGTAATTGAGGTCCGTGGTTAGCTGGCGGGTTACCTTTCCGGGTACAGTCTTTGTATTACCCACGGGGCGTCGGGGAAAAGACGGTAAAAGTAAAAGACGGCGCTCATGTGAACAGTTTCTCTGCGGGTAACGGAGTATTCTTCGATTTAGTTCGTTCAATTTACTCTTAAGAATTTTTGTAACCTTTCTTAACCTTCATGCATATGAAAAGGTATTTTAAACCCTTATATAGTCAATAGTATTTTTGAATCTGAAATAATTATTAATCATAAAAAGGCAAATGAACTTTACTCCCACATTGTAACCTTTAAAGTTGAGATCAAAAGGATCTGAAACATTCGTAGAAATTTTAAAATATAATTTTGTTGGTGGGCGATTTCTGTTGTATGTAAAGTATATTTTTATGATTCATTTTAAGCTAAGCGTAGACAGATATATATATATATATATATATATATATATATATATATCTTCTATCTATTATATATTCCCGTGTCACAATGTTGGCCCGGAATGAACGCTGGCACTAACAATCCGATTTTAATTTTTCTTTTTTTAAAGGTGTGTTTTGCTCCAATTTGAGAGATATGATATTTAATTTCAGATTTTTTTTAAAATTTAAATGCAAAATCGTCGATTTTCATAATACGAATAATGCAAGGTCCCATTGCTGGGGCTTGAGCGTCCTCTATGTTAAGAGGGAAATTGATCAACGATATCATGATGGTAAAATAGGTTGATATAGTATTTTTTTTCAGTTTTCCGCCTCTTGCCTAAATGTTTTGTTCGTAAATGTTATACATATTATATCTATTATTCATCTTTTACAAAACTCACGACCGAGAAAATAGATGGTGAATTGTGTTCTTACTCTGTAAAAAAAAACGGCAAACGTCCGCGAAAAATACCGGAAGGCAACTAAACAATCTGTTTCATAATAGTCTCCAAGTTAGATTTATTTATGTGGTATTATTCATTTTCTTAAGCATTTATTTGCTTCACACTCAATAGGCTATTTATATGAAAAATGAGCTTTTTTGATTTACAATGTGACGTCATTACGCATTTCCGTCACGTACATTGCGCGTCGAGTTAGTAATGTAGTCATACAAACCTTTCACGTACACTTTTCGATGTATGAAATATTATGTTCGTTTTGAGAGAAAATTAAGGTTGAGGCTGTTCGTATGGTGTAATGGTTATAAAAAAACACCTTGTGGTGACGGAATAGGAATACAATTCGCCACACCCAATATATAACACAAACAATAGTACCTATTTCTAAATAATATAAGTCTCACAACAGTTATCATCATCATCATCATCATCATCATCATCATGAACATCCCATTGTTGGGCTCGAGCCTTCTCCATGATAGGAGGCAAATTGATCTTATTATGCCATGCTGGTCAGATAGGTTGGTATAAGGTTTTGTTTTAAGTTTTCTTTCTTTTGCTTGTTATACGCGTATTATATCCCTTAGTCGTCTTAATTTAAGACATCCATAGACAATGGTGAATCGTATTCTTACTCCGTCACCATATGGAAACACACCACAACAGTAAATAGCGTTCTATTGAGACAAGTTTGTCTGAATATCCTAAGAAATTCATTAGTGCCTCTATAGATATAGACCACTTAATGAATTTCTTCACGTCTTTCAAACTTGTGTCGAATAAATTCCGCAATTCTCAATGTAGTCGACTTTTTTAAATTAGTTGGACTTTTAAAAGGAATGTTCCTTTCGAATGAACCGCTGTTAAACCATTCAAGAACGAATGCATATACTGTTTAGTCTTAGAATGCGTAATTTTATTTCCAATAATGTATGTTTTTAATAGAAATAAGATAAAGTTTTCCATCTTTTTTTATCGACTATTTTTTTTTTATGGTTGTTAGTTCAGAACTTTCGATTGGATGAACTGATTTTAATAATTTTTGGAAAGTGAAAACTTTTTTAAGTCGCGTTGGGCATTATTTGGTACGGGAATAACTCATGGGTACGCATCACCGACATGCTCGTGACGTAGTATATTAGTTTTGTTAGTTTTAAATCAACAAATTGTAACAATAATTGCTACAAATTTAATAATTAATAATTACTAACCATAAACAATATAATTTTTTCATATAGAATCATTTTCTTCTTACACTGGCAATAAATTTGTACTAAAATGTGGGTAACAATTTAATAAATTTATAACCAATTTCTGTATCGGGTAGATAATTATAAATGTCTGTAATAACGATTACTTGTTGGACGTGAGACACCTTAGTCCACCCGTGACCATGAATGCTGCAAAGTGTTCGAAACGTCGGGCAATCATAAATCAAATACAAACGCGATATAATCCGTAAAAGTAGTTTTATTTACAACTTATAAGTAAATTGAATTGATTTACTGAAAATTTAAATGTGTATGTACCTACTGTGAATTGTTGAAATAGTGTTTTTTGTTTGATTATTTTTATCTTATAGAATCTTAAATAGAAAACAGACATCGTACAGATCAAAAACTTATTATTCAAATACCAGATAATTTTAATTGAAATCCAGAAATAGCAACTATATGTCCATAGTTTTAAGTTTTTACTGCTGTCGGATGTTCTCTTGACTGCTTTGTGTTCTTTTTTATTTTATTTGATACTAGCAATCCGCCCTCGCTTCGCTTCGTTTATAGGTTATAGTCGTTTTACCCGCGTAGTTCCCGTTCCCGTGGGAATACCGGGATAAAATATAGCCTAGTTTACGCCCTGATATTATAGCTTTCCATTGGTGAAAGAATTTTTGAAATCGGTCCAGCCGTTTTGAAGATTACCCGGAACAAACAGACAGACAGACAGACAGACAGACAGACAAAAATTTTTTAATTGCTATTTTAGGCATAGGTGTCGTGCAAATAACCATGTGAGCATGAAAAAAGCCTATTATTTTCACATTACAAACAGATACTCCAATTTTATTTATTGGTATAGATACTTGCCTTTTTTATTTGCTTCCCGAGTGGTCCAATTTCAATTTGGTCCAATTTTGAGAGTGGCAACCATGAGAAAACCATAGAAGACGATTTGTTTTTGTTAAAATTTAATATTATTGCGTAAGCTATGGTCTGAACAAACCCCGTCCATTTCATCCGGATAGAGGGGTGGCGTACGGCCCCATAAGCCACAGTATTGCTTACCCGAAGCTTATTTTTCGAGACGATTGTTATAAAATGAATAATGAACGTTAACATCAGAAAACAAGGACAGATAAAATCTTATGCCTCCATCTGGCCAGTGTAATTTATTATCTGAATAGATGGCATAATGGTATTAGGAGCTTGCTGTGCCAATTATTTTTCCAGTACAAAGGTTTATTTTGGTTGTAATTTGTATATTTATTTGGTAAAGTTCCTCACATCTATAACAATAAATAAAATTGGAGTGTCTGTTTGTAATGTCAAAATAATAGGCTTTTTTCATGCTCACACGGTTATTTGCACGACACCTATGCCTAAAATAGAAATTAAAAAATTTTTGTCTGTCTGTCTGTCTGTTTGTTCCGGGTAATCTTCAAAACGGCTGGACCGATTTCAAAAATTCTTTCACCAATGGAAAGCTATAATATCAGGGCGTAAACTAGGCTATATTTTATCCCGGTATTCCCACGGGAACGGGAACTACGCGGGTAAAACGACTATAACCTATAACCGAAGCGAAGCGAGGGCGGATTGCTAGTGGTAAATATTTTTTATTGGAGTTTGATGATTATTTTCTAAAGTGAACACCTTAGTCTTTAGAGAAAAAGAAAACATAATTTTTCTTTTTTTTTGTGTATAGCTGTTAGCCGCAGATGACTTTCACAGCTTTGCCCGGACTATGGGTGAGCGCTGAGGGCTCTCAACCCAGAAAGGAAGCTATCAACATCATTCTGGTTTTATCACGATTATTTGGAGTCGACTCGATATGTATTCTTCTTTCATAGTATATACTAGCAACCCGCCCTCGCTTCGCTTCGGTTTCTGTCACATATTAAATTATATAAAAAATAAGTTTCATCAAATAAACATCTCGGTGAAGATCGTTTTATAGCGGGATCCTATACTATTAATACTACTTTTAACTTAATTTATAACATAGAATAGAAAGAAGTGTCTTATTGAATTCACTCAATTAACATGTGAAAATATCAATTTTTGTGTGACCTTCGTTTATGGTACCATGTGCTCGCGTTATTGGCGTTCTGGCTAGCAGGTTAGTTCTAGCCGTTGGCAGGGCCAGCAGTGGTGGGCGCCTACGCCTCCACACATAGCGATCCGGTACGTACAGACATAGGTTTTGCAACACACCCGGATTATGTTGCAGACCTCTGAGTAATCTTACTAGATACGAAACCAGCGCGATTTCCCGTCGCACTCTTAATTCATTATACTCGACCATTCCATAAAGTTGGGTACATTAACGGATAAAATGGGTTTGCACCATATAGTTTTTTATACAAGTACCGCGTAAATTTGTTCTAGTTTCTTTTTTTGGGGAGTGGGTTGCGGTCGGCGCTCTCCTCACACCACCCCGTCCGAGGCGACAGAGGGGCGTAAGCACGCACACCCGCAACCCACCCACGTGCACGTCGCCTTCGTCTTTGGGCCGACCACTGGAGCAGGGTTACTTGTCATCAGTGGTCGGCCCGACGGAATACCCCCTATTTGCGGTACCTTCCCGCTGGACCATCGCCCTGGCGATACCGACCGGACGCTGCCGACCATCGCCCTGGTGATAGTCGGCAGCGCCAGGTCGAAATTTGTTCTAGTAACCAGACCTTGAAAATACTCGAAAATCGTATAAAATAAAAAACGAATACAAACGTGATAAAATCCATGTAAACAGCTTTATTTTATCATTGTTATACTCGGTTAAACATCACATGTTTGAGTTTTGTTGGGTAAGTGAATGTCTTATTTAGCGGTCTTATGTTATAATCAATATTTAAGTCCTTGAACTTAATAATCTTTATATATAAATTTCTATTGTATGTGTGTACGTCACTGAATACCTCTTAAATGGCTGGACCGATGTTAATAAAATTTTTTGTGAGTGAAGGGATACGAGAATGGTTTAGATTCACAATTGGACTCGGTAGGTGGCGCTTTATTTTATTTGAACAGAACAACGTCTGTTGGCTCAGCTAATATTATATAATTTTGAAATAAAACTATTTTACGGATTTTATCGCATTTGTAGGCATTTAATGCGCGTGGTGACGGAGTAAGAATACAATTGGCCACCCCCTCTCTTGTCCGTGAGTATAGTAAAAGATGACTAACTTTCCACGTCTTCGTAAGGGGTGATGACATTTTTTTTATTCCGTCACCACACGCAGATTGGCTTACTGATGGATAATGGTTTCAAATCAATTATCATATTGAAAATTGATCTAATTAATTATTATCTATCTAATTTAATTTAGTTGTTGGATTTTAATTAAGTTTTTAATGACCTTATATTAACTTGGTTTACGGAAACGCGTTTTTTAGTGTTTTTACACTATTTTATTTATTTATATCTACAAATTTGTTAAATGAGACCATAATAAATATATTTCTTTCTTACTTATGTTTGAAGCGATAACTTCTTATGGTAGGATAAACCGCTTCGTTACGTAATGCGTTACGACGCTAGTCTGTCTGTCTTCCCTTTACACGAAAAGGTTCTGCTTTTTTAATGAAAATCATTATAAAATTCCAACTAACAATAAAATATATTTTATCCTTACTAATATTATAAATGCGAAAGTAACTCTGTCTGTCTGTCTGTCTGTCTGTCTGTCTGTCTGTCTGTCTGTCTGTCTGCTACGCTTTCACGTCTAAACCACTGGACCGATTTTGATGAAATTTGGTACAGAGATGGACTAAAGCTTGAGAAAGGACATAGGCTACTTTTTATTGCGAAAAAATGGGTATAAGGGGTTGAAATAGGGGATGACATTTTGTATGGAAATTCGTCATTTTCGATGATAGAACCACGAATTTTTGTGTTAAGGTACCTGATAATAAATAAATAAATATTCGTTCAAGCGTTTTGGAAATTTCATTTACATGGGGATGAAATTCAACCCCTAAAATACCAAAAAGCATACAGCCGAAACCACTGGGCCTAGAAACGTATTTTTTTTTTACACCATCGTATCTTTTAGGGTGCACGAGCACTAGCAAAGGATTTTTGGAAATTCACCCCCTTAAGGGGGTGAAAAGCATATAGTCTTTCACGTCTAAACCGATTTTGATGAAATTTGGTACAGAGATGGACTAAAGCTTGAGAAAGAACATAGGCTACTTTTTATTGCGAAAAAATGGGTATAAGGGGTTGAAATAGGGGATGACATTTTGTATGGAAATTCGTCATTTTCGATGATAGAACCACGAATCTTTGTATTAAGGTACCTGATAATAAATAAATATTGGTTCAAGCGTTTTGGAAATTTCATTTACATGGGGATGAAATTCAACCCCTAAAATACCAAAAAGCATACAGCCGAAACCACTGGGCCTAGAAACGTATTTTTTTTTTACACCATCGTATTTCTTGGGGTGCACGAGCACTAGCAAAGGATTTTTGGAAATTCACCCCCTTAAGGGGGTGAAAAGCATATAGTCTTTCACGACTAAACCGATTTTGATGAAATTTGGTACATAGATGGACTAAAGCTTGAGAAAGAACATAGGCTACTTTTTATTGCAAAAAATGGGTATAAGGGGTTGAAATAGGGGATGACATTTTGTATGGAAATTCGTTATTTTCGATAATAAAACCGTGAATCTTTGTATTAAGGCTCCTGATAATAAATAAATAAATATTCGTTCTAGCGTTTTGGAAATTTCATTTACATGGGGATGAAATTCAACCCCTAAAATACCAAAAAGCATACAGCCGAAACCACTGGGCCTAGAAACGTATTTTTTTTTTTACACCATCGTATTTCTTGGGGTGCACGAGCACTAGCAAAGGATTTTTGGAAATTCACCCCCTTAAGGGGGTGAAAAGCATATAGTCTTTCACGACTAAACCGATTTTGATGAAATTTGGTACAGAGATGGACTAAAGCTTGAGAAAGAACATAGGCTACTTTTTATTGCAAAAAATGGGTATAAGGGGTTGAAATAGGGGATGACATTTTGTATGGAAATTCGTCATTTTCGATGATAGAACCACGAATCTTTGTATTAAGGTACCTGATAATAAATAAATATTGGTTCAAGCGTTTTGGAAATTTCATTTACATGGGGATGAAATTCAACCCCTAAAATACCAAAAAGCATACAGCCGAAACCACTGGGCCTAGAAACGTATTTTTTTTTTTACACTATCGTATTTCTTGGGGTGCACGAGCACTAGCAAAGGATTTTTGGAAATTCACCCCCTTAAGGGGGTGAAAAGCATATAGTCTTTCACGACTAAACCGATTTTGATGAAATTTGGTACAGAGATGGACTAAAGCTTGAGAAAGAACATAGGCTACTTTTTATTGCAAAAAATGGGTATAAGGGGTTGAAATAGGGGATGACATTTTGTATGGAAATTCGTTATTTTCGATAATAAAACCGTGAATCTTTGTATTAAGGCTCCTGATAATAAATAAATAAATATTCGTTCTAGCGTTTTGGTAGTTTCACTTACATGGGGATGAAATTCAACCCCTAAAATATCAAAAGCATACAGCCGAAACCACTGGACCTAGAAACGTTTTTTTTTTCACAATCGTATTTCTTGGGGTGCACAAGTACTAGCAAAAGATTTTTAGAAATTCACTCCCTTAAGGGGTTGAAAAGCATATAGCCTTTCACGTCGAAACCACTTAACCGATTTTGATGAAATTTGGTACAGAGATGGCTAAAGCTTGAGAAAGGATATAGGCTACTTTTCATCGCAAAAAATTGGGTATAAGGGGTTGAAATAGGGGATGACATTTTGTATGGAAATTCGTCATTTTCGATGATAGAACCACGAATCTTTGTATTCAGGCACCTAATAATCCTTACTAATATTATAAATGCGAAAGTAACTCTGTCTGTCTGTCTGTCTGTCTGTTACGTTTTCACGTCTAAACCACTGAACCGATTTGATGAAATTTAGTACAGAGATGGACTAAAGCTTGAGAAAGGACGTAGGCTACTTTTTATCGCGAAAAAATGGGTATAAGGGGTTGAAATAGGGGATGACATTTTGTATGGAAATTCGTCATTTTCGATGATAGAATCATGAGTCTTTGTATTAAGGCACTTGATAATGTATACATAAATATTTGTTCGAGCGTTTTGGAAATTTCATTTATATGGGGATGAAATTCAACCCCTAAAACACAAAAAAGCATAAAGCCGAAACCATTGGGCCTAGAAACGTAATTTTTTTTTTACACCGTAGAATTTCTTAGGGTACACAAGCTCTAGCAAAGAAATCGCGAAAAAATGGGTATAAGGGGTTGAAATAGGGGATGACATTTAATATGTAAATTTATCATTTTCGATGATAAAACCATGAATCTTTGTATTAAGGCACTTGATAATATATAAATAAATATTTATTTTAGCGTTTTGGAAATTTCATTTATATGGGGATGAAATTTAACCCCTAAAAGACAAAAAAGCATAAAGCCGAAACCACTGGGCCTAGAAACGTAATTTTTTTTACACCGTTGTATTTCTTGGGGTACACGAGCAGCGAGCGAAAATCACCCCTTAAGGGGGTGAAAATCGTATAGCCGAAACTATTGGGGCTAGGAACGTAAAACTATGTAGTTCTCTGTATTGTGCGATTCTCTTTCTTTTGTTGTAAATGAGCTCTAAGAAATTAGTTTTTGAAATTCAATCTCTATGGGGGTCAAAAATGTATATCCGAAATCATTAGGCCTAGAAACTAGGGATGTGAAAAAATCATCGATTTTTATATCGATTATTAATCGATTTTTTTTGTAATAATCGATTTCTACAATCGATTATCAAAATAATAGAAAATCGATTATTTTTATAATTAAATCGATTTTCCTAAAAAAAGAAGGTAATAACAATACTGCGTGTAGTATTTCATACTATATTAGAAGATGAAGCTCACATTTCCTAAAAAAAAATCATCATAATCCTGTTGGGAAAAATCGATTATTTTATAATCGATTATTTATTTTTAATTAATCGATTATTTTATAATAGATTTATTTTGAAGAACAAAAAATCGATTATTTAAAAAATCGATTATTTTCCCTCCAAGTCACATCCCTACTAGAAACGTGAAATTTTGTACAAAGTTCTCTTTCTTGGGGAAAGTGCTCACTAACAAAGAGTTTTTGTAATTTTACCCCTAAGGAGGTGAAAAGCGTAAAACCGATATCACTGAGCCTAGGAACGATCATTTTAGTACATGATCGGCTTTCTTGGGTTACCCCATTATTTTTTCTTAATGCTCGCTTATCAAGATTACTTTGGATCGACGCAATATGTATTTGGTCCTCTGCCATCGTAGATATATTGCAAAAGTTCTTTTAGCAACATTTTATGACCAGCTGCCTGCCAGACGACATAGCTGGCTAGATGGCATCACCAATTGGTCCAGGTCAATGTAAATCTTTGTCTTAGTAGTATTTTGCGACACCCACAAACAATGAAAGTGTTATAATATTCCTAGCCGCTACCAGACAGTAAGTTAAAATCAAGATATTAATCCAATTTTCTATCTTTAGAAATAAACAAATTTGAAGCGTCTATTTGTTGTCAAAATAATAGGTTTTATTTATGCTCACACAATTATTGGCACGATACCTACGTCTAAAAAACCGGCCAAGTGCGAGTCGGGGTCACGCACGAAGGGTTCCGTACCATTATCTATAAAAAAGGGGAAAACTGGGTTTGTTGTATAGGAGTCCCCTTAAATATTTATTTTATTTTGTTTTTAATATTTATTGTTATAGCGGCAACAGAAATGCATAATTTGTAAAAAATTCAACTGTCTAGCTATTGCGGTCCTTGAGATACAGCTTGGTGACAGACAGATGGACAGATGGACAGACAGACAGCGAAGTTTTAGTAATAGGGTCCCGTTTTTACCCTTTGGGTACGAAACCCTAAAAACGGCTCAATTTTTTTGTCTGTCTATTCGATACGGGTAATCTTCAAAACGGCTGGACCGATACTGATAATACTTTACCACCAGGTCTACCAAGCCTTACATAAGGAATAACTTAGGCTATATTTTATCCAAGGCTATATTTTATCCCGGTGTGGCTGGAGCAACTGTGAGAATTTAATCGACTTTAAAATTATTTCACTAACGGAAAGCTAATTTTAAGCGTGTAACATATTTAGGTTTTATTCCGTGTGGTGACGGAGTAAGAATACAATTCACCACCTCCTCTCTTACCCATGGGTGTCGTAAGAGATAATTCAGGGATATATTACGCATATGACATCTATGCAAGAGATGGAAAACTCGAAACAAAACCCTATACCAACCTGCATGACCAGCATGGTATAGTAAGGTTAATTTCCCTCCTACTATGGAGGAGGCACGAGCCCAGCAGTGGGACGTATATGAGACGAAATGATGATGAACATATTTAGGCTATTTTTTTATCCCAATATTCCTACGGGTCCGGGCACAATGCGGGTGAAATATATAAATATATAGATATAAAAATTAATTTACGAATGAAAACCTACATTATCAGCGAATAACAAATAAAGGCTATTTTCATCCTGGTGTTTGCCCGGAACGAGAACTGCGAGAGAAACCGGTGGATGTTTACCAATTTTTAAAATTCTTTCAACAATAGGAAGCTACGTTATCAGCGAGTAACATAGGCAATTTTTATCTTGGATATTTGTGTGGGATTTGTTAGTACAATTTTTTTTCCACCTATGTAGACTTATAATATCAGCGAGTAACATAGGCAATTTTTATCTCGGCATTCGCATGGGAATGGGGTCTACGTGGGTGAAACAACGGTCGTTTGATCAATATTATTCTTTTTCACCAATGGAAACCTATCATGGATAATGTTATTATCAGCGACTAAGGATGGCCATATTTATCAACGTGTTTCCACGTGAATTTAAACTACAAGGGTGGAAGTAATATTCAAATATAAAAATTTGTGAAGTTATTTGGACCTTTCTTACTCGATCACGCGTAAACTGTTGACCAGATTTGGATGAAAATTGACACACAGAGTATTTCTTAAATTAAGAAATATCATCATCATCATCATCACAGCCCACGTACTTTCCACTCTTGGACTCGGGCCTCCTCCATAATGGGAGGGCATTTGACCTACTATACCATGCTGGTCAGATATCTGTAGGGTTTCATTTTTCGAGTTTTCCTTCTCTTGCATGTGTATATATCCCATAGTCGTCTTATACGACATCTACGAGCAAGATAGGGAATGGTGAATTGTATTCTTACTCCGTCACCACAATAACACAATAGAAAGAAATATGCAAGCCAACTTTTACGCGGGCGAAGCCGCGGGCAAAAGCTAGTAATCAATAAAATAATTTATTAATAAATAACCTTTTATTATATTATCATTATTAATATACATAAAATTAACTTAACCTTTTCAATATTAAACAGTTCAACTTAGATTAGTTTAAGTTGTCACTTTTGTCCGGCAAATTCTTTTTCATAGAGTTCTTTGTTGCCTATATGGCATTTCTTTCATTCTTGAAAAAGTCAAATGTCGTAAATAAAGAAGTATTTATATCAAAAGTACCCCTTTTTATAGTGAAGTATCTATGGGTACCTCTTTTCAACGGCTCTAAATCAATCGTTATCTCATTTGTCAAACGCGACCCTATAGTATAGACCTGTGACCTATTTTATTTTATCGCTCACAATCACTCAATTGGATGCCTCGTTAGACGTGTATAAAAGCATCTATAGCTTAATACTAAATCTGAATACCTCTAACCAGGTATTGAAAGAATACCAGTACTATTTCTTTAAAGAGAAATAGCATGAGCCGAGTCAATAGCTATTTTTGTTCTTCGTTTAATTATTTTATGTAATAATTGTTACTCCGTGTGGTAACGGAGTGAGAATACAATTCACCACCCCTCTCTTGCCCGTGGGTGTCGTAAAAGATGACTGAGGGATTATAATATGCATAAAATATCAATGGAAGAGAAGGAAAACTCGTAACAAAACTCTATACCAACCCGTCTGACCAGCATGTAGGTAGATCCACCATCTAGTAGGTAGCGACACAATATCGAAACGAAAGTATCGATACTGTACTCGTGAGTAGTTTCGAAGAAAAGTATCGTACTCAATAATACTGAGTACTTTGCCTAGAATCTAGGTTATAATGAGCTTGTTTCTTTTTTTTAGGAATTTGTCCGTCTGTGTTCGAATTAAAATATGACGAGCCACTTTTAGAAGGTTCATAACGCATAAGCATGAGCCGTAAGGTCAAGTTTAACATGGATACCTTCTACAATTTGTTCGATACGATACCTGCCTAAAAGTACTCATTGAGTAAAAGTATCGAATAGAAAGTATCGAGTACAAATGTATCGGTATCGAAAGACAAGTACTCAATATCTAAAAGTATCGATACTTTTTTCGTGTCCCTAGTAGTAGGTCGATTTTCCCCCCATTGTGGAGAAGGCTGGAGGCTAATAATGGGACGTATATGAGTTGTGATGATGATGATGTAAGAAGTTATTCTATTTATTTATGTGTATGTTTTTATTGGATTTAACGAGAACAGAATATTTTTTTTTTAATTGCGAGCGGTGGCAAACGAGCAAACGCCTGATGGTAATTGTTGCTGCCGCTCATGGACCTTTGCATTACTAGCGGGATAGCTAGGCCGCTGTCTACCATGAAATGAAGGGAGTGTGAATGCGTTCAATGAAGTTTGGTGATACTAAAGGCATCATCGAAACCCACCGCACGCAAACACTAAACCCAACCACCGCAAACACGCATAAATGTATTTCTTTCTTCTTCTTTCTAATATTGAAGTATCAAGTTTGAGGTTAAGATGCAGAAACAAATGCATTTTTATTATAGTCTTTGATAGTAAACAAGCAAGACAATTTGATGGTTCATGGACCTCTGTATTAAGAGAACAGGCAGGTCTTGTATACTGTAAAGTGGAGTTGAGTCTTTAGCTCTCACGTAGATCAATTTCCCTCTTAATGTAAGGGAGGTTTCAGCCCCGTAAGGGGATATATGGGTTAAGATAACGATGATATGGTATTAGCACACTGTGACTTTTCCTTATGTTGACGGAGTAAGAATATAATTCACTACCTCCTTGGCCATGCGTGAGACAACTATAGTCCATAAAATATAGCTTGATCTCTGTGACAGATGTCAACGAAACCAACGAAATAAGTTTGAACGGGCGACAAGTTTACAATTTCATTTTGTATCAAATATATTTTCATTCTTTTCGTGCCAGTTTTATTGCAACTGAATTGCAATATATTACAAATATAAAAATACTAGCTTTTGCCCGCGGCTTCGCCCGCGTAAAAGTTGGCTTGCATATTTCTTTCTATTGTGTTATTGTGGTGACGGAGTAAGAATACAATTCACCATTCCCTATCTTGCTCGTAGATGTCGTATAAGACGACTATGGGATATATACACATGCAAGAGAAGGAAAACTCGAAAAATGAAACCCTACAGATATCTGACCAGCATGGTATAGTAGGTCAAATGCCCTCCCATTATGGAGGAGGCCCGAGTCCAAGAGTGGAAAGTACGTGGGCTGTGATGATGATGATGATGATATTTCTTAATTTAAGAAATACTCTGTGTGTCAATTTTCATCCAAATCTGGTCAACAGTTTACGCGTGATCGAGTAAGAAAGGTCCAAATAACTTCACAAATTTTTATATTTGAATATTACTTCCACCCTTGTAGTTTAAATTCACGTGGAAACACGTTGATAAATATGGCCATCCTTAGTCGCTGATAATAACATTATCCATGATAGGTTTCCATTGGTGAAAAAGAATAATATTGATCAAACGACCGTTGTTTCACCCACGTAGACCCCATTCCCATGCGAATGCCGAGATAAAAATTGCCTATGTTACTCGCTGATATTATAAGTCTACATAGGTGGAAAAAAAATTGTACTAACAAATCCCACACAAATATCCAAGATAAAAATTGCCTATGTTACTCGCTGATAACGTAGCTTCCTATTGTTGAAAGAATTTTAAAAATTGGTAAACATCCACCGGTTTCTCTCGCAGTTCTCGTTCCGGGCAAACACCAGGATGAAAATAGCCTTTATTTGTTATTCGCTGATAATGTAGGTTTTCATTCGTAAATTAATTTTTATATCTATATATTTATATATTTCACCCGCATTGTGCCCGGACCCGTAGGAATATTGGGATAAAAAAATAGCCTAAATATGTTCATCATCATTTCGTCTCATATACGTCCCACTGCTGGGCTCGTGCCTCCTCCATAGTAGGAGGGAAATTAACCTTACTATACCATGCTGGTCATGCAGGTTGGTATAGGGTTTTGTTTCGAGTTTTCCATCTCTTGCATAGATGTCATATGCGTAATATATCCCTGAATTATCTCTTACGACACCCATGGGTAAGAGAGGAGGTGGTGAATTGTATTCTTACTCCGTCACCACACGGAATAAAACCTAAATATGTTACACGCTTAAAATTAGCTTTCCGTTAGTGAAATAATTTTAAAGTCGATTAAATTCTCACAGTTGCTCCAGCCACACCGGGATAAAATATAGCCTTGGATAAAATATAGCCTAAGTTATTCCTTATGTAAGGCTTGGTAGACCTGGTGGTAAAGTATTATCAGTATCGGTCCAGCCGTTTTGAAGATTACCCGTATCGAATAGACAGACAAAAAAATTGAGCCGTTTTTAGGGTTTCGTACCCAAAGGGTAAAAACGGGACCCTATTACTAAAACTTCGCTGTCTGTCTGTCCATCTGTCCATCTGTCTGTCACCAAGCTGTATCTCAAGGACCGCAATAGCTAGACAGTTGAATTTTTTACAAATTATGCATTTCTGTTGCCGCTATAACAATAAATATTAAAAACAAAATAAAATAAATATTTAAGGGGACTCCTATACAACAAACCCAGTTTTCCCCTTTTTTATAGATAATGGTACGGAACCCTTCGTGCGTGACCCCGACTCGCACTTGGCCGGTTTTTTAGACGTAGGTATCGTGCCAATAATTGTGTGAGCATAAATAAAACCTATTATTTTGACAACAAATAGACGCTTCAAATTTGTTTATTTCTAAAGATAGAAAATTGGATTAATATCTTGATTTTAACTTACTGTCTGGTAGCGGCTAGGAATATTATAACACTTTCATTGTTTGTGGGTGTCGCAAAATACTACTAAGACAAAGATTTACATTGACCTGGACCAATTGGTGATGCCATCTAGCCAGCTATGTCGTCTGGCAGGCAGCTGGTCATAAAATGTTGCTAAAAGAACTTTTGCAATATATCTACGATGGCAGAGGACCAAATACATATTGCGTCGATCCAAAGTAATCTTGATAAGCGAGCATTAAGAAAAAATAATGGGGTAACCCAAGAAAGCCGATCATGTACTAAAATGATCGTTCCTAGGCTCAGTGATATCGGTTTTACGCTTTTCACCTCCTTAGGGGTAAAATTACAAAAACTCTTTGTTAGTGAGCACTTTCCCCAAGAAAGAGAACTTTGTACAAAATTTCACGTTTCTAGTAGGGATGTGACTTGGAGGGAAAATAATCGATTTTTTAAATAATCGATTTTTTGTTCTTCAAAATAAATCTATTATAAAATAATCGATTAATTAAAAATAAATAATCGATTATAAAATAATCGATTTTTCCCAACAGGATTATGATGATTTTTTTTTAGGAAATGTGAGCTTCATCTTCTAATATAGTATGAAATACTACACGCAGTATTGTTATTACCTTCTTTTTTTAGGAAAATCGATTTAATTATAAAAATAATCGATTTTCTATTATTTTGATAATCGATTGTAGAAATCGATTATTACAAAAAAAATCGATTAATAATCGATATAAAAATCGATGATTTTTTCACATCCCTAGTTTCTAGGCCTAATGATTTCGGATATACATTTTTGACCCCCATAGAGATTGAATTTCAAAAACTAATTTCTTAGAGCTCATTTACAACAAAAGAAAGAGAATCGCACAATACAGAGAACTACATAGTTTTACGTTCCTAGCCCCAATAGTTTCGGCTATACGATTTTCACCCCCTTAAGGGGTGATTTTCGCTCGCTGCTCGTGTACCCCAAGAAATACAACGGTGTAAAAAAAATTACGTTTCTAGGCCCAGTGGTTTCGGCTTTATGCTTTTTTGTCTTTTAGGGGTTAAATTTCATCCCCATATAAATGAAATTTCCAAAACGCTAAAATAAATATTTATTTATATATTATCAAGTGCCTTAATACAAAGATTCATGGTTTTATCATCGAAAATGATAAATTTACATATTAAATGTCATCCCCTATTTCAACCCCTTATACCCATTTTTTCGCGATTTCTTTGCTAGAGCTTGTGTACCCTAAGAAATTCTACGGTGTAAAAAAAAAATTACGTTTCTAGGCCCAATGGTTTCGGCTTTATGCTTTTTTGTGTTTTAGGGGTTGAATTTCATCCCCATATAAATGAAATTTCCAAAACGCTCGAACAAATATTTATGTATACATTATCAAGTGCCTTAATACAAAGACTCATGATTCTATCATCGAAAATGACGAATTTCCATACAAAATGTCATCCCCTATTTCAACCCCTTATACCCATTTTTTCGCGATAAAAAGTAGCCTACGTCCTTTCTCAAGCTTTAGTCCATCTCTGTACTAAATTTCATCAAATCGGTTCAGTGGTTTAGACGTGAAAACGTAACAGACAGACAGACAGACAGACAGAGTTACTTTCGCATTTATAATATTAGTAAGGATTATTAGGTGCCTGAATACAAAGATTCGTGGTTCTATCATCGAAAATGACGAATTTCCATACAAAATGTCATCCCCTATTTCAACCCCTTATACCCAATTTTTTGCGATGAAAAGTAGCCTATATCCTTTCTCAAGCTTTAGCCATCTCTGTACCAAATTTCATCAAAATCGGTTAAGTGGTTTCGACGTGAAAGGCTATATGCTTTTCAACCCCTTAAGGGAGTGAATTTCTAAAAATCTTTTGCTAGTACTTGTGCACCCCAAGAAATACGATTGTGAAAAAAAAAACGTTTCTAGGTCCAGTGGTTTCGGCTGTATGCTTTTGATATTTTAGGGGTTGAATTTCATCCCCATGTAAGTGAAACTACCAAAACGCTAGAACGAATATTTATTTATTTATTATCAGGAGCCTTAATACAAAGATTCACGGTTTTATTATCGAAAATAACGAATTTCCATACAAAATGTCATCCCCTATTTCAACCCCTTATACCCATTTTTTGCAATAAAAAGTAGCCTATGTTCTTTCTCAAGCTTTAGTCCATCTCTGTACCAAATTTCATCAAAATCGGTTTAGTCGTGAAAGACTATATGCTTTTCACCCCCTTAAGGGGGTGAATTTCCAAAAATCCTTTGCTAGTGCTCGTGCACCCCAAGAAATACGATAGTGTAAAAAAAAAAATACGTTTCTAGGCCCAGTGGTTTCGGCTGTATGCTTTTTGGTATTTTAGGGGTTGAATTTCATCCCCATGTAAATGAAATTTCCAAAACGCTTGAACCAATATTTATTTATTATCAGGTACCTTAATACAAAGATTCGTGGTTCTATCATCGAAAATGACGAATTTCCATACAAAATGTCATCCCCTATTTCAACCCCTTATACCCATTTTTTGCAATAAAAAGTAGCCTATGTTCTTTCTCAAGCTTTAGTCCATCTCTGTACCAAATTTCATCAAAATCGGTTTAGTCGTGAAAGACTATATGCTTTTCACCCCCTTAAGGGGGTGAATTTCCAAAAATCCTTTGCTAGTGCTCGTGCACCCCAAGAAATACGATGGTGTAAAAAAAAAAATACGTTTCTAGGCCCAGTGGTTTCGGCTGTATGCTTTTTGGTATTTTAGGGGTTGAATTTCATCCCCATGTAAATGAAATTTCCAAAACGCTAGAACGAATATTTATTTATTTATTATCAGGAGCCTTAATACAAAGATTCACGGTTTTATTATCGAAAATAACGAATTTCCATACAAAATGTCATCCCCTATTTCAACCCCTTATACCCATTTTTTGCAATAAAAAGTAGCCTATGTTCTTTCTCAAGCTTTAGTCCATCTATGTACCAAATTTCATCAAAATCGGTTTAGTCGTGAAAGACTATATGCTTTTCACCCCCTTAAGGGGGTGAATTTCCAAAAATCCTTTGCTAGTGCTCGTGCACCCCAAGAAATACGATGGTGTAAAAAAAAAATACGTTTCTAGGCCCAGTGGTTTCGGCTGTATGCTTTTTGGTATTTTAGGGGTTGAATTTCATCCCCATGTAAATGAAATTTCCAAAACGCTTGAACCAATATTTATTTATTATCAGGTACCTTAATACAAAGATTCGTGGTTCTATCATCGAAAATGACGAATTTCCATACAAAATGTCATCCCCTATTTCAACCCCTTATACCCATTTTTTCGCAATAAAAAGTAGCCTATGTTCTTTCTCAAGCTTTAGTCCATCTCTGTACCAAATTTCATCAAAATCGGTTTAGACGTGAAAGACTATATGCTTTTCACCCCCTTAAGGGGGTGAATTTCCAAAAATCCTTTGCTAGTGCTCGTGCACCCTAAAAGATACGATGGTGTAAAAAAAAAATACGTTTCTAGGCCCAGTGGTTTCGGCTGTATGCTTTTTGGTATTTTAGGGGTTGAATTTCATCCCCATGTAAATGAAATTTCCAAAACGCTTGAACGAATATTTATTTATTTATTATCAGGTACCTTAACACAAAAATTCGTGGTTCTATCATCGAAAATGACGAATTTCCATACAAAATGTCATCCCCTATTTCAACCCCTTATACCCATTTTTTCGCAATAAAAAGTAGCCTATGTCCTTTCTCAAGCTTTAGTCCATCTCTGTACCAAATTTCATCAAAATCGGTCCAGTGGTTTAGACGTGAAAGCGTAGCAGACAGACAGACAGACAGACAGACAGACAGACAGACAGACAGACAGACAGACAGAGTTACTTTCGCATTTATAATATTAGTAAGGATTAATATTCATGCCTAAAATGTACCTTGTAAGTACTGAAATACCTAGTAAACATTTTATACATAAATGACGCTTACGCACGTACAAAGTCATACTGGACTGAAAATAAAAAAGAGATGGGACAGTCGATATACGTAAATCGATAACCGATCTTTATTAAATTATTCATAAAAGAAATAAACCCAATACAGTACCTATATAAAACTTTCGACATATTTTTTACAATTAAAACAGACATTTTAAAACACATAAATTGAATTAATTAACCATTAAAAAATTACTTTTTGTCTCATATTAAATGATAATATTATGTACGCATTACTGTCAATAAACTAGACATATTTATTTAACAGTCGTAATTGATCGATTGTTCTAACGACTGGCCCTTTTTTGGCAAAAAATGATAAATGTTCTAGCAGGAACGCTCCAGTGATGACGACAATAGTGACCTAGACCTTGATTGTCTTGACCTTTTGAATAATTAAAACAGTCAAAAAACAGTTTTGTTTGAAATAAATTCAAAAAGATTTTCATTGATTGTATTTTAATTATAATAGAAAATCATAATTATAATAACATAGAGTTTTATCGATTAAAAATTACGGACTTTATCTTAAGCGTGACAGCACTAGGGACAACTGTCACAGAGATCATCCCATATTTTATGGACTATAATGGATATAATATTTATACAAGAAATCCGCGTGGTGACGGAGTAAGAATATAATTCACTCTATGGCGTGGTAAAGTACGTTAATTTCCTTCCTATTGTAGAGGAGGATTGAGCCCAACAGTGGGGCGTATATGAGTTGTGATAATGATGGTGTTTTATACAAGAAAAGAAAACTCGAATAAACCTAAGGGCACGTTCACATGACAAGCGCTCAACGCGCGTTTACAACTACACACATTTTATTCGGGCCGTACACGTGCTAACGCGCGTTTTAATAAAGCGCGCGTTGAACGTTGCGCTAACGCTGACTCTTGTCAGCGCACTTTGAGCTTTGAGATCATTGGTTTTCTATGTTTCCGTTCAGTTGAGCGCGCGTTTTCGACGCGGATAGACATATTTAGGGTTCATCAGTATCAGTACCTCAATGTAATTATGAGTTTTTCCTCTGGTGAAATGCATATATCGTACAACGTTTTTATCTGCTACGAATTCATCATTTATGAGAGCCAGTAAGTCATCAAATGACTTGATAGACTTTCTGAAGTAGTAAAAAAAATTGGGTCCGAATTGCCTCAATTTAGGAAACAAAATTATGTTCTGGCTTTCAATCATTCTATGTAAGAACTCTACTAGGCCTTGGCGGCCGCGGCAACGCGCGTTCGACGCCTAACAAGCGCGTGTCATATGTACACTATACAAAAATTTAGCGCGCGTTCAACGAGCGTTGAACGCGCGTCATCTGAACGTAGCCTAAGTCTAACCAGTATTATGGAGACTCCAATAGCAGAATATATACGAGTTGAGACATTTCCTAAGCTTTAAGGTTCATCATCATCATTTCAACCCACATACGCCCCACTATTGGGCTCGGGCCTCCTCTACAATGGGACAATAATTAGCCCACTATGCTGCGCTAGGGTTTTATGTCGAGTTTACCTTCTCTTGCATAGACATTATCTGCATATTATATTCCTTAGTCGTCTTTTACGACACCCACGGGGGTAGTGGATTGTATTCTTACTCTGTCACCACACGGAGAGTTTTAAGGCTTATATTCTTCTTCGCTTATAATGGGGCTGCCTGGAGAGGGTACTCGAAAGGATAATCCGCCGGGACATGCAATGGCAAGGTCAGATACCGGTGGCCCGCCCACTTGGCACTTGAAGGTCTGGATGCGGCGTGCTATGGGATCGTTCGTGGCCTCCTCTCGTCGCCCTCGATGGATCGGACGGTGAACGACGCGTCATAGTCTGCCGCTAAACAAAGGGGTTGTATTATTATGCCACTGGACTACCGAAACATAAATATTAAAGTAAGTGTATAATCTTAAATACTCGTTTTATGGCGTTCACCTATCGACCTCTTGCATAAACGATAACACGTCATCACGAAATCTATTGTACAAGTAAAAACATAGCCGTTACAAATTAAACTTAAAATATATTGAGTTAGAGTTGAAACTATATTGTGAATTTGATATGCGTTTGACGTTCATTCCATAATATGCTTGAAAAGAAAATAAAATGGATTTTGTTTTTATTTTATTTTTAGCGCGGTACTTAATGGTTTTCTTTTGCGTCCAAGTGTTTTTAGATTTGACTTTAATATTAAAAGATTTGAAAGTGCTATGTGGAAGGCTTATATTATATGGCTCATTCTTTTTTTGATGAAATTAGCTAGATTTTATAAAATAAACCTACATTTTGATAAAATATTAGATGTAATTCATAAAAAAAATTAAAGGTGAAACAGCTTTTTATGATAATTGAATGTCCATTCTGTTGGTAAAAATTGTTAGCTGAGAAGTTAACAATAGTTTTTTTTACATTTTCAGGACTTAAAAAGTGGATTTGACGAAAAACAGTACACCTCTGTCACAAAACTATACTACAATACCATTCTGTCACATTTGCCGCATATTGTTACCGTTTTAGTAGTATACATGATGTAATTAATATTAAAAATAGTATTGGTAAATCTTTTGAATTTTTCTCCATTAAATGGCGGGAGACAACTTTTTGTAGGTTAAAAAGAAGAACTATATCGTCAACCCGTCCTCGCTTCGCTTCGGTTTCTGTCGCCTTATCCCCGTAGTTCCCGTTCTCGTGGGAATACCGGGATAAAATATAGCTTGGTTTACTCCCTGATATTATAGCTTTCCATTGGTGAAAGAATTTTTTAAATTGGTTCAGCCGTTTTGAAGATTACCCGGAATAAACAGACAGATAGACAAAAAAATTATAAGGTGATTTTTAGGCATATGTATAGTGCAAATAACCATGTGAGCATGAAAAAGGCCTATTATTTTGACATTACAAACAGACACTCCAATTTTATTTATTGGTATAGATAGTTTTTTGAGCCGCTCCCTGCTTGACGTCAATCCTCCTCAGTTGGTCCAGGTCGAGGTAAAGTTCTTAGTTTTTTATGACACCAACGAGCAATATATTGACGTTGTTCTGTTCAAATAATATAAAAGGAATTCTCCTTGAAATCGACAACAGCGCCACCTACTAGGTCCAATTGTGAATCTAAACCATTCTCGAATCCCCTTGAACACACACAAAAAAAAATTCATCAACATCGGTCCAGTCGTTTAGGAGGAGTTCAGTGACATACACCCGTATACAAGCAATATATACAGATTGTATCAAGCAACTGGTCAAACGGGAGTTAGGCAATGGTGATAGGAACCCATGAAAAAGGAAAGGAAAAATATCGATTCGTTAATGAATTAGAGACATGTAAAGTTTTCAATATTGTCATCGCTTTGCCGACTAAATCTGATTGAAATGTATAAAGTTAGTGATACTTAATCTGCAACATATTCGTACTTTGTTAAATGTTCATTAGAAATTGAATAAATCAATGATTACATTCGCATAAGCAAGACAAACTTCGCTTTAAATCAGCTGATTGGCCGATGACCGTTGACGAGTGGCCTACGTTACCATTGAAGCGTTTGCGCAATTCATACCTATTCATAATGTCGAAGCTTTATATGCCTACATGTATCCTATCTGTACATGCCTACATAATACGTAACATTTAAGGCATAGACTTCATTACTATAACTTTTATGATGAGTACATTATTTTTTGTATAATATACATTTTAATTACGATCTATGACCATTAAAACAACGTACTCGAACAGTTGCCTCATAAACTGATACACTTTGTATATAAAGATAGTTCTTTCTTGTATGTTTATAATACTGTTCAATAGTAGTGAAAAGTGGTGTTCTTAGTCCCAAAATTAATTGAAGTCTTCTAATAACGTATTTATTTAATCAGGAATTGTGTAGCGACAATGCGGCGAGTTGAGGAACTAATTTCAAGTGTTTCTTCCTAATAAAGGTACATATAAACTCGTGAGAAGTTTTAAGGTTTGCTTCACGCATTGTATTACGTAGTAAGTACTTGTGTTGAATTGTTGAAGGTAGATCGTATCGTTTCGACCTCAATATTACTTAAAGTCACGTCAAATAAGGTTAAGTTCGTCAAACTTTGTTCGCTCCTAACGAGGATCTTGTTAAAGTGTTGGTAAAAAACTAAAACTTTTTTGTATGAGGAACCTATTCATGTGGTGACGGAGTACGAATTTAAGTAATTCGAGATCGGAAGCTGCTTGTAGATCTGATTCAGCCATATTTTATTTTCGTTATTATTGTATATACTGCTGTGTGGTAGCGGCTGTGCTGTGTGGTAGCGGCTTCGAATACTACCAACCCTAGCTTTGCTCGTGGGTGTCGTAAAAGACGACTAAGAGCCCTAGATTGACCAGGACCAACTCCATCTGGTACCATTTGGGTCAACGATTACATTCCCAAGGAGGGTTGACGTCAGGCAGGCGGCCGGTCATAAAAGTCATTGCCGAAACTTTTCAGATGACATATTGCGTCGACCCCAAGTAATTGGGATAAGAGCAAGATGATGATGATGATGATGATGATGATTGTATATTTATTTTGTTATTGTATATTATCCTTGTGGTGACTATGAATAAAATACAATTCACCAATCCCTTTCTTGCGTGGATGTTGTAAAATACGACTAAGGGATATATTACGTGGTGACGTGACCGGGGATTAGTCCGTCACCCGCCGAGAGGCCGACCGCGTGAGGAAAGACCGACGTCCTCCCCAAGGGGGGGGACGTCGGTCGATGGGAGGGTACCCCAATAGGGGGTATTCCGTCGGGCCGACCACTGACGACAAGTTAACGCTGCTCTAGTGGTCGGCCCAACGACGAAGGCGACGTGGTTTTTGGGTGGGTCGCGGGAGTTGCGTGCTTAAGCCTCTCTGTCGCCTCGGACGGAGTGGTGCGGAGGCGCGCCGACCGCGACCCACCCACAAAAAAAAAAAAAAGGGATATAATACGTATATAACATCTATGCAAGAAAAAAAACTCGAAATAAACCCATTATCAATTTGTCTGACCAGCATGGTATAGTAAGGTCAATTACTCTCCCATTGTGAAGGAGGCTCGAGCCTCTAGTTGTACAAGGTTAAGTCTTTCCTATATATTACCAATTCATTGTACATTGCATTGAAATTGATGTAATAATCAACGCGGCCACAATCAACGCGGCCACAAGCTAATAAGATCCGACGATAAACTCATCATTCATCATTTTAGCCTATCGGCGTCCACTGCTGGACGTAGGCCTCCCTCATATTACGCCACAAAGTGCAGTTCTGTGCCGCCTGTATCCAACGACGCCCAGCAACTTTCACCAGGTCATCGTTCCACCTAGTTGCGGGGCGTCCTACACTGCGTCGTCCGATACGTGGTCGCCACTCGAGAACCTTTCTTCCCCAGCGGTTGTCGGTTCTTCAAGCGATGTGGCCTGCCCATTGCCACTTCAGCGTGCTAATTCAGCGCGCTATGTCGGTTACACCCGTTCTTCTGCGGATTTCCGTATTCCGGATTCTCTTGGCTCCTAATTTTTAAATATGAAATTTTATGAATAGCGTACACTTATAGCGGTAGGACCATACTGTTGATAGTTGTCTGTATGCAGCCGCAAGCCGGTCCGTCCGGGGTAGTACACTCGGGTATACCCTCGTAGAAAATCGACGTCGGAGTGGTAGCAATTTGTTACTGCACTTCGTTCGATAAAAATATTATAAGTATTTCAAAAGTTATATCTGCCATAGGTTAAAACATCGCACGCTCCTCACTAAAATATCATTGTTATCGGTTATCCAGTTTGGCTTGTTTGTCAAGCCCTAAGGATTGATGTTAGATTGGAGCTATAAAAATGGCGAGTAATTATTTTTGAAGTCATACTTACCGGCGCGTTAAAGAAAAAAGATGTGAGTAAATTTTTGTTGCGCGCGTATACCGTTACAAATGCCAATTAGATTATAATAAAAATTTCAATCTTAAAAAGAATAAAGAAAGTTATTTTTATGAAAAATATTCGTTTATTCATTTCGGCTCATATACGTCTTACCGATACGTGCTGTGTGGTAGCGGCTTCGAATACTACCAACCCTTGCTTTGCTCGTGGGTGTCGTAAAAGACGACTAAGAGCCCTAGATTGACCCGGAAAAACTCCATCTGGTACCATTTGGGTCAACGATTACATTCCCAAGGAGGGTTGACGTCAGGAAGGCGGCCGGTCATAAAAGTCATTGCCGAAACTTTTTGCAATATGTCAAAACAGATGACATATTGCGTCGACCCCAAGTAATTGGGATAAGAGCAAGATGATGATGATGATACGTCTTACTGCTAGGCTCGAGGCTCCTTCACAATAGGAGGATAATTGGCCTAGTATATCGCGCTGGTCAGACGGGTTAGTATAGGTTTCTATTTTGCGTTGTCTTTCTCTTGCACATATGTTATGCCTTAGTCGTCTTTTACTACACCCATGGGTAAGATAGGGGATAATTAAATTTTTTTTTTATTGCAAACGGTGGCAAACGAGCAAACAGTACACCTGATGGTAAGTGTTGCTGCCGCTCATGGACCTTTACAAGGCCGTTGCCTACCGCAAGAAAGCGAAGGGAGTGTGAATGCGTGCATTGAGGCTCGGTGATACCAAGGGCACCACCAACACCCTCCACACGCAATCACCCTCAGAAAGTTGGGCTTCCGGCTCTCTCGCTCTCCGAACGAAGCGCAGTAACAAATTGCTACTGCTCAGACGTCGATTTTCTGCGAGAGCATGGTACTGCCCCGGACGGACCGGCCCGCGGCTGTAGACAGATAACTGTCGACAGTGTGGTCCTACCACTCCTAAAATTGTATTCTTATTACGTGACTACGTGGAACATAAAAAAAATAGCGTGAGTACTAAGTACGTAGAAGTCTAACTTCTTTGGTTCCATGTGTTTATTATCAGTATTAAAAAAAAAATCACTCGATCTTTCTCACTCGCTTGCTCCCTACTCTCGCCCCGTGGTGCTTCGTGCTATGTTCGCCCTGTCTCACTCTCTCTGAATCGGTCTCAATCGCTCTCTCCCTCTTCTTCGACAAAAACGCTGCACATCTTCATGACGCTAAATTGCCTTTCATCCGTAAAAAAATTACCCTCATGCGCGCAAAGAGGTTTCACTTCAAAAATATACATACGCTTAATACAACTATGTCTGAAAATAAACTTGTTAATATATACACATTAAATCGCTAATTTTGGAGCCTATTTTACTTAGAGACCTCTTAATCTTCGGGGCTGGCTAGACGCAAACTTTAATCAGATAACGGCAGACACCAGCTTTAGTTGTCTGCGGTTTTGTCAAGCCTTTATACGTAGTATATCTATATTGTAATCCTGTTAAACGATGTTGAGCAACAATTATGTTCTGAATAAATTAAGATTTCATAATCGGTTAGTTTTTCAAACTTTTTTGAGCATGTTGTCAGTTTTTGGGATGGGGAAAAAGCATTCAATCCGCGCGACTATTAAATACACTTAGATAATATTTAGATGCGTGTCTATTGATGAGTCGCAATGGCTGCGAATACTACATGTGTTATTTATAGGAGCTGAGAAGAAGACGAAACTTTGCATAAAGAAATGTCAGTGTTTCATCAGAAAAAGTCGATGTCGACGTAAGTAACTCTCACAAAAAGTCGACGTCGGAGCAGTTTGTTACTGCGCTTCGTTTGGTGAGCGAGAGAGCCGGCAGCCCAACTTTCTGAGGGTGTTTGCGGGTGATGGTGTATGGTGGTTTTGGTGATGCGTTTTTATCACCGAACCTAATTGCACGCATTCACATTCTCTTCACTTTCTTCACGGTAGGCAGTGTCTTAGCAGGTATACTGTTTGCTCATTTGCTATCATTAACAATAAAATAAAAATAATGTCTGCCTGAAGGCAAACTCGAAATAAAATCCAACACAACACGTCTGACCTGACCAACGTGGCATAGTAGGTCAATTTCTTTCCGATTGTGAAGGAGGTTCGAGCCCAGGAGTGAGATGTATATGAGCCGACATAATGATGACATGAGATCTCTGCCTGTTTAGCGTAAGATATAAAAAAAAGCATAGGTCCATCCATCCATCAGCCCATAGACATCCACTGTTAGACCTAGGACTATAGACATATGCTACTCGGAACAGTGTGTTTACTCTTGAACCTCGATTCCAATACTAAATCCAATCGCAGCTCGCATTTGAGCTATTTGGTGCTCTTGAAAGCGACACTAGCGCACGATTGGAATCAAATTTGATGTCATTTTTTTAACTAAATGAATTCGACTCTCGTCGATTGTGTCAAATATTTGCTTCTCCCGACCTGATTGTGACGTAGTTTAAAATCGTTAATGTTGCACAATTTCAAGAAAGTGTCTTTGTGGTGATCGAGTTCGGTAACGTTACTTATTTAAGTAATATAATACGACACATTTGGTGAAAATAATAAAGGCAAATGTGAAGAATCATTCTCGATTTTGTTTAAGAGTACCAAATATAAGTTTGGTGAGATTGGAATTGAATCGGATTCGAAATTAGAATTGATTTCAAGGGTAAGTCCACTGTTTTGTGCCCAGTACATCTAACAGTTCCCTGCTACTTTCAAAATGTCGCCAGTACACCTAGTAGTGCAAAATAAGTACATAAAATATTTTTTTCATTATTATCAACAAAGTTAAAGCAAAATTAATTGCTTTCTCCATATACCCAAAACACTCAAGTAACGACGAAATTTTAATAAGCAAACATAAAGGCTTAATATTGGTTTAATCAAGAATTTCGCCTTCGCTCCTATGTATTAATATTCCGGAATATGCCACACACTTAATTTTCCTGCATCGTCAGACTTTGAATATGGGAACTTGCTAATGAAAAACGTAGCCCGTCGGCCTAATTATTGTTTGATTAGGACCTCAAGAATTGCTTAGTAAGGATAATTATCATTAACGATTATTAGTTTTTTATGTTGTAATTTCTGATATTAACACAAGTATTCTGTAATTAGATAGAACTATTTTTGACGTGTTCTTTATTAGCCTAACTTATCATTTTGTCACGAAATTTTCCAATGTAACTTAGAACCTTTAATTTGTTCTTAATTTTGGATTGTTTAATTACTGAATTGGAGTCTATATTAAGGATCGTAAATATTATAATGGTTTATAATTTTTTTAATATCCCTATAGTCAATAAAATATTTTTCAAATATGGTGTTTACGCGACAAAAAAGCATTCATTTGAAATAATACTATTTTTAGTCTTCCCTTAACCATAAATGGTGTTCGAAACGTCGAAAAAGTAAAATATCTAATTACAGTGCTATAAAATGATAAAAATATTTTAAATTCAAATCTATATATAACAGAATTGAAGAGGTAATTTGTTATATTAATTGAATGTAATCATCATTATTGGAAAGAAAGAAATCAGTAAGGACGAGACATTATTAATGCAATACTTTGTTAACGACGGTGTTGCTATAACTACTGTTATCATAACAAATTCGTAATAAAGTATTGAAGTATTATGGCACGGATAATATTTTAAAATGACATCGTGGATGCTCAGAATAATAACAATAAATATGCAAATAGTGTTCTCTAAGGGAGCTGTGGGTAAAACGAATGATGTCATAACATTTCAAAATCTTTGTTATTGTTGCAGACATCCCGTATCAGCAATGCAAGTGGTGACGCGTGTGAACGTAGAGATCCATGCCAGCATGGAGGTGTATGCATCAGCACTGACGATGGACCAATTTGCGAATGCCGTGATGGAGATTACGAGGGAGCTTTCTGTGAAAGAGGTCAGTGATTATTTTTTAAAGACTTGGTGATTTTTTGGGAAGACCGTTTGGTGTCGAGTTCACCAGGAGAGTGGGCAACAGCTCCCCTGGAAAATGTATAATATCTAACTGTGATCGCCAACCCACCTGCCAAACCTGACGATTACGGCATTATCCCCTCAAGTTCACATGAGGAAGGCCTACGTCCAGCAGTGGACGGTGATAAGTTGAATGATGATGAATTATGTCAGATAACGTCTTATGAACAATTGTATTCTCAAGGAGGATCCCAAGGACTTCAGGCGAGCGATCGGTCGTAAATCTATTGCCAATAACTTTGCCAATATACATATATTATGAAGGAATATACATATTGAGTTGACCTCGTGTAGTTAGGATAAGAGCAGGATCACCATACGTCTGTTGCCATATGGAAATTTACTAATTAAATCCTCTGTATCTCAAAATATTCCTCTATAACTTAGGTAAATTTTTATCAAACGAGTTATCGTGATTCCATAGTACTCTTAACCTTTCGACCACACTGCAATTATTGTTTATTTTGTATAACTTCTTGCCTGTATTGATTTATTACATGTAATAATTCTTGCGGTCAAGCACTTTAAATGGCTATTGTGGTATTTGAATGTTTAGTTGTTACTAATGTAGAGTTATCGCCAACCTCCTTTGAACCTTAGCTAATGCACCATTAGTTGAAACATCAGCTTTTACACTGAGAATATGGCGTGTAGACACGCGAACTATTACTGTATGTACTTTAGGTCATATTCTATATTTATTATAATACTATTAACGTTGAAGAGTTTTGTTTGTTTATGCAGTGTGTACAAACAATTAGTAAAATTGAAAATGTTGAATAACCCCAACACAAACTGAAAAAAAAAATGGGTGCGTGTACTTATGTACGCGCGTGAGAAGTTATACTTCTTTGGCATCATTAAAAAATAGTTTTTAATTGCATGCAAATAATTAATTACAATAAAATAATAGAAGGATTGGAAAAGGATAATCAACAAAGTTCAGTTTAATAGTCATCAAATTTAATATATTTAATATATATATTTCAAATATATATATTTAATATAAATTTATATAATATATAATTAATAGATATATATATATATATATATAATTATTAAAAACAAAATTTAGAGAATAATAAATATATAAGACATAATTGGTACTAAATATTATAAGATTCTTAATTTTAAATGTTTATTATTGATTATTTAATATTTTAAAATTAATTTAATAATAAATTCAAAAATTGAATTTAAGGTTAAGCAGACAGCTTCATACTGTTAATTTTGTGTCACAGATGCGCGCGCATCTTAAAATTTCACTCAATGAGCGGTTAAGCAGACAACTTCATACTGTTAATTTTGTGTCACAGATGCGCGCGCATCTTAAAATTTCACTCTCATCATTTTTTCATAACGCGCCTAAAGAAGTATAACTTCAATAATAAAAAAGTGTCGTTCTTTTCAACAGGAATTATCAATTAATTGTCTATTTAACGATTATAATGTAGCAGAGTCATCATGCACCATTACATCATTTTGTAAAGGAGCTGATACTCTTACATTGCTAGATCGACATTAACTAAACATAGCTAAAACCACCGCAAGGAAACTGGTTCAAATGAAAAAAAAAACCGCATTAAAATCAATCAATTTGTTTGATTATAACACCCATCTTTTTACGTTGGTGGTTAAAAAAATAATATTCAAAGTTAGGTATATGAACTATGATAATGATAACCAACATCACTTAAACTTTAATAACGTAAGTGGGAATGATAACTATACAGATGGTTTATTGGTCTCAGTAGCGACTTGCCAGGCCAGAGTCGTGGGTTCGTGGTGGCGACAGTTTTTAGTGCAATTCACAAAGAACTGTTACGAGTCAGTGTTATTCTTATTGAATATTTGTAAGGTTCAACAGAGACAAACTGGATCCTTAGTTCATAATTGGAACGAAGTTCCTTATCGCGCGTTGTGAAAGGGGGCTAGACGGAAAAAATTCTTACGAAAAGTTGTCACGACACTTTTTGCTATAGTAAGCTATTGTAAGCTGTGCGGCGTCGCATGTTTCTCTGTCTGTCTCTCTCTCTCTTATAGAAAGCAAGCCAGATATTTTCATTTCTATTTCGCATTGAACAGTGTGGTGTCGCGACGACTATTTTTGTTGAGTGTATACAGGTTTTTTGTAAATAATAAATAATAAAAAATAATAAATAATAAAAAATAATAATAATAATGAATCCTGACAGTGTTTCTGCACAAGTTCCGGATATTGCTGATGGAGTTAGGTAAGTAGAGATTATATACAGATAATAATATGTTATTTTAATATTATTATAGCTTAAAAAAAAAAATTATTACAATTCCTTCACTAATTAATCGAAAGGAACTTCGTTCCATCCGGGTGTCCCTCGACACCTCTCAAGTTTTTATTTTATCTTTATATCAGAAAAACTAACACGTTAAAATGACATAGGGTAGGCTACATCACTCGCCGAATCGATAAACATTGGGGAAGAAAGGTTCTCGGGTGGAGACCACTAATCGAACGACGTAGCGTAGAATGATCTACCACTATGTGGACTGACCACATTTAAAGAAAAATATCTGGTTGATCGAGCTTGGCTCGAAATATTTTTGTTGTATTTTTGTCGAATTTATTTAAATATATATTAATAGAAAATAAAAATTAAATAATAAAAAAAAAATAAAATATTACAAAAAGAGAATAATAATAACACCGAGATTCGATCCGGCGCTGTTTGAATGCCAAAAATAAAATAAAACTGGTCAACTTCCCAGCTGAGCTATCGTAACTCATGACGTTGACGGTGAAATTCGAATTCATATTCTTTTAAAATTTAATGTCATTGTATTTTTTTGCTAAAAACACCGACAAAACAACATTTTCTGTAAATAAAACCTAGCTAGATCGATATATTGGCCTCGAAACCTCTAGTATGTCAAGTTTCATCAAAATCGTTGGTGCCGTTGCCGAGATCCGTCATATAATATATATATACAAGAATTGCTCGTTTAAAGATATAAGATTCGAAATGCAGGTTACACAAGACTGATCTAAATCGCATTCTCGAAGGGAGTCCCGTGTATAATAGTCGACGTCTGCGGACTGTTTTTGCAATGCAACGTTTATTACTGCCAAAGTTATCGATTATAACTTAGATTTGTGACCCGTAAGGAATCTAGAACAGTACTTAAATTTTATGCGTCTACATCTTAAGTATTCTGTGATGTAATAACTTTTTTATTACTTTTTATATTATTTCATACTCTTTATCAATGTTTTGTGTCTTTTATCTAATTTCATTTTGTACTTATTTATTTTTAATTAACTAATTTCTGACAATGATAAATGAATTTATTTTATATCTGATGGTAAGTGGTAACCACCATTTTACGTAAAATGAGAATCCATTGAAATATTCTTTTAAATAAAATTTCATACAACATATGTAGTAATTGCTCCACTGTTATGCCGTTCGAATCACAATATAATCTAATTCTCAAATATAATGCAAAAGATTATGATTGGACCTCACAAGCGGCACTCGATTACGAGCTAACCACTACAGCAGCCATCGCTCCCCATGACGGAGGGAAGGGAAAAACCTGGCCCTCATATTATTTGGCGACTTAAAATATTATGGCAGACACGTATAGTAGCTACTTCTATTTTTTTTTAAAGAAACACCATCACGAATTTCATCATCATCATCATCTTAGCTAATATACGTCCCATTGCCGAGTTAGAGTCTTCTTCATAATGGAAAGGGAATTGGAATTTATTTTGAGTTTTTTTTTCCAGTAGTGATATCTGTTTGCGTCTTTCCTTCAACTTTTACGCTCACTTTTTTTTTGGGGTTAGATTACGGCCGACTTGCTTCTCGCTCCACTCTGTCCGGGGTGACAGAGGGGCGCAAGCAGTCACCTTCGTCGTTGGACCGACCGCCGGAGCAGGGTGACTTGTCGTCAGTGGTCGGTCCGACGGAATACTCCCTGAGGAGTACTTTTTCCTCGATCGACGTCCCCCCCCTCGAGGAGGACGTCGATCTTTCCTCGTGCGGTCGGCCTGTCGGCGGGTGACGGATAATTCCCCGGTCCAGAACTTTTACGCTCACCTACGAGAAAACAAGGTTGGGATGAATTTTATTCTTGCCCCGTCACCACACCAATCGTCAAAAATTTACAAAAATATAATTTGACGGACACAAATAGCAAACATACTCGGTGCAATTATTTGTATGGTAAAAATTAATATCTGGTATAGAATTAACTTTTCCGTGTGGTGACGGAGCAAGAATACAATTCACCACTCCCTGTCTTGCCCGTGGAAATCGTAAAAGATGACTAAGGGATATAATATCCACATAAGACCTGTGCAAGAGAAGGAAAACTCGAAATGAAACCCTATACCAACATGTCTGACCAGCATGGTATAGTAGGTCAAATTTCCTCTCATTGTGGAGGCGGCCCGAGCCCAACAGTGGGACGTATGTGGGCTGCGATGATGATGATGATAGATATTTAACTACCGGTATTCGGCCTTTTAATTTTGTTTGTGCCACCAAAAAACAAACGGTGTGCTCTCCTTCCTTACGACCGTAACCAGGTTACATGAGGTAGCTACTATGCCCCGTCAACATCTGCGTCAGGTGGAAAGTGCCCCGTGCTGCCGACCCAGCTTCTCCATTAGCAACAGCCGGAAGGTCTCGACGGAACGACTTTCAGCCGCGGAAGTCGCTAGCGAGACCACTACACAATCTTTATAGTTTATCATTTTTTGCATCATTTATGCCAATTTCATTATTTGTTAAAATAATTCATCATCATCATCATCATCTCAGCCCATATACGTCCCACTGTTGGGCTCGGGCCTCCTCCATAATGGAAGGGTAATTGACCTACTATACCACGCTGGTCAGATGTGTTGGTATAGGGTTTTATTTCGAGTTTTCCTTCTCTCGCATAGATGTTATATGCGTTTTATATCCCTTAGTCGTCTCGTACGATCACCCACGGGTAAGATAGGGGGTGGTGAATTGTATTCTTACTCCGTCACCACACGGACGTTAAAATAATTATTGTTGAATAATACAGCAAGTACTGTCAAACTTTTGCCAATGACACGTGTAAAAACGGAACTGGTACAACTAGAACAAAAGTTTGTACTGTTCAGGGCTGTCAAACTTTGTAACGTACTTTTAGATAGGAGTAAATGAATTGTTTTTATAAAGATAGGTATTGGTTTAGAATAATAACGTATAGAAAAAAAAAGCCGCGCATAAAAAATTAAGCATTTAAATTGGAGCCTAATGGAGCTTACGCCGGACCGTTCCGTAATGTACAAGGTCACTGTACTGTACGTACGTATGCAATTTTTAAAAAATAAATAGTTAATTATGACGATTTGTGCATTCAAATGGTGTCACAACACATGCGAAAAATATAAAAAGTATATTAACATTACTTTTAATAGTATTTCGACGATTTATGAAAATAAAAATAGAATTTGATTTCATAATTTGGGTTGTGATGTGTTTGATGGCCCATTTATCGAGAAAGGCACACTAAGACCAATAGGAGCGGAGTAACAATGAAAAATGTTCCAGAATCGGGCTTTTCCTTTTGAGAGCCGCCGCTGCGTGCACTACATAAACGGTTAGGTTTTGCAAAAATCATGTGTGACAGAATTATATTATTTAAGAATATACCTTAAACGTAAATATACCTTCTACGTAAACAGAGTCGCGAGTTAAAGTTAGCATTAGCCCAAAGTAACATAAGCTAGTTCAAAATAAGAGGAAATTTGGTTCGTTATACCATGTTAATCAAATATATTGGTATGACCATTTCAAGTTGTACTTTACTTGTGATCTTTTAATTACGTCTCTAAGACATTTCCTATAACATACAAGAAGGGTGTGGTGACATTATAGGGTTTTTTTTTTTTTTTTTTTTTATTGCAAACGGTGGCAAACGAGCAAACAGTACACCTGGTGGTAAGTGTTGCTGCCGCTCATGGACCTTTACAAGGCCGTTGCCTACCGCGAAGAAAGCGAAGGGAGTGTGAATGCGTGCATTGAGGCTCGGTGATACCAAGGGCACCACCAAAACCCTCCACACGCAATCACCCTCAGAAAGTTGGGCTTCCGGCTCTCTCGCTCACCGAACGAAGCGCAGTAACAAATTGCTACTACTCAGACGTCGATTTTCTGCGAGAGCATGGTACTGCCCCGGACGGACCGGCCCGCGGCTGTAGACAGATAACTGTCGACAGTGTGGTCCTACCACTCCTAATTGGGTGGTAATCAATCTACTATCAACTGGAAAAAATAAAATTAATTCATCATTTCCATTGTTGGGTTCGAGCCTCCTCCACAATAAAAGGGAAATTAACCTTACTATACCATACTGATCAGACAGGTTGGCATAGGGTTTTATTTCGAGTTTTTCTTCTTTTGTATATTTTATATATGCGTATGATATCCCTTAGTCATCTTTTACGATATCCACGGGAGATAGTGGATTGTATTCTTACTCTGTCACTACATGGATAAAATATTGAAAAAATAACAAAATAAAATATTCTCCATATTCAATACAACAATGCCTTTAGGGTGTTGCTGGGGCTCCCATTGTTCTGTACCGCCTCAGGCATGTTTGCAGATGCGCATATCGATAATTTACAAACAATTATCAGGAAACGATCTGCATCATTAAGGTGCCGGCTATGGGGGAGCGCTAACAGCATCTTGGGTGCAATTGTCAATAGGCCTGACTGTCCACTCCTGGCGCACTATTGCCGTATACATATTTACGGCACGAGTGCGCCCGGTAAGGGGCACAGGTATTTGAATTAATTAATTGTATGTTCTTGTTACTAACATAGTTTATAAGTTTTTTGTATGACTAACACATATGGATGGCTATCTGGAATAAACTCTTATTATTATTATTATAGAATATACCTAAAGCATAATAAAAACCCATGAAACGCACGCATTACATTTACGAAGTTAATACTTAAGATATACCAGATAAATAAAAGAATTTTCAAGAGGGAAATTTCAAAATTAATATGCATTATAAATTACCTTATTACCTAAGCCTATGTTTCATATTCTCAATCCTGTTAAATAAATGAAGCACAAACAGATAAAAACATTTACGTCGTCTTAAATATAATTAAAGCAAATAAATAACATAGAATTGCCAACCCTGTTCCGGACGGAAATGACGTAGCGAGCAATGTTCCTAGCAAAGTGCTTCGTGCTTATTATTTATTTAGCAACTATGTTTTATATTAGACGGCAGATGCGTTACATTTGTTTTATATATCCGGATATTTAATGATTAATAACGCTTTTGTTTATCCTTTTTAGGTTTTTTTAACTATTGATTTCTGATGTGTACGCGAGTATTACACATCCTTCCTAATATTATAAATGCGAAAGTAATTTTGTTTATTTGTTACGCTTTCATGGTTAAACTACCAAACCGATTTCAAAAATTCTTTCACCAATGGAAAGCTATATATATATATATATATATAGCTGTATATCAAGGAGTAACATAGACTATATTTTATACCGGTATTCCCACGGGAACGGGAACTACGTGGATAAGGCGTCAGAAACCGAAGCGAAGCTGCTAGTTTAAAATAAAACTACTCACTTTCTGTATCGGATAGGTAATAATAAATTTTCTGTGATATCGATGACATATTGGACGTGAGACATCTTAGTCCGCCTATGACCATACACACTGCAAAGTCTTCGAAACGTCGGGCAATCAAAAATCAAATACAAACGCGATATAATCTGTAAAGTTTTTTTTTCTCAACTCTTTTATTGACTTGGTTTACATGTTTTCTGTTGTTTACGCGAGTATTACACATTATAAATAAGACTACTTTACGGATTTTATCGCGTTTGTGTTGGAGTTTTGATGTTTAATAATTACTAACCATAAACAATATATTTTTTTTCATATAGAATAATTTTCTTCTTATACTGGCAATTAATTTGTACCAAAATGTGGGTCAACATTTAATAACTAATCTCTGTAATAACGATGACTTATTGGACATGAGATATGTTAGTCCGCCTGTCACCACGAACGCTACAAAGTGTTCGAAACGTCAGGCGATCAAAAATCAAATACACACGTGATAAAATCCGTAAAGTAGTTTTATTAACTTGGTTTTTATGTAACGGGAAAAGTTCCCGTTACATAAAAACCAAGTTAATAAAACGTGCTTTTTATCACTTTTTAAACGTCGGAGTAATTTGAAACTGCCATTTATCAAGGACAGATGACAATCCAATAATTTAAATAGTTTGATTGCCCACTAGCTATGTTTAATATTGCGCGGCATGCCGCCCTAACCGAGGCCGCGGGTGACGTGACCGGGGAGTTAGTCCGTCACCCGCCGAGAAGCCGACCACGTGAGGAAAGACCGACGTCCTCCCCAAGGGGGGGGGACGTCGGTCGATGAGAGGGTACCCAAATAGGGGGTATTTCGTCGGGCCGACCACTGATGACAAGTAACCCTGCTCCGGTGGTCGGCCCAACGACGAAGGAGACGTGGTGTCCGGGTGGGTTACGGGTGTGCGTGCTTACGCCCCTCTGTCGCTCCGGTCGGAGTGGTGTGAGGAGCGCGCCGACCGCAGCCTACCCCAAAAAAAAAGCTATGTAAGTATATGCGATTATAGAGTCAAGGGGAGTACTGCGAGGAACTGTTTGACTTAGTACCACCGTCACCATTTTACCAACGTACCACTTGACACAGTAGCAGGGTTCATCTATTTCACATGGAAAGGTCTTCAACTGTGCGTTTTCAGCTATTATTTCTCCCACGTATGTCCAGGATTTGGAATGAGCTACCTGCAGCTGTATTTCCTGAGCTCTATAACATCTTGCCCTTCCTTAAACAATATACTACTTACCAGCAGGTACGCTGCTTGCTCATTTGCCACTATTGCAAAGAAAAAATCTGAGCACTGCTCCTCAGCCTTTTAATATTCCCTTAGCTGGTTTCTATGACTCCCACAGGAAGTATAATTGGCGACGATTATTTTTTAGAGACATAAACATCTTGCATTAAGGAAATAATTCTTGTATTGCGGGGAACTTTGCAAAACTTACAATTAACAGACACAAATTAGACCCACACAATGCCCACACAGAACAATACAATTTGTGGATTGCACAATATTCTGGTCTACATGGGAATCGAACCCATGACAATATCTTAATCACTATGCCATGTATGCAGTCATATTTCTTTCTGCGGAAAATATTTTTCGTAATACTAAATATTTTCCGTGTGGTGACGGAGTAAGAATACAATTCACCACTCCCTATCTTGCCCGTGGATATCGTAAATGACGACTAAGGGATATAATATGCACATAACTTCTGTGCAAGAGAAGGAAAACTTGAAATGAAACCCTATACCAACATATCTGATCAGCTGGTATAGTAGGTCCAATTCCCTTCCATTGTGGAGGAGGCCTGAGCCCAACAGTGGGACGTGTGTGGGTTGCGATGAACATTAAATATACTTTGAAACATTATGCTATTTTGTAATAATAAATAGCTGAATTATTCAAATTTAACAACCGTATAAATACATTTTGCATTAGGTAAATGAAATTGAAACATTTGAAATCGGTCCAGCCGTTTTGAAGATTACCCGGAACAAACAGACAGACAAAAATTTTTTAATTGCTATTTTAGGCATAGGTGTCGTGCAAATAACCGTGTGAGCATGAAAAAAGCCTATTATTTTGACATTACAAACAGACACTCCAATTTTATTTATTGGTATAGACTTGCTATGGTAAATATTTACGAAATAGTATTTAAGAAAACAATGCCGGTAATTCACAAATAAATACACAATAAATATTACACAAATTCACATGCAAAATTTTACTTTCAAACAGCTTGTAATGTTAACTACTGACTATTATTAAATTTTCAGGGAAATAATTCAAAAGTTCTGAAAATAACGAAAATAATTTCGTTAATGCAATAATAATTACACAACAAGTATTAAACGATTTGTAATACAAAATTTTACTTTGTAACTACCTGCTATAATTGTAATAGCAGTGAATTCGTTTAAAAGTTCCTAAAATAACTTTAGGAAAATAATTTCATTAATCTATACCAATAAATAAAATTGGAGTGTCTGTTTGTAATGTCAAAATAATAGGCTTTTTTCATGCTCACACGGTTATTTGCACGACACCTATGCCTAAAATACAGATTAAAAAAATTTTGTCTGTCTGTCTGTCTGTTTGTTCCGGGTAATCTTCAAAACGCCTGGATCGATTTCAAAAATTCTTTCACCAATGGAAAGCTATAATATCAGGGCGTAAACTAGGCCATAATTTATCCCGGTATTCTGACGGGAACGGGAACTACGCGGGTAAAACCACTAAAACCGAAGCGAAGCGAGGGCGGGTTGCTATTTCAAAAATAAACACACGGTACCTACATAATTTCTCTTACACAATACTTCATGCAAATTTTACTTTGTTACAGCATGCAATTTTATTAACTACTTCCTATAATTATATTTGCAGCGAAATTATTTAAAAGTTCTTAAAATAACAATACCAAAATAATTTATTTAAACTCATTTGCAAAAAAAACGGGCGGTTTTGATTTTCATTCATATTTAAAAAGATACAATACCAAAAAGGTTTCAATCGTTTGTACACGTTACTGGCCGGTTTTAAAAATGCTGTGGTATTTAAAAAAGTACGTTCTAAATTCAATTTTTCATTTGATGTTCATTTTTACAGAAAACCCCTTTTTATCCTACATTTTTGGCGCGAAGTTCCAGAAGTTAACATCGACTTTCATAACTTTTATTCAATTTTTATCGATTAATTTCATATCCTTGACTGTCAAAGCTTTATTTAATGCTGTTTGGCTGTATCAAAAATGGTAGATAAAGTGGTAAAAGCTACCAAAATTATCGCGCTGCTTGAAGAGGGTTGCAGCCAATGTTTCGTGGCTAGGAGGCTAAATGTTAGTCGCTCGACAGTCCAAAGGACCTGGCAGCGATATCAGGAGACTGGTTCCGTCGAGAGAAGGCCTGGTTCTGGAAGAAAACCATGTACCCAACCACGGGATGATCGTTTTCTTGTGAGTCGCGCATTGAGAAATCGCAAATCTTCGTATGTGGATCTTAAGAACAACCTCCAAGAAGTAAGAAATGTGCATATTAGTCTATGGACGGTCAGGAGGAGGCTTCTCGCTGCCAATATACGCAGTCACCGCCCGGCCCGCGGCCCCAAATTACTCCGTGAGCACAGAGTTCACAGGCTTAGGTTCGCTAGAAATTGTGAATCATGGACTCAAGACGATTGGAATAGGGTTTTGTTCTCTGATGAAGCCAGGATATCTCTGTTCGGTGAAGATCGACGTCGGCGAGTGCTAAGAAGACAAGGAGAACGCTTTGCAGAGGCATGTTTCGAAGAAATCACACCTTATGGTGGGGGCTCTGTTATGTTTTGGGCAGGAATAAATTCAATGGATCGTACAGAGTTAGTCTTCATTGAAAACGGCTCACTGACTGGGCATCGATACATAACGGAAGTTCTAATTTCTCATGCACAACCCGCATTGGCCGTTCTAGGTGAAGACTCGATTTTTATGGACGACAATGCTCGCGCCCACCGATCCCGCGATGTTAATGCGTATGTGCAAGAGGTCGGCATTCGTCGTTTGGATTGGCCAGCTCGAAGTCCCGACCTCAATCCCATAGAGCATGTCTGGGACGTTCTGAAACGGCGTGTGAGATCAGTACACCCGGCTCCGCAGACCATCAGAGAGCTGAAGAATGTGATTACTGCGGAGTGGGAACGTATTCCGCAAGCAAGTATCCGGGATATACTCGCTAGCATGCCCAGACGAATTCAAGCTGTGATTTTAGCTAGAGGGGGTCACACTCGATACTAAACATTTATCTGCTTTTACTTTATTAAAGAAAAACAAACAAAAAAAACTTTTTTATTTTTACTTCATGAGCATATGCACTACTAGCGAATATACACTACTAGCGAGGTTTAGCATTATTTCCCATAAATTGTATCTAAATTTTATGAAATACTGATGAAAACGATTATTTTCTTATTAATTTAGCAAATTGTGTGGATAAAACTACCTATAATTATCAAACAAAGAAATATTAACATTTGAAATGGTTCATTGCTTAGGTGCCCGTTTTTTTTGCAAATGAGTGTAATTCAAAAATAATTACATGAAATGGTTAACCAGAAAATATCTTAATTTTGTAGCATTAATTACCTCAACATTAACAATAATTATTCTCATAACCATAATTAATACAATTATTTTGTGCCAACCCTGCAAACAGCGGAAATGGTATCGTGAGCAGCCGCCGACTAAGTAGAGCACTTATTATTTATTTGTTAAAGCCTTGGTGACATATCAGAATTAATTTTTAAACTGTTTAGTGCAACTTATGTAATTTAAAACAACAACATCTATTAGAGGACGAAAACTGTTCTGCCAAGAGTTAAGAAGAAGAACTTTAAGTATATCTTTTGTATCTATACATACTATGGATAGATATTAATACATTTATTGAGCTTAAACCACACCATGTGCCTCTTGTCTGTGGGTGACGTAAAAGATTTACGAGATTGAAGGTTTGAATATCAAGGGGTGAAAGGCTATTTGGTTTAAGCGACATCTAGGGTGATATTGAGTTATTGTATATTCGGAATCAACGAATTTTTCTTCGTCGAATGATACCGAATTCATTAAAATCAGAGCAATTTTTTTACATACGCTAAACTCTTATATACTTTCCATACGAGGGCTTAAGGCAATTTATATTAAGCGACATTTATCTTTGTAACTAAAGGTACATTTTATTTAGTATTAGCATCAAGAATTCGATGTTTTTATTAATTGAATTTTAATTAAATTTACCCCATTCAAATAGCTCAAGAAGTTTTTTGTCATGATTTAAGGAAAAAAATCAATTTTAAATTTAAATGGCTCTCCTGTAAAGTTACAAAAATGACGCTTAAACCAAATAGCCTTTCACCCTTTGATATGGATATAACATTTATGCAAGAGAAGAAAAACTTGAAATAAAACCCTACAGCAACATGTCTAGCCAGCGTGAAGTCAGTTTCCCCCTTATTGTGGAGGGGCTTGAGATGAACAATGGAACATATATGAGCTGATATGGTGAATGATGTTGACGCAATCCATCATATAGCCCCATCACTGTAACTCCTGTAAACCAGAATCCATAAGGGTTTCAGAAAAATATACGAAGGTATCCTTAAGATACACCGGGATACGCTTAATCTAATTTTAAGGAGAGATTAAAACGCTGTATGTATGCCTTTGCTTAGCAATAGACGATGACTCGAGAATAATGTCCCTATCATGTAATGATTTCTTCGTATAAGATTGTGTACAAGGACCACAATAGAACTATCTCAAAAAGTATTTGGAAGAGACCCTGTCGTCGTGACAAGGGCTGAGGTTTTATATCGAATACCATTCAAACACGATATACTCACTTATCATAAAATGTTGTCTCATAAATATTTGATAGCAATAAAACTCAAGGATATATAGGTATTGATCTATTTGTTATTACAATTTTATAATGGTTTGTTCAAGGGCAAAATGTTGAAGGCTACCGTTGTAAGTGGCATCAAAATGGAATAGTTTATTATTACTACATAGTTTAGAACAGAATACATCGATTTGGGCTAGCTCTGTCTATTACCGTCTGGTTCACAATCACATTCCTAAGGAGTTCAAAGCTTTTCTACTTCAAATTTTGCATAAACGTTCTTTAATAAAATTGATGGAGAATATGTTTCGTGTTTTATTGAAATTTATCTCCTAACGGGGTTCAAAAGGGGTAGAAAGTGGTTTTGGGGGTGATTTTCTTCGGAGTTTGAAGAATTTAATATCGATACTCCTTAGTGCTTTTGATTTCAATTACATGTTATTTTACGCACATGTAAAATCTCGTGCCGATTTTTCAAAAAAGGTTAAGCTCTCAGAAAAGCTTGGTGCGAAACTAATTAAAGAACCTATTAGAACCATTTTCGACTTCTACTCGGACGAAGTCGTGGGCAAAAGCTATTTAATATATAGAAGAATAAACAAAAAAGTTTTTAATGTAGTTTGGATAATAAAAGTATATTAAGTCCTACCTAATAATTATGTAGTGTTATTCGTGTTATTAGTTATAATTGAATAAGAATATTTTAGTCCATAAAGACGAAGTTCATCATTTCAAACAAACTTTAATTTTCTAACTTCCACCGAATAAAATTGGTGCTTTTAAATATTTTATATTATTAAGTTCCAAGCATAAATTTGTACGCGAAAATTACAGCGATTCAGTAAAGTTACTAACATTGTGTAAAACAAGCCAGTCTTGGCAGTTACAATTTGATAAATTCGTCTTTATTACTGACTTGGATTATTCGAGAAGTTTGCCGCCTCTTTTTCTTAAATAACACTCTTACAGTGCTACTATTTATTTGACAAGAAATCGAATTGAACTCATGGAAGCGATGATTTTGTACTACTATGATATTTAATATCTTTTCTATCGCTATTGATGGCAAACGAGAAAACAATAGATGGCTTTGAAGCTATATTTCAAGTTTTACCTTATTTACAATGAATTTATTTATATACCAAAATTCACCAATTATTACACGGAGGTATATTTCAATAAAAAGAAAGTTGTTGTCTGTAAAGTCAGTTTACGGACTTCATAGACTCGTGACCAAAAATTACACTTTTATGAATTTAATTATTATCACTGAATAATAATGCGGGTGACCGGACCGGGAATTTAGTCCGGACACACGCGGAGAGGTTAGCCTCGCGACGGTGATCGACCTCGATGGGAGAGGGTACTACTACTACTACTACTCCCTTGGGGTATTCTGTCGGGTCGACCACTGAAGTCAAGGAACTCTGCACCGGTGGACGACCGAACGATGAAGGCGAGGTGCTATACGGGTAGGTTATGGATGTGCGTGCTTACGCCCCTCTGTCGCCCGGACGGAGTGGAGAGAGGAGTGTACAGTGTACTCACTGCTACTACTAAGTATGCATGTCAGAAGTAAAACTTCTTTGGTTCCATGTGTTTTACCGCTACTAAAAAATAAAAAAAATAAAAAAAAAAATCTCTCGATCAAGCGAGTGAGAAATCACTCGCTTGCTTCCTACTCTCGCCCCGTGGCTGTGCTTCGTGGTAAGTTTACCCTTTCTCACTCTCTCTCAATCAGTCTCAATCGCTCTCTCCCCTTTCTTCTACAAAAACGCTGCACATCTTCGTGACGCTAAATTGTGTTTCATCCGTAAAAAATTTAACCTCATTCGCGCAAAGAAGTTTCACTTCAAAAAAAAGTCACTGAATTATAATAATTTTGTATAATACAAAAGAGTTCATTGAATTTTTTTTTAAATAATAATGATTTGCACTCGTTAATTCAAATATTATTTGATACTAGATTTGGCTTTATTTTATTTAAACAATAAACTTACATCATTTGACAGTTCAAAAAGAGAAGTGCTCCGATCGTCACCAAACTTTACAGGATTACTCGCCAGGTCAATCTGGAGATTCCCTGAGTTTCATTGAAATCCGTTTCGGAGCCTATATGGAACATACCCACACACTTTCTCTTTTATATATATAGATTATAGATAGATGCGTCACAACCCGAACGTTTAGGCGGATCGTGCCTCTCTATCGTTTGTGCCGCGCTCTCGTTTGCACGCTCGGCTCAGGAGGAACGTGACAATGAGTCATACTTTTTTCGTGCGCGCAGCCAACGTTCATTGATTTATAAGACGTTATCAAGTATTAATTAAGTTTTATTAACTATCCATTAAAATGTATAATAACAGATTCGATGCGTTATTCCAATTCAATTCAATTATCACAGACGTTGACGTCGATGTCTGTCTATATGTGTGTGTGTCTGTGGCATCTTAGCTCTCAAATAGATGAGCCGATTTCGACGTGGTTTTTTTAATTGAAAGCCAGTTTCCTTGCTGTGGTTCCTTCCTATGTTTGGTTAATATCGGTCCATCAATGTAAGAGTATCAACCCTTTTCCAAAATGATGTAATGGCGTATAATTACTCGATTAAGTGCTTTACGTGTGCCAATATAATCGTTAAATGACGATTAATTTTTAATTCCTGTTGAAGAAAACGTAATACTTTCTTTTTTATTATTTTAGTTTATTCAATTTTACTTATTCATATTCACACGGTTATTTGCATGATAGCAATGCCTAAAAATCAGTTTAAATATTTTTTGTCTATTTGTTTATTTTGGGTGATCTTTAAAAGTATAAATTAATATTGATAATATTTAACCACCAAGTGTCTATATAAGGAATAACTTAGGCTATATTTTATCCCCGTATTGCCACAGAAATTATGCGAGTGTAATCGTAGGACTCTTCTAGTTTAAAATAATAATAACTTTATGGATTTCGTCATATTCATATTTGATTTATAATTTCTCTACTACCCGAATAATTTTTATAATTCATAGTCACCGAGTACCTCTCGAATCTTGAAATGACGGGAAGCCAAAAAGAAAATAAAAAAGGAATGAAATTCGTAAAAAATGGTTCCATGTATAATGCGTTAGTTATCTAATCTCTGTGTTATGGCGGGATAAGAATATAATATTATATTATATATCTATACCAATAAATAAAATTGGAGTGTCTGTTTGTAATGTCAAAATAATAGGCTTTTTTCATGCTCACACGGTTATTTGCACGACACCTATGCCTAACATAGCAATTAAAAAATTTTAGTCTGTCTGTCTTTCTGTTTGTTCCGGGTAATCTTCAAAACGGCTGGACCGATTTCAAAAATTCTTTCACCAATGGAAAGCTATAATATCAGGGCGTAAACTAGGGTATATTTTATCCCGGTATTCCCACGGGAACGGGTACTACGCGGGTAAAACGACTATAACCTATAACCGAAGCGAAGCGAGGGCGGGTTGCTAGTTAATAATATAATATTATTAGAAGTGTACTTGAATTCGGAAGCGTTATATGGAATCCCAATTATACAGTTTACTCGAACAGATTAGAATCTATACAAAGATACAAAAATCGTTTACAAGATCCTTAGCGTTTTATACTAAAGGCATTAGATCCAGTTGCTCTTATAGTGAAAGGCTATCTTTCTTTAAAATGTGTAACTTAAAACGACGTCGACGTGTGTTAGATTTAATCTTTCTTCAGAATGTAATCAAAGGCTCTTACATGTGTCCAGACCTTCTTGAACGCATTTCAATAAATGTTCCAAAGCTTAATTCTCGGCAAAGGAATATGCCTTTTTTCCATATTCATTATTCCTAGGTGTAAAACTAATACCATCAAAAACAAGACTTGTAAAAAAAAGCCAAGCCTCGCAACTGAATTCTTCTACCATAAAAATTTGTGAGATCCATGTTATACCAAGTCGGTTAACTCATTCAGTCCCTGCTTAAGGCACCTTGCTTCTTAAGTTATAACGTAAATAGCTAACCTAACAACTTCTTATAGTGACTATATCAATATTAAAGATCTTTTATGTTTTAAATAAACAGAATGACTTGGCAATCGCATGAAAACACATCTCACAAGTAATACATATTATTTAAATTGTACTAAACATAGTGCGATTGCAAATCAGTGCCCTCTATCTTACCCAAGTGTGTCGTGAAAGATGACTAAGGGAAATATTATGCATATAAAAAGTGTACAAGAAAAGCAAAATTCAAAATAAAACCCTACACCTACCAATCCGCAAATGTATATAGAGAAATAAGACTGCATTGCACGATATATATCGTGTAAATAGTTGCATAATGGAAGTTAATATAATGACTATTGAAAATATTACTACCCACATTTACGTGTATAGCCATTGCATTTAAAAAACGCTTAAATAAAATTTAAGCTTTATAGTAAAATTAGATATTTATTATTTAGATGGTTAATGTATAAGTAATTATCATGATTGGTTCAATTTATTTTAACCCTGAAAATAAACTAAGGGGTTAATGAAGGGTACTTATATAATCAACTGATAGGTATATAACCTATCAGTTGATTAAAGTCCTATTAATGTGCTCGAGCCTTCTATAAAATGGGAGAGAAGTTGTTGTTTTACATCTCAAGACCAGGGGCGTAGCTACCGCCGTATCTGCCGTATCAATTATACGTGGCCCCCGGGACACAGTGGCCCCCGAAATGCGTAAGCAAAAATGAATAAAACGACCCAATTTTTTTTTATTATTTCAGAAATGACAAATGTAAAAAAAAGTACATAATTTCTTTTACTCCTGCGTGGAGCGTGCGTTCGAAAGTTTGCATCACCTTACATCGGTTATCGTGGGCTGTGGGATTTCCCCGTTTAAGTCATTTTCTTCAACGGGGGAATCCCACAATAATCGATGCACATACGATGATAAACCACGGAGAGCAGTATTGAAAGTGATAAAAAATTACTTAAGAACTTCGATGGGACATAAACGCCTATCAGACCTGTCACTATTGTCCATAGAGGCAGAAACTTTAGAAAAACTATAGTCATCATCAGCTATAAATGATTTAATAAAGCAGTTTGCCAAAAAAAGGCAAGGAGAGTGTGTATTTAATTTAAATTGTTTATAAAAATTTTAGAAAAAGTTAGACAGATAGATAATTATGATGAATAAATATTTATATCTATTTTATGCAAACATTTTTTTTCTTTAGAGAAATCTTTACCCTTCATAAGGGCCTCCAAATAAATTTTTATACGGGGCCCCACCAAGGCACGCTACGCCACTGCTTAAGACGCATTGATATAGCGGCTTTATCAATTTTTTCTTATCTTCACCTTATGTTATCTACTTATAAAATATTCGCGAAGTACAAAAACACTACAGTACAGATATCACTTGGAAATATTAACGTCTTACCTAAAAATATGTTGTAATATAGCTAAGGCACCAGAAGTCTCAAGTTCTATTCCATCTCGACGATACTAGTCAGTTTTTTTTTTGTTTTTACAAGATTATTTTCATTAATACACCCTTTTCGTTAAGTAAATTGAAAAAGAAAGTATCGCTAGCAGAATTTATCTGCCGAACAAAGTACACATACATTTTATATTTCGTTTAAGGTTGAAGAAATGTTTCGTGTAAAGCAACGACTTCTCACATTTTTATCACTTTAAGATCGAGTATAGAATTTCAATGGTAGTACCCCCAAACATTCTATAAAGTTAAATCGCTTAGTCGTGATAGCATAAGTTTTCGAATCTTGAAATATGACCCGGATGGGATGGAATGGAATTTTTCAGGATTGCCCCGTAAGTCTTAAAACTTTGTTTTATGTGGTTAATTTGACAAAGATTTAGGGGCTCCAAGTGATTATGGTATTAAGTTTAGAAAAAAGTGTGCTTGTTGGTACATATATTTTTGTGATTTTTTTATATGTTTTTTAAATACATACTTTTCATGTGAGGGCGAAATTAGATTGTCATTCATCATCCCGTGTCCATCTTGCTCGTGGGAGTCGCACAAAGCTATTAAGGGATATAATATTTCGTTTGTATCATTTGGTGTTGCTCATGGTCACGGAAGCATCTACTTACGGTAGCAAAATGGAATGGCTTTCTTTCTTCCAAGGTGGGTTGAGAGGAGTGATGACTGCTTTAGTGGTTAACTATTAGTCGAGGGGCGCTTGTGCGATCTGGTCTAGCCGTAAGCGTTTGAATTATATTAGGTGTCTCGTGGTTTGAAAGACACTGAAACTAATGTTTACTAAACATCTGGTATACATTTTTTTTTTTATAAAAGAAGAAAAGAATAATTATAAAAATAATAGAGAAACTTGTTGTGCTGTGTGGTAGCGGCTTCGAATACTACCAACCCTTGCTTTGCTCGTGGATGTCGTAAAAGACGACTAAGAGCCCTAGATTGACCCGGACCAACTCCATCTGGTACCATTTGGGTCAACGATTACATTCCCAAGGAGGGCTGACGTCAGGCAGGCGGCCGGTCATAAAAGTCACTGCCGAAACTTTTTGCAATATGTCAAATCAGATGACATATTGTGTCGACCCCAAGTAATTGGGATAAGACCAAGATGATGATGATGAATAGAGAAACTTGTTGACTTTCCTTCCGGGTCTTCTCAATAGTGACCGAGTTCCGATTCGGTGGTATTTATGGGATTAATTTAAGTTAAAATGTTAAAACTGACAATATGTAGGAGCTCTCGCGAGATTTATACATAATAAATATTTTAGAATTTGAATTATAACATATAAATGTTACAATTTACCATCCTTTTGCACGTGGGTGTCGTAAAAGATGACTATGGGATATAATGTGCATATAACATCTATGGAAGAGAAGAAAAATTCGAAATAAAAGCTTATATCTGATCAACATGGTACAAGGCACAGATGGCGTAGTGGTTCAGATAGACCTACAGAGCCAGTGTCAAAGGTTCTAATCCCACGCAGGACAACACTTTGTGCGATTCACAAATTGCTGTTCTGAGTCTGGATGTAATTTGTGTTTGTAAAGTCCCTCGCAATGCAAGGTTACCTTAGTGCGACCCGCTGCCGGCGCCTGGGGCGGCGTAGGCGCGACTACCTGCGCCTCATGCTGTCCTAGCCGAGGCCGCGGGTGACGTGACCAGGGAATTAGTCCGTCACCCGTCGAGAGGCCGACCGCGTGAGGAAAGGCCGATGTCCTACCCGAGGGGGGGACGTGGGCCTTGCCTCACCCTGCTCCGGTGGTCGGTCTAATGACGAAGGCGACGTGGAGTTCGGGTGGGTTGTGGGTATGCGTGCTTACGCCCCTCTGTCGCCCCGGACGGAGTGGTGCGAGGAGGGTGCCGACCGCAACCCATCCAAAAAATAAAAATCACCTTAGTGCAGGAATTATTTTTTTTTTATAGAAAGATGGTAAATTTTCCTCTCTTTGCGTAGGAAGCTCGAGTGCAACAGCGGGACGTATCTGAGCTGCGATGAATGAAACCTACCAGCATATTATAGTAGGTCAATTACCCTCCTATTGTGGTGAACGCTCGAATACATCTTACTCTGTCACCATACCGAAAAAGATATATCGCTATAGGGTTTATTAAGAGGTTTCCTTCTTTTGCACAGATGTTATATGCATTTCCTAATCCTTAGTCATCTTTCACGATACGTATTTCATGTAGCCCGTAGATACGCAATCATCATCATCATATCAGCTTATGTGTGTCCCACTGCTGGGATTGAGTCTATTCAACGGAGGGAAATTGATCTTACTTATACCATGCTGGTCTGGCAGGTTGGTATATTGTTTTATTTCTAGTAGTCCTTCTCTTGCATAGATATTATATGCGTATTATATCCCTTAATCGTCTTTTACGACACCCACGGGTAAGAAGGAGGTGGTGAATTGTTTTCTTACTCCGTCTCAACACGGATTAGTGAATAGATAGAGAATAGTGAATTATATTTTTACTCAGTCAATACACGGTAAATAATGTATATTGTCTTAATAATAATGTATAGAAGGATAGTGTCGGTACTTAAGTGATCAAAAACGTGAAGCCAAAAATACTACATGCGTGCAAGCGATTACACACGTAGGTACGCGCACACCACTACACAATAGAGTTGCCTTGTACTCAATGACCTTGGAAACTACGTCACGATCCGGCGTAGGGGCCATTTCTGGCTTCAATTTAAATGCCTCAAATTTTATGAGAGAATTGAGCTTCTATGAGTTATATTCTAAGGTATTAATTTATTATTATTATTAATTAAGGTATCTAATTATTCCAAAAATAGGTTATAAATATTATTTTTTAATTTTTTGTTTACAGTAGTTTCAAAAACTTGTATTTTTAAATTTTAGTGCCGTTTAATAATTCGAATAATTATCTATAGATACTAATATTACAAAGAGGAAAGATTTGTATGTATGGAATTGGTTCAAAAAGTAAAGTATGTAAGGAATTGGTTCAAAAACTACCGGTCCGATTTTAAAAATTCTTTCACCATTAGAATGCCACATTATCTATGCGTAACATAGGCTATATTTTATCCTGGTATTCCTACGAGAACGGGAACTACGCGGGTAAGACGACTGAAACCGAAGCAAAGCGAGGGCGAGTTTCTAGTAACTAATAAATTGCTATTTTATATCACCTCAAATTGTCTTGTCGTGGTACTCTGTAATTGGCTCTGCTTATTGTAAATGCAAACAGCTGAGTCTGTCTGCATATTCGTATATGTGAAACTGTGTATGTTAAAAAAGCTGTCGAGTTTCCTTAAATAAATAAATAAGTATATTGTATTAAAACTTAACTCAATATTGTATAAATACCTTAAATAAAGACAGGCTACAATAAATACAAAGATAAAAACAGAAATGGATTCGCGAAAATCATTTAAAGCACTCACAAAACTAAGGACTCCTGTATCGAGTCAGAACAAACGATAAATCAGAAGTGTAATTTGTTAAGTGGGGGATTAAATCCCACCCTCGCAATAGAAAGCTGGCGCTCTGTTTCTGACTCATTCGAGTACGTTTCTTAGTAAACGAAAAAGATGTTTATTGTTTTTATATATGCCTGAGATATTGTGTTCGAATATAAGGCTATTTATGATTCTCTTCGACGATTTCTTCCTTGGAACATTAGTATATATTGCGAAGAGATTTTCTGAAGAAATTTTCACTACTAAAATCCCTGTATGGCTAACGGGTTAAGAATACATAATCATCCCTGCTATTAACCTAATTACTTGAGGCCGATGCAATTTGTAATCCTCAAACGTAGATATTGCAATAGTTTTATGAACCATCTTTTTTTTTGGGGGTTGGGTTACGGTCAGCGCACTCCTCGCTCCACTCCGTCCGGGGCGACAGAGGGACGTAAGCACGCATACTCGTAACCCACCCGTGATACGTCGCCTTCGTCGTTGGACCGACCACCGGAGCAGGGTGACTTGTCGTCAGTGGTCGGCCCGACGGAATACCCCCTGAGGAGTACCCTCTCCTCTACCGACGTCCCCCCCCTCGGGGAGAACGTTGGTCTTTCCTCACGCGGTTGGCCTCTCGGCAGGTGACGGGCTAATTCCCCGGTCTAGTCACCCGTTTATGAACCACCTACCTAAAATACACTATCCTTGAGAATGTAAATGTAAAAACAAGACAGTATGAGATGGACTTGATTCAGGTTGATTTAAAACTAGTCGTATTTTACGACATCCACGAGCAATGAAAGGGTTGGTAGTATTCGTAACCGATACTATACAACACAGAAAGAACTCTTGTATAAGTATTGCTTATCTTTATAGATACATTTCTTGTGTACGTATGTATGTTACTGAACTCCTCCTAAACGGCTGGACCGATGTTGACGAAATTTTGTGTGTGTGTTCAAGAGAATTCGAGGATGGTTTAGATTCACAATTGGACCCGGTAGATGGCGCTTTTTTGAACCGAGCAACGTCTACTAGAATGTCAATGATACGTCAGCTAGAATGTTTTTAAAATGTGTGTTATGCTGTGTATAGCTGTTAGCTGCAGATGGCTTTCACAGCTTTCCCCGGAGTATGGGTGAGTGCTAAGGGCTCTCAACCCGGCAAGAATCACGTCTTTTGGGTCAATTAGTATATTTATAATATTCGATCTCTTATATATCAGAAAATCGATGTCCGAATAGTAGCGATTTGTTACTGCGTTCTTCGTTCGGTCGGCGAGAGAGTCGGAAGTCCAGCTTTCTGAAGGTGTTTGCGTGTGGTGGTTTTTGGTGATGCCTTTAGTATCACCGAACCTCATTGCATGCATTCACACTTCCTTCACTTTCTTCGCGGTAGGCAGCAGCCTTGAAAAGATTCATGAGCGGCTGTAACACTTACCTATCATCAGGTACGGCTCTTTTGCCACAGTTTGTCATAAAAAATAATTAATAGGCATACATCATCAAAATCGTCCAGGGCGATAGAAAGACCATATAGGGCTCTGTAATATAATTTTTTACCTTCGCTTATTGAATAGGCTATGAGAACCTATTCCTAGACTTCAGTGCCCTGGCCAGTGGGTTACACATTCAAGTACCTCCATCTTTTTATCCCTCAATTTAAATTGCTTTAAGAATTACACCCAGATTAAAACAGTAATTTTTGAATCCCACAAAGTATTATTCCATGGCAATCGTTTTCACGAGACCGTAAGTCGTTATTTTAGGCACTATACCATCTGTGCAAGAAGTAGTTTTCGTTATAATTCTGAGGTTCTTTCTAATTACAATAATTAGATTTTTTAAAAACCAAATATATAAAGTGAAAAATATTAAGAAAAATAATAAAATATATAAAATAACTAGCAGATCCGGCCACGCGTTGCTGTGGCTAATGTTTTTGTTATATTACATTTTATTAAACTATTTAAGTGGAACTGTAGGAGAACATCTGTCATGGAGGTCGTCATATTTTTTAACAAATGGCATCTATGTATAAAAGCAAGTTAAAATCGTATATGACACGTTTGTAGATTTGACATAGCAGCGCCATCTATTAATTAATTTCTCAATCCAGTCAACAGATATCGCCATCTGTTAAAATCGTTTGGAGTTAACAGATAATTGTGAATGTCAAATAATAGGTATATATAGGTAATACAAATAATTTGCAATAAAGTAATATTGCGATTATAAATTAAGATGTAAGCTATCCTATCTTTCAAGTTGAATCAAACTGCACACGGTGTGCAAATTTGATTAAAATCGGTTAAGTAGTTTTTAGGAGTCCATCGCGGACAAACAACGTGACACGTAATTTATATATATTAAGATAAGATAACAGAGAATAATTTATAAATGTCTGGAGATTTCCTATAATGTGTAAGAATTACGAGCGTCATTCTTGCTAGATTTCTTTTTGAAGTAAAAATTGAATTTTTATTACCACTAAGTTAAAGCTTGAAGTTTCGTTAAGAGGGCTTGGAAAATACTACTACGCTAAGTTATTTAAGACTTTAATAACAAACCTCGAGTTGAGAAGTTTATACCTTGCTCTTTATTTTGTAATGAAATTAGCTTTATTGGACATTAATATAGGTAGAACAGTATTTTCATTTGGATTTCTTTACGAGATCATTATTTATTGAAAATTATTGTTTTAGGTAATCGTGAAAATTGCTTTATAAGCATTAAGTAAGAATTTATCTTAGAGAATTATTATTTCCGTGTTATGACGGAGTAAGAATATAATTCTCCCTATCTTGCCCGTGGATGTCGTAAAAGATGACTAAGTGATATAATACGCATATAATATTTATGCAAGAGAAGGAAAACTCGAAATAAAATCCTATACCAACCTATCTGATCAGCATCCACAATAGGAGGGAATTTAATCTTACTAAGATTAAATTCCCTCCTATTGTGGAGGAGGCTCGAGCCCAACAGTGGGACGTATATGGGCTGAAATGATGAGGGATTAAAGATATTCGTCACCATCATCACCATTTTAATTTCTCGTTAGAGTTGTAAACATCAATTTCTGCCTGTGCCTGTTTTCATCGGAAAATTTTACTAGATTTTAAAATTATTTTGCATTTTACTCCTTCCTGGTCAGCTTTCGATCGGTTTTCACGACACCATTGGGAAAGTAATAGCTGGAGACACTTTGTATTCATAATCCCTCATAATAAGGGGATGCTATACATTTTTATCTAACAAGAAATATTCATTGAATTTACAACTCGTACACAAAGAAATTTATCGAACCATTATAGAATTTATGCATACGAAGATTAGTTTATCGAGCCTTCCGGACGATTTCACAGAACGTATCAATGGTCTGGGGTTTGATATTTTAGATGAAAAAAATGTTCAATTGCTCACAATGTTTACTGTTTTTAACCCCCGATGCAAAAAGAGGGGTGTTATAACTTTGACGTTCGATGTTTATGAGAGTGTGTCTGTCTGTGCCATCGTAGCTCTCAAACAGACGAACCGATTTCGATGCGGTTTTTTTCATTTGAAAGCTAGTTTTGCAGTGGTTCTTAGCTATGTTTGGTTAATATTGGTCCAGCAGTGTAATAGTATCAGTTTTTTTTCAAAATGATGTAGTAGCGTTTTATTTGCTTCACGCGTGCCAGTATAATCGTTAAATCACAATTAATTGATCATTTCTGTTGAAGAGGACGATTTTTTTTTATTATTTTAGTTCGATGGTTATTCAAAATTTTCAATTTTACTTATATATTATCTTGAGAATAATAAATTGTTGTTAAGAAATAACTTCGTATGGTGATTGATTGTCCTTTACCAAACGGCGTCAGATGGAGTTACCCAGGTTTATGTAAATCTTTTTTTTCGTGTGATGACGGCATAAGAATACAATTCACCACTCCTTATCTTACGCGTAGATGTTGTAAAAGACGACCTAGGGAGATAATATACGTATAACATTTAAGAAAGAAAGAGAAAACTCGAAACAAAATCCTATACCAACCTGTTTGACCAGCCCAGACCAGACCAGTTACCGTGGAGGAGACTCGAGCTTAGCAGTGGGACGTATTTGAGCCGAGATGATGATATGATAAGCTCTTAGTCTGCTTTTAGGACACCCAGAAGTAATCTAAGGCTTGGTATTATTCTTAGCCGCTATCATACAGCGTAAAATATATTAATAGTCTCTTTACTTGAAAATACAGAAATGGCGTCGTTGTTTTCAATTACATACGTCGAGTATGGGATCTGAGATTCGTTTTTATCTAGAACACTACCCAAGCAGAACCTAATACTAGTTTGTGCGACATTCAGTTCGTTGAACTAAGGACGACATTGCATAAACAGAGTATCCAATTGCTTCATATAGCAGTTGCTATGAGGAAATATTTACGATAAATATGTCAACATATAATCTGATCATGTTAACTTATTGTACTTTTTTTGATGATTTATTATACTTTATATTTTGACTAATTATACCTTATGCAGCTCGGTTGGGCAGCGTTCGGGAAACTTAAAAGGATCTTCTCGTCCAACATACCTCAGTGGCTGAAAACACAGGTTTATGACCAGTGTGTGTTACCAGTGCTGATTTACGACACGGAAACGTGGTCCCTAAATGTAGGCCTTATAACGAAGCTCGAAAGTCACTCTGCGTGCTGCAGAGTGGGCTATGGTCGGAATTTCTCTGTGAGATAGAATCCAAAATACGGAAATCCGTAGAAGAACGGGTGTAATCGATATATAACGAAGAATTAGCACGCTGAAATGGCTATGGGCAGGCCACATTGCTCGACGAACCGACAGCCGCTGGGAAAGAAAGATTCTCGAGTGGCGACCGCGTATGGGACGATGCAGTGTAGGACGTCCCCCACTAGGGGGACCCACGTCCTGGTGAAAGTTGCTGGGCATCGTCGAATGCAGGCGGCACAAGGCCGTACTCTGTGGCGTAACATGAGAGAGGCCTACGTCCAGCAGTGGACGCCGATAGGCTGAAATGATGTTGATGATGTCCTTATATGTTGATTTATTCGCGTGAGGAAAGACCGACGTCCTCCCCGATGGGGGGACGTCGGTCGATGGGAGGGTAACCCAATAAGGGGTAATCCGTCGGGCCGACCACTGATGTCAAGTAACCCTGCTCCGGTGGTCGGCCCAACGACGAAGACGACGTGGTTTTCGGGTGGGTTGCGGGTGTTGCGTGCTTACGCCCCTTTGTCGCCCCGGACGGAGTGGTGCGAGGAGCGCGCCGACCGTAGCCCACCCCAAAAAAAAAAAATATGTTGATTTATTATACTTTTTATTTTGAGTTATTTATGCGTTGAGTTATTATTATATTCGTTTAGTAATTAAGGTTAACAACAGTTTAGTTTCTTTTGCTCTAAGGTTTTATTAATTTTTCTTAACTTTTTTGGTTGAGAGTGTGAAGTTTGTTACTCCAGTGAGAATCCACATTTTATCAATATTAAAAAAGTGCATGCAGCAGGTTTTTATGAGTTGGGATGATAATGATGATTGGAATTATCTGGATAGTATAAATAAAGTTCATCATCATAATTATCATCCCAGCATGCGTCCTATTGCTGGGTTCGAGCCTCCTACTCAATCATCATCATCTTGCTCTTATCCCAATTACTTGGGGTCGACGCAATATGTCATCTGTTTTGACATATTGCAAAAAGTTTCAGCAATGACTTTTATGACCGGCCGCCTGCCTGACGTCAACCCTCCTTGGGAATGTAATCGTTGACCCAAATGGTACCAGATGGAGTTGGTCCGGGTCAATCTAGGGCTTTTAGTCGTCTTTTACGACACCCACGAGCAAAGCAAGGGAAGAAGACTCAATATGAAGCAAATTGACCTACTATGGTACTACCTACTACACGCTGATTGGTTGGCTGTTATAGAGTTTGACATAGAGTTTTATGTCGAGTTTACTTTCTCTTGCACAGATATTATATGCATATTATATCTCTTACTCATCTTTTACGATACCCACGGGCAAGATAGGGGGTGGTGAATTGTATTTAACGGCGCCATCGTCAGTTATAAGAAACACGTGAAGCTGGCAAGCCTGAAACCGTCATGCCACTCCACCACAAAAACAGTGTAAAAGCAGACCTTGCTAGCCGAAGAAGCCCTCCGGGTTGAGAGCCCTCAGCGCTCACCGTCCGGTTAAGCTGTCAAAGCCATCTGCGGCTAATAACTATAGTCACAAAAAAAATCGAAGAGGCATTCATCAGTCGATCATCTTATTACATAACCTAAATTCTGTTCATTACTTTAATAAACTTCACATTTTGAACTACTAACCGCGTTATGTAAATATATTAGGTATATTTATTTTATATATATGTATGTATGTGTGTATGTATGTATGTATGTGTATGTATATACTTATATATGTATTTGTATGTATATATCGTATGTATGTGTTATTTATATATTATATACATAGTTAGGCAGGTGTACACCTACAACTACCGCTCTTTCGTTACATGTTTCCATCCAAAGGTTGCCTGGTAAAAATCGCTTTCAGCGATAAGGCCGCCTATTGTACTTTCTCCGCTTAGAATTATTATTATAAATGTGTTAACGTAGGTGTGCAATAAAGTATAAATAAATAAATAAATCATCGCCTTTCATTAGTTAATTAAATGAAGTGATTAGCACAAGTGATTCTGATATTATCTCACATTCGATATATTCTTACGCCGTATTTCTCACTTTAACTCTTGATAACAGTTGTGTATCTAAATTTACATCAAATCCATTAAAATACCAATCACATTTATAGCAACGTTATCATACGATGTGCTTCGACATCCCCAATCGTACTCGTACGAGGTCACTCTTGTCCGAGTGCTTCCGGGGTCCGTCATCGTCCCCATTTCCTGTAACACGCGTCGCCCGCCATTATTCCAGCCGACATGCGACGGAAATCACCGAGTACGGCCGAAGGCGATCGTTCGGAAATTTGAATTGAGAACTATCTGAGTAGCCGTTATACATACAGGGTTGACAACAAAGAAATAAAAATAAGGATATATAGTAAAGATTATAAAGAATTTGAAATGAAATCTGCTTAAAATTATATCGACTTTAAGAGATTAAGTGACCGAGTTCAATTCTTCAATTCAAACCTTCTCTCCCACTATTTAACCACCAGTTTTTTTGGTCACGGATATCGTAAAAGATAACTAAGAGATATGATTTACTGAATGACATCTACGCAAGAAAAGGAAAGCTCGAATTAAAACCTTTTCTACCTACTTTACTGAGAACCATGTTACATTTTCGTGTCGTGACGAAGTAAGAATACAAATCACCACTCTCTATCCAGTCCGTGGATGTCGTAAAAGACGACTAAGGGATATAATACGCATATAATATAGCTAGAAAACAAAAACTGAAAATAAAACCTTATATCAACATGTCTGAATAGGTACTTTCAATTTACCTCCTATTGTGGAGGAGGCTCGAACCGAACGTATACGAGTTGAAATGATGATGATTAACTTTACTGAGAACTATGGTAATTATTAAATACAAAAGGAATTCTACTAGAAAACGATCGCCGCTGATGGCTGCTCTAGTAGTTAACTCGTGATTGGGTGCCGCTTGTGGGATCTGGTCCAGCCATAATCGTTTGAATTATATTTCGTATTTTGTGGTTCGAGGGGTATCACACTGGAGCTAGTTCTTACAAAACTTGTTGTACACAATTTCATATCTTGTAAGAAGAAAAAATAAACAATGGACAAGCCCGCTGAGTTTCTTGCCGGATCTTCTCAGTAGTGGTCGCGCTCCGATCCGGTGGTAATTTATTTTTTTTTTTGGATAATTTATTTTAATTTTGTAAACTTGACAATATGTAAGTGCTCTCACGGGGTTTATGCATAATAAACGAATTGAATTTGAATCGAACCGCCACTAAATGCGCATCAAATTATTAATCCAAACTGTTGTAGAATCCACGAGAACAAAAAAAAATCGTCAAAATCAGTTTAGCCGTTTAGGAAAAGTTCAGTCACATACACATGGACACGAGAATTTTATTTATAAAGATGATTAATTCATATTTTATTAGTGCATCCGTTTGTAATATTTAACAAAGCCTATTCACAAATTCGGTAACCCTACCCACGTGTGTTAAATTGGGTAATAAAGGCTTGCTCCTACAGATTGGCGGAGTGTAACCGACGATATGACGACATGATATTGAGGTATGGTGATGAATTTGAATATTAGATCGCTTGTCTGACCATTTGTGAAGCGATAACACCTTGGTGAATTGATGAACGGAGCAGCTACACCGGTTTTCCTTTATACTAAATTTATGTTTGGAGTAAAATGGTAAACTTTATAAGACAAATTGAAATCTAAAACGTACCAGAACATTTGACTCATTCGAAGGATTCGAAGGTCATTCTGTAATGTTCTGAGATTTTCTAGAACACTCGAGATTATTTTTGAATATACACAACATTCTTCAATCTTGTCTCTTATCAGTGCGTGTCGTGAAAGACGAGTAAGAAATTAAATATGCATATAATATCTATGCAATAGTATTTAAGTGGCACACGTCTTAGAATAATAACGTATAGAAGGGAAGTCCACGCACAAAAATTAAGCATTTCAATTGGAGCCTAATGGAGCTTACGCCGGAAACGTTCGTTATGTAAAAGGTCACTGTACTGCACGTACGTACGCAAATCTTAAAAAATAAATAGGTAATTATGGCGATTTGTGCATTCCAATGGTGTCACAACACATTTGAAAAACATAAAAAGGTTTTTAAAGTATTTCGACGATTTATGTTAATAAAAACAAAATTTGATTTCATAATTTGTATAGCGATGTGTATGTGTGTACGTGTGTAATCGTCTGCGCGCATGTAGTATTTTTAGATTCATGTTTCCAGCGTTCGAAGTACCGACACTATCCTTCTATACGTTATTATTCTAAGGGCACACATATTCTTCCTTTTATAATACATATTGGTTAAATAATACATTGTAATAATTGATTGAATTAGGCGATACATAGCGGCAATCCATTTTTATTTTAAAACTACCAACCCACCCTCGCTTCGCTTCGGTTACAGGTTATAGTCGTTTTACCCGCGTAGTTCCCGTTTCCGTGGGAATACCGGGATAAAATATAGCCTAGTTTACGCCCTGACATTATAGCTTTCCATCGGTGAAAGAATTTTTGAAATCGGTCCAGCCGTTTTGAAGATTACCCGGAACAAACAGACAGACAGACAGACAAAAATTTTTTAATTGCTATTTTAGGCATAGGTGTCGTGCAAATAACCGTGTGAGCATGAAAAAAGCCTATTATTTTGACATTACAAACAGACACTTCAATTTTATTTATTGGTATAGATGAAAGAAAGGGAGACCCACCACTTTGCCAGGGTAATCAATATACCGCACACAATACGGGATAGGATTACGGTGGACTAGGAAATAAGGAAATCTTACTCTCCTCCAAATTTCATTAAAATCGTTGGAGCCGTTGCCGATATCCTGAATATATATATATATATATATATATATATATATATATATATATATATATATCTACTCCCCATCCGAACCTGCGTTCAGAAGTTTTCACTTCAAAATAGAATGATGTATAAAATAATATAGCTATAGTTAATGTAATTTAGTATATTCAACGACTCAAATATTCTCATATAAGTACCAATAGGGAGACTGTAAAAGCAATTTAGAATTCCTCTCGAAACTATATTGGGCAACCCTCTAGCGTGACACTCTTGAAATTCAATTTCCAATTACTCGACGCGACATGTGAATCGAAGGACTTACCAATTTTGTGGCTGGCATAACGTTTATCTAGCTTCTCAAAAAGAGTTACTAACCAACTTTTTATTATATATAGATTTGACCACAATAATAATAACTTAAGATAATTTTATAAATTAAAACCTCTTAGTAACATAAAGTAAGCCGCCTTCAAAATTAATATTAATTCAGCATCATGTCACCTGAGTTTTCTTGCCGGATCTTTCTCAGTGTGGCCGTGTTCCGATCCGGTGGTAGTATACTAGATTATTAGTTAGTTTTTAAATATAATTACTATTAATTTTAATGTGTAATAATTACTAACCATAAACAATATAATTTTTTCATATAGAATCATTTTCTTCTTACACTGGCAATAAATTTTGTATCAAAATGTGGGTCAATTTTTAATAACTAATTTCTGTATCGGGTAGATAATTATAAATTTTCTGCAGTAACGATGACTTGTTGGACGTGAGACATCTTAGTCCACCCGTGACCATGAACGCTGTAAAGTGTTCGAAACGTCGGGTAATCAAAAATCAAATACAAACGCGATAAAATCCGTAAAGTAGTTTTATTTAAAACTTTTTATTAAATAAGTGATTGAGTTAGGCGATACATGATAGCAATCTATTATTATTTTTAAATATAGAATAGGAAAGGAGACTGGTCCTTTTTACATAATTGATGTGCAATGTATTTACTACTAGTTGACCCACAGATGCTGTTCTGTTTAAATAAAGCGCCACCTTCGGGTCCAATTGTGAATCTAAACCTTTCTCGAATCCCCTTAAACATGCACAAAAGTTTCATGAACATCGGTCTATAGCCGAAGAAATTGAACTAATATTTTTTCGGATCTAACTAAACAACTAATCTAACTTTGCTGACTTATGAGTATCTCTTCATCAAACATGCTTCAGTGTCTGAAAGCACAAGTTTACGACCAGAGTTGCAAGTCATTATCATCATCATCATCGCGGTCCACGTACGTCACACTATTGGGCTCGGACCTCCTCCACAATGGGAGGGAACTCAACCTACTATACCGCGTTGGTCAAACATGTTGGTATAGGGTTTCATTTCGAGTTTTACTTCTCTTGCACAGATCTTATGTGCATATTATATCCCTTAGTCGTCTTTTACGATACCCACGGGTAAGATAGGGAGTGGTGAATTATATTCTTAATCCACCATACGGAAATTACACAAGACATTACAGCACGGAAATGTGGTTCTTAAATGTAGGCCTTATAACCAAGCCCAAAGTCGTTCAGCATGCAATGAAGCGTGCTATGCTTAGGATTTCGCTGCGGTAATACGGCAATTCATAGAAGAACGGGTGTAACCGACATAGTATTGAGAATTAGCACGCTGAAGAGTAATGGTAAATGATATATTTTAATGGTAAATGATTTTTTTTTGCGGGTGGGCTATGGTCAGTGCACGATAACGGAACGGACGGCGTGTCCGTTCCGTTCGGGGTGACGAAAGGGTGGCGTGTGGTCCCATAACCCAACGTCCCTCTCATTCACCATTAGGCCGACCACCGATACCGAGTTCCTTGTTGTCCATGACCAGCCCGGCAGGATACCCTTTCAGGTACCCTCCCTTTCCTTTCGGGTACCATCCCTCCCGGGACGTCGGTCGGTCGGTCGGACTATACCCCGGTCCAGTAACTCACGGTCTCGGCCAGAGTGGCATTAATAATGATATAAAGTCCGTTAATTATATGTTTGTAAAAGTCTCCCGCAACACAAGGATTATTTCCTTAGTGCAGGGTGTTGTCTTTCTTTATTAAAAAAGTTAGCTTTAAAATATCATCTTATATATACGTTATCGAATTGGACACGATCGTATTGCTAACATTAACACATTTCCCATTATGTTTCTGATAACTCTTAATAAAGCTAAATTGGTTTTTGGCAAAACTCCCGCTGCATTGCGCATTTTTGCTCTCATTTAAACCATCCAGCAAACACTCAATGCATTTTATCATTAACCGTTATTTACATTTTTATGACTTTCCACATAATAATGCAAAAATATTTTTATTTTATGCTGTCTTTGTATTTATCTGTTTATAGTCTGTATACAAAACATTAATAAATTTCCATTTAGATCCAATTTCAGCCTCATAAAAAGGCTCAAAGTCACTCAACGTGCTATGGAGAGGCTTATTCTCAATATTTTTTTATGTGACAAAATCTGGAAAAGAAAGTGTAATCGACATAGCTCGAAGAATCGGCACATTGAAATGGCAATGGGTAGGCCACATCGCTCGGCGCATCGACATTTATGTACTGAGAAAGAAAAATTCTCAAGTGGTGACCAAGAACCGGAAAACGCAGTGTAGGACGGTCCACTACTAGGTGGACTCACAACATTTTGATAATGGCAAGGAACCATTGCATGCAAGTGGCATAGTGCCGTTTCCAATGGAATAGGGAATATGCACGAAACTCCAAAATGAACAAATTATTTTTATTTTTAATCTTTATTGCTTAAAAAACGTACCTATACAATTATTTTTTAATTTAATCATTATTTAATAATTAAATTTAATTATCAAAAAGTGCCTTTTTTGAGATTCGCGTGCAAAATTTCTAAAACGCAACGCATTGGTTGTTCAAAACGTGACATCATAGTCCTCCCGAGTCTTCTGATTAGGGCTGTCGATATTTAAAAAAAATAGTTTTTCGATATATCGATATTTTTAAATAAATCAATATCGGTGTTCCATATAACGAAAAAAAATATCGATATTTCGATATTTTACCCATGACCACTCTTCAACTTCGTTCATTGCGGGGTTGCCGTACCGAGCTTTTTTTTATCAAATTCTAGGAGTAAGTTATAACTGATCATCAATTTCATGCCAGCGCTTTTACAGTAGATTAAGTTTACCGTGATTTTGTAGAATAAATACTTTACAAGAAAAGATAAAACACCAAATTTATTCAAATAAATATCGACCCTTGGTACTTACTTTTTACAATCGATATATCGTCCAAAAAAAGTTCAGTATTAAGTATCGATATTTTTAAGTAATAATATCGATATTTTGACATGTCGATATTTTATCAACAGCCCTCCTTCTGATATCAAGTTGTTGTTTGTGTTTCTAGTGATTATTTTGTATTGTTACCCAGTTATTTCATAATAAGTTATTAGTTTTCTGTGTTCAAGTATTAATCTTTGTGAATAAAAGACTTATTACAATGACTGAAACCGGTTTCGTCAAAGTACAGTCAGATAATCTTCCTAAAATAGACGTGTATATGATGACAATGTATTTCTCGTCTAATTCAGATTCAATGTCTGTTAAATTCGAAGGAATAAAAGCTGCAAGGTAAATATATAATAAGATATAATATATTTAATAATCGTAATAATAATAAAAATATCAATATATCGATATTTTTGCCGATATATCGAACCCCGATATTGATACATTGTAAAATATCGATATGTCGAAAAACGATATTTATAAAAATATCAACAGCCCTAGTTGGCAGCCCTAGCAACTTGTACGAGTGTCGAGTACTCTGACGTCACAGAATACGCGCGCCGAGGTAGTCGCGTTTACATCGCCCATAAATGATAGTGATTTTAAAATTTTTTTTTTGCGTAATCGTTTATACATATTTTGGATGTGTTATATTTATTTCATCATGCATATTCCCTATTATCGTGGGGAACCTTATGTACAACAGTAGACGTCTATGGGTTGGCATGGTTGGATGGATTAAACCTGCATTTACCCTGAATATTATAATAACTTTTGCGATTGTGCTTTAACTTTAACGATTTGTGCTATAACATTCCATCTATTCATTAGTTTATTTACCTCTCCCATTGCACATAAGTCTTTCTAAAATAAGGATGATAGCATTATTCTGGTTATCCGCAGCCAGTTTTTACAACTCCCACGAGAAAGTAACTTTTGTTGTGTTATAACTGTTTGCCTGTATGTATTCTTGAAACTTCTAATATTATTTATCTCAACGTATACACGTTCCGCTACTGACCTACTATACCAAGCTCGTCAGACGGGTTGGTTAAGGTTTCATTTCGAGTTTTACTTCTTTTGCTATATGCAATATCCCTTAGTCGTCTTTTACTAAACTCACGGGCAAGAAAGGGGGTGGGAATTGTATTCTTACTCGCCAATTATTTGGAGTCGACGCAATATTTGTTAATCTTTCATAGTGCAATTGCAAATGTTAAGGACAATAGTTTTATCACCGGCTGACTGCTTAACGTCAACTCTCCTTGGGAATGTAATTGCAGCAGATATAGGTAGCCCATATGTAATGGTGGGTAATATAGCCATGATGGTCTTAGTCGTTTTTTGTGAGCAAAGTAAAGGTTGGTAGTGTTCATAAAGCGTAGCCACTACCACAGAGCAGTTTGCTTGATTTAACGTACAAGAAGTTAGAATTTTTATAGTGTACTAGCAGACCCGGCGAACTTCGTACTGCCATAATTTCTTTCATAAATATATTTTCTAAATTTCCAAAAATATCTCTCTCTCTCTCTCTCTCTCTAGTCTCTAATGGAAGAACCACTACGGCTTTGTCGGGAAAGATTCGATCGTCTTTGTCGCGGCATTGTTAATGATGATTCAAAGAGAATACAAATTACTCATTATTGATTTCTGACAAAATTATAATTATTAAATTTTCAACCATACTTAACTATAGACAAAATTACGTTTAGCTGTCATTTGCGTTTAATTATTACATATCAAATGCGTTTTTTTTATACTACTTACGTTTCATAGTGGCACGTCACATGGAAACGCGATCGAACGGGATAAAAGTGTTTGTGGCGAAATCTTGTATACACAATTTAAAAAAAAAACAGAAAAAAAGTATCCTATGTCCATCTCCTGATTCTAAGCTACCACCTCACCAATTTTTAGCTAAATCGGTACAGCTGTTCTTGAGTTATAAATAGTGTAACTAATACGACTTTCTTTTATATATATAGATTCTTATAGAGAAACCTTTTGAACTTTCCATAGTTAGGTTTTACCCAAAACATGAGTTAATATTTCAACTATATACGACAAATATATAACATAAAGTCTTAAAATGCGCAATATTAATTACATTACTAAGATTTAGCGATGGAAATGGTAAGTTATTTATAAAACTTCAAGTCACGAGTGAAAAAACCTTACCATACGCGGTATGGTAAGGTTTTTAAGCCCCTCTGTCGCCCCGGACGGAGTGGTGCGGAGGCGCGCCGACCGCAGCCCAACCACAAAAAAAAAAAAAAAACGCGGTATTTTACATTTATTAAAAAGTTCGTTCTAGGCCGTTGATTTTTAATGCAATTAACTTTCTGTAACTTTTATCATACTATAAATAATTATTTATTCCATACGAAGCTTCGTCTAGAGTGCTGTCAAAGTTAGTATCTTGATCCATATCAGGGGAATAAGCCTGTCATATCAGTTAGCCGGATGAGAAGACTGTCCAACTTTGTGGATAGTATTGTGTATCTGAGTTTAATTATATCTGTTGTAGCTCATTTTATGACTATTACAGGCGTAACTGTCAGAACGTCAGACCTTGTTTGTGTTCAAAAACTAAATTAATTTATGGTATTTGCATTTTGTCTGAATTTTCTATTTAATTACTCCAGTAAACGTTAAAAACGTTTGCTCTGCTATTGACAAAAAAGAAAATAAAATTAATTACATTATGAATATTATATCTCTACGACAAACAAAATAGAAGTGTCGTGTGTAATGTTAATTTTTTTTATGCTCGCATGCTTAATTGCACGATACCTCTACCTAAAACTCAGTTTATTTTTTTGTGATTCTATTAATTCCGGGTAATCTTCAAAACAGTTGGATCAATATTGATAATATTGTACTACCAAATAACTGTCTATATAAGGAATATTTTAGGCTACATTTGATTCCAGCATTACCACGGGGACAGGAACTACGCAAGCGAAACCACGGTAATTTGTTAGTTTCGTTCATAAAATTATTAGATCTGAATAGTGTCGTTTAAAGACGGTTTAATGAGAGATTTTCGTATGATATTCAAATATTGAAACAAATATGAAAAGACTTTATAAAATACTATCTCAGCACATGGCAACATCTGCTAATATGCATGTAACATTCTACGGAAAAGAAGGAGAACTTGAAATAAAACCATATACCACCTCGTTTGCGTTTACCAGCGTGGTATAGTAGGGCACTCTTCGGCCTATTATGGGGGCTCGTGTCCAGCATTAGGACTTACATAAGCTGAGATGATAATGATGGTAAGCATACCTAGACTGGTGATTCCGTGTAAATTCCACTATTCATCATGGCACTCTTCCATCATCCTGCCGTCCTTTTTTATCACATGTAATATGCATATTATGCTTCTTAGTTGTTTTTTGCAACACCCATGGGCAAAACAGGGAACCACACGGAAGTTCAGTTTACGGAAGATCAGCTCAGAAAAGACAATTTCATCGAAATTAAACTTTCACATTAGCATTCTTAACTATCAAGCAATCCATTTTATTGACATAATATGCCATTAAAGTAATCCAAATCTACATTTTAGTTCAATTCAATTCAGTAATAGCCTATTTAACCGTCTCTGCGAAGGAAAAGGCAATAAAATAGCGGTCAATATACTACCGTTAGTTACCATTTTCTCACTTCACAAATCCGTCGGATTAATTAACGCAATAATTTCCGAATACAATCCAAATACAATCAACTGATATAACCAAAAAACGTTAGCTCCATTTTATGATGCCTTCGGGTAATAGCATGTAGATTGTTACCGCTGTTCCGGTTTGTAGCGGATTCAACCGGCTAAAACTGTTTCAATCCGGCTCTAACTGGCTCGAACCGGATCATACCAATTATATCGCTTTGTTATCTGTGTGTAAATCTAATATTGAATATATATTTTTTATTTACATTTTACGATGCTACAGATTATCGAAGTAAGTTCGGGTTTCTTTTGATATAAATGATATTAAAATTTTATATCTATCGTGTTGGAAAATAAGTTACCTCTATTTTAGAAATTGAACCTTCGCTTTATTATTTAGCCATTATTTTCATATTAACCTGAATATAATTTTAACAATCTACAGGAAAATCAATTGACTTTGCGGTTTTTTGTACTTTTGAAGGTATATCATTCATCGTGCTATCGCCTATTAAAAGTTCCTAGAAAATATTTGCTTTCTTCATTCTTCATCGAGTTCAGGTAATCGGTTGTTTGTATTATGTCCACCGGTTTCTTCAAGTGTATTCGACTGATTTCAAAAATACTTTCTTTTTTATTTTGGACAGCTATAGAGTCTTAAGGTGGAGAGGTATCTACGATTACCAAGACAGAATTTAAATAGTAAATTCTATTGAGATCGAAAACATTACTGAAATTTTGTAGACATTTACAATGTGCTTGTTGAATTCTCTTTAATCGATTACAGATTTAGGTATTTGAGTGACAGAGAGTGAACTGTTGAGGTGACAGTGAAAGCCAATAGCGCTTCTTCACTATTATAAGTTAGGAGCTAATATTGCTGATCATATTTTAAGAGCTTGATTAAATATGGTCTTAGATATAGTCTTTGTCTCTATGGGTTATATATGTTATAATGAGAAGCTTTTCCGTGTAGTAACGGAGTAAAGTGGCGTAAAAATCGACTAAGTAATATGTGTTGTGGCGTAGTGGACTGTAGAGGGGTTTATCCCAGCAACATACCGACGTGGGTGTTCTCAAAGGACCAGTGGGAAGCCAATCCCATAAGTGGGACCAATTCCCACAAAATGAGGGTGAAACAGGAAGGCTATGGGAAGTATCTGGACAACTTATCTAGCTTCTCCCGTATCTACGGGACTGATGCTCTGCTGGGCTGATGGTGTTTCCCGTTGGGAAGTGCTAAAGGTGTTCCTGACGAGCTGGTATAGTAAATTGGGTCGAGATGCGAGCACTGAATTTATTGTCCTTTAAGATATGAGAACTATGACGGTGTAAGTTCACGATACACTAGCGCGCGCGGCGGGTACGTGGCGATAACGTGGAACGCCTTCGGTGCTTAAGCTGGGGAACGTACCTAATTAGAGTCTGTATAATTATATGCGCGCACCGCCAATTACATTATGAGAGAGTATAATTACGTATTCACGACGCGGATTACTTGGCGATTTTATGTAAAAATGGCGGGCAGAGAGTACTGAGCAGCGCGGACGCGAACGAATGAACGAATAACATCCGTCGCCATCGTTGACACGAACAATATGAAATGTAGGTATATACTACATCTATACAGGAGAAGAAAAGCTTGAAATAAAACCCTGTACCAACATGTCTGACGAGCGTGGTATAGTAGGTTAATTGCCCTATTAGTGGAGGCTCAAGCTTACCAGTGGGATATATATAAGCTGGATAAAGAATAAGAAGCATAAAGCTATTAATTGATAATAATACCGTTATCTAAAGATCTGTAAATTTTTTAAAATGTAATCAATTTTGTGTACCGATTGGAGGCAAATTCCCATACTATTATAAAGGTGGTTCATATTCTTTATTGGGACATTTATGGCCTGTATAAATAGATGTTTGGACGGATGTAATGATAAGCAAATTTTAGACCTAGATTAGCATGAAAATATATATTTCACAGAACTAAAAACATTAAGTCTGCAGACACAGAATAGGGTTTGGCATTAGATTACTTGAGTTTCTGACATAGCAAGATTGTTAGACTAACGTATGTGCCAATTAGCAAAAGTTTATCATGTAGGATTAGTTACTAGTGAATAGTAAAGCTCGGATTAAATAAGGTAGCTACTATTATTTAGTCCGAGTATAACATAAATATGTTAGAGGTTATATTATTTGTAGTTATTATTTAATGTCAAAGAGTTTGTAATTTTAGAAGTGCTAATTTTAGTAATTACTAGCTTATGCCTGCGACTTCGTCCGCATGGAACAGTTAATTTGGGCTAATGCCAACTTCAACCCGCGATTTTGTTTATATAGAAGGTGAAAATATTTTAAAATAATACAATTCTGGGAAACATGATTTTTGCGAAATCAAACCGTTTATGTAGCGCAGCGGAAGCTCTCAAAAGGGGAAAAAAAACCGATTCTGAAACATTTTTCATTGTTGCTCCGCTCCTATTAGGGTTAGTGTAATGATATATAGCCTATAGCCTTTCTCGATAAATGGGCTATCTAACACTGAAAGAATTTTTCAAATAGGACCAGTAGTTCATGAGATTAGCGCGTTCAAACAAACAAACTCTTCCGCGTTATTTATTAGTATTATACTTAACTATAGACAAAATTACGTTTAGCTGTCATTTGCGTTTAATTATTACATATCAAATGCGTTTTTTTTATACTACTTACGTTTCTTAGTGACACGTCACATGGGAACGCGATCGAACGGGATAAAAGAGTTAGTGGCGAAATCTTGTATACACAATTTAAAAAAGAAAAAATAGGAAAAAAGTATCCTATGTCCATCTCCTGATTCTAAGCTACCACCTCACCAATTTTTAGCTAAATCGGTACAGCTGTTCTTGAGTTATAAATAGTGTAACTAATACGACTTTCTTTTATATATATAGCCTATAGCCTTTCTCCATAAATGGGCTATCTAACACTGAAAGGATTTTTCAAATAGGACCAGTAGTTCATGAGATTAGCGCATTCAAACAAACAAACTCTTCCGCGTTATATATTAGTATTTTTTTTTGGTGATATATTAGTATAGATATAGATAAGGTAGGTCAAATGAGGATTTTCAAAATTATACAGTCGAATGAAGAATTTTCTTCTTTTTGATAAAACAATGTAATAAATATCTTATTACAAACAAGAGAGAGATGATAACGCTGCAATAAATAAAAACTGTGTTATTTACTGCTGCTGTTGATAGCAACTCGATAGAATTATAAAAAAAAACATCGATTACATTTAATGTCATGTAAACTGTACTGTTAGGGTTTAAGTTAAATTGTGTATCCTTTTTTGGATAATTAAATAAATCTTCTGTTCGTGTGTTTGTAATTGAACTCCTAAACGGCTGGACCGATTTTGATCGTTTTTGTGGCTGTTCCAATTGATATGAGAATAGTTTAGCATAATAATTGGAACCGGTAGGTTCTGATAGATTTCAAGAAGAAGTCCTTATACTATCTTTTTTAGATTTGAACAGAACAAAGTCTGTTGAGTCAGCTAGAAATTAAAAAAAAAATCCAAGTAGTGACGGAGTAGGACTACAATTCGACACTTATCTTCTTCGTGGTTATCGTAGAAGACGATTAAGGGATATCAGTTGCATATACGATTTATACCAGAGGAAGAAAGCTAGAAATAAAACCATACGAGTATATTAACACGTCTGACCAGCATGGTAGGTCAATTTCCCTCCTATTGTGGAGGAGGCTCGAGCTCAGCAGTTTGACGAATATGGGCTGAGAAGATGATGATGATTTTATAAAATATTGAAACATTTTAATATTTTATAAAATAGTTATGGTAATTACTGTACCTTTAGTTCTCCATTATACGAAAGTTTGAGCGTAAATTTACGTATAATAAAAAGAAACGCCGTTTCAAAAGTCGGTCCCATTAAAGTTGGGTACCGAAATTAGAATACGGCGACTCGAATAAAATTTGCATACAGTACGGCCCCTGAAATTGAGTTTCCCATGCCCATTCCAAAAACCAATATGACGCCCACCTTCCAAACCTCTCTACCGTGATACTACACTTTATAATATAAACTCGTATAAGTACGCACCTATTGCTGACAATACTTGCGAAGGACACAAATCCTTATCAGCATAAACTTCAATATATAACAACATTGTGAATTCAGTATTTTGCATAATATAAAGTTACAGAAATAACAGCATTATTCTGAGGACCGTTTCGTTTCTTATGTAAATTTTCTTTGTTTGCGGAATGGCTGTTAATGTGTGTATTTAGAGATTTAATAAGGATCCTTATTGTCTTTAACTCGTATGTAACAATATAAGGGTCGTATAAGAGAAAGGAAATGTCGTTTTATAGATTTAAAAGATTTTGAGTTTTAATGGTGTTGAGGTTTTGTGTTCTGTTTAAACATAATTACGCTTGTTTTTATGATTTTAACTCGTCTTTATTAACTTCATTTGTATGTTAGCATCTATCAATATTTAGGATCTTTTGGTGTCATTTTAAATCATTTCAAGACGTCTGATTAGCTTAGAAAATGTTCAAGAGTAATAAGCATTATGAAAATCCTTATTTCCTTACTAATATTATAAATGCGAAAGTACACACTTAAACCACGGAACCGATTTCAAATATTGTTTTACCAATGGAAAGCTATAATATCAGGGAGTAACATAGGCTATATTTTATCCTCGTATTCACACGGGAACGGGAACTACGCGGGTAAAGCGACCGAAACCGAAGCGAAACGAGGGCGGATTGCTAGTAATATAATAAATTCATTAGAGTCACCATACGGAAACTTGTCAATTTATAACGATTAATCTATAGATTATTCTTTTACCGAAAAATTATATTAGTCACTAACAAATTCCCGCGGTTTCAACGTGTCGTAAAAGATGACTAAAGGAGATAATATGCAAATAACATTGATGAAAGAGATGAAAAGCTCGATATGAAACCCTACATCAACACGTTTAACCGGCGTACTGTAATAGTTCTAATTCCCTCTCACCATAGAGGAGGGCCAAGCTCAGCAATGGGACGTTTATGGGCTAAAATGATGATGATTGGCAATTAAGATTTGTTTTACTGTTTTAATCTGTGCGAATGATTGGACCGGGGAATAGTCCGTCACCCGGGGTATCGGGGAAGAAGAATCCCACCGGTCTGACTACGGACGTCAAAAAAGATTCGGTAGCAGTGGTCAGCCCAGTGATCAAGGGGCGGGCATACACCGGGTTATGGGATAGAGCGCCACCCTCTCGTTACCCTGGACAGGGCAGATGGCGTGTTATAGTAGACAACTCCATAACCTGTCAAAAAATTCATTTTAATCTGTCAAATTTAGCAAGGGAAATAATGTTAATACTAATAGTAAATACGTTTGAAATCAAATCCAAACATTTCAGAGATAAGATATTATCAGATACAACAGACATTATTCTACTGACATATACTTATTTGAACACATCAACTCTAATGGATAATACATGTAAATCGTTCAACGGTTGAAAAGCCATCAACAATATTGGAAACCCTTACTGCTATAATTTTATGGAATGATCATATTCCGCTTGATGCTTTTCCTCGTATGTTACCTCGAGGGGATGCAAATACTTTGTAGGACTTTGAACGTCAATCTTTTTAACTCATTTCGTGTTTGGGTACTCAATATACGTTTTGTTTAACGATTTTGGTGTTTAAAAGAAACATTTTAAGTTACATTTCATAGGTTTTTAGGGAAATATATTTGTAGAATGGAATTTTTTATTCTATTAAAGCTTAATGATCTCTGATGTTTACGCGAGTATTACACATTTTAAATAACCATAATGTGACTATAAACGCTGCAAAGCGTTCGAAACGTCGGGCAATCACAAATCAAATACAAACGCGATAAAATCCGTAAAGTAGTTTTATTCAAAATCTATTAAAGCTTGTTTAATAACCTCTATTTCTCTGTGTGGTGACGGATTAAGAATACAATTCGTCAACCGTTATCCTTTTTTTTATGTCAAAGACGAGTAAGGACAATAAAGGCATATAATATCTATGTAAGAGATCTAAACCTTATTTCAACCCATCTGCCCATTGCGGAGGAGGCTCGAGCTCCTGCAGTGACTTATAGGAGCTGATGAAAAGAAGAAGAAGGATAAAGTCATCGGCGATACGGGCAATACGAGAATTATTTACCTAGTGCAGGGTCTAAATAATTAAATCTCTTCTCATCTCAGCCCGAACACGTCCCACTGTTGGGCTCGGCCCTTCTACAAAATGGGAGGTAATTTGACCATGCAATACCATGCAGGTCAGATTTCATTTCGACTTTTACTTCTTTTATACGGATGTTATTTATATATTATATCCCTTGGTCGTCTTTTACGACATCCACGGGCAAGATAGGGAGTGGCGAATATTATTCTTACTCCGTAAGCACACGGAAAATATACTAATAATTATTATTTTATTTTGGAAAGATTTACTCATATAAAAACGAAATTTTAAGTACAGTTTTATTCCCAATTATCTAGTAGACCTTTTTCTAGAATTTTCCTTCTCTTGTATAAATGGTTTATGTAAACTATACCTCTTAAATAAATATATAGTAAAATTTACTACATTTCAATATGATCTCTACATTTTACAACATTGCTTATCAAGTCGTAACAAATGTACATTGCAAACTTAACAAAACAAAAGGCGAAAGTCAGTGAACCATCGGCCTTAAACCGGAACGAACTTTAAGGCTTTAGCTCTTTGAAATTACGACAAAGTAACTTCTATTTTATGGAAGTTTGTACGAAGTTTTATTAGAATTAATTGATTGTTGATATTTTACATCACCTAAAGTATTGTTGTTTTATGTTACAACTTATTGTCTGTATATTAATATTATTTTTTTGGAAGAAAACAAACCTACTTTTTTTTTTGGACGCGGTATGGTCAATACACGCAGCCTCATTTCCGTCCCTTACTCATAATTCACCGTATTCTCTTCGTCATTGAGGCGACAAATGATACTGAATTCTTGATTTCCATGACCAGCTCGGCGAGATAGCTCTTCGGTTACCGTCCCTCAAGACAGCAAACACCCTGCGTTAACAAAGTAATCCTTGTGTTTGCGGGGGACTTTACTTTTATACAAAATATATCGGTAGGTATATTAGTAGTAATATTATCGGTCGAGGATGGAGGTGTACCCTACACCGGAGGTGTACCGCCGGGCGGTGGGTGCGCTGACCGTAGCACACCTAAAAAAAAAATCCAATCACTATGTCATCTTTGCAGGAGAGGAAGCCTCCCACCCGGACTGGGCGTAATTTGCTACGCCGACGATACACTCGTCACAGCCCGGGGTGGGACGCTAGAGGAGGCGGCACGCCTGGCAACTCTCGGCACCGAGGAGATTGTCAGGCGGATCGAAGCACTGGGGTTGAGGGTAGCCCTGGAAAAGACGGAGGCCCTTTTGTTCCATGGCCTCCGTACCACCGGGCCTCGCGCCGGCGTTTCAATCACCGTGAAGGCGGTTACCATCAGTATTCAGGCCCACATGAAGTACTTGGGCCTGGTGCTCGACGGGCATTGGTGGTTCCGGGAGCACTTCCATCGTCTTGTTCCCCGGCTTGTCGGCGCGGCGTCCGCCCTTTCGTGGCTGATGCCGAATGTGGGCGGACCCAGCGCTACGTGCCGACAGCTGTACGCGAGGGTGATCCGGTGGTGAATTGTACTCTTACTCCGTCACCACACGGCAAAGATGGTATACATTTTTTTAATACAGAGCTCATAAATGTAAATATCGATATTTTTTCGATGTACGTACTCCGATTACGATATATGTGTTTGAAAGTATCGATATATTGAAATATAATTTTCAATATATCGATATTTTTTTGACAGTCCTAACAAATAAAGACGAGGGGAAAGTACAGAGGTGAGGAGGGATGGAAAACAATTTATACGTCAAGTAATATATGGAACCATAAATTAAAGACGAGTTTCTTACGGTCGAACAGAAATGTACGGTGAATCCTGGCCGCGGTATTTACTAATAATAATGATTTTAATTTATAAAGATTTATTCAAATAAAAACGAGATTACTAGTACAGTTTAACTTCCAATTATCCAGTGGTTTTTTTTTCGAATTTTCCTTCTCTTGCGTACATGGTTTATATGTATTATACCTCTTAATCGTCTTTTAAGAGAGCGACGGATCTATTGTAAAGTCACATGGATAACAACAGTATTAGAAAAATGTATGAATTGGTATCTACTAGTAGTAGTATTTACTTGGCACCGACTTCAAAATTATAAAAGAATTATTTAATCATTTCTATTTAACTCATTGAAAATATGTACATAGGTATGCCTTTGTTGAAAGTAAATTTATTTTTTGTTTTTTAGTTTACTGTTTGAAGTTGGTTTTTTTTTATTTTATTTGTTTTAAGTGATGGGTAGACCAGACCGAGAAAGGATGCTTCTCGAATGAGGAGACGTCGGTTACTTGAGACGGAAAATTATAGACGAAAACGATTAGACAAAATTATAAAAAATGCTAATAAGAAGACAAAGATTGAAAATAGATTGTCGGCTATGAGAGCTTATATATCAAATAGATTAACTAACGAAAGTCAAGAAGATCGTGACCATCGCTTTCGCATCGAACAAATTACATCCAGATTCAGAATAACATTTGTGGATCGCAAAATAAATAAAAAAAACATTTCATACCCTCCGAATTATTTGGGCCGACCACTGACGTCAAGTCACCCTACTCCGGTGGTCGGCCCAACGACGAAGGCATGTTAAAATGACAATGGGCAGGCCACGTCGCTCGTCGAACCGACAACCGTTGGGTAACAAAGGTTCTTGAATGGCGACCACGAATCGGACAACGCAGTGTACGACGAACCCCTGTTTGGTGGACTGACGGCATCTTAAGTCCACCAAACAGGGTTGTCCTGCGTGGAATTTGAAGCTACGACATTGGCACTGTAGATTATCTTAACCACTTATCTGTACAGAAATAAAATGAAGAAGTAGTGGTTCTTGCTAATTGAATCTTTCAGTAGGTAAGGTACACGTTTAGATTGCGGTATAATTCGAGTAGGCGGATCGTAAAGTTTATTGTAAAAAATGGCAATTATAAATAGTAAGGTCACGAAAGCTAGTTTTATAAGTTCTATTCGCGTGATTTGCCTGAAAGTAATTATTGGTGTAATTTTTATAATCTTCAGGCGTTACTCTAGCGACGTAACTCAAATTTTATCGCATCAAATATTTCTGTTATAATAATAAAATTTAGTTCATTGTTACATAACGTAATTAACATTTTGTTCACGTGCTAACGTAGCTAATTTAGTTCTAAAAATATGTTTTTTCCGATGTGATAATTCAGTTTTTATTAACGAAAACTCGATTCCTCGATTTTAATTATTTTTAACTTATTAATAATCGGTTTCCGTGTAGTAACGAAGTAAGAATATAATTATTCACCCACTATGTTGCCCGTGGATGTCGTAAAATACGACTTAGGGATGTAATATGCTTACAACATCTATGCAAGAGATGGAAAACTCAAAATGACGACCTGTAGCAACTCGTCTGACCAGCGTTGTATTATTAATTTCCCTTCTATTGTGGAAAAGGCTTCATCTCTGCAGTGGAAAGTAAATGAACTATGATGATGATAATGAGTAATCATCTGCATGGAAGCGGTTATTGACATACTATTCCAAGTGTCACGGTTTTGATTCCTATGCAGGGCAATAGTTTCATCATTCATCATTGCAGCCCACATACATCCCACTGTTGGGCTCGGGTCTCCTCCACAATGGGAGGGAGTTTGACCTACTGCATCGTGATAGTCAGATATGTTGGTATAGGATTTCATTTCGAGTTTGCCTTCTCTTGCATAGATGTTATGTGCATATTATATCCCATAGTCGTCTTTTACAACATCCACGAGCAAGATAGGGAGTGTTGAATTGTATTCTTATTCCGTCACCACACGGAATAGTTATAGCAAACTATTGCCCATCCGGAAATAAAAAAATTTGAGTCTGAAAAGAAAACATAAACATAACTAAAAAAAGAAGCAAAAACGTAACTAAAGAAAAATCTTCATACGTAAATAATGGTTTCTGACGCGACACATCTACACTAATATTATAAAGAGGAAAAACTCGGATTTTTGTGTGTATGTTTGTAATGAATAAACTCAAAAACTATTGTGCCGATTTTAAAAATTCTTTCACCATTGACAAGCTACGTTCATACTGAGGCAAGCTACGTATATAGGCTATATTTTATCTCGGTATACCCACGGGAACGGGCATTACGCGGGTAAGTCGACTGAAACTGGAGCGAAGCGAGGGCGGGTTACTAGTCTATACCAATAAATAAAATTGGAGTGTCTGTTTGTAATGTCAAAATAATAGGCTTTTTTCATGCTCACATGGTTATTTGCACTATACATATGCCTAAAATACACTTTATAATTTTTGTCTGTCTGTCTATCTGTCTGTCTGTTTGTTCCGGGTAATCTTCAAAACGGCTGGACCGATTTCAAAAATTCTTTTACCAATGGAAAGCTATAATATCAGGGAACAAACTAGGCTATATTTTATCCCGGTATTCCGACGGGAACGGGAATAACGGGGATAAGGCGACTGAAACCGAAGCGAAGCGAGGGCGGGTTGCTAGTTGTAAATAAAACTATTTTACGGATTTTACTTGACTTTACAGTCAGTCCGCAGACAGTCAGTCCGCCCGTGATCATGAACGTTGCAAAGCGTTCGAAACGTCGGGCAAACAAAAATCAAATACTAACGCGATATAATCCGTAGTATTCTTACGAGTACATAAAATAATTTGATTTTAACTACGAACAAAAAGGCTATCGTCTCATCTCGTGATACTTCTCCTTAAGGAAATAGCGTTGATATTTTACCAATACCTAATAATATGTCTTTTTCATATCTTATTTCCTCGGCGCCGATGCAATATATACTTCAATTCCATGGTACATATCGCAAAAGTTATTGCCAATAATGCACTTGCAGTGGTGTTATTTACCGCTTTTCTTTTTTTTTTGGGGTGGGTCGGCGCACTCCTCGCACCACTCCGTGCGGGGCGACAGAGGGGCGTAAGCACGCACCGTCCCACACCCGCAACCCACCCAAACACCACGTCGCCTTCGTCGTTGGACCGACCACCGGAGCAGGGTGACTTGTCGTCAGTGGTCGGCCCGACATGTTATTTACCGCTAACATAACATTCTGTAGAAAGGGGGTACTTGCAGAAGCAGGGACACAATTTGGTAAACAGCAATATTTCGAAATACACTCTTAAAGTTTTTAGATTTTAAATGTTTTAATTTAATTGTAAAATTTAAAAATTAATCTTACTCAGTGTTAGTGTATATACTGTATTGTGTCATGGGAAGAAATTAGTGTCTGAGATACAGGCTCGGCCTAGTTTAGACGCTAGTCTTCACAAAATAATTTGTAAGTACTTACCCGTGTAGACTAGAAAATATCACTATTGTTTGTTATCGTATTCTATCAGTATTGTTTAGAGTCAATAAAGTTTATTATTATTATCTTCATGTATCTCCGTTTCACGGAATCTTCCTAGGGAAGATACCCGGTCCTTTGAAAGGCTTACATGGGGATATGGATCCAACACGCAGAGGGCTTTAGAGAAATTTAATCTAAATATGGGATGGGACGTCTACCGATGACTCTGCACATAACACACGTGGACTGCCAACGGTAGGTGTAAAACTATTGTGTGATGATTATATCTAATACATGATTATAGGGTTGAAGGTTAGATGGACTGGATTAATGGAAAACTATTGATTTAAAACTGTCATCTGCCTTCAATACCTTTTTCGTCTTGAATTTTGGCAGACGGTGACTCGCCAACTCACTGAATGGGCCCCCCTAAACGGTCACCACAGACGGGCAACAAGGGGGCAACATTGGTGCAAGTGGCTTGGGGTGTCGAGCGGTGCGGCGCCGGTTTCACTATCGTCAGTCCCTGATAAACGGAGACACGCAGTGGTTTTCCCGTAGTTATGCCCTTGAAAATGACACTTCCACCCCCGAGCATATAGCTCTGGCGACCCCTCTCTCGCCACTCAAATTCAGCACGCCACCAGCTGCCCTGCGGTTTATTGGCTTTCCTACAAATCTTGTGATACATTTTTTCTTTTATATCAAAAGAACTTGAGAGCCATATAATGTACCTTCGAGGTTTGTGTTAGTCTCATGGTGAGATAACGACTGGCCTAGAGGGTTATTATTATTAATAATTTTATGACCGACCGCCTGCCTGATGTCAATCCTCCTTGGGAATATAATTGTTGACCGGACAGTATCCCACGGTACTAGCTTATTTTTTTTTTTTTTCACGCTGTGAAAATGCATTTACGCACTATCCCCCGTCAGTTGAAACAGACGGGGGAGTGTGTGTGGGACTCGCTGGCCACAGAAGTGACCAAAATACCCACTAAAACCACAGCGGCCCCTTCCGCGCTTTTACGAGGTGCCGGAGAGATCGTCTGATGACATTCTATACCCGACACCCCAACGCTACGGTACTAGCTAACGCAACAGACGCTGTTCTGGTTAAATAAAAAAAATTCTTTGGAATCAATCGCAGCGCCACCTACTGGGTCCAAATATTAAAGCTATTCTCGAGCCCACTTTATCATCATCATCTCAACTCATACACGGCACACTGCTGGGCTCGGGCCTCCTCCACTATGGGACGGAAAATGACCACGCTGGTCAGACGTCGTCGTCTTATACGGCACCCACGAGGAAGAGAGGGGGTGGTGAATTGTATTCTTACTCCGTCACCACACGGATAACTTCGAGTCGAGAATCTCGTGTCCACTTGAACACACAAAAAAATCATCAAAATCTGTCCAGAAGTTTAGAAGGAGTTCAATTACAAACGAATAATAGATTTATACTGTATATAAAGATTAGGCCAATGTAAAAGCGATTATGTAATCACTTTTTACGACACCCATGACCAATAAAAGCGTTGGTAGTATTCGTAACCGCTACGACATAGAAATATATTATTACTAGCAACCCGCCCTCGCTTCGCTTCGGTTTCAGTCGCTTTACCCGCGGCGTAGTTCCCCTTCCTGTGGGAATACCGGGATTAAATATAGCCTATGTTACTCCTTGATATTATAGCTTTCCATTGGCGAAAGAATTTTTGAAATCGGTTCGGTGGTTTAAGCGTGAAAGCGTTACAAACAAACAAACAAACAAAAATCCTTACTTTCGCATTATAATATTAGTATGGATATATCACTAGCTCACCCAACAGACGTTGTTCTGTTTAAATCTAACAAAACAGAAAAGGGAATTCTCCTTGAAATCGACAGCAGTGCCACCTACCGGGTCCAATCGTGAATCTAAACCATTCTCGAATCCCCTTGAACACACACAAAAAATTTCATCAACATCCGTCCAGCCGTTTACGAGGAATTCAGTGACATACACACGTACACAAGAAATATATATATAAAGATGTAATGAAAAGCAAATATTTCCAATGTAATCCTCTTTAGGCTTGATTTCTGTTTGTTTTGTTATGTCCTTTGATCATTTATATAAGTACTCTTTAAAAAGTTCGCCTTTGATGTATATTTTCTAGTTATTTCACCGAGTATCTAGTTAATAATGGGACAAATCCTTTATTTATTTCATTTTATTTAAATTCATCGTGGACTTTTAAATTAAATATGTACCCAAGTTTCTTTTAAAGTAACATTATAAAGATGAAAAGTAAAAAAAAACTTTTACTTAACAATATCTGATGTTTACGTGAGTATTCATCATTTCACCTAGTATAAGTCCCACTGTTGGGCTCGAGCCTCCTCCACAATAGATGGACAATTGACCTACTATACTGCGCTGGTCAGACGTGTTGGTACAGGGTTTTATTTTGAGTTTTCCTTCTCTTGCATAGATTTTATATGCATATTGTAATCCCTTAGTCCCCGTGGGTGTCGTACAAGAGAGGGGATGATGAATTGTATTCTTACTCCGTTACCACACGGAAATATTACACATTGAAAATTAAATGATTTTTCAGTGCATTTATCATGTTTGTAGTGTCGGTAACACGGGCGGACTGACACTCGTGAATGGTCAGTCCTTCAACGACTTAACAGATATAATTAACGGACACAAATAACATCCAGACTCAGAACAACAATTGCAAACGTCCGCCCGTGACCATGAACGCCGAAAAGTGTTCGAAACGTCGGCCAATCAAAATATATACAGGTTGTATCAGGTTATAGGCCAACTGTTTGAGTATGTTGTAGTTTACCGGTCATAGATCGTAATTAAAATGTATATCACACAAAAAACAATATAACAAGAGTTATGGTGATTTAAAAAGTGTGTATTAAACAGTCTATGCCTTAAATGTTACGTATTATGTAGGCATGTATAGACAGGATACATGTAAGCATGTAAAGCTTCGACAGTATGAATAGGTAGGAATTGCGCAAACGCTTCAATGGTATAGGTAAAAACACGACTCGGCGACGGTCATCGGCCGATCAGCTGATTTAAAACGAAGTTTGTTTTGCTTATGCGAACGTAATCATTGATTTTTTCTATTTCAATCAGATTTACATGAAAAAGCGATGACAGCATTAAAAACTTTACATGTCTCTAATTCAATAACGAATCGATTTTTCCCTTCAAAATTTTTTTGGGTTCCTGGTAGGAACCTATAAAAAAAAAATTGCCTATCTCCCGTTTGCCCCATAACCTGATACAACCTGTATTATTTCTTCTGTCCGTGTGTGACTGAACGTCTCTTTAATATAATTTTAATATATTCAGAACAAATTTTGTCGGGTTAATTGGTTTAATATAATATATTAGGAAACTGTTGAAACATATCTTTAAAAACCTGCTAAACTTATTTTATATTGGCGTCGGCAATCTTGGTTTTACAACTTTTTTATCTCAAGAACAATTAAAACAGCACCATCTTTATTTTTACCTGCAAAAACCCATTTTTATTCTCATTTAATTAAGTTTGAAGGTCTAAGTTATCATAGTTTAATTTTTTTACATCACTCGACACCCCGAGGGGCAAATCGCAACAAATTCAACGGTGCAAGTTTTTACAATGTCTCTTAGTACTTTCTATGAGCGAGCATTCACGGCTGCTTTTATTTTGCGAGTTGTCAAAGTTATGATATTTTAGTGTTGTAACAAGTTTTTATAGTTGTTTCAGTAACGCGAAAGCAGTTTCTCTTTGAACCTGTTTTTTATATTATTCGATTTTAATGTTTTTGTTATTCATTTTATTTATTATTAAATAGTATTACAGAAGTGTTATACGACTACATTTTGTAAACATGAGATGCGATATTATTATCTGATACTACGTATAGTTTTTTCAGCCATTATGTGCAAGAGAAGCGCCCCGCTATTACGCCATATACGCGTCAGCTCCAATAACATAATAAAAGGTTTGGATCGTTGATGGGAATCACCGATCTTGAGGTGTTGGATAGGTTTAATATGTCTCCACGGATAAGAATATCGTTGTCGCCAGCCATTATAATTATTTGCCAAATCGGCTGAGGGTTTGCCAGGAGTCTGGTTAGCAGCGTTTTTCTGGATAAAATCATACTGTGATCGCTAACCCGCTTGCCAAGCGATTATGGTAATAACCCTTTTAATGAATAACTGCGCCAAGTGTCAAGGCGATCCAGTAGGAAGCCACATCCAGGCAAAGGCTGAATGATAATAATTATAGTTTCACTATTAATACTGAAATAACTACTTTTTTAAACGGCTAAATTTGTTTCAAGTTTGAAGCGTTTTCTTTTATATAAGAAATTTATGGCAATTTATGAAACTATAAATTCTAGCTTGGTGCACTAAGTCTTATTGAAATTCAAATAACTGCGTAACAGCTGGGCCACTTTTTACAATTAACATTGTATTAATTTTTGTAAAGATTACTTAGCTTTAAAACTAACCAATTATAACCTGTGTTTTTATATAGTGATATATGTTTACGCGAGTATTAAAAATCTATATAAATAAAAATTAAAGTTAGTAAGCGTAAAACTCTAGAACGGCTTGACTAATTCGGCAATTTTTTTTTTATCTGCCTTAAAGCACACGGCGGGTTTTATTAAAAAATATGTGTCAAAAATAAAATAGACAATAGTAACAATAACACTTTTCTTTTCACATAATAACTAGCTGTAAAAGAGTTGACGTAAATTGTCAAGTATGCTAGCTGCCCTGATAGACTTCGTTCTGGGGACTTTGACGCGAATGTCAAAATGTCACGTAGCGCTTTTATATTTCATTCATTATTTTAGTGTTTTACTGTGTTATATTACATAATTTTTCTGATATTTTATATGCGACAAAAATTTTGAAATGTAGTGAATAGGATAAAATAGTGAATCGAGTGCATTTTCACATTCTGCCAAAATGCCCAGAGGAAGCTGATTTGGGTATCGGCTCCAAATCATTGCTAACAACTTACTAAAAGACGAACACTAAAGACATGAATAATCAATATAATAACTCGACACTGGCACTAATAGCTTATATTATTGTAGCTCATTGCCATTAAATAACAAGAAAAAGAAGAAGATTTCGTTCTGTCAAAAGTTGACAGTAAAAATTTAATAAATATAACGCATTTCCGAGTCACGTTATTTATGTAATTATGTTTCAAAAATAAATGATGATTATTTACAAAAATACGTTTTCTATTTTGTAGACTGTAATACTAAAATATAAAATGGTTGCCACATGTGGGGTTCCAAGTCATACCTAATGGAAATCCTTTCTAATCGTCCCACCAACTAGCGTGGGCTGTCGTATAACATTCAAATTGTTCATTTGTCGTCTTTATGAAAGATTTGCACCATTTATCGGCAAAGATTTACACATTGTGCCTTCAACTACTTTAATTTTTCAGTTAGAACAGCTTTAAATCAAGGCACGACCTTATTATCACGTAAACAAGTTTTTAAAAATTACCATAGGTATGTAAAGGTATAACGGTGGTAGCATATTGATTGATTTTTGATCTATCCAACATCTAAGTTAAACTTTATTCAAAGGTTCAGTGTGGAGACGGAGTATGATTACAATTCACCACCCTATCTTGTCCGTGGTTGTCGTAAAAGACAACTAAGAGAATATAATATATAGACAACAGCTATACAAGAAAAGGGAAACTTGAAATAAAATTCTATATCAACTTGTGTGACCCGCTGGTCCCACGAACTAGTATAGGGTTTTGTTTCTCGTCGCAATCATCGCTGCCGGCCATCGCCAGGGCGATGGTCCGCAGCGTCGGGAATTGGGACGCGGTCGCAGCCTTCTGCGAGGCAGTGATCTCGCAGAAGGAGACGGCGGATCGCCTGCGCGAGGAGCGCAGCCTCGATGAGGCGATCCGCCGCCGGCGACTGGGGCGGCGTAGGCGCGAATACCTGCGCCTCATGCCGCCCTAGCCGAGGCCGTGGGTGACGTGACCGGGGAATTAGCCCATCACCCGCCGAGAGGTCGACTGCGTGAGGAAAGACCGACGTCCTCCCCGAGGAGGGGACGCCGGTCGATGGGAAGGTACCCCAAGTAGGGGGTATTCCGTCGGGCCGACCACTGATGACAAGTAACCCTGCTCCGGTGGTCGGCCCAACGACGAAGGCGACGTGCATCGTGGGTGGATTGCGGGTGTGCGTGCTTACGCCCCTCTGTCGCCCCGGACGGAGTGGTACGAGGAGCGCGCCGACCGCGACCCACCCCAGAAAAAAAACTGGGTTTTATTTCGAGCCTCCTCCACAATTGATATACTAGTAGTAGACCTCGCTAAGTACGTCACTTTCCCTCCCATTGTGGAGGAGGCTCGAGCCCAATAGTGGGACGTAGGGACGTATATGAGCTGATGATGATGGGATACATGTTCTGTGATGAAGATGTTTATTCAAAGTTTTGTTATAATCAACAGATACAATAAGAATTATTAATTTGTCTTGTGATTCGACAGCAGACGTTAATTAATTCATTGCGCTCGTCTCTATGATAAATAACCAGATTGTAACGAGTAATGAACCGAAGCGAACGTTTGCGATAACAGTGGTAACAAAATGTATTATTTTAATACAAACTAGTCTATTATTTTACTAATATTACATGCAACTATAGAATTTGATCTTGGAATAACGTGATGGGTTTACATAACCTCTTTTTATGTGGTTGGAGTACAGTATCGATAGTCGTCTGTCTAAAGCCAACTTCACTCAAATCGATGTCTGAAAAGCACCGATTTGTTACTCCACTTCATTTGGTGAGTAAGCGAGCTGGAAGCTCAACTTTTATGAGCAGCTCAGCTCTTATGAGGATGTTTGCGTGTGGTTTTGGTGATGCTTCTAATATCACCGAATCTCATCGCACGCCTTCACACTTCCTTCACGGTAGGTAGCTGTCTAGCAAAGGTCAGGTCACGGCAGTATCACTTACCGTCAGGTGTGTTTGTTTGTTACAAACAGCTATGAAAAAAAACCTGATTGACGCTCCTCTCCGGGTATCGTTCGGTTTGGGAGTGGTAGGACCACACTGTCGACAGTTATCTGTCTACAGCCGCGGGCCGGTCCGTCCAGGGTAGTACCACACTCTTTCAGAAAATCGACGTCTGAGTAGTAGCAATTAGTTACTGCGCTTCGTTCGGTGAGCGAGAGAGCCGGTAGCCCAACTTTCTGAGGGTGTTTGCGTATGGAGGGTTTTGGTGGTGACCTTGGTGTCACCGAGCCTCGATGCACGCATTCGCACTCCCTTCACTTTCTTCGTGGTGGGCAGCGGCCTTGTAAGGGTCCATGAGCGGCAGCAACACTTACCATCAGGTGTACTGTTTGCTCGTTTGCCACCGTTGGCAATAAAAAAAAATCGTCCTTTTCTTGCTGAGATGTTATATATGATAATCTCTTCTAGCATTTTACGGCACCCGGAAATAAGAAGGTGATGAATTATGTTGTCATCCCACTATCAAAAGGTCCATCATCCTTCTGATGGTGGAAATGAGAATATATCATCCTCTTTCTCTTTTAAAATTGTGTTGATAAAAAATCCTTTAAAAAGAATAAAGATGAATTTAAAAAATTAGAAGCTAAGTTTTATGTTATCCTTGGCGAAGTATTAATTGAATGCGCTGCAATAGTTACGGCGTTGCCTTAATCGGGCTAAAACTTGGCAGCGCCACCTGAACTAGTAAATTGATTAATCGGCACGAAAATTAAACTTTTTACTCTTGTCTTAATTGTTTACTTTGCTTCTTGCTGCTTCTTGCCACACCGCGAGGTGCCAATGAGTTATAAAATTATTATATAATTTGTGAAATGAAATTTCAGACTCCAGGGGCCCAACCATATTCTACTTGTTCTTCGAGAATTCTTCTTCTAGTGCATGTGGTCTTCTAGTAGTGTGGTTAAGAATACAACCTGTCATCACCCTTTCATAAAAAACAAAGGGGGTAGTGTAGTTAGAAAAATCCGTCATAAAACTATTGCCAAAACTTTTGTTTTTTGTAATACTAGCTACCCGCCCTCGTTTTGCTTCGGTTTCAGTCGCCTTACTCGCGTAGTGCCCGTTCCCGTGGGTATACTGGGATAAAATATAGCCTATGTTGCTCAGGGATACTGTAACATTCTAATGGTGAAAGAATTATCGAAATCCGTCCAGGCGTTTTTGAGTTTATTTGTAACAAATGTACAACGTTCGTAAGGAACGTTTCCTCTTTATAATATTTGTGTAGATCATCCTTAGAGGGTGAAAATTAAAAAATGCTGAAACACGTGTTTTTTTTTTACTAAAGAGTATTTTTGAAGAATTTGAAGAAAATCAATGTAGATTTTTTTCTCCTTATACGAACTTTGTTACTGCGGTCCACCCCCTAGGGGATTAATTTCAAAAAAAACCTTTCTTAGTGGGTTTCTACGTCACGCAAAGAAACTAATGTCAAAATTTCATCTTTTTACCTATTTTACATCCGTAGAGGATGAAAATGGACAAACGCTGAAACACGTGTTTATTTATTTTTATTAAAGAGTATTTATGCTTAATTTGAAGACAGTAGCTAAAGATTTTTTTTTCTTTCCATACAGACTTTACCGTTGCGTTTCACTCCCTTAGGTGTGGAATTTCAAAAAACCTCTTCTTAGTGGGTGCCTACGTCACGAAATGAAACTACGGTCCAAATTTTATTTTTCTAGCTTCAGTAGCTTCGGTTCATCCTGTTCCTTTATATGTAGGTACATATATTATTGTTAACCTTGCAGGTGAAATTTCGTAAAATCCGTTCTTAGCTGACCTCTATTCGACGAAAGGAATATTTCTGCCAAATTCAAAGTCTGTACGCCTTATAGTTCCAAAGATATGGTGATGAGTCAATATATCGCTCGCAAAACCCTATATATATATATATATATATATATATATATATATATATATATATATATATATATATATTAATATATTATATATATATATATATATATATATATATATATATATATCATATAGATAGAAGGAAATACATACTGGGGCGACCTTAAGTAATTGGGAGAAGAACAGGATGATTAAAATGGTCATTCTTTAGTCTTCTGGTGGCTGCTATAGGACATAGGCCCACATATGACGGAAATATGTATAATTAATAATTATCCCCCATTTGGACGATTTTTCGTACGGTGAGGGAGTAAGAAAACAATTCACCACCATGTTGTAAAAGACGACTAAGTAATATATTGATGCACAACTACTATGCATGAAATGAAAAACCCGGAAACTCTATACCAACCTGTCTGACTTGCGTGATAGTAGGTCAATTTTGCTCGTATTGTGGAGAAAGCTTCAGCCCAACAGTGGGATGTTTATGAGCTGGGATGATGATGATGATCATGATGATATTAAAACACTAAGATATGAGCACCACATGACGCTTTCACATTCCTGAACCAAAACTGTTATTAATAAGAGACCATTATGCCAAAATGTCTATTGGCATATATTCATTATCTTCACATAATCATCATCATCATTTTAGCTAATATACGTCCCAGTGTTGGGCTCGAGCCTCCTCCACGATAGGAGTACCTTGACCTTAGTATATCATGCTGGTCGGACAGGTTGGTATAATGTTTTATTTCGAGCTTTCCTTCTTTTGCATAGATGTTATATGCGTATTTTATCCCTTAGCCGTCTTTTACGACAACCACGGAAGCGAAGAAAAGATAAGGAGTGGTAAATTGTATTCTTACTCCGTCACCACACGGAAAGAATAACATTTAACATATTGTTTTATTTGAAACCCAATAGTAACTCGCAGTTTTGTTGCAGACAAAGCGCCATCAGAAGCCACGTTTCGCGGTGCAGAGTTCCTCTCCTACGATCTGACGCAGACCGGTGGAGAACCTATCGTCAGCACTCAAGACGCCATCTCTCTATACTTCAAAACTAGACAGCCTAATGGATTATTATTTTATACTGGTGAGTATAATTGTCTTTTAATTGTGGTAGTAGACGAATAAGAAAACTATCTGATAATGTTGAAGCTTAGAATAATAACGTATAGAAGTATAGCGTCGATACTTAAGCGATCAAAAACGTGAAGCCAAAAATACTACATGCGCGCAAGTGATTACACACTTACACACGCACATCACTATACGATAGAGTTGCCTTACGTACGCAGTGACGTTGCACACTACGGAACGGTCTGGAGTATAGCTCCAATTGGCTCCAATTTAAATGCTACATTTTTTTGTGCGCAGAGTTCCCTTCTATGAGTTATTATTCTAAGTATTGAAGTTATCATTCATGGAACTCAGCAATATCAGATCACTGCCCATTGTAAGGTGGAATTTGGAAACATCATTTGTTACTACACTTTTATCGGTGAGAAAGACGGAAGTTCAACTTTCTGAGGGTTTGCGTGTAGTGGATTTTGGCGGTGCTTTTAGTATCAACGAATTCCATTGCAAGCATTCACAGTCCCTTCGATTTCTTCATGGTAAGCAGGGGCCTAGCAAAAAAGGTCCATGAGCGGCAGAATCACTTACGCTCAGGTGTGCTGTTTGATCGTTTGTCATCAACAACAATAAAAAACCCTTTACAATTTTATTTCAAGATAGATTTTATTATATTATACTTTTTTTTTGGGGGTGGGTTACGGTCGGCGCACTTCTCGCTCCACTCCGTCCGGGGCGACAGAAGGACGTAAGCAGCAAATTCAAATTTAAATCCTTTATTATGTATAAACCCCGCGGGGGCACTTACATATGGTCACTTTTTTACATTTTATCTTAAATTACTACCGGATCGGAACGCGACCGCACTGAGAAGATCCGGCAAGAAACTCAGTGGGATTGTCTTCTTTTTTATTCAACTACTATTTTTTTTTTAATAAGATAATATACAACAACATGTCTATTAATAGCTCCAGTGTGATGCCTTTCGAACCATCATACAACACAGTTATTAAATATAACGAAAAAGTACCATGGCTGGACCAGATCCCGCAAGCGGCACCCGATCGCGAGTTAACAACTAGAGCAGCCATCACTCCCCTCAACCACAATGGAGGGAAGGGAGTGACCCGCTCCTAGTAGCTACCGCAAGCAGACCCTTCAGTGAGCTTGACCAATATCATGTGCCACAAACATAAAACACAGATTAAATAACAAATTCGTTTGGCAAAACACGCTACGCTTTACAATTATAGTAACAACAACAAAATAAACATGTGTGTAACATCTTTTGAAATAATGAGAAAATACTGAATGAGGAGCTGCTCATAACCAGTCTGTATTATCTTCAAGATAATCCGAGATTTTATAATAACCTTTTCTACAAAATCTACTCTTGATTGCTTTTTTGAACTTATTAATGGCATATCTCGAATATTAATAGGTAATTTGTTGTAGAAGCGTATACATTGTCCCATGAAGGATCTATTAACTCGTTGAAGACGAGTACTATGTATAACTAATTTATCCTTATTCCGAGTATTTACATGATGAATATCACTATATTCTATTGCTTACGTAGGAAATTATAAGTTCCAGAGCGTTTTTCCTGATCCCATAGTGGTGTAATTTCTTGATGAGAGTTTCGTGGTTTACGCAATCAAATGCCTTAGATAAATCGCAAAAGATGCCCAAAGCCTCGTGCGATTCCTCTCAGGCTGAGAAAATGTTTTTTAATAATTCTACACCCTCATCAATAGTAGAGTAATTATTAGTATAACCAAATTGATTTTTGTGAAAAATAACATAGTTGTTAAAATAACTCAACATCCACAGCACACCCGTAACCCACCCGTATAGCACGTCGCCTTCATCGTTGGGCCGATCCGGTGCAGAATCCCTTGACTTCAGTGGTCGACCCGACAGAATACCCCGAGGGAGTACCCTCTCTCGTCGACGTAGGGTAGGGTACAGTAGGGGTACTGGGATGCCGATCGCCATCGCGAAGCTAACCTCTCCGCGGGTGCTCGGACTAAATCCCCAGTCCTGTCACCAGCAGCCTCTGTCAGGGCGGCATCAGGCGCATTATATTGTACTATGGAGAATATTTCAGATTACATTGTGCATTTAAATATGAACACTCGCAGTTGAATTATAAAAACCGCAAGTTACTAAGAATTACGTCCAGACCCATCCTAGTTTGGATCGATCACGGAGGACAAGGAACTCGACACGGTGGTCGGCCCAACGACGAAAGCAGCGTGCTATTAGTTATGGGGCCGCGCGCCGCCCCTCTGTTGCCCCGGACGGAGCCGGGCGGCAGGTATACTGACCATAGACTATTCCAAAAAAAAAGACCCTTTTAGCCTTCATCTTCCATATCGCTCAAGTGGTTCAGTTACACTGGCTAAAAAAAAATAATATTCGCCATACAAATGTACAGACGAATATAACAAAGCAATTGTAAGAAATCCAAAAATAAAATGTTGAACTAAGGAAAATCTCCAATCTCATAGCACGGAAAGTCACCGATCGCTATATAAACAGTAATTGGATCAGAAATGATTAAGTCTACTTTGTTTGTTTTGACAGATGCTTAGATAAATGTAAAATATATTCCTTTAACATAAAGTTAATAATATTTTAGTAGCTTGAAGCTATTTTTTAATTTTTTATACTACACTAGCTGACCTAACAGACTTTGTTCTGTTCAAATAAAATAAATGAATTCTCTTTGAAATATACAGCAGCGTCACCTACCGGGTCCAATTATGAATCTAAACCATTCTCAAATCTCCTTGAACACACAAAAAATTTCATCTACATCGGTCCAGCCATTTGGGAGTTCAGTGACATACATACGTACACAAGAAATATATATAGGTATAACGACTAGCTGACCCAACATATGTTATTCTGTTCAAATAAGGCACCACTTACAGGACCAAATAATGAATCTAAACTATTCTTGAATCCCCTTAAATACACATAAAAAATTTCGTCAACGTCCTTCCAGTCGTTTAGGAGCAGTTTAGTGACAAAGATTTTAAATCAGCAATATTAGCAGTTACCAGGCCATACCAGGTCATTATACAGGCCTACAGGGGAAGCGAAATAGTTATTTAAACATCTTGTTTAAGGAAGGACATGTCATAGCATTTGAGAAATCATTGTCATATGAAAAATAATAAAGGTAATGATTTTCCGTATGGAGATAAAGTAAGAATACAATTCACCACTCACTCTCTTGCCTGTGGGTGTCGTAAAAGACGACTAAGGGATGAAATATGGATATAATATATAACATAGATGCATGAGAAGGAAAACTTGAAATTATACTCTATATTAAAACGTCTGACCAGTGTAGTATAGAAGATCAATTTCCCTAACTTTATGGAAGAGGCTCGAGCCCAATAGTGGGACGTATCTTTTTTTTTTTTTATTGCAAACGGTGGCAAACGAGCAAACAGTACACCTGATGGTAAGTGTTGCTGCCGCTCATGGACCTTTACAAGGCCGCTGCCTACCACGAAGAAAGTGAAGGGAGTGTGAATGCGTGCATTGAGGCTCGGTGATACCAAGGGCACCACCATAACCCTCCACACGCAAACACCCTCAGAAAGTTGGGCTGATGACTGATGAAATTATGAGAAATAAAACTATTTTCTTATAAAAAATAATATTTTGATAAATTTCAGGCGAAACCATATATCTAATATATAAAATTCTCGTGTCACTGTGTTTGTAATTTTTTTTCAATTTATTTATTATTACCAAAAAGCAAAAAACGTGTACAGAATTAAAATATAGTGCCACTTAAACCTCTTGGGTTTTTGTGTGACACTTTACAATCCATTCGCGGTATAAATGCCTACACACAAATGAATCAACATACACACACACACACATATACACATATATACACACATGTGTATACAGCTATAAATATTAATTTATCATTACAAATATACGTAGTATTATTAAGACAGAAAAGAAAAACTTTGGGTCAACGATTACATTCCCAAAGAGGGTTGACGTCAGGCAGGCGGCCGGTCATAAAAGTCATTGCCGAAACTTTTTGCAATATGTCAAAACAGATGACATATTGCGTCGACCCCAAGTAATTGGGATAAGAGCAAGATGATGATGATGATGAAGTTTGATAAGAAGTGTTTCTTTAGAATATATTTAACGGTAGTATTTTAGTTTTGTTAGTTTTAAATCAACAAATTGTAACAATAATTGCTACAAATTTAATAATTAATAATTACTAACCATAAACAATATAATTTTTTCATATAGAATCATTTTCTTCTTACACTGGCAATAAATTTGTACTAAAATGTGGGTCACAATTTAATAAATTTATAACTATTTTCTGTATCGGGTAGATAATTATAAATGTCTGTAATAACGATTACTTGTTGGACGTGAGACACCTTAGTCCGCCCGTGACCATGAATGCTGCAAAGTGTTCGAAACGTCGGGCAATCATAAATCAAATACAAACGCGATATAATCCGCAAAAGTAGTTTTATTTACAATGTGTAGTGCTCGCGTAAACATCAGATATCATTATATTTAACATTTTTTAAATTAATAATACTTCGTATGGGGGTAGGTAAAGAATTTAGCAGTCGTGGTATTAGGCATGCGCTCGTCTGTTCGCCGTAATAATTACCTGCAGTAGTAGTAACAAATTTGTTCTGTGCGACTCGACGCGTATATATAGAGTGATTTATTTTGTGTTGCACTTGAGTGTTAAAAAACTGTTCTTTTAGGAGGCTATATTTAACTTTTTCATGTATTGGTAGCGTTTTACAATATTTAAATAGTGTGTTGTCATCTTCGCTTTGAGATCTGATTTTGGGTGGGACTATTATCTTTAATATACTGAGTTGGATTTTGTAAATAGAATTCAAATACGTTTTAAAAGTACGTCCATAACTGGATAATCCGTATGATACGATTGAGTCAAAGAAAGCGTTATATAACAATAACTTGGTGGAAAAGGGAATGCGTTTGTTGATAATATAAAATTTAGCTAATATCGTGCGTAATTTGTTACATACTTCATCAATATGAGGACCCCAGCTAAATTTCTCATCTGTAAGTAATCCTAGGTATTTGTGGGTAGCAACTTGATCTACGGTTGGGCATTTAGAATCACAGGTCGAAATATTGTGAAGGCAGGTGGCGTATGGCTTACTATTTTAGGTTGAGTGTCACATTTCAAGTAGGGTGATTTAAGTAATGTGTAGTAGCTTAGTTTTTTTTACATTTAATACTAAGCCAACATCGTGACACCATAAACAAAATTTATTAAAATCTTTTTGTAAGAGTTGAACGATTTCATTTAAATCTTTTCCTGTTATGAGGATACATGTGTCATCTGCAAATTGGTAAGAATTACAATTAAACTCCTTCGAAATGGCTCGACCGATTCTCATGAAATTTCGTGTGCATATCGGGTATTTACATCCTCCTAAATATGGTCCACCCCTTATTTTTTTTACTTTTAAATAAAGTTATTGTTTTTTTTATGATATATCATTCAAAGTACATACAATCCTAAATTTTCACCTTTCTACGATCAACCTCTATTCTTCATTTGTTAATTATGAACTGGATTTTTTTTATTTCAAGGAGAATTCCTTTTATTTTATCTGAACAGAACAACGTCTGTTGGGTCAGCTAGTCCTTACTAATATTATCCTTACTAATATTATAAATGCGAAAGTAAGGATGTTTGTTTGTTACGCTTTCACGCTTAAACCACCGAACTGATTTCAAAAATTCTTTCATCAATGGAAAGCTATAATATCAGAGAGTAACATAGGCTATATTTTATCCCGGTATTCTCACGAGAACGGGCACTAGGCCGCGGGTAAGGCGACTGAAACCGAAGCGAAGCGAGGGCGCGTTGCTAGTAACTAATATATTATTTAAAATCTCTTGTAGGTCATGAAGCAGACTACCTTAACTTGGCTGTGAGAGATGGTGGAGTTTCTCTTACAATGGGCCTCGGTAATGGCAAGCAGGAGATGCATATTAAACCAGCTAAAACAAGATTTGATGATCATCAATGGCATAAGCTGACAGTCCATAGAAGAATACAAGAGGTAAGCTTATTTTAAGTTGTAAATTCAGTTATGAACAAAACTAATGGAGACAGTTTTTCACCTTTATTTTTGAAGTGAAACTTCTTTGCGCGCATGAGGGTAATTTTTTTACGGATGAAACGCGTCACGAAGATGTGCAGCGTTTTTGTCGAAGAAGAGGGAGAGAGCGATTGAGACCGATTGAGAGAGAGTGAGAAAGGGCGAACATAGCACGAAGCACATCCATGGGGCGAGAGTAGGGAGCAAGCGAGTGAGAAAGATTGAGAGATTTTTGAATTTTTTTTTTGTTTTTCTATTATTTTTTTTCTTAATACTGATAAAAAGCACATGGAACCAAAGCGGTTTCACTTCTGTCATCCGTACTTAGTACTCACGCTATTTTTTTTATTGCCAAAGGTGGCAAACGAGCGAGCAGCACACCTGATGGTAAGTACTACTGCCGCATATAGACCTTTGCAATACCAGACGCACAGCCAGGCCGTTGGCAACTGTACCCTACCGCGTAGTGTGACAACTCAATGTTCATCAGGACATCGAGCCTCTTCCCCAATAGGAGGACATTTGACCTACTATACCATGCTGTTCAGACTTCAGACCTGTTGGTATGGGATTTTATTTCGACTTTTCCTTCTCTTGCACAGATGTTATTTGCATACTCGTATTATATCCCTTAGTCGTCTCTTACAACAATCTACAGGCAAGATAGGAAGTGGTGAATTTTGCGTTATAATTAAACTTTCAACGTATTAAATACCTTGTTTTTCTATTAATAGTGTCGTTTTTAGGGTGCCGTACCCAAAGGGTAAAAACGGGACCCTATTACTGAGACTTCGCTGTCCGTCCGTCCGTCCGTCTGTCACCAGGCTGTATCTCAAGAACGGTGATAGCTAGACAGTTGAAATTTTCACAGATGATCTATTTCTATTGCCGCTATAACAACAAAACTACAAAAAGTTAAGAGTGGTAGGACAATTATCTATCTACAGCTGCGGACCGGTCCGTCCGGGGCAGTAACACACTCTCGCAGAAAATCGACGTTTGAGTAATAGCAATTTGTTACTGCGCTTCGTTCGGTGAGCGAGAGAGCCGGAAGCCCAACTTTCAGAGGGTGTTTGCGTGTGGAGGGTTTTGGTGGTGCCCTTGGTATTACCGAGCCTCAATGCACTCATTCACACTCCCTTCACTTTCTTCGCGGTAGGCAGCGGCCTTGTAAAGGTCCATGAGCGGCAGCAACACTTACCATCAGGTGTACTGTTTGCTCGTTTGTCACCGTTTGCAATAAAAAAATAAAATAAAATAAATATTTATGCTCCCATACAACAAACTTGATTTTTTGCTCAATATCGATAATGACAATAGGGAGGCACTTGTTTATCTAGTCAATGGTACGGCAACCTTCGTGCATGAGTCCGACTCGCACTTGGCCAATTTTTTTCTACAAACGTGGGATGAGGCGGAGGATAAAATTTTAGAAATATTTTTATCCTGTTATGCCAAAGAAGTATATATCTACTTACGTGCGTATATATGTAAACAAACTTTTTTGTATAATAAGCAGTGCTTTCAAACCTATAATACAAGAACATTGATAAATTACCCATACCCAGACAGATTATTATGTTTAGTAATTATTTTTCAATGGCGTATATACCCATTGAATAATTAAAAATAAATACACAATTGAAATAAGCTTTTTTACATAACAAATTGTCAAAAGTGATTTATTAGTTACGAATAAAAAGCTATTGTATTTGAAATAGTATTTATTGAATGGAAAATAAAGTTCAACATCGCGAGGAATCAATTTATCAATTCTGTAGTACGGTAAATTTCATTTACACCTGTATAAATAAAGGCTTTGTGTAAGTTGGAGTTAATAAGAAAGGGGTAGCTGTAGGTTATAAGAAAGGGTATAAGTTAAATGTGAATATCATTAACAGAATACAATAAAGTAAAATGTATCAGAACATCTCCCAATTTTTAATAATATAGACTATGGTTCGTTGTGACGGAGTAAGAATACAATTCACCACTCGCTGCCTTGCCCGTGGATGTCGTAAAAGACGACTAAGGGATAAAATACGCATATAACATCTATGGAAGAGAAGAAAAATTCGAAATAAAACCCTATACCAGCCTGTATGACCAGCGATACCATTATCGTAAGGTCAATTCCCCTCCTATTGTGGAGGAGACCCGAGCCCAACAGTGGGACGTATATGAGCTGAAATAATCTGTGGAATGCTGAAATTGATTCTATAATATTTAACGAATTCATCATCAATAATGAAATATCTATGGAATTCAATCCTGCAACTAATTAGCTATGTTTAGCCTGCAACTAACTGGCCTTTGAAATGGAAACAATTTTGCATCGATAAATTGCTTCGAAGTTTGGGAATGTTTCATATATGTACATTGCCTGGTTACTCATAGTATGTAGCCCGGATGGAGAGGTAGCAGTGATATAATTACATATTCAAATAACTATTAATCCTTTGAAAATAGTTTAACATAAAGTGTGCATTGTGAATACAAGTCCGTTATGATTCACTAGCTTCTGCTCGCGACTTCGTCCGCCTGGCATAGATACTTTGGGCTAACGTTAACTTTATTTAACCTATGACTTTGTTTACGTAGAAGGTGAAAATATTTTTTAATAATACGATTCTGTCACACATGATTTTTGCGAAAATTTAGTCGTTTACGCAGCGGAAGCTCTCAAAAGGAAAAAAGCCCCAGTTTTGAAACATTCTTCATTGGTTCTCCGCTCCTGTTGGTCGTGATGATATATAGCCTATAGTCTTCCTCGATAAATGGGCTATCTAATACTGAAAGAATTTTTCAAATCGGACCAATAGTTCCTGAGATTAGCGCGTTCACACAAACAAACTCTTCATATATTAGTATAGATATGTCTTGGTTTGGAACTTGGAAAAGTCACCTTGATTATTTAAATCCTGTAATTGCAATGATGGAGAGCTGTCATGATTTGAAATTCGTCAAAGAAGCGTTGGTTTTTTGAAACTATACTTCTTTTAAGAAAAATTAGGAGAGTACATTCGAAGCGCGCGCACACCGTCACAAATGTCAACTAGATAATGCATTATAATTTTAATGTATTAAATAGGACTTTTGACGCCAATGTCAAAATGTCATGTAGCGCTTTTATATTCTTTTCACTATTTTAGTGTTTTAAAGTGTTATATTCAATAATTTTGCTGATATTTTATGTAATATAATGCAGATAAAATTCTGAAATGTAGTGAAAATTATATAATAGTGAATTACGTGCATTTTGACATTCTGCCCAAATTTCCTGAGACGCATGACTTGTATCAGCACCAAGTCATGCTAACGACTGACTGAAAGAATAAGACTAAAGACGTGAATAATAATCAATATACTCGACACTGGCACCAATAGCTCATATTATTGTAGCTCATTGCCATTAACTAAGAAGAAGAAGAATGTATTAAATATTTATTATTTTATTATTAGTGTCGTTTTTTCTACAAACGTAGGATAGATAACGCAAAGGATAACTTGTTTAGAAAGATTTTTATCTTGTTACGCCAGAGAAGTATACATTTTTATGTACACACACACTTTTTTTAATACGATTATTTTAGCTTAGGTTATATATAACTTGGTTTCTATGTAACGGCATTTTCAATGATGATTTTCACCACTTTCTAAATTCACTTATCAACAACCGATGACAATCAAATCATTTAAATATTCCATTATCCTTAGAGGATTAGTGATTTTTAATATTCGTGGTTGAGGTTTTGTCGGGACTCAGTAGATGGCGATATCTGCATCGCACATTTTCTGCATCGCACTTATTAGTTCAGTTATTTACGAAGGCGTGTTTTAAGGTTTTTCGTAACTAATTCGGGTTGAGAGCTCTCAGCGTAAGGACACGGTATCCTATAGGAAGTATCGATATTGTACTAATTAGTATTGAAGAAAAAGTAGTCATTAAAGTATCGAAACAAAAGTATCGATACTTCACAGTATCGAGTAATGACTACTGAGTACTTTTCCTAGTCTATGTCCTGATGAGCTTTTTTTGTAAGGAATTTGACCATCTGTGAACGGATTAAAATATTTCGAACCACATTTTTAGAAGGTTCATTACGTTTGAACTAGATGGCGTTACCATAAACATGAGCCGTAAGGTCAAGTTTAACATGTTTCAATTTCAACTATTTTTTTGATACGATACCTGCCAGAAAGTACTCATTGAGTAAAAGTATCAAATACAAAGTATCGAGTACAAAAGTATGGGTATCGAAAGAAAAGTAATCAATACCTAAAAGTATCGATACTTTTTTTATCGTGTCCCTAATCGAAACAAAAGTAATGGATGCATCAAAGTATCGTGTACTGACTACTTTTCCTAGAATCTAGGTCGTAATGGGCTTTTTTTTAGAAATTTGAACGTGTGTGAATGGATTAAAATATTTCGAGCCACAATTTAGAAGGTTCATTACGTTTGAACTAGATGGCGTTGATATAAATATGAGTTGTAAGATCAAGACGTTTAACATGGATAATTTCTACAGTTTATTCGATACAATACCTGTCACAAAGTACCATCTGCAGCTAGCAACTTAGTCACAAAAAATAAAATCTTAACTAATTTTTTTTTATTTTGCAATCTTACAGATCAAAATAAACTCATTTGCAAAAAAAACGGGCGGTTTTGATTTTCATTCATATTTAAAAAGATACAATACCAAAAAGGTTTCAATCGTCTGTACACGTTACTGGCCGGTTTTAAAAATGCTGTGGTATTTAAAAAAGTACGTTCTAAATTCAATTTTTCATTTGATGTTCATTTTTACAGAAAACCCCTTTTTATCCTACATTTTTGGCGCGAAGTTCCAGAAGTTAACATCTACTTTCATAACTTTTATTCAATTTTTATCGATTAATTTCATATCCTTGACTGTCAAAGCTTTATTTAATGCTGTTTGGCTGTATCAAAAATGGTAGATAAAGTGGTAAAAGCTACCAAAATTATCGCGCTGCTTGAAGAGGGTTGCAGCCAATGTTTCGTGGCTAGGAGGCTAAATGTTAGTCGCTCGACAGTCCAAAGGACCTGGCAGCGATATCAGGAGACTGGTTCCGTCGAGAGAAGGCCTGGTTCTGGAAGAAAACCATGTACCCAACCACGGGATGATCGTTTTCTTGTGAGTCGCGCATTGAGAAATCGCAAATCTTCGTATGTGGATCTTAAGAACAACCTCCAAGAAGTAAGAAATGTGCATATTAGTCTATGGACGGTCAGGAGGAGGCTTCTCGCTGCCAATATACGCAGTCACCGCCCGGCCCGCGGCCCCAAATTACTCCGTGAGCACAGAGTTCACAGGCTTAGGTTCGCTAGAAATTGTGAATCATGGACTCAAGACGATTGGAATAGGGTTTTGTTCTCTGATGAAGCCAGGATATCTCTGTTCGGTGAAGATCGACGTCGGCGAGTGCTAAGAAGACAAGGAGAACGCTTTGCAGAGGCATGTTTCGAAGAAATCACACCTTATGGTGGGGGCTCTGTTATGTTTTGGGCAGGAATAAATTCAATGGATCGTACAGAGTTAGTCTTCATTGAAAACGGCTCACTGACTGGGCATCGATACATAACGGAAGTTCTAATTTCTCATGCACAACCCGCATTGGCCGCTCTAGGTGAAGACTCGATTTTTATGGACGACAATGCTCGCGCCCACCGATCCCGCGATGTTAATGCGTATGTGCAAGAGGTCGGCATTCGTCGTTTGGATTGGCCAGCTCGAAGTCCCGACCTCAATCCCATAGAGCATGTCTGGGACGTTCTGAAACGGCGTGTGAGATCAGTACACCCGGCTCCGCAGACCATCAGAGAGCTGAAGAATGTGATTACTGCGGAGTGGGAACGTATTCCGCAAGCAAGTATCCGGGATATACTCGCTAGCATGCCCAGACGAATTCAAGCTGTGATTTTAGCTAGAGGGGGTCACACTCGATACTAAACATTTATCTGCTTTTACTTTATTAAAGAAAAACAAACAAAAAAACTTTTTTATTTTTACTTCATGAGCATATGCACTACTAGCGAATATACACTACTAGCGAGGTTTAGCATTATTTCCCATAAATTGTATCTAAATTTTATGAAATACTGATGAAAACGATTATTTTCTTATTAATTTAGCAAATTGTGTGAATAAAACTACCTATAATTATCAAACAAAGAAATATTAACATTTGAAATGGTTCATTGCTTAGGTGCCTTTTTGCAAATGAGTTTATATTGATAACTAACTTTCAACAGTACCTTATTATTTAATTCTATAATAGCAAGCACGAAGAAAAAGAACTGTGTTTGCGATATAGTGATAAAATTGCTTCGTTTTTTTCTTACTCTTAACAGCAAACCATTGTCTACTTGCTGGAATACTTTTTCTTGTTGTTGGCCAGCTTTGATCTGACTACATTCCGTCTAAATGTCTAATATACCGGTGTCTTCGTGTATTACAGGAACCTTTAAAACCGTCTCCTTGGCATCGATGGCCCGCTTCGGTTTCGGACGTCCTGACAAGTGCTCTATTGATCAGCCTCTGTGCGATAATTCTCATTTCATATCTGCTCAAAATTCTTTAGTGGTCTTTTAATTTCCCTAGCCGAGGCCGCGGGTGACTGGACCGAGAAATTAGTCCGTCACCCGCCGAGAGGCCGACCGCGCGACGAAGATCGACGTCCTCCCCGACAGGGGGATGTCGGTCGATGGGAGGGTATTCCTCAAAGGGTATTCCGTCGGGCCGACCACTGACGACAAGTCACTCTGGTTCGGTGGTCGGTCCAACGACGAAGGCGACGTGCCACGGGTGGGTTACGGGACCGCGTGCCGCCCCTCTGTCGCCTCGGTGAGAGCCGGGCGGCGGGCGCGTTGCCCGTAGCCCACCAGAAAAAAAATGTGGTCTTTTAATTTAGCTAATACGATAGGCGGCTTCTATATTAGTTATCTCTTATAGCCTCAGCAGAGAGAAATCGATGCATTATACATATTCTCTTATAGATTTCAATTTTAAAACAAAACATTGCTTTTGAGAAATAAATTTAAAACTTCAATATATCTTGCAGTTGGTAGCTAATATATTCTTTCGCCTTTGTGTATTAGACTTCAATAAATAACAGGGAGCATTTTACAAAAGTTTATTCTGCGTTCAAACTATAGGTTTGAGATATTCTATGCAGACTTGTACCCTGGGGCATTGCTGACTTTACAACGCTAAAGTTTTTCTTGTGAAAATATATTGCAGCATATTCCTTATTTCTCTTTATTTTTATTTATAATATTAATCGATCGTGTGGTTACAGAGTAAGAATACAATTCACGACTCCATTTCTTGGTCCTGGATGTTGTGAAAGGGACCACAAACGGATATGATATGCTTTTATTATCTTTGGCCGTGAGTGTCGTAAAAGACGACTAAGGGATATGGTATGTAGATAACGTCTATGCGAGTGAAGGAAACTCGACATAAAGCCCCAGGGCAATATCTTTGACCAGCGTGGTAGAGTAGGTCAATTTCCTTCTCACAGTGGAGAAGGCCTAAGTCGAATAGTGGCATTTATATGGGCTGATATGTATACAATATAAGGAAAACTCGGCATACTAACCTGTTTGATTAGCATTGTATAGTCAATTTCGCTCCTATTATAGAGGAGGCTTAAGTCTTTATAGAAATAAGTATGCCAAATTGAGAGTTAATCCGACGTTTTGAAGGAGTTTAAAATCACGTTTAAAGATTCCGTTACATACTAATATACTAACATACATACGTCTGAAGTTAATAAAAGCGTATTAAAAACGACACTAATAATAAAAAAGAAAAATAACTGAGTACTAAGTACGCATGTCGGACGTGAAACTTTTTTGGTTCCATGTGTTTTTTATCAGTATTAAAAAAAATAAAAAAGAAAATTAAAAAAAAGTCTCGCGATCTTTCTTACTCGCTTACCTCGCCCCATGGCTGTGCTTGGTGCTATGTTCGCCCTTTCTCACTCTCTCTCTCTCTCTCAATCGCTCTCTCCCTCTTCTTCGACAAAAACGCTGCACATTTTCGTGACGCTAAATTGCGTTTCATCCGTAAAAAATTACCCTCATGCGCGCAAAAAAGTTTCACTTCCAAAAACTATTAATTACCTTGAAAGTTTTATTATAACCTAGTTGGAATTTGTAACAATGTGCACATCGTAAAAATTTTGACTTGCTAACGTCAGGGTGCCGGTTTTTCGCGACGGTGTGCGCGCACGTTGTAAAAATTCACTCTCATCATTTTTCTCTAACGCCCAAAAAGAAGGAACTTCAAAAACGCAGCATGAAATATGAATACTACTAGACTAGCCATTTCTTTTTCAATCCAGGCTCGACAACAACTTTAGAATTGATGGATTCCATTGCCTTATTAAAAACAATCCTATTACAAAACTAATCCTTTTTATAATCTGTTTTAATAGTGTATTACCAACCAACTAAAATATTTTGCGGAATCAATTCCCAGAATAAATTGTTTATTTGGCCTCCTTTCATTCCGTTATCGTTAATTATGTATTTCATTCTTCGTGAGTATTGGAGCTTATCGAAGTTATTAGCATGAATATTGCCTTCAATTTGGTATGTGAATTTATGGATGAACAATTTGATAGATTGAACTCTATCTCCGTGTAGTGACGAAATAAGAATACAATTCACCACTCCCTATCTTGCCCATGGATGTCGTGAAAGACGACTGAGGAATGTTATAGGCAGAATATTGGACGCGGTCGCAGCCTTCTGCGAGACAGTGATCTCGCAGAAGGAGGCGGCGGATCGTCTGCGCGTGGAGCGCAGCCTCGATGAGGAGATCCGCCGCCGGCGACTGGGGCGGCGCAGGCGCAACTACCTGCGCCTCATGCCACCCTAGCCGAGGTCGCGGGTGACGTGACCGGGGATTAGTCCGTCACCCGCCGAGAGGCCAACCGCGTGAGGAAAGACCGACGTCCTCCCCGAGGGGGGGACGTCGGTCGATGGGAGGGTACCCCACGTAGAGGATATTCCGTCGGGCCGACCACTGACGACAAGTAAACCTGCTCCGGTGGTCGGCCCAATGACGAAGGCGAGGTGCTTTTCGGGTGGGTCGCGGGAGTTGCGTGCTTAAGCCCCTCTGTCGCCCCGGACGGAGTGGTGCGGAGGCGCGCCGACCGCAGCCCACCCACAAAAAAAAAAAAAAAATAGGCAGAATATTGTTTGAGTGGGTGCAGATGTTCAATAAACTACCAAAAGATATTGTAGAAACTGACACGATTATTACATTTAAAAAGAATTTGAAAAGTTACTATCAAATCGGGTTTGACATTTTTTTTTAATCACCTACTAATATTGTGTATAATATAAAATCTGTATCTTATAATATTTTAGATTGTCGTTGTATATTAACTATTTAAATGATAAAATGTACAATTAGCTCTTTATGTCGTCCACTTGCTATATAGATATATTTTTGCAATTTAATTTTTAAGTTTCTCATGTAAGTAAACCCTGTATACCCTGATAAGAACTTTTTATGCGAATAAATATCTTAAACTTCATATAACATTTATGCAAGAGAAGGAAAACTTATAACGAAATCCTATACCAACCTGTCCGACCAGCATGGTATGGTACGGTAAATTGCCTTCCTATTGTGGAAGAGGCTCGAGCCCAGCGCGTATATATATGAACCGAGATGAACGTTTATTTAAATTTATATGATACCCAATTACCTCCTAAGGATTTTTGAAGTGAAAACTTCTTTAGGCGCTCTACATGCCGGGCTGACACAGCCGACAAGAATCTCATCAAGAAGAACAAGAAATTACCAGTGTTCGGCCCAATGACGAAGGGGTAGGAGTGGTGAATTGTATTCTTATTTCGTCACCACACGGAAGTATGCATATATGTTTAATAAATATTAGCACCAGTGTGTCATGTCTTTTGAACCAGGATACAGTACTTACTTTTTTAAACACACAAAAAAGAAATACGGCTCGACTATATCTCAAAAATGGCATCCAACAGCGGGTTAATCATCAATTTATTAACATTGCTATCGGTATTTTATCAATATATAAAAAATAATCAATACTATTTGTTTTCAGATTACGCCGTTCACAAGTTTTTGCAGGGTGAGTTGATTTTTATTAATTAATATTGTAATTAGCGCTAGTAATATTTTTTTTTTTTTTGACGGACTATGTTCGAATCTTGATCGAACCGGAGCGACAGAAGGGCGATGTACATTCCCATAGTCCCTTCACTGCTAAATCAGCGGGCCCACCGATACTAATTCTTTAACTATTTTCTTTATTAAATGGCCCAGTTGCGTTACGTTTTTGAATAAAATCTCCTGGGTCTACAATCGTCAGTCTTATGCACTTGTCTTCTCTGTAAATGGCAGACTCTTCATCGTCATTATCACAGCTCATATACCTACGTCCCATTGTTGGGCTCGAGCCTCCTCTACTATAAAAGAGAAATTGACCTACCATAGCTCACTGGTCAGACGTGTTGTTACAGGGTTTAATTTCAAATTCTTTCTCTTGAGTAGATGTTATATGTATATTAATTCCTCGTCTTTTACGACATCCACGGGTAAGATATGGTAAATTATATTCTTACTCCGTTACCACACGGAAAACTGACTGATTATAGCTAAGACTAAACTTCGTCAAAACATAAGCCGATCGGCGGTCACTGTTGGATAAAGGCTTCATCATAGAATAGATAATGCTGAGCTTTAGTCACCTCTAAATTAGGAGGGAAATTCATCAGTCTGTCCTTGACCGCAACAGCCAGCGGGATGAGTGTGGCTCTGGTGCTGATGTCTTCAGATCTACGTGACGCTTGTCGCGATATTAATTTAGTATTTAGTTTATTAGGTTTATTTCATTAGGTTTTTGAAGTATCGTAATCTGAAGTCTTCCAAGTGTTAAATTCAATGCCTCGTAAAAACTGGGCGGTTTAATACTAGAGAGGTTTTATTGGAGTCTCAAGGAAATAGAGTTCCTTGGAATTCTGATTGGTCGAAAACTTGACGAAAACTTAACTTCAAGAACAATCCATCAGTAATTACTTATTATTCTATTTAAGCACCCTAATTGTAGTTTATTTAATAAAAATATATGATTACTAGCTGAACCAACAGACGTTGTTCTGTTCAAATAAAATAAAGGACAGCAGCGCCACGTGCCGGGTCCAATTATGAATCTAAACCATTCTCGAATCCCCTTGAACACTCACAAAAAATTTCATCAACATCCGTCCAGCCGTTTAGGAGTAGTTTAGTGACATACACACGTACAGAAGAAATTTATATATAAACTAGCTGACCCAAGAGACGTTGTTCTGTTCAAATCTGTAAAAAAGTAGAAGATTGAATGTTCCTTGAAATCGATCGCAGCGGCACTTGCCGGTTTCAATTATTAATCTAAACCGAATGGTTTGGATATTCCGAATGGCTTGCCCGATGAATATGAGAATTCCATCCATCGCAATGACCACAAAGAATCATCAAAATTGGTCCAGCCGTTTAGAAGGAGTTCAATTACAAACACACGAACAAAAGATTTATATATATAAAGATAGAAAAGTTTATAGGTATAGTCGAAAAAAAGGTTACATTAGAAAAGTATACATAAACGTTAAGTTTTCGTAAATTTTCTAATTTTCTGCGCAACTTTCTTTATTTTTTTTCCGTAAAGGCCTTTTTTAAAATATTAGAAAACTTAAAAAAAAAAAAAACGCTGGACCTAATCGTAAAGTCGTTCTTAAGTTATGTTATTGTCCTGCTCGAACAGCGCCACCTACCGGGTCCAATTGTGAATCTAAACCATCCTCGAATCATCTATGTCCTACAGTGGACGTCTATAGCCCGATGGATGGATGGATGAAATTACTTTTTTTTAAGTATGACATAACTTTTTGTTTATTCTATTAACATTTTTTGTACGTGATATAAAATATTTTTTTTATTTGAAAATGGAAATAATCATTTAACTCTTTGCGAAAATATAATTAACGCAAAGTACCATTAGAAGTTTAATTTAGACAAAAAATATATGTATATACGTTGTTGCAAGTCGTAAAGAACGACAAAATATGTTAGATCTTTTTGTGCACCATTAACTGCACAACGTATACCGTATTTGCGCATAAAAAATATAATATTTGTATAAAATAAACTTTTTCTTAAGAATTTAAGGATATATTTCCATGTGATAACGGAATCAGAATACAATTCACCACTTCCTATCTTGCCCGTGGATGTCGTAAAAGACGACTGAGGAATATAATTAGGGTTGCCACCCGTACTTTATTATAAAGTATTGTACGTTATTTTTATTAATTGTACTTTGTACTTTATGTAGGAGATTAAGTACGCGAAAATACTTTATTTCGCAGGAACTGATTTCTTGAGATAAAAACTAAAGACATTTTTTTAAAATTTGTATAAAATAGTTACATATTTAATGGCGATTCCTGCCACGGCAGCGTTCATATGGAGAGATTTGCATGTGATGTACAATATATTATTTAGTTTCACTTAAATAAATAGGGCAAAGATAAATAATTAATTAATTATGTTTTTACGAAAATTATGAAATAAAATCAATCGTACTTTATTTTGACACAATGTACTTTATTTTTCTAATTTCATTAACCAATGTACTTTATTTACACGAAAAAAAGGTGGCAACCCTAAATATAATACTCATATAATATCTACGCAAGGGAAAGAAAACTCGAAACAAAACCAATCTGTCTGACCAGCATGGTATAGTAATGTTAATTTACCTCCCATTGTGGTGGAGGCTCGAGCCCAGCAGTGGGACGAATATGAGCCGAGATGATGAAGGATATTTAGAAATCTGTAGATAATACAAGTAATGCCATCTCTCGGTACAACATTAAGGTAAAGTTACGCCATCTATTGGAGAAATACGTAAACTGTTTTACACATGTCTGAAACAAGAGTTATCTACAGTGATGACACATTTTTCTATAATATTGTTTTAATCTTTACAATTAAGAAGGTTCTCTATATATTTCCTCTCTACTCTACATTAAGCCTGTGAAGATTTTATAAAAACGTATTCGCAAAATGTATTGAATAGCAATACGTATAGATCTTAAAACTTCGGCTGATAAAATAGTAAAAAGCGATGCTTATCAACAAGAGATAATTTTGTAGTTTGATGAAATTTTTTGTTTGATGTATTTTTTCGTTTTGATTCCAATTTGTTATAAAGCCAAGGTGTGTTAGAAATATTCAATACTTGCTCTACTTTTTAAGTAGATTAGATGTATGAAATTATGAATACTATGAATGTAGTAAGATTTGTTAATAAAAGCTATTATGTTGGTCTTACAGAATTAGATTTGTTTTAACTTTAAAAGTTGTTCTTACATTTAATGTTAATCTAAACGTTAAAAAGACGAATTTGTATTTGAAAAATAATATAATCAATTATAAACCAACTGAAACTTAAAACTGTAGAGTTGGCGAGTCTTAAGTTTTAGTTCAGACTTCAGTAAGATTATGTATTTAAAATCGACTCCCGCTGGGCATTTCAAATTTTTAATCTTTCATAATACGTTTGAAAATTATTTTTTTTATATCAGAATTAGCAATTTTTATATTTGGCCGACAGCGTCAGTTATTCGACAAGTACCTCTGCGATAGTTGAGGTACAAGCGAGCGGAATTTAATCACAATGATCATTTCCTAACTCATCATCCGCTGTTCAGTCGAGTCAGTTAAGACCCTCCTGATGGCAAACTAAAATTTCCTTACAAAAAAATATAAGTTTCGCGCCGTAACGTAACCATAGCGCGATCTAATTCGATCCCAACGCCATCTATTGAGCTGTATGTAAGAAAAATCTTAATACTTAACATTTTTAAGATTTGGTTAAATTCCACTTAAAATAAATTTAAATCAGAGTGGTAAAATTTTAAAATTGCGTTATTACAATTATTAAATATAAGTTGTAAAAGGGATAACAAATATAAAAATGTTAATATTACAATTATTGCAGTCATCTTAATGATATATTTAATTCTTTTTATATTTACAAATATTATTTCCACAATGAATAGAAATAAAAATTAAGAATTTAATTATATGCATCATATTTAGAAAAAAAAAAATATAATAGGAAGAAAACTGTTAAAGTAACTAATATATTTAATTTTTATATTGCAGTTGTAATTATTATTTTTATACTAGGGATTTAAAACAGTGATTATCAACTAAATATCATCATCATCATCATCATCATCATCATCATCATCATCTCAGCCCATATACGTCCCACTGTTGGGCTCGGGCCTCCTCCGTAATGGAAGGGTAATTGACCTACTATACCACGCTGGTCAGACGTGTTGGTATAGGGTTTTATTTCGAGTTTTCCTTCTCTCGCATAGATGTTATATGCGTTTTATATCCCTTAGTCGTATCGTACGATCACCCACGGGTAAGATAGGGGGTGGTGAATTGTATTCTTACTCCGTCACCACACGGAAGTAAATATATTCCAAATATAATAAATCTTAAATACTTCGTCTTCTTCTTCTAATAAAAAAAACATGAAGTACTTGATATCCATAACACTGACCCTTGGCTTAGTATGGCTTGGCCTTGGCCTAGTAGCAGTTAGTAGATAAGATGATGTTACATAGATGTTATTTTTATCTTTATATATTTCTTGTATACATACACATGTCACTGAACTCCTCCTAAACGCCTGCACCGATGTTGACGAAATTTTTTGTGTGTGTTAAAGGGGATTCGAGAATGGTTTAGCTTCATAATTGGACCGGGTAGGTGGAGCTGCTGTTGATTTATTTGAACAGAACAACGTCTGTTGGGTTAGCTAGTCTTATATATATATATTTCTTGTGTACGTGTGTATCTCACTGAACTCTTCCTAAACAGCTGGACCGATGTTGATGAAATTTTTTATGTGTGTTCAAGGAGATTCGAGAATGGTCTAGATTCACAATTGGACCCGGTAGGTGTCGCTGCTGAGAATTCCTTTTATTTTCTTTTAACAGAACAACATCTGTTGGGTCAGCTAGATATAAAATTAAAAAAAAAAGAAAAAAGATTAATATCTACTCTCTCCACTATTTGTAAACTTGAGAGTGGTAGGACCACACTATCGACAGTTATCTGTCTACAGCCGCGGGCCGGTCCGTCCGGGGTAGTACCACACTCTCGCAGAAGATCGACGTCTGAGTAGTAGCAATTTGTTACTGCAGTTCGTTCGGTGAGCGAGAGAACCGGAAGCCCAACTTTCTGAGGGTGTTTGCGTGTGGAGGGTTTTGGTGGTGCCCTTGGTATCACCGAGCCTCAATGCACTCATTCACACTCCCTTCACTTTCTTCACGGTAGGCCTTGTAAAGGTGCAACACTTACCATCAAGTGTACTGTTTGCTCGTGTGCCACAGTACACAGCCACAGTCTGCAGTAAATAAAAAACTGCTTTCATACAATAGATAATTCAAGTACCTAAATAAGACCATAATTTCCGTGTAGTGACGGAATAAGAATACAATTCTCCACCCTCTTTTTTGATCTTGAGTGTCGTAAAAGACGTCTTAGGGGCTGTAATATGCAGATGACATCTATACAAGAGAAGAAAAACTCGAAATAAAACACTATACCAGCACGTCTGACTAGCGTTGCATAGTGGGTCAATTTCCTTCCTACTGTGTAGGAAGCTCGAGCCCAGCAGGGGGATTGCATATGAGTTGTGACTATGATAGATAGACAATATAAGCAATTAAAAGAAAGTACAGCACCTTAAAATAATAACTCATAGAAGCTCAACTCGCGCACAAAATTTGAGGCATATAAATTGGAGCCAGAAATGGCTCCCTACACCGGATCGTAACGTAGTGCACAAGATCACTGCGTGCAAGGCAGTATTTTTGGCTTCACGTTTTTTATCGCTTAAGTACCGACACTATCCTTCTATACGTTATTGTTCTAAGATACAGCAGATTAATTTTATTATCTTTATTTATAAGTATAGATGTCGCTTCTACATTTATTTAACAAAACAATAATGTTTAACCTTGACCAATGAATATTTATTTAGTATTTTTAAACTCGATAAACTCGACGGCCGCTGTCGTTATGAATAAAATCGTTCAATTAGTGGGCTTTGTCACCACCTTTGTTTTGTTTAAACATGCCTTACTGTATTGTTTTTGTATCTTGTAATTTGAATATATTTCCAATAATACTGCGTTTATGGACGATAATTTATACGTCATTTTTTTTTTTGGTGGGTCACGGTGGGCGCACTCCTCGCACCACTCCGCCCGGGGCGACAGAGGGGCGTAAGCACGCAAATCCGTATAGCACGTCGCCTTCGTCGTTGGGTCGACCACCGGCGCAGAGTTCCTTGACTTCAGTGGTCAATTTTTACAACATAAGAAAACATTGATGAAAAATTGCATACTTATATAAATTGAATTAAATTGTTATCACTGAATTATCATTATGTTGTATCTTGTACAAAGAAAGAGTTAATTGCAAATTACATTTTTTTTTTTCGATAAGTTAACTTTTATTTGCACAAGTTAATTCAAATATTTATTTAGTCCGCCTATGAGCATGAACGCTGACGTAGAGCAATCAAAAATCAAATACAAGCGCGATAAAATCCGTTAAATAGATTTATTTAGAAACTAGCAACCTGCCTTCGCTTCGCTTCGGATTTAGTCGTTTTAAAGAATTTTTGAAGTCGGTCCAGCTGTTTTGAAGATTACCCGGAACAAACAGACAGACAGACAAAAATTTTTTAATTTGTATTTTAGGCATAGGTGTCGTGCAAATAACCGTGTGAGCATGAAAAAAGCCTATTATTTTGACATTACAAACAGACACTCCAATTTTATTTATTGGTATAGATTACAGATAGATGCGTCCTAAATTGAACACAACGGGAGGGAAATTGACCTACTATACCACGGTAGTCAGACATGTTGGTCTAGCGTTTCATTTCGAGTTTCCCTTCTCTTGCATAGATCTTATGTGCATATTATACCCCTTAGTCGTCTTTTATAACATCCTCGGGCATGATAGGGACTGGTGAATTGTATTCTTACTCCGTCACCACATTATCAAAATATATTTAATATATAACTAACAGATATATGACATGTTCAGATATCATTACATTTCAAAATTCACGGTATCCTCATATAGACAGACGTATATAAATAGCTTGGAGGCGTGTTCGATAATAAATTCGCACGTGGGAAACGCCACATGCTGAAACATTGTAGATGATTCATAATACATCCCGCAGGGAAGGGTAAATTAATTACGTACAGCTGAACAGTTATTTATTTCACCGTATAGATTTATTTTAATTTTTTATACTGGAAGAGGGAACAAGGGACTCAATATACGTTAGACGTGAGCGTTATCGACTATTTCTGGTTATTAACCGATATTTAGTGTCAATACCGATATCGATAACCGTTGCCGAATATCACACTGCACAGATGGCGTAGTGGTTAAGATACCGAATTACGGTGCCAGTGTCATGGGTTCGAATCCCTTGCAGGACAACACTTTGTCCGCCCTAGCTGACGCCGCGGGTGATGTGACCGGTGAGTTAGTCCGTGACCCGCCGAGAGGCCGACCGCGTGAGGAAAGACCGACGTCCTCTCCGAGGGGAGGACGTCGGTCGATGGGAGGGTACCCCTCAAGGGGGTATTCCGTCGGGCCGATCAATGACATCAAGTCACCCTGCTCTGGTGGTCGGCCCAACTAGGAAGGCGAAGTGACATGGGTGGGTTACGGGTGTGCGTGCTTACGCCCCTCTGTCGCCCCGGACGGAGTGGTGCGAGGAGGGCGCCGACCGTAAAAAAAAAAGAGGGCACCACTTTGTGCGATCCACATTTTTGGTCTGAGTCTTGGTGTAATTTGTGTCCGTTAATTATATTTTTGTTAAGTTCCCCGCAATACAAGAATTACCTCAGTGCAGGACGTACTCTTTAAAAAAAAGATCAAACATGCCATGTACAATATATCATTAAATTAATATCTTAGAAGTTATTAGAGATTTAAAATGCGGGGTCAGTGGGATCGAAATTGAAGCGAAGCGAGGGCGGGTCGTTGGTAAAGTAAATTAATATAATTGTTGTTCAATTAATTCTATTAACGTGACTATTTTTAGTAGTGCATATGCAGTCCCTTATTTTTTTTAATGGACTATTTTAAATGTAAAACATTTCTTAGAAAATAATCAAGCGCCTACAGAAAACAAATAGCAAATTTACAAGATGCAATTTTTAATTAATGAACACATTACGCTGTATGCATTTGCAAAAAGTTAATATCATATTCCTCATGCTAAAGACGTGCCCCTTTTAGGCTCTAGCCTCATTTACAATAGGAGGGAAATTGATCTACTACACAGCACTAGTTATAAGGGTTGGTATAGGGTTTTATTCTGAATTTTTCTTCTTTTGCATAGATGACCCATCTTAACATCCTTGTCAAATTGTTTAGAATTTTGTAAAACATATTTTTGAGTAACATTTGTTCGTAGATGAAGGACTTGTTTAAGGTTTGTGATTTTAATGCTAAGTTAATAGTTCTACACTCCTAGAAAAATAAAGTAGCGCCTATGCGAAATAAATAGTAAGTTATCGGGATGCAGCTTTATATTATTATAATAATAAGAAATATAGTTATTTTTTTTTTATGTAACTACAGTTGTTAGCTACATCTGTAGCTAACAACTCGTTTTTACAGTTATCTAACTGTAAAAACTTCACCCGGATTGTTGGGTGAGCTCTGAGGGCTCGCAATCCGATGGTAGTTTAAATGTAATTAAAAACACGATTTTATAGAAAATAGGGATAGCGACATCTATCGAGTTATGCTAAAATCTCACCCACGGATATAAGAAAATCGCCAATCCTGTAAGAATAATAGAACAAAATATTGAAATTTTTGCATCGTCATCGGTCTTTAATAAGTGCGAAAATCACGGTCATAGATTCCGTACAAACCAAGTTAATATAATCGTGTTGAAATACATAATATTTTTTTTTGAGTAGGGGAGCGCGGGGCAATGAGAGCGGTCGGGTAATGGGAACGATGGAGAATGAACGGCAAGTATACACAATAGCGCGATCGTAAGTACTCAGCCGTTTCCATCAACCATCGACATACGGATGGCACTAACGGCTCATGTGCGTCAGGTGGAGACCTGACGCACATGAGCCGTTAGTGCCATCCGTTGAGTCACGAGTGACGATTGTGTGTTTTTCGCGTCACGCTTATAAAAAACTGCCTAATGCTAGCGCCAAGGTAAGCATGAAGTTATATACTTATTTTATTATATTTATGGTTCTTACATCCCTAGATTCATGTACTAACAAGTCCAATTGGTTAAACTTCGATCAAAAGTAAACTTACATATTTATTAATTATTTTTCAAAATGGTGGTCAGCGACTAATGGTAGGCTAGCATGGCTCTCATTAGCCGACATAGTTCTCATTACCCCATTATCGTTAGTCCTATTCCAACCAGATCAAATCGGACAGTTAATGAGCAACCAAATGCCAGCCCTGCTACAAGTCCATCTGTTTTTTGCGATATAGGATTTCGAAGCTGCTAAAAACCCAACCCCGACTCCATCTACATCAAGAGCAACTCCAGAACGGCTTGCTGGTCACGAGACACATACCGCCAGATGTTTCACAACTCTATCCAAATCAAACGAGACCAATACTGATAACGATCAAACAGTTAATGACTTCATCAATATTATCAACAATATAAGCCCAATGCCACAACTCATCTCTAATAAAAATAAACTGTTAAGGAATAAACAGCATTCTGAAATTCTAACAAGCACACCAATGAAAGAAATTCTCGAAGAAAAAGAGAAAAAGTATTGAAAGAGAGAATAAGACTACAAAAGTTAAGAAAAATAAAGGAAACTGTGATAAAGAAAATTGTGCCAAAGGAAAATGTAGCAAAGAAAAATGCAAGAAACAGAAACTTACCAAAAATAAAGTAGTTAAGGCGGCGAAAAAGATAAAAAAATATTTATTTAACAGTGATGATGATGATTCATCTGCTGATCAAGTAGATGAAAATGCTATTTGCGACGATGAATCAGAATATTAGGAAGAGGAAGCTTTATGTGCAATTTGTTTAGACACGGGCAAAAGTGGGAAGATGTGGTATCGATGCAGAAGCTGCGGAAACTGGGCCCATGAAGAATACTCTGGCAGTGATAGTCCAGATTCTTATATTTGTGTTTTTTGTTTGGATCCCTAAAATTAGAATCTTTTGTTTTCATTAATAATTTAATTTTTATTATTTTGTTTTATTTAAAAAGTTGATTCTTTTATTTGTGTTACACGTGATTCTTTGTATTAATAACTAAGATCTCATTTAAAGTGAGTTTTGTTAATTTTCGGGCAAGATAAAATATTATGGCTCCCATTTCCCATATGAATGTTAAATAGGCTCACAATACCCGCATGTGTCGGGTAATAGGAGCGACTGACTTTTTTCGCGTAATTATATCTTAATATGTGATTAAAACTGATTATAAATGTGATAAAAACATACTTAAGTAATCAAGGTAAGAGTTCCTAATAAAAATTAAAAGAATATTAACACATGTAGTTTTTTATCAATGTTTTCCCTTAGTAAGCTCCCATTACCCTGTTCTCCCCTAATTAAATTCGGTAACACTAAAGGCATCACCAAAGCCCATCACACTCAAACACTCTCAGAAAGTTGATCTTTCTCGCTCACCAAACGAATTGCAGTAACATAGGTATTGCTAATTTGCTACTACTCAGATGTCGCATGTCTGCGAGATTGTGGTACTACTCCGGACGGACTGGTCAATCTGTGTAATAGGCATGATGACAGTAACCAAAAATCACTAAAATAATGTGTTTATCTACTGTAACACAAAGAATATATCTTGAAATAAATATTGATTTTCTTTTATAAGATGAGATTATTAATTTGTTTAATAAAATAAAACTACAAAATACACGAGTCCGCCATGCTCAGCTAAAAACCAATCAAATTGAGTTACGTCACTCCTATGTACACCTGTCATTATCATCGTAAATTTTGTACGAAACTCTACGATTGTTACACTTACTTACTACTTATCTGAAATGTAAGTTATGGAAGAAGGATCCACCAAGGTAAACAGCTCTAATTTGCCTACAATTGATTTGTTAAAGCTGTGAGAGTACCTAGCATCAAACAAAGACTTCTGTTCAGCAGAATTTAGAAGTATCAAAACTACAATATAAGTAAAAAAAAATATTAATAATCTACTAACACCAATAATTTAAAATCTATTTACAAATAATACCGCTTGAGATGTTAGAGGTTATGTTATTTAAATAATGCTTTTGTGAACTTGGTATTAAACTGCAATTAAATAAAGTCACACATCAAATAAAACATACGATATAAAACACTTACGTCAAAATGATCTTCACAGAAATAAATAGTCTCCTATTTATTTTTTTATATTTATTTATTTAAATTTATGGCTTTATGATCGCGCCGTGCAAAATTAAGCCACTTACTGTGTGGCACATAAACAAACTGTTTGTTAGGGGTTTTTATTGATGTATTATCACATTGAGGAACCTCATATATTTTATTTATAAATAAAATATATCAGATTTTTGCTTTAACTCCCTTACGTTTACAACTCCAGTGAATAGACGTGACGTCACAAGCAGACGCCATGACACTAGGCACCGTTTTGGCGCTAATTTAAATACATTTAATTAAAATAGCATTTATTTCTAAACAAACCATACTTATTGCAAAAATAATATATTTTTTTGATAATAGTAGTTATTTAAGAATATTATAAAACAGTTTTTCAAAATTAGTCATGATGCCTATTATCGGTAATTTTGAATATCATAATCTTCAACCTTGGAATTCGGGTTGTCGATTATGACGGACTAGCAACTCGCCCTCGCTTCGCTTCGGTTTCAGTAGCCTTATCCGCATAGTTTCCATTCCCGTGGGAATACCGGGATAAACTATAACCTGAGTTACTTCTTATATAGACAGCTATCTGGTGGCAAAATATTATCAATATTGGTCCAGCGATTTTGAAGATTACCTCAAATAAATAGACAGACAAAAAAATTTTAAACTGTGTTTTAGGCATAGGTGTCGTTCAAATAACCGTGTGAGCATGAAAAAGTATTTTGATATTACAAACAGACACTTCAATTGTATTTATTTGTATAGATATTTTTCCGTGTGGTGACAAAGTAAGAATAGAATTCACCACTCCCTATCTTGCCCGTGGGTGTCGTAAAAGATGACTAAGGGATATAATATGTACATAGCATCTGTGCAAGAGAAGGAAAACTCGAAATGAAACCCTATACCAGCACGTCTGACCAGCATGGTGTAGTAGGTGAAATTCCCTCCCAGTGTGGAGGAGGCCCAAGCTCAATAGTGGGACGTATGTGGGCTACGATGATGATGATGTATAGATGTTGTCATTTTTCTAGTAAAGTGCTTTTGTCCATTTTCCTGGTGATCCGTCAGCCTCAGTTTTTTACTACTCCGACGAGAAAATAAGGCGTGTTCTTAACGAGTCACCAGGTGAAATGTTTTTTTTTTTTTTTTATTGCAAACGGTGTCAAACGAGTAAACAGTACACCCAATGGTAAGTGTTGCTGCCGCTCATGGACCCCTATAGGGTCGCTGCCTACCGCGAAGAAAGTGAAGGGAGTATGAATGCGTCAAAGGAGGCTTGGTGATAGCAAAGGCATCACCAAAACCCACCCCACGCAAACACCCTCAGAAAGTTGGGCTTCCGGCTCTCTCGCTGACCGAACGAAGTGCAGTAGCAAATTGCTACTACTCAGACATCAATTCTCTGCTCAGTGTGGTACTACCCCGGGGGACCGGCCCGCGGCTGTAGACAGATAACTGTCGACAGTGTGGTCCTACCACTCTTCATTTTCATTTCATCACCTCAATCCACATACGCCCTATTGTTGGAGACGGGCCTTCTCCACTCATCATCATCATCATCTCGTCTCATATACTTCCCACTGCTAGGCTCGAGCCTCCTCCACAATAGGAGAGAAATCAACCTTACTATACCATGCTAGTTAGACAGGTTAATATAGAGTTATTTCGAGTTTTCCTTCTCTTGCACAGATGTTATAACGTATTATATCCCTTAGTCGTATTTTACGACATCCACGGGCAAGATAGGGAGCCTACACGGGAGGGATATTTACCTACTATATCACGCTAGGCGGTCCTTTGGCATAGGGTTTTGTTTAGAGTTTTCCTTCTCTTGCACAGATGTTATATGCATATTACATCCCATAGTCGTCTTTTACGACATCCACGGGCAAGATGAGATGTATTCAAGGGAGTGGTGAGATGTATTCTTACTCCGTACGTTCACGAAAAATGTTTTTATTTATTTAAAGTAATACACGAACTGTTCAATAAATTCTTGATAGGCACTTCACAACTACATCGCTATATATCGGCTCCATAGAAAAAGCGATTCAAAACCTTTTTACGTAAGCTTCCCTTTTCATTGACTCGGTCAGGGTCGAAGCAGTCCATTCTATATACAAGTTATGACGTCATCGTTTACTACCTCTAACGACACGGCGGCACATCTGGCGTAAAGAGCCTCTTAAAAACGCTGTTGCGTACAGTTTTCAACCTTATATTGGTAAGTTAAGGTTAATTTTACTTTGATAACAATTTACACGTAAAAATGTGTGTAGTAAATTTCAAAATAACACTTCGCAAGTGTAGGTTATTGTATTTACTTATAAATTACTTTTCAAGTATACTACAGCCATTAGCCTATTGCTATCACTGTGTGAGGCTACGAATACTACCAACTACCTTACATTGCTCGGGGTGTCGTAAAGGATGACTAAGAGATTTATATTGATCTGGGCCAAATCCATCTTATGCTGTTTAACGCTAGGCAGGTTATACTCATCATTTCCTATGGTGACGGAGTAAGAATACAATTCACCACCCCCTCTCTAGCCCGTGGGTATCGTAAAAGACGACTAAGGGATATAATATGCATATAACATCTATGCAAGACATGGAAAACCTGAAATAAAACTCTATACCAACACGTCGGACCAGCGTAGTTTAGAAGAATTTCCTTTCCATTATGGAGGAGGCTCGAGCCCAACAGTGGGACGTATATAAGTTGTGAGCCTCCTCCACAATAGGAGTGAACTTGACCTACTATATCGCTCATATATATTCCACTGCTGGGCCTGAGTCTTTGTTTTATTGCCAACGGTGGTAAACGAGCAAGCAGCACACCTGATGGTAAGTGATTCTGCCACACATGGACCTTTACAATACCAGGAGCACAGCCAGGCCGTTGCCTACCGTGAAGAAAATACTCTTCTTAAACCTCGTTTAAAGAAGGACATGTCATAACACTCGGGAAACACAGCAGCAGGTAGTTTATTCCAGAGCTTGCACGTACGTGGGAGAAATGATCGCTGGAAACGTACAGTTGAAGACCATAACGTTTCCAAGTGAAATGGATGAACCCTGCTACGATGTCAAGTGGTGCGTTGGTAGAATGGTGACGGTGGTACCAAGTCAAACAGTTCCTCGGAGCACTCCCTGTGAAGAGCCTCCTCCATAATAAGTGAGAAAATGGCCTACCATATCACGCTGGTCTGGTGTTAGTAATGGACTTAATTTCGAGTTTACCTTCTCTTGCATAGTTGTTATATCTTATATCTTTAAACGAGCAATTCTTGTATATATATATATTTTCAGGATCTCGGAAACGGCACCAACGATTATGATGACACTTGGCATACTAGAGGTTTCGAGGCCAAAAATCGATCTAGCAAGAAAATGTTGTTTTGTCGGTGTTTTTAGCAAAACAATACAATGACATTAAAATGAATATGATTTCAAATTTCGTTGTCAACGTCATGAGTTACGATAGCTCAGTTGGGAAGTTGTCCAGTTTCCTTTTGGTTTTGTTTTGATATTCAAACAGCGTCGGATCAAATCTCAGTGTTATTATTATTCTCTTTTTGTAATTTTTTATATATTTTTTTTCATTATTTAATTTTTATTTTTATTAATATATATCTAAATAAATTCGACAAAAATACAACAAAAATATTCCGAGCGAAGCTCGGTCAACCAGATATTGTATATTATATCCCTTATTCGTCTTTTACAACACCTACGGGCAAGAGACGGGGTGGTGAATTGTATTCTTACTCCGTCACGACTTGGAAAGAAGAAGAAATAAAACTTGACACATTAAGAAAAAAACATCAAAATTCGTAAAATAAATTTTATTTCATCTAGATCTTACTGACAAACATTCGCCTTTCATCTTTAAGGATGCAATTTTATTGCGTTACTTAAATCTTTAGCTGAATTCCAAAGAAAGCTGTTGAAAGGAGAGTCGTTGCTTAACAATCCAATCTTGATGCATTGGATTGTAAACATATATGCCATATCAGCCTTTTCACGTCCTTTGCTGGATATAGGGTTCTCTACAAGGGATTCCAAGCCATCATCAATCCATACTAATATTATAAATGCGAAAGTAAGGATATTTGTTTGTTTGTTTGTTTGTAACGCTTTCACGCTTAAATCACCGAACCGATTTCAAAAATTCTTTCACCAATGGAAAGCTATAATATCAGGGAGTAACATAGGCTATATTTTAGCCCGGTATTCCTACAGGAACGGGAACTACGCCGCGGGTAAAGCGACTGAAACCGAAGCGAAGCGAGGGCGGGTTGCTAGTATTGTATATTTCTCTAAAGACATTCCCTTTTATGGTAGGCTATGGTAAAAGATAATACTAAAGAAATAATCCTTGTATTGAGGGGAACTTTTAAATACATAATTAACAGATATGAAGCACATTCACTGAATTTGTCCTGTAAGGGATTCGAACCTGCAACACTGGTACGTTGGATTGGTATCTTAACCACTACGCCATCTGTGCAGTCATATCTCAGAAGAATGCTGTTGGCTATTCTCTATTAGATTCCTCAACAAATTTTAAGTTTTTTTTTTGGGGGGGTCCTCGCTCCACTCTGTCCGTGGCGAGGGGCGTAAGCACGCACACCCGTAACCTACCCGTGATACGTCGCCTTCGTCGTTGCGCCGACCACCGGAGCAGGGTGACTTGTCGTCAGTGGTCGGCTCGACGGAATAACCCCTTTTTTTTCTTTTGAGGAGTACCCTCTCGTCGACCGACGTCCCCCCGGGGAGGACGTCGGTCTGTTCTCGCGCGGTAACTAATTTTAACCTAGGAAATGTAGGGGCTATTGATATGGTGTTCTTAACCGTTAACCACATGAGGAACTAATTCCTTAATCAATATATTTTACAAGAAGTAGCGAGCGTGGGTGTTGCACAGCCCGTCTTGCATTATGAAAAAACTTATCCTTCACATTTATTAAGAAACTTCGGGGATTATTATATCAAATTGAGGCCAAAACTTCCTAACATTTATGGTGTTATAAACCAAGACAAACTTGTTTAGTCATATTTTTCTTTAGCAAAAAAAGAGAATCATCATTATCATCTTTAAACCATTTGCCATACACTTCTGGACGTGGGCCTCCCTCGTATTTCGCCACAAAGTGCGGTCCTGTGCCGCCTGCATCCAAATACGCCCAGCAACTGTCACCAGGTCGTCGTTCCACCTGTCGTACTACACTGCGTCGTCCAATAAGTGGTCGCCACTGGAGTAACTGTCTTCCCCAGCTATTGTCGATTCGTCGTGGCCTGCTCATTGCTACTTTAGCGGGCTATGTTGGTTACACCCATTTTTTACGGATTTATTTGAGATTATGTTCCATAGCACGGTGAACGACCTACTAGGCCTATATTTACTAATCAATACTACAAACTAATGGAAAAGTGTATGTATTCGTATTTTGGGCCTCACATACAAATAATTTACAAATTGTTTTGCTTTGTTGGTTGAATACTATTTACCGAATATTTAGATGGCCAAATCTGACTCCTAACTTAGAACTTATTTGGATTTTATACGAGAAAATCTATAGCAAAAGCTCCCAATCCGGATCTGTGACTTAACAATATACAAATACCATGCGTGTTGAGTACCATGTGTGTGGTATAATTGTTAAAAGTTCATCAACCTTTTCATTGTCATTGGTGTCATAAAAATCAATCAAGGGATATGAACAGATTATAGTAAGCAAAAGAAAATTCAGCATGGTATGTTGTTTGCTTATATCATTCTAGAAAGAGTAAAACATTGGCTACAAAAATTAGCTACTCTATCTTTAGAAATTAAAATGATGGGAAGAATGATGGGTAGTAAAAGACAAATGCCTGTGTGGTGACTGGTTAAAATTATAATGTTGTCCCCCATCCCTGGCCCCTTGACACCATAGCAGGATTCATTTGTACTTTTTGGCCTACAAGGAATTTTTCAGCGATTATTTTTTCATGTACATCCAGGATCCGGAATGATATAAGATGTTCTTCTTTAAACGAAATTTAAAAAGAGCTTTTTCAGTCCGCCGGTTTGTTGGAAACGTCGGGCAATTAAAAATAAAATACAAACGCGATTAAAGTCGTAAAATAGTTTTATTTATAAGAGCTTTTTCTTCATGGTAGGCAGCAGCCTAATCCTGCGTCTGGTATTGCAAAGGTCACGCGGCAGTTTCACTTATCACCAGGTGTGCTGCTTGCTTGTTTGCCATCAGCAAAAAAAACTTTCTTGAGAGAGCTGAAAATTTCGGCAAAGGGATCTTTAGGATAACGACCAGCAACACGCTTTTGAGAAACTAAGAACACCAACTGCGATTGCGAATTCGCTTGCTACGCTTAAGATTATGGTATTATCACTCATTGAGGAGTCCTCTGTCGAGTATGAGAAGGGTATAGACTGATAGATGAATGGGGGATGAGATATTAGATGGGTTCTCAAAAACGGTCCTGGATATTTATTTTATTAATCAAAAGATTTAATTTAAAACATTGTTTGCAGGTTTCAGCTGTAGTGGATGATGTTTACTCTGACCATTCCCACGTGGCCGGTTCTTTTACAATGCTAGCCAGTTCCAGGGCTCATGTTGGTGGATCTTTAAATGCAAGAGCTCTGCCCGGTGCCAGAGTACACACTAACTTTATTGGATGTTTGAAAAAGGTGAGAATTTTTAACAATTAACTTATAAAGGAAATGTTATTGACCACGCGAGGAAATCTTTTGGTCTATCCTGATGTTAGAATGTTAAGTTATTCGCCACTAAATGTCACATTTTTTAACGGAGTACCGTGAATTTTTTTGAACAGATTTGATATTTTTTTAAGTATTTTTTTCTCAAGTTTTAGATTCAGTTATTTGGAAACTTTTGAAAATAGTGGAGATATTTAGGTATTGAAAATGTAAAAAAATCTACAAATCACAGAGCTACTGGTTTGTTTACTTAAAATAAGGTACGACAATAACTTGGTAACGTAAAATTATTTTTACGAAACATTTTTTCTAACAAAGTTTGTAAAGCTTTTTACATTTATCTGGTTTCTGCACAAATATAGCGACATTGACATAGCTACAGATATAGTACTAGCGTTAATTCGTCACGTGACCATGTCAATGACGACTTACATTAATTTCCCCATCCAAACCTGCTTATAGAAGTTTTTACTTCAAAAATAAAATTATGTAATGCAGTAATTATTCAATTTAGGTGGAATTTTCTGCGGATACACTTCGGTTGAACCTGATAGACTTGGCCCGCACTGGCAGTAAGCTGATCACAGTAACTGGCCGGCTGGAGTACGCGTGCACAGCAACTGACTCTGCCGATCCTGTCACCTTCACTACTAGGGACGCGCATTTGGTAAGTGCATTGTCAAAATAATAAAATAAACTAGGCAGGATGACGATGATATTATTTATTGAAAGAATAACTAGACATGAAGTTGAAAGGACACACGATAGAAGTAAAAGTTTTGTATTACAGCTCTTTTAGTTATTCAGCGAACAACTTTGAAGAGCATAGACTTCATCATCATCATTTCAGCCTATTGCCGTCCACTGCTGGACGTAGGCCTCCCTCATGTTGCGCCACAATGTGCGGTCCTGGGCCGCCTGCATCCAACGACGCCCAGCAACTTTCACTGGGTCATCGGTCCACCTAGTGGGGGGGCGTCCTACACTGCGTCGTCCGATACGTGGTCGCCACTCGAGAACCTTTCTTCCCCACCGGTCGTCGGTTCGTCGAGCGATGTGGCCTGCCCATTGCCACTTCAGAGCATAGACTTATCATTATTTTATTTTTCCGCGTGATAACGAAGTAAGAATACAATTCAGCATCTTTTATCTTATCCGTGGGTGTTATAACAGATGACTAAGGGATATAGAATGCATATAACATCGATGCAAAAGAAGCAGAACTCGAAATGAAACCGTCTACCAAGACCTCTAACCAGCATGGTACAACAGTTCAAATTCCCTTCTAAAATGGAAGAAGCCTGAGGTCAATATGGGCTGATATGAAGATTCTTTTATTTAAATAAAATTATAAGCCTGACTGTTGACTGCACCGAGGAATAGACCATCACCCGCAGCACCGCCTGAGGGTGTGGCGATGGAGAGGGAAATGAGGCCATACTTCGCCCTTTCATCACCTCAGATGAAATGGATGGCATGTATACAGACCATGGCCTGCCAAAAAAAAAAAATCGATGCCTACACGAGAAAATACTTTGTGCTATCTAAACACTGTTTTTATGAGTCTTAGTGTAATCTGTATTCGTCAGTTATATTTTTGAAGTCCCCCACAATACAAGGATTATTTCCTTAGTGCAGAGAGGTTTCTTTAAAAAATACAAAAGAAAGATTTCAATTTTATTAACAAGTTGGTTATAGATTAATTATTAAAATAGACGAACAGTTAAAACAGCCAATTCCTATATGACGCTAGATTGCATCGAGTTCAACAGAAAAGATAGCAATTAATGTAACGCAGTGAACGAGCATGGATTCAGAAATCCCGGGTACATTCATTAGCAGAGAAAAGCGCTCGAAAGTAATTACAGAGGAGTGGCCAGGGAATGATGCAACTGAACTCAATGATTACAAGAACTGGAGTTAGAAATGGCTTTTAATATATCCTGATTGAAATTGTTACTAATTTTTCAGAAGAACTTAGCAAGTGAACTGCAGTGCATAATTGACTTTAAATATTAAAATATACATTTTTTTCATGTACAATTTCATCTCGGCTCATATTTCACATATACCACGCTGGTCAGTCATATTGTAAAAGCGTTTTATTACGAATTTTTCTTCCCTTACAAAGATGTTATATGCATATTGTATCCCTTAGTCATCTTTTGCGACATCAACGAGCAATGCAGGGTTTGATAGTATTTCTGGCCGGTCCCATATAAATTTGCTATTGTTGAACTGGTTAAACTATTAGTTAAACGTGTCTATTGTATAATGATATCTGATGTTTACGCGAGCACTACACATTGTAAATAAAACTACTTTTACGGATTATATCGCGTTTGTATTTGATTTATGATTGCCCGACGTTTCGAACACTTTGCAGCATTCATGGTCACGGGCGGACTAAGGTGTCTCACGTCCAGCAAGTAATCGTTATTACAGACATTTATAATTATCTACCCGATACAGAAAATTAGTTATAAATTTATTTAAAATTTAATACAGAAAATTAGTTATAAATTTATTCAAAATTTAATAAATTTATAACTAATTTCCTGTATCGGATAGATAATTATAAATGTCTGTAATAATGATTACTTATTGGACGTGAGACACCTTAGTCCGCCCGTGACCATGAATGCTGCAAAGTGTTCAAAACGTCGGGCAATCATAAATCAAATACAAACGCGATATAATCCGTAAAAGTAGTTTTATTTACAATGTGTCTATTGTATTTCATGTGAAACAATATCGATAATGTATTCTTCGTTTCGCCATGAGGGGTTCTTTATCAGTTTATACTTAGTAGACGGTACGACAGAGTGGCTGAAGTTGTGGCCGTCTCTTTGATAGGCAGTGAAAGAACTGACAATACTATGAGCGTAGCGTTTCCAATCAACTTCTGGGATCTAATGGCTTAAATCCTTTCCAACATATGCGACGACAGTCATTGTTTGATTTTTTTGTATTGTACATGGAGATTGGTAAAGGTTTCTCTACTGGTAAAACACAATCCGATTTGCTTGCAGTTTTTATCTAATACATACCTATACACTTTTCAAAAGAAAGGGCAGGACTCAAGGCATGAAACTTCCTAGAACCAATTTTTAAATACTACATGCATTATTCTGAGCTATTATTTAAAAGCCGTGTTATGATCGGGTAAGAGGAACGATGTAACACCTCTTGTATTTTGATATAGGATTCGTAGAAATCAGCTTAGGAATCAACAGGAGAACAGGCAGCAGCCTCTTACTTGAGCACTTATTATAACAATTGCCAATCCATCTACCAAGCGGGGTGATTATCTCATTATAACTTCTTAGGGAGACCTATACCTAAAATTGGACGTCCATGTCCAAAATATGTAAAAAAAATCATCCATCCATGGATGATTTTTTTTACATATTTTAGGTTGATTATAATGTTCTAGACAACGAAAAATCAATAAACCTTATCCGTGTGATGACGGAGTAAAAATACAATTCACCATCCTCTATCTTGCCCGTGGGTATCGTAAAAGACGACTAAGGGATTAAATATCTATATAACATCTATGCAAGAGTTCGAAAACTCGAAATATAACCAACACATCTGACCAGCGCGGTATCATCATTTTTTCAACATTTCAGCTCATATACGTCACACTATTAGGGTTGAGCCTCCTCCACAATGGGAGGGAATTTGATCTACTGTACCATGCTGGTCAGACATGTTGGTATAGGGTTTCATTTCGAGTTTTTTTCTCTTACACAGGTGTTATGTGCATATGATATCCCATAGTCGTCTTGTACAACATCCACGGGCGAGATAGGGAGTGATGAATTGTATTCTTACTCCGTCACCACACGGAAAGCACGGTATAGTAGGTCAAATTTCCTCCTATTGCGGAGGAGTCTCGAGCCAAACAGTAAGATGTATGTGAGCTGAAATAAAACCTTTTATAATCAAACAATATATGAAAGTCTATAATTTAAACCGATGGCTTTCAATTCATTAAAGACCAAAACTACGTTGACTTCAATTCGCCAAAACTAAGTAACAATTAAAAACAATGGGCCTGTGGAAAAACCGTGTGTGAAATCCGTTCCATTTCAGATGACCGTAAGACTTTCAAGGACCCTCAGAACGTTCGGACTCTCGAATTTAGTCGAGTGTCACTCGGAACCTGATTAGATTGGAATGGCGGTTATTTGATTTAAAGTTTGGTTAGATAGCAGTGATGGAATAGAACGATCGTTTGAGTGGTTTTAGTTGATTTTGATGATCAAATCAAGTTTTGTATCGTGTTATTGGTTACAAGATTATGTTATGATATTTAGAAATTGATTGCTTTTTGAAGTTTGATGAAATATTATTACTTGGTGTAAATTTACCACTAGTCCTTTGCGTTAAGAAAAAAATAAAACTATATCCCATTACGAATGCGACATTTATTTCCACGACAATTAATATCAACTACATTGGTCACGAATTCTTAGTATTTCAAGTTGAAACCAATTTTCCAAGTTGTACGTACTGTTAGCATTATTTATTCACCTATTCCGAGTAAGTGGTTTAAAAACGATTATGCGACCTTTTATAGGTGACCGCGAAACACTTGTATTTTACTTGGTGAATACGACCTCGCTGAAATAAAATTATTTACGTATTTCAAAATTTTAATTTTCTTTTCGTGTGGTGTTAGAGTAATGATATAATTTAGCACCCTTTCTCTTGCCTGTGGATGTTGTAAAAGATGATTAAGAATTATAATATGCAGATAACATTAAAAAAAATCAAAACTCCAAAAAATCCCTATGCCAATACGTCTGTACTTGTTATAGTAGGTTTAATTCTTTCTCATAATAGGAGAGGCACAAGCTTAAGAGTGGAATGTATCATCATCATTCATCATCATTTCAGCTCATATACATCCCACTGCTGGGCTTGAGCCTCTTCCACAGTAGGAGGGAAATTAACCTTATTATTGTTGATCAGAAAGGTTGATATAGGGTTTTATTTCAAGTTATCCCTCTCTTGCATATGTGTTATTTGTCCATTATATCCCTTAGTCGTCTTTTACGACATCCACGGGCAAGATAAGAAGTGGTGAATTGTATTCTTTTTCCATCACTGCACGGAAGACAAGAATAGGAGTTCTAAATTTTTTGCTTATTCAATAACCATATTGAAGAAAATATGTTTTTGCTAAAAAGAATCCATTAGCTAATACTAATACTAATTTAGATCAATTCACATTGTATAAACTAACATTAATACCTATAAACTGATTATAGGAAAACGATATCCTTAGATTTTCTACCTACATTTTTCAGAGCATATTTCCCAGAGCCTTTTCGCTCACGTATTTCGGTCTAAAAATGTACTTACGAACAGTTTTTTTTTATGCCTCCCGAAGCCCGCTGTTAAAGTAAATGATTGTAACCGAAAAGTGAGCAGTTACCAGGTTTTGAAATAGCTTAGGCAAGGTCTAATATTGCTGCCTAGTTCTACACTGAAGGTATTAACTTTGATCCGTTTTAGTTTCATTATATAATGAAAAAGTTCGTGTGTGACGAAGTAAAAATATAATTTAGCATTGCTTATTATCAAGTGACTAAGTAAATATATTAAAATTCGATTAAAAAAGGATTTTATTAGCACAACTGATGGTAAGTGATGCTGCCGTTCATAGAGCTTCGCTAGGCAGTAGCCTACCGTGAAGAAAATGAAGGGAAGGTTCGATGATATGACACTACCAAAACCTACCACACGTACGTACCTTCAGATAGATGGGCTTGCGGATATCTCGCTCAAGAGCAGTAACAAATTGCTATTACGTCGCTTGCTACTACGCTAGACGTTGATTTTCTGCGAGAGTATAGTACTGCCACGTCCACGGCTATAGGCAGACGACGCGGCTGTGAGAAGGAATATCACTTACCATCAGGTGCGCTGATTCTCGTTTGGCAACAACAGAAATAAAGTTAAATACAGGAACTCTAAAAAAATATCTGATCATCATGGTACAGTAGGCAGAGTCCTTCCCATTTTGGAGGAGTCTCTAATAAATTTTATCCAAAGATTGTAAATTTATCTGTAACAATAAATTTATTCAAATTAATCCCTCGTAATTCGATGTTAATTTCTCAATACGTCAATATCTCATAATATTGTTAAATATAGACTCGTTCTTATGCTCGCAATCTCAATAATTATAATAAGTATACTGTAATAATCCCAGTACATTACTCAGAGATTTGCTTTTATCGGATTATGGTTTGCGTATTTACGGCTGACGTAATTTCAGCTATTTCACTTGCTTAGAATAATGTTATTTGGTTTTGTTACATAAAATAATTGCCTTTGTATAGAATGAAAGAAAAAAAAAAATTGTTCTCGTTAAATGTAATAAAAACACAAGTATAACTAAAGAAAAGAACTTCTTACATAAAATAATTTAATTTTAACGAGGAACAATAAAGACTATATTGGTTCAGCTCGTGCTACATCTTCTTAAAAAAGGCATTTAATGAGAAGGAATGAAAGGTATGTGACAAGGAGGGTTATCAATATGATTGTGGATGAACGTAGAAATCGTAAAATACTCAAAAAGAGATGGTTATATTATGTAAAAAAGGATATAGATATGAAAGGAGTAAATGCAGACATCACGGTTAATAGGAGCTTAAGGATGTTAAAGATATGTTACGATATATCTGCTAGCGTCAGGAACTAGGACGCGGTTGCAGCCTTCTGCGAGGTAGTCGTCTCGCAGCGGAATGTGCGCGGGAGGAATTCTTCTACTGCTCCGAGGCCAACGACTCGGGCGGTGTAGACACGAGTACCCACGTTTGATGCCAATCTAGCCATGTGGCAGTGGATAGCTGGAGTGGGGGTAATCCAGTCCTCTGTGGAAAGATCAATCGCGTGACGGCAACGTTTTAGCAGTCTATCCGCTGGGGCTCAAGACTCAAGACTCAAGGTGATACCCGCAAGGGTAACCCGCTTGGACGGGCCACTGACGATATACTGAGGTACGGACTCGGCAAGCTATGGGCTCGCTCGCCATCCCTTTCAACCACCCCGGGCGGATCAGACCGTATCTGACACACTTTTTTTTATTTTGGATGGATCATGGACAGCACACGCTATCCGTTTCGTCCGGGGAGATGAAAGGGCAAATCACGGTCCTATAACCATATTCCCTCCATTTTGGCATTCGATCGACCAACAATACAGAGTTCCTTGTCCTCCTTGGCCATCCCAAGTGTGACGCACCATGGCCTGCCGCCAAAAAAAAAACCGCCAACCCCGCTTAACGTGGACGAGGGAAAGTCTAATGACGATTCTATGACTCACCATCTGTTGATTATCACTAGTATCAAAAAAAATATAACTACAAAACTAGAGCAAGATATTTTCAAAGCGCCACGTCAATTTAAATGACCTCGCTCTTACAATAATAGAAAAAAAAAATGAAAATCTATACGCGGTCACAATAGCCATTAGCTCAAGGCCTTAAACATTAGTGTGGCCAATGTTATCGCAGCGGGGATCTCTATTCACCTTTGGGTAACTTAACCCTTACTGGGGCCAACGAGGATGATGGATTTATTTTTTAATGGTTCTACTAACAATTTAAGTCACGTGGCAATAGTATATGTACTTATTGTTATACACTCATTTGCAAAAAAAACGGGCACCTAAGCAATGAACCATTTCAAATGTTAATATTTCTTTGTTTGATAATTATAGGTAGTTTTATCCACACAATTTGCTAAATTAATAAGAAAATAATCGTTTTCATCAGTATTTCATAAAATTTAGATACAATTTATGGGAAATAATGCTAAACCTCGCTAGTAGTGTATATTCGCTAGTAGTGCATATGCTCATGAAGTAAAAATAAAAAAGTTTTTTTGTTTGTTTTTCTTTAATAAAGTAAAAGCAGATAAATGTTTAGTATCGAGTGTGACCCCCTCTAGCTAAAATCACAGCTTGAATTCGTCTGGACATGCTAGCGAGTATATCCCGGATACTTGCTTGCGGAATACGTTCCCACTCCGCAGTAATCACATTCTTCAGCTCTCTGATGGTCTGCGGAGCCGGGTGTACTGATCTCACACGCCGTTTCAGAACGTCCCAGACATGCTCTATGGGATTGAGGTCGGGACTTCGAGCTGGCCAATCCAAACGACGAATGCCGACCTCTTGCACATACGCATTAACATCGCGGGATCGGTGGGCGCGAGCATTGTCGTCCATAAAAATCGAGTCTTCACCTAGAGCGGCCAATGCGGGTTGTGCATGAGAAATTAGAACTTCCGTTATGTATCGATGCCCAGTCAGTGAGCCGTTTTCAATGAAGACTAACTCTGTACAATCCATTGAATTTATTCCTGCCCAAAACATAACAGAGCCCCCACCATAAGGTGTGATTTCTTCGAAACATGCCTCTGCAAAGCGTTCTCCTTGTCTTCTTAGCACTCGCCGACGTCGATCTTCACCGAACAGAGATATCCTGGCTTCATCAGAGAACAAAACCCTATTCCAATCGTCTTGAGTCCATGATTCACAATTTCTAGCGAACCTAAGCCTGTGAACTCTGTGCTCACGGAGTAATTTGGGGCCGCGGGCCGGGCGGTGACTGCGTATATTGGCAGCGAGAAGCCTCCTCCTGACCGTCCATAGACTAATATGCACATTTCTTACTTCTTGGAGGTTGTTCTTAAGATCCACATACGAAGATTTGCGATTTCTCAATGCGCGACTCACAAGAAAACGATCATCCCGTGGTTGGGTACATGGTTTTCTTCCAGAACCAGGCCGTCTCTCGACGGAACCAGTCTCCTGATATCGCTGCCAGGTCCTTTGGACTGTCGAGCGACTAACATTTAGCCTCCTAGCCACGAAACATTGGCTGCAACCCTCTTCAAGCAGCGCGATAATTTTGGTAGCTTTTACCACTTTATCTACCATTTTTGATACAGCCAAACAGCATTAAATAAAGCTTTGACAGTCAAGGATATGAAATTAATCGATAAAAATTGAATAAAAGTTATGAAAGTCGATGTTAACTTCTGGAACTTCGCGCCAAAAATGTAGGATAAAAAGGGGTTTTCTGTAAAAATGAACATCAAATGAAAAATTGAATTTAGAACGTACTTTTTTAAATACCACAGCATTTTTAAAACCGGCCAGTAACGTGTACAAACGATTGAAACCTTTTTGGTATTGTATCTTTTTAAATATGAATGAAAATCAAAACCGCCCGTTTTTTTTGCAAATGAGTTTATTTTAAATGATTTTGAGCTAAGGTTACAAAATGCCGTCGCCTCTTACTTTTTTTTCTAAGAACACCCTTCATTAAGGAAATAAACTCATTTGCAAAAAAAACGGGCGGTTTTGATTTTCATTCATATTTAAAAAGATACAATACCAAAAAGGTTTCAATCGTTTGTACACGTTACTGGCCGGTTTTAAAAATGCTGTGGTATTTAAAAAAGTACGTTCTAAATTCAATTTTTCATTTGATGTTCATTTTTACAGAAAACCCCTTTTTATCCTACATTTTTGGCGCGAAGTTCCAGAAGTTAACATCGACTTTCATAACTTTTATTCAATTTTTATCGATTAATTTCATATCCTTGACTGTCAAAGCTTTATTTAATGCTGTTTGGCTGTATCAAAAATGGTAGATAAAGTGGTAAAAGCTACCAAAATTATCGCGCTGCTTGAAGAGGGTTGCAGCCAATGTTTCGTGGCTAGGAGGCTAAATGTTAGTCGCTCGACAGTCCAAAGGACCTGGCAGCGATATCAGGAGACTGGTTCCGTCGAGAGACGGCCTGGTTCTGGAAGAAAACCATGTACCCAACCACGGGATGATCGTTTTCTTGTGAGTCGCGCATTGAGAAATCGCAAATCTTCGTATGTGGATCTTAAGAACAACCTCCAAGAAGTAAGAAATGTGCATATTAGTCTATGGACGGTCAGGAGGAGGCTTCTCGCTGCCAATATACGCAGTCACCGCCCGGCCCGCGGCCCCAAATTACTCCGTGAGCACAGAGTTCACAGGCTTAGGTTCGCTAGAAATTGTGAATCATGGACTCAAGACGATTGGAATAGGGTTTTGTTCTCTGATGAAGCCAGGATATCTCTGTTCGGTGAAGATCGACGTCGGCGAGTGCTAAGAAGACAAGGAGAACGCTTTGCAGAGGCATGTTTCGAAGAAATCACACCTTATGGTGGGGGCTCTGTTATGTTTTGGGCAGGAATAAATTCAATGGATCGTACAGAGTTAGTCTTCATTGAAAACGGCTCACTGACTGGGCATCGATACATAACGGAAGTTCTAATTTCTCATGCACAACCCGCATTGGCCGCTCTAGGTGAAGACTCGATTTTTATGGACGACAATGCTCGCGCCCACCGATCCCGCGATGTTAATGCGTATGTGCAAGAGGTCGGCATTCGTCGTTTGGATTGGCCAGCTCGAAGTCCCGACCTCAATCCCATAGAGCATGTCTGGGACGTTCTGAAACGGCGTGTGAGATCAGTACACCCGGCTCCGCAGACCATCAGAGAGCTGAAGAATGTGATTACTGCGGAGTGGGAACGTATTCCGCAAGCAAGTATCCGGGATATACTCGCTAGCATGCCCAGACGAATTCAAGCTGTGATTTTAGCTAGAGGGGGTCACACTCGATACTAAACATTTATCTGCTTTTACTTTATTAAAGAAAAACAAATAAAAAAACTTTTTTATTTTTACTTCATGAGCATATGCACTACTAGCGAATATACACTACTAGCGAGGTTTAGCATTATTTCCCATAAATTGTATCTAAATTTTATGAAATACTGATGAAAACGATTATTTTCTTATTAATTTAGCAAATTGTGTGGATAAAACTACCTATAATTATCAAACAAAGAAATATTAACATTTGAAATGGTTCATTGCTTAGGTGCCCGTTTTTTTTGCAAATGAGTGTATGTACTTATTGTTATATTTTAAATGTTTTTGAGCTAAGGTTACAAAATGCCGTCGCCTCTTACTTTTTTTCTAAGAACACCCTTCATTAAGGAAATAATCTTTGTATAGCGGGGGATTTTATGAACATATAACTAACTAGCAACCCGCCCTCGCTTCACTTCAGTATCAGTCGCCACGGCGTAGTTCCCGTTCCTGTGGGAATACTGGGATAAAATATAGCCTATGTTACTCAGTGATAATGTAGCTTTCTAATGAAAAAAGAATTATTAAAATCGGTTCAGTACTTTTTGAGTTTATTCGTTACATACAAAAATACAAATCTTTCCTCTTTATAATATTAGTGTAGACGAACACAAATTATATCCAGTGTCAAAACAACAATTTATGGATCTCACAAAGTTTTGTCTTGCGTGGCCTTCGAACCACGACACTGGCACTGTAAGGTGGTATCTTAACCACTACACAACAACTGTTTTTAGAGCCTATTGTTTGTTCGCACCCTGCTCAAATCACTAAAGGTGGACAAAGGGCAGTATAGGCTTCTATAACTTGCCCTATTAGCCCTTTCCACTTATTGAACACGCCACCGGAACCGATTTCCTGATATCAACAACTTTTATAAGTCCCTGAAATTAGGAATAAATCTTTCTGTTGTGGGACAATTTAATAATTATGCAATAACTAAATTCAGATCCAGCAGAATTACTCGAGACTCGTACAAAAATCACGCATATAACATTTACATTCAAATTTAAATTTAAAATTATTTATTGTGCATAAACCTCCGAGAGCAGTTACGTATTGTCAATTTTAATACTTTTATACTAATCCAATAAACTACCACCGGATTTAAACGCAACCGCCACTGAAAAGATCCGGCAAGAAACCGAGCAGGATGGTCTGTTACGTTTATTTTTTTTTACTAACTTCTTTTGTAGAAAGTTGTATACAAGTCTAGCAAATTTAGTATCTCTAGCTCTGACAATCACAAAATAAATATATATTCTCATTTCTACATATAATTCACACAATTATAGCTAGATCAAATACCACAAGCAGCACCCGATCGCTAGTTAACTACTAGAGCAGCCATCACTTAATTCATATTATCCATCAAAAATTTCTGTGTGGTGACGCAGTAAAAATAAAATTCACCAACCTCTCTTTTACCTGTGAGTGCCGTAAAAGACGATTAAGGGATTAGAATAGGCAGATAACATCTATGTGAGACAAGGAAAATTCGAAATACCTATAACCCTATAAGAACCCGTTTGATCGGCTTGGTATTTACAGGCGTGGATTTCCTCTGCTTTGTAGAGGAGGCTCAAGCCCAACAGTGGGACGCACATATGCCGATGAAGTGGTGATTTCATTAACATAACATTATTATTATTATTATTTTTAATTTTGGGAATAAAATGTTTTGTTTCTTTCTTTAATATAAAGTCGTTATAAAAAAGATTACAATTAAATTAAATACACAGATGGTATTATACCATCTGTGTATTTAATTACTTTGAATAAAAAAAAAGTGTAAGAAAAATTTAAGTCAATTTTCCTTACTTACGCTCATAACTTAACTAGTTTCTATACTTTACAACATAATGCACTAACAATAATGAAGCCGTTACAACGTACGTACGAACCTACTAGCTTGTAATAGAATAATTAATTTACGGCCTATTGGTGGCCGTAAATATGATGATTACCTCCAATTTTCTTTCATATATATAAATGAAAGTCGTATTAGTTACATTATTTATAACTCAAGAACGGTTGTACCGACTTGGCTGAAAATTGATGGGAAGGTAGTTTAGAACCAGGAGACGGACATAGGATACTTTTTTATCTTGTAAAATCGCTTTCCCGTGTGATGTGACATAAAACGTCAAAGAGAATACAAGTCACTATGAAACGTGGTATAACAAAAACGCATATGATATGTAATAACAAAACGCAAATGACAGCTAAACGTAATTTTGTCTATGATTAAGTATGGTTGAAAATTTTATAATTATAATTTTGTCAGAAATAATAATCAGTTTGTATTCTTTTTGAATCATCATTAACAATGCTGCGACTAAGATCGAATCTTGCCCGACAAAGCCGCAATGGTTCTTCCATTAGAGAGTATATTTTCGGCATTTTAGAAAATATATTTACAAAAAAAATATGGCGGCACGAAGTTCGCCGGGTCAACTAGTATATTATGTATTAGAATAGAATATATTAAGAGTTTTATTATAAATATAAGAGGCAATTCTCTGGTGACGGAGTAAGAATACAATTCATCACTCCCTCTCTTGCCCGTGGGTGTCATAAAAGACTATTAAAAGATACAATTATATACATATTGTACAAGAGAAGGTACATATATGCAAGAGAAGGAAAACTCAAAATAAAACCCTATACCAACACGTCTGACCAGCGTGAGATAGTAGGTTAATTTCCCTCCTATTGTGGAGGAGACATGATGATAAGAGGAAAATTTACACCCGTTTTAGCCCGTGGGTGGAAACTCGAAATAAAACCCCATACTAATAATCATTTGATTTGCGTGGTATTGTATGTCATTTTCACTCTTATTGTGGAGGCGGCTCGAGCCCAGCAGTGGGACTAATGTGGGCTGATGATTTTAATGATGATAATACGACGCTGGTCAGGAGAATTGGTACGGATTTCATTTCGAGTTTTACCTTTTTTGTAGTTATCGTTTACAGTTGGTGCAGGGTTTTTTTGTCGAGATTTCCTACTCTTCCATAGATGATATCTAGTTATAATATCAGTAAGTCTTTTACGACATCCATGGGTAAAACATTGGGGTGGTGATTTGTAAATATATAATCTTACTCCGTCATCACAGCGTGGTATAGTAGGTGAAATATTCTCCACTTTTTTTTTTTTTTTGTGGATGGGCTGCGGTCGGCGCGCCTCCGCACCACTCCGTCCGGGGCGACCGACGGGCTTAAGCACGCAACTCCCGCAACCCACCCAAAAACCACGTCGCCTTCGTCGTTGGGCCGACCACCGGAGCAGGGTTACTTGACATCAGTGGTCGGCCAATATTCTCCCATTGTAGAAATTTAGAGGAGGCTTGAGCCTCGCAGTGAAACGTTATGATCTGTGGTAATATTCTTATCACACGATCCAATAGAACCACGTTTATATATTATACACTTCTAATATATTACATGCTGGTAGGTGTCATCCTCATCATCATCATCGCAGCCCACATACGTCCCACTGTTGGGCTCGGGCCTCCTCCACAATGGGAGGGAATTTAACCTATTATACCGTGCTGGTCAGACATGTTGATATAGGGTTTCATTTCGATGTTTCTTTCTCTTGCACAGATCTTATGTGTATATTATATCTCTTAGTCGTCTTTTACGATATCCACGGGCAAGATAGGGAGTGGTGAATTGTATTCTTAATCCGTCACCACACGGCTGGTAGGTGTAATTTTCTTTTTTGTTAAAAGTCGATTCAAGCAAAATAGTTATTTAAATACACTTAAAATTCAAAACTATCCGAATACAAAATTTGATGCAAAGTATTAAATCAGTTTTGGGTTACTTATAGACGTTTTATAGAGTAAATAATTGCTGAATAAAAGTTATAAATCTTTTTATGTAGTAGGATCACGCTGTCACTTGACTCACTTGACTCGTCTGTCTACAGCCACGGATCAATCCGTCCGGGGTAGTATCACAATCTCGCAGAAAGTCGACGTCTGAATAGTAGCAATTCGATATTGCACTTCGTTCAGTGAACGAGAGAGGCGGAAGCCTAACTTTGTGAGGCTGTTTGCCTGTTGAGGGTTTTGTTGATACCTTTAGTATCACCAAACCTCATTGCATGCATTCACACTTCCTTCAATTCCTTTACGGTAGACTGTGGCCTAACAAAGATTCATGAGCGACAGATTACTTACCATTGGGTTTGCTGTTTGCTCGTTCGCCACAAACAGCAACAAAAAAAATTAATTTCTGTTCATGCAGTGACGGAGTAAGAATGGGATATAATATGCAAATAAAATCAATGCAAAACAAGGAAAACTCGCCATTAAACCCTATACCAACATGTCTGACCAGCGGCAGTATTGTATGTCAATATTCCTTTATTATTATCTTTATATATAAATTTCTAGCGCACGTGTGTGTCACTGAACTCCTAAACGGCTGGGCCGATGTTGATGAAATTTTTTGTGCGTATTCAAGGGAATTCGAGAATGGTTTAGATTTACAATTGGACCCGGTAGGTGGCGCTTATTTGAACCGAACAACGTGTGTTGGGTCAATATATCTTATATATAAATTTCTTGTGTGCCTATGTATGTCACTGAACTCTTCCTAAACGGCTGAAATGATGTCGATGCATTTTTTTGTGTGTGTTTCAGAGGATTTGAGAATCGTATAGATTTACAATTGGACCCAGTAGATGGCGCTATTTTATTTGAACAGAACAAAGTCTGTTGGGTCAGCTAGTTGTAATATAGTTTATGAGCAGTATCGATAACTTTGTAAACGATGGCTAATCGCTTATTAAACTTTCGAAGGTCAAAATACCACTATGTATTAACTTTCATCCAGAAACTGCGAAATCCAATAATATCAAAACCCGAACTGTGCTTAAGTTATACATATATCGATCAGACCACAATTCGTATAGCTCGTACAATAAATAATTCAACGTTCACTATTAGAACGATTCTCTGTTTATTGATTTTAATGGTGAGAGATTCAAAGTTATTTGTAAGTTGAATATTGTATGAAGTTTGTTATGTTAACTCATATTAATAACATTTTTTGTTATATTAATTTAAAAAACGTGTGGTGATAGAAGATTACAATTCTATATCATCTTTTTTGTTGTGAATGTCGTAAATTACGATTAAGGGATTACAATATACAGTATAAAGATGCAAGTGAAGGAGAACTTGAAACTAAACCGCCTTGGTATACTAGGTCAATTTCCCTCTTACTGTGAAGGAGACTCGAGCCCAGCTGTGGGACGTATATGATCTGTGATGATAATGATATCATTCCCGACAAGAATAATTCTATCAAGCTATTTTCTAGCATTATACTTATATCCAATAACTAGCAACCCGCCCTCGCTTCGCTTCGGTTATAGGTTATAGTCGTTTTACCCGCGTAGTTCCCGTTCCCGTGGGAATACCGGGATAAAATATAGCCTAGTTTACGCCCTGATATTATAGCTTTCCATTGGTGAAAGAATTTTTGAAATCGGTTCAGCCGTTTTGAAGATTACCCGGAATAAACAGACAGACAGACAAAAATTTTTTAATTGCTATTTTAGGCATAGGTGTCGTGCAAATAACCGTGTGAGCATGAAAAAAGCCTATTATTTTGATATTACAAACAGACACTCCAATTTTATTTATTGGTATAGATGACATATGCATAGCAGACATACGATGGTTTTGTTGCCAGGTTTCCTCATTTGAAGTGATGGAATCCTGGATGCATTTATCTCAAAAGAATATAAGGTATCCTGGACCTTATATTCTTTTTTTTTTTTCTTTTTATCCAGCATTTCCTTTTTTGATTATTATTTTGTACACTATAAAATAGTGAAAAATAAAACAAAGACATTTAAATATTGTATAAATAAAATTATATATATGGATTTTATCGCTTTTGCATTTGCTTTTTGATTTCCTAAAATTTAGAATACATTTCAGCGTCGAAACTTCGGGAAATTGAAAATCAAATATGCGATACAATCCGTAAAAATAGTTTTATTATAATGTAATACTCGCCTAAATATTAGTACTACGAAAGATATTATATTTAATAAATTTCTGCATTTCACAGATTCTACCAAAATGGGAAGCAGTGAAGACGGGCACTATTGCCTTTAAATTCCGCACCAACGAACCGAACGGGCTTGTTCTATTCAATATGGGCGCCAAACCGCCAAGGGTAGGTTGCACGGTAAGGGGTGGAGCTTTTGGGGTCAGGCCAATCACTTAAAAGATTAAAATCATCATCATTTTGATTATTACTCAAGAATATCGTAGAAAAATGTGCCATACTCATTGAAGTGGCTTTGTGAGTGATCGCATTCATTTATTATAGTTATTATTCCAAAGGTAGTTATTTCTTTCTCTTAGTAAACCGTATGAATTTCATTCTGTAAAATATATTCTAAAATTAAAACCTATTGAACTTGCCTATTTCAATAACTTGAGATTAAATCATTCAAATTATATCCTCGTAATCATAAAAGAGCAGTATATTGATAAAATCGAGGACCACTAATATAAAAATAGTAAATCCAAAATTTAATCTGATGTCTTGAAATAAAATCCAAAGTATTTTTTTCTGAAGTGCTATGGACATTTTATAAATATTCCATCAACGGTCACGTGGAATACCCGCATTGGATTATAAAAATATAAATGTAGAAAATACACTGCTTTTAATTGGCATTTACCTATAGCCTTCCATCGCCCTCTTTACGTCTAATATACAGGTTTGCACAAAGGGATTAATATCGTAACATCCGCGCCTGACAGGCGGGTTTGTAATCCTATTTGTTATTATAAATTTCTACTAGTGCCCGTTCTACTAGTAATCTCTTACTTTTCTACTACTTCCGCGGACAAGGAATGAGTATTGAAAGATTTTAATGCCTCTGCCATTACGATATGTTGACAACTGGCATATTTCTGAAATGTTAATTAAAATATCTCAAAAACACTACAATAGTCGAATAAATTGTTTATTCACATTATTTAGAAACCAACTTCAATTATTCTACTGACCTCAATGGAAGCACAAATACCGAAAAGTATTAATACGAACCTAATTCGCAAGGGAAAGGTAAAGAGTCGCTTATATTAAATAAAATGTTTCATATTTGAGTATAATTTGAATTGACGGGTAATAAAAAGTCAAAATAATTTGGACCGTATCATTTTATATTAAATTTATTGTGTTCCGGTGAGGTCGTGCATGGTAGGTACGTATTGAAAAAGAAATATGATAATTAAAGTATAGGGGAATTTGTGTATGGTACCTTATAAAGTTTCACCCCTTGACGTAAATGTATGTGTTTTTTTGTGTATTGAAATGGTTGCACCGTAGGAATCAATGCACTTTTAACACCCAAATATAACTCAGGCTTTTAAACAAACACGATATTTTATCGTATATTGCTCAATACTTATTTTTATGTTGTTTTTTAACAAATTGTATATTTCCCAATATTTCGTTTTTTTGTTGTTTTTTTTGAAGTCAAGCTGATCGATAGGTTGCAGATATTCAAGTTAAAGTGCTTTATTAATACCTACACAAATTCACAATACCCTAAAATCACCTTCGATTTCAAATAGATTTTCAGTTCAAATACTTGCATAAGTTCTTGATTAGATTTTTTGTTATTAGCCTGTGAGGGATTAATTAGTGCTTGAAATTGGATAATGAATGAGTTATTACTTTGTTACAAAAATATTTTTTATTTAACTTATTCATATTTGCATGTCTGGAATCGTATTTATTCAAATGGCTTGCGATAAGTTTAAGTATATTGCATGCAGTCACACCAAACAGTGATTTTGTTATCTTAGTACTTGATTTCGATACTGTAGTCTAGACATGATCCCTTGTCTATATTTTTATTAACAAATTTATTCATATCAGTAGCACTATTCATTAATTAGATTACTACTGAAGTAGATATTATTGATTTTGTTGCTTAATATAATGAATAGATTAGATAACGAATTTATAAATAATAATGTAGTTTTGAAGGATGGTTACATAGACTGTTTTTACAAGAAAGCAATAGTTCGTAAGGTCAATATAATATAATAGATGGATCATACGTAAGATTAGATGGTACACAATTAATTTAAAAAAATATGATTAGTTCATCTATATAAAATGAAAAATGTTTCTGTATTCGTTATAGATTTTAAACCGTCCAACCGATGTGGTCCAAACCGCTTTTATTGGAAAGGCAATAATGCGAGGGTTTTAGACCGCTGAAACAATTCATGGGGTTTCAGTAGGGAACACTGTGATCGATTCTAAGGAATTTTATTTTTATATTCTTTAAAATATGTACCGAACAGACTCGGGTGGAATAGCTTAAATAGTTTTAATGTTAGAAATTAAAACACCTTTCTCAGTTTTCACCTTGTAATTATAATTTGTATATCGTGCAGCTTAGAAACTTTGATTTACAGTACCTACATCTATTTTTTTCGCCTTGTTCTAAAAAGAATGGTTAAACAGTATTTCTATTTTTACTCCATCTAATAGAGACAAAAACAATCTTAAGTTTTAAGTAACAATCATCGAAATTTGATCAGTAGTTTATTTTTGTAAGTGCATACGTCTCTTTTTATATATAACTAGGAACCCGCCCTCGCTTCGCTTCGGGTTCAGTCGCCTTACCCGCGTAGCTACCGTTTCCGTGGGAAAATCGGGATAAAATATAGCCTAAGTAACCTATGTAACCTATGCCTCCTTGATATATATTATAGCTTTTCATTGGTGAAAGAATTTTTGAAATCGGTTGGCCATTTTCTTAAACAACCCATTTTAAATGGGTATTGTATGTTATCCGTAAAAGATAGACATATGCTATCGCGAACTTTTTTGTAGACCTGTAAAAGATACACAATTTGACCATAGATTGTTTTGATATATCTTTAACGGATCAGACAGCGTTTTTGATGAAAGCTCCCGCGCGGCTTGACTTTTGCCGACCTCTTCGACAATTATCGTCATATTTCAATCAATTTGCATAAAAATTTATGTATTATACATAAAAACTTTCCCTATGAACCTCTCCATCATTTGGTGAAAACCGCATGAAAATCTGTTCAGTAGTTTTTCAGTTCATCCCGTTCAGACAGACAGAGGCGGCCGGAGACTTTGTTTTATAATATTTAAAGATATTAAAATTGTATTTATTTATTAGCTGTTTTAGCAGCTTCGCTACTATTGGCTATCATTTTATTTGAACACCCAATTAGTCCCGTGACAGAATTAATGATATCAATATTAATAAAAACCTATTACGTAGTATTTTTGTATCAATCAGTCACTATTTTTGATATATCAGCAGTTGTCATAGCAACTCTGATTGCGTAGAATTCTTCACAGCCACTGATATTTTATTTTGCTTTATTCTATAACATTTACTGTTTTACTGCCGTTCGTTGTGGTTTTAACCTATAATGTTTCTCAATAACATTCTAACTGGTATAGTAATATTCGTTGAACGTAATTGGTAGTTCCTGACATTAAAGGGTACCCGCATGCAATTAAATCCTTTAACACTGTTTCGATAATGATTTTCGATGCTTGTACTAAATGTATAGTATAGTTATTTTTTAAATAGATGTTTTCAGATTGAGTTTATTTATACTGTGCCGAATTTCGAAATTATAATTCACTATTTCGCCATTCACGGCTGAACTTAAAGCCCCCCCTCATAATTTTGGAATACAGGAAAGTAACTGACAAGAACTTATATGCCTATAGTTAAAATTTTAAATCATTCATGTCAAATATTGAATTTCCTCCGAGTATGGATGGCAATATGCGAAATATCGGGATGGTAAAACAAAATTTAAGCTATTCAAAAACTCCTAGGTATATATATGTAGGCACTTAATATTGATGTCTTAATATGGCTCGTATATTTCTATTGGAATCTTATATTTCAGGCTGATCTCTTCGCCGTTGAGATTCTCAACGGTTACATTTACGTGCATATAGACCTTGGATCTGGCGGGGTGAGAGTTAGAGCTTCCAGGAGAAGAGTAGATGACTCACATTGGCATGACTTCCTCTTGAAAAGAAGCGGCAGGGATGGACGAGTCACAGTTGATGGTGCTAGTGCTGAGTTCAAAACGCCAGGTAAGCTACAACTAAATTATAAAGATATTTCAGGATAATATTAAAATTCGAACCGGGAATTTAGTCCGGCACCTGCGGAGAGACTAGCCACACGACGGCGATCGGCATCCCGGGATAGGGACGTTAATGGGAGAGGGTATTTCCTCGGGATATTCCGTCGGACCGACCACTGAACTCAAGGAAATTTGCACCGGTGGTCGGCCCAACGACGAAGGGGACGTGCTACATGGGTGGGTTTCGGGGCCGCGCGCTGCCCCTCTGTCGCCCTGGATGGAGCAGGGCGGCGGGTGCGCTGGCAACAAAAAACAAAGAATAATATTAAAATGCGTGGCTTTTTTTATTGTATTTAGTGACAAACGAGCACACACCTGTTGATAAAAAGATACTGCCACTCATGGACCTTTGCTACGCCGCTACCTACCATGAAGAAAGAAACTGAAGGGAGTGTGAATGTATGCAAAATAAATATCTCCAACTTTTAAGTCAATTAAACGTATATTTTCCTGTGTTACTTTAATGTTGGCCGCCAATACTTTCGATAGACTCAACTTATAATGTATTAATAATATTTAGCATTAAAATAAGTAGTAATACTCTACTGGAAAATTTACTATGTACGTTTTACTATATGTTATGTAAAATTAATTTCAGGCGAATCAAACCAGCTGGAATTAGACGGGCCTTTATTTGTTGGCGGTTTAGGCTCAGAATATTCAGCATCTAAAACACCACCGGCGCTGTGGACGGCGGCTCTCAGGCAAGGATTCGTGGGCTGCGTCAGGGATCTGGTGATGAATGGAAAACCGCAGGATTTGACTGCGTTCGCAAGACAGCAGGATTCTGGTGGGTTAATGAGACATCTTACTAGCGAAAATGTTCGAAGTATAAGAAATGCTACGGACATAAAAATATTAGAATGTATTTTTGATGAACATGGACATCAAGCTACTATAGCTGTGAACATCAATTATAAATTTAGTTAAAATTTTCTGCCTTTTAGTTCTACTGTTATATAGTTCTATTTTCACACAGTAAGTTTTACTTTTTCTCTTCCATATATTGTAATTTCTTCACGGGTGGTGGACTAATCCTTGATCTAGTCACCCGTGGTACTTGGATAGGGCATCATGAAGTAAAGGAGGTACTTACGCCTGTGACGCCCCGACATACTGGCTTCAGAGCGTATTAGCCTTTTTTTTTTTTTTATGGCTGGGCTATGGTAAGCGCACGCGCTGTCCAGTCCGTCCGGGGTGATGAAAGGACGGCGCGCGGGCCCATAACCCACCCGTACCCACGTCACTTCGTTGTTGGGCCAACCACCGGAGCAGATGTGACTTGTCGTCAGTGGTCGGCCTGACGGAATACCCTTTTGGGTACCCTCACCTCTCGACATCCTGGGACGTCGGTCGCCGTCGCGCGGTTAGCCACACTGCGGGTGACGGACAATTCCCCGGTCCGATCACCCGCGGCCTCGGCTAGGGCGGCATTAGGCGCAGATACTCGCGCCTGCGCCGCCCGAGTCGCCGGCGGCGGAACGTGTCGCCGAATAGGATCTCTACTCGCACACGATCCGCCGCCTCCTTCCGTGAGATAACGGCCTCACAGAAGGCGGCGACCGCGTTCCAGTTCCTGACGCTGACGAGCATCTCCTTGGCGATGGTCGGCAGCGCCAGGTCGGCACCGATAACCGCGACGAGTTCACGGCGCTCTCCCTCCCACGCAGCACACTCAGAACGTATTAGCCTAGAAGATTTCTTCCTTAACCCGCCTTTTGTTATAAAAAAACTGCCAGGTAAAAGGCAGCGGTCTTGTCACAGTTACTGACGTTGTCGACGATGCCATAATTAACTATGGTCACCAATAGCAATACTGTATACTATAAATAGCTAACTATAGAAGCTATAGAAGCCTCAGTAATATATATTTTTCCACAGCATCAGTCCGTCCAGCGTGTCATGTGTTGATGAAACAATGTGTCAGTTCTCCGTGTCAGCACGGAGCACCATGTTCTGAAGGTTGGAACAGAGCGCTTTGTGACTGTTCTATGACAAGTTATGGTGGACCTACATGTGGTAGAGGTAAGTCTTAAACGTATTATATTTGCATTTCTCAATTAGATAACGCAGCGGAGCATGAACTCCCCCACTAAGTGAACCAACGACATTTTAAAACTCTTAAAGAAGCGTTGGGTGCAAGTGACAGAATGTCATTCTCGGGGAGAGGCCTGCTTTCAATAGTGGACGTCTACGGGTTGATGGACGGATATCCTTCTTCAATTAAGGTACTTAGGAATGTTTTTTTTTCGGAATGCTTTTCCACATAATGCCAATCAGATAGGTTGATATTAAGTTTTCCAAATTTGCAAGGACCTTATTTGAAGACGCTCAATAGACGGAGTAAACGTCAAGATTTATTAAAATATTATGAAAGTAGTCGTATCGCCATACGACTGATATTACGGTAGGTTAAGCACGGCACCTATCACCGCGGGTTCGTTCCGTGACGAATTTAGCCATCAAATTCTACAGGATATGTCACAATGTTTGCCCCCGAGAATAAATGTACCTCTTGGTATACCAAATTTTTTACTTTTGTTTCCAGTATATACTAAAAATAAATATTTTGTTTGATAGCATTTTAAAATAGGTATGTTTTGGTTTTAAATATTCTTGTAATATGTATTACTTTATCGCCGTCGATAAAAACCTGAGTGTAGGGTCCGAACTTGAATCCTAAGCATTTGCTATTTTTTAGGGTAATGGAAAATACCAACAGAATTTGATGAATGTTATACATTTTTGTGATAACTTTTTTTTTTGGCGTGGGTTGCAGTCGGCGCTCTCCTCGCACCACTCCATCCGGGGCGATAAAGGGGCGTAAGCACGCGCACCCGCATCCCATTCGCGATGCACGTCGCCTTCGTCGTTGGGCCGACCACCGGAGCAGGGTGACTTAACGTCAGTGGTCCGCCCGACGGTATACCCCCTATTTGGGGTACCCTCCCATAACATTTTTGTGATATGGACGTGATTTGATTTTGTTTCTTGTACTTACTTATTCTTTACTGATAAATATCTCAGTTTTAGTAACGAGTTTGTTGCAGTAGCTGGAAATTTGCCTATGGTGTCACAACCAGGCGAAATAGTATAGTGTTTGCTTTTCTTGTTAGTATTTTTGGCTACATGTGAAATGCATTCAAACATATAGTTAGTGGTAATTGTAATGGTCGGGTGACTTAACATAAACTTTTCAGTGTACAATATCCAATAAGTCTTTAAAGCACCCAAAAAAGCTGCTATATAATCAATATATATCAATAATATAACTATCATCTTATTTTCAGAGGCTCCAACGATTTACATGAACGGCAGTCAACACTTGACCGCAGCGCTGGGACTTGAACATATAACACAGACAGAAGAATTGCTGCTCCGCTTTCGTACAAACCGAGCTGGTCTTCTTCTGCGCACCGCTTCGGAGCATTCTGCTGATAGAATAGAACTAGCCGTCGCAGCTGGAAGAGTGCGGGCCAGCGTAAGATTGGGAGATAGAGAGAAGGTGGGTGTTATTTTTTACTTTTTCTAAATACCTACTTTACCTAATAGAACATTGAGTGCATGTACTAGGCAAATAAGCAGCATCACTAAGTAAAAGGTGTTGGCATCTTATAATCTTTAGTCATAATACGTTAGAGTACGTTTATGGTCATCCCAATTTGCCTTTTTAAATGATATCAGTAACTCTCATTCCAGCTAAAAACTTCATCTTGAAGTTTTTGCAATTATCGTTTGGCGGTCGGTTAAGAATGCAATGTGTTATAACTCCTTACTTTCACATGGGAAGCCTTGCATTGAACTGAGGTATCACTAAAAGAATGAGTACTAGCAGAAATTTATAATACTAACTGCAATCGCTAATCCACCTCCCAAGCATTGATGATTAAGACATCGTTCACTTTTGGGAGGCTAACAGCACACAATAGCTGAAAGGATGATGAATGGACGATTATTGGTTTTCAGAACCTTTTAGCAGGAGCAAATGTAGCAGACGATACATGGCATACAATCCGGTTCTCACGTCGAGCATCGAATCTCAAACTGCAAGTAGACGGCGGTCAGCCCGTGCGCGGTATGTTATGTACGTATGCACGGGGCACCTCCCGCACTACTTTTGTTTTCACCCCTGTGTAGACGACTACAAGGTTGGTTTTGGTTTGGCTGCGGTGTGCACGTGCCTTTGCGGTGATGGGATTAATACTGGCATACTATACATTACTGACCACTCTCTACATATAAAATGAACTATTCTGTTTGATGCATCACTTGCAGTCTAATTTGAACCGATACCTTTTTATATACTTGTATAACGATGAAATACCGTACATATCCTAATGGCTTTCGTTATTACTAATCTGTAAAACAATTCAATAGATATCAATAAAATTTTCTAAATTTATACGGTTGATTCCAGATTGAATTATTTTGATGGCTAATCAGAAACGTAATGTAACGTTTTTAAATTACTAGTTGAATTCAAACTATGCAAATATTTAGAAACAATGATTGGTGAAGTTTAGGAAATACTTTTAAAGCTGCTTCACAAATACATTCTTGAGCTCTTACTCGACGGTATAAAAGAATTTTGAGGTTATTATTCATAATATATATACTCACATTGCCAAAAATTGTAATATTGCCTTTGGCGTTTTAATTTGATTGTGGAAGGCTCTGTATGAGTTAGTTAGATAGAAAGAGTATCTGCCTTTTCTACAGTGTTATTTGAGGATGAATAAAAAAAACACACATAATAATAGTTTTCAATTTAAAATCCAAATAAAAACATTTAAATATTACGCAGAACATTCGAGCATATGAAACAAGAATATACTGTCTACATGAATACATAAGTTGTGTTTACTATGAACTATACTATCTATTAAATAAATAACGGCAACGCAGTCAAACCAAATATAGAACATAAGAAAGAAGTTTGAATTAACTTGTTATACAAGTGCATTCAAATTTGATACTTTTCTATATCTTCAGAAAAGTATTTAACTGTTAGACGTCCTATTAGTTGTAGATTAGATGCTTATTTTACGTTGTTTGATAGCTGGCACTGTGATTCACCCTTCTGTTGGTTGCTATTGTTTTTTAATTCATTTATATTCATTTCTTCTTGTAGTATCCTATGAGCAAGTGCTTAGTCTTGTTTAAATATAAACGCTGCTCTGAGGAAAATTGGCAATTTTTATTTATTTTCTGTTTAACTATATAATATTTGAATCATATTAATTGCTAAATTTTATGATAGCAATAATTAAGAAATAAGAGTATAGATTTTTACCAAAAATTTAGAATTTTGAGTACATTTTTAAAAGAGCAGCGTTTATTTAGATTTAAATTTACGCAATACAAAATTATTATTTATGAACTAATTTCTAATAAATAACTAAATAAATAATAAAGAATACACATTAAACTCTTTCTATGGACAGGTATAGTAACAAAGTAAGCCTTTTTCTTATAACTATTTTTCTAGCTATGATCTTATTAAAACGTGTGTAATACTGGAATGGACCCGAAGTGCTTAGTTGTTAAGAATTTTGATATCTTACGCTAGTTCATTTATCTCTAGAAGGATAGACTAGGTGATTAAAAATATTGGAAATAACTATAAAATTGCTATGCATTATCTTTTAGCAGTTGATTGTCTTTCTAAATCATCGGCATCAACATCTATCTGAGCTTGACTATCACGTAAACTTGCAGATTTAAATGTAAATAACTTTAATGGCTGTTAATAAAATTCTATGAGAGTTTACGTTGCTAAATTATTTTTAGTTTGAAGTCAATGTTGTGGTTAGGTGTATTTTTAAACTCTAACATTATATGATTCTATAATATCAGTTTATTTTCCAGCTGAGACAATTTTAGGGAAAGCATCAACCTTAGAAATATCGACGCTACATTTAGGAGGGCTGTTTCATCCAGAAGAAGAAATTCAAATGACATCAACGTTACCAAACTTTGTGGGATATCTGCAAAAATTTGTTTTCAACGGTATCCGGTACATTGACATGGCTAAAACTCTTGGTATTGGAAGTAATGATGACAGCAACAACATTCACGATACGTCTAATCTAATATTCACTGGCAAATTTGTTAAGCCGGATTCATTAAATGTTTACAAATCAGTTACATTCAAATCCAAGCACACCTACGTTGGTTTACCATTATTGAAAGCTTATGCAAATACTTATTTGGACTTTTATTTTCGAACCACTGAAATGGATGGATTATTATTTTACAATGGTGGAAAAAAACAAGACTTTATAGCGATTGAATTAGTAAATGGCCATATACACTGTGTCTTTAATCTTGGTGATGGAGTGGTAACAATGAAAGATAAATTGAAGAATTTTTTGAATGATAACCGATGGCATACTGTGTCCGTAAGAAGGCCAACACCTAAGATTCATACATTACAAGTTGATGATGACTTAGAAATGCATACTACGAGTAAGTCATTATGCTTATTATCATTTTTTCAGCGTTTGTAACATATTGTGGTGTTGGTCATGCTCACATAAGGATCTACTTGCGGTAGCTGCGTGGAGCGGGTCTCTCCCTTCCCTCCATAGTGGTTGAGGGGAGTGATGGCTGCTCTAGTAGTTAACTCGTGATCGGGTGCCGCTTGTGGGATCTGGTCCAGCCATAATCGTTTAAATTATATTAAGTGTCTTGCGGTTCGAAGGGCATCATACTGGAGCTAGTTCTTACAAAACATGTACACAATTGTAAACTAGCAAAAAAAAAAAAAAATTAAAAGTAATGACAAGCCCGCTGAGTTTCTTGCCGGATCTTCAGTAGCTGTCGCGTTCCGATCCGGTGGTAGTATATTTTTTTTTGGAAATTGTAAACCTGACAATATGTAAGTGCCCTCTCAGGGTTTATGCATAATAAAATAATTTGAATTTGAATTTGAAAGTTATGTGCTTTTAAGATTATACTCCTAACTTTATTAAGAACTAAAGTAAACCATAATTCTTTAACGAGTAGCTTTCTTTCTGTAAAACAGATAGCAATGTAAGTTTCTAAATTTAATTCTATATTATCCTATTTTCCAGGTTCGAATTTAATGTTGGAGCTAGACAGTGTGCTGTACGTGGGTGGAGTGCCTAAGGATATGTATACGAGCTTACCGGTAGGCATCCTATCTAGACAAGGATTTGAAGGTTGTATGTCTAGTTTAGATCTACCTGGAGAATCACCATCCTTGATGGATGACGCTGTAGTTCCTAGTTCTTCGCTGGGTTCTGGATGTGAAGGTAAATATCTTGCCTAATAAAAATTTACGCTACTATTACACTAAGGAATTAAAACCAACGATGCAAGAACATTCATAAGAATAGATTTAAAATATTTCAAGTAATTAATAATATTTACTTTCCTTCGGGCATCATAAGAAATGAATAAGAGATATAAACAGACAACGTCATTGTAGGAGGTGATAAACTTGCTCTAATCTAATAATGATGCGCTCTTAGCGTACATCAGTATCTAGTTATAAAGAAAGCTCGTTTCATACGTATCTGTACGCCCGATACGTGAACATCAGTAAAAAATTTTCTTTCCCAATTATCGGTTATCGGTACTTCGAGCGATAGAGCCTATCCTTTGCCACTTCAGCGTGTTAATTCTTCGTTCTATGTCGCCTAAGTTCTTGTATTGATTACCGTATTTCACATCCTATCTCGCAGAGAAATCCCTGGCAGTTTTATCACTGAGTGAGTTTACACTTAATTATGAGAGCGATATTCTGCCTTAGTGGTAAAGAATCTCTGTATAATTGTTGTGTCAATCACAACAAGGAAAATTATTACTATTAAAATAACTATAAAATTTATTCATTCATTCATTTCAGCCTATTGCCGTCCACTGCTGGACGTAGGCCTCCCTCATGTTGCGCCACAATGTGCGGTACTGTGCCGCCTGCATCCAACGACACCCAGCAACTTTCAATAGGTCATCGGTCCACCTAGTCGTCCTACACTGCGTCGTCCGATACGTGGTCGCCACTCGGGAACCTTTCTTCTATATAAACTATAAAATTATTATATTATATAACTATGAAATTATTGAATTATTACTAATAATTTTATAGTTATTTTAATAGTAATAATTTTTCTTGTTGTGATGGAGTAAGAATACTGTTCACTACTCCCTCTCTTGCTTGTTGTAAAAGACGAATAAGAGATTAAATGTGCATATAACATATATGAAAGAGGAAAACTCGAAATAAAAGCCTATACCAACACGTTTGATAAGTGTAGTATAGTAGATCAATGTTTCTCTTGTTGTGGAGGAGGCTCGGGCCCAACAGGACGTGCATGAGCTAATAATAATGATGATTAGTCATCATCATCATCATTTCAGCCTATTGCCGTCCACTGCTGGACGTAGGCCTCCCTCATATTGCGCCACAATGTGCGGTCCTGTGCCGCCTGCATCCAACGACGCCCAGCAACTTTCACTAGGTCGTCGGTCCACCTAGTGGGGGGGCGTCCTACACTGCGTCGTCCGATGCGTGGTCGCCACTCGAGAACCTTTCTTCCCCAGCGGTTGTCGGTTCGTCGAGCGATGTGGCCTGCCCATTGCCACTTCAGCGTGCTAATTCTTCGTGCTATGTCGGTTACACCCGTTCTTCTGCGGATTTCTGTACTCCGGATTCTATCTCGCAGAGAAATCCCGAGCATAGCCCGTTCCATAGCACGCTGAGCGACTTTGAGCCTTGATATGAGGCCTACATTTAGGGACCACGTTTCCGTGCCGTAAGTCATCACTGGTAACACACACTGGTCGTAGACCTGTGTTTTCAGACACTGAGGTATGTTGGACGAGAAGATCCTCTTAAGTTTCCCGAACGCTGCCCAACCGAGTTGGATTCGTCGGCTGATCTCTTTCTCGAAATTGGATCTACCTAACTGGACTGTTTGTCCTAGGTAAACATAGTGATTGACAACTTCGAGAATCGCATTGCCAACTAGGACCGGTACAGGAATGACATGGGTATTTGACATGACTTTCGTCTTGTCCATGTTCATTCGTAGACCCACTAGTTGGGATACCCTGCTGAGATCATTGAGCATAGTGCCAAGGTCCTCCATGGATTCTGCCATAACGACGATATCGTCTGCGAATCGAAGGTGAGTGATGTATTCGCCGTTAATGTTGATGCCGAGTCCAGTCCAGTCTAAGAGCTTGAAGACATCTTCCAGTGCAGTGGTGAACAGTTTCGGAGAGATGACATCTCCCTGTCTCACGCCTTTCTGCAACTGGATCGGTTTCGTACTCTTATCCCGGATACGGACTGACATTGTGGCGTTCCTATACAAACACTTCAGCACTTCGATATAGCGATGGTCGATTTGGCACCGCTGAAGGGACTGCAGCACCGCCCAAGTTTCGACTGAATCAAAGGCTTTCTCATAGTCCACAAACGCTAAGCACAGGGGCCGATTATACTCCTCGGTCTTTTGTATAATCTGCCGAAGCGTGAGGATATGGTCTATGGTGCTATAGCCTTTTCGGAAGCCGGCTTGTTCGGGCGGCTGGAAGTCATCGAGCTTGCGCGTGAGTCGATTGGTAATGACCCTCGAAAACAACTTATAAACATGGCTCAGGAGTGAGATGGGTCTGTAGTTCTTTAAAAGAGCTTTGTCACCCTTCTTGAAGAACAGCACCACCACACTCCTGGTCCACGACTCTGGAACGTCGCCCCCGAGGATAACGGAATTAAATAGCTTTAGATGATTAGTAATACATAATATTAATTCTCATTGGTTATGTTTTTCAGGGCCTACGAAATGTACACATAATGCGTGTGCTAATAAAGGTGTATGTGTACAACAATGGAATACTTACGTTTGTGATTGTGATTTGACATCGTTCACCGGACCAACATGTTATGATGGTATGTGTTTTATTCTTCTTCTTTTTTTGTTTTGGCAATAAGATACAATACAGCTATTGCTGCCAGTGTCAAGTTATATTATTCTTCTTAATACGTCTTCAGTCGTCTTTACTCTCTTCATATTAGGCTTAGTCGCTTACATTGATTGGGTGCTGACAACCAAATCAATAATTTCTCTGGGAATTTTGCGGTACATTAAAATGCACGCATATCTCTATTAAATTATATTATATATTCTATGAAGTATAGGACTTCAGAATTTTCTTTTCATTACTTAAAATACTAGCAAAATGATTCAGTATAATACTATAAAACACCAAGGTAATAAATAAAATTTAAAAGCACATTCGTAGTAGTAGGCTGGTATTAAAAATTATAAGTTAATTTTGACCCTTTTAGAGGGATTCCACATAAGTTTTCTATTTGATATGCTTGTTTTAGAATCGATTGCTTATGAATTTGGACCTGGCAAAGGGACAATGACATACACGTTTCCACCGGACTCTGTGGCGGACACAGAGACAGATAAAGTGGCGCTTGGTTTTGTGACAAGTAAGGCAGACGCTGTGCTGTTGAGAATAGAGTCTTCTAATACTCAGGATTACATGCAGATGGAAATTGTGAGTATACAAAATTAGTATAAGTAAATGCTTACTACTAACAATATTAATTATTTATTACATTAACATTCTAATTCTATTTAATAGTGACAAGAAAGTCGATGTCGTGAGTAAAATCTTTCACGTTACAAGGTATTAATTAATTCGGGGAGTTGAAGAAAAAATAGATACTTATTAATACGTTTTTATTAGCTTCAGACGTATGTATGTTGGTATGTAACGGAATATTTGAACATGATTTTGACCTCCTTCAAAACGTCGGATTAACTCGAAATTTGGCATACTTATTAAGGACCGATGACAATTCAATATTTTAAACAGTTTGACCAGTTATCCTTACTAGGATAATCAGGATTAGCGAAAATTCGACTAAAAATGAAAAATAAATAATAGTTCAAAAAAACTAAAAAAATACGCTTTTAAAGAAAATCGAAATAGAAAATAAATTTTTAAAAATTTGAATTAAGAATGTGTATATAAGAAAAAAATATTTTTTATTGTAAAAAAAGCGTGGGGTGCTTTTTAAGATATCAAAATGATAATCCTTCTACTTATATCTGTTAATAAAATATTTATAACTATTGACAACATGTACCCGACGCTTTTATTACAATAAAAAATATTTTTTCTTAACACTATTCTTAATTCAAATTTTTAAAAATTCTTATTCTATTTTTTAGTTGGATTTTCTTTAAAAGCGTATTTTTTTAGTTTTTTGAACTATTATTTATTGTAATAAAATTTCAAAACCTATCGAATTTCTTCATTAAATTCAGTCATTTTGATAGAAAGAAAGACACATGAAAAAAATAGCGCTGAACAATATTTTCTAATTTTTTCTTTTTTTGAAATGTTACCTATTTGTTGATATCGAAACCAGGCAGTTACAAAAAGTACTGCCAAAGAGATTTCATTAAAAGTCTATACAGACTATATGCAAAATGACTTTTCGATGTATTATTTCACTATTTATTTATATGTATCATCATCACGCTATCATCTTTTGAAAGAATAATGGCTTCGCTTCTAAAAGACGTTTTGCAATTACATGCAGGGCGTAGATTTTTTAACTAAGTAATATTAATGAAATGCTTTTCCTCTGCATTAATTAATATCAATTCTCATAAAATAAATTAAAAGCATACCTAAAATACACGTGAATATAATATAAAACCGCCATATGTAACTCTTTCATTATCGTCATAGTTTTTAAAAGCCGTTTCACATTCACCATAAATATATCGTCATAAATAATTTTTACTATTTCATAATTTTCAAGTTTTCATGTTTTTAAGTTGTATAACACACGCAAAACGTCAATATTACTACTAAGAGAAAAGAAGAAGTATCCTTAGGTTATTTGTTATTAACGAGATATTAATTAAACAAAAAAATTATTTATTTTTTTATTTACAATGTGTAGTGCTCGCGTAAACATTAGATATCATTAAACAAAAAAAACTTTAGTTTATAGGCATGCGGATACGTTAAAGAATGATGTGATTCGGCATAGCATTATTCGGATATCCTAGCTGACGCAAATAGTGAACTGCCTTTGAAATAGATTGAATTTTGCCGTTAAGAAATTATCATTTAAAAGTCTCGGAGTCTAATATTGAATGTAATAATGATTTTTCTGCTTATTAGATTCGAGGCAACCTCTTCATAGTATACAACGTTGGTGCCGGTGATCACCCTGTCGGTGATGAAACAGCCAGAGTTGACGATGGGGCATACCATGTAGCTAGGTTTACAAGAAACGGAAGTAAAGCTTTGTTGCAGTTGGATAATTATGCTGTCATCATCAGACATCCCCAGGGTTAGTTTCATCCACATCCTCATCCCATCTCACTGGATGGGAAAAAACCATAATCACCATTCGTGGCTAGCAGGTAGATATAGTTTATAATTTTTCAATAGAGTGCTGCCACCTATTTCTCAATGATCTATCAGCCAGTCTTTACACGACTTCTTACGGTAAGAAAGGCATGACACGTGGTATTCTTAATCATACTTAACACACACGCGAAATCTAATACATGTTAACTATTTCCTTATGGTAAGTGGTAATTTAGTGTGAAATGGCTTAAGACTAAGTTAACTAACATAAATACTTATGTGAATCAACTTAGTCTTAGGCTTCTTTTATTTCCGTATGGTGATGGAGTAAGAACACAATTCACCACTCCCTCTCCTGCCCTTTGATGTCGTAAAAGATGACTAAGGGCTATTAAGAGCAGATAACATCAGAAGCAAAACTTTACATTACGCTCACGGTTATGCTCACTAAAATGTTTGCTTGCGGTATCTACGAGGAACGGGTCACTACCTTCCCTCCATTGTTGTTGAAGGGAGTGATGGCTGTTCTATTGGTTAACTCGTGATCGTGTATCGCTTGTGGGCTTGGATCCAGCTAAAATCTTTTGTATTATATTTGAGCCCATCCCGTATCTTGCCCGTAGATGTCGTAAAAGACGACTAAGGGATACATTGGGCATATAACAACTATGCAAGAAAAGAAAAATTTGAAATAAAACCCTATAAGTACCCGTCTGACCAGCGTGGTATAGTAGGTCAATTTTCTTCTCATTATGGAGGTGACTCGAGCCCAGCAGTAGGCCGTATTTGAGCTGTGATTGATAACATATGAATAATAAAGTGAATTATAACTATTGCAGGTGGTCAACAATCAACAATTTTCAACAGTATGTCTACCATCACGGTGGGTGGTACAGTGGGTGGAACTCGTACTTTCAGCGGTGTTATCGCGGGGCTGGTCGTGAACAGCGTTCGTGTGCTCGATCTGGCTGCTGCCGGAGATGCGGCTGTTTCTGTTAGAGGAGATGCCAGAAGAGCACATACACCATTAGACAGAGATATCAATAGAATGCAACAGGTCAGTAGAAGCCCATTGGAATTTATTACCAGATGGAGTCTAGATGGCACTATAAAGGATTTAGTCTGTCACCCGCCGAAAGGCTGACCGCGCAATGGGGTCTGATGTCCCCAGGAGGGGACGTCGTGAGGAGTGGTTACCCCGCGACCGGGGTGTTCCGTCGGGCCAATCACTAACGACTAGGAGCTCTGCGCACCGGTGGTCGGCGGCGACGAAGGCGACGTGCTACGGGTGGGTCATAGGGCCGCGCGGCGTCCCCTGTCGCCCGGAACGTAGCCGGGCGCCAAGTGCACTGACCATGGAAAAAAAAAGATCGCACTGTAATTAATAATTAAGTAAGGTATATGCCATGTCGTGATGGAGTACAAGTAAAATATAATTTTTCTCCCATCACTGTGGTTATAGTCAAAGATAATTAAAAATGTAGACAGTTGATAAGAGAAGGTTAATATTACTGCAATAAGACAAACTTGAAATATAACTGTATATCTACTCGCTGCAGAATTAGTTATTACATTATGATCTGCATTTTGATACATTGCCAGTACAAAAAGTAAAATATTGTTTATGAAAAAATTATAGGTGGAGACATCTTAGTCCAACCGTGACCATGAACGCTGAAAAGTGTTCAAAATATCGGGTAATCAAATATCAAATACGCGATTAAATCCGTAAAAATTGTTTTATTTACAACTATCAGCGCCCCTAGCAGTTCCACTTCCCGTGGAAATATCGGGATAAATTACAAGCTATGTGTTAGTCTGATATGTAAGCTATATTATTGTGAAGTTTCATCAAAATCTATTCAGTAGTTTTTGCGTGAAAAAGCAACAAACATCTTCACATCCTCACATACTCACAAACTTTCGCGTTTATAACATTAATAAGGATGTGTATTATTCGCATAAATATTAGAAAGAAAATAGCGATTAGCGATTTTTATTTGGATTAGGTTGGTAATATTTGTAACCGTCATCACTAGTTATATTTTAAACTAGCAACCCGCCCTCGCTTCGCTTCGGTTATAGGTTATAGTCGTTTTACCCACGTAATTCCCGTTCCCGTGGGAATACCGGGATAAAATATAGCCTAGTTTACGCCCTGATATTATAGCTTTCCATTGGTGAAAGAATTTTTGAAATTGGTCCAGCCGTTTTGAAGATTATCCGGAACAAACAGATAGATAGACAGATAAAAATTTTTTAATTGCTATTTTAGTTTAGGCATAGGTGTCGTGCAAATAACCGTGTGAGTATGAAAAAAGCCTATTATTTTGACATTACAAACAGACACCCCAATTTTATTTATTGGTATAGATTTTATTCATGAACAATTTCTTGATAACTAATCATTTTCTTTCTAAAGTAAGAAACGTTTAAGTTAATAGTTATATTATTCATTACAATTCGCATTCAATCAAGTAAGAGCAAACTATACAAGCCTCTGAGGAATTGTCAAAATATTCACATAAAATAATTGTTTAAAAATATTTTATTACAGACACCACCATCAGGCTACGGAGGCCCTGGGGTCTTAGACGAGCTTGTATACTCGGGCGCTGGTTCAGGTTGTAGAGATGATGATGAAGACGCTTGCGTATTACCTGACGCTGGGTCCGGCGACGATCTAATTACTCCGGTTTATGTGCCGTCTACAAGACGTCCCCCTTCCAGGCTACATAAGGTAAATAATAAAATATAAATTTCATTTAATGTAAATGTACGTGATATTCTTATTAATTAACTAATATTAGCATCAAATTGACCGAAGAGTTGCTTCAAATAGTCAGTGGGACTTTAAATAAATTTAGTTGTGGATTAAATCACACAAATCCTCCAATATTTAGTGAAAGAGCACTCGATTTATTATTTACATATAGAAAATAATAATTTGTTAGGCTTATATAACCGTACCGTAGTTGCAATAAATATTAGGTCTTTACCAATGAAATTGCCGCTATGTATAAAAAAAGTTAAAAGATTTTTTTTTTTCTTGTATTTTTTATTTGTATTAATCGAAGTAATCACCCATGCAATCAATGCATCTTTGTCAACGCAGCGGCAGTTTATTGATGCCCTTCTTAAAGAAATCAGCTGGATGGGAGGCAACAATATCTTCAAAGGTATTTTGTACTGCCTCTCGGGTATTGAATTTCTTTCCCGCCAAAAAGTTATTCAAATCCAAATTCTGGAAAAGAAGTAGTCTGTAGGCGCGAGGTCTGGTGAGTATGACGGATGACGGAGAGCTTCCAACCCCAGTTCTTGCAACTTGGAGACCGTCTGCTGTGCAGTATGAGGTCGCGCATTGTCGTGCAGGAGCAGCGGAGACGAGCGATTGACCAATGCTGGTTGGAGGTGTGCCAGCTTCTCCATCACTGTGTTCAGTTCTTCACAGTACACATCTGCAGTAATGTTCACCCCGTTTGGTAAGAAGCTGTGATGAATCACACCGGTGCCAGACCACCAAACAGTGACCATCACTTTTCTAGGGGTAAGTTTTCGTTTAGGGCATTGTTTAGGTGCTGAATCAGGATCCAACCAACTTGCTGAGCGCTTGCGGTTATCAAACAGAATCCATTTTTCATCGCAAGTAACAATGTGTTTCAAAATTCCTTCATTTGTGTGTCTGTTGAGCAATGCAAGGCATGTCTCGACGCAGTGGCCCGAAGGGAAGTAATCCGGCGGTGGAGGGAAGATCTAGAGTCTCCCGTAGCAGGGCGGGGGACTGTGGAGGTGGTCACGCCATATCTCCACGGCACGGCAGCCTTACATTTAGGATGGTGCAGGTGCTTACCGGACATGGGGTCTTCGGTAAGTACCTGCATAAAATTGGAAGAGAAGAGGCCCCAGGATGCCATGATTGTGGTGCGCTAATCGACGATGCGCGCCATACACTGGAAGTATGCCCCGCCTGGGGGCCTCAGCGCCACGTCCTGTCAACGGAGATAGGAACAACGGACCTGTCGTTGCCGACCATCATCTCCAAGATGCTCGGCAGCGACAGCTGTTTTGTCGTCGATGGCCTCCTTCTGTGAGGCTGTCATGACAAGGAAGGAGGCCGCGGAGCGTGCCCGCGAGGCGCTTGCGTCTGCTGACTCGCTCCGCCGGCGGCGACCAGAGAGGAGAAGACACCGTTATGCGCTTCTTCTCCCACCGCCCTGAATGATGACAGGACGTGGCCAGACGGCCAAGCGTTGGGGTGTCGGGGATAGAATGTCATCAGATGATCTCTCTGGCACCCCGTAAAAGCGCGGAAGGGGCCGCTGTGGTTTTAGTGGGTATTTCGGCCATATTTGTGGCCGGCGAGTCCCACACACACTCCCGCCTGTAACCGGCAGGGGACTAGTGTGCGTAAATGCATTTCCACAGCGTGAACAAAAAAAAAAAAAGCATGTCTCGATGCGTACTTCGCGCTGGCGATCATAGAGTTCGTGGGGCAGCCATTTGTCAAGCTTTCTTACCTTGCCAATTTGACGCAAATGGACCAATATTGTTTTGACGCTAACGTCGAAAGCTGCTGCTAATTCAGCCGTAGATTGTGTATCATCGGCTTCCACAATCACCTTTAATTCGTCATTGTCGACCAAAGTCTTCGGACGACCGCGAGGTTCATTTTTCAGGTCGAAATTTCCAGAACGGAAGCGAGTAAACTCATAACAGGCGGTGCGTTGGTTTGTAGTGTTAGCTCCGTAAACGTCGTTGATGTTGGGTGCCGCTTGTGCCGCGTTGCTGCCACGACGATACTCGTATTCCATAATTACTCGAATTTTTAACGTATCCATGATGACGAAAAAGATTGAAATGCGATGAAAACGTAACACTAATCAATAAACAAATGACTACTTGTGGAAAATGAATTCCATGTTTTAAAATAAAATTAATTTGAAATTAGAATTCTTAGCCAAACAAAAATTATTTTGATTTGAAATGGCCAGTACTGCAGAACGGCAATTACATAGGCAAAGACCTATTATATCTATTTTTTTGTCTAAATTTACAATCTTGATATATGGTGAACTTTTTAGGGGGAGCCTAGTGGAAAATTAATGAAACCGTGCGATGATGAGGACTGTATAGAAGGATCGGGTGCCAACGTTGATGATATTACAGAACCGGAACATCCCATGACGACGTAAGTTGATATTAATTATCACGCCGTTTCAGTCCATATAATTTGTTTGTTATTTTCTTTATGACGGATTTGTATACATCTGGAATGGCCGTCAGCGAAAAACTTTTCTACTGCTATGCGGTTTGTTTAATTTTTAACTTTTTTAAACTTGCCTATTAGGTATTGAATCAAATTTGACATATTGCTTTATCATATTGTATTATTCTTCTGTCTTATAATTTTTAATCTTTATAATCTATTAGGATTGGTCTTATAGTGTAATCATTTCCTATAAAATATATATTTATTATGCAACGAGAACCATTTTCCTGTTATAATCTAAAGAAATTAATATTTTCTAGGATTCAATTAGAAAACAGAGTAATATTATTTTAATACATTAAATATTATTTGAGGGGATTGACTCCCCTCGTTAACTGTCCAAATATTTTCTGATAATAAGTAGTACTGCCAAGCGGAGCCCTACCGTATTTATAAAAACATTTCTCTCTTAAACATACAGCTTTTATAGCTTTTTTCCGCTGCAGCAGGTGGTAATAATATTTATGAACAATACTGTCGTTGGTTTGAAGTTAAAGATAGATAGATCTATAGATCTTCCCATAGAAGCGCAGCTGGTCTCGTTACACTAAATAATATTTATATAATTATCTCAAAACCCTTGACAACAAAAACGCATAACCTATTTCAGATCTGGTGCGAGCAGTACCCATAGTATGACCTCGCCAACTGCCATTATCGTATCTACAGAGCACGTGGACAAGAGTCTAGAAGGTTCGACAGCAGGAGCGACTGGGGCCAGTGAAACTACGAGAAGTAACACCGACTCTCATACGTTTCCCGACCATGACAATATGCATGCAGGCACTGTTGATTCTGCTACAGTTCCTGAAAGAAGAACTACACCGACAGATGGTAAAAATCATATAATTTATAGTATTATTTAGTACTCATTGGTCATCTACATATTCTATTGTTCTTACCTAACTATTGTTTAGATGAAATGCAGATTAGATTACGAACTAGTATTATTCATGTGGCTCTGTGTTATTATTGAAATTGAAAATATTGTAACTGGCTCATTATGAAAATGAATATTAAATAATTTCATAAATCTAATTAGCTTTTAGGATTAAAAGTGGTCATCGTCCCATAATACGAAATAAGCCGTTATATTATAGTACTGCAAAGTGTAGAAGAAATTAAAGTAAATTAAAATAACGTGTTTACAGATCATTCACACACCAGATCAAACTATCAATTCACTCCAACACTGACAGGGAAACATGTACCAGACGAACCAACACACACTACTGAAGAAGACACAAATCATATACCAGAATATGAGGATCGCCATGAGAACGAAATAGAAGCTCGAACTCCAACTTATGAAACGGAGAGTGAGCAAGATAGAATACCGGGAAGAGTTCACCCAGAGTATAATGGTTATGATGTCACGCCTAAATGGTATCATCCGAAGACTACGGATAATAGAGTGGTACCTCCTGAATCTGAGTTTTTTGCGACTATTGTTGGTAAGTATTTCTGATTCCTATCGATACTTATAGTAGCGTCTCACTTAATTTCGATAATAGCGAGGACCAGCCAGCACAAATATTAAAATGGGGATAGGATTAAACTCGGCATTAAATACATAATAGAAATTTTTTCGTCATATCATTATCATTAGAACCATTGTTTAGATTAAACCTCATATTAAATCCCTAAATACAAAGATCAAAATCATTTTATTAGAGTTGTTACCGAATTAAATTTCAAAATACAAAATTGGACCCAAACCTGAGATGGTGCTACACTTTGAGAATAAAGTTTTAAATAGAAAATATGATGCAAATCATAATTAATAGAGTCACTATTGGTATCAAATCCGACATCAAACTTCTAACTAAATACACAATTTGATTCAAGTCATATTATGAGAGCAATGGGATAGGATGGTTTTATTAAATATTTCCCTTTTCAGGCATAGTGGCATCGGTGTTAATAGCTATCATACTGATAGTGATAATTGTGCTCAAGTATATAGTGTTCAAATTTGACCCCTCGTACAAGGTGAATGAAGATAAGAATTATCAGCAGGGTGCCAGTGCAGCGTTGTTGGGCAATCAGGTAATTGGATTTCAACAAAAATTTCGTATTTATTCGTAGTATTGTAATACATTCCTACTATTGGATTTCTTATAACTCAAGATCACCCTCAATAACACATAAGGAAACATTGCCGTGTGGTAGTGGATAGGGATACTACAAAGTCTTATATTGCTAGTGGGTGTCGTAAAGGACGATTCAGCCCTTTACTTCGCTCAGGCCAAGTCATCTGATGCTGTCTGGTCAACATTTACAGTCCCAAAAAGAATTCACATCAGTCAGGTGGCCGGCCATAAACCTATTACCGATAACTATTACCATGGACGAAGAGTATATATTGCATCGATCCCAAGTAAATAGGATAAGAGCAGAATGGTGATGATGATGAACAGATAAGGAAACTACATTTATCTGGTGTTTTAATTTAAAATTTGTTAGTTGATTACAAAAGTCAGAGAAGCATTTTTTATCTCAAAAGATTAACATGCTTTACAGTATTTCACTTGACATTAAGTATTATAATGTGATCCTAGTTCTTAAAGCACATTAACCTCAAGTTTGCTTGTTGACCAAATATGCTACCAGAATACAACTCGCGTCACTAACTATGACGCACTGTTACTGTTTCATTATGACTTGATCGTACTCTATCCAGCCGTATGGGGTAAGCCCATAGAGTTTATAGAATGGTTTGGGGCCATAGAATTTGTCGTTTTTCACCTTCTGATTATTAAGTGGGCTACTGGTACCACTTCTGTAACTACCGTAAACAGGTACTGTGATAAGTTCAAATTGATTCCATTAGCCATCTTTTATAACACTCGTGGAAAAATCAAGAATGATGATGACATTATTAGTTCGTTTTTTTTTCAAAACATTGCGGTAACTATGGTTTACTAGCAACCCGCCCTCGCTTCGCTTCGGTTTCAGTCGTCTTACCCGCGTAATACCTATTCCCGTGGGAATACCGGGATAAAATATAGCCTATGTTACTCCCTGATATTATAGCGTAAGTGACTAGCGAAGTATTATAGTGAAAGAATTTGTGAAATCGGTTCGGTGGTTTAAGCGTGAAAGCGTAACGAACAAACAAACTTACTTTAGTATTTATAATATTAGTAAGGATATATTATTATCTACAGAGTACTCCACTCTGTAGATAATAATATATCCTAATACAAGTAATACTATAAAATACTAATACAAGTAATAACTTGTATTAGTATTTTCTAACTTTTACCCATTCACTTTTTCCATGTTACGAGTTAAAAAAAATTAATGCCCTTTTTTTTTAACCCACGACGCAAAAAGAGGGGTATGAGTTTGACGTCCAAATCTATCTGTGTGTGTGTGTGTCTATCTATGGCATCGTAGTTCTCAAATGGATGGACCGATTTCGAATAGTTTTTTTTTTCATTTGAAAGCCAGTTTCCTTGCGGTGGTTCTTAGTGGTGTTTGATTAATATCGGTCCAGCAGTGTAAGAGATCTTTTCCAAAATGATGGCGTATGATTACTCCATTAAGTGCTTCACGCGTACCAGCATAATAATTAAATGACAATTAATTGATAATTTCCGTAGAAGAGAACATAATATTTTTTTTTAATTATTTTTACCTATGAGTGTCATAAAAAATAGCTGTTATTTACTGGATCAGCAAAAGTATGGACCCGCTTGCCAAGTATGACAATTATGGTACTAACCCTCTTGGGCAAGCATCTGTCCGCCTATAACAGGAGCATCGGTAGATTAATCAATGGCCTTAGCCGAGACGTGACGGATTTCACGGGGTAACCAGACCGGGGATTAGTCCGTCATCCGCAGAGAGGCTGACCACGTGACGAGGACCGACATCCTGGACGTTGGAAGGAGAGGACACTCCGCAAGGTATTCCATCGGGCCGACCACGGAGGACAAGGCACTTGGTACTGGTGGTCGGCCCAACGGCGAGGCTACGATGGGCTATGAAGCCGCGTGCCGACCCTTCGTCGCCTCGGACGGAACTGGACGGCGGGAGCGCTGACCATAGTGCAACCCAAAAAATATTAATCAATGGGCTGGACCACTTACCCGATCTGCTTAGGTAATTTTATCTACATGAAGCAGTCAATAGCAAAAGATTGGATGATTTTTAAATGCATAACATGCTAACAGTTTTATAATTCGAAATGTGTTGTCAGTTAAAAGCAATATCAATATCAATGAGTTTGTATTTCAGGCTCACTCCAGCTACCAGAGCGGTGCATCCAGCGCTCCAGCTGGAGGCGCAGCTCGCAATTTGCAGCCCTTACCCCTCAATAGGAGCGCACCATCTGCACCTCTCGCGCCCTTACCACAACCCGTCAAACGAGATGGTATCAAAGAGTGGTATGTTTAAACAACAATAATAGATAGAGAGATCTAGTTCGGCAGTGATATTCATAACCTAATATACCGGTTGTACTCCCGATTTCTATATGGTGATGGATTACACAATGACTGTTAAAAATAAATTGATAATTTTTAGAACCTTACATTATGTGAGCTTGTGATCTTGACCTTGTTTATTTAAATTGAATATATCTTATGATATAAATACAAAACGAAATAAGATATTATGTACATTTATCAAAACACAAAATTTTGTCTCTTGTCATTCTAATACTATTTGGAAAATGGCGTAAAGGGTGTTTAAACAAGACACCATGTATAAAGTATTAAAAAGTTATTAATTTTAATTACCGAAAGTTTGCTAACGTCAATGTGCATCTAGCACACTAATGGAAACTACCTTAATATAGAAAAGAATTATGGCGTAATCTTAATAGATAGTAGTAATCTACAAGGTTCAAATATGTGAGTAATATTTAAACACGCTTGATAAAACCCAACAGCAATCGAACCCAGGACATGATTTTCTGCAAACCCTTGGATACATGCTTGTTGCTATGCTACAATGCATGGTTCTATAGTTGAAACCTTGATTATTGTTCAAATATTTATAATTACTATATTTTCTGAAACTTTAATTTCATTACTAAATTCTATTCTAATAAACATGAACGTGGTACAACCGTTAAACTAATTGTGCGTGTCGAACATAATTTCAACACTTTGTGAGTGAGTTGATGCTTCGGATATCCTCGCTAGAACATTGGGCGATAATGCTTTAAGACGATAAGATATACTGACTGACGCAAGTGTTTTAAATATTGTAAATATAAAAATAGTGTTTATAGATTGTCACTCGTGTGTACGAATGCAATTGTTGAAGATTCTACCTAATAGATTGTAAGAGCTCTTGAGGTTCAAACACGCAAATTTTTCAATAAATCGGATTAATTAGTTATTTTTTGTAAAACAAAACGTTACGCATAAAAATTGGCTTTTGCAGTCTAATATCTAGAATATCAAATACCTGTTAGAATATACTTAGTGAATACGGAATTGCATTTTACTATTATATAGTTATTTTTATTTGGATTTTGTTACTGAAGTTTTACTGTGGAAATTTAGCTTTTCGGACCTGTACATTGCTATAATCCATGTATTTGCAAATAAACTTTTCTATCTACATTGCCTTTAATAGTTTAAAATTAACTAAGACTAATGTATATCGGTTGTAGATGATTGTGGTTTATCAAAATTTGACTAACATGAATGGCGATTTCTAAATACGACGAAATTTATTCTGTAGATGTATCGGATTATTTTGAATTAGATAATTTTGATGGAACTATTTTATTATTCACATATTGATAATTTTTACATTGGAATAGTTTCCGTGTTGATTTGCTATTTGTTTATTCTGATCTTGATAAACCAATTCCACGTTGTATGATCTACTTCTATGTATAAATACTATTATAAAAACGCTAAATTCGGAGCTGCCATCACGAAATTGAAGCATATCGTTCAATGGAAGACTACAATACTTTTACAATTCTCAATAATATTTCCTATATATATTAGTGTTATACAATATTTTTAAATAGGCGGGGTGAGGTGCGTAGTATAGAAAATGGAATCATAATCATCAAAATTTAAGACCTAAATTCGCTTGAAGTTAGTATGAAACAGGTATATTATTGTAGGATGCGTAACAAGTATGAGCTTGTAGATTTGGTATGGAATATAGATATACTGAGTTGTAACATATCCTTATAGCAATCTGTATATTTTTACTTATTTTCAGTTGATACTAGTATTACTGCACCATCAGATTTGTTTTTACCTTTCACCAATTTTGTTTACCATTTCTGGTATATACTAGGGTCAGTAGATAGTTAAGGTTCATTTATTTGGAAAGATAAATTTGTATCCAAATTTTCCGTTTAATTTTTATGTTACTAGTACTCTCAACAGCTGTATAGGCTGTGGTAGTGTACTTGTTCCCTTCCCTTATCAATTTATTTGCTCAACTTGTCCCTATTTCTTGGATATGAGGCCTAATTGGAATAAAAGAAGGGAAAACGTGAAATAATCAGTGAGTTTATTGTAGAAATGTTACAATTGGAAAGTAAAGAAATTACAAATAATCCATGAATTTTCAGAATTTCACTGTCCAATGGATGACTTTTAAAATAAATTATACAATTAAAAATCTGTCTAATGACTTAATATATATATATATATATATATATATATATATATATATATATATATATATATATATATATATATATATATATAAAAGAAACTATTGAATTCATTCCAAAATATAAAAATGCTGAAATACCACAAGGCCTCACTCTCGGCCCACTCCCTAACGGCAATTATAAATACTACATATAAAATGCATAAGAAAGTTCACTATATGTTACTATATAGTAAATATAAAAAAGAATTGACATATGTCCTGTATCAGTTGTATGATATTCTGTAATAGAAAATTTTAAAAATCACTAACTACTATCTTGAAAAATATTGCATGCGATTTCCTCTTAAATTATAATAAAATCAATGCAAAAACTGCTTATATTTTTACATCTAGTTGGTACTAGTACATCCACCGTCCCGTTTCCCTCTTTCTCATTAATAAAAAAAAAACTTGAACTAGCTTTAAAATAAGATGAAAAATAACATATTTATATAGATTGTTATAAAGCACAGGTTTAGGTATTCAAAATTGCATTTAATGCGTAGTTAGAGTGTAAAAGATGGTGACAATCTATTGAATTGAGCGTTGGCTTGTTCAAATTCATTTAAATTATTTTATATACAGTTAATAATATTTTTTAATTGTAGTGCCTAAGCGTATATATTTCCTCTAAAGCGTTTCGTTATTTCATGTCAATTAATCATTTATCACCATCTTATACATTCTAGCTTTGCATATAACTGTAAATAGTTATTCAATATAATACTGTAATCATAAGTGGTACCTGTACGGTGTATCTCACACTCGTTTTACGGCACAAAATGTTAGTAAATACAAATTTGTTTATCTGTCAATTTTAGTCGTAATATTTAGTGCGTTAATAATTTGTACCGTGATATAATTGTATTGTAATATGAATGTAGTATTATGTATTGACGCAGACAAAACATTTTAAATAAGGAAAAATATATAAAATTTTAAAAGATTCTGAAGTTCGCTAGAGTAAAACTAGTGATCGAAAACCATACCTTCTAAAGACAGTGGTTGGAATTTGGTAACGTGATTTTGTAAAGACAGCTTTTATAATGTTACTTTCAGTTAATGCAATCATGTTAATAAAATACATTGGACTTTGTAATGAAACTTGCAATGCATTTGCCGAATGAATAATAATTTGATTAGTAAGGCTAATATTAACTAATTGGTCTAAGGAGAAATTTTCTTTTATTTTTGGACTTCAATTGAGGGCAGAATATTGTCAAAGTTCTTTACTTAAAGAATCTTATTGAGAAACTAGCAACCCGCCCACGCTTCGCTTCGGTTATAGGTTATAGTCGTTTTACCCGCGTAGTTCCCGTTCCCGTGGGAATACCGGGATAAAATATAGCCTAGTGTACGCCCTGATATTATAGCTTCCCATTGGTGAAAGAATTTTTGAAACCGGTCCAGCCATTTTGAAGATTACCCGGAACAAACAGACAGACAGACAGACAGACAGATAGACAAAAATTTTTTAATTGCTATTTTAAGCATAGGTGTCGTGCAAATAACCGTGTGAGCATGAAAAAAGCCTATTGTTTTGACATTACAAACAGACACTCCAATTTTATTTATTGGTATAGATAAATGCAACTTGCTATTCTAATAAGCGAGTATAAATATTTTATCTGCGTCCATATACAATTGAATGTGGTAAACATTTTTTTTTACTATATATTTAAGTGACATTGTTACACATGATTCCGGTTGGACCAATTTTTGTTTCAATGCAAAAGCGACAGTTTTTAAAAATATTAAATTATGTAAATTACTTTTTGTTGTTTTATTCTTATCAAATTACCCTATTTATTTTATGAAATACAACGCACTGCATTAAGGAAATAATACTTGTGTTGCGGCTGTTTTTACAAACATGTTATTTAAGAGACATGAATTACATTCAGATTCGAACTTGGGATTCTGCAAGATGAACTTAGGATAAGACGATTAAGAGATTTAATATGCCTACACCATCTATGCAAGAGAAGGAAATCTCGAAATAAAACCTTATGCCAACTCATCTAACCAGCGTGGTATAGTGGGTCAATTTCTCTCCATTTACGGAGTAGGCTCGAGCCCAGTAGTGAGATGTATATAATATACAGGATATATCAGATTTTGAAGACAACAAAATAGAAGATATTCCCATCAGAAATAGAAAAAGCTGTAGAAAGTCAAAAGAACGATTAGTCTCTTGGACGAGATCGAATAATAAATGTTGATTGAAATTCCATTTTCCACACACGATAATCTGAAAAAAGTTTATAGAAACAATAACATCTCAAGAAAAGAAATTATACCATCACAGAAGACTAAGAGTACAATATATTATTAGCTACACAAAGAGGAGGAAAGGGATAACATGCATTGTTACACTACAGACCAAATACCAATGGTAAGAAACGACAAATAAGAAACAATCAATCATTTGCGGTTTGGGAATGACCTAGTGATAATCATTGACAACACTAGTAAACTACAAAACAGTTGCAAAAATTTACAGAGGCAGTAGATTAATTGATCTTACCATAAATAAATCCAAGACAAAGCTAATAGTAAAATGGACAGACATAAAAGTGGACAATGAAAATATAGAATATTTAAGACGTTATATATACTTGGGACAACTAAGATTATTTAGAGACCAAACAATCATGGCAATAGAAAGATGACTCGCTAGTACATAGAAAATGTAAAAAGAACAATAAAAGAAATATTAATAATAACCTTTCTTATTTTAGGTAAGCAGAAAGTGTTCAACTTTATATGGATGTGAAACCTAGGTCTTGATCAGAAAATCTTTTCCGTGTGGTGACGGAGTAAGAATACAATTCACCACCCCCTATCTTACCCGTGGGTGATCATACGAGACGACTAAGGGATATAAAACGCATATAACATCTATGCGAGAGAAGGAAAACTCGAAATAAAACCCTATACCAACACGTTTGACCAGCGTGGTATAGTAGGTCAATTACCCTTCCATTATGGAGGAGGCCCGAGCCCAACAGTGGGACGTATATGGGCTGAGATGATGATGATGATGATGATGATCAGAAAATTGAGAATATGCCAGAGGGGTATAGAGAGAAACAATATAGGCGTTATGATAAAAGACCGTATAAGAGCAAACGGAATACGATCCATAAGGGAAAAAAATTGACAGAGGCAGTTGATTATTTGATCTTGCCATAAATAAATCCAAGATTATTATTATTATTATTAAAGTCAAAGGTTATTATTATTAAGCCTTTTTCTTTTTTTTTGGGGGGTGGGTTACCGTCGGCGCACTCCTCGCACCACTCCGTCCGGGGCAACAGAGGGGCGTAAGCATGCACACCCGTAACCCATCCGCGCGACACGTCGCCTTTGTCGTTGGGCCGACCACCGGAGCAGGGTGACTTGACGCCAGTGTTCGGCCCGATGGAATACCCCCTTGAGGGGTACCTTCACATCGACCGACGTCCCCCCTCAGGGAGACGGACAGGTGACGGACTAAATTCTCGGTCACGTCACCGGCGGCCTCGGCTAGGGCGGCATGAGACGCAGGTATTCGCGCCTACGCCGCCCCAATCGCTGGCGGCGGATTGCTTCGTCGAGGCTGCGCTCCTCGCGCAATTGTTAAGCCTTAAGCCATTATCACAATATTGAGACTAACGCAAGAAACAAGACAAGGAACATTATATGACTCTCTCTCTCTAATGGCTTCTTTTGATATATAAAGAAAAATTGTACCACTATATTTATAGGAAAGCCAATAAACCGCAGTGTAACTTGTGGTGTGCTGAATGTGAATGGCGACACTGCGGTCTTGAATGCCTCAGAGAGTCGGCTAGGGCTTCGTAACCAGCTTCTCTTTATTGGCTGGCTGTAGTGGAACCGGAAGAGCGCCCGCAGGGTTCTGTGCTACCTTAAAAGGCCTGATAAGGGAGGGGTCGCCAGAACTATATGCTCGGGGGTGGCAGTATCATTTTCAAGAGTATCACTTCGGAAAAACGACTGTGAGTCTCCGTTTATCGGGGACTTGCGATCGGGAAACCAGCGCCACACCATTCAAAACCCCTAGCCACTTACATCAATGTTGCCTCCCGTTGCCCTTATGGCCTGCGTGTCTGTGGCGACCGTTAAAGGGAGTCTATTCCGTGAGTTGGTGAGTCAAAGTCTGCCGCCGTTCAATACAATGTAAGGGATTAAAGGCAGACGACAGGTTAAAAATCAATAGTTTTAAATAAATAGTCCAATAAACCGCACAACCGCATAATCAGGTTTTAGTCCACGAGTGTTATGTGCAAACGTGAAGTGTCATCAGTAGACGTACCATCTTATTTTTATATTAAATTTCTTCAAAGGCATGTTGGCAATATATATCATATTACTGAAAAAAATTAAGGGATCAAAAAAGGAAAGTAAAGGAAATTCAAGAAACCATCGCCCAATCATTTTTAACGCGTTTCCGCAGCTCTATTGCTGAGATATTGATGGTTAAAGACAATAAGATCCTTTTCCATTCAAAGTTCGATATCTCAGCGAGAAATGATTGTATCGAACTTTTTAAACAAGCAAATTCAAGCTGAATAAACAAGTTATCCGGTAGATATAGTATTTAAGTTGGAAAAGTTTTTTCTACGCCCATAGACAAAAAAAAAAAATAAAAAAAAATTTGAATTTTTTTTGTTGCTGGTTTTTCTACGATTACTCAAAAACAGCGGCGGTTACAAAATTTTAAAGTTCTAATCCAAAAACTAGACACTTGGAGCTACAATTTCCTTTTTTTGATTTCCTGTACGATCATTTCTCTCGAAGTTACGGCCTATTGAAAATTGCCCAAAAATTTGGAATTCTTTTTTGATCCTTTAATTTTTCTAGTAGTGTATATCCCAATGTAAGCCTTTCAATGGACCGAGTATCTTTCCTTGAAAGGGCCCGTAAAGAAAAAGGGAGTAACAAATAATAATAAGTGAAACGTGCTCGCTTCTTTTTAAGGCTCGATGCACACTATGATGCCGTTCACGGTCCGATCTCGCTCCGGTCTCGGTCCGATCAAATCTCGCTGTGTCCACACTACTAGTTCCACAATCAGTCTGTCTCGATCCATGGTCGGTTCGAATCTCATGTGTGACGATCATTTTAGTTGGTAACCGGTTGGTAAAAGTTTTTATAAGTCAACTGTTCTTTTAAAATGTTCGCGAATTTCATCATATACAAAGTGTATCTCGCAAAACTTGGCGAACGTTTACAGAAATGCTGGCGAAAATAATTATAGTGTGATTATTTATTATTCATAATCAAATGTTATAAATCACACGCATAAGTAATATTACTTACCCTTTTCAGAATTCCACGATTTATTACTAGCCATGACTAGAAGTAAAATGTAGGTAACGTCATCCTGCACGACCGAAGAAATACTGGAGTTGAAATAAAAACGCATTCACACTGTCGGTACAAGTCATGACAAGTCCGATCTCGCTCCAGTCAAATATTCTATTCGACCAACCGGTACCGGCGCGATATCGAATCGGAACTAGAGCGATACGATAGTGTGTATAATCTGATTCTTTCTTATTTAAGAATATTTTACCAGACCGGGAACGGACCGAGACCGGAGCGAGATTGAACCGTGAACGGCATCACAGTGTGAATTGACAGTAAGTGACCCTGTTTTTGCACATGAAAGTATTAAAACAGAGCAAGGGTGAAAGCATCCACGAGGATATTTGAAGTATCCACGTGATATTTTCTGATAGACGAGAACTAGTCCATCAAACATACTGAGGCGATTGTTGCGACATGCCATTGAGTGATGTAACGTCTTGCAGGGTTTATTGGACTCGGGTCAAAGATCACATAACTGATGTGAAGCACCGCCGTCACACTGAGTCTGCAGATTGTGAACATAGTAAGGACCGCGCCCACCATAACGTCAGGTTTAATAAACCACAAATATTCGCAAAAGAACATCGATACTTACCTGGAATGGTACGTGAGACTATTAAAATCTAAAAACATAAAAAATTCAATAGAGAAGATGGCTGGGATTTACCCAGCTGGTATCTGGGATCCTGTTATAAAAATAATTAAAAATAAATCGAAAAAGATCACCACAAGACTGCAAGACACCATGAGCACTTATTGTATAGATTTGACTTACAATAATAATAGTTAAAGATAATTTTATAAATCGAAAACCTCTTAGTAAGATAAAGTAAAACGCATTTAAAAATTAATATTAATTTAGCATCATGTCGCCCGAGTTTTCTTGCCGATTTTTTCTCAGTATGGCCGCGTTCGGATCCGGTGGTAGTATACTAGATTATTAGGTTTTAAATGAATAAATTGTCATAATACTTACTACTAATTTAATGTTTAAAAATTACTAACCATAAACAATATAATTTTTTCATATAGAATTATTTTCTTCTTATACCAGTATAAGAAGAAAATGATTTAGTGTTGTAATAAATTTTGCACCAAAATGTAGGTCAATATTTAATAACAATTTCTTTGTAGCGGGTAGATAATTATAAATCTCTGTAATAACGATGACTCGTTGGACGTGAGACATCTTGTTCGAAATGTCGGGCAATTAAAAACAAATACAAACGCAATAAAAGCCATAGTTTAGTTTAATTTACAATTACTCACGTAAACATTAAAAGTGATTATATAATTTAATATTCCGTGTTGTGGCTGAGTAAGAATATAATTCACCACCTCCTCTATTACCCTTGAGTGTCGTAAAACACGACACGCATATAGCATATTTATATGTAAAATAAGGAAAACTCGAAATAAAACCATATGCCAATACGTCTGACCAACGTGGTATAGTTAGTTGATATCGCTTTCTATTGTGGAGGAGGTTCTAGCCCAACAGTGGGACATATTTGAGTGGAAATAAATGAATAATTATAATGTTATTATTGCCTACAGAAATATAAATCAACAAAACCATTTGGTTAAATAATCCTCGCAAAACATTTTTGCGATTTTGGGGTCAATATTAGTTCACGAGGATCGAGTCAGATGAGTCTCCTCTTATTTATTTACATACAGAGTAACTGTTACAACTTTAAATACACGTTACGAAGTAATTATGTACGTCCCCGACGGAGGACTCAAGAAAAAAAACCAAAATGATTTATACTAATTTATTATGTAAAGGATTACAATGATTGACTATACTAATTTAGCTCTAAGTATTACTAAGTAGTCCTATCTAAACCGATGCTAGGTTTAGACTGGCGATTTATATTTAATGCATAAAAAGAAACGTCGGTTACTAGTCATCGAGGCTTGAGGTGGCGGGCGTTGCTAGCTAGCATCAGCAGTTTCGTCTTCGCGTGTGTTCAAAGTTCATATAATACAAGTAGGTTATTGTTAGCTTACAATATTGTGAAATAAGCAGTAATCGTACTATGTTTCCCTTGTTGCGCTCTGCTACGAGTATAATAAAGTGGTAAACATATTGAACATTATGTTTATAAATAAAATAATTATGAAGTGATTACAAAGGCAGTTTTTGAAGATGCTAGGATTAATATTATTCATATAGATATTAAATTCAGATTTAATCCCTTAGTCGTCTTTCACGACACCCACAGTTAAGATAGCGGTGGCGAATTGCATTCTTACTCCGTCACCACATGGTAACCTAACCTATTTTTTAATTAAGAACTAAAATCGAAAATACCTCAAAATAAATTATCCGCGTGGTGATGGAGTAAGAATACAATGGTCACCACCCCTTTCTCTCCCGTTGGTGATTGTAAAAGACGTGTAATAGACGCCAGCAGATGATATCACTGTAAGAGAATAAAACTTGAAATATAACCCTTTACCAATGTGGAATAGGTTAGAGGCCAGACGTGAGCTTGTATAAACTAGGTTCATGATGATGATGACCACGAGCATATTGGGGAGGTCTATGGCCAAAGGTGATATAGCATGACATTGACAGGAAATCGATAAAATCTGATAAAACAATTAGCTAAAAAATATTGTGATCATAACTATTTTAACCTCAAGGCATCTTTATCCTCCTCTTATCCTAATTACTTGGAGATAACACGATAGTGAAAAAAAAAACTAAGATTAATAACCTAATAACATTTCATCTCTCATTTGTAAATATGAATACCTGGTTGACCGATGTATTTTTGACGAACATATTTAGATAAAGTATATTAATCTATACCAATAAATAAAATTGGAGTGTCTGTTTGTAATGTCAAAATAATAGGCTTTTTTCATGCTCACACGGTTATTTGCACGACACCTATGCCTAAAATAGCAATTAAAAAATGTTTGTCTGTCTGTTTGTTCCGGGTAATCTTCAAAAGGGCTGGACCGATTTCAAAAATTCTTTCACCAATGGAAAGCTATAATATCAGGGCGTAAACTAGGCTATATTTTATCCCGGTATTCCCACGGGAACGGGAACTATGCGGGTAAAACGACTATAACCTATAACCGAAGCGAAGCGAGGGCGGGTTGCTAGTAACAAAATAAAAATGATAAAATAATGAAAATATCAAAAATTGTAAAACAGAATACGTAAGTATCACTGAGATTCGATCTCACGTTGTTTAGATGCGACTGGACAACTTCCCCACTGAGCTATTGTCACTTTTGATGGCGACGGCTAAATTTAAATTCCTTTTCTAATGACATTTTATGTCATTGTATTGATTAGCTAAAAACATCGACAAGACGACATTTTCTATAAATAAAACCTTAAAAAAGTTAGATTGACTTTTTTTTGTTCCGGATACCTCTATTATACTAAATTTCCGAAGCCGGGACGGTCTCCGGGGTCACCTTCGGCCTACAGGCCTATCGTGCTGCTCGATGACATGGGCAAGCTACTGGAGAGGGTGGTAGCTGCCCGCATCGAGCAGCACCTCGTCGGCACGGGGCCCGATCTGTTGGACGCCCAGTTTGAGTTTAGGAGGGGTCGTTCGACGATCGCGGCTCTGTTGCGCCTGAGGGCCGTGGCGACTGAGGCCGTCACTGGCGGGGAAGTGCTGTTGGTGGTATCCCTGGATATCGCCAACGCATTCAATAGTCTGCCATTTAGCTGCATCAGGGAGGCGCTCCGGTATCCCGGGGTGCCAGTTTACCTGAGGCGGCTAGTGGCAGACTATTTGGAGGGGCGCAGCGTCCTCTGCACCAACCCAGCAGGGGACGTTGTGCCAACGCCCATGAAGTGCGGTGTCCCACAGGGGTCGGTCCTCGAACCCATCCTGTGGAACATCGGCTACTACTGGGCGTTGAGGGGGAGCCTTCCGCCCGGGCTGGGCGTGATTTGTTGTTGTTGTTGACGCTAGAAGTGGCGGCAAGCCTGGCGACTCTAGGCACCGAAGAGATTGTCAGGCGGATCAAGGCGCTGGGGTTGGAGGTCGCCCTGGACAAGACGGAGGCCCTCTTGTTCTCACTTTTTTTTTTTTTTTTTTTGTGTGAGCTGCGGTCGGCGCGCCTACGCACCACTCCGTCCGGGGCGACAGAGGGGCTCAAGCCCGCAACTCCCGCAACCCACCCGAACACCACGTCGCCCTCGTCGCTGGGCCGACCACTGGAGCAGGGTTACTTGTCATCAGTGGTCAGCCCGACGAAATACCCTCTACCCGGGGTACCTTCCCATCGACCGACGTCCCCCCCTCGGGGAGGACGTCGGTCCTTCCTCACGCGGTCGGCCTCTCGGCGGGTGACGGACTAATCCCCGGTCACGTCACCCGCGGCCTCGGCTAACTCTTGTTCTCACTGAGGGAGCTCACCACCTGTCTCGTCGACGCCCGCCGAGACGTCATTGCCCGTTGGGCAGTCCGGCTGGAGAGGCCTCGGTTCGGGGTGCGAATCGTAGAGGCCTTCCGGCTGGTGCTGATGCAGTGGTTGGAAAGGCGGTACAGGGTGCTCTCCTGCGGACTAGTGCAGGACGGCGCATGGGTGCTTCGCCAAATACCTGCACAAGGTCGTTAGGAGGGAGAGTACACCGTCCTGCCACCACTGCGATTGCGACGAGGACACGGCGCAGCATACGCTCGAGGCCTGTGCCGCTTGGGCAGTGCAGCGCCGTGAACTCATCGCAATCATCGGTGCTGATCTGACGCTGCCGACTATCGCCAGGGCGATGGTAGGCAGCGTTGGGAACTGGGACGCGGTCACAGCCTTCTGCGAGGCAGTGATCTTGCAGAAGGAGGCGGCGGATCGCCTGCGCGAGGAGCGCAGCCTCGATGAGGCGATCCGCCGCCGGCGACTGGGGCGGTGTAGGCGCGAATACCTGCGCCTCATGCCGCCCTAGCCGAGGCCGCGGGTGACGTGACTGGGGAATTAGTCCGTCACCCGCCGAGAGGCAGACCGCGTGAGAAAAGACCGACGGCCTCCCCGAGGGGGGGGACGTCGGTCGATGGGAGGGTACCCCAAGTAAGGAGTATTCCGTCGGGCCGACCACTGATGACAAGTACACGAAGGCGACGTGTATCGTGGGTGGGTTGTGGGTGTGCGTGCTTACGCCCCTCTGTCGCCTCGGACAGAGTGGTGCGAGGAGCGCGCCGACCGCAAACCACCCCAAAAAAAAAAATTCTACTAAATTTCATGATAATTCTTCCGAGATTCTGAAAATATAGAAATATATACATATATATACAGAGTGTCCCTAAATTAAACGTCCAACAGTAAGTGGGTGGTAGATGACTTTATGACAACTATGACAAAAAAAATCCCTGTCACTTTTTTTTTATATGAGCATATTACTAAAAACGGTGAAAAATCAGACCTTGTACGATATTTTCAAGAATTATAACGACAAATAGGCTAGTTTTGGCATCGAATATTTCTTGTTGGAAACGCAGATAACTGCACTATCGACCATAAGTACAATTAAAACTAGACATGTTACAATAACATAAAAAAATATACATCTGTTATGGCTATTCCTTAATTTTTTGGAAGAAAACATTAATCATTTGATTTTAACACACCACGCTGTAAAATGTACCGTAACCATAGTGGCAAGTAATTTCAAAAGATGACCAAATTATTCAGTATTCTAAAATGGTATCTTCTACGTGTAATCCCCTAATATGCATTTGATCTATGGAGAGTACAGATGCAATGATCATGCTGCAAGTAGATTGTATCGTGAGCGATATCCGAATACTGAACGCTGTCCAGACCATCGACTGTTCATTATTGTTCCTCGAGCATATTCGGAGGGACCTAGTGCCCAATAAAATACAATAGGCGTCACTTTCTGTCTCTCTTTCATACACGCAACAAGATTTTTTATATGAGGTCTAATAAAATAGAACATAAATATATGTATACCTAATAATTTTTCATAAACTTCGTTGTCTTTAATAAAAACATTTTTGTTTTCTAAAAGTTATGATAACACGTAGAAGGTATTATACCATTTTGGAAAACTGAATAATTTGGCCATCTTTTGAAATTACTTGCCACTATGGTTGCGGTACATTTTTTTTACAACGTGGTGTGTTAAAGTCAAATGATTAACGTTTTCTTCCAAAAACTTAAGGAATGGCCATAACAAATAAAAATCATTTATTATGCATAAACCCCGAGAGGGCACTTACATATTGTAAAGTTTACAATTTTCAAAAAAAATATACTACCACCGGATCGGAACGCGACCGCTACTGAGAAGATCCGGTAAGAAACTCAGCGGGCTTGTCTATTATTTTTACCTATTATTTTTTTTCTTCTTATTAGATATACAATTGTGTACATGTTTTGTAAAAACTAGCTCCAGTGTGATGCCCTTCAAACCGCAAGATACTTAATATAATTCAAACGATTATGGCTGGACCAGATCCCACAAGCGGCACCCGATCACGAGTTAACTACTAGAGTAGCCATCATTCCCCTCAACCACTATGGAGGGAAGAGAGAGACCCGCTCCATGCAGCTACCGCAAGTAGATCCTTCTGTGAGCATGACCAACACCATAATATGATACAAACGGTGAAAATACAAAATTTCGTTAGGCAAAACACGCTACACTTTACAATAAATGTAAAAAGAAAACAGTATATTTAAAATAACAAGGAAATTGCTGAATGAGGAGCTGCTCACAACCAATCTGTATTATCATCTACATAATCCGAGATTTTATAATAAGCTTTTTTACAAAGTCTATTCTTGATGGCTTTTTTAAACTTTTTCATAGGCAGGTCTCGGATATCTTTAGGTAATCTATTGCAGAAATGTCTATTTTTTTATGTTATTGTAACATATCTAGTTTTAATTATATTTGTGGTCGATAGTGCAGTTATCTGTGCTTCCAACAAGAAATATCCGATGCTAAAACTAGCCTATTTGTCTTTATAGTACTTGAAAATATCGTACAAGTTCTGATTTTTCACCGTTTTTAGTAATATCCTCATATAAAAGAAAAAAAGTGACATGATTTTTTTTTTTTTTTTTTCATAGTTGTCTTAAAGTCATCTACCACCCACTTACCGTTGGACGTTTAATTTAGGGATACCTGTATATCTATACCAATAAATAAAATTGGAGTGTCTGTTTGTAATGTCAAAATAATAGGCTTTTTTCATGCTCACACGGTTATTTGCACTATACATATGCCTAAAATACACTTTTTATTTTTTTGTCTGTCTGTCTGTTTGTTCCGGGTAATGTTCAAAACGGCTGGAGCGATTTCAAAAATTCTTTCATCAATGGAAAGCTATAATAGCAGGGGGTAAACTAGGCTATATTTTATCCCGGTATTCCCACGGGATACATATATATAGAAACATAGAAATATACAAGAATTGCTCGGTTAAAAATATAAGATATAAAATCGAAAGCCTGCTAAGCATACAAAATATATATTAAGCATATTAAATGTAGGTAAAGATATATTGAAAGGTTGTGCTATCCTTGAATCATAATTCACCTTCAAAGATCAAAACATTATAGCAATCAAAGAAAATATAAAAGATTGTTGTGAACTCTTGATATTTTCGTTAAAAGCATCGCGTGTTTTTCAAATGGTTGAAGATATTGGAAATATATTCAATGTAATATTTATAATGCTATATATTATTTGTTTAATCCAGAAAGCATATTATATTCTATATATCCAGAAAGCATATTTGAAGATATTGTCACTCCACCTAGTTAGAGGTCGTCCTACGCTGCGTCATCTGATTCGTGGTCGCCACTCGAGAACCTTTCTTCCCCAACAGTTGTCGGTTCGATAAGCGACGTAAGTCGCTTGTCGGTTACATCCGTTTTTCTACGGATTTTCGTATTCCGAATTTTATCACACATTTTATTTTTACCGATCAAATAAAATATTAATTTACATAATAATGTAAATAAAATATAATAATATGGAGGTAGATTCTCATAAAACTTATTACAATGTAAAATTATTCCATCGAACAGTGAAGCATCGAAATAGAAATTGATCTTCACAGTAATCAAAACACAATAGACCCTTGCTGCTTACAAACAAAACGATCAAGTTACAACACAAACTTCATAACGTAATTAATTTTAGTATTAAATAATAACAAGCTTCATCATCGTTTGCTTTGATCACTATAGGTTATGGAAATATAATAGATAGCTAGTACTTTATCCGCTGCTTCAGTTGCGTTGTGGTTGAGACACCGACCTACACGGCTAAAGGCGGCTTCAATTGCTACGCAGGACTATTGTTTATACGACGATAGGGCCGGAGATTAATTTATCACCCGCAGAGAGGTTGACCACACCAGGATGACGCCACAACAACACTGTTGGTGTTGCCGGGGCTTTTTTTTTTTTTTTTTTTTGGTTTGTGTACAGCTGTTGGCCGCAGATGGCCTGACCTCGGCTTGGGGCGTCGCTGAAGGCAAAGTGGGCGTGCCCACGTTTTTAGTCGTGACTTTTGCACGGCGCGGTTTCGCACCTCCTCGGACGGAACCGCGGATATTTATTTGTTAAGGCCTCGCGGGCCGTGTAGGCTCTTTGTTGAGCGAGTGTGATATTGTCGTCCTCTTCGTCGAGGACGTGACGAGGACGTCGGATGGAAGTTGCCGGGGCATCGACGGGTATAGTACATACCCGAAAGAGTCACCCACCGGTCGCGGATGTCAAGGAACTGATACCAGTGGTCGGTGCAAAGGCAATGGGGGAAAAATAGGGGGGGTTATGGCCCTGCATGCCGTTCTTTCCTCGGCCCCGAGATTAGTGTAATTTGTATACGTAAACTATATGTTTGTGAAGTCCACATTAGAGAGCCAGATTATTGTTTTTATTTTTTTTTAGACAGATATATGCTATTTTCTTTTCCTTCATAGCTCATATAAATTCTACTATTGGGCAAAGGTCTCTACAATATGAAATGCAGAAGAGTGGTTTATCGAATGAAAATATAGAGAAACGGTTTGATGTCCCTGGGCTGAAAAGTTCACATTTAATCACGGTAATCAGTTCGTCATTACTGTAACATTTGCGTTTCGTTTTATTTGAGCATTAACTGCTATACAAGATGTTCATTCTTTCTAATATACTTTTATTTTTCATATATTTTACTTTAGTTATGAGTGAAAATTCACTTCTAATGACAACTGAAAACAATGCGAACATAGCAAAAACGGCTGAGTGCGTTTTGAAACTATCCGCTAAATATTTTGTTGAAAAGAAAGCCCTAAGTGGAAGTATTGTTATAATCAACATAAATTCTTATACTTCCCGTACACAAGGACTACTTTTGCGTACCATCCACAGCGGAATCAAATATTCTATTATGGTAAAAGATTCTTTTTATTTGCATGCAAACGCATCCCATTTCCCTGAGAAAGCGAAAAATTATATGTTGATTTTGGAAGAGAAATCCGAACTCGAGAGGAATATATTACAATTAAATAAATTGCCTACTTGGAATCCTTTGGCTAAGGCCATTGTCTATTACCAGTTAAAAGGTACTGAGACTGGAGAAGAAATTTCCAAAGAATTTATTAATAAGCTAAGAAGTTACAAACTCTTTAAAACAATCGTGTTAATTTATGACTACATTGAGAATATGGTCATTTCTTACACTTGGAAACCGTATAGTGAGGTCAATTGTGGGGGAAAATGTGAATCTGTGTATATTCTAGATATATGTGAAGACAAAATAATATATGAATTAAATAAACAACATGAAGTGTTTCCTGGAAATATGAATGGATGTCCTTTAGTAGTCTATGCTGTGATTGCTGAACCTTACGTTATGCCTCCAATTAAAAAGCATACTCCCTTTGAAGATACCTATGAATTTTCACAAGGAAGCGAAATAAATCTTGTTAAAATTATAAGCAAATTTATGAATATGACATTAATTGTTAAAACGTCGGATGTAGCGGAAAATTGGGGTATGGTTTACGCTAATGGAACCGCAACGGAAGCCTATTCGATTTTACGAAATGGGTCAGCAGATCTTCTTGTGGGTAATGTTGAAGTTACGAAAATATTACGAAAATGGTTCCACCCTACTGTGAATTATTTACAAGACGAAATGACATTTTGTGTCCCAAAAGCTGGACAAGCGGCTACCTGGAACAATTTGGTCATCATATTCCAATGCTCTACATGGCTTACTTTATTTTTGAGTTTGATCGTAATGGGATTAATTTTCCATTATTTTTATTACAAAGAACATAACGGAAAAGTAACTTATTGGCCTACGAATTCGTTATTAATGGCTTTCAGTATGTTGTTGGGCTGGGGTGCTAGCTTTCATCCTAAAAGTACAACATTACGTATCTTAATATTTGCTTGGCTATGTTTCAGTGTAAACATGGGTATATCTTACGAATCATTTCTTAGAAGTTTCCTAATGCATCCACGATTCGAAAAGCAGATAAGTACCGAAACTGATCTTATACAGTCTGGCATTCCGTTGGGAGGTAGGGAGATTTATCGGTCTTATTTTGAGACTAATAATGCGAGTTCATTTTATTTATATCGCAAGTACAAGTCGACTACGTTTTTGGAGGGGATAAAGCGGACAGCTTTAGAGAGAAACTTTGCTGTCGTTTCTTCGAGACGTCAAGCTGTCTACCAAGACCAGAAATTAGGCAAAGGAGCCCCGCTAATTTATTGCTTTAGTGAGGATAATAATATGTATAAATACAACGTTGCTCTAATAGCTCGAAAATGGTTTCCAATGTTGGAGAGGTTTAATAAAATAATACGAAGTGTTTCAGAGAATGGATTGATTGATAAATGGAACACCGAATTGTTGATACATACAACAGGTCCTGATGCTGGAAGTAATATAGTGCCTTTAAACAAACAGCATCTACTCGGTGCTTTTATGCTTATATGTCTTATGTATGCGGCTAGTATATTTGTATTCCTATGTGAGTTAGTAATCGGTTATATTGTGAAAAAAAGAAATGTGGGCTATATGTTTAATTCTATGAAAATTTTACGCCAAAAAAATAAAGATCGTTTACCAAATATAACGATCGTTCGTCCTAAACTATAATAAATATCAAATATGTTTACTGTAAACTATTTTAGTTTGAATAATATAAATAAGACTCGAACGCTACTATTTAAATGTAAGCTTTCGGTTGAGGATTACTGTCTATCAAATAAACATTTCTGTTTTCCAAGATCGTCAATTGTTGTCCTTCAAATATTTAAGTGTTATCTAACTTCATATATATTAAACTAGCAACCCACCCTCGCTTCGCTTCGGTTTCAGTCGCCTTATCTGCGTATGTTACTCCCTGATATTATAGCTTTCCTATGGTAAAAGAATTTTTGAAATCGGTTCGGTTGTTTAAGCGTGAAAGCGTAACAAACAAACAAACATCCTTACTTTCGCATTTATAATATTAGTAAGGATAAATAATTATTGTGTGTATTTACTGATTATGAGGCCCTATTTTATGGTTTAGTTGAAATTTTGCTGTTGTATATATCCAAGAAGGATCTTTAATAGCAATTATGGTTGACTAGCAACCCGCCCTCGCTTCGCTTCGGTTTCAGTCGCTTTACCCGCGGCGTAGTTCCCGTTCCTGTGGGAATACCGGGATAAAATATAGCCTATGTTACTCCCTGATATTATAACTTTCCATTGGTGAAAGAATTTTTGAAATCGGTTAGGTGGTTTAAGCGTGAAAGCATTACAAACAAACAAACAAACAAATAAACAAACAAACATCCTTACTTTCGCGTTTATAATATTAGTATGGATAGAATTGAGCTGGCTAGTATAACGTCTGACAGGCTTAGCTCATCGATGTATAATTCTAAATTAATTATTAATTGTGATTGCCCACCGGTCAATCCAACTAAGTTATTAGGGCATTATCCCCTTGTCCTAAAGTGAGCTTCATGATGGATGAATTCACATGGTATAATTTGGTGAAAAGGCATAATTAATTACACCTCTGGCTCAACTTTTAATCGTAAAAAGACGAGAGAACGAGAAGAAACAAAGAAAATAAGATTTATTAGACACTATAATTACATGCTTGACATACAAATATACACAAAATGATATAAACAATGAAGACGAAAAAATATTGATAATTAAAATAATGATAATTAAAATAATCGTAGTATATACAAATGAAATTCCAAGTATTAGCGTCCAAAAGGCAACATCTCAGCATATTCTATATAAACTTGCAGCGCTGATTTTCAGCTGCAGAGATTAAAAGAAGTTTAAGTTTGCTTATTTTTGCTTTTGTTATACTTTCATTTGAGGCTCGAACCCAACAGTGGGATGTATATGAGCTGAAATGATGAATGATGATTAAGAAAGACTAAAACATATAACGCTGTGAAGAATAGGAGCGAAATAGTATACAAATGTTAGCAGATCGAGTAAAATTTGCTAATAATGTTCTTGTACAATTGCCGTTATCATGACAACTGTTGTCATAACAAAAATAACATTTGATGTAATTTGCAAATTAATAATGTAGATATTATTAGTACCAAATGGCGTAGTAGATGTTAAAATAAATATCAAATTGAAGTAAATATGGAGTCTGCGTAGGCAAAGCAGCTGATACAGCTAGTTTGTTAATACATAAGAGTACAATATTCATATCTTACCAAATGCGTATATCGTTTCATTAATGCATAATATTACGATGCTATATACAACCAATATTCGTGTACTGTTTACATGTTGCTGTTAGAGTATAAATTTAAACCATTAACGATGTTTCTAGAAAGTATTTTCTTTCTTTAGAATTACCATTTTTTTACTTTGACTCATGCAAGTTATGAAGTTTAAATATTGATTGATTACGACTGCACAGATAGAGTGGTAGTGTCATGGGTTTGATACGAACAAGAATACTTTATGCAATTCACAAGTTGTTAGTATCTTAATTTATGTATGGGTAAAGTCACTCAGAATACAAGGATTATTTTTGTAGTGGGGATGATGTTTTTAAAAAATAAAAAAGATGTTGTAGAAGTGAGACAATTGTGAAATATTTAATTTAGACTTCTTGCTTATAACACTATCTGATCCAACAGAAACTGTTCTATATAAAAAAAGAAAATTGCAGCGCCATCTATATTGTCTTATGCATTGTTTTATTGGTTTAAAACCATATTCGCATTAATACATTTCTAATGAAACTTTTCCGTGTGGTGACGGAGTAGTTATACAATTCACCATTTTCTATCTTCCCCGTGGATGTCATAAAAGACGATTAAGTGATACATTATGCACATAAAATTTATACGAGAAGGAAAACTCGATTTAAAACCCTATACGTCTCACCAGCGTGGTATAGTAGATCAATTTCCCTCCCATTATGAAGGAGGCACGAGCCCGACAGTGAAACTTATGTAGACTGATGATGATGATATAAATAAGATCGATTTTTGTACTTTATATTTATAGATTGTACTACATAATATATCGAAACTAATTACGCTGTGGTACCAAACCTAGGAATCTAGCATTTCATGACCATTAGCCATATTAATTCTTACGATGGTTTAAAAAGTTATTTGTGTTATAAGTTAGGAATTTGATTATTATTAGACTCTCAATGTTTATTAGGATAATGGATAACAATTGTATTCATCTGGGAAATTAAGCAATTCGCTTCCCGGACATTTGCAATGGACCAATAGGTATGCAATTTTGGAGTACAAAAGAGATTTCATAGTGTTCATAACCACTAAATAGAAACGAAGTACGGTTTTTTAATAAATTGGTATTATTGGCTGTCCGTGTGGTGATGGACTAAGAATACAGTTCACCACTCCCTATCTTGCCCGTAGATGTCATAAAAGATGACTAAGCGATATAATGCGCATATAAAAACTATGCAAGAGAAGGAAAACTCGAAATAAAACCCTATACCAACCTATCTGACTAGAATGATCCTTTAGTCACCTTGTACGGCGTAGTATGGGCTTATGGTAGTCCATACTACGCCGTGTTTGACAGAAGAACCTAAGGTTATAGTTTGATGTACCTAAAGCCCTTAAGTTCCTAGCCTATCTGATGGGATACCTGCACCGCGCTACCTAAGGTGACAGGTAGATGTGAGATAGATGTTTGGGTGGAGGATTGATAATTCTTACTGCCGGTCAAGCAGACTCACAAGACCGATCAGAACTGACGGCTAAGGGTGTCTTGGCCACAGTGAGATGGAGGTTTGGGTGGAGGATTGGTAATTCTCACTGCCGGTTAAGCAGACTCACAAGACCGATCAGAACTGACGGCTAAGGGTGTCTTGGCCGCAGTGAGAGTGTAGTAACTGAGAGATGAATAAATTCAAATCTGATTTATTTTACAATATTTACACCTTATATACTATTTATTGCTAATACACACATATACCATTTTGTGTTAGTGTGTCGTAAGTGTGAAGTGTAACGCAGCGTCTTTAATCATGTCAATGCAAATCTTGCAAATCTGCGCTGTTGTATGTTGAAATGCTCTACTTATGAATTTGCTGCGTTGCATGTTCAATGTGCATTGAACACACCTCATATGCTTTATTCTATTATCACACCTTCAAAATGAAAAAAAAAATGTTAGTGTAAATCGTAATCAATAACAACAAAATAATTTCGGAATTTATATAATACGCCCGAAATAAAACTCTAGCAGCAACTGTAACTTATGTATATAGCCCTACAGAGAGAGCAAGATATGTGTCTATTAGGGCTACAAAATATAACACACCGCCCTTTAACTACACCACTGGGAAATGTGCAGTTCGAACGTTCTAAATTCATAAGAGACGTCTTCATACGCAATTCTTAGTTATCAACGTGTTTTATTGAACTACCCTCAATAAAGGAGCAAATTGCGTAACTGTCGTTAAGAGTAACTAACGGTTTTATTATTGACATGGCATGCTTCTTGCATATTAATGATTTTAGTGTATATCTTGGTAAATGGTGTTGAATATCAATAGTGGCACCTATGTATATACTTAAGGAATTTATGATGAGAAGAGTTATGAGAGATCATTTCATATAGGGTTTTGATTTAACGTATTTACTGGCTATGAATGCTACCAATACTTGCAGGTGTCGTAAAAAACTGGCTAAATACGAGTCGAAGTCGCGCACCTAGGGTTCCATACCATTATCTATAAAAATCCCGTTTTTTATATGGGAACCCCCTTAAATATTTGTTCTTAGTATTTTCTGTTATAGCGGCAACAGAAATACATAATTTGTAAAAATTTCAACTGTCTAGCTATCGCAGACGGACGGAGAGACAGCGAAGTCTTAGTAATAATGTCCCGTTTTTACCCTTTAGGTACGGAACCCTAAAAACGATCCTATGCTCATCCTATGTCGTCGGGTCAGGCAGGTTTCCCCTCGTAAAACTATTATCAAAAAATTATGTCAATTATAGTCAAAATTATTTTGAAAAGAAACAGTAGGTACATATTGCATCAACCCCGAGTAATTTAGATAAGAACAGGGTGATACTGACTGAAAGCCTTCAACTGAAAATTGTAAGTTCTCTATTGATAAGGGCTATCATCATCATCATCATCTAGAGACAAAAGTGTATGCTTATCCACTATATAACGAAATCCTTCCTTCATTTATGACAGATGATATAAACTGATTTATTGAAAATGTAAAATAAATTAAATAAAACTTAGAATTCAGTGCACCGACCGCTATATAATAAATTTTAAATTTATAACATAAAATACAATACTTTGTAAGTAATGGCCCGGAGAAGAACATTCACTAGATTTAAGACTTTTAATTCTCTGAAAAATCTTACAATAAATTTTTCTATTCGGTGAAGTTTATTAATGTTATTCTTTATACGATATAAAACTAGTTTTATAGATTTTATTGCGAATAATTTAGACTTTACTATACCAATATTTAACGTTTTAGATTTAAAGTATTTTTAACAAAAATATTATCGCTATCCGGTTGAACTCTCACCATCCGTAACAGAGCCCTTCTGCGATGACTACAGAGAACCAGGGTAGTGAGTGCTGTTGGGTGCTACCGTACTGTATCCTGGACTGCAGGCTCCACTCATGGCGGAGATGTCGGCGGCAGGCTGGCTCCGCGCCATAGCACGAGTCAACAGAGAGTAAGAGGCAGTCCTCTTACTCTCTTACCAGAGCACAGAAAGTGGCCCGAAGGGAGTCCCTCAGCGGTGGAGGGAAGATCTATAATTCCCCGTAGGAGGACGAAGAGCTATTGAGGCGGTTGCGACATATCTCCACCGCTGGCTCAGGAGAAGGCACAGCAATCTTATATTTAGGAAGGTGTAGATATATAATTATAGATAGTTTATCATTGGTACCGAGTCCTTAAAGTTTTTGGCCAGCCTGGCGGCTTACCTTTTCGGTACCGTCCCTCCCTGACGCGCCTCTGAGCATCGCTCTCACGCGATTATCCTCTTTGCAAGTGACTGACTATTCCCTGGTCCAGTCCTGGGAGGAATAAAACCTGTCAACTTATTGAAGATTGCAGTGAAATTTGCTAAGCTGTTGGATGCATGTTAATTTTCACTTTGCCCTCAATATGATAATTTTGCCAACCTTCTAGAGGTATTCCATGTGGTGATGGAGTAAGAATACAATTCACCACTCCTTATCTTGCCCATGGATGTCATAAAGGATGACTAAGGGATATAATAGGCAATATAACATCTATGGAAGAGAAGCAAAACTCGAAATAAAACCCTGTACCAACCTGTCTGGACAATAGCCCTCCTATTGTTGAGGAGGCCCAAGCCCATCAGTGGGACGTATACCTACGAGTTGAAATGATGATAATGATGATTGTAGAGCTACCTACATATAACATACAGTATTCACATACTGTAAATGAAGACAAGTTCTTACTAACGATGGGTCGCACTGCGCCTCTTATTTGACAACTGTATCTCAGGGAAAGTTGCACTGTACAGTTGGTTAATCAAAGATTATATCAAAACCTATTTTTTTAACCAAAACTTGCAAATTACCACTGTTTCACACGCTTAGTTCCTTTCCGGAATCAAATATAGACTAGCTATTTGGTGGTAAAATATTATCAATATCGTTTCAGTCGTATTGAAGATTACCCGTAACAAATAAATAGAAAGATAAAAAAGAAATAAACTGATTGGGCATAGGTATCGTGCAAATAACCGTGTGAGCGTAAAACAAACTTACTATTTTGACATTACATTACATTTCAGTTTTATTCAAACGGACACTTTATTTTCATTTATTAGTATTTATGTAACTATAAGCATATTCTAAAAACCAGCAGAGTATGAGTCGGAGCCGCGCACGTAGCGTTCCGTACCATTATCTAAAAAATCGCGTTTGTTGCATGGTAACACCCTTAAATATTTGTTTTTAGTATTTGTTGTTCTAGCGGCAACAGAAATACATAATTTGTAAATATTTCAACTGTCTAGCTATCACGATTCTTGAGGTACAGCCTGGTGACAGACAGACGGACGGATGGATGGACTGACAGCAAAGTCTTAGTAATAGGGTTCCGTTTTACTCTTTGGGTACGGCACTCGTAATTATGGATATTGAAAAGCCTTCAAAATATTGTGAAATTAAAAATCAAAAGCGATAAAAAGCGTAAAAATAGTTATCGTTGTCACAGGTCATACCTGTTCCACTGTTGGGCTCGAACCTCCTCCCCAATAGGTAACAAAATTACCTTCTATACCATGCTGGTCAGATATGTTGGTATAAGGTTAATGTATAATTTGCTAAAATGCCAGATTAAAATAAAAGCAACGAATATACAAGCTATTATGACAGTAGAATACATTTACATGTTTTTAGAACTACATTGTTTTTTATTCAAAGTATTATATTAAATACATTATTACATATTTATGTTAAAATGTAATGTAAAGAATGAGAATTGAATAAAGAAAAATATATATTCTTTTTGCCAGTAAAAAAATATAAGAGGCAAACATCTATTTCTGAAATTAGGCCCTGAAGACGACGTCAAACTGGTATGAGGGTCTCCTTATGTGAAGTTGAAAATTATACGACAAAATTAATGTTTTGCCGCCTATGCTTATTCCTTTAGGAATAAATGTATGAGTCCATAAAAAAAAGCAATTTATTATGATTATTCACCGAGTCTCTTTCATCTGGTCGCTGTTTCACAATCAGGTATATTTCCCTGCTAAAACACTTGTTAAAATATTATTCAAATCATTTATTAATAAAGTTCTCTTTACGTTCGCAACTTTCATGTCTGTTCATAAAATATTCAATAATACTTAAAGTATACGGGGAGTTTTAAAGCACAAAGCTTATTTCTCCTCATAATTAATGAGAATATGTAATTTAATATATTTTGTTACGCAAAAACTTTTGTGAGCAGCTTATAATGTTGTAACCAGCTCGGAATTTCTCGGCAATTTGTATGTAACAAATTTCACTGTGAACTTTTGCCTCATATTTAATCCTGCAAATCCAATGGACGTCTAACAGGGCGGAGTAAAGAGATTCAATGTAATTATAATGAATCAAAATGGTGGTATAGTGTGGAATTAAATGGAATTTCTCGTTAATGCCTATCGGATGGTGTATAATTTTAAATAATATTAAGTTTTCGTATATATGCGTGTGATGACAGAGTAAGAATACAATTCATCATTCCCTATCCTGCCCATGGATGTCGTAAAAGACGATTAAAGGATATAATATTACTTAAATTTCTTACGTATGCCCAAGTTTAAGTGGGCAGTAAATACTAGCCGTGACCTAATAAGGGCTGAATTCAGTGAGGTGAGGGTGACCTGATATCCTAAGCACAGGGTGACCTAGTTAGGAGTTAGGGCTTATCCATGTACCTACGCGGAGAATTAAGGTGCTTTTATTGTTGTTTTCTTTTTGAGCTAAGTTATACCTACCTAATCAATAACATTTTTACAGTAAGTGCATGGAATGTATACTATTAATACTTTTGGTTCAATAAAGTCTTATTATTATTATTATTATTAATATTATTAATATGCATGTAACATCTACACAAAAGAAGGAAAACTCGAAATAAAATCCTATACCAACGAGTCTGACCAGCATGGTATAGTAAGGTCAATCTCCCTTTTATTGTGGAGGAGGCTCGAGCCTAGCAGTGGGACGTATATGAGCTGAAATGATGATGATTGTGATGAAGTTTTCGTGTGCACATGGAATTGGCGGTCCGTCTGAGGGAGTACCACATTCTCATGTTGTCTGACAATTTGTTTTTACACTTCATTCGGTGAGCCGGCAGCCCAAATTTTTGAAGGTGTTTGCGTTTGACAGGTTTTGGTGATGCTTTTAGATGCCGCTAAAGATCAAGATGCATCGATTTTCTGATATTTAAAAAATTTGACAATTGAAAAATGAATACCACATGTGAGCTTAGAAATTACATGTATTGCAATACCGTTTCAATCCTCCTATCATTTGGACTAGCGTGGACTGGTGTATGGTATTCAAATTGTTACTTCATTTTTAGTCTTTATGGGTGACTGCGACTTATTACTGACAGGTGACCAAACTGTTGACAGTTGTCTGTCTACAGCCGCGGGCCGGTCCGTCCGGGGTAGTAACACATTGAGCAGGAAATCGACGTCTAAGTAGTAGCAATTTATTACTGCGCTTCGTTTGGTGAGCGAGAGAGCCGAATGCCCAACTTTCTGAGGGTATTTGCGTGTTTTAATATTGCCTTTAGTTTCAACGAACCTCATTGCGTGCATTCACACTCCTTTCACTTACTTCATGGTAAGCAGCGGCCTAACAAAGGTCCATGAGCGGCAACAACACTTACCATCATGTTTAATGTTCCCTCGTGTGCAATAAAAAAAAACTTGCCCCACCTATGAGAAAACGTGTACACATTGCTCCGATCCAATTCTCGTAACTTTTTAATTAGAATTGATTAAACCAATGACACTATCTATAATCTAAATATATTATCTAAATTACTGAGATTTATTATGCTAATTATAAAAACTTGTTTGGGATTTCTAATAGGAGTGGGTTGGAGTCTCGCGTGTGGCAAACATTTTTCATTCATAAAGTTTTTGAAGTTAAACTTTTTTAGCTGCGACTTGGAATGCGACTAGAACTTAGATGTTTTTCGAACGGAAGTAACAATTTTCGGACGGAAGTGACATACGTTAATAATGTATTGAAAATAAATATTAAAGGTAGTATTCTAACTATAGTGTGAACATTGATTATTTATATATTAATACTAGCAACCCGCCCTCGCTTCGCTTTGGTTTCAGTCGTCTTTCCTGCGTAGTTCCCGTTCCCGTGGGAATACCGGGATAAAATATAGCCTAGTTTACGCCCTGATATTATAGCTTTCCATTGGTGAAAAAATTTTTGAAATCGGTCCAGCCCGTTTTGAAGATTACCCAGAACAAACAGACAGACAGACAAAGAGACAGACAAAAAAATATAAAGTGTATTTTAGGCATATGCATAGTGCAAATAACCGTGTGAGCACGAAAAAAGCCCATTATTTTGACATTACAAAAAGACACTCCAATTTTATTTATTGGTATAGATATAATTTTTAATCAAATATCTATGTTGTAATAATAATATCTAAATTACGTCCATGTGATGACGGAGTAAGAGTTTAATTCACCACCGTCGTGCCGTCGTCTTTTACAACATCCATATAAGAAAGGGACTGGTGAATTGTATTCTAAAAATATGTTAGTTAACTGCAGTTAAAGTTTTAGTACAACTGTTCACTCCGTAACAATTCATCTCGACTACGTATGAATCTGACAAGTAGCTGCGAAGGGCCCACAGCCATTTGTTAGGACGAACCGGCGATATATTCACGACTTTTTTTATGAAGAAACGTCTTTATAGAATAAAATAATTTATGAGTGTGCAGATTGCGTAACGTAATTTTTGTGTTCTTGAATTTTTTAATACAAATATGATCGATGGAGAATATGATTGAATCAAGATTATCTAATATCCTCCGAGAGTCTCGAAAGTACTTTTTGTTCCTCGTACCCAGTTGATTTGCCTTTGAAAGAAAGAAAAACATTTGTTCTGTTCTTGTTAAGTCTAATAAAAAAACGAAACATAACTGAAGAAAAGAACTTCTTACATAAAATATTTTAATTTTAACGAGGACAAAAAAGGATATTGGCTCAGCTTGTGCTACTTCTCTGTAAAGAAATAGCGTTGGTATTTGTCAACAGCCTAGTATATACAAAAATAATTATTAAAATTAATTAGTGAATATACTTGTATGTGCGTAAAGTCGTCAATAGTAACTATAAATGACGCATAAATCTATTTCAAACCCTTCGTTTTCCAGAGGTGTCGTAAAAATAAATAAAGGGATATCTCATTAGCCAGGGTGACTGGACCGGGGAATTGGTCCGTCACCCGCCGAGAGGCCGACGTGCGAGGAAAGACTGACGTCCTCCCCGTACAGTCGATGGGAGGGTACCCCAAATAGGGGGTATTCCGTCGGGCCGGCCACTGACGACAAGTCACCCTGCTCCGGTGGTCGGTCCAACGAGGAAGGCGACGTGTACAACCCACCCGTGGGTGGGTTACGGGTGTGCGTGCTTACACACCCCAGTCGCCCCAGACGGAGTGGAGCGAGGAATGCGCCAACCGTAAGCCACAAAAAAAGGGATTTCTCATATTTATGCAAGTATTTTGAAATAAAACCATTTTTACTGATTTTGTATTTGATTTTTGATTTCACGACATTTCGAACACTTTTCAACGTTCATAGTTATGGGAGGACTAATAACGAAAAAATGTTTTATTTCAAACGACTACGAAATTTTTTTTTAATGCTGTTCGTGACAAACTAGTGAACACCACACCTGATGGTAAGTGATACTGGCACTTATAGACCTTTGCTAGGCCGCTGCCTAACGTGAAGATAGTAAGGGAGTGGGAATGCGTGCCATTGCATTTATTGAACCTCATTAGGTTTAGTGATGCTAAAGGAATCACCAAACCCTACTAAACGTAAACACCCTCAGAAAGTTGGGCTTCCGGCTCTCTCGATCACCGAACGAAGTGCTGTAACAAATTGCTACGACTCAGACATTGATTTTCTGCTCAGTGTGGTAAGTACCACTCCGGGTAGACCGGGCCGCGGTCACACGACTGTCGACACTGGTCTTACCACATACATAAGACGTAGAGAAATTAACATTATGGCGTGGAACAAACATTTCAAACAAAAATAATATCATAAACGCTACGTTTGGAATGCGAATTGAAGATCGCAAATTGTCTCATAATTTCTCACTAGAGTCCTGCTGTCCATCCTTCCCATAATTTTTAGCCGGTTTTCTATGACTCCAATGAGACCCAAACAACTCGTCACTATACTAAAAACAGTTTAATAATGAAAAATATATAACATTTTGTTATAGATTATACCATTTATAATGCCAATTTATGTATTATTATAAAATCAGTTTTACAAAATGAAATCTAACTTCAAAATGGAATGTATTATTAAAAAAAGTGATAATTTTATTTCTAATGAAATCTTATTTGAGAAATAAATATCAAAATGATCCATCTCTCTCCTGGGAAATAAGTCCCACTGCCGAGCTGGTCATCTAGTCATTAAAACAACGCAACGGATTGTAATGCGATTTTTGTCAACCAAGTGATTCAAGAGGAAGCTATATGTATTGAAGGTAAAACCTTCATGCTTAATAGTATAGAAAAGACGAGAATTTAAAGATTTGTAAAGTTAAGTAAGTTTAATAACATGTTTAAAACATGTTATTAAACTTACATCAGAAACGATGACTAAATATTGACTTATCAACATTATACATCTTCAAAAATCTACAAAAATTACGTCTTCTTTCTAAGTTGCCACGTTTTATTTTTACCTATTAATAAAAAATAATGGATTAGTATTCAATATCTTTATACGAGCAATTCTTGTATATATATATATATATATTCAGGATCTCGAAAACGGCTCCAACGATTTTGTTGAAACTTGGCATACTAGAGGATTCCGGCCCAAAAAATCGATCTAGCTAGGTTTTATGTATAGAAAATGTTGTTTTGTCAGTGTTTTTGCCAGACAATATAATGACATTAAATTTTAAAAGAATATGAATTCAAATTTTGCCATCAATTACGATAAAGTTACGATAGCTCAGTGGCGAAGTACTCAGGTTTCATTTTATTTTTGACATCGGCGACAAACGGCGTCGGATCGAATCTCGGTGTTATTATTATTCTCTTTTTGTAATTTTTTATATAATTTTCATTATTTATTTTTTTATTTTTTATTAATATATATCTGAATAAATGCTACAAAAATACTCCGAGCGAAGCTCGGTCAACCTGATATTATTTAATTAAATGCATGAATAACATAGTGAATTTAATTTACTTTAAAATTATCCCCTACCGTATATCATTAAAATGCAGATTTTAGAAATTATCAGAGATTTTTAAAATGTGGAGACAGAGCGAGCGACTAAAGACGTGCAGTGAGGGCGGGCCGCTATAAGGATATGGATTGGAATTTCAAAACCCTCTCATAAAAACTTTTACTTTAAAACATTTACTAGAGAAGCTATTTACTTTCTCGACTAAAATGTGCATTGCTGTTATTTTACGAAGACTTGTTAATGAAGGTTATATTAAGCATAATATTCTGTGTAGTACAAAATATACAGTCACTTCGCTAACAAGCATACCGCACGTAGAAGATCTAAAATTAAAAATGGCACATATGAGAGATGCGAAGGCGTAGATGTCTGTCAAAGACCACCAACCGTGAGACAGCCGAGCTGTACCATTCATCTTTATTCACTGAAAACCATCCAAACAATAATAGTAATTTTCAACTTTATTTCTTTAACAATACAAACTAATTTTCCTCGTGTTGTGATAGGTTAAAATTGTTTAAATGTAGGAACGAGTAATTTATAGAGGGAACTGTATACAGGCTTACAGCGTTGTCGAGCAATTTCAAGTTGGGTAAAGTTTGCCGAAAAGTTTGAAAATTTTGTGTCTAGATAGGATATTTAATGAACCAATTTAACTATGTTTTTTATAGTTCTTTACTTCTAGTTTTCTATCTTCGTATTTAATATAAGCTGGCTCACAAATGGAATTAAAACAAGATGATGCTTTGCGACATTGCCACTATCTTGCCAAATTGTGCTACACTTATAGCGAGGGTTAACTCAATACTTCCGTAAAATTTAATTAATTAAACCTACTCAATACTTCCGTAAAATTTAATTAAATAAATATATACAATATTGGCAGTCGATTCAATTTACGGTGAAATATGTTATAGGGCCGTACGCCGACCACAATGCCGACCTTCTGTCATCCCTGGGATGGATCAACCAGTGACCACAATCATAATCAAAACCAACCTTTTTTAAGAAAAAGGATTTAACTCCCTCTTACAACTTATTTCAAAAACTTTATTATTAATTTCACATAAAAATATTCTGCAAAACGTTTGCCACAAATCGTCAGCCTGCTCTTATCCCAATTATTTGGGGTTCACCCACCATGTTCTTTTCTTTCATTGCACAAGGGTTTAAGCAATAATTGTATACCTCCCTGACGTCACCTTTAGGAATCTAATTGTAATCCAGACTGCATCATATAGAGTTGGCCTAGGTCTACATCATATCAGCCAAGGACGTCCCGTTACTGGGCTCCAGTCTTCTACACTATGGAAAGGATATTCAACTACTATACCACGCTGATCAAACGTGTTGGCATATGGTTTCATTTCTGGTTTTCCTTCTCGCGCATAGATGTTATATGCATATTGTATCTTTTAGACGTCTTTTAAAACACCCACGGGCAAACTGTGGTGGTGAATTGTATTCTTATTACGTCGCCATACGGGGACAGGTTTATATATAACTCTTAATTTGTCTGTTAGTTCTTTTACTACACCCAAGAATTATGAATTAAAATTTTTATAGGCTACTACACAGCAAAAAAGTATGTGTGTACTTATATACAAACGTAGGAAGTTATACCCTATACCAACCTGCCTGACCAGCATGGTATAGCAAGGTCAATTTTCCTCCTATTATGGAGGAGACTCGAGCTCAACAGTGCGACGTATATGAGCTGAAATGATGAAGAAGTTATACTTCGCCGCCGTAAAGCGGGTTTCAGACTACGCTATAATATAAAATATTAATATATATAAATTATGTGTCACGTTGTTTGTCCGCGATGGACTCCTAAACTACTTAATCGATTTTAACTCAATTTGCACACCGTGTGCAGTTTGATCCAACTTGAAAGATAGTATAGCTTACATCTTAGTTTATAGTCGCAATATTATTTCATTGCAAATTATTTGTCTATTATTTGATATTCACAATTATCTGTTAACTCCAAATGATTTTAACAGATGGCGATATCTGTTTTGAGATTGGGTAATTAATTAACTGGATTGAGTAATTAATTAATAGATGGCACTGCTATGTCAAACCTACAAACGTGTCAAATACGATTTTAACTTGCTTTTTTACATAGATGCCATTTGTTAAAAAATATGACGACCTCCATGACAGATGTTCTCTTACAGTTCCACTTAAATAGTTTAATAAAATGTAATATAACAAAAAACATTAGCCACAGCAACGCGTGGAGAGGTCTGCTAGTAGCATATAGTATATAGCTCATAGCACAACAATATCGCGCACGATACACTGTTAAGGACACGTTCACACTGTACTGTACTATATTTGCCCTAGCCGAGGCCGCGGGTGACGTGACCGGGGATTAGTCCGTCACCCACCGAGAGGCCGACCGCGTGAGGACAACCGCGTGAGGAAAGACCGACGTCCTCCCCGAGGGGGGGACGTTGGTCGATGGGAGGGTACCCCACGTAGGGGGTATTCCGTCGGGCCGACCACTGACGACAAGTAAACCTGCTCCGGTGGTCGGCCCAACGACGAAGGCGAGGTGGTTTTCGGGTGGGTTGCGGGAGTTGCGTACTTAAGCCCCTCTGTCGCCCCGGACGGAGTGGTGAGGAGGCGCGCCGATCGCAGCCCACCCACAAAAAAAAAATAAAAACTGTACGATATTTAATGTATGGTGCGTGATAGTGTTGTGCTATGAGCTATATACTATATGCTAGTATATTATAGCGTAGTCTGAAACCCGCTTAATAATATAAAAATCTTTTTTAAGAATTTTGTCCTACGCATTATTCTGTTTGTAAAAAAAACGACACTAATAATATAACAAAAATTTAATACATTGAAAGTTTTATTATAACGCATTATCTAGTTTACATTTGTGACGGCGAGGGCGCGAATCGAAAAAAAAATTCGACTACCTAAAGAGAGTGTCGGTTTTTCGTGACGGTTTGCGCACACATCATCATCATCATTTCAGCCTATCGTCGTCCACTGCTGGACGTAGGCCTCTCTCATGTTACACCCACGCACAGAGCACGATCTTGTGCCGCCTGCATAGTAAAAATTTACTCTCATAATTATTCCAAAAGAATTAGGTATAACTTACAAAATGTTTGCTATGAACAACCCGCCTAGTTAAAATTCGCCCTTATATTTAACCGCCATTCGTACCCATAAAGGGCTGCTATGTATATTTAGTACGTTCGACGTATTAACCGTTTGATTTGCGGCGTGTTTAATTTGTTTGATGAATCAATATGCTTCAATATTTACTCATGAATATACCTATTTCATAGATACATATTTCAAAGATCTCATATTTGATTTTATATAATTGTAATTAATCAACTTAGCTCAGATATAATTGGCTCAATCTTGCATCAAGTGGGAGAGTAATTGATCTACTATGCTACTATTCACACAGATTAGAGTTTTGTTCTAAGATTTCTTTTCTTGAGGTGATGTTATATGCTTTTGGTTTTAAGTGCCTTTAATATCATCATTATCATAATCTTAGTTCATACCATACACGCGCTATTGTTAGGCTCTGGCCTCCTTCAGCATAAGAGGGAAATTTACCTACTATATCACGCTGGTCAGACGTGGTGATATGGAGCTCTTTTCGAGTGTTCCTTATCTTGCATATATATTATATGTATATTATAAAACTTAGTCGTTCTTTACGAAACCAATGGGTAAGAGACGTGATGTCTCACCGCCCACCACTCACTAACTACGGCTAAGCATTGCAATTCTTGTCTCGTGTATTTTCATTCCGAATTAAAATATTTTAATCTATTCCCTAATCAACTAAATATAGACATCATCACCACCTAGCTACTCCCATCCCAATTCTCCAGTAGCCTGTTTCATCAACCTTCTTTAAGAATGTAATATTCGGGTGTCTCAAAGGTATTCTTTAGTCATTATTAAATGATAATCATCCTGTTTATATCGCGCTGCAGTGCCTCGACAATGTTTACCGAAACACGCGTGGATGGCTTCCACGCAATTATGCGAAAAAAAAACGGCCTCCCTACTGCAGCGTCTGCGGAGCAGTCGCGATAGCATTCTGAAAACTATTGCTGAAAGACCGGATTGTCCTATGTAAAGTTATTGGATAAAATTAGTTATAGGGTTGTAATGTGTAAAATGTATTTAATTATATTACTAACAATATTAACATAAAATATAAGCACATTATGTTACTAATACACTAACAAACTATGGATTGTATATCTGAAATAAATTTATTATTATTATTATATATTATTATTCATCATCATTCATCATCACTTCAGCCTATCGTCGTCCACTGCTGGACGTAGGCCTCCCTCATGTTGCGCCACAATGAGCGGTCCTGTGCCGCCTGCATCCAACGACGCCCAGCTACTTTCACTAGGTCATCGGTCCACCTAGTGGGGCGGCGTCCTACACTGCGTCGTCCGATACGTGGTCGCCATTCGAGAACCTTTCTTCCCCAGCGGTTGTCGGTTCGTCGAGCGATGTGGCCTGCCCATTGCCACTTCAGCGTGCTAATTCTTCGTGCTATGTCGGTTACACCCGTTCTTCTGCGGATTTCCGTATTCCGGATTCTATCTCGCAGAGAAATCCCGAGCATAACCCGCTCCATAGCACGCTGAGCGACTTTGAGCCTTGATATGAGGCCTACATTTAAGGACCCCGTTTCCGTGCCGTAAGTCATCACTGGTAACACACACTAGTCAAAGACCTGTGTTTTCAGACACTGAGGTATGTTGGACGAGAAGATCCTCTTAAGTTTCCCGAACGCTGCCCAACCGAGTTGAATTCGTCGGCTGATCTCTTTCTCGAAATTGGATCTACCTAACTGGACTGTTTGTCCTAGGTAAACATAGTGATCGACAACTTCAAGAATCGCATTGCCAACTTGGACCGGTACAGGAATGACATGGGCATTTGACATGACTTTCGTCTTGTCCATGTTCATTCGTAAACCCACTAGTTGGGATACCCTGCTGAGATCATTGAGCATTGTGCCAAGGTCCAATGTATTCGCCGTTAATGTTAATGCCGAGTCCAGTCCAGTCTAAGAGCTTGAAGACATCTTCCAGTGCAGTGGTGAACAGTTTCGGAGAGATGACATCTCCCTGTCTCACGCCTTTCTGCAACTGGAACGGTTTAAATAATTTCTGAAGGGCTATTAAGACCGGCTTGCCGCCCGCCTTCAGAAGCTCTGCCGTAATTCCGTCATCTCCCGGTGCCTTACCGTTACGTAGTTGTTTGAGAGCCATTCTGATCTCGTACAAGCTGATGTCCGGGATTTCTTCGGTATAGTGCCGAGTTAGCTTGGATCTGGGATCTTGGACCAAGCCGACAACAGGATTTCGGGATGATTTGTATAACTGTCCATAGAACCTTTCGATCTCTCCCAAGATCTCACTTTGGGATGAAATGACAGTGCCATCGTCGGTCTTCAGCTTAGTCATTTGGCTTTGCCCAATAGACAGATCTTGTGCGAACACTTTTGAGCCACGATTCCGCTCTATCGCTTCTTTAATACGGAGCGTATTAAATCGGCGAATATCGCGACGCACAGACCTGGAGATCTGCCTATTTAGCTGCCTATGTTTGGATCAATCGGCTGAAGACTGCACCGTCATTTCTTTTCTCCGCCCCATGAGCTCGAGAGTCTGGTCAGAAAGGTTTTTAGGTCTATTAACGCGGTGAGCCTTGAAAAATTTCGACCCAACCGCGTGGACAGTTTCCACGAACCTGTTTTTCATATCGTTCGGAGATTCGCATTCGTCCAGACATTGGAAGCAATTGTGTAATTCGAGTTGAAAGCCTTCGAGGTTCTGGTATTGGACAGATGTAAGTCGGAGTGTAGACTTCATCAAGCGTGACCGCTCGACTTTTGTGTGGATATTCAATGTGGCTCGTACCATCCGGTGATCGCTCCCAGTTTTAATCCTGCTGATCACTGAGACATCATTGAATATCTGTCGTTTGTCTGACAAGATGAAGTCTATCTCGTTTTTTGTTGAACCATCGGGGCTAATCCAGGTCCATTTCCTTTATGGCTGCTTCCTGAAGAAGGAATTCATCATAAAGAAGCTTTCCTTCTCCAGAAAATCAGCCAGTTTCTGGCCCCTGTGGTTTCTCTGTCCATATCCATGTTTCCCCACTCTCAACTCATCATCACTCCCTTTGTCTATTTTCGTGTTAAAGTCTCCCATGACTACCGTGAAGTGGGTTTTGGACGGGTGTATGGCTTTCGAGATGTCCTCGTAAAATGCCTCCACCTCGTCGTCGGAGTATGTCGAGGTCGGTGCGTATTATTATTATTATATCCCATTTACTTGGAGTCGACACATTGTATAGATACTCTTCTTTGATTGTACATATTATAAAAGTTTTAGCAATAGTGTTACGACTGGTCGCCAGGTTGATGTAAACCTTTTTATTCATTAATTTATCACAGTCTATATATGTCCCACTGTTGGGCTCAGGCCTCCATAATAGGAGGGGAATTAGCGAACTATTCCATGCTGGTCATAGGTGCTGGAATAGTGGTTTTGTTAATATAAAAATAGCTGGTTTTGTTTAAAGATTTTCTTCTCTTACGAAGATGTTATATGCTTGTTACATCCTTTATAGTCGTATTTTACAACATCCACGGCCAAGATAGGGCGTGTGATATGTATTCTTACTTCGTCACCACATAGATAGTAAACTTAAAGACGTCTAAACGTCTTTTACTACACCCATGAGCGTTGTGAATGATGGAAATATTCGTAGCTAACACGCAGTAACGTGGCTACAGATATAATAGAATTAAATAAATCTTTTGCTAATCCTCTACAACAAAACAAAATATCATAAAAACCCCGTCGATGACATGATAATCAACATAAATATGGCAGCACTCGGCGTTCGTGTATTATTCAAGAGAGAGCATTATCATAAATTGAGCGGCGCTTAGCGTACGTAGGTGTGAAATACTGGATATAACGACGGCCTAGTTTTTGAACGTACAATACGTAAACATGAGTGAATTTATGAAATAAAACTATTTTACGTATTTTATATTTTATTTATATAGTTTCATGTGTTAAACAATATAATTTACGACACCCTTTCTTGCCGGTGGGTGTCGTAAAAGCCGACTAAAGGAGATAATACGCAAGAGAAGAAAACTAGAAATAAAAGTTTATACCAACCTGACTACCTGCGCCTGATGCTGGACCGGGGACTTTAGTCCGGCACCCACAGAGAGGCTGACCGCGCGACGGCGACCGACATACCCGAAAGGGTATTCCGTCGGGCCGACCACTGAGGACAAGAAACTTGGCACTGGTGGTCAGCCCAACGACGAAGACGCGATAATATGTTGATGTAGTAAAGGCAGGTTTAAAGAGGTCTCCCGAGGCTATGAAAGCTTACAGTACTCGAAATATTATAAAAGGAAAAAATTGTGTGGTTTTATGAAACCACGGTAAAAGTGAAACTTTTTTTCGCATTATAGACATTTAACTAAAAAATAGCAACATTTACATTAAACATTGATAAATAAAAACAAACAAATAGCGTGGAGCACTGGCACAAATGAGTAATAGTCTTACACTACACGATCAGCTGATGCGAACCATAGGCGTCGCCATATTGGCCTCGGCTGCTCTGTCGAACGCCTTTCACTTTACTCTTACTCCGCGGCCGACCGTAACGCGACATGCAATAGATGAACGAAAAAGTTAGAGGCGATGTAATAAAACTTTCACTTTAAAAAAAAAACCCTCCCCAAATTGCAGATATACGTAAACATTCAGAGTAACCGGGTTGGTCGTGAATGACGAGGAATTCGGTACCAGTGTTCGGCCCAATGGTGATGGGGTTACGATGGGTTATAGGGCTGCGCACCGCCCTTGCGTCGCCTCAGACAGAGAGGACTAAAATAATCACTACAATTATGAATCACCTCACAAAATGTAACTGGTACTGGTTTAGAATTTTTCATATTCTACCTTCAGAGGAGAAAATCCGGACATATATACGAAATCATTTTTGTCAAGGCTGACACTATTTGTTTTTTTTTTTGGAGGTCAGCCATGGTTAGCGCACCCTCCGCCCAGCTCTGTCCGGGGCGACAGGGGCGACGCGTGGCCCCATGACCCACCCGTAGCACATCGCCTTCGTTGTTGGGCCGACCATCGGTGCCGAGTTCCTTGTCGTGGATGGCCCAACGGAATACTTTCTCCTCTCGACGTCCCTTTCCCGGGACGTCGGTCGCCATCGCACGGTCAGCCTCTCCCTCTGAAAATCCCCGATCCGGTCACCAAAAGCTTATGATCCTATGCCTTTGACGTTTAGTCCTGTTTCACGCTCGCTCGGCCAGTCAAATAAATATTTACATCCAAAGTTACCAAGTAAAGTTATTTTTCCTTAAAGTACAGTCTGATTGACTAAAGAAGATTTTAAAAGTAGACTTCAATCTAAAACTTATTACTTACACGGATATTACCTAGATTCAAAAATAAAGTCATTCGCCCTTCACGTATATCAAAGAAAATGTTTAATTTTATAGATCAAACGGCGTAGTATTTGTTTGCTTTAAATACAACAAAATGTTATATATCATGCGTATGATACTTAATATCATACACTAAGCTTTGACGTCATACAGTATAGGCATAAATAGTATTTAAATGTAGATATAGATCAAACTCGTTTGGGCAGCGTTCGGGCAACTTAAGAGGATCTTCTCGTCCAACATACCTCAGTGTCTGAAAACACAGGTCTACGACCAGTGTGTGTTACCAGTGATGACTTACGGCATGGAAACGTGGTCCCTAAATGTAGGCCTCATAACAAGGCTTAAAGTCGCCCAGCTTGCTATGGAGCGGGCTATGCTCGGGATTTCTCTGCGAGATAGAATCCAGAATACGGAAATCCGCAGAAGAACGGGTGTAACCGACATAGCACGAAGAATTAGCACACTGAAGTGGCAATGGGCAGGCCACATCGCTCGACGAACCGACAACCGCTGGGGAAGAAAGGTTCTCGAGTGGCGACCACGAATCAGATGATGCAGCGTAGGACGACCTCTAACTAGGTGGAGTGACGACATCTTGAAAGTTTTGGACGCGATCACGTATTGGACGACGCAGTGTAGGACGTCCCCCACTAGGTGGACCGATGACCTAGTAAAAGTTGCTGGGCATCGTTGGATGCAGGCGCCACAGGACCGCACATTATGGTGTAACACAAGGGAGGCCTACGTCCAGAAGTGGACGGCGATAGGCTGAAATGATGATGATAGATGCAGATGCAGGGGCGGAAGAGCAGGTATAGATATATGTGTAGATGTAGATGTACACCTACATACACGCATAAACATTATAAGCATAGACATGCCTATGCAGCGCCTATCGTCTTCCACTGCTTGACGTAGGCCTCCTTCATGTTTTGCGATGAAGTGCGGTGCTGTGCCGCCTGCATTCAACTAAAAATTAAATGCATAAACTCAATACGCCTCACTGCTGAGCGCAAGCCTTTTTCACAATCGTAGGAAATTTGACCTACTACTCCACGCTGGTCAGACGAGTTAATATAGGGCCTTATTTCGAGTTTTCCTTCTCTTGCATAGATGTTATCTGCGTTTTATAATCCCTTAGTAATTTTTTAATACACCAGCAAGAAATGGGGTGGTGAATTGTATTCTTACTCCACGGAAGTAAATTGTAAATAAACTAAATAAGTACTAATGATTTCTTAATTTTATTTATTCAAGTATTCTAGTTAGCATGCACACAACCCAGATCATATCGGTCAGGTCCGGCTAAGTAATTTATGTAATTCATAGTGACCCCTAGAATATGTAGGGATATAATCATAACATTACTATTTAAACATGCGAGACGCCGGCGATAAACGTTATGGTAACCATGGTTTTGGGATCACAGAGGAATTCCCTAACTTATGTAAGTCCTTAATTTAGTACGATGATTTAAAAATCATTCACGTATTAAAATGCATGCTATGTGGTAGCGGATGGGTGGGTGATCATAAAATTATTGTTAAAACTTTTGCAATATCTACAATGGTAGAAGAATACATATTGCAAGTTAATGTGAAATTGGGATAAGGGTAGGATAATGAGGATTATAACACATTTTCAAAATTGCGAATAATAAATTTGATAATGAAAATAATATAAATCAGAACTATTAGTAGTTCAGTAGACATAGACGTGCCTATGCAGCGCCAATACCATGCCTATGCTTTGTCTATGCAGCGTCCATGCCGTGTCTGTGCCGTAACTATGCCGTGCCTATGCATTGTTATTTACATAATAAAGTATACTGTACTTTTTATAGTAATAATTAAAAGTAACAGGATTAGCCTGCAATACTTTATTATTCACTAACTTTACCCGCGATTCTCACTGTTCATGATTTAAGTAATTTCATATGCTACTGCAGATCACAAACTGTTATAAAAACAAATTTCATCAAGAGATTTGGCACAGTAGTAATATCTTAGGTGATTAAAGCGACTGAAACCAAAGTGAAGCGAGACCGGGTCGTTAGTTCATATATATGTGAGAAGGTAAAAGGATGATGAGATTTAAATTAAATCCGGGATCCTCAAAACGTGTGGTGCCCTTACTAATGGCGGTCATGGCTTACTCGGCTGCCATTAAAGACATCTGACGATGGTTAAATAATAATTAGGTCACACACGTGTGACTAACCACGGTTATATGAGGACTATGAAATGGAATTGTTACGGAATGATAGTTCTATGTGATCTATGTACACTTTTGTAGACATCAAACTCATTAAATAATATTCCATAAATGGGCTTTATCTATTTTATTTTCATTTTAAATCATTTATTTATTCTTTAGTTTTAGTAATCGATGAGTCTTATAGTGAGTTAAAAAGTCAGCCATTTCTAATTTGCTTAATTATTTAATAGAGAAGGTATTTTACAAGAATATTCTCGAAGGTATTTAACAAGAATATTCTCTGGCAATTTTTTTGTTTTGTTTATTAATTCTATTTTTTAAAATGACCTGTTTTTAAAATGAAATTTACCTATTTCGCGGCCTGCTTTACAAACATACAATTATCAACTAAGCCTTTTTGTTTATTTCCTTTGTGATGATGGCGATGAGCAAGCAGCTTATCTGTATTTAGCGGTAACTATCACTCCTGAATATCAGCGGCACTATCAAGTTGCCTACCATAACAGGGAAAGGATTAGACAGAATAGAATGAGGACAGGGATAGAAGAGAAAAAGAGCTTCGGGCCTCCGGAAATATCCTTCAATGAAGGAAGCACAGTAGCATACAACCCGAAAGAAGCTTTTATGCGAGAGTTTGGTACTACTCCGGACAAGCCGTCCCATCTGCGACGCGGCTGACCTATATCCCTATCTTTTGTCCTATCAGTTAAATCCGTTTAGAATTTCGACCAGCTATTTGATTTTGTTAATGAACTAATTATTGTTGTTGTATGATATAGAGCAAAATGGTCGAAATGTTTATTCTGAGAGTATAATGCCGTAGAAAAAAAAGAGGACGTAGCCAAGAAACTCATTTCTGGGGAGGCTTATGTCCAATAGTGGACGGTGAAAGACTGAGATGACATAGTTCTGAATCTACAGTATTTGGGTAGATTAACATATCATCATCATCGCAGCTGACATATGTCCCACATTTGGGCTCGGCCTTCCATAATGGAAGGGTAATTGACCTACTATACTACGCTGGTCAGACGTGTTGGTATAGGGTTTTATTTCGAGTTTTTCTTTTCTCGCATAGATGTTATATGCGTTTTATATCCCTTAGTCGTCTCGTACGTAAGATAGGGAAATAAGATAGGGAGTGGTGAATTGTATTCCTATTCCGTCATCACACGGAATATAAATAATATATAAATATTTAATAATATACTTATGTAATAACATCATAAGCATTTTAGCTGCCTTCTGGCCGTGTTGATGTCGAAACTACCTGCTGCTGTGTTTCTCGAGCGCTACGATATGTCCTTCTTTAAACAGGGTTTAAGAAGGGCAATTTCTTCACAGTAGGCAGCAGGGGATGTGACTTGGAGGGAAAAAAATCGATTAATAAATAATCGATTTTTTCTTTAAAATAAATCGATTATAAAATATTCGATTAATTAAAAAAATTAATCGATTATTTTATAATGAATTTTTTCTCCCAACAGGATTATGATGACCTTTTTTTTTAGGAAATGTGACATTTTCTAAAGTCCCGTACAGACGTGGGCCGAGCTTAGGCCAACGCGAGCGTCGGCAAATAGGTACAAGGCGAGTGCAGGCGTCTAGCTAGAGTCGTCATTACACGGTTGACATCCATCGCGGTTAGACGTGTTTAATGTGATATTGTCGCTCAATATAAATGATTATATTTTCAAATTTGCATCACTACTTCTAGATATGCGACGTAAATAATTAGATCCAAGTCACCCTATATGTTACCTATAGTATCAAAATGTATCTTCATCATTCATCATCATTTTAGCTAATATACGTCCTATTGTTGAGCTCGAGCCTCCTCCACAATAAGCGGGAAACTGACCTTAGTATTCCATGCTAGTCAGACAGTTTGGTATAGGGTTTTATTTCGAAGTTTCCTTCTCTTGCATATATGTTATATGCTTATTATGTATTATATCCCTTAATCATCTTTTACGACATTCATAGACAAGATAGGGACTGGTGAATTTTTTTCTTACTCCGTCACCACACGGATATGTCTTACATTGTTCTATTTCTGTAAATACTCAGTATCAACCACCTTCTTTTTTCCCACTTTACTGCGGTATACACTGAGATAATAGTTATATACGCTCATTAAATAAATAGTTGAAGCTGCAGCAACGTTAATGTCAACGTCTGTAGTGTTTCAGTGCACAATGAACACTGACGGAGGACAACGTGTAGACATTTCTACAAACGCTCGTCTACGTTGGCCACTCGCGTTGGCGTTCGGCGCACTCGGCCAACGTGTAGACGCTAGCACTCGCCTTGTACCTATTTGCCGATGCTTGCGTTGACCTAGGCTCGGGCAACGTCTGTACGGGACTTTAGAAAATAAATATAGTATGAAACATATGACATTCGATCGAGCACTTTGCCTGACAGTATCGTGATGACCTTTTTTTTTAGAAAGTCTGCCAGTGATTTTATTTCAAACAAAAAAGCAAATACTAAAATAATCGATTAATTTTATTATAAAAAATCGATTTTTTATTATTTAGATAATCGATTATTAAAATCGATTACTACAAAAAAATTATCGATTAATATAAAAATCAATTAATTTTACCACTCCTACAGCAGTCTAGCTGTGACCTTGGTATTGAAAGGTCCATATGCGACAGTATTACTTACTATGAAGTGTGCTGCTTGCTCGTTTGCCACCATCACTAAGAAAAAAAATGGAAACTTTAATACACATACAAAAACTCATCAAGAGGCTTTGGTTCTTATTTAATACAGGAATTAAATGTTGAACCTTAGTCGTAAATTTTGTCGCTTAATCTATTTGATTACGGAGGAAAGCAGGAATGTAAGTATTCTGTGTTTACGCTGAGATTTTGAGTCTGTTGAGCTCGAATAATTTTAAGATCTATATTATCGGAGTAATATTTTTTTATCTCTATATATTCGTCGTCTCATACACGTCCCACTGCTGGGCTTGTTGAGCCTTCTCCCTAATAGGAGGGAAATTGATTTACTATATCATAGTGGTCCAAGATGTTCGCATAGGATTCTTTTTTCTTCACAGATGTTATATGCATATTATATGCCTTAGTCGTCTCTTACGATATCCACGGGTAAGATAGAGAGTGGTGAATCGCATTCTTATTCCGTCACCATACGGAGAATTTCTCTATATATTATTTCTGTTAAATTTTTCCCATAATATTGTATCAATATTGATGTTTGATATTCTAATTTTACTGGGTCAACTTGTTAATGTTTGCTTCGAGTAGTGACGGAGTAAGAATACAATTCGCCGTTCCCTATATTGCCCGTGGGTGTCGTCAAAGATGACTAAGGGAATATAAGAGGCATATAACATCTATGCAAGAGAAGGAAAACTCGAAATGAAACCCTGTACCAACATGTATGACCAGCGTGTTATAGTAAGTCTATTTCCCTCCTAACGGGGAGGAGACTCGAGCCTGTAGCGACGAGTATGAGCTGAGACAAAGATAGTTTTTATATTTTCTCGGTATTTCCACGGAAACGGAAATTACGTGGATGAAACCGTGGCAATTTGTGTAATTTTTTTTTTTATTGTAAACGGTGGCAAACGAGCAAACAGTACACCTGATGGTAAGTGTTGCTGCTGTTCATGGACCTTTACAAGGCCGTTGCCTACCGCGAAGAAAGTGAAGGGAGTGTGAATGCGTGCATTGAGACTCGGTGATACCAAAACCCTCCACACGCAAACATTCTCAGAAAGTTGGGCTTCCGGCTCTCTCGCTCACCGAACGAAGTGCAATAACAAATTGCTACTACTCAGACGTCGATTTTCTGCGAGAGTGTAGTACTACCCCGGACGGACCAGCCCGCGGTTGTAGACGGATAACTGTCGACAGTGTGGTCCTACCACAATTTTATATATTTTTTCGTCTATGAGTAGCAGTATACTGATGGTCAGCGGACCATCAGGTATGCTGTTTGCTCATCCAATAGCTGTAAAACAAAACATCATCATCATTATCAGTAAACCTTTCGCACTACACTGCTGAACGTAGGCCTCCCTTATTTTGCACAATAAAGTGCGATCGCATCCAACGACTCCCAGCAACTTCCAGCAGTTCGTCGTTCCATTTGATTGTCCTATAGTAGTAGATATATAAGCTAAAATGATACACGGAAGAGCTTACATCTATTTTCTAACGAATATAAGCTATCTATACTTATAAAAGATGTTCTTATAACATTTTCTGAAGCCATTAGAGCATAGTTGAAATCATTATTGCAATTTTATAGCTTAAATATTGATTAGGATGACCATTAATGTGACCGGACCCATTAATAATGTGAAAAGTTTTGACGGGACGTGAAAATTAAAGCATAATTTTAACTTTTATGATGATAATTTTATACCAGTTGGTGAAATTTATGTACTTTTGTTATTAACTAAGTAATTTTCACGGTATTTCTCTTCTAAATGATAAGAATTTAATATGCTTAAAGATCATATTTGCCGGTATGGTGATAAAGTAAAAATACGATTCACCACCGCCTTTGTTGCGTATGGTAAAAGGAGCGTAGGTATGGTAATCTATACCAATAAATAAAATTGGAGTGTCTGTTTGTAATGTCAAAATAATGGGCTTTTTTCGTGCTCACACGGTTATTTGCACTATACATATGCCTAAAATACACTTTAATTTTTTTTGTCTGTATGTCCGTCTATCTGTCTGTTTGTTCCGGGTAATCTTCAAAACGGCTGGACCGATTTCGAATTCGAAATTCGAATTCTTTCACCAATGGAAAGCTATAATATCAGGGCGTAAACTAGGCTATATTTTATCCCGGTATTCTCACGAGAACGGGAACTATTCAGGAAAGACGACTGAAACCGAAGCGAAGCGAGGGCGGGTTGCTAGTGTAATAAATAATTTCGGTTGCGGGTAGATAATTATACATTTTTGTAATAATGATAACTCGTTGGACATGAGACATCTTAGTCCGACCGTGACCATGAACAACGCTGTAAAGTGTTCGAAAAGTCGGCCAATCAAAAATCAAATACAAACGCGATAAAATCCGTAAAGTAATTTTATTTACAACTAGCAACCCGCCCTCGCTTCGCTTTAGTTTCTGTCGCCTTATCCCCGTAGTTCCCGTTGCCGTGGGAATACCGGGATAAAATATAGCCTAGTTTACTCCCTGATATTATAGCTTTCCATTGGTGAAAGAATTTTTTAAATCGGTCCAGCCGTTTTGAAGATTACCCGGAACAAACAGACAAACAGACAGACAGACAAAAATTTTTTAATTTACATTTTAGGCATAGGTGTCGTGCAAATAACCGCGTGAGCATGAAAAAAACCTATTATTTTGACATTACAAACAGACACTCCAATTTTATTTACTGGTATAGACTAGCAACCCGCCCTCGCTTCGCTTCGGTTTCTGTCGCCTTATCCCCGTAGTTCCCGTTCCCGTGGGAATACAGGGATAAAATATAGCCTAGTTTACTCCCTGATATTATAGCTTTCCATTGGTGAAGAATTTTTTAAATCGGTCCAGCTGTTTTGAAGATTACCCGGAACAAACAGGCAAAAAAAATATAAAATGATTTTTAGGCATATGTATAGTCGCGACGGCGACCGACGTCCCAGGACGTCGAGAGGTGAGGTTACCCGAAAGGGTATACCGTCGGGCCGACTACTGACGACAAGTCACATTTGCTCCGGTAGTCGGTCCAACAACGAGGTGACATGGGTACGGGTGGGTTATGGGCCCGCGCACCGTCCTTTCATCGCCCCGGACGACTGGACCGCGCGTGCGCTTACCATAGCCCACCCAAAAAAAAAAAAGGCATATGTATAGTGCAAATAACCATGTGAGCATAAAAAAGGCCTATTATTTTGACATTACAAACAGACACTCCAATTTTATTTATTGGTATAGATGTGTAATACTCGCATAAACACCTGAAATCATATCGAATGTAATTAGGCCAGGTCGATGTATAAGCTCTTACTAGTGCCACAAGCCATATTCCATCCGACGTCCTCGTCTCGATCTTGACGAAGAGGACGACACTATCACACTCGCTCAACGTAGAGCCTACACGGCCCGCGAGGCCATTACAAGTAAATATCCGCGGTTCCGCTCTCACCCCGCCCCCAATTCACCAGAATTGTATTTTTACTCTGTAACCACAAGGTAATTCATAATACTTGCGTTAAAGGAATGGTTAGTCACCGTAAGTAAAAATATAACTCCATCACCACAAAGGCAACGGTCCTTTTTAAAACAAATTAGAAAATGTATATTTAAATACAAATTATGTATATAATTTTAACTCCATATGTAACAGTTGGTAGTATATATACATGTGACGCGGGCAGCCAATGTTACCAACTTTGCGAGACAAAAAGTTTGTGTAAAAAAGTGTGCCGCTGACAGTAAAGTAAAACTCGGCCTGATGGTCAGCGTGTTATGTAGATAAGATTGCGCAGATGTGACATTAGGTATTTTTAGGAATTTAAACTCGATTGCTAGCTTTAAGTTAACCAATAGCAGGTTAAAACAATATTATCAATAAGCCCTCAGATCAAAATTATGGGTCAAAGTATACAGAGGGTTGAAACAGCTCGCAATTTAGGCCTAATTATTGATTCAGACCTCCGCTTTGAACCTCACATAAAAAACATAGTGAAAGCTTGTTTTTATAGATTAAAAGTGTTATACAGACTAAGGCAGTTTTTGAGTATACCTATGAGGAACATGTTGACTGAGAGTCTAGTGTTATCAAAATTTAACTACTGCGATGTAGTATATGGACCATGTCTTTTATCACGTACCGAGCGTCTTCTTCAGCGTGTGCAGAATGCATTTTTTTTTTTTTTTTTTTTAATGGGTGGGCTATGGTAAGCGCACGCGCGGTCCAGTCCGTCTGGGGCGATGAAAGGACGGCGCGCGGGCCCATAACCCACCCGTACCCACGTCACTTCGTTGTTGGGCCGACCACCGGAGCAGATGTGACTTGTCGTCAGTGGTCGGCCCGACGGAATACCCTTTCAGGTACCCTCACCTCCCGACATCCTGGGACGTCGGTCGCCATCGCGCGGTTAGCCACACTGCGGGTGACGGACAATTCCCCGGTCCGATCACCCGCGGCCTCGGCTAGGGCGGCATTAGGCGCAGATACTCGCGCCTGCGCCGCCCGAGTCGCCGGCGGCGGAACGTGTCGCCGAATAGGAGCTCTACTCGCACACGATCCGCCGCCTCCTTCCGTGAGATAACGGCCTCACAGAAGGCGGCGACCGCGTCCCAGTTCCTGACGCTGACGAGCATCTCCCTGGCGATGGTCGGCAGCGCCAGGTCGGCACCGATAATCGCGACGAGTTCACGGCGCTCTCCCTCCCACGCAGCACAATCCTCGAGCGTGTGCTGCGCCGTGTCCTCGTCGCAACTGCAGTGGTGGCAGGACGGTGTGCTCTCCCTCCTGACAATCTTGTGTAGGTACTTTGCGAAGCATCCGTGCCCCGTCAGCACCTGCACCAGTCGGAAGGAAAGCACCCCGTGCGTCCGCTCCAACCACTCCATCAGCACCGGCCGGAAGGCCTCGACGGTCCTGACACCGTACCGAGGACTCTCCAGCCGGACTGCCCAACGGGCAATGACTCCACGGCGGGCGTCGACCCGCCAGGCGGTGATCTCCTGCAGGGAGACCATACCGCCGCGGGCGCGCGTCTCCGACACCCGCCGATAAATGTCGGCGAGCATCTCCGCCTCCAGGTCCCACGGGGGAGTTCCGGCCAAGAGGCACGCTGCCTCCGTCGACATGGTGCGGTAACCGCGTATGGCCCTGACCGCCATTACCCTCTGTGGTCGCCTCAAGAGGGCCCTCAGCCGGACGGTCAGGGACCCCGCCCACACCGGTGCGCCGTACAGAGCCATCGACCGGATCACCCCCGCGTACAGCTGTCGGCACGTAGCGCTGGGTCCGCCCACATTCGGCATCAGCCGCGAAAGGGCGGACGCCGCGCCGACAAGCCGGGGAACAAGTCGGTGGAGATACTCCCGGAACCAAAAATGCCCGTCAAGCACCAGGCCCAAGTACTTCATGTGGGCCTGGATGCTGATGGTGACCGACTTCACGGTGATCGAAGCGCCGGCGGGAGGCCCGGCGGTACGGAGGCCATGGAACAAAAGGGCCTCCGTCTTTTCCAGGGCTACCCTCAACCCCAGCGCTTCGATCCGCCTGACAATCTCCTCGGTGCCGAGAGTTGCCAGGCGTGCCGCCTCCTCTAGCGTCCCACCCCGGGCTGTGACGAGTGTATCGTCGGCGTAACAAATTACACCCAGCCCGGGTGGGAGGCTTCCTCTCAACGCCCAGTCGTAGCCGATGTTCCACAGGGTCGGACCCAGAACCGAACCCTGTGGGACACCGCACGTCATGGGCGTTCGCACAACGTCCCCTACTCGGTCAACGTAGAGGACGCTGCGCCCCTCCAAGTAGTCTGCCACCAGCCGCCTGAGGTACACGGGCACCCCGTGATACCTCAGCCCCTCCCTGATGCAGCTGAATGGCAGACTGTTGAAGGCGTTGGCGATGTCCAGGGACACCGCCAACAGGACTCCTCCACCGGTGACGGCCTCCGCTACCACAGCCTTCAGGCGCAGCAGGGCCGCGATCGTCGAACGCCCTCTCCGAAAACCAAACTGGGCGTCCGACAAATCGGGCCCGTCCCCGACGAGGTGCCGCTCGATGCGGGCAGCCAACACCCTCTCCAGCAGCTTGCCCGCATCATCGAGCAGCACGATGGGCCTGTAGGCCGAGGCCGACTCGGGAGACCGTCCCGGCTTCGGCAGGAGAACCAGCCTCCCCTCTTTCCAGCACCCAGGGAACTGTCCGGACGACATACAAGCGTCGAACAGTCCCTTGAGGCGTGGTCCCAGGTGTTCGAGGACCAGGGCCAGCACACGGTTCGGAATACCGTCGGGCCCGGGGGCGGTGGATTTGACTCGCATACGCGCCACCGCCGCCCCCATTTCCGGCTCCGTGATGGGCACTTTCATCGTTGGCCTCCCGGTCGCTGTCCGGCGAAGCCATGACCGGGGGCGTGTGCTCCGCCCGCCGTGGAAAGAGGTCCTCGACAACTCTGGTGAGGAGGCTGGGCTGGAGAGTCTCGGTGAGGGGGGGGGGGGGCCCGCCCGCGGAGCTTGTTCAGCGCCGCGAGGTAGGGGCGACCCCAGGGGTCACGCTCGAGACTGTCCAGCATCTCCCGCCGACTAACGTCCTTGGCGGTACGGACGGCCAGCCTGAAGGCAGACCGCGCACTGCAGTAAGCCTCGTACAGCTGGCCCTCCCGCTCAGCGTCACGGTGACGCGCTTGGCTGCGGGTGTAGGCCCTCCGGGCACGTATGCACCCGGCCCGAAGGTCCGCCAATTCTCGGGACCACCAGGGGACCGCACTCTTCGGGGGCAGGCGCCGCACACGGGGCATGGCCGCATCGCAGATCTGCGTTAACGCACAGCGGATGCGGCCAGCCTCGGCATCCACCCCGTCCGCCTGGGGCGGTGAGGACAGCCATGACTGAACGATGGCTGCCTCGGCCAACAGGTCCCGATCCAATCGACCCACAGCCCACCGCGGAAACGCGGGAGCTCCGTCCGCCGTGTGACCCCTGCTGGGCTGCAGGAGGGTCCGGGAGACCTCTATCCGGATGTATCGGTGGTCGGATAGGGTCTCAACCTCCTCCTGGACGCACCAGCTCCTCACACGTGCTGCGACATTAGGGCTAGCGAACGACAAGTCCACTATCGACCCGCCCTGCTGCCGCACGCACGTTTGCACCGAGCCCCTGTTCAGCAAACAGAGGCCCAGTGCCACCGCCCACTCTTCGACCGCCCGCCCGCGGGCATTCGTCCTGGGGGACCCCCACGCCGTGGACTTGGCGTTGTAGTCCCCCATGACGAAGACCTGGCGCGGTGCCAGTCACCGTATCGAGGCCCCCAGGATGGTGAGGAAGGCCCCGAAATCCGTCGCGCTCCTGTTAGGGGAGAAGTAAACACCAAATAGCGTAACCTCTCCCCATTCCGCCGCGATATACCCATCGCCCCTGTCCTTGAGCAACAAGGGCGGGGAATGCCACGACGTGGACGTGGACGACGTGTGCAGAATGCCTGCGCTCGTTTTTGCTATCGTATTCCGCGACGTAGTCATGTTACACCGTTTCTGTACCAAAATAAGATGTTAAAGATGGATAAACGACGTAAGCTACATCTTCTAAATTATGTATTCGACATTATTAAAACTGAAAAACCAAATTATTTATATAGAAAATTGATTTGGAAACGGAATCACTGCAGCCATGCTATTCGTGCGATTTCAAAGCCGCTATTAATTCCAGAACACAATACTGCAGCATATAGAGGGTGTTTCAAATATGCAGCTACGCACTGTTGGAACGGCTTAGACCCACCTCTAAGATCTATAAAAACGAAAAGTACCTTCAAAATTTACACGAAAAGACTGTTACTTTGTGAACAAAAATCTGATATCACTTATATGTGAAATGAATAACATCACACCTTTATTATTTACGTATGATGTACAGAAGTATATATGTTTAGATTATTGGTATGTATCATATTGTAATGTATTATATATTTGTATACGCTGAATATAATGTATTTATTTAATGTGTATATATGTAATTCACTTACTATAATTTCATTGAATATTATGTATTGTAATTCTATTGCTATTCACTCTTCGCTTTTATTAATGTTTTGCTTTTATATAGTTATTGTTTTATGTTGTTGGTTAGGTTGAATTAGTTATGTAATTGTACCACGCAAGTCACTTGAGGTTGACACTGAAAATCAGCGCCGTGTTGTGCCCTCACAACGCAGCATCATGCTGAGTGTACGCCTCGTTGACACGCTCACGACACATGCAATTGCCTACTTTTTATTTATTTTTTTTATTTAAGCATAATCTGTATTTAGGAGTGTTGCTATTGTTGTTGTGTCGAGACAGTGAAAATAAAAGCTTTTTCTTTCTTTCTTTCTTTCTTCAATATCTGCATCATCTTTGACATTGGGCTACATAGTGAAGAATCATGCTGAGTATTATAGTTTTGATGCCCATATACACCACATAATTCCATGTTATGTGTCTAGAATTCACTGCCTCCTCTCTTGGCCATGGGTGTCGCAAAAGGTGAGTTGATGTGATATATAGATATCATCTACGCAAGAGAACGAAAACTGGATATAAAACCCTCCATATAAAACTCTATCCCAAAACTCATCACGTGTGATAAGCGTAAATAAATAAATAAAAATAAATAAATATTATTATAAAAAAAAATGGAAATAATAAATAAATAAAAAAATTAATAAAAAATAAATAAGTAAATCAATTTTCCTCGGATTCTGAAGGAGGCCTGAGTCCAACAGTGAAATTTATGTGGGCTAAGATGATGATGGTGATGACCACACAAAATAATTCCTTTTGCGAGCTACAAATGATTATTTTATGGTTGTAATAACTTTGGTTGTAATTATACAGCCATTATATAAGATAATGCCGATGTCTTAGAATAATAACATATAGAAGGTAAGTCCACGCACAAAAAGTGAGGCATTTCAATTGGAGCCTAATGGAGCCTACGCCGGAACAGTCCCGTAATATACAAGTCATTGCACTCCACGAACGTACGCAACTCTTAAAAAATAAATAGGTAATTATGACGGCTTCTGCATTCAAATGGTGCCACAACACATTTGAAAAACATAAAAAGGTTTTTAACATTACCTTTAAAAGTATTTCGACGATTTATGTGAATAAAAACAAAATTTGATTTCATAATTTGTATAATAGTTTCCGTGTGTACGTGTGTAATCGTCTGCCCGCCATTAGTATTTTTAGATTCAAATTTTTAAAGTTCGAAGTACTGACACTATCCTTCTATACGTTATTATTCTAAGGCTGATGTATTATCATCTCGGCTAATATACTTGTATTTCTCACTGATAGGCAGGAGCCACCTCCATAATAAGAATTGACCTATGATGAATGATGAATTGATCACGCTAGTCAGTGAGGTTAGTATAGGATTTAATTTCGAATATTTCTTCTCTTGCATTGATGATATGCGCATGTTATCGCCCTTAGCAGTCTTTTACGACACCCATGAATTATATAATAACAGTAGCAACCCGCCCTCGTTTCGCTTCGGTGTTAGTCGTTTTACCCGCGTAGTTCCCGATCCCGTGGGAACACCAGGATAAAATATAGCCTAGTTTAGGCGCTGATATTATAGCTTTCCATTGGTGAAAGAATTTTTGAAATCGGTCCAGCCGTTTTGAAGATTACCCAGAAGAAACAGGCAGACACAGACAGAAAGACAAAAAAATATAAAATGATTTTTAGGCATGTGTATAGTGCAAATAACCGCGTGAGCATGAAAAAAGCCTATTATTTTGACATTACAAACAGACACTTCAATTTTATTTATTGATATAGATTTATATTTGTAATGATTTCTGATGTTTACGCGAGTATTACACATTTTAAATAAAACTATGGATTTTATCGCTTTTGTAAGTATTTGATTTTTTTTATTATTAACCTTAATACCGATGACTTATTGGACGTGAGACATCTTAGTCTGCCCGTGATCATGAACGCTGTAAAGTGTTCGAAACGTAGGGCAATCAAAAATCAAATACAAACGCAATAAAATCCGTAAAATAGTTTTATTTAAAATTTGTGTTTGTGTATTCATTTATTAAATTTATGATTTAGAATGCAACATCTGGCGTAAATTACTAATGAAAATTATAAACATAAAGGAATTCACATAATATAAACTCAAAAGAAGAGATTAAAATACATATTTATATATCCTTGGGTGGCAAATCAAAAATCGTAAATTAAATAAAATAAAGGTCGGTAAAAATAGTTTTATGCAGAGATATTATTGTAATAACAGTTATCATAAAGTATTCAACGATGAAGGCATACCTAATACTCTAATCATAATATTCAAATTATTTTTTTTCTACTCTTTGTTAACAAAACGTTGAGCTTATGCATGGTTGTAAAATTTAACGGTTCACAATAAAGTACTGAAACTAAGTCCAAGCGCACATTCTGCAGTAATAACTCGACGCGCATGTGAGCACCCCCTTACAATAAGGATATGAGCGCCCATAGGAGTTTAGTAGTCCGTTTTATTGTTTTAAGGAAATTTTTTCATCACTACTTGTATTTGAATTTTAAATATTATTTTAAAAAGCATTTTTTACTATGCAGTATAACGCTGTCTTGTATTCGAATTTTAAATATTGTTGTTAAAAACTATTTTTCTATTTTGCAGCATAACACTTTATTGTATTCGAATTTTAAATATTGTTTTCAAAAATTATTTTTTATTTTAACTATTAGTAGTATTTATTTTTCTTATTATTAACGAAAATAGGCAAATGAATAAATTATCTAAGCCCAATCGTGACTGTACATCCTTTTACTTATTGGTTCACTAGTCAATTTTGCTCCCTGTTTTCCGCATTTCATAGGCGGGCAGCGGAATAATTCCTTTCCAACTCCTCCTCTTTAACTTTTCTAATTAAATTTCAGTGTGCCTTGATAGACGAATGCTTCGATGAATAGATATTTTCTTAGAGATTTCTCTAAGCAAGGCGCTTTGCTCGCTACATACTTATATATTTTATGTTTTTCTACTTCAATATTTCATAAAAACTTTAACCTTCTCTTTTAGACTTTTCCATCTCGAAAATAACTATCGTAGTCTCTGAATGTCAGCATCCTGACAAGGTTCAAAGTCACTCTCAAGTCAAGTTCAGTTTGAAAAAGATTATTACAATTTATATTTAGTTTATATTATTGTCTAAAATATTACACAACATCATCATTCATCATCATCTGAAATGATGATGATGAATGATGCTATCCTATTGCCGTCCACTGCTGGACGTAAGCCTCCTTCATGTTGCGCCACAATGTGCGGTCCTGTGCCGCCTGCATCCAACGACGCCCAGCAACTTTCACTAGGTCATCGGTCTACCTAGTGGGGGCGTCCTACACTGCGTCGTCCGATACGTGGGGGCCACTCGAGAACCTTTCTTCCCCAGCGGTTGCCGGTTCGTCGAGCGATGTGGCCTGCCCATTGCCACTTCAGCGTGCTAATTCTTCGTGCTATGTCGGCTACACCTCTTCTTCTGCGGATTTCCGTATTCCAGATTCTATCTCGCAGAGAAATCCCGAGCATAGCCCGCTCCATAGCACGCTGAGATTACACAACCATCATAATTAATTCACCGAACAGTCGCTTAAGGTTTATTTCCATGCATCGCGGCTGATCGCAGCGGCGCGACAGTCGATGTATGAAGATCGCTTACGCGATCTTCATACATTGACTATTATCGCATACATCTGTATGGCGCCATTCCTGTCGTTGGCCGCGAGCAAGTGTCACGTACCTCGGAAATTGCGCTATACATTTTGATACATTGACTATTGTCGCATCGGCTGCGCTTACGACTATCGCGCGTCGCCGCGATCGGCCGAGATGCACAGAAATGAATCTTTACGCACAACATCGCTTCGCTGCGTCTTACTCACAGAAAACTACGTATAGACTACGTATAGTACATGTATTCCATCACATAGCGTGTAGCTCAGATTTACCCTCGCATATTTTGTCTTATAGCGTGGCGTCGCGTCGCCGTGGTCTGTTTACGCCACTTCAACGACCAAGCTTATAGATTACCCTTGCCTATAGATGTTTCACATCAATAAAATTTAATATTAGCATTTCAATTCATATACTTAAGTGCTCAATTTGACCCTACCCCAAGAGGAAAAAAAATGTATATTTTATCACGCTGGTCAGACGTGTTGATACAGCATTTTATGTGGAGTTTTCCTTCGCTTATATAGACACTAGCTTCTGCTTGTGACTTCGTCCGCATGGTATAGATACTTTGGGCTAACGCTAACTTTAACCTAAGACTTTGAAGAATTTGTTTATGTAGAAGGTGAAAATATTTACAATAATACGATTCTGTCACACATGATTTTTGATAAATTTTAGCCGTTTATCCAGCGGCAGTTCTCAAAAAGAAAAAAAAATTAAACCATTCTTCATTGGTGCTCCGCTCCTGTTGGTCTTAGCGTGATGATATATAACCTATAGCCTTCCTCAGTAACATACATACGTACACAAGAAATTTATATATATAGAGTACAGATATAGATTTACGTATATAACTCTTGCAAACAGCAAAGTGGAGAGTAAATTGTATTGTATTTTCGTCGCCACACGAAGGTGTGTTTAAAATAGTAGTTCCAAACACACAGTTTAACTAAACAAAGGGCTACGTACGTTTCAACTACGATTTCGTTCAGCTTCACGTGCCAACAAGAATACAATAAGAAAAGATATATTCACCGCACGAAGAGAGACCCGCATTTATTAGGTATTGTCCACACTTAGGGTTCTGTTCAATTAAATTATTTAAAAGTAATAACGCTATTTTATATAACCTCTGCGTGGTGACGGAGTAATAATACAATTCACGACGCCCTCTTTTACCCGTGGGAGTCGTAAAAGACCACTAAGTGATATAATATGCATATAACATCTGTGCAAGAGAGGGAAAATTCGAAAACCCTATGCCAACCGTTTAATTGGCGTGATATAGTAGGCCAATCTCCCTTCCATAGTGGAGGAGGCACAAGCCTAATAGTGGGACGAATATGGGCTGAGATGATGAATGCCTAATATAGGGACCACTGTAGAGGTAGGGTCACATTATTCCACTGGAGACAAGGACTCAGTAAAGATGGTCAGCCTCTACTGGAAAAGGCCCGAGACTATTTTTTTTTTTTTTTTTTTTCACGCTGTGGAAATGCATTTACGCACTATCCCCCGCCGGTTACAGACAGGGGAGTGTGTGTGGGACTCGCCGGCCACAGTAGTGACCGAAATACCCACTAAAACCACAGCGGCCCCTTCCGCGCTTTTACGAGGTGCCGGAGAGATCGTCTGACAACATTCTATCCCCGACACCTCAACGCTTGACCGTCTGGCCACGTCCTGTCATCATTCAGAGCGGTGGGTGGAGGAGCGCATAGCGGCGTCTCCTCCTCCCTGGTCGTCGCCGGCGGAGAGAGTCAGCGGACGCAAGCGCCTCGCGTGCCCGCTCCGCGGCCTCCTTCCTTGTCATGACAGCCTCACAGAAGGAGGCCATCGACGACCAACAGCTGTCGCTGCCGAGCATCTTGGAGATGATGGTCGGCAGCGACAGGTCTGTTATTCCCAGTTCCGTTGACAGGACGTGGCGCTGAGACCCCCAGGCGGGGCATACTTCCAGTGTGTGGCGCGCATCGTCGATTAGCGCGCCACATTCATGACATCCTGGGGCCTCTTCTCTTCCAATTCTGTGCAGGTACTTACCGAAGACCCCATGTCCGGTAAGCACCTGGAAAAGGCCCAAGCCTAACAGTGGGACGAATATGGGCTGAGATAATGAATGCCTAATATAGGGACCACTGTAGAGCCCCTATGATCACAGAAAGACATAATACGGTAAGTTACGAAGCTACACGCCAGTATTCGCATCACCCTAGACATTTTAAGGGGGAGGAGAACAGAGCCGGTTAAAAAAAGTAGACGAATGTATTGCCACTTCGTTAACGGCAAATGTTTTCAGAATTTATAAATCAAATGTTTCATAAAATCTAAAATGTGGGCGTCGTAAAAGACCGGCTGAAGGGTCCCCAGGAGGATAAGTGCCCGGGTCAACCATGGAGGACAAGGAAATCTGTACCGATGGTCGGCCCAACGATGAAAGCGACGTGCTACGGTGGGTTATGAGGCCGCACCCCGCCCCTCTGTCACCCTGGACAGAGCCGGGCGGCGGGTGCGCTGACCATAGCCCATCCGAAAAAAAGAAGGATAAATGCTAGTAGGTTTTTAGTGGTAGGACCACAGTGTCGACAGTCGTCTGTTTACAGTCACGGATTGGTCCGGGATAGTATTACACTCTCCCAGAAAATCAACGTCTGAGTTGCAGCAATTTGTTACTGCATTCCGTTTGGTGAGCGAAAGAGCCGGAAGGCCGAGTTTCTGAGGGTGTTTGCGTATGGTAGGTTTTGATGATACATTTAGTATCACCGAAAATCATTGCGCATTCACACTTCCATCACTTTCTTCACTATTGGTAGCGGCCTAGCAAAGGTCGGTCACTTACCATCAGGTGTGCTGTTTGTTTTGCCATCAACATCAATAAAAAAGGTAATGTTTTGTCGACTTTACTATTACGAATTAACTGTGTCAGCCATCAGCTATTATCACAGAAAATAATATCGCGTGTTATAAATTTTATAAGTTTATAAATTCAGGAAGGGATACAATGAGAAAGGAAAACAGTATGATGACAAAATTAACAAAATTAAAGTTAACGAACGTAAGAAAAAACTATGCGTTTGTTTGAGTATCTTTCTCCATTAGCCATAACACGCAGGCGCACATTTAAATTGCATTTTCACAGCGAAAAAAAGCACGCACATATGCATATACATATATGTGCGTGCGTGTATGCAAGCGTGCATGCATATGGGGGAAAGATGTAAGTGTTCGTCTATGTGTGTGTGCGTGTGTGTAGTTGTTCTAAAGATTATTTCCCCATTTTTCAGTTCCGTTTCCATCCATTCCATTATACGTAGATACAGTGTGCACATTACCTAAAATATATTCATTGCACGAACGGAAGGAATCCGTAGCGACGACCATTAATAAATATTCAAGCTGGGTGAGCGCGAACATTGTACTGATTTGGGGACTAAGCGATAATTGGGTGTTTCGTGTTTGTTTTGGTTGGTCATATTTATTATAGAAAGTTTCAGCTTCGATGAACACCTTCGAAATTTTGGACTTGCATATTGGAGACACGTGTTTTGCATTCGAATGAGGCTTATAGAATAACCCGGATATACATAAAGTCATTTGGTGCAGGCTGCCCAGGCTGGCTGGTGAACACTGCCCGTTCGGGAAACTTAGAAGATCCTCTTATCCAATATTTTGCAGTGTCTTGTTTTCAGACATTGGTTTATAACCAGTATGTGTATGATGTATGGCACTGAAACGTGGTAAATGTCGGCATCATAAAAAGGCTCACAGTCGCTCAACGTGCTATGGTGAGGGCTATGCTCGGTATTTCTCTACATGATAAAATTCGGAATACGGCAATCCGTAGACGAACCAATTTAACTGACATAGCCCGCAGAATTAAATTGGTTCGTCTACGGATTGCCGTAACTGCCGTAACTGACATAGCCCGCAGAATTAGCACGTTGAAATGGGAATGAGCAGGCCACATCCCTCGTCAAATTGACAACTGTTGGGGAAGCAAGATTCTTGAGGGGCAATCCCGAATTGGACGACCCCTACTAGGTGGATTGACGATATTTTGAAAGTTACAGGACACCGTTGATGTAAGTGGCACAGGACCAGAGTGGCTTGGCTCGCGAGGAGGCCTATGTCTAAAAATAGACGTCTATAGGCTGATGCATGACTTATTGCGTGGTTTTCGGCTTGTAATCCTTGTAATCACACTTACTTTACATACTTCCCTTGTCATTCTCACTTCGATCATTCTTTCTATTTTTCTAAAACTTTCAACATACCTTTCTTGATCTCTGTCCCGACTTCTTCATACAAACTACTGCGCTTTCTTTTCATACTATTCCAAATTCTATTTCTAAGTGTTACATCACACGTTCTAGAAAGAGCTCCCTACAATTTTTTTCTAGTGGTAGGACCACATTGTTGACAGTTGTGTCTACAGTCGCGGGCCGGTCCGTCCGGGGTAGTACCACACTGAGCAGAAAATCCACGTCCAAGTAGTAGCAATTTGTTACTGCGCTTCGTTCGATAAGCAAGAGCATGAAACCCATCTTTGTGAAGGTGTTGTTTATCACCGAACCTCATAGCACGCATTCAAACTTCCTTCACTTTCTTCGCGGTAAACAGCGGCCTTGCAAAGGTCCATGAGCGGCCGCAACACTTACCATCAGGTGCACTGTTTGCTTGCCCTGTGCCATCGTTTGCAATAAAAAAAAAACATTCTACTTTCATGTATTCCTTGCCAAATTTAACTTTCACTGCCATACATGAGGCTGCTCACGCATTAATTCTCCCTTGTATACTATTAGACGTGCCTTGTTCGACATATTCCTGCTTCCCAAAAGGGCGTTGTTCCGCATTTATTCTTATTTGCATTTCGAATTTTCCTTCTCTTGCATAGATATTATATGGATATTATAGCCCTTAGTCGTCTTTCATGGGAACCACATTTTATGAGATGAGACCACATGGAAAACGGTGCGTAATAAAGAGACGTGATAATTAATAATTTGTAATTGATTTATAAAGCCCACTGTTGGGCTAAGGGGCCTTGGGACATGAGGGAAATTGACCTAATATACTGGTCAGATATGTTGGTATCGGGTTTCATTTCAAGTCTTCCTTGTCTTAATGTTATCTGCATATTATTTCCCTTAGTTGTCTTTTTCAACACCCACAAGCAAGGGAGGGGTGCTGAATTGTATTCTTATTCCATCATCACACGGACTGCGATCCTTATAGCAGTTGATATAATAGGATAAAGTCATCTTGAATTCTGTTCAAGGGTTAAAAATGTTATTAATCTCACTTATTCGTCAGTCATCAAAAGAAAAAAAAACCAAACAAGTGTGTGAAGTTCAAACATCAACCGAGATCATCAAGCCGTCTAAAAATGATGGTTTGGTTATGTAAGAGGATAAACTCTTATGAGGAAGCCGGGCAACCTATGTTCAGCGGTAAAAAATTGTATAATCTCCCTCAGAGAGTGATCTCCTACTAAGAAAATATTTTTTGTATTAAGGCGGACTTGGCCGTATGGTGTATAAGAATACAATTCACCACTCTCTATCTTGCCCGTGTATGTCGTAAAAGACGACCATGGGATATAATATACGCATAACATCTGCGCAAGGTAAGGAAACCTCGAAATGACACCCTATCCCAACACGTCTGACCTGCATGTTATAGGTTAAATACTCTCCCATTGTGGAGGAGGCCCAAGCCCAACAGTGGGACATATGTGGGCTATGATGATGCAAGCAGACCTTAAAAAGATTCATTTATTAGACACAAATTACAGACTTGGAAGAATAATTTGTTGTTCGCACCAAATATTGTTCTGACTGAGATTCGAACCCATGACACTGTCACAGTAGATTTACTAACACGCCATCTGTGGAGTCATTTTGTTTGTATATATGAGTTAAATGATAAGAAAATTCAATAAAACATCTAAAACTCTCCTGCTGTGAACATGACTGTTTTCAATTAAAAGTTAAATTTTTCACGCAGCTCACAAATTATGTACCCTATCACCTGAGGCTGTACAGGGAATGTCCCGTCGTTTAAAGGCAAAGGACGCTGAACTCCCGATTGTCTATTTCGTTTTAATTTCCCGTTTATTGATTGCGTGAGTTCTAGTACAATTATGGTTTAATTGAAAATGGGGGATTGATGGAAATTGTAAAATGTAATTATATTATGCATTTCTATCCAAAATGAGAAGCGCGGCTTCGATTAGTCTAACAAAAGTTGTAGTTGTTTCAAGTTCAAACCACACGCAGATACTCCTGATCCTGATTTTAAATTCCGTATTATTTATCTATTCATTGGACGCTTACTGTTGAATATAGGTTTCTCCATGAAAAGGGGACCTTTTGAAGTAGGTCTTCTTTAGTCTCAACTTAGGAGTAAGTCAGATCTTTTCTCGGACAGAAATAACGCACTTACCTAACGGTAGTAATGCGGTTTTGGCTTTTTTATTGTTAACCTAAAATGATGGTGTCGATTCCGCGGCAATTCCCCGAGTGTCTTGAATGTTAACCTTGCTATGGTTGGTATAGGCTCCGAATGGTTAAAATGATGAAACCACATCTTGAAAGTAAATAGTTAACTCAATTTAAAAAACTATACAACAAATTTTATTCTCTCAGTTCTCTTGAGAATATGTTACAAAAGCAATTAAAAAATATCACTCAAGTCCCATGGTAAAACAAAACACCATGGGAATGTCGCTTTCTTTGTCTTAACGCTTAATACAATTTTTATATGCGGCCCCTTCCTGGAATGAGTTATGATGGAATCAGAACGCGACGTTGCCATATGTTCTTAATGTGTTGGAATTTTTAATATTTAAATGTTTTTATGGAGATAGAATGGTATTTGTTACTGAATGATTATAATTTTTATTGCATTGATATATTTAAGAGTGACGGAGTAAGAATACAATTCACCACTCCCTATCTTGCCCGTGGATGTCGTAAAAGACGACTAAGGCATATAACATCTATGCAAGAGAAGGAAAACTCGAACCTAAACCCTATTCCAACACATCTGAGCAGCGTGGAATATTAGGTTAATTTCCCTCCCTATGGAGGAGGCCTGACCCCAACAGTGGGTAATATATACTGGCTGAGATGATGATGATGATTTAAGAGATTTTTTTTATTTATTACGTCCGCGTGGTGACGGCATAAGAATACAATTAATCACCCCCTGTCTTGTCCGTGGATGTAGAAGACGACTAAGGGTATAAGCAGCATATAACATATATGCAAGTGAAGGAAAACTCAAAACAAGAGGTTATACCAACTTGTCTGACCAGCGTGGCACAGTAAGGTCAATTTTCCTGTTAATGTGGAGGAGGCTGGAGCCCAACAGTGTGACATAAATCACGTACATCAGTAGAGATGATGATGAAAATAATTTAAGAGTTAAATCTCATAATGAGGGAATTGATATATTCATCATCATCATCACCATGACAGCTCATATATGTCCCACTGCTGGGCTCGAGCCTCCTCCATAAAGGCCTTCCTTCTCTTGCATAGATATTCTGATGGGCAAAAAAGGGGTGGTAAACTGTACTCTTACTTCGTAACCTCAAGAATAGTTTTTTTTATATCTTCAACTACCAAAGAGATTATATTCTCGCACTAGCAACCCGTCCTCGCTTCGCTTCGATTTCAGTCTTTCCTGCGTAGTGCCCCGTTCCCATGGCAATACTGGGATAAAATATAGCTTAGGTTACTCCCTGATATCATAGCTTTCCGGTGAAAGAATTTTTGAAATCCGTCCAGCCGTTTTGAAGATTACCCGGAACAAATAGACAGATAGACAGACAGACAAACAGACAAAAAAAATATAAAGTGTATTTTAGGCATAATATGTATAGTGCAAATAACCGTGTGAGCATAAAAAAGTCTATTATTTTGACATTACAAACAGACACTCAAATTTTACTTATTGGTATAGATAGATATATGAAATGAAATTATTTTACGGAGTTTACTGTGTTGCCTTTTAAGTTTTTACTTTACCGACGTTTCGAATAGTTTTGTGGTTACGGCAGCTTTATATCCAATAAGTTATCGTTCTTATAGAGATTTTTATCAACCCGATGCAGTATTATTTATTAAATTTCAACCTATAGTTTTGACAGATTTTTTTTGTCATAAAAAAAAGAAAATGATTTTATATTAAAACTATATTGTTTTCGATCACTATTGTTTGAAAATTAAATTTACGTTATTTGTGTTTTATTCATGTTTAAAAAGAAAAGTTATTTGGTTACAGAAGAAGCTAAACTTTAGAGTGCTTTAAAAGATGTAGGAGTTTTTTTAAGATTATGCGTAATCATAATCTTAAAAAAACTCCTACATCTTTTTTGAAACATTCGATGGATATAACGGGTGGCGCAAAAGTAATGGCACTATAGAAATTACTTATATTTTTTTAAATGACGTCTCCTGTCATTCTGATATTGATAATTTTGTAAAAAACAAATGTAAAATTCATTAAAAATAAACATGGATCGTTTTACTCCGCAAGAACGTGGAATAATCGTGTCAATGTTTTTACGGAATAATTTATCAGTGATAAAAACACAACGTGAATTTCGTCGACGATTTCCCCACCGTCCGGCACCGATTGGTCGCACAATTCGACGCTTTGCCACACGCCTCGAAGCAACTGGCTCAACATTGGATAGACCTAAGTCTGGCAGACCAAGAACAGGCCGTTCAGCCGAAAACATCGATGCTGTGCGTGAAGATGTGGAAGAGTGTCCAGAAACATCAATGAGGCGACGTGCCACGCAATTGGGCATTTCCAGACGGACTCTGCAGCGTATTTTAATCAAAGACTTAAAGATGTTTCCATATAAAACTCAGATGACTCATCAGCTGCTGTCTACTGACCACCGAGCTCGTCTAGAGTACAGCCAGCGCGTCATAAACCTCAACCTTGAAGAGGATGATTTTTTTTCAAAATTGGTTATGAGTGACGAAGCGCATTTCCATCTCTCGGGGCATGTCAATAAGCAGAATACACGCTTCTGGGGCACTGAAAAGCCGCGCATTATTCAAGAAACACCTTTGCACCCACTAAAAGTTACTGTATGGTGTGGCGTCTGTTCTGAAAAGGTGATCGGGCCATATTTTTTCGAAGACGCGGCAGGCAATGCGATAACTGTCACTGGCGAACGCTATCGAACCATGTTACGTGAGTTCTTGATACCCAGTTTGGATGAACTGGGGCTGGAGCATATCTGGTTTCAACAAGACGGTGCCACGGCACACACAGCGCGCGACACTATGGACTTATTGAGGGACGCTTTTCCAGACCGTGTTATCTCTCGTTTTGGCGATTTTCCTTGGCCTGCAAGATCACCCGATCTGACCTGTCCAGATTTCTTTCTTTGGGGTTATTTGAAATCTCTGGTGTATGTGAACAAGCCACAGACTCTTGCAGCCCTAAAAGAAAACATTCATCAAGAAATACGGAACATATCGCAGGAAGTGTTGCGGAAAGTTATGGAGAATGTCATAAATAGGGCTCAACTTTGCATCAACTCTAGAGGTCACCATTTAAGAGACATCATTTTCAAATCCTAATGCGACGAAATTTCATGGCACAAATATACATATATAAAAATTAATTCTCGTTTTCTAATTAGAAAAAAAATTGTAGCTGAACCAAATAGGGTCATTACTTTTGCGCCACCCAGTATATTAATATCTGGTTGACCAAGCTCCGCTCGGCATATTTTTGTTGTATTTTTGTCGAATTTATTTAGATATGGTATATTTAAAAAAACTAAAAATTAAATAATGAAAAAAATATAAAAAATTACAAAAAGAGAATAATAATAACACCGAGATTAGATCCGACGCTGTTTGAATGCCAAAACAAAACTAAAAGAAAACTGGACAACTTCACAACTGAGTCATTGTAATTCATGACATTGACGGCGAAATTTGAATTCATATTCTTTTAAAATTTAATGTCATTGTATTGTTTTGCTAAAAACACCGACAAAACAACATTTTCTATAAATAAAACCTAGCTAGATCGATTTTTTATCCTCCGTTGGTGTCGTTTCCGAGATCCTGAAAAAAAAAAAAAAAAAAAAAAATATATATATATATATATATATATATACAAGAATTGCTTGTTTAAAGATATATTATAACAAAGCTATTCGCAATGGCGGGCCACATGAGGCGATTATGACATTATTTCAATTGAGGATATCTAACAAGGACGTAGATAGACTAATGAATGAATATTACTATTAGTCTATTTACAACAATGACGGTGTAAGACACACAGTTCAGTACAGTTCCTCACCCTCTCTCTTACCCGTGTGTATCGTAAAAAACGGCTTGATATGCAGATAATAGAAGAGAAAATAAATTCGACATAAAACCCTATACCAACACGTTTGACCAGCTTGGTATAGTATGTCAATTTCCATTCTATTATGGAGGAGTTCGGCTCAACAGTGGGACTAATATGGACTAGTGTTTTTTCATCAGACCAACACTAATACTTATAGACTACGTATGTACATAAATATAGCGTGGCGTTTTGTCGCCACGAGCTGTTTACCCCACGCAAGCAATCAGGTTTACCTTCGCCTATAGATGTTTCACATCAAAAGAAATACTTCAGATATCACTTTATTCATATATCGAATCTATGGTATTTTATTGTGTAGTGCATATGATTGACTCTCAACTGTTGAGCGTAAGGAAGGCTCAGAAACCCATTTCTTGACAAGTGCATCGTAACACCTTCAATATACGGTTATAGTCTAGGAGCTAATATAAAATAATACATCGTTCTGCTCTCACCCTATACTTATCCCAATCGATTCAATATGCCCATTTCGTACGTAGTACATGTTGCAAAGGTTTTTGGCAATCATTTTATAACTGATGTCAATCATACGTTAGAATATAATTTTTGACCAGACGGCATTAAAAGGACCTGACACTGGTCTATGTAAAGTAGCAAGAATATAATTCAGCACACCCTCTCTTACCCGTGGGTATCGTAAAAGACGACTATGTAATTAAATATGCATATAACATTTATGTAAGAGAAGGAAAACTTGAAAGGAAACATTATACCAAAATTTTTTTTTATTGCAAACAGTGGCAAACTAGCAAACTCTGATGGTAAATGACGCTGCCGCTCATGGGCCTTTGCTAAGCCGTTTCCTACAATGAAGAAAGTGAAGGAAGTGTGAATGCGTACAATAAAATTCGGTTATACTGAGGCATCAACCAAAATCGACCACACACACTCAGAAAGTTGGATTGCCGGCTCTCTCGCTCACCGAACGAAGCGCAGTAACAAATTGCTACTATTCAGACGTTGATTTTCTGCGAAAGTGTGGTGCTACCCTAGACGGACGGCTCTCGGCTATAGAGAGACAACTGTTAACAGTGTGGTCCTACCACAATAGAACACAATATATTTGACCAGCGTGGTATAGTAGATCAATTTCCTCCTACTGTAGAGGAGGCTCTAGCCCTACAGTGGAAGCCCTACTTATCATTTCAGCTCATATACAATGAGCTGAAATGATAAGACATACTTCACCATAAATCATATTCTTTTACGATCTTTATAATCATCATCCTTACTAATATTATAAATGCGAAAATAAGTTTCTTTGTTTGTTACGCTTTCACGCTTAAACTACCGTACCGATTTCAAAAATGCCTTCACCAATGGAAAGCTATAATATCAGGGAGTAATATAGGCTATATTTTATCCCGGTATTCCCATGGGAACGGGCACTATGCGGGTAAGGCGACTGAAACCGAAGCGAAGCGAGGAGGTAGCGAACTTGCTAGTAAATAATATAAGTAACCCTATCAGATATAGCACTGCAGTAACTAAAAACAGTTTATTATGACATGCTGACCAGATAGGATTTTAATTCACTTATTGCTTTTCCTTAATGAATTTAATCTGTTTTTGTTCAGCAACATTATCATCTCTCCTCATACAAGTTCCACTGCTAGGCTCAAACCTCCTCCATAATAGGAGCGAAATTGACCTTACTATACCATGCTGGTCAGACAGGTTGGTATAGGGTTTTATTTCGAGTTTTCCTTGTCTTGCGTAGGTGTCACATGCGTAATATATCCTTTAGTCGTCTTTTACGACACCCACGAGTAAGAGAGTGGTGAATGGTGGTGTTCTTGTTCATTAGGTAATAACCCTTTGTTTTTTAATCCATTTATCTATCACGTGGGTAAATTACCATACTATAACTTAATTATTTTCCGTGTAGCAACAGAGTAAGAATACAATTGACCATCCCCTATCTTACCCCGTATGGTGACGGGATAGAATAATATTATCATCACTCCTTACTTGCCCGTGGGAGTCATAAGAATCGGCCAAGGGTTTCGTTAGGAAATTGGACAGCAACTATCTTCTGGGAAATCAAATCAAATCAAATCATTTATTCTAAACAGGCCCCTTGAGGGCACTTACATATTGTCAAATTTATACATCGTTTGAATATAATACCATATCTACCACCGGATCGGAACGCGGCCACAATCTGAGAAGATCCGGCAAGAAACTCAGCGGGCTGTCATTTTTTTTTTTTTTTTTTTTACCATCTTTTGAATACAATTACGTATACAACATATAGTCTTAGCGCCAGTGTGATGCCCTTCGAGATAGGATATTACTATTTAAAACTTATAACACCTACTGCGATCGCCAACCCGTCTACCAAGCATAAGGATTATGACCAGCATGGCATAGCATGCGCGGCTTGGGCAGTGCAGCGCTGTGAACTCGTCGCAATCATCGATACAGACCTGACGCTGCCGGCTATCGCTAGGGCGATGATCGACAGCGTCGGGAATTGGGACGCGGTCGCAGCCTTCTGCGAGACAGTGATCTCGCGGAAGGAGGCGGCGGATTGCCTGCGCGAGGAGCGCAGCCTCTATGAGGAGATCCGCCGCCGGCGACTGGGGCGGCGTAGGCGCAACTACCTGCGCCTCATGCCGCCCTAGCCGAGGCCGTGGGTGACGTGACCGGGGATTAGTCCGTCACCCGCCGAGAGGCCGACCGCGTGAGGAAAGACCGACGTCCTCCCCGAGGGGGGACGTCGGTCAATGGTAGGGTACCCCACTAGGAGGTATTCCGTCAGGCCGACCACTGATGTCAAGTAAACCTGCTCCGGTGGTCGGCCCAACGACGAAGGCGACGTGGTTTTCGGGTGGGTTGTGGGAGTTGCGTGCTTAAGCCCCTCTGTCGCCCCGGACGGAGTGGTGCGGAGGCGCGCCGACCGCAGCCCACCCACAAAAAAAAAAAAGCATGGTATAGCAGATTAACTTCATTCCTACTCCAGGCCCGAACTCAGTAGCGAGGCGTACATGAGTTGTGATTAGGTAATAAATTAATTTAAAAAAAAAATAACAACTAGTGATGGAGTAAAAACATCACCCCTCCCATTCTTTTAGTTATTGTAAAAATTAATTTGAGATGTAATCAAATAACAAAGAAAATATTTAAGTAGGTAATGCAGATAAATCTATTAAATTGTAAGCCAATAATGGAGAAAGCGATGTAAAAATCCGAAATCACACCATACTAATCCGTTTAACCAGCGTTTACTCCCTATCCCACACCGGACAATACTTTATGCGATCAAATCCTAGTTGTTCTGAATCTGGATGTAAATATTGTCCGTTAGTTATAGGTTTGTAAAGTCAAAGTGCACTTAATGGAGTGTTGTCTTTTGCTAAAAAAGAAAAATAAAGATTAAACCAATACCCTGTAATATACCTTGGAACGGAAGACATATTAAATCTGAAAAGGACATCAACCCTAGTAAACGTGTACATAAATACAATTCACATACATGTTTCATTCAAGCTTTTCCCCATCGATTGGCCAATGTTTTAAACACGGCCACAACATTGGGTAAGCCCCTACCTTTCTGCTCACCTGTGTAATCCGAGCGTGACTTGTATAAAACAATTTATTTTGACCAGTTTCCAATTTGCCTTTCCATGATAGGTTTTTTAAATGAATTTCGCGATCATTTGAGATACAGATAGATTGAAATTTAATCTGTATTAGGTATATGGTGTGGATTAATGTTATTTACTTTATTTCTTAACTAGATATACCCTCAGATTCACTCATGTACGAAAATTTTGAAGTTATATTTGTACCTCTCGGGAACAGTTTGTAATTCTTGAGATCAAAGATCTTTTCTGATCTTTTCTGTAATAAATTATCTCTTCATAAGTAGTCTAGCCTGATGACGTCCATCATCAGCTCATCTCGCCACGTATACGTTCTATTGCTGGGCTCAAGCCTCTTTTATAATAGGAGGCACATATAGGATACTATACCATACTGATCAGACTGATCAGTATAAGGTTTTTGTTTTGAATTTTCCTTCTCTTGCATAGTCGTTATATGTATCCCTTAGTCGTTTTTTACGACACCCACGGTCAAGAAAGAATGCTGTGAATTGTATTCTTAATCCGTTACCACATCGAGCATGGATGGATGTTATATGCATATTACCTATATCCCTTAGTTGTCTTTTACGACACTTACGGATAAAGATTATATTCTTATTCCGTCGTCACATGGAAGATTATATATATAGTAACAATATATTTCCAATTATTTGCTTGTGGTGACGGAGTAAGAATACAATTCTCAACTCCCATTCTTGCTTGTGGCTATTCTATAAGGAGACCACTTGGTCTTCTATATCGCTTGTCTGTGGGTGTTGTAAAATACGTTGAGGTAGTAATGTGGATATAACATCTATGCAAGAGAAGGAAAACTCGAAATAAAACCCTATGCCAATATGTTTGACCAGCATGGTATGGTAGGTCAATTTGATTCCCATTGTAGACAAGGCCCAAGCCCTAGATGAAATCTCAATGGCAAAAAATTGTGGGATATGTAATATATGAACTTAAAAAAATATATTAAAATTTTGAAATCGACTAGCTCCTAAACAATTCAAAGTCAAGCATCTTGAAGAGATTGTCGCCTACACTCCGTTCACCTCATATTTTTCATAATAGAAATCTTATAAGATAACCTCTCACTTCAAACTCGATGTCATATCAAGCGCGGAACTATCTCAGATAAAGCGATTGCGTGGAAATCATTTTCATTATATTTTCCTATCTCATCTTTCTTTAATATCAAATAACACGCTGTATAAGCGAAAATAATAACTAAAACATCATATTTTCATTGTTAGAAGAAATGAACTGAACCAATTAAGAAGAATCCAATGAGCCTAAAATTGACAGGTTTTCTAATAGGCAAGCCAGAATTTCCTCGAACCTTCGAGTATCCTTTAATTATATGTTTGTTCAACTCTAATCAATGTAAGTAAAACTTTGGTAGAGAGACTAATTTTTATTTTTAAAATTTTACCGGTTCTATATAAGGAATAACTAAGATTATATTTGACCCCGGTACTTCCATAAGAACAGGTATAACGCTAGTGAAACCGCGGCAGTTTGTTAGTTCTACAATAAAATCACAGAATTATATTACATACATTTACATACCATTATAATTACTGAACGTAAAATGAAACTGTGCAAACCAATTAATTCAGATGAATTTTGACTTACCTAATTAAGACATCATTGAAATTGAGTATGAAATCTAACAAGTTCAAGAAAATTACTTCACTAATTACAATTATTATATGGGTATTGTTATACTGTAAGGTAAAAGCACCTATTACGGAGGTATTTCTCAACATTTGAAAGTAAGGAACAAAAATAAGCATGTAAATATTTTTAAAGGTGCAAAAAAATGTTATCGTCAAAAGTAGAATTTACATTTTATATTACTGCCGAGTCTATGTTTCTTTTCATGACGTTTCTTATTTTACAAAAATATTTAAATAGTCGGGTCGATTTGCCCTAATACGGAGGTATGATTTTGATCAGAGCCTATTACTGCGGTAGACGGCTCCTACTACGGAGGGTCAGAAATTATATTCATTGAAGTTCCGTACAAATAATATTTATTAAATATTATAAATGTGTTAGTAAAGTAAATTGTAAGTTTTTCATTCATTGACCATTGATTTGATTACATTGATTTCCTTTTAATGAAATTTACAAATATAGCATAACCGAGCATTCACACACACGTTTTAAAAAGAGTTTTGGGTTATTAAATAAAGATTGATTTTTCTTTTTACATTCAGTAAAATAAAAAAAAAATGAGCCAAGTGAAATCGGTCTGTATAGAAAGATCTTTCCATACAGACCGACTTCGCATCGCTCATTTTTTTAGTATTGTATTTTAACATGAGAATCCCCTAGCATTCTCTCATGTTAAAATACAATACTTTTTATTCCTGAACCCCAACGGATTCCGAAGGAATTTAAGAATAAATAAGTAGTTGTCAACTAGTGGGTCTACAAATGAACATGTACAAGACGAAAGTTATGTCTAATGCCCATGTCATTCCTGTACCGGTCCTAGTTGGGAATGCGATTCTCGAAGTTGTGGATCATTATGTTTATCTAGGAAAAGCAGTCCAGTTAAGTAGATCCAATTTCGAGAAAGAGGTCAGCTGACGAATTCAACTCGGCTGGGCAGCGTTCGGGAAACTAAAGAGCATCTTCTCGTCCAATATTCCGCATTGTCCGAAAACAAAGGTTTATAACCAGCGATGCCTTACGGCACTGAAACGTAGTCTCTAAATGTCGGCCTCATAAAAAATCTCAAAGTCGCTCAGCGTGCTATGGAGAGAGCTATGCTCGATATTTCTCTACGTGATAAAATCCCGAACACGGAAATCCATAGAAGAACAGGTGTAACCGACATAGCCCGCAGAATTAGCATGTTGAAATGGCAATCGGTAGGCCACATCGCTCGCGGAATCGACAACTGTTGGGGCAGAAAGGTTCTTGAGTGGCGACCACGAATCGTACGGCGCAGCGTAGGGCGACTCCTCACTAGGTAGACTGACGACATTCTCAAAGTTGCAGGGAACCGTTGGATGTAAGTGGCGCAGGACCGTTCTAGTGGCATCCTCGTGGGGAGGCCTATGTCCAGCAGCGGATGTCTGTAGGTTGATGGATGGATGGATGGAAGTAGTACTTAGTGTATTTTTACATGCGTGTGTATAGCGTTCACTGATTTTATAGAATTAAAAATACAAGATTATTTAGAAATCAACTAATTATATTATTTAAAAAATAATGACGATCGTCTAAAACAATCATCTAAAAACTTTCAAAAATCAACAACAAACATGCATATCGAGTAAGAATCCACAAAAAAAGATACAAAGCTTTTTATTTATTTACAGAACCCTAAAACATGTAATTTTATGTTCTATGAATAGGGCCGTAATAGGAGATCATAAAACCTAACACAGAGTTACCTCGAAATAACTACCATCGTAATAGGAAAACTACTCGTGTTTTTAATAATCCTAATTCTGACCCATCAAAATTTCGATAAACAAAAGAGTGTAAATGCTTAATCAAACGATAACAGTTTTTTGACTCAGATGTGTAACACTCAAGTCAACAGTTATACAGAATAAAAGATTTGTGATAAATTAAAATACACCTTCCTACTTTTACCCCTTCTAAGAAACCAACATTTTACACTCAACAGATTTCATATTTAACTAGATTTCTAATTAAGAATGTGGTAGGTGTACCACAGAATATGGTTTCTAATTTATGAGATTAATAATTATTTCAAATAAACTTGGAACTAATTCAATAAGTTAAGAAATTGAAAGTTATAAACAATTAAACATGCCCAGTAATTTTCCTATTTCGGAGTTATACCACCGTATTAGGATTAATCTATAAAATTCGTATCGTATTACGGCGGTATTTTATTTCTTATTTTTTTGGGTATAAAATGAGTTACAAATATGAAACAAGCTATTTAAATAGTGGGTATAATAGTAGGAAAATGGTATACATAACACATAAACAAACTTGAACTTTTTAATATGAAAAATTTAGTTCATAAATATTAGTATACTTACTTTGGTTGTTCCGCGTTTGCATGGAAACCCCTCTGACATCGATGCCGTTACACAGACCCATTGATCTTGTTGTGTTGTTTATGTGCTATACTTGCAAACGTCAGTTAAGTCATGAAATTATAGGTTTAGAATAAATAGTTTACGTTTTGGTGTACTTAAACTGAAAAAAACAGGAATAAAACTCGAAAATAGAAATACCACCGTAATAGGAAACGATTTTGACTACCGCCGTATTAGGAGCTTTTACCTTAATTAGTATTGCCTATGTCGTAACATGTTGAATATGTGGTGAAGAGTTAAGAAAATAGGATAATAATAGTTGTAGGACCACACTATTGGCAGTTGTCTGTCTACAACCGCGGGCCGGTCCGTCCGGTGTAGTGTCACACTGGCAGAAAATCGACGTCCCAGTAGTAACAATTTATTACTGCGCTTCGTTCAGTGAGCGAGAGAGCCGTAAGTCCAACTTTCTGACGGTGTTTGCATATGGTGGGTTTTAGTGATGCCTTGAGTATCACCGAACCTGATTACACGCATTTATACTCTCTTCACATTCTTCACAGCGCAGGTCTTGCGAAGGTCCATGAGCGGCAGCAACACTTATCAATGCAGTGAAGGATACATAATTTGTTATACTTATGTCTCCACATGAATTACAGGTGTAATTGATATAGCATGAAGAATTAGCACGTTGAAATGTCAATAAACAGGCCACATCACTTGGCGGACCAACAACCGCTGGAGAAGAAAGGCTCTCGAGTGACGACCACGTATTGGAGGACGTACTCTAGGATGCCAAACTAGATGGACCGATGACCTGGTGAAAGTTGCTCGGCGTTGATGGATGTAGACGGCACAGAACTGCGCTCTGTGGTCTAACATGAGGGGGTCTACGTCCAGCAGTGGACGGCGATAAGCTGAAATAAATGATGATGATGAATGAATATCTCTACAATTCCATCTTCATAAATACATACGTTGTAACATAAGTTCAATATGCATTTACAATATTCGATTATTACCCAACTTGTGTTTATTTCACTACGACCTATCTATGACCCCCGACTGTCCACTACTCTTTTTCTTTTTTCTGGTGTGTATACCTCTTATCCGCAAATAGTTTTGATAGCTCGCGATGAGCGCTGAGGGTTCTTAACCCCGTGAAAATAAGCTAAGCGACATCGCCCAAGGACTTGGGGCGTCGCTGGAGACGAAGTGAGAATGCCCATGTTAGTATTAATCTTATATTTTAAACGAGCAATTCAATTCAATTGTATATATATATATTCAGGGTCTCGGAGACGGCTCCAACGATTTTGATGAAACTTGGCATACTAGAGGTTTCGGGACCAAAAAATCGATCTAGCTAGGTTTTATTTATAGAAAATGTTGTTTTGTCGGTGTTTTTAGCAAAACAATACAATGACATAAAATGTCAATAGATTATGGATTCAAATTTCGCCGTCAACGTCAAGAGAGGTGATAGTTCAATTGGGAACTTGTCCAGTTTTTTTGATTTTATTATTATTCTCTTTTTGTACTTTTTGATATTTTTTTCATTATTTAATTTTTATTTTTTATTATTATATATCTAAATAAATTCAACAAAATACAACAAAAATATATTGAGCGAAGCTCGGTCAACCAGATATTATCTTTTATGCGATACGGTTTTGCACCTCGACCGCATAAAAGCCTTAAAAGATAGTCTTAGAAAACCAGTTGGAGGATCACCAGAATGGCAGAAGCGCTCTTCTACGAGACTTGTAACACCTACTGCGATTGCAAAGTCGCCTACCAGTACTATGCAGTATTCTATGATGCAGAACTATGTCGAATAGTGTATGGTTAAATACTGATCCCTAGCCGAGGCCGTGGGTGACGTGACCGGGGAATTAGTCCGTCACCCGCTGAGAGGTCAACCGCGTGAGGAAAGACCGACGTCCTCCCCGAGGGGGGGGACGTCAGTCGATGGGAGGGTACCCCAAACAGGGGGTATTCCGTCGGGTCGACCACTGACGTCAAGTCACCCTGTTCCGGTAGTCGGCCCAACGACGAAGGCGACGTGCATCTCGGGTGGGTTGCGGGAGTGCGTGCTTACGCCCCTCTGTCGCCTCGTACGGAGTGGTACGAGAAGCGCGCTAACCGCAACCCACCCCCAAAAAAAAAATATTTAAATATTGATGATGATATTTATTTACCTGTTTTTCTCTATACAACTTTTCATAATAGTTACGAGTTTATTACCATTTACATTTGAATGACTAAACTTAAATTAATTCGTCATGCTATGGAGCGGCTTATGTTTGGGATTTATTTGCGAGATAAGTTGTGAAATACGGGATGCTAAAGTTACAATGTCCAGGCCACATCGTTTCACGAACCGACAATAATCGGAAGACATATAACTTCTGTGCAAGAGAAGGAAAACTCGATATAAAACTCTACACTGTCAGCTCTACACAAAATGCTATGTTAGGTCAATTTCATTCCTATCGGAGGAAGACTCGAGCCCAGGAACGTATATTAGCTAAGATGATGATGGTGGAACCCAGCAGTGGGTGTATATGAGCTTAGATGATGAAACAAAAATATTAATACCGAAAATCAAAACAAACCAAATATTATCGAAGTATCTGGACGGTTAATGCTTCTATATCGTATTAAGGCGCTTCTAGGCTTCGTTAAAATTTACCCTTTGATCTCATAAATTTACACATCTCTATTATAATCCCCACGAGGTGCTTGATCAAAGAGTAATTTAATAGTTCGTGTGCAAAATTGCCAACTAAAGCGTATGTTAAAGCAAATACGTTGAGGAATACTGTATTATATCCAGGTACAGCTTATAAAATATAGCAATTCCGCTCGATGGATTTCATCGCTATTGATGATAGTTTTAATAACAACTAGTTCATCCGCGTAATTTTATTTTTTATGCTTCACATTAGTAAGAGAGAGACGTTCTGCGTAGGCAAATCTAACGTGCAACGCAAACAATGTAAGCGTTAATAGATTACTTAAGTAAACAAGATAAAAGTAAAAACTAAAACCCAAATACGATAAAAACGAGTTATTCGGATAAATACGGATAAAGTCATGAGCAAATGCTAATAATGCTTTTTGAAATGTACAAGTAACGCCTTTTCCAATGATATGAAACACGCCATATTTGTCTCAAATTTATTTTTGAACACCATAGAGCGGGCCGGAGAGGGTAATCTAATATAGATTCAGTGACATATAGCATATAACCAGTGGACGATTAAGACGCTTCTAACGATACCTCATTTGTCCAGATCTAATAAGTAGTTGAGGAGCTATGAGGGAACAGATGAACATACATACATAGCCTGTCAAAATTATAACTCTCCGTAGTCGAGTAAAAAGAAAATCGCTTTCAAATATTGTATGCGCATTATATTCCTTAGACCCTTTTCTGATTTGTCGGCGCGGCATCAATGCGACATCAACACGTCGGTATGCCGAAAGCATACCGCGCCGCTTCTGCTTTCGCACATGTCTGTAAATTTTTCTTCAGAGCCACTTGTGCCGTCATGAAATAATGCCATTTTCGAGTTCGAGTGATGAAGATATTTTAGCTTATTACATTTATACTCGTTTAGGTAAAAAAAAAAGAAACATTTTAGGCGTCATCCTTATATAGAAAATAATATTAACTGTCGTGTATTTGTTGCGGTTAAAGAACTTTTGCAGTATGACGAAAAAATCTGTCACGTCCTTTCTGGAATATTCAGCTAATTTATAGTTGTACTATTAGGGGTACTTTTCTACTTCCGGTATTAAGATAACATGAATATCTGCCATTTTACAAGGGGCGAACGAGTCCATCTCGGTAAAAAGCAGAGCGGCTACTGGACATGCATGCAGATACGCGGTAAGCCGCATGTGTGACGCGCCGCTGCCGCGCTTATCGCACCAAATAAGGAACGCTCCATTTATATATAGGCGCTCGGTAAGCTATCAGTACCGCGTATACTGAGCGTGCTGATGACGCACCGATGCCGTGCCGACAAATCAGAAAAGGACCTTAGTCGTATTTTACGACACCCACGGACTAGATAGAGGGTAGTGAATAGTATTCTTACTCCGTCATCATACGGAAAATATCTGTCTATTTTATATTTGCCATCAACTCATTTACCTTCAGTGTTCGACATAGGTCTCCCCACGAGAATGTCTCTCGGAACAGTCCTGTGTCTATTATATCCAACAGTCCATCTAGTATTGGGTCTTACTACGCTGCGTCGTCCGATTCATGGTCGCCTCTCAAGAATATATGTATACTCCAAAATATAGTACTCAACATATCAAGGGTTATAGTTACTCCCTTAAGTCACATATTATTAACTCTACTCATAGGCAACATAGAATTTTGGTATGACCAGAAAACCTATTTAATATTTTTTTGGAGCTTCAAGCAAAATATTAAAGACTAGCAACTCGCCCTCGCTTCGCTTCGGTTATAGGTTATAGTAGTTTTACCCGCGTAGTTCCCGTTCCCGTGGGCATACCGGGATAAAATATAGCTTAGTTTACGCCCTGATATTATAGCTTCTCATTGGTGAAAGAATTTTTGAAATCGGTCCAGCCGTTTTGAAGATTACCCGGAACAAACAGACAGACAGACAGACAAAAAAAATTTAATTGCTATTTTAGTCATAGGTGTCGTGCAAATAACCGTGTGAGCATGAAAAAAGCCTATTATTTTGACATTACAAACAGACACTCCAATTTTATTTATTGGTATAGATAAACAAATAAAAAAGGTAAAGCTTCCTTTTAAAATAACGAAGCCATAACGTTATTCAAAAAACACTTTCATAACAAAACTCAATAACTAAATCATGTTACAAGTCTAGTCGATTGGCTCGATTCCTACATTAATATAGGGTTAAATTTGCCAACGCTGTTCATTATTCATGAGCACTAAGCGATAAGTTATCATCTTCCGATTTACATGTATTGAAGTAATTAAGTACATATTATGTTCTTATTTGACAATGAAATTGGTTAACTAATGACTAATTTGAAACGTATTGCAAATGATTTAGTTGTGAATAAAATGTTCGAAGCCCCTCTTTGGTCATCTGGCCATTACTTGGCTCGTAGCGGAGTTCCTGTTGTGAGGCCTAGTCGCTCTACGGTGAGTGGAATCTGCAGAGTCTGGCAGTATAGATCAGCATATCAGGATGGACTTCGCGAGTTTTACGCATCCTACCCATGGAAGCGACCTTGCTTCGCCTTTGGGGATCCTGGCATTTCTGCTCACTGCGTTACTAAAATGGTTATTACGGGGATGAAATTATTCATCCTCAACACCAAAATACCTGTCTGTGGCTGCAGCCGACCCTGGTTTATCAAAATCTACAGGCGTTGCACGCCAGAAGCAGGCCGCATATCAAGCCTGTTGTACTGTATTCCGCCAGAAATGAGCAGATGGCTAATTGACTGCACAGATGGTAAACTCTTCTAAATACTGGCATCCTATTCTGAGGTTAATGTGTTCAATTATCGCTGAAGATTATACTTTGTGCGATCCATGAATAATTGCTCCGAGTCTGGATATGATTCGAGTCTATTAATTGTAAATTTGCGAAGTCTCCCACAATTCCACGCTGGAAATCACTTTATGCGACCCAAAAATTGTTCGAGTCTGGATGAAATTTTTGTCCGTTAGTTATATGTTTGTAAAGTCCCCCGCAATACAAGGATTATCTCCTTAGTATAATATAATAATATATAGGAGTTAATTGAATATTCCAATTTTTTCAATAAATTAATATTTATTGCATTATTATCATTTCAGCTCATATACGTCCCACTGTTGGGCTCCAGCCTCTACCTCAATAGGAGGGCAATTGACCTTACTATACCATGCTGGTCAGACGAGTTGGGAGAGGGTATCATTTCCAGTTTTCCTTCTCGTGCATAGATGTTGTATGCGTACTATATCCCTTAGTCGTCTTTTAGAACATCCACGGGCAAGGTGGGGCGTGGTGATTTGTTTTCTTACTCCGTCACCACACGGAACCACAGCGACATTTATTTATAATCGTTTTTTTTTTACTTAAATTATACAGATTAATTAGTAGCAACAATGTGCTATTCATCATTCATTCATCATTTCAGCCTAAAGCAGTCCACTGCTGGACGTAGGCCTCGCTCACGTTACACCACAAAGTGCAGTCCTGTGCCGCCTGCATTCAACGACGCTCAGCAACTTTCAGCAGGTCGTCGGTCCACCATTAGTATACCTCCACCTATAGTGCTATTAATAATTTATATATAACTTATACACAGGTGTTATATATACGTCATAAGCCGAACGCTTAGGCTGATCGTGCGTCTCAACGGTCTGTTCCGCACTCTCACTTGCACCCTCGTCTCAGGCGGAACGTGACAACGAGTCATGCTTTTTCGTGCGTGCAGCTCGCTTTCATCTATACCAATAAATAAAATTGGAGTGTCTGTTTGTAATGTCAAAATAATAGGCTTTTTTCATGCTCACACGGTTATTTGCATGACACCTATGCCTAAAATAGCAATTAAAAAATTTTTGTCTGTCTGTCTGTCTGTCTGTTTGTTCCGGGTAATCTTCAAAACGGCTGGACCGATTTCAAAAATTCTTTCACCAATGGAAAGCTATAATATCAGGGCGTAAACTAGGCTATATTTTATCCCGGTATTCCCACGGGAACGGGAACTACGCGGGTAAAACGACTATAACCTATAACCGAAGCGAAGCGAGGGCGGGTTGCTAGTTGATTAATAAAATCAATGATCAAAAAAAAATCTTGAAGAAGTTCAACTTTTGAAAAAAGTCAATCTTCAATTCTCTCACCAAAACCACGAGAACCTCCATATATAAAACTTTACAATAGCACCTTTCTGAAACTTTAAGCTCAATAAATCTGATCATTCAGCACTGCGCTGAATAAGGTATGTAAAGAAAAACTTAGACATACGAATGTCTTAGTTACAAACTGAATTGAATAATTGAATTTATAGTAGTTCTAGAATTTCATATGGCATCAGCCTGGCATCTGGCCAGGTACATGGTCCAACTTAGTAATTGAAAGTTTCCCGCTGGCGTAATGTGAACTGTCTTGAACATGATTTATTATTGTTTTATTTAATTAGAATTGGACTGGCTCGTTCTAGCATAGGTATGCAACTGCTGATTATAATATGCTCGATACGCAGGCAAAGCAAAAACCGTTATTATATTCTCATTGAAAATATCCTTTTTTTTTTTTTTTTTTTTTAATTTTTTTTTATGGGTGGGCTATGGTAAGCGCACGCGCGGTCCAGTCCGTCCGGGGCGGTGAAAGGACGGCGCGCGGGCCCATAACCCACCCGTACCCACGTCACCTCGTTGTTGGGCCGACCACCGGAGCAGATGTGACTTGTCGTCAGTGGTCGGCCGACGGAATACCCTTTCGGGTACCCTCACCTCTCGACCTCCTGGGACGTCGGTCGCCGTCGGGCGGTTAGCCACACTGCGGGTGACGGACGATTCCCCGAAATATCTATTATATATTGAAAATATCCTGAGTATTCGTTCAGAGTTTTATGTTATGCGAAATAAAAAGGGAGAGCATTCATTCATTCATGCTTTCGTCAAAAAAGTTTCAATTGTAAATTATAGTTTTAGCTCCATTTATTGATTACTAGCAACCCACCCTCGCTTCGCTTTGGTTTTAGTCGTCTTATCCACTGTGCCTGATCCCGTGGGAATACCAGGATAAAATATAGCCTATGTTACTCCCTGGTATTATAGCTTTCTATTGGTGAAAGAATTTTTGAAATCAGTTACGTGGTTTAAGTGTGAAAGCGTAACAAACAAACGTACTTTCGCACTTAGAATAACAACGTATAGAAGGATAGTGTCAATACTTCGAACTTTCAAAATTTGAATCTAAAAATACTAATGGCGCGCAGACGATTACACACGTACACTGCGTGTGTAATCGTCATAATAACTCTACATCAATTATAATTATTGAAACCCTTAGCATAATAACGTATAGAAGGATAGTGTCGCTGCTTGGAACGTTCGAAACATGAATCTAAAAATACTACATGCGCGTAGGCGATTACACACGTACACACGCACACCACTATACAAATTATAAAATCAAATTTTGTTTTTATTGACATAAATCGTCGAAATACTTTTAAAAGTAATGTTAAAAACCTTTTTAAGTTTTTCAAATGTGTTGTGACACCATTTGAATGCACAAACCGTCATAATTATCAATTTATTTTTTAAGAGTTGCGTACGTACGTGCAGTACAATGACTTGTACATTACGGAACGGTTCCGGCGTAAGCTCCATTAGGCTCCAATTGAAATGCCTCACTTTTTGTGTGTGAACTTACCTTCTATACGTTATTATTCTAAGCTTTTGCATTTATAATATAGGTAAGTATCACCCAGTTGTAAAAATCATATTATATTTATTATATATACGATTTTTGCAACTGTGTCGGGGAAAAGTTTCTTCGCGTTCTATATGAAAATTTAAGACATTTTTTATTCAAAGTTTATTTACATTTAATTACAATATATGTATACTTATGTGCCATTTTGTTCGATGGCTGTCTGCCATCTTGTATTTATTAATTAGATTCCCTCATTTTGTTAAAAAGAAAAATATGAAAAACGGCGGGCAACAATATTTTACTAAAATGTATTTTTTTTTTAAATATAACCTTTCTAACTATATCAAAACCAGCCAGATATAACTAATACAGCCAAAGAGATTTTATTATAAGTTTATACAGATTATATATTATACGACACTTATACGACACCAAGGTAAGAGAGGGGGTGGTGAATTGTATTCTTACTCCGTCACCACACTGTAATATTATGAATATTTATAGATATTATTTTTAAAATTTCCTATAATTATTATCTTGTTTACTACAGCCGCCATTGCTATTTCTAACAGTTCTCAAAACTCAATAGCGGTTGATAAATTTCCACTTAATTGACAATTTGCTAACATGTTGGCATGTTTGTGGTATCGTTTCTGACATGTTTGCCAAACATTCGCCTGAAGTTATAGGAGTTATATGTTAGTTTTGACGGGCGACACCTGGGGGCGTATCAACTTAGTATCTCTCGAGAAGATTCTTGTTTCACAATTGTGATTTATATATTTGTTATAGTTTTAATGATTTTAAAATAACAAATAATCTTATAAATAAATAATTTTAAACGTTAAATACATTTTTCCTACTTTGAGCTGTATGTAATTTATCTCAATCATTCCCCCTGTGAGGTAAAGTTGATAAAACAAGAAAGATAGTATCAAGCTGCACAGATGGCGTAGTGGTTAAGGTACCGTGAATCTACTGTGCCAGCGTCGTGAGTTCGAATGCTATGCAGGACAACACTTTCTGCTCCGGTGGTCGGCCCAACGATAAAGGTGACGTGTCGCGGGTGGGTATGCGTGCTTACGCCTCTCTGTCGCCCCGGACGGAGTGGTGCGAGGAGTGCGCCGACCGTAAAAAGAAAAAGGACAACACTTCGTGCGATCCACAAGATGTTGTTCTGAGTTTGTATGTAATTTGTGTCCGTTAATTATATGTTTGTAAAGTTGCCTGCAATGCAAGGATTATCTCCTTAGCACAGGGTGTGTTGTCTTTAAAAAAATCAATAATAATCGTTATGGTCGCTAATCAAGGCGGCCGCTAATCAAGATCGTTAATCGCAAAGCAAGGCAGTTATAGTATATCTACCATTATCCATCATTGCACCCCAATTATTCACCATTTTTTACCATTTTATATCCACCACTATCCACTGTTATCTATAAAAATAAAAAACATTTTTTTCTTTCTCTCTTTCTTCTCCTTATTTCTTTCAAATTATAAATTATACAAATTTTCCTGGGTTCGATATATACAATGCACAAATATTGTGTTTATACAGTTTTGAGAGACAGACTCATTCTGAGTCTTATTCATTACCGTTTATCGAAGAAATTTACCCGATGGGTAAAACGGGAGAAGTATTTATAATCCACCATTTGAAAGAAAGAAGGAGAAGAAAGAGAGAAAGAAAAGAAAGTTTTACATATTGTTAATTTTGCCACTACTGTTTGGACATATAAATATATTTAATTATCAGAGTTTGAATTTTTCAGACCTTTTATGCCATGAAATGACGACAAAACTACACAAATAGTGTTTTATTTCTCATAAACATAGCTCATCAACGTCCTACTGTTAGGATTGAGCCTCCTTCACAATGGTAGGGAAATTGACATACAACACCACGTTGGTCAAACAGGTTGGTAGAGGGTTTTATGTGGAATTTTTTTTCTTCTTCTCTTGCAATGCTATTTTCTGCTCATCATATCCCTTAGTCATCTTTTACGGCATCCATGGGTAATAGAAGATGCGGTAAAGATTCTTATTTGTATTATTAAAATACTTCCGTATGGTGACGCAGTAAGAATACAATTCACCACCCCCTCTCTTGCCCGTGGGTGTCCTAAAAGACGACTAAAGGAGATAATATGCATGTAATATCTATGCAAGAGAAGGTAAACTCGAAACTAAATCCTATACCAACACGCCTGACCAGCGTGGTATAGTAGGTGAAGTTCTCTCCCATGGGGGAGGAGGTTTGAGCCCATTAGTGGGATGTGTATGGCTTAAGATGATGATGATGATTATTAAAAACATATTTACGTAGGTACGTACGCATCTAGAATATTAATTACTCTATTAAGTCGTAGCAAAGCTTACACAGACCTTAATTTTATTTGCTAAGATAAGTCACTTAGTTGCTTAGGTTATTTATGATCTAAGTGACCTATTTCAGCCATTACAGCTTCTATTTCAAGATGTATGTTTGAAGAATTAATTAATACTATTCCTGTATATGGATCAAAGAACGGTAATAGATTGTAGTGTAAGTATTTAATTTCAAATATGTTAGTATTTGATTACTCTTTTATCTTTGCTACATATAGGTGAAGTTGTTTACTGTAATAGAAATGACAGTCGAGAATCTTATATCTTTAAACGAGCAATTCTTGTATATATATATATATATATTCAGTATCTCGGAAACGGCCCCAACGATTTTGATGAAACTTGTCATACTAGAGGTTTCGGGTCCAAAAAATTGGTCTAGCTAGGTTTTTTTTTATAGAAAATGTTGTTTTGTCTGTGTTTTTAGCAAAACAATACGATGACATTAAATTTTAAAAGAATATAAATTCAAATTTCGTTGTCAACGTCACGAGTTACGATAGCTCAGTTGGGAAGTTGTTCAACTCTCTTTTTCTATTGTTTTGGCATTCAAACAGCGTCGGTTCAAATCTCGGTGTTATTATTATTCTCTTTTTGTAATTGTTGATATTTTTTTCATTATTTAATTTTTATTTTTTTGTTAATATATATCTAAATAAATTCAACAAAAATACAACAAAACTATACCCCAAGCAGATATTATTAATTATTTCAGATCATATATATCAGTGTTGGGCTTGAGCCTCCTCCACAATACGAAGGCAATTGACCTACTATATCACGCTAGTCAGACGTGTTGGGAGGAGGCGGGAGGAGGGATATTAAACAACTATATGAAGCTATTGCAAGGGGTTGATAAAGGGTTGTATTTCGAGTTTGTATCCGCTTACGTAGATGTTATCTGCGCATTATATCCCTTCATCTTCTTTTAATACATACATGGATAAAAAGGATTGATAATTTGTATTATTTTATCGTCATCCTATCAGCCCATATAAATCTCACTGTTGGGTTCGTAGCTCCTCAACAATGGAAGAGAAATTGACATACTATACCACGTTGGCTAGATTTGGCATAAGGATTCATGCGGAGTTTTCCTTCTCTTAGTGCATATCACATCCCTTAGTCGTCTTTTACGATACCCGCAGGTAAGAATGAGGGTGATGAGCTATATCCTTACTTCGTCACCGCACGGAAAAAGGTTATAAGCCATATAGCTTGCCGTAATATGTAATACATTATTATTTGTAACTAGTAACCCGCTCTCGCTTCGCTTCGGTTTTAGTCGTTTTACCCGTGTAGTTCTCGTTTCCGTGGGAATACCGGGATAAAATATAACCTAGGTTACTCCCTGATATTATAGCTTTCCATTGGTGAAAGAATTTTTGAAATCGGTCCAGCCGTTTTGAAGATTACCCGGAACAAACAGACAGATAGACAAAAAAAAATTAATCTGTATTTTAGGCATAGGTGTCGTGCAAATAACCGTGTGAGCATGAAAAAAGCCTATTATTTTGACATTACAACAACAGACACTCCAATTTTATTTATTGGTATAGATGAGACTCCAATTTTATTTATTGGTATAGAAGATGATTTCTGATGTTTACGCAATCATTACACATCTATACTAATATTATAAAGAGGTAAAATTTGTAAGTTTGTATGTAACGAATAAACTCAAAAAGTACTGGACCGATTTTAAAAATTCTTTCACCATTGGAAAGCTATAATATCAGGGAGTAACATAGGCTATATTTTATCCCGGTATTCCCACGGGAACGGGAACTACGCGCGTAAGGCGACTGAATCCGAAGCGAAGCGAGGGCGGATTGCTAGTTTGTAAATAAAACTACTTTTACGGATTTTATCGCGTTTGTATTTGATTTATGATTTTTATGTTCACTTGTTTGGACGTCAGATATCTTAGTCCGCCCGTGACCATGAATGTTGTACAATGTTCGAAACGTCAAGCAATCATAAATCAAATACAAACGTGATAAAATCTATAAAATTAGTTTTATTTACAATATTATTATTTTATTGAAACATTTAGGAATAATAATGTATCCAATGCTCCAGAGGTTCCTCGCCGCGATCCTCTACTTATGCCATCATGATCACAGCTCATTTACGTTCCACTGCTAGGCTCGAGCCTCCTCCACAATGGGAGGGACATTGACTTACTATATCACACTGGTCAGACGTATTGGTATAGAGTTTTATTTCGAGATTTCCTTTTCTTGCCTAGTTTTATGGATATGTTGTCCCTTATTCGTCTTTTACGACATTCACAAGTACAATCTACATTTGTAATATATACTAATACTTTCTCAATAAAAAGATTATTTTATAAATAAGCTTAGAATAAAAACTCGTAGAAGGTAACTCTGAAAAATGAAGCATTTAAATTGGAACCTATTGAAGCCTACGCTGGACCGCTCCGTAGTGTACAAGGTACGCAAGGCGACTTTATTGTATAGTGGTGTGCGTCTGTAGGTACGTGTGCAATCGCTTGCACGCATATAGTATTTTTGGCTTCACGTTTTTGGTGACTTAAGTACTGACACTATCCTTATATACATTATTATTCTAAGTAAATAAGATTTGTTATGAAATTCAGCCGGGAGGGCATGATTTTAGCCTGTTCGAACAAACTCCTCAGCTACGCCACACCTCGTGCCGTAAATTATAATGTATAAACAATACATCAGATGTATGAGACGACAGATGGTAGAAAGTATAGGCATTATCCCAAGGTCACGCATTTCGACACGCGACTAAGCTAACAATAGTCGTCCATCGCACGTTTTCCAACATTCCAGCTATTTATAACAACAGGAATATTTTTAATAAGATTATTTAAATGTAGATACGGCGCATAATCCTATAGGTAACTAACTTTCTTTAGCTTAGTTCATGTGCGACCTCTTGTTGGGCACGTGATGTACATTGCACGATTTTGATAAACCTAATAATGGTAGGACCACACTGTTGACAGTTGTCTGTCTACAACCGCGCGCCGATCCGTCCGGGGTAGTACCTCTTGCTATCGACGTCCGAGTAGTAGCAATTTGTTAATGCGCTTCGTTTGGTGAGGAAGAGAACTTTCTGAGGGTGCTTGCATATAGTGATTTTTAGTGATGCCTTTAGTATCACTGAATTTCATTGCACACATTCACACTCCCATCATTTTCTTCAGGGTAGGCAGCGGCCTTGCAAAGGTCCATGAGCGATAGTAACACTAATAATCAGGTGTACTGTTTGCTCTTATGCCATAAAAACCGTTTGCAATAAAAAAAAACCTCCCAATCAAAAGAGCATTAGAGTCAGGGTTAGCTTAAGTTTATGTTCCGTTTGGTTAAAATTTACACATGTATGTGGTGTCAGGTTAAGACTACAATATGTCACAGCCTGACTCCTACTAGGTGGACTGACGACATCTTGAAAGTCGCAGGGAGCCGTTGGATGCAAGTGGCACAGGACCATTTCGAGTATTATTCTCGTAGCCCTATGTCCAACGGGTTGCACAGGCGCGAATCGGGGAGAAGTCCATTACCCGTAGCGAGGCTGACCGCGCGAGGGCGACCGATGTCCCGAGAGGGCGTTTGAAAGGGAGGGTTTCGCCAGGCCGGCCATGCACGACAAGAAACTCGGCATCGGTGGTCTGCCCAATGGCGAAGTAGAGGGATTTTGGGGGTTTATGGGGCCACGCGCCGCCCCTTTCACCCCGGACGAAACGGACAGCATGTGTGCTGGCGATAGCTCACCCAAAAAACGACTAATTATTTTGACGTTCATGACTGCTTTAAAAATTTTTAGTATTATCTGCATAATAATCTATGTCCTAAACAAAACCGTACACAAATCAGTCTCAGTGTATCGACAAAGAAATGCCTTTTAACTGTTATTTATACAGTTATTTCTATTTTGAATGTTCTTGTGTTTACAATAGCAAATTTAGTTATTTATAACTAAAATGTTTGATTCATACTTAATTTGTATACAGTCTTAAGTAGAAATATAAATACAAGATCTTAGAATAATAACGTATAGAAGGATAGGTCCTACTTAAAGCGATCAAAACATGAAGCCAAAAATATTACATGCGCGCAGGCGATTACACATGTACACACCCACACCACTAAACAAATTATGAAATCAAAATTTGTTTTTATTAATATAAATCGGAGAATTTTTTTTTAAAAGTAATGTTAAAAAATTTTCTGTTTTTCAAATGTGTTATGATACTATTTGAGTGCACGAACCGTCATAATTACCTATTTATTTTTTAAGAGTTGCGCACGTACGTGGAGTACTTGTACCTTGTACAGAACAGTGAACTTGTACATTACGGAACGGTTCCGTCGTGAGCTCCATTAGGCTCGAATTTAAATGCTTCATTTTTTGTGCACGGAATTACCTTCTATACGTTATTATACTAAGCACGAGATGTTCTTTAATAGACGGTCAACAATAACATCGTCATCGTCTCTTATCCCAATTACTTGGAGTCGACTTAATATGTATTCTTCTTTCATAGTACATTTTGTAAAAGTTATTGACAATAGTTTTATGAGCGTTTGATGTCAGGCAGACGCCTGACATCAAACGTCCTTTTGAATGTAATTGTTGACTAGACGGCATCAGATGGAGCTGGCCTTGGTCTATGTAACACATTTCGTCGTATTTTACGACACTCACGAGTATTATATGAGTTGGTAGTATTCGTAGCCATACAGCACAACGCTGAAAACACAAAACATTAACAGTAAATCTAAGACTCACAAATTGAGATATTCAGATTTAGTATTTTTAAAACATATGGTAAGATAAAAGATCTTACCATATGTTTTTGCCTTATGACATAATTTTTAACTATTATCGTGGGTTAAACCTACCTAATAAGTACACAATGTCTTGCAGTCTTATGGATCTTATTAGTTCTACCTATTTTAGTATGTAAACTACTGTAACAAGTACGTATAGTAAGAAATTTTGCTCATATTCTTGCCATTTACATTTTAATATACCATATATCAATACGATTTTCATCAAAATTTCTTTATAAAAATATTTTCTTTTTAAAGATATTATTACTTCATTCCGTGTGGTGACGGAGTAAGGAATACAATTCACCACTCCCTATCTTGCCCGTGGATATCGTAAAAGACGACTAAGGGATATAATATGCACATAATATCTGTGTAAGAGAAAGAAAACCCGAAATTAAAACCTACACCAACATGTCTGTCAGGCAAGGTATAGTAGGTCAAATTCCCTCCCATTGTGGAGGAGGCCCGAGCTCACCAGTGGGACGTATGTGGGCTGCGATGATGATGATGATGACTTGAAGGAATTAATAATGTAATAGACATTACTATTTTTAAAATTATACTTGTTTTGGCGCTTTAGAAAAAAATAATGAGAGTAAATCTTTACGATCCGGGCGCACACCGTTAAGAAAAGCCGACGGCGACGCCCTGAAGTTAGCTAGTCATCATATTTTACGAAGCGTGTGCACACCGTCACAAATGTCAACTAGATAATGCGTTATAATAATGCTTTCAATGTATTAAACACCTTTTTTTCCTATTATTAGTGTCGTTTTTTTACAAACGGAGGATAACGCGAAGGATAAAATTTTTGGAAAGATTTTTATCTTGATACGTCAAAGTAGTATACGTCTTACGTGCGTACATAAGTAAAAACACTTTTTTTTTCAATCCTAGCTAAAATTCGGCAACAATAGTGCACCACATAATTAATTGATAATACAACAGTCACGCCAAATCCATTTACAATATACAGCAAATTTTCAAATAAAACGAATTTTATACAACTGTAATTTATATAATAATTACGTTTAGAAATGAATCCAGGACGAGTATTAGGCCACGTCCACATTTGTCGACATGCGATACGCTCATTTACGCACCGCCTTACAACGTAATTGATTCAATTCCCTTTATAGATGCCATAGTTATATCACAGCTATTATTTTAACTATGTTTTAACAATTAATGATGAAGATAAAAAAATAGTTGTTTATAGCAAATCAAATCATTTATTTTACACATCGTTTGAAGCAATTCAATAATCTACCAGTGAATCGTAACGCGGCCGCGAGCTAAGAAGATCCGGCAAGAAACTCAGCGGGCGGTCGTTTTTTTTTTAAAATCTTTAAAATGAAATATTATGCTTAGTACAACATAAGCTTATAACAGTTACAACATTAGCGCCGGCGTGATGCCTTTCGAAACGGGATATATATATGACTAGACAGATACCACAAGCAGCGCGCGGTCACGAGTTAACTATTAGAGCTGCCATCACTCTCCTCAACCACATTGGAGTAATAGGAGCGACCCGCCCCACGTAGCTACCGCAAGCAGAACCTCATTCTGTGAGGGGGACGAAAGCATATACTGTGAATTAATCATCACTTCATAACGAAGACTGACTGCACAGATCACGTAGTAGTTATGACGTCGATTTATCATGCCAGTGCCCCTGTGTGGGTTCGAAATCCACGCAGGGGTTCGAACCCACGCAGGGTGCGATCCACAAATTGTTGTGCGATCCACAAATTGTTGTTCTGAATTTGGATGCAAATAAGGTGTGTTAATTATGTTTGTAAAAGTTCTCTGCAAAGGAAAGATTATTTCCTTGGTGCAGAACGTTGTCTTTTACGACACCCACCGGCAAGATAGAGGGTGGTGAATTGTATTCTTGTATTCTTACACCCACAACGCACGAATAAGACACAATATTTGTTACAGATAATATAATATTCGTTTATATAATGCAAACACAATTGTCGTGCAAGCTGTTCTCTAGAAGTCATGCGAGTATCTGCATCGTGTAAATTGTACCTCGAACCACGTTCACAACACAATTTACTAAGAAATATATATTAGTTCATTTCGAAACTTATTTACAGCAAACTACAACCACAATATGAGCTTTGTTTTTATTATCGCTGCATTGTAATAGCAGTTTCTTTTTATTTTTATTACTAGCAAATTCCCGCAATTTTACTCTCGTAGTCATCCCGTGGGAATACCGTTTTAAAATACAGCCTAGGTCACCTGCGTCTGATGCCGCCCTAGTCAAGGTCGCGGGACGAACCAGGGATTGATCCGCCACCCCCAAAAAGGCCGACCGCGTGACGGTAACGAACTGGCCGGCAACACTACATTGTTGCCGAGGCGTCAAAGGGGAAGGTATCCGAAAGGGTAACCCGCCGGGCCGGCTACGAATGTAAAGGAATCAGTACTAGTGATCAGCCTAATGGCGACGGGGAGGGAATACTATAGGTTATGGGGGGTCACACTCCACTTATCCGTCACCCCTGGCATATTGAACGGGGTGTGTTCAGACCATAGCCTATAAAGAAAAAAAAGTCACTCCTTACAGCAACATCGTAGTAAAATATTACCAAAATCGGTCCAGCCAATTTGAAGATTACTGTGAATAAACAGATCGACAGATAGACAAAAAATATTTAAACTGGTTTTTAGGTTTAGGTATCGTGTAAATAACTGTGTGAGCATGAAAAAAATTTGCTACTGTTGAGACATTGATTTTCTGCACGAGTGTGGTACTGCCCCGGGCGGACCAGCCCGTGGCTATAGGCAGACGACTATTGGCAGTATAGTACTACTAACTAGTAGTAGTAATTAGATCTGAAATGATGTTAATGATGAAATTGCTATTGGCTAGGTGTTATTTATACTCATTTATTGATTACTAGCATTTGTCTATAACACTTAGCACTTTATTTGGCATAAGTGACTTCACTGACACGGACCTGTCAGAATATCAGCGCTAGGGTAACCATATTGCCTCAGCAATAGCTGAGACAGATACCATATTTTGGCCTCACACATGTGCACAGTTATATATAAAATATTATTGCTTGAGGAAGATGTGAGGTTGCAAAATAAAAATATTTTCTTTCTTTCTTTCAGAGCCCTACGGTTTTACCCGCATAGTTATTCTGATATATGCTATATTATTGTGAAGTTTAATCAAAATCCATTCAGTAGTTTTTGCATTAAAGAGCAACAAACATACTCAAATAGTCACAAACTTTCGCGTTTATAATAATTATTACTAGCAGCGCCCTGCGATTTTACCCTCATAGTTCCCCTTCCCGTTAGAATATCGGGATAAATTATAGCCTATGTATTATTCTGATATGTAAGCTATATTATTGTGAAATTTCATCACAATCTATTCAGTAGTTTTTGCGTGAAAGAGCAACAAACATGCTTACATACATAGTCACAAACTTTTACATTTATAATATTAGGAGGAAATAGGATTAATAGGCCTATATGATAAAAAGATTAATTTAATAGCGCGGTGTTCTGTCTTATATAATGAAATAATAATGTATTAACACAACATTCATCTGATCATTCATCTGAAACAAATCAAAACTTTACATATTGTATTCAAACATGATCCCTTAGCGTAAGCAAATAAAACGAGTTAACTAATACCAATATATTGGGATCAAACAAGCATCGAATGCTGGACGATAGTGTAACAAATAAACGAATGAAACAACACATGGCCGACATAAAACTGTAAGTAAACTTACGTCAATAAAGGCTGTTCAGTGTTTGCCATACAAATCTACAACTACAGGATGGATAGCAATACCAAACAGAATTAAACTAATATATTTTTGCTATTGCTGGCAAACGAGCAAACAGTATATGTGATGGTAAGTGATACAGCCGCTCATGGGCTTTTGCTAGGCCGCTGTCTACAGTGAAGAACGTGAAAGGAATGCATGCAATGAGGTTCGGCAATAGTAAAGGCATTACCAAAATCCACTATACGCAAACGCCCTCAGAAAGTTGGGCTTCTGGTTCTTTCTTTCACAGAACTAAGTGCAGTAACAAATTACTACTACTCGGACGTAGATTTTTTTGTGAGATAATGGTACTACCCCAGACAGTGTAGTCCCACCACGTAATTATTAAAGGATTGGTAATGGGACTGTTCCATTTAAAATACTACGTTAGGTATACTAATATTCCTAGTAGTAGTAGTATGGACCGGGGAACGCAGTGTGGCTAACCGCGCGACGGCGACCGACGTCCCAGGACGTCGAGAGGTGAGGTTACCCGAAAGGGTATTCCGTCCGGCCGACCACTGACCACTGACTGACAAGTCATATCTGCTCCGGTGGTCGGCCCAACAACGAGGTGACGTGGGTACGGGTGGGTTATGGACCCGCGCGCCGTCCTTTCATCGTTCCGGACGGACTGAACCGCGCGTGCGCTTACCATAGCCCACGCATAAAAAAAAAGTAGTAGTAGTATACTAATATACAAGTATTCCGTCGAGCCGACCACTAACGACAAGTCACCCTGCTCCGGTGGTCGGCCCAACGACGAAGATGACGTGGGTACGGGTGGGTTGCGGGCCTGTGAGCCGTCCTTTTGTCGCCCCGGACGGAATGGACCGCGTGTGTGCTTACCATAGCCCACCCATAAAAAAAAAGAAAAAAGGTATATTAAAAGAATGTGTAGCCTATGTCGAATAGCAAGATATTGCAAGGATGCTATATTCATTTTAGTTTTCATATACTGAAATCAAGTGACCGTATATTGCTGTAAAATCTCTGATTGAATTAAATTTATCTTTATTTCAGCAACATCATGTATCTTAACAGGTTTAATTCAGAACGGCCCTGTAAACTATGTATCTAGGCAAAGAACACATTCAAATGTTATGGAGTTTTGTTGTCTAAGGTCAGAATGTCGTTAAATTATTTTTATCTAAGTAACTAGTACAGTACTGAGGCGCTACTATGAAATTTTTTTTTTTTTATTGCAAGCAGTAGTGGCAAACGAGCAAACAGTACACCTGATGGTAAGTGTTGCTGCCGCTCATGGACGTTTATAAGGCCGCTGCCTACCGCGAAGAAGGTGAAGGGAGTGTGAATGCGTGCAATGAGACTCGGTGATACCAAAGGCACCAACAAAACCCTCCACACGCAAACACCCTCAGAAAGTTGGGCTTTCGGCTCTCTCGCTCACCAAACGAAGCGCAGTAACAAATTGCTACTACTCAGACGTCGATTTTCTGCGAGAGTGTGGTATTACCCCGGACGGACCGGCCCGCAGCTGTAAACAGATAACTGTCGACAGTGTGGTCCTACCACTATATACTTAATTTACGGATTTTACGGATTCCCTTATGAATGATTTGTTTTCGACGAAATTTACGGATTCCCTTATTAATGATTTGTTTTCAAAGTACTAAAAATTTGTCGAAACAAGTCTACAATTATTCCATTCATCCATCCATCAGCCTACAGACGTCCACTACGGGATATAGGCCTCCCCACGAGAATGCCAATCGGAACGGTCCTGCGCCACTTGCATCCAACAGTTTCCTACGACTTTGATTGAGATTGTTGTTAGTCCACCTAGTGGGGGTCGTGCTACGCTGCGTCGTCCGATTTGTGGTCGCCACTCAAGAACCTTTCTTCCCCAACGGTTGTCAGTTTGACGAGCGATGTGGCCTGCCCATTGCCACTTCAGCGTTCTAATTCTTCGTGCTAAATAATGGCGTAATGTAACTCATTATCATCATCACAGCTCATATACGTCTCACTGCTAGGCTCAAGCTGCTTGCAATATGGGAGGGTAATTGACCTTACTATACCATACTGGTCAGACATGGTGGTATATGATTATATATATACACGAATGGTATGGTGGATTGGTATCTATATGGTTTTATTTGGAATTTTCCATGTCTTAAATAAATATTGTATGTATATTATTATTCCCTTAATTGTCTTTTACAACACCTACAGGTAAGAAAGAGGGGGTGTTGAAATATTTGGAGTGTAAATGTTATGATTTTAAATTATTCTACTTTAATGATATCTGATGTTTACGCGAGCACTACAAATTTAAATAAAACTACTTTTACGGATTATATCGCGTTTGTATTTGATTTATGATTGCCCGACGTTTCGAACACATTGCAGCATTCATGGTCACGGGCGGACTAAGGTGTCTCACGTCCAATAAGTCATCGTTATTACAGACATTTATAATTATCTACCCGATACGGAAAACTAGATATTAAATTTATTAAATTTTGACCCACATTTTAGTATAAATTTATTGCCAGTATAAGAAGTAAATGATGTTTATGGTTAGTAATTATTAATTATTAATTTTGTAGCAATTATTATTACAATTTGTTAATTTAAACCTAACAAAACTAATACACTACCACCGGATCGGCACGCGGCCACACTGAGAAAGATCCGGCAAGAAAACTCAGGGGACATAATGCTAAATTAATATTGATTTTTATTTTTAGATGCGACTTACTTTGTTTTACTAAAAGGTTTTTTTGATTTATAAAATTATCTTTAACTATTATTATTGTGGTTCAAATGCTGCAGTGTTGGAAACGTCGGGCAATCAAAAATCAAATACAAACGCGATATAATCGGTAATAATAGTTTTATTTATTCTACATTATTCACTAGTTTATTTTATAGATGAATCATAGAAAATATAATTATAAATAAACATTATATTCAAATAAAACATTTCAAAATTTTATTGGTCAGTAGATTTTTTTACGAAATACAAACTATTTTTACGAATTTTATAGCGTTTTAATTGTGTTTTTAGTATTCATTTCGAATATTATTCCATGGTCACGAGAGAGATTTATTTTATATTAATCTTTCTTAGGGTTTCGTAGCCAAAGGGTAAAACGGGACACTATTACTAAAATATCGCTGCCTGTCTGTCACTAGGCTGTATCTCAAGAACCGCGGTAGTTAGACAGTTGAAATTTTTACATATTATGTATTTCTGTTGCCGCTATAACAACAAATACTAAAAATAAAATAAAATAAATATTTAAGGGCGGCTACTATACAACAAACGCGATTTTTTGTCCTTTTTTGCTCGATATCGATAATGGCAACAGGTGGTCACTTGAAATATTCACAAAATACTTAATTGTATATTTACTTTAATAATAAAATATAAAAAGTATATTTATTGCCTCTCATACAACAAGAGTGATTTTTTGCCACTTTTTATAGATAATGGTACGGAACTCTTCGTGCGCGACTCCGACTCGCACTTAGCAGGTTCTTTAAAACGTTTTGTAACAATGTTTAACTACAACATTCCTACTAAAATATTTCTTAATAAAAAGTAGAAAAATAACTTTATAAATTTTACAACTAATCATCGTTTATTTCAGCTCATTTACGACCCACTGCTGGCCTCGAGCCTTCTCCACAATAATAGAGAAATTAACCTACTATACCATGCTGGTTAGACGTATTGGTATAGGGTTTTATCTCGAGTATTCCTTTTCTGGCGTAATTGATATATGCATATTTAATCCCTTTTTTTTTTGGGGGTTGGTTGCGGTCGGCGCACTCTTCGCACCACTCCGTCCGGGGCGACAGAGGGGCGTAAGCACGCGACGTCAGTAGTCGGCCCGACGGAATACCCCTATTTGGGGTACCCTCCCATCGACCGATGTCCCCCCTTGGGAAGGACGTCGGTCTTTCCTCACGCGGTCGGCCTCTCAGTGGGTGACGGACTAATTCCCTGATTAGGTCACCCGCGGCCTCGGCTAGGGCGGCATAAGGCGCAGGTATTCGCGCCTAGGCCGCCCCAGTCGCCGGCGGCGGATCGCTTCATCGAGACTGCGCTCCTCGCGCAGGCGATCCGACGCCTCCTTCCGCGAGACTACTGCCTCGCAGAAGGCTGCGACCGCGCCCCAATTTCTGACGGTGCTGACCATCGCCCTGGCGATAGTCGGCTGCGCCAGGTCGGCACCGATGATTGCGACGAGATCACGACGCTGCTCTGCCCAAGCGGCACAGACCTCGAGCGTATGCTGCGCCGTGTCTTCGTCGCAATCGCAGTGTTGGCAGGATGGTGTAATGCATATTTAATCCCTAAGTTACCTTTTATTTCACCAACTCTATACCAACATAGACGCTAGTATGACGACTAACATGGCATAGTAGATGAAATTCCCTTTCATTATGAAGGAGGCTCGAGCCCAGCAGTGGGACGTGTATGAGCTATCATAATGATGCTCTCATCATCATCATCATCGCAGCCCACATACCTCCCACTGCTGGGCTCGGCCCTCCTCCACAATGTGAGGGAATTTGACCTACTATATCATGCTGGTCAGACATGTTGGTATAGGGTTTCATTTCAAATTTTTCTTCTCTTACACAGATGTTATGTGCATATTATTGATGCTCTACCTACTTTTAATCCTGCGTTCGGTGTCTTGTTACAGGTTGAAAATAGAATATACCGTCATCCCTTTTTATGTTAAAACCAAGTACCATAGATTCGATTCCTACATAGGTGAATTATTTATGCGATACATAAACGATCGTTCTATAGAAGTCCCGCCCGTTAATTGTATGTTGGTGAAGTCTGGTACTGCAGGGGTTTCGCCTTTAAAATAAACGATATAGAATTAAAAAATCACCACTAATTTATTTGGTATTTTTTCTTCCTCAATACGAACTTTTCTTGTGGCGACGGAGTAAGAGTATAATTCGCCACCACCTTGCCCGCGGGTGTGATAAAAGATGACCAAGGGATTTGATATGTATGTAATATATATCCAAGAGATGCTAAAATAAAACCCTGCACCAATACGTTTGACCAACATGGCATAGAAGGTCAATTGGCCTCTTATTGTGGAGGAAGCTCGAGCACAACATTGAAACATAGGTATATAAGCTGAAATGATGATGATGGAATGATATTCCTTATAAAGTTCAGTTGTCGAACTCGAAAACTAATCAGTGTATAATGATGTCTGAGGTTTACGCGAGTATTACACATTATAAATAAAACTACGGATTTTATCGCGTTTGTATTTGATTTTTGATTGCCTGACGTTTCGAATACTTTGCAGTGTTCATGGTCACGGACGGACTAAGATGTCTAAGAACGCTATAAAGTGTTCGAAACGTTGGGTAATCAAAAATCAAATACAAACGCGATAAAATCCGTAAAGTAGTTTTATTTAAAATACTCAGAAATAATCAATATAACATCAGAAATCATTATGATAATTTACTAGAGGTCTTGCCCGTGGATGTCCTAAAAGACGACCAAGGCATATAACATCAAGGGAAGGAAACCTTGAAATCAAACCAACCTGTCTAACCAGCATGGTATAATAAGGTCAATTTCCCTCCTATCGTGGAGGAGGCTCGAGCCCAGCAGTGGGACATACATGAGCCGAGATGATGATGAGTCCACTGTGATTAAATATTCCACCCGTGAACATTTCTTTTTCAGTTCAAAAACGAACTTTTAATTTAAAAATAACTCGTTTCATGAGTGACGAAAACAAAATGTAAAAGACAATTGCACAGTTTGTCATGTTTGATATTCGGTTCCAATCTCTACTAACTAGTTGTCAAAGGCCTCACACATTCCGAAGTTTTTCTAGCTGCAGGTTTTTTTGCAGACATTTTCTAACCATTCCGTATTCGCTTATTGGCCGTTTTTTACAGCGCATTGGTAGTTTATTAACGTTAAAATATGTTAGTTAAAATGGCAATGTGAAAGTTTTCAATTCAATATTTTTCTTAAGTCCGTGTGGTGACGGAGTAAGAACACAAATCACCACTTTCTATCTTGCCCATGGATGTCGTAAAAGACGACTAAAGGATATAATATGCATATTACATCTATGCAAGAGAAGGAATACTCGAAATAAAACCCGATAACAACGTTTCCGACCAACATGCTATAGTAAGGTCAATTTCCCCCCTATTTTGGAGGAGGTTCGAGCCTCAAAGTGGAACGTGTACGAGCTGAAATGATGATGATGATTTTCCGTTTAAAGTATGTGATGTCGAAATCGAATAATATATATTTTTAATGCCTATAAGTTGTCTAATGTTTACGCGAGTATTACACATCTATACCAATAAATAAAATTGGAGTGTTTGTTTGTAGTGTCAAAATAATAGGCTTTTTTCATGCTCACACGGTTATTTGCACGACACCTATGCCTAAAATAGCAATTAAAAAATTTTTGTCTGTCTGTTTGTTCCGGGTAATCTTCAAAACGGCTGGACCGATTTCAAAAATTCTTTCACCAATGGAAAGCTATAATATCAGGGCGTAAACTAGGTTTTATTTTATCCCGGTATTCTCACGGGAACGGGAACTACGCGGGTAAAATGACTATAACCTATAACCTATAACCGAAGCGAAGCGAGAGCGGATTGCTAGTTTTAAATAAAACTACTTCACTGATTTTAACGCGAAACATCGGGCAATCAAAAATCAAATACAAAGGAGATAAAATCCGTAAAGTATTTTTATTTAAAACATATAAGTTCATAAGTGAAATACTTAAAATTCCAAGCCTTTGACAAGAGGTGTAGGTAGCATATTTTTTTAAGGACAACTTTGCACTGAGGTAGGATAGACAAATACACAATTGTATTATCATCATCAATCTATCAACGTCCACTGCTGGACACATGTCTCCTTACAAGGAAGGTGGCTGTGTTGATGATCGAAGTTAGAGTTATAAGTCTCCCACGAGTCAATCACTTTAAAAAGCTATTCTCAGACGAATGATTCCTCAACCTGTTTTCACGACTGTCGAGGAAGTCAGCAGTTGAGGCTTATTGCATTCTTATCCTGTCACCACAAGGGCATACATAATGTACACCCAAATTATCAGACACAAATTGTATCCTGGCTAGAATACAAAGAATTGTACTGCATGGCGATTAAACTGATGACGGTTGGCGTTTAGACCACCTTCGCAGGCAACATGACTGCTTGAAAAAATAAATTCAAAAGAGACCAGTTTTTTTTTGAAAATGCAATTTTTACGTATGCCCACCTTTAATAGATGGGGTATGCCGGGCTCAACGTCGATTTATTATCAGCGCCACTACCAGCTAAAAACCACACGCTGTTCCTGTCCTTCGGCTACGAAGAAGTTATGGGATCGTTTTCACATGCACCACAACTCCGCCGGACCTACAAATCCGCTGCTCGCGGACTCACCTCGAGTCGGTACTGCTTCTACTCTTTACCATCTACGGTAGTGCCTATAAGCATTCATTTCTCTTTGGGGTCTTATACCTAATGTGGATCACCAGCCGCCACCATAGTCAGTGACCCAGACCCTACTCGCACAGTTGAGGGACCTGCCAGATAGGCTTGACTTCGTCGCCGCGCTCTCCGGGAAAAGAGAAGACCCTAAAACAACTCATTTGGTTAGCGCGGAGTAGCATCTTGCCTACAAATGTAAAGACGAAGTAACTTATTATCTATGAAATTTATCATCATTATTTCAGCCCCTATATATCCCACAGTTGGGTTGGGGTCTCCTCAATTATGGGACGGAAATCGACCTTATACCACGCTGGTCAGACGTTGGCATTGGTTTTGATTTGAGTTTTCCATCTTTTGCATAAATGTTATATGCATATTATATCTCTTAGTCGTCTTTTATAACACCCATGGGCAGGAGAGGGGGTGGTAAATCGTATTTCTACTCGGTCGTTAGGCAGATGTTATGCAATTTATCAGTTAAAAATAGATTCATTATCATTATTTCAGCTCATATACGTCCCACTGTCGGGCCTCCTCCGTTATAAGAGGGAAGTCAACCTACTATAGCTGGTCAAACGTATTGGTATAAGGTTTTGTTTTGAGATTTTCTTCTTTTGCATAGATGTTATATGCATATATTTTTTTTGTTGCAAACGGTGGCAAACGAGCAAACAGTACACCTGATGGTAAGTATTGCTGCCGCTCATGGACACTTACAGGCCGTTGCCTACCGCGAAGAAATTGAAGGGAGTGTGAATGGGTGCATTGAGGCTCGGTGATACCAAAGGCACTACCATAATCCTCCACACGCAAACACCCTCAGAAAGTTGGGCTATATTATATCTCTTAATCGTCTTATACATCCACGGACGGGGGTGATGAATTATATTCTTACTCTGTCACAATACAGATTTCATGCAATTCATAAGTTCAAACGTTAAGATTTTCTGACGCAGTTAACATATCTGTGAGCTCACATGCATTTAATAACCTTTGTTTTTATGTGTATACTAGCAACCCGTCCTTGCTCCGCTTCGGTTTCAGTCGCCTTGCCCACGTAGTCACCATTCCCATGGGAATGCCGGGATAAAATATAGCCTATGTTATTCCCTGATATTATTTGCCCATTGGTGAAAGAATTTTTAAATAGATTCGGTGGTTTAAGTGTGAAAGCGCAACAAACAAACTTACTTTCGCATTTATAATATTAGTAAGGATGTATGTATTACACGAAATCATTAACAACCTTGTATTGCACCTGCATTACATTATTTCTGCTCCACCCTAAGTTAGGTAGAGAATGCTCAAGGCATTAAGCCCGCCTTGTACCTTTGTTTGTGCAAAAAGTTAAATATAAATAAAAAAAAATGGGTGCGTGTACTTATGTACGCGCGTGAGAAGTTATACTTCTTTGGCATCATTAAAATATATATATATATATATAATTATTAAAAACCAAATTTAGAGAATAATCTAAATAAAAAAAAAAATAATAAAAAAAAAGAAAAAAAAATATATAAAAAAAATAAAAAAAAAGAAAAAAAATAAAAAAAAATAATAAAAAAAAAGAAAAAAAAAGAAAAAAGAAATAAAAAAAATAAAAAAAAAGAAAAAAAACTAAAAAACATAAAAAAAATTAAAAAAAATAAAAAAAAAATACTAAAAAACAAAAGAAAAAAAAAACTGATCAGAGGTGACGAGCGTACCAACATGCGCGACTAATATCGAGGTTCAATTTCTATTTTGTTGGTAGCTTTTTTTTCGAGACTTAATGAGCGGTTAAGCAGACAACTTCATACTGTTAATTTTGTGTCACATAATTAAAATTTCACTCTCATCATTTTTTCATAACGCGCCTAAAGAAGTATAACTTCAAAAATAGGTTGATCCGACAATAATGAAGAGAGGGTGTACAGTTGTGATAAGTGTATTCAAGCACCGCATACGGTAAGTTCAACGCTTCAGACTCATAAGACTAAGACATAAAACTAGGCATGCTACATTACTTTAATAAAACATTTTCACTTTAACGATTACTCATATCGTAGTCCTAAGCTAGGTTTCCTGACAATAAAATGAGCTACGCCTGTTTTCCCAAATTCTTACTTAACATTGGGAGTAATATTGTTCAATAAACACCGAATTCTATTCTAACTAGTTATTTTTTATGTCTTGAAAAAGAATACAAAACTATACTTCTAAATGGAGAGCCGATTTTTATGTTCGGTTATACTGCGAAAATTATTGGACCGACTGATACAATACTTATACTATAAAAAAGAAGAAAGAGAGAATGATGTTTTTGTTAAATCTAATAAACACAAATAACTAAACAAAAGAGCACGTTATATAAAATAATTCACTTTTAACAAGGAACAAAAAAGACAAATGCAACGCATTTAGGAAAATATTTTAATATATATGTTGGTGATTACTTATCCGGAAACTGTAAAGAAGTACCCAGTACTTCTTTATACTTCTTTTTTTTTTTGGGGGTTGGCTGCGGTCGGCGCACTCCACGCACCACTCCGTCCGGAGCGACAAAGGGGCGTAAGCACGCACACCCGCAACCCACCCGAACACCACGTTTGCCTTCTTCGTTGGGCCGACCACCGGAGCAGGGTTACTTGTCATCAGTGGTCGGCCCGACGGAATATCCCCGTACTTCTTTATACTTGAGATTGTGTAAAGTAGTACCCAGTACTTCTTTACACAATCTTCTCTTGGGTCTACCTTTACTTCTATACATTGTTGCATTCACATTTGATACGTTTACGATCACCAAACTACACCACAACAGAAAGTCCTTTTAATTTTTCACTCATTTGCATCACTTGTAGAGTTTCTATAATACTTTCTCTCCTTATTTTGTTTATTTTACTGCAATAATATTAATTTGAGCACTATACACACTAGCTCAAATAACAGCTAGCCCATAAATTATTACGCAATTTGCCCCAAGGGATCAGTAGTAAAATATTATATTTATCCTTGTCACTGAAATTTGAATGCAGCTATAAATATCAGATCTATAGGTGCTTATAGCGGTTGAAATACTGACCTACGGCGCCACGTGTCGCAAGTTCGATTTTCATGCAGAGCAATCCTATTTGCGCTTTACAAATTGTGGTTCTGAGTCTGCGTATATTTTATGTGGACACTATTATGACACGGAAAGCTACGAGTTGGTTTGGTCATGTAGAGAGAAAGAATGAAAGGAGGTTGACAGGGAGAATTTATAGGGCGAATGTGGACGTGGTGAGACGTTCCACAATCAAATCGGGGACATTCTTAAGAAAGGCCAGTTTAAAGTATCCTAAACCAAAAAAAACATACATGAGGAGATTAATGAATGTGGAGGTGAAAGTGGTATGCCATGATCTTAGCAAGTGGAAGGAAGCTGTCTCTGCCTATCTCTCTGGGAATGAGGTGTGAATGTATGTATGTATGAATTGCTGTAGTACTATAATAATTAATAAATGAGCATTAAACTAATTTAGATTATAACATATAAACTCATTTGCAAAAAAAACGGGCACCTAAGCAATGAACCATTTCAAATGTTAATATTTCTTTGTTTGATAATTATAGGTAGTTTTATCCACACAATTTGCTAAATTAATAAGAAAATAATCGTTTTCATCAGTATTTCATAAAATTTAGATACAATTTATGGGAAATAATGCTAAACCTCGCTAGTAGTGTATATTCGCTAGTAGTGCATATGCTCATGAAGTAAAAATAAAAAAGTTTTTTTGTTTGTTTTTCTTTAATAAAGTAAAAGCAGATAAATGTTTAGTATCGAGTGTGACCCCCTCTAGCTAAAATCACAGCTTGAATTCGTCTGGGCATGCTAGCGAGTATATCCCGGATACTTGCTTGCGGAATACGTTCCCACTCCGCAGTAATCACATTCTTCAGCTCTCTGATGGTCTGCGGAGCCGGGTGTACTGATCTCACACGCCGTTTCAGAACGTCCCAGACATGCTTTATGGGATTGAGGTCGGGACTTCGAGCTGGCCAATCCAAACGACGAATGCCGACCTCTTGCACATACGCATTAACATCGCGGGATCGGTGGGCGCGAGCATTGTCGTCCATAAAAATCGAGTCTTCACCTAGAGCGGCCAATGCGGGTTGTGCATGAGAAATTAGAACTTCCGTTATGTATCGATGCCCAGTCAGTGAGCCGTTTTCAATGAAGACTAACTCTGTACGATCCATTGAATTTATTCCTGCCCAAAACATAACAGAGCCCCCACCATAAGGTGTGATTTCTTCGAAACATGCCTCTGCAAAGCGTTCTCCTTGTCTTCTTAGCACTCGCCGACGTCGATCTTCACCGAACAGAGATATCCTGGCTTCATCAGAGAACAAAACCCTATTCCAATCGTCTTGAGTCCATGATTCACAATTTCTAGCGAACCTAAGCCTGTGAACTCTGTGCTCACGGAGTAATTTGGGGCCGCGGGCCGGGCGGTGACTGCGTATATTGGCAGCGAGAAGCCTCCTCCTGACCGTCCATAGACTAATATGCACATTTCTTACTTCTTGGAGGTTGTTCTTAAGATCCACATACGAAGATTTGCGATTTCTCAATGCGCGACTCACAAGAAAACGATCATCCCGTGGTTGGGTACATGGTTTTCTTCCAGAACCAGGCCTTCTCTCGACGGAACCAGTCTCCTGATATCGCTGCCAGGTCCTTTGGACTGTCGAGCGACTAACATTTAGCCTCCTAGCCACGAAACATTGGCTGCAACCCTCTTCAAGCAGCGCGATAATTTTGGTAGCTTTTACCACTTTATCTACCATTTTTGATACAGCCAAACAGCATTAAATAAAGCTTTGACAGTCAAGGATATGAAATTAATCGATAAAAATTGAATAAAAGTTATGAAAGTCGATGTTAACTTCTGGAACTTCGCGCCAAAAATGTAGGATAAAAAGGGGTTTTCTGTAAAAATGAACATCAAATGAAAAATTGAATTTAGAACGTACTTTTTTAAATACCACAGCATTTTTAAAACCGGCCAGTAACGTGTACAAACGATTGAAACCTTTTTGGTATTGTATCTTTTTAAATATGAATGAAAATCAAAACCGCCCGTTTTTTTTTGCAAATGAGTTTAATAGCTAATAATATAATTTTAATTTCTGAAATGATGTATAAGTCGTACTACATGATACATAAGTAAGTTTATAGAGGTGACTGAAAATAGAAAATAACACAACCAAAAAACAACGTCCGCCCTTGACCATGAACACTGAAAACTGTTCAAAACGTCGGGCAATCATCAAACGAATGTGATAAAATGTAAAAATAGTTTTATTTATAATATGTAATACTCGCGTAAACGTCAAAAATAACTATAAAAACAACAATACAAAGGAGCTGATATGACATCTCTTAGTGGTATTCTACTGTTATAAAATTTTACTGCTGCTACTGTAGATGTACCCTCGAGCCAGAAAATGGGTGGTAAATTTTATCCTTACTACATCACCATACGGAGTATAGATCATCATCATCATGTTTTCAGCCTATCGCCGTCCACTGCTGGACGTATTCCTCCCTCATATTACGCCACAAAGTGCGGTTCTGTGCCGGCTGCATCCAACGACGCCCAGCAACTTTCACCAGGTCGTCGGTCCACCTAGTGGGGAGGGTTCCGACACTGCGTCGTCTGATACGTGGTCGCCACTCGAGAACCTTTCTTCCCCAGCGGTTGTCGGTTCGTCGAGTGATGTGGCCTGCCCGTTGCCACTTCAGTGTGCTAATTCTTTGTGCTATGTCGGTTACACCCGTTCTTCTGCGGATTTCCGTATTCCGGATTCTATCTCGTAGAGAAATCCCGAGTATTGTCCGCGGTCCGCGCAAATATACGGAGTATATAAATAAATGTGTTTTCATGCTCTTTACGTATATATATTATATACGTGTTTGCAAATAGGAAACATAACGTTACCTGGTTGTGGAATTACTGTTAAATACAGACGGCAATCATATAATACCGTATAACCTATTGCAACATTTATACTGTGATTTATTACATAGTACGGATGTTCTCGTGTGCGGTCTCTAAAGAGGATGGCATAAATTAAAATTATCTCCTACGTGTCATAATAACAGCATCTGTTCATATGAATTGAGGTTGTAATGTAAAGTATCTGTTGAAATTTCATATTTGTTAATATATTTACTGTTGATAATGATAATTTCCCTCCCTCCCTAACGTCCTTTCAGGGACGTCAGTCGCCCTTACGCGATCAGCCTCTCTGCTAGTGACGGACTATTCCCCGATCCTGTTACCAACAGCCTTGGCTAGGGCGGCATCAGGCGCAAGACATGTTGGTATAGGATTTTATTTTGAATTTGTCTTCTCTTGCACAAATGATATGTGGATATTATATCCCTTAGTCGTCTTTTACGACATCCACGGACAACATAGGGAGTGGTGAATTATATTCTTACTCCGTCACCACACGGAAAATGTTCATATATTGCCTTTCTAATATTGTTTGTGTATTTGTTATGTCATTTTTGCCGTAACGTGTATTCTTTCCAAAACTTCCAGTTCCACCGAGTCATACTCAAATTCGTAGTAGTGATGGAGTAAGAATACAATTCGTCATAAAAGACGATTAAGGGATGAAATATGCATGTAACATCTATTTATGAGAAGGCAAACTTAAAATAAAAACCTGTACCAACCCATCTGACATATGTATATGGTATAGTAGGTCAATTTGGACTCCTATTGTGGAGAAAACTGCAGTCCAACAACAGAACGATTATGAACTAATTTGATTTGTAAAGAAATCAATGGCAAAATAATAAGATAATAATTTAAAAGCCTCGGAAAACACTTTAAACCGATGGTTTGAATGTTAAAATTATTTATGATGGCCGCTATAGGCAAAATTCAAATACCATAACATCTGTGATAATCCTAGAATATTATAGCCTCTTTGGATGGAGCAGCTCAAACTCTAATCATTCCATGGTAAATAGCATGCCGTTGAACACTAGAAACTAGATTACTGTAGAAAATCGAACTATTGAACTCCTCGTAGGTGGCAGATTGCAGAAAGTGAGGACAGAGGCCACTGGCGTATCATTCCACTGTGCTGATATATTGTCACCCTGGAGTGTGAGCTGCAATATGATTAGAGTATTTTTATTGCATATAACAAACTTGCAAGCCGATTGGCAAATGGTAATTGCTGTGCATGGATCTTGCTAGTACCAAAAGCTAGTCCACTGGGTCAAATATAGACCAACAAAAAAAAAATACTGCATATGGATCTCAGCGATATCAAAGGCTCAGCCAGTCTATTGGGTGTCCTATAGCTTGCCAACCAAAAAAGAATACAGATGTAATCACAAAATAAAAGTGTGCTTTAATGTTTTCAAGAATATTTTCACTTATCACCTTATTAAAATGGAGACAAGTAGCTTTTTAAGTTATACAAAAAGTCGTCATTGTTAATTTGTTATCCCAATTATTTGGGGTCGAGGCATTATATACTCCTCTGCCAGCTTATTTGTTGCTAAAGTTATGGGCAATACTTTTATAATTGGCCGTCTATCTAATGTTAGGACCCTCCTTGGGAATGTAATCGTTAACCAGACTCCTGTTTGAGAATCCCTCAGATGGATTTGTATATAAAAAAAACTAAACATGTGATTCATAGAAACCAAATATTTAGGCAACATTCAATGATTAATTACAATCGGTGAAATTACTGGAACCAGTGATTCCAAACGTTCTTTGTTGTAGGGGCAATGTGCTGCTAATTACAGGAAAAGCCATCCTGAACTAAAACCACGAAATCAAAGGCAATTTTAGACAATCAAGCTTCCAATTCTCTTTAAGGTACGGATACTCTTTATGCTTCGAATGGCTTGTAACTGAATCCATACACGTTACTCTTTTTTGTCTATTTTAGACTAGCTTTAGTGCACCCCTATTCCTTCTATCTGCGTCCGACAGAAGGGCAGTATAGGAGTCTATTACTCACTCTACATCCCCTTTTCGGTTTTAGTGAGGACTATCGATATTAGTGACATACCAAACATCACCTCCATCCGATTAGCGTCACTAAGTTCTGAAGAATAATATAATCTACATAAATCAAAAAAGTATATAATTCGAAACATCCTTAATGAAGAAACCTTCTTGAGAATCAATTAAATACAAAAACATTTCTAGTTTTTATCAATAAAGTATATAGTTATACAATTTTAGTGAAAGTACACAGTAAATTACACAGTAAATTATACCTTATTTATTAAAAAAATAGAGAACATAAACTACGAAAAAGAAAATGAATCACGATTATACTCGTTGAAGGACTATGTTGCTTTTGCGGTTGGTTAATTTAATTTTCTGAGTGACATCACGTTGCAATGAACTTGACAGGCTGTAAATATAAATTGGTTACGAAAAGAAAAAAGCTTCAGTAACAGAAAATAAAGAGATTTTGCTGGAAATTACAAAAGAAAACCGCAAAAATCGAAACAATAGGTTAAAAACAAAAGAACTGTGTGACGAATTGTGTACTGGAATATGGCCGCCGTAATAGGAATGAAAAAAATATTGTTTTTTATTTATATTTACACGTCTTTATAACTGAAATAGGCAAAGGTGTTATTTTTCGTGTGATGATGGAGTAAATATACAATTCACCATCTTTGCCTTTGGGTCAACACCCAAAGACGACTAAAAGATATGATATGCATATAGCCTCTATGCTTTGATTATGTAATCAAAGCCTCTATGCATGAAAAGGAATACTCGAAATAAAATCTTACATTAACACTTCTGCAACAGCTCAGTGTAGTAGGTCATTTTCCCTGTCATTATGGAGGAGACCAAAGCTCAACAGTGACTGTGGTATGTGGGCCGTGATAATTGAAAAAAGAAATATTTTTACCCACACAATTTCACGTCCATAGATATTTTAAAAGATAAATATGCATATAATACCTATGCAAGGAGTAGGTAAAGGCAAGTATTTTTCACCACGCAATCTTTTCATCCATTATTAAGGTTATCGATGTCACTTTTTAGAAATAAGCCTTTCCTTTAAAGTGCTCATTTGGTGGTTTGGCTTTTGCAATTGCTGCCAATTCCTCAGTAAATTACTACTCCTATGGAAAAGAAAAAAGTAGTGACGCATTGTTTTCTCAATCAGTCACCACAAAGGGAAAAACAAATGTATTTAATTATCATCGTCATCCTCGAACTTATATGCGTCCCACCACTGGGCTCGAGCTTTTTCCACAATGGAAGGGAAATTGGCCTACCGTACCACACCGTTCAGACCTGCTGGTATAGAGTTTTCCTCGAGATTTCTTCTTTGGCATAGAAATTATCTGCATATTGTAATCCTTTAGTCGTCTTTTACGACACCTACTTTCAAGAAAGAGGCAGATGAATTGTATTCTTACTCCCTCACCACACTGAAAAAACAAAACAAATAAACATATGAACCACTTGAGACCATTTATTTACTCTCACGCACATAATAAATAGACGCGGCCATTTTGTTTGAATTAATTACATGTGTAAGCGTTACGCGCGAGTATGATAATTAGTCGTTTGTTAGAATCACGTTGCCTCCTTCACCTACGACCCAGATACGTATTATGATATGTGTAGATATTCTTAAGCGATTTGGTGTTATACGGGATAGTATTTTGTCGAGCTTATCTATCTTATCTATATCGGTGTTTTTAACCATCAAAAAAGGAGGAGGTTTCCCAATTCGACCGTATATATGCTTTTTTTATGTTTGTTCGCGGTTAACTTCGTCGTTTATGAAAGGATTTTGATGGTTCTTTTTTTGTTGGAAAGAAGATAAAGTGGTCCCATGATAAGGCCAGAAAAATCGAGGGGCACTTTCAAAAATCGTAGGGACGACTAGTACGTTCATAAGTTTTTTCATTAAGTATTTTATTAAAGCACTACAATTTAGTCTGGAGTAGATCTGATGATGTAGACGAGAGACAGTCGAGAGAACTCCTCAACGATTCACAGAAGCTACTGTTTGAAGTCGTTCTTTTTTTATTAATTCTGAAAGTGTCTTATGGGGTGAATCAAGGTAAGAAGTAGAAGTTCAATCAAGGTAAGAAGTAGAAGTTTTTTTATTAAAAAGACAATACCTTTCGCTAAAGAAATAAACCTTGCTTTGCGAGGAACTTTAGAATTATATAATGACGGTATTTATATAATAGTGGACACAATTTACATCCAAACTCAGAACAACTGTAGGTATTTGTGGATCGCACAAAGGTTACTTTGTGTGATCCACAAATAGATCCTGTGTGGGTATCATACCGCAATCGCCCACAGACAGTCGGTCTTAAAGTTTGAATTTTGTTGCTTCACTGAATAACAATCGTTACTATACAAAGCTGCAGCAAGAAAATGGAAACTTATTATCAGAGACGCTTAGAAATCAGTAATAACATTCGAGTCATGCTATCATGTTAGCTTAAAAAATAGTTTACAGTCTGTCAAATGTCAATTTTTTTTTGCGTCACGGCATAACATTTGTACACCAAATATTCTTCGTGTGGTGACGGAGGCTCGAGATCAACAGTGGGACGTATATGAGCCGAAATGACGAATGATAAAGCAAGGTAGGTAGATACATATAGACCTATGTACCTAATAATTGTATTGATCCTCACATCACACACAAATAATTTCAAGCAGATAATAATATCTAATGCACACATAATTATACAGGTCACTAAGTAGATATCAGTCTCTTTATTTCCTTTCAGTCGATATACCTACATCCTAGTATTTGGCACGCATCTGCTATGTCATTTGTCATCATCATTTCGGCTGATAAATGTCCTACTGCTGGATTCGAGCCTCCTCCGCAATAAGAGAAATAAACGTATGATACCACACTAGTCAGACGGATTAGTATGGGGCTTTATTTCGAATATTTCTTCTCTTACGTAGATTTTATTTGCGTACTTAATCCCTTTGTGGTCCCACAGGAAAGATGCCCTATCTTACATCACCATTGACGCGGAATACATTCTCTTGTGGCGAACTGTATTCTTCGTCACTACACGGTATCATCTACTGCATATTTGGATTAGATTTGGGCCAATAAATGTTGAATTTCCTTTAAAAATTTTACCTTTAAAACACAATCTCTCGTAGTTATAGTATTCAGTTAATCTTTTCACTAAAATCGATGAAATATTTCCTAAGAACAACCTTTTGTATTTCTTATACTTTTAGACTTGGCTTTACTGACTTATCTAAATGGGCCACTCGGTATATTACTTATAGGCAATCGATTTTGTTGAGCTTTTCGTAATATTTACCCGTGTATCCACTCTGTATGATAATCTGAAACACGGTCCTGAGATTAATGTTGGAACGTTGTACCCACCTACGTTTTGCGGCGAGACAATTGTACGCAGACTACAGAATTGATAAGCTAAATATACACTCAGTTTATTTTATTTTTAGTATGCTTCAGTAAAATTCTTTTATTAAAATGTACTTACATTTATTTTACTAAAAGATTCTAAATATGATTTGATCTTAGAAAGGTGGAATAACTTAAAAAAATGAAACACAATGGCTCTTTTGAATTACTTAGTAAAGGCTATATTTTGATCTGATGTTAGAATACTTTCTAGATAAGAAATAACGTAATCTCGTTTTTATAGCGATATAAATAGTCTTCATCAATTTTTAGATCCTAATCAAAATCTTGAATTGTGTATGAACGTGATTTAGATTTTGCTTTAAGAAGACTCCTGGAAAAATTCTCAATCGAAAGGTTAGAATTGTGGTATAATATGCTATCAAATTCAATTTCTATGGAGGGTTATGGCGATTTTTACTACTATTGTAGTAAAATTGATTATTGCACACACAAAATAAGAAGAATGAACATATTATACAGAATGAATGAATTGATGAATGAATGAATTTACTCTTGATATGCTGAGGAAAACACAGCATGATTAAAAGAATAGTTACGGAATAGAGATTGATTGAAATGAAATGTATTTCCTAAAAGCTTTTGTGCTGCTCTAAATTGAAATAACATCAGAATTATCATTTCAGCTTATATACGTATCACTGCTGAATTCGAGTTTCTTCTATAATGTGAAGGATATTGGTCTAAAACACCATGCTTGTCACATACTGGTCGGTATAGATTATTTTATTGAAGAGGTTATCTGCATAATATATACTTTCCGTATGGCGACGGAGTAAGAATACAATTCACCCTCTCTTGCCCGTAGGTGTCGTAAAAGACGACTAAGGGATACAATATGCATATAATATCTATGCAAGAGAAGCGAAACTCGAAGCAAAACCCTATACCTTCACGACTGGGAGGAGTCCTGTTGGCGGTGTCCCTGGACATCGCCAACGCCTTCAACAGTCTGCCATTCAGCTGCATCAGTGAGGGGCTGAGATATCACGGGGTGCCCGTGTACCTCAGGCTGGTGGCAGACTACTTGACCGAGTAGGGGACGTTGTGCGAACTCCCATGACGTGTGGTGTCCCGCAGGGGTCGGTTCTGGGTCCGACCCTGTGGAACATCGGCTACGACTGGGCGTTGAGAGGAAGCCTCCCACCCGGGCTGGGCGTAATTTGCTACGCCGACGATACACTCGTCACAGCCCGGGGTGGGACGCTAGAGGAGGCGGCACACCTGGCAACTCTCGGCACCGAGGAGATTGTCAGGCGGATCGAAGCGCTGGGGTTGAGGGTAGCCCTGGAAAAGACGGAGGCCCTTTTGTTCCATGGCCTCCGTACCGCCGGGCCTCCCGCCGGCGCTTTGATCACCGTGAAGTCGGTCACCATCAGCATCCAGGCCCACATGAAGTACTTGGACTTGGTGCTCGACGGGCATTTTTGGTTCCGGGAGCATCTCCATCGACTTGTTCCCCGGCTTATAGGCGCGGCGACCGCCCTTTCGCGGCTGATGCCGAATGTGGGCGGACCCAGTGCTACGTGCCGACAGCTGTACGTGGGGGTGATCCGGTCGATGGCCCTGTATGGCGCACCAGTGTGAGCGGCATCCCTGACCGTCCGTCTTAGGGCCCTCCTGTGGCGACCACAGAGGGTCATGGCGGTCAGGGCCATACGGGGTTACCGCACGGTGGCGACGGAGGCAGCGTGCCTCCTGGCCAGAACTCCCCCGTGGGACCTGGAGGCGGAGATGCTCGCCGACATTTATCGGCGAGTGTCGGAGACGCGCGCCCGCGGCGGCATGGTCTCCATCAGAGAGATCACCGCCTGGCGGGTCGACGCCCGCCGAGAAGTCATTGTCCGTTGGGCAGTCCGGCTGGAGAGTCCTCGGTACGGTGTCAGGACCGTCGAAGCCCTCCGGCCGGTTCTGATAGGGTGGTTGGAGCGGACGCACCGGGTACTTTCCTTCCGACTGGTGTAGGTGCTGACGGGGCACGGTTGCTTCGGGAAGTACCTGCACAAGATTGTCAGGAGGGAGCACACCGTCCTGCCACCACTGCAGTTGCGACGAGGACACGGCGCAGCACACGCTCGAGGAGTGTGCTGCATGGGAGGGGGATCGCCGTGAATTCGTCGCAATTATCGGTGCCGACCTGGCGCTGCCGACCATCGCCAGGGAGATGCTCGTCAGCGTCAGGAACTGGAACGCGGTCGCCGCCTTCTGTGAGGCCGTTATCTCACGGAAGGAGGCGGCGGATCGTGTGCGAGTAGAGATCCTATTCGGCGACACGTTCCGCCGCCGGCGACTCGGGCAGCGCAGGCGCGAGTATCTGCGCCTAATGCCGCCCTAGCCGAGGCCGCGGGTGATCGGACCGGGGAATTGTCCGTCACCCGCAGAGAGGCTAACCGCGCGACGGCGACCGACGTCCCAGGACGTCGAGAGGTGAGGTTACCCGAAAGGGTATTCCGTCGGGCCGACCACTGACGACAAGTCACATCTGCTCCGGTGGTCGGCCCAACAACGAGGTGACGTGGGTACGGGTGGGTTATGGGCCCGCGCGCCGTCCTTCGTCCTTTCATCGCCCCGGACGGAGTGGACTGCGCGTGGGCTTACCATAGCCCACCCATAAAAAAAAAAATACCTTCACGACTGACCAGCGTGGTATAGTAGGTTAATTGCCCTCCCATATTGGAGGAGACCGAGCCCAATAGGAGGACGTGTATGAGCTGAGAAGATGATGATATACATTAGTCGTCTTCTATAGCAACCGCTAGCAAGACAGGGGAAAATAAATTGCATTCTTACGCCGTCAATACATGGAGATAATAATAGTCACACAATATCATCAGTTATTAAAACTATTCATACAATAAATTACAAATAAAATTTAAAATTTTGAGTAACTCCCGAAACGAACTAAAATAAAATAAAAACAGGATTACTAAGGAATAATCAATTAATTAACATTTGACGATTATATTAGCACATGTGAAACGCTTAATCGAAAAATCATACTCCGTTACATCATTTTGGAGCTGATCCTTTTACACTACGGGACCGATATTAACCAAGTATAGCTAAGAACCACCGCAAGGAAACTGGCTTTCAAATGAAAAACCTGCATCGAATTCGGTCCATCCGTTTGAGAGCTACGATGCCACAAGCAGACACACACACACACGCGTCGTAACAATCTAAAGTCATCGAAGTGAAATATAGGTACATTGACTTCGAAGGATTTATGTCAAAAAAATAAATAAAGAATGGATGGTAAAGTTTTCCTTGACATCTTAACGCAAAGGCTCTAACTGTCCTTCACTATTACGGCGTAATGAAAATAGCCCGGATTGACATTTTATGGGCCCTGTCAGGACGACGATACCATAAAACTGTTTTATTGTATCGTCTGTAACGTGCCCATAGATTATAGATGTTTGTTGCCTTAGAAAGTAGATTACAGTCATATAATTTGGTTTTAAATATAACCGTTAATACTTATTGTAATTTATTTATAGTTGGCAATAAAAGAGTGACAATGATCGTAATTTTGGAATACTATCGATGGAACTCTATTTTTCTATTTAATCTTATTTCTTACTAGCAACCCGCCCTCGCTTCGCTTCGGTTATAGGTTATACTCGTTTTACCCGCGCAGTTCCCGTTCTCGTGGGAATACCGGGATAAAATATAGCCTAGTTTACGCCCTGATATTATAGCTTTCCATTGGTGAAAGAATTTTTGAAATCGATCCAGCCGTTTTGAAGATTACCTGGAACAAACAGACAGACAGATAGACAGACCGACAGACAGACAGACCGACAGACAGACAGACCGACAGACAGACAGACAGACAAAAAAATTTTAATTGCTATTTTAGGCATAGGTGTCGTGCAAATAACCGTGTGAGCATGAAAAAAGCCTATTATTTTGACATTACAAACAGACACTCCGATTTTATTTATTGGTATAGATGAGTCCTATAGACCTCATAGTTTCAAGTGGGAGGTTTTCCAAGTTTAGGTACCTACTACGGTTGATCAGATGAATTTACAAATGAATTCTTTTAATTTTCCTATCCCGCTCAGCCAAAAACGGGACCATATTACTAAGACTTCGCTGTTACTCCGTCCGTCTGTCTATCACCAGGCTGTATCACAAGAACCGCGATAGTCAGACAGTTGAAATTTTTACAAATTATGTATTTCTGTTGCCGCTATAACAACAAATACTAAAAACAAAATAAAATAAACATGTAAGGGATCTCCCATACAACCAATGCGATTTTTTGGCCTCTTTTGCTCAATGGTACTAAACCCTTCGAGTCGCGACACCGACTCGCATTTGGCCGGTTTTTTCTACTTCACTTTATTCTCATCCATCAAAGTCCACGATTCGATATAGAACTCCTTCACCGTATTTATGATCTCAGCTTTTGTACGTCCCTCCGCCGGGCTAGGGCTAGCCTCCTCCACAATAAGAGGTCGCTTAGTCATATTTTACGACACCCGCGGAGAGGAAGCGGTGAATTATATTTTTACTCCGTCATTACAAGGAAAGAATGTCTTCATTCCAAAATAATTTAAATACGATTGAATAATGGATGTATGACATTTCCATAAGTTTCAATATTTAAATCATTACTAGCAACCCACCCTCGCTTCGCTTCGGTTTCAGTCGCCTTACCCGCGTAGTTCCCGTTTCCGTGGGAATACTGGGGTAAAATATATGTTACTCCCTTATGTTATAGCTTTCCATTGGCGAAAGAATTTTTGAAATTGATTCTGTAGTTTAAGTGTGAAAGCGAAACAAACAAACAAACTTACTTTCCCATTTATAATTTTAGTATGGATGTCATTCTTCTTAACTTTCTTGATTTTTGCTCTTTTTATTTGTATCTATGTTAGTATATTAGTGTGTAACGGAATCTTTGAACATGATTTTGACCCCCTTCAAAACGTCGAATTAACTCGAAATTTGGCATACTTATTAAGGACCGATGACAATTCAATGTTTTAAACAGTTTGACCCGTTATCGTTACTATCAGGATTAGCGATTTTTTGTTTTCCTGACTCCAAGCATATTTTTATAGTTATAACTATAATGTTATTTAAAAATATACTTGTTAGATATTTATAAATAAGCAAACCACACTATCACTACCTCATAGTTAATCAATATACCGCAATATAATAGGCAGTGTAGGACGCCCCCCACTAGGTGGACCGATGACCTAGTGAAAGTTGCTGGGCGTCGTTGAATGCAGGCGGCACAGGACCGCACATTGTGGCGCAACATGAGGGAGGCCTACGTCCAGCAGTGGACGGCAATAGGCTGAAATGATGATGATGATAATAGGCATAGTATTTGAAGCGGATCAGTCCTGAGGATGTCTTGTTCAGGCAAAACACGTTATGATTCGATGTTCTGCGGCCAATTTGCAAACAGAAGTTCTGGGGACTGCTCATTACATAGGTGATAGATATTTTCCTTATATCCTATTCCACCTTGATCCTATTACACATTACTTCTTTTTTGAGGTGTGGGAGAAAAATAGTAACCATGGATTTCCTACCCATCCAGTCCATTTCAAAATAATAATGGATTGTCATCATATATCATCTAATCTAATTGTTAATTTATAAAAATAATAACTATTATTATGTGATCATTCATATATTTCTTAAGGATCATCATCGTCATTTCAGCTCATATACTCGTACGTTCCATTGTTGGGTTTGAACCTCCTTCCTTGTATACCATGCTGGGGCTGCATGCTGGCTGCGAGGAGACACAATATTTTATATTTATATAGCGTATTTCTTGACGATAAAGTTGTGAAGTTTTAATAAACAATAGCTTTACTTGCACGAAAATGTTTTTAATCTGTCTGATAATCATTTTCCTTGAGATATTTTTTGTGTACTGAACCTTGACCCTTTAGATTAATCATTCGCAGGATCCACTCGGTGGCCCAAGTATCTCAAACAAAAACTTTTATTACAGAAATGACAAAAAATTCAATGTCCTCACCGCCGTATCCACAAAAAGTTCTTACATATGACATCGTGAATAGCCACACTTATCCATCGTAAAGTGGTAACATCATTGTTTTATTATGAATCGTTCGCCATTAGGCGGATTGCGTGGCTTTTGTGAACGGACCTCTCTTGCTGACGGTGCATTTATGGTTATCCTAATAAACCGTAAGTGTGCGATTAATGATTCCTTTCGGTGCTTCATATATACTTAGTATACCATCAACCCTTTTGAAAATATACCTCTTTTAGCGCATTAGACCACAGTGGTGAGAGTAAATTGCTAAGATACGCGCGCACATTGTTACGAAAAATTTACACCCTTTTTTTTTGTTTTTGTGTGGGTGGGTCGCGGTCGGCGCGCTTCCGCACCACTCCGTCCGGGGCGACAGAGGGGCTTAAGCACGCAACTCCCGCGACCCACCCAAAAACCACGTCGCCTTCGTCGTTGGGCCGACCACTGGAGCAGCGTTAACTTGTCGTCAGTGGTCGGCCCGACGGAATACCCCCTGTTAGGGTACCCTCCCATCGACTGACGTCCCCCCCTCGGGGAGGACGTCGATCTTTCCTCACGCGGTCGGCCTCTCGGCGGGTGACGGACTAATCCCCGGTCACGTCACCCGCGGCCTCGGCTAGGGCGGCATGAGGCGCAGATAGTTGCGCCTGTGCCGCCCCAGTCGCCGGCGGCGGATCTCCTCATCGAGGCTGCGCTCCTCACGCAGGCGATCCGCAAAATTTACACCCTGAAGCTAGTCTACATTTTTTACAATGCGCGCGCACATAGTCGCAATGATAATGCCTGTGATTTGGTGATGCCTTTAGTATCACTGAAACTCATTACACACATTCAAGCTTTCATTTTCTTAATGTTGAGCATTCGTCTATCAAAGGCGCCCATGAACGGCAGTATCAATTATCAGGTCAACAGAAATCAAAAAAATATGAACAGTTAACTGTTAATAAAAAAGAATCACTCTCTAAATTAATGTCGATAATACGAGACCTGTACAATAATAAAATTTATATATTTTAACTTATTTGGAAAGAGACACAAAAAATATATTCAACTTAAACTTATTTTTTTAGAACTAAAAGAAACATTTTTTTCCTTAAAAAGAAATAAAGAATTACGAATACAATCTCAGTATTATTCATTATTCAACATACAAGAACTAAAGTCAACTAAAAGTTTTTATTTTATTTTAGTAGGACAAAAACCTTACGTGGATTCAATAAAATATATGTTAAATAAATATAATAGTATTGGAATAATACAAAATGTAAGTATTAGACGTGGGTCGTTACGTTATTTTTAAGAAACGTAACGAAACTAGTTTCTTGGTCGACGTCACTTGTTTCAAAACTAGTGATTTTTGTAACTAGTTATTTGTATACAGCCACTGGGATTGTTTGCATATTGTATGATTCTTGATCGACGTCACTTGTTTCAAAACTAGTGATTTTTGTAACGACATATTTGTATACAGCTACTGTGATTGTTTGCATATTGTATGACTAGCTCCACTAACTAGGTATATACAGTTATACGCGAAACGAAAATAAATTTCTAACTATACAGTTAAATCAATAAATTAACTTCCTTTATCCTTTTTCAGGCTGAGGACTGACTGCATTATATGTATTTACCATTGATTAGTAGTTATTATGTAACTATTATTTTAATTAAATTTGTATTATTGTATATTCAATTATTATATTTACAGTTTATTTACACTTTTGATATATTTACAGTTTTTTTTTCACTGTTATATGCACTGTATAATGTATGATGATTTTATTAGTAAAACAACAAACTAAAACAATAAATAAATTAAATTCTTTACTTTAATCTAAAATTTCAAAGTAACACTTGCTTCGTTTGCCGCAATTGCAAGCCGTTGAAATTACTTATAAACAAAAATCACTCTATTTTATTATCTATAAATGCAATTTTACGTATGAAAATTAAACATATAAAATGTATTGTTACGCTGTTTTGTCTTTGTTGCATACCACGGCTCGCGAGTGTTCGGTATTTGGTCAGATTACTTCGAATAATTTCGTGTCATTCGATTAGTCATCTCGCTCGCTCGCTTGGCCGCGATGCAAAAGAAATGTACTTAGTGTAGTCGGTCGGCATCGTTGTGCGGTCGGCTCTTTCTCGCTCGCTCGAATGTAATACTGTTATCTCATATCTGTGAGTCATGTTAAGTATAACGCAGTTACAAAAATCACCTCTTTTCTTGTCGACTCGTAACTGGTGATTCAGTTACATGTCGCGTAAATAGTTACTGTAACTAATGACGTGAAATAACGCTCATGTCTAGTAAGTATGGCAATAGCCATGGATCTTAGCAGTCCTAGAGTACATCCAGGAAGCTGTCAAATCAAATCAAACCAAATCATTTATGTATAAATCCCGAGAGAGCACTTACATATTGTCAATTTTAATAACAATACATTAATTACTCCAACAAACTACCACTGGATCCGCAGGCGACCGCTATTGAGAACATGTGGCAAGAAACTCAGCGGGCTTGTCTATTATTTTTAATTTGTTTTTCTTACTAACTTCTTTTATTTAAAATTGTATACATCATACTAGCTTAAGCGTAATGCCCTTCAAATCACAAATATTCTCCTATATATATTAATATAAATGATTATGGCAGGACCAAATTCAACAAGTGGCACCCAATCGCGAATTAATTACTAGAGTAGCCATCACTCCCTTCTACCAGGTCAATTTCTCTCCCATAGTGGAGGAGGCTCGAAGCCTGATAATGATAATTTTCTATCTACTGGAGACATTCTTCTCAACATGTGTGAGCTAAGAAGAAAAAGAGAAAAGGAAAAACTTACTAACTATAAAGCCTTCTAATACATTATTTTTAGGCCGCGGGTGACGTGACCGGGGATTAGTCCGTCACCCGCCGAGAGGCCGACCGCGTGAGGAAAGACCGACGTCCTCCCCGAGGGGGGGACGTCGGTCGATGGGAGGGTACCCCAATAGGGGGTATTCCGTCGGGCCGACCACTGACGACAAGTTAACGCTGCTCCAGTGGTCGGCCCAACGACGAAGGCGACGTGGTTTTTGGGTGGGTCGCGGGAGTTGCGTGCTTAAGTCCCTCTGTCGTCCCGGACGGAGTGGTGCGGAGGCGCGCCGACCGCGACCCACCCACAAAAAAAAACAAAAAAAATACATTATTTTTATCCAACATAAAATCCAAACACATTTCAGTAAGCTGAAAAGTAAATAAATCTTTAACGTAGCTACGTTTTATAATGTAAGAGAAACAATACACGATCCCCTACTCAGCCAGATATAAAGATTACGAGCAACGTTTATGACATTTAGTGTTTTTATTACCACTCTTAAGAAGTAAAGGGGCCATTTTTGTTGCGTAATTTGTTGTATAATCCTAAAACAGTGATAACAAAATATTCTAATGTCACAGGGTCATGAACTGACGCAATAAGTTTCAGTAGGACATTCTTATTGAATAAACAAGATACCACGGTGAACTTAGTAACACTATCATGCTTTTTTTTATTGCTATTGAAGGCCAACAACCACACTGTTAACAATCGACGTCTGAGTAGTAGCAATTATCTCTGTGCAAGCAAAGCTAAAAATCTCCGTGTGGTGACGGAGTAAGAATACGATTCACCACTCCCTATCATGCCCGTGGATGTCGTAAAAGACTCGCTTCGCTTCGGTTATAGGTTATAGTCGTTTTACCCGCGTAGTACCCGTTCCCGTGGGAATACCGGGATAAAATATAGCCTAGTTTACGCCCTGATATTATAGCTTTCCATTGGTGAAAGAATTTTTGAAATCGGCCCAGACGTTTTGAAGATTACCCGGAACAAACAGACAGACAGACAGACAAAAATTTTTTAATTGCTATTTTAGGCATAGGTGTTGTGCAAATAACCGTGTGAGCATGAAAAAAGCCTATTATTTTGACATTACAAACAGACACTCCAATTTTATTTATTGGTATAGAAAAAAGAAAATATAAAGACACAATGTAACATAACAGCAGTTACCATTTATTACCGTTGCTCGTTAAACACATACTAGCAGTAATGAATTTTGCACATGTTATAGTAAACTTTTATATGGGTAAAAGTTAACAGTTGTTTTAAACATTATACTAGTTTTAACAATTATACTTTTACAATAGAACATTTGAGCAAATGAAATTCTTCCTCTTTATAACTAGCAACCCGCCCTCGTTTCGCTTCGGTTTTAGTCGTTTTACCCGCGTAGTTCCCGTGGGAATACCGTGATAAAATATACCCTAGTTTACGCCCTGATATTATAGCTTTCCATTGGTGAAATTTAAAATCGGTCCAGCCGTTTTGAAGATTACCCGGAACAAACAGACAGACAGACAAAAAATTTTTAATCGCTATTTTAGGCATAGGTATCGTGCAAATAACCGTGTGAGCATGAAAAAAGCCTGTTATTTGGACATTACAAACAGACACTCCAATTTTATTTATTGGTATAGATACTACACAATTGGATACCGCTCTGAATGGCAAATGATTGATTAGATGGGTTGGTAAAGGGTTGTTTTTTTTTGAAGTGAAACTTCTTTGCGCGCATGAGGTTAATTTTTTTGTGGATAAAACGCAATTTAGTGACACGTAGGAAGCAAACGAGTGAGAAAGATCGAGAAAGAGATTGATTGGCCCACAATGCGTCGTCCAAAACGTAGTCGCTACTCGAAAACCTTTCTTCCTCAGCGGTTGTCGATTAGTCGAGCGATGTGGCCTACCATCTCCGCGCTATTCTAATGGTGGTGAATTGTATTCTTACTCCGTCACCACATGGAGTTTTGAAAAATACAAAGCTAAGTTCAGCCATCCAGGCATTTGATAATATTTATGTAATCTATTTCAAAAAGGATAAAATAAAACTTCAAACTAAAAAACATATAATAATCTTTTTTTTTTTTTTTTTATTGCAAACGGTGGCAAACGAGCAAATAGTACATCTGATGGTAAGTGTTGCTGCCGCTCATGGACCTTTACAAGGCCGTTGCCCACCGCTAAGAAAGCGAAGGGAGTGTGAATGCGTGCATTGATGCTCGGTGATACCAAGGGCACCACCAAAACCCTCCACACGCAATCACCCTCAGAAAGTTGGGCTTCCAGCTCTCTCGCTCACCGAACGAAGCGCAGTAACAAATTGCTACTACTCAGACGTCGATTTTCTGCGAGAGCATGGTACTGCCCCGGACGGACCGGCCCGCGGCTGTAGACAGATAACTGTCGACAGTGTGGTCCTACCACTCCTACCACTCTTAATATTAGGGCAAATCTTTTAGTTACAAATACTCAAATTACTAACAATGAAATCTCGAACAAATATTTTTACCATAATATAGTCTAACCGTTAACCATTACAGTACATTCAACATTCTTTTTAAAATCGATATTTGCATGACAAAGGTATTATTATTAGAGATATAGTCATGTAAGGTAGAGTGGGGATAGTCGAGCAAAGGGAAAAGCTGGGCAATTGATATATCCTGAAATCTATTCAACATACGTGAAGGTATCAAATAGTGGAAGGATAGAAATGCGAAACCAGAAGTGCTACCGCGTCCCCAGTGGAAATTCATCCATCGAAAAAAATTTAAGTGTTAAACTTCCACTGATTTATTGTACTTTATAATATACTAGCAACCCGCCCTCGCTTCGCTTCGGTTTCAGTTGCTTTACCCGCGGCGTAGTTCCCGTTTCTGTGGGCATACCGAGATAAAATATAGCCTATGTTACTCCCTGATATTATAGCTTTCCATTGGTGAAAGAATTTTTGAAATCGGTTCGATGGTTTAAGCGTGAAAGCGTTACAAACAAACAAACATCCTTACTTTCGCATTTATAATATTAGTATGGATATATTTATATAAAAAGACTAGCAATCCGCCCTCGCTTCGCTTCGGATTCAGTCGCCTTACGCGCGTAGTTCTCGTTCCCGTGGGAATACCGGGATAAAATATAGCCTTTGTTACTCCCTGATATTATAGCTTTCCAATGGTGAAAGAATTTTTAAAATCGGTCCAGTACTTTTTGAATTTATTCGTTACATACAAAAATACAAATCTTTCCTCTTTATAATATTAGTGTAGATTTTAGTTGAAAATTCTAACCCTTTTTTAATATCTCATTTTTATTTTAAAATTACGGAATACGATTAATTCAGCAACTATAGCTCATGAATTAGTAAGTAAATAATTAAGACTTATTGTTAGCTATAAATAATAGCAAAGAGGAGGGAATGTGATGAGTTATTGGGCTGCACGCCACCCTTTCGTTACCCCGGACGGAACGGACAACTTATGACTAAAGCATAGCACGCCCAAAAAAAGGAGCTATAACCGATCAAGTCAAAAATTGCTCAATTAGCCCCGCCCTACTCTGACACTATATTTACATGATGAGAATAAGTAAAAATATAGCTGTGTACATTTTAGAGATAACAACAAATTAGTGTATTATGGGTTGAAGAAATACTACAATATTTGAAACGGGGGATTTGTCTTGGTCTGAACATGTGATGATGTGGTGAAAGGCATGTGATAAGTTGAGTTCTCGATATGAATATAGAAAGACAAGAATCTAGGGTTACACAAAAATAGATCCGCGGGTGACGTGACCGGGGATTAGTCCGTCACCCGCCGAGAGGCCGACCGCGCGAGGAAAGACCGACGTCCTCCCCAAGGGGGGCACGTCGGTCGATGGGAGGGTACCCCAATTAGGGGTATTCCGTCGGGCCGACCACTGACGACAAGTTAACGCTGCTCCAGTGGTCGGCCCAACGACGAAGGCGACGTGGTTTTTGGGTGGGTCGCGGGAGTTGCGTGCTTAAGCCCCTCTGTCGCCCCGGACGGAGTGGTGCGGAGGCGCGCCGACCGCGACCCACCCACAAAAAAAAAAATAGATTGTGTGAATCCTGACTAATATTATAAATGGGAAAGTAAGTTTGTTACGCTTTCACGCTTAAACCACCGAACCGATTTCAAAAATTCTTTCACCAATGTAAACCTATAATATCAGGGAGTAACAAAGGCTATATATTATCCCGATGTACCCACAGGAACTGAAACTACGCGGGCAAGACGACTGAAACCGAAGCAAAGCGAGGGCGGGTTGCTAGTATGGATATAAATATGAAAGTAGGGAGTGCAGATATGACGATTGATAGGACATCTTGTGCCGGCTACATTTTTTTTTGGGTGGGCTATGGTCACCGCCCACTTTGTCTGCTCCGTCCAGGGTGACGAAAGGGCAGCATGTGGCTCCATAAACCACTGTATTCCCTCTTCTTTGCTATTGGGCCTTGAACTGACCACCGGTATCGAGTACCTTGTCGTTCATGGCCAGCCCGGCGGGATACCCTTTCGAGAACCCTCCCTTTCTAACGCTCCCCCGGGACGTCGGTCGCCCTCGCGCGATCAGCCTATCTTCGGGTTACGGACTATTCCCCGATCCATTCACCCATGGCCTCGGCTAGGGCCGCATCAGGCACTCCCGCCTGCGCCGGCTAATGCCGGCTATGCTTAACGTGAGATGAGGGTGGGTAAATAATAATAATGTTGATATGAGCAGAAGACTTGTGCGAATACTTTGTACTATTAGTAGAGGATTTATTACATATAGACAGATTGGAGTCACTAGAGTGGCGGAGAGATTTGGGTCACTCTGTATACTCTTTTTTTTTTTTTGGGGTGGGCTGCTGTCGGCGCGCCTCCGCACCACTCCGTCCGGGGCGACAGAGGGGCTTAAGCACGCAACTCCCACAACCCACCCGAACACCACGTCGCCTTCGTCGTTGGGCCGACCACTGGAGCAGGGTTACTTGTCATCAGTGGTCGGCTCGACGGAATACCCCCTACCCTCCCATCGACGGACGCCCCCCCTCGGGCACTCGGGGAGGACGTCAGTCTCACGCGGTCGGCCTATCGGCGGGTGATGGACTAATCCCCGGTCACGTCACCCGCGGACTCGGCTAGGGCGGCATTGCACGCAGGTACCGCCGGCGCCGGCGCCGCCCCAGTCGCCGACGGCGGGTCGCATCATCGAGGCTGTGCTCTTCGCGCTCGCGACCCGCCGCCTCCTTCTGCACTCTGTATACTCTACCGATTCTTTCATAGGGAGTGCTCCGAGAAACTGTTTGACTTGGTATCATCATTACCGTTTTACTAATGTACCACTCGAAACCGTAGCACCGTTATCCATTTCACCTGGAAGCCTTATGGTCTTCCACTGTACGTTTCCAGCGACATGCAAACTCTAGAATGAACTACCTACAGCTGTGTTACCCGTGCGCTATGATATTTTTTTTTTATTGCAAACGGTGGCAAACGAGCAAACAGTACACCTGATGGTAAGTGTTGCTGCCGCTCATGGACCTTTACAAGGCCGTTGCCTACCGCGAAGAAATTGAAGGGAGTGTGAATGCGTGCATTGAGGCTCGGTGATACCAAGGGCACCACCAAAACCCTCCACACGCAATCACCCTCAGAAAGTTGGGCTTCCGGCTCTCTCGCTCACCGAACGAAGCGCAGTAACAAAATGCTACCACTCAGACGTCATTTTCTGCGAGAGCATGGTACTGCCCCGGACGGACCGGCCCGCGGCTGTAGACAGATAACTGTCGACAGTGTGGTCCTACCACTCCTGTCCTTCTTTAAACTAAGTTTAAAAAGAGTATTTTCTTCATGGTAGGTAACGACTTGGCTGTGTCCCTGGTATCGTAAAGGTCCATGTGCGGCAGCATCACTTACTGTCAGGTGTGCTGCTCACTTGTTAGTCACCATTGGTAATAAAAAAAATATAACTTTGCTGTGAGATGGCCACTTACATAACTCGTAGGTGTCGCAGAACACGACTAAGAGCTTTACAGCGACCTGTATCGACTTACTCTGCTGCTATCTGGTCAATAATTATATATCCAAGGCGGTTTGACGTCAGGCAGGCTATCGATCATACCTGCGCCTGGTGCTGCCCTAGCCGAGGCTGTGGATAACTGGACCGGGGATTTAGTCCGTCACCCGCAAAGAGGCCGACTGCGTGACGGCGGTCGACGTCCCCAAGGGGAGACGGCGACCCAACGATGAAGGCGACGTGCCACGGGTGGGTCATGGGGCCGCACGCCACTTCTCCGTCGCCCCGAACGGAGCCGAGCGGGGTTGCGGTGACCATGGCCCACCCCTAAAAAAAGGCTGCCGATCAGAAAGATATTGCCAAATCTTTTGCAATATATGTGATGGTAGAAGATTATACATTGAGTCAATTCCAAGTAATTGGAATGAGAGCATAATGATGATGACGAGAATTGTGTGTAAATAAACATTAGAATAATAACGTATAGAAGGATAGTGTCAAAACTTCGAACGAAATATGAATACCATCAAAAACAAGACTTGTAAAAAAAGCCAAGCCTCGCAACTGAGTTGTTCTACCATAAAAATTTGTGAGATCCATGTTATACCAAGTCGGTTAACTCATTCAGTCCCTACTTAAGGGACCTTTCTTCTTAAGTTATTACGTAAATAGTTAACCTAACAACTTCTTATAGTGACTATATCAATATTAAAGATCTTTTATGTTTTAAATAAACAAAATGACTTGGCAATCGCATGAAAACACACCTCACAAGTAATAATACATATTATATTAAATTGTACTAAACATAGTGCGATTGCCAAGTCAACCTATTTATTTAAAACATAAAAGAACTTTAATATTGATATAGTCACTATAAGAAGTTGTTAGGTTAGCTATTTACGTAATAACTTAAGAAGAAAGGTCCCTTAAGCAGGGACTGAATGAGTTAACCGACTTGGTATAACATAGATCTCACAAATTTTTATGGCAGAAGAACTCAGTTGCGAGGCTTGGCTTTTTTTACAAGACTTGTTTTTGATGGTATCTCATTTCTTTTTGTAGATAGAACTACTTATTTGCCTTTTCGGTACCTTCTGCTTCTTGAATACCAACAAAGGATTTTCTTAGAGTACACTCTCTGAAAAATGAGACATGTCTCCTTTCCGCTTGAGTCAATTCTACCTAAACTAAGCGGAGAGATGTGGCAATAAAGAAATTTGATTGGTTTTTCGAAACATCTCCTCTAGTCTCCTCCCGCTTTGATGGCAATCGAGCCTTGCTTTCAGATAAATTTGAGGCAATTTAGTTTGCTTAATACTTTGGGAGATTTTGGTACAATTTCATAAGATACGTCCCACTCTTGCTTTTTTATCAAGTTGATTGATCATTTTACAAGTTATCTTTAAAAATAATTATATCTAGGTATCTGTTTATTTACACCTATTATGCCAATCATCATTCAGCCTATCGCCGTCCACTGTAGAACATAGACCCCCTCATGCTTCACCATAAAGTGCGGTACTGTGGCACCTGCATCCAACGACGCTCAAGGGTAACAGAGTTTCCATGACTAGAGCTCATTTTTCTTCGCCATATGAGGAATAATGACGTAGTCGCCACGTTTGGTAGGCGGGTTGGTTTCGCAGTGAGATATCGCAGATTTCCCCGGCGAGAGCTGCTGCCCACTCTCCTTCCTGTTAAATCTTTCTTTTAAATGACAACGCCTTGCACTAAGGGAATAATAATCCTTATTTTGTGGGGGACTTTACAAACATATAATTCAATATCGCATCATCATCGCAGCCCTCATATGTCCCACTGTTGATCTCGGGCCTCCTCCACAATGGGAGGGAATTTAACCCACTATACCATGCTGGTCAGACATGTTGATATAGAATTTTTAGTTTCATTTCGAGTTTTCCTTCTCTTGCAGAGATGGTATCAGGTATGTGCATATTATGTCTCATAGTCGTCTCATACGACATCCACGGGCAAGATAGAGAGTGGTGAATTGTATTCTTATTTCGTTCACCGTACGGGAAAAACATAATTAACCGACACAAATTACATTCAGACTCAGAACAACAATTTGTGGATCGTACAAGCTGTTGTCTTGTACGGGATTCGAACCCGCGACACTAGCATGGTACGTTGATATCTTAATCACTGCGTCATCTGCGCAGTCTAAAGCCGGTTGTTACGATTCCCATAGATAAATAATGATGACGAAAAATGTATTCTTATTTTTTACAAAGTTACATTTCATTAACTGCAAATGTAACTTTGTAATCCTATATATTTATATGAGTATACAAAATTATTTATGCAGTTAGTGTATCTCGGAAACTGGATGAAAATTACAATGTTTCATAATTTTTCCTACATATATACACTAAACAATAATTGTATTATAAATTTGAAGCTTCTATGTCTGCTAGAAGTGCCACTTTAATATTGATGATCGGTCAGTCAGTCAGTGAGTGACAAAGTTACGAAATTTTGACTAGTTATAATTCTTAAACTATTGGTTCAAATTGAATGAAATTTGAAATACACAATGTGTGTGTTCTACCTTTATTAACAACGAAGTTATATGGGGTCGAAAATGGCCTGAATGGCTTCGAGAAAAGTATGTTATGGCAGTGTTGCGTTTTGCCCGACTTTTCTTTTTGCTCGACTTGGCGGGGGCACTGCCGTGCCCCCAGATCTAAAAATACTACATGCGCGCAGATGATTACACATGTATACACGCACACCACTATACAAATTAGGAATCAAATTTTGTTTTTATTAACATTAATCGTCGAAATACTTTTAAAAGTAATGTTAAATACCTTTTTATGTTTTTCAAATGTGTTGCGACACCATTTAAATGCACAAATCGTCATAATTACCCATTTATTATTTAAGAGTTGCGTACGTACGTGCAGTATAGTGACCTTGTACATTACGGAACGGTTCCGGCGTAAGCTCCATTAGGCTCCAATTGAAATGATTCACTTTTTGTGTGCGAACTTACCTTCTATACGTTATTATTCTAAAATTAAAATATATAAAGTAGATGATCCTTATGAATATTTCGTACCATTAGAAGGAGCTTTATTACGTTTGCAATTATAACTATAATATGTATGTTATAGATTAACTTAAGGATTGATAAACGCATGAAAATTATCCAAAACCGAAAACCGAGTTAGTACTAAATTATTTTTTTTTTTTTTTTATTGCAAGCTGTGGCAAACGAGCAAACAGTACACCTGATGGTAAGTGTTGCTGCCGCTCATGGACCTTTACAAGGCCGTTGCCTACCGCGAAGAAAGTGAAGGGAGTGTGAATGCGTGCATTGAGGCTCGGTGATACCAAAGGCACCACTAAAACCCTCCACACGCGAACACCCTCAGAAAGTTAGGCTTCCGGCTCTCTCGCTCACCGAACGAAGCGCAGTAACAGAATGCTACTACTCAAACGTCGATTTTCTGCGAGAGCGTGGTACTACCCCGGACGGACCGGCCTGCGGCTATAGACAGATAAGTGTCGACAGTGTGGTGCTACCACTACCAAATAAAAAAACACTAAATAAAAAACTATAATAGCCATTGTGGCTAGGCTAGGAAAGTCAGGAGAGTAATCCTGTCCAGTCTTTAGGTGTCCTTTTACACATTTTTACGATTCTCATCAGAGGCTGAAAAAAAGGAATACATTGTTTTCTTAATCAATCATCACAATCATTACAGCCGATGGAAACCGGTAATGTCTGCCTACTCCTAAGGGAGAATGACGTAAATATATGTATTGGTTCACACATTTCATTCTGTTTACTTTCAGCACTTTGAAAACATCAGCTTCCATTCCACGCTATTTTCGTGTAACACATTTTGTGCTGAAATTGATACTACATATTGCAAACACTTCAAATCGATCAACCGATTTCCACACGACCCGATAAGGAACAAATGTGACACCGGCTTTATGTAGGACCTCTATATTTTGCATATACTACATATATTCTAACAGGAACCATATTATGAAGAACATACAGTTGATTTTTGAGTAACGATATTGTATTTAGTCATAGATACAAGAGCACAAAATGCGTCAATGTTGTTTGACATTTGACTTCTAAATAATACAAAAAAGTGTTGCCAATATTTTGCACATTATTTCCTTATATATTTTCCTCGGGGTGGAATTAATGGGTATGTAGTACGTAAATAACCATTTGCTATTGGTAAACTAATCAATATTTTCAATATTTTTCTAAAGTACTAAACTTTTTGAGATGTTCCCATCTATAGGGAGGTTTGGATGGGGCATAAATTTGCGTAAGTAGTCATCGAAATGATGACGTGACGTACTAACGCTAACACTGTACCTGTTGCTATCTGAATGTCACATATCTGTTCCGATATGTGTCAAAACTAGATAGATATATAAAGTTTTAATTTAGAAACTTTAATATCAAACAATTAATTTGAATATCCAAAAATAACAACTGTTTGTTCACAGATTTAAGTTGTCACTTTTGTCGTCATTTCTTATTACATGTGTTCTTTCTTTATAAAAGTTATTTGTAGTTCATAACTTAACTAGGTTCGTTTTCTGAAATAGGTAGTTCCTATAAACTATTAACTAACCTAAGTGACTACCCAAAGAAACCTTCATTAAATACTAATTTAACTAACGTACCAAACACTTTACTATAATAATGATTTCTAATATTTACGCGAGTATTACGCATTATAAATAAAACTATTTTTATGGACTTTATTATGGATTGTCTGTATTTGATTTTTGATTGCTCAACGTTTCGAATACTTTACAGTGTTCGTAGTCACGGGTGTACTCCACCCCGATCTCGATCAAAAATCAAATACAAATGCGATAAAATCTGTAAAATTTGTTTAATTTAGAAGGTGTTTACGGTCGCCTTATCCGCGGCGTAGTTCCCGTTCCTGTAGGAATACTGGGATAAAATATAGCCTATGTTACTCCCTGATATTATAGCTTTCCATTGGTGAAAGAAGTTTTGAAATTAGTCCAGCCGTTTTGAAGATTGCCCGGAACAAACAGATAGACACAGACAGACAAAAATTTTTTAATCTGTATTTTAGGCATAGGTGTCGTGCAAATAACCGTGTGAGCATGAAAAAAGCCTATTATTTTGACATTACAAACAGACACTCCAATTTTATTTATTGGTATAGATATAATTTTTTCATATTTCACCATTACAAAAGTAGTCCCATGTATTTTTTTACTTTTCTATGCAATAGAATTCGATTACTTCGTATAAATTTTGAAATTAAAGCAATTTACACCTTCACATATTTGAAATTCCCGTGCCAAGGTAAAAGTTCGCGAGAAAAATGTTTAAATATTCACGCTTGTGAATCCTCCAGTAAAAGTTTATTAGAAATAAAAAGGTGTTATTAAATATTTACGCTACGAATTAAGGCACTTTAGATTTTGCGTCTGGTAACACTCGTCTGGTAAAATTTTTATGCAATACCGTTACGCATCTTAGATATAATTTAAATGATTTTATAAAGTCTTATGAATATTTTATATATAAGCAAATTCCATCAAACATATTGCGACATTAAAATTGAAGCGTGAATATTTCATGTGGTGACGGAGTAAGAATACAATTCACCACTCCCTATCATGCCCGTGGATGTCGTACAAGACGACTAAAGGATATAATATGCACATAAGATCTGTGCAAGAGAAGGAAAACTCGAAATTAAACTCTAAACCAACATATCTGACCAGCGTGATATAGTAACTCAAATTCCCTCCCATTGTGGAGGAGGCCCGAGCCCAACAGTGGGACGCATGTGGGCAGTGATGATGATGATGATGAAGCGTGAATTAATCTGATCAACATCCCATCTCATATACCTACATCCCATTGTTGGGCTCGAGCGTCCTTTACAATGGGAGGGAAATTAACCAACTATACCATGCTAGTCAGACGAGTTGGTTCAGGGTTTTATCTCGGCCTTGCCTGTATGCATGCTATATGAATATTATAATCCCTTAGTAATATTTTCACCCTTAGAATTTTAGACTTGGAATAATAACGTATAGAAGGTAAGTTCACGCACAAAAAGTGAGGCATTTCAATTGGAGCCTAATGGAGCTTACACCGGAACCGTTCCGTAATGTACAAGTCATTGTACTGCACGAACGTAAGCAACTCTTAAAAAATAAATAGGTAATTATGACGGTTTGTGCATTCAAATGGTGTCACAACACATTTGAAAAACATAAAAAGGTTTTTAACATTACTTTTAAAAGTATTTCGACGATTTATGTTAATAAAAACAAAATTTGATTTCATAATTTGTATAGTGGTGTGCGTGTGTACGTGTGTAATCGTCTGCGCGCCATTAGTATTTTTAGATTCAAATTTTGACAATTCGAAGTATTGACACTATCCTTCTATACGTTATTATTCTAAGATCGCAACCTTAATACATACATATATTCACATCTATTTGCCATAGGCTAGCCCTATTCCCTACTTCCCTCCACTTGCTACAATCTTGATATACCACTTTCGCCTCCTCCACGTTCATTAATCTTCTCACGCAAATTGCCTTGATTTAAATATACCTAAAACCCCAAATTTTTAGCTGTTAAGTTTCAATTCATTCGTGTGGTGACGGAGTAAGAATACAATTCACCACCCCCCTATCTTACCCGTTGGTGATCGTACGAGACGACTAAGGGATATAAAACGCATATAACATCTATGCGAGAGAAGGAAAACTCGAAATAAAACCCTATACCAACACGTCTGACCAGCGTGGTATAGTAGGTTAATTACCCTTCCATTATGGAGGAGGCCCGAGCCCAACAGTGGGACGTATATGGGCTGAGATGATAAAGTTTCAATTCCACAGACGGCTTAGTAAGTTAAGATACCTACAATGCCATTGTAATGGGTTCGATTTCCACGCAGAACAATACTTTGTGTGATCAACAAAAACTTCGTTTTGAGTTCGGATGGAATAAATAAATAAATAAAGTGTCCATTAAATTATGCATTTGTAGCCCTGCAATAGAAGGGCGTCTGAGCGCGGGATGTCTTTAAAAAATTTATCGTTTATATATATATGTATACTAGCCGACCTGACGAATTTCGCACCGCCATCATTTGTTTCGTAAATATATTTTCTAAATTGCCGAAAATATAGTCTGTCTATAGCTGTCATTTGCGTTTTGTTATTAAATGATAGATGCGTTTTTGTTATACCACGTTTTATAGTAACTTGACGTTTTATGTCAAGTTCCACAGAAACCGACCGGGTTAAAAAGTATCCTATATCTGTCTCCTGGTTCTAAGCTACCTCCCCGCCAATTTTCAGGTAAATCGGTACAGGCGTTCTTGAGTTATAAATAGTGTAACTAACACGACTTTCTTTTATATATATAGATTAATACTTAGAATAATAACATATAGAAGGTAAGTCCGCGCACAAAAAGTGAGGCATTTCAATTGGAGCCTAATGGAGCCTACGCCGGAACAGTCCCGTAATGTACATGTACTGCACTGCACGAACGTACGCAACTCTTAAAAATAAATAGGTAATTATGACGGCTTGTGCATTCAAATGGTCACACAACACATTTGAAAAACATAAAAAGGTTTTTAACATTACTTTTAAAAGTATTTCGACGATTTATGTAAAAATAAAATTTGATTTCATAATTTGTATAGTGGTTTGCGTGTGTACGTGTGTAATCGCCTGCCCGCCATTAATATTTTTAGATTCAAATTTTTAAAGTTTGAAGTACTGACACTATCCTTCTATACGTTATTATTCTAAGGATTAATATATAGATTTAATAAGTATTATTTTCTTCGCCTCCCACCGGTGTTAATTAACAGTAAACTCGTTGGATAGGTACAATTACTTAAATCGTTATTGATAATAGGCTGAATCATATTACAGCGATTAATCTAAGAAATTAAGACGATAAAGGGGTAAACTAGTCAAGTTATTATTCTAAAGGCTGACTTATCTTCTAAATGAATTCTGCCTATTCTTTGTCTCACAAATAAAAAAAGGATGGTTCATTAATAACATCTAGTCATTCGAAGGATTAATAACGAATATTTCTAAACTATATCGCTGTTCTTCACAGCTGGAAATCGCCAGAGCAATTTATTTATAACCTTAAGTGAACTCACGCGCCATAGTAATTTAGTGTATCATTTGAAGCGAAAGCGCGCGCGCGTCCCGGCATTTTGAAAAAAAAAAACAAAAAAATGTTCGTTCGAAATTTGAATCGAAATTCAAATGTCATTCGTAATGAATCGATTCTTCGAGGCTCGTTAATCAAAATGGTTTTCGGGATTTGTGTTTATTTTTTTCTAATGTAATTGTGTTGTGTATTGTTTTGGGATTGTTTTAAGGTAATTTTCTTAATTTCATTTAATTAAGAATCTTTTTTAAGTAAACTATTATAATTACATTTATTTACATTTTTAGTTTATTTATATAAACTGAGGAGTCAATTTAAAGGATTAAGTGCTGTTAAATAAAATAATTATAAGTCTGACCTACGAAAATGACTATTATTTTTTTTTTTTGCTACACTTGTGGCGACGGAATAGAAATACAATTCACCATATGCATATAACATCTATATAAGGGAAGGAAAACTTGAAATAAAACCCTATGTCAACACTTCTAACCAGCGTTAGCAATAGAGAGGAGGTGGTGAATTATATTCTTACTCTATTACCACACGGATAATTGAAATTATAATTGTAATTAATTGACTCGAAAATAAAATGATCGTCTATTTAGCTGCCTTGAACTATTTTTTTATTCAACCCTAGAATTATCCAGTTTTAGGACTAGCCTAATCTACAATAAAGAGGATAATGACGTGTTCTCATAAGGTGTTTTTCGAGACTTTCTTCTGCTGCATTAATATTTTATTCTTAAATCCTGTATCTTAAATGGGCAAGGAATGAGTAGGAAATTGTGTCCTATCACCACAGTTAACCTTTAACTGCATTTCCATTTACTATAAGTTATAATGCAGTGGTCAATAGTATTCTTACTCCGTCAACAAACGGAAAACAAATATTAGGATAGTTGAAATGATTCATCATCATCGCAGCCCACAGACGTCCCACTGTTGGGCTCTGGCCTCCTCCACAATGGGAGGGAATTTAACCTACTATACCATGTCAGGTATGTTGGTATAAGGTTTCATTTCGATTTGTCCTTCTCTTGCACAGATGTTATGTGCATATTATATCCCATAGTCGTCTTTTCGACACCCACGGGTAGGATAGGGAGTGGTGAATTGTATTCGTACTCCGTCACCACACAAATTGAAATGATTACTTGAGTTAAAAAAATATCTCGCACGTGCATCATGTTGTCTAGTTTTTTTTTTTCAATTTGACCGAACATATTGAAACTTACAAATTAATTACAAATACCTACATATGTAATGTTATTTTTCCGTGTGGTGACGGAGTAAGAATACAATTCACCACGCCTTCTCTTGCCCGTGGGTGTCGGGTGTCGTAAAAGACGCCTAAGGCATTATAATATGCATATAACATCTATGCAAGAGAAGGAAAGTTCAAAATAAAACCCTATAGTAAACATAAGGGGTCTGAGCAGCGTGATAGATCAAGTAGTCTCCTATTGTAGAATAGGCTCGAGCCCAATAGTGGAACGTATATGAGCTGTTATTTAAACGCAAAATCTCTTATTAATAACTAAGTTATTCTGTGCGACTACCCGAATATACAACGAACTAATGAAAATTAGGCTCAGAATAAGAAGAACAATTTGTGGATCACATAAAAAAATGTTTTGCGTGGGAATTAAACCCTTAACAGTAGATATATATCAATATTCATATGTCTTATAGACTATTATTATTAATATGGTTTTTTTTTGTATGGGAATACCTTTTCTTACAAGTAGGTATGACGACTAAGGGACACAATATGACCACTGATGACAAGTAACCCTGCTCCGGTGGTCGGCCCAACGACGAAGGCGACGTGGTGTTCGGGTGGGTTGCGGAGGTTGCATGCTTACGTCCCTCTGTCGCCCCGGACAGAGTGGTGCGAGGAGAGCGCCGACTGCAGCCCACCCCAAAAAAATAAATACAATATCCAAATAATGCAAGAGAAGGAAAACTCAAAATAAAACCTTAAATCAAACCATTTGACCAGCGTGATTTAGTAGGTTAATTCTCTCTGTGGAGGAGGCAGTGAAACGTATATGAGCTATGATGATGATACTAATATTTTTGTCAGATTATTTTATCATCCTACTCTTTCAACTGCACAGTGGTTAAGATACAGTGCCAGTGGTTAAGATACGTTTTCGTTAATTATATGGTTGTGAAGTCCTACTACTGGGCTCAAGACTCCTCCACAAGGAGGATAGTTTAACTTACTATACCATGCTAGCCAGAGAGATTAGTATAGTGTTTTGTTTCGAATTTACTTTCTTTTGCATAGATGTTACAGAAGTATTAAATCCTTTAGTCGTCTTTTATGACATCCACGGGCAAGATAGGGAGTGGTGAATTGTATTCTTATTCTTTCACCACGCGGACCATATTTTATAACATAGTATATATATAATCTTTTATGGGAATAAATATATCTAATATGTTTATAAGTTGTTTTCGAGGGTCATTACCAATCAACTCTCGCGCAAGCTCGATGACTTCCAGCCGCCCGAACAAGCCGGCTTCCGAAAAGGCTATAGCACCATAGACCATATGCTCACGCTTCGGCAGATTATACAAAAGACCGAGGAGTATAATCGGCCCCTGTGCTTAGCGTTTGTGGACTATGAGAAAGCCTTTGATTCAGTCGAAACTTGGGCGGTGCTGTAGTCCCTTCAGCGGTGCCAAATCGACTATCGCTATATCGAAGTGCTGAAGTGTTTGTATAGGAACGCCACAATGTCAGTCCGTATCCGGGATAAGAGTACGAAACCGATCCAGTTGCAGAAAGGCGTGAGACAGGGAGATGTCATCTCTCCAAAACTGTTCACCACTGCACTGGAAGATGTCTTCAAGCTCTTAGACTGGACTGGACTCGGCATCAACATTAACGGCGAATACATCACTCACCTTCGATTTGCGGACGATATAGTCGTTATGGCAGAATCCATGGAGGACCTTGGCACAATGCTCAATGATCTCAGCAGGGTATCCCAACTAGTGGGTTTACGAATGAACATGGACAAGACGAAAGTCATGTCAAATGCCCATGTCATTCCTGTACCAGTCCTAGTTGGCAATGCGATTCTTGAAGTTGTCGATCACTATGTTTACCTAGGACAAACAGTCCAGTTAGGTAGATCCAATTTCGAGAAAGAGACCAGCCGACGAATCCAACTCGGTTGGGCAGCGTTCGGGAAACTTAAGAGGATCTTCTCGTCCAACATACCTCAGTGTCTGAAAACACAGGTCTTTGACCAGTGTGTGTTACCAGTGATGACTTACGGCACGGAAACGTGGTCCTTAAATGTAGGCCACATATCAAGGCTCAAAGTCGCTCAGCGTGCTATGGAGCGGGCTATGCTCGGGATTTCTCTGCGAGATAGAATCCGGAATACGGAAATCCGCAGAAGAACGGGTGTAACCGACATAGCACGAAGAATTAGCACGCTGAAGTGGCAATGGGCAGGCCACATCGCTCGACGAACCGACAACCGCTGGGGAAGAAAGGTTCTCGAGTGGCGACCACGTATCGAACGACGCAGTGTAGGACGCCCCCCCACTAGGTGGACCGATGACCTAGTGAAAGTAGCTGGGCGTCGTTGGATGCAGGCGGCACAGGACCGCTCATTGTAGTGCAACATGAGGGAGGCCTACGTCCAGCAGTGGACGGCGATAGGCTGAAATGATGATGATGATGAAATATATCTAAATCTTAAAAAAACATATTATGACCGCCATTATTATTATTAAGGTAGAATATTCAATATCTAATTTTATCTGTAACACAAATAGCGTTTAATTTATGCTTTACAAATTTCGAAATCCATGACATTTACCATACAATGTTTGCCACAAACTAAATGTACGTTTTATGCGTGAAATAAATAGGTTATAAATGTATCTTTAATTTAGACTTTAAGATCGTAAAATCAATGAATAAGAAATATTTTTGTGTTAAACAAATTTAACGTGTGAAATGTCTCGTAAAATGGACGTTATTATTGCGTTTCTACAATTCAAATGCTTTTTAACACGCTTTTATTAGTTTTACCTGTATGTATGTATCTATGTATGTAACGGAATTATAGATAAATCGATATTTCTGAAACATCGATGTTTCAATAACAAAATCAATACTTGCCATCAATGTTTCCTATTGTAACAGATCGATGTATCGATGTTATTTTTTACAATGTTTTGACAACGATATTTCACCCGCGTGAAATGTATGGTACCCTTAGCAGAGCTTGCAAAGAAAGGTCCTTACATCACACAAATGTTGGTATTTCATGTAAAAAATATGCTTGATTTAAGTGAAAAAAACCCCATCGCATAGATTTCTAAAAAACAAAGATGTTTTTAGGGCAATGTTTTTGTACATCGATGTTTTTATCAAACATCATATATCGTACATCGATCGTATTGATACATCGACCTTTTTGGTTTCGATATTTGCATCCCAAAATGGAATCTTTGAACGTCATTATGTACCATTTTTAATGAACAGATTTTATTTAAACTTTGCCCACTCGTCAAAGGCCCACGACAATGCAATAATTCGATCAAAATAGCCGAATATCGTAATTAGATTCGCCAGGATTTAGAAAATTCTAATCGTATCTCGTATAATCTAATGCATAAGAGCAAAATAGAGCTAGTGTGTGAACTACGCATGCGCGAAATTCGGAGCTTCTATGATTCGGGCAGCTGATGCTTGTAAGCGTATTTTTTAGTCTTTTAAACTATAATTTTCTAATATTTTTATTTATTTTTCGGTGTTCTTTCAGGCAGAATGGGTTAGAAAATATCTAATATGGCTACAATATGCTACGTAATTTTTCTCTATTTCTTCTCTCCACTTCATATATGTCAACGCGACATACCTGTAACGATTACGCCTGCAATACACAATATAAAAATAAGTAATAATAAATATTTATTCATATTCTTTGAAATAAAAGTGTTTTAAACATCAGGAAATCACATATTAAATACAAATGAGATAAAAGTCATAAAAATAGTTTTTTTTTTGCAATTTTTATTCATATTACATATTTTAAATTCGTATCATTAGATCGTTGGGTTTTAAATGTCTTAAGGGAAGAGAAATTTCTCTATCTAAGTAGACTTCATAACTTAAATGCAACTTAATTCTTTACTATTTAAAACGGAAGGAAGGGAGACCCACTATTTTCCCACGCTTAATCAATATACCGCACACCACAATGGAATGGCAGGTATATAATTTTGCCGCAGTCAATTTGCAAATTGAGGTTCTGGAAGGTGCTCATCACGTGAGAGTAGAGAAATTAGATTTCCTTATCCCCTGGTCCACCTTGACACTATCCCGTATTCCTTCCATTTCATTGTGTTATGCGGTATAATGATTAACCGTTGAAAAGTGGTGGGTCCATCTTCTTTCCTTCTATTTTAAAATAATAATGGATTTCTACGATGTATCGCCTAATTTCGAATCGAAATACGGCAATCTGCAGAAAAACGGGTGTAACCGACATAGCACGAATAATTAGCACGCTGAAGTAGCAATGGGCAGGCCACATCGCTCGACGAACCGACAACCGCTGAAACCGAAGAAAGGTTCTCGAGTGGTGACCACGTATCGGACGACGCAGTGTAGGACGCTCCCCCACCAGGTGGACCGACGACCTGGTGAAAGTTGCGTCATTAGATGCAGGCGGCACAGGACCGCACTTTCTGGCATAATATGAGGGAGGCCTATGTCCAGCAATGGACGGCGATAGGCTGAAATGATGATGGTCACCTAATTCAATAAATTATCTTAATGCATTACATTTGAAAGCTCTTAATATTACAGGCAGTAGCAAGAAGAATCGGTTATGACCTCCAATTATCTCAAATAAACACGTACTCTATTCATGCCGGGGTAAAAAGATGACTACAAAGTATAAGAAATGGTTAAAAGTTGAGAGTATTGAGTATAAAGTTGAGAATAAAATCTCACTCAACATGATTATGCTGGGTAGTTTATTTTCGCTTGCATAAAAAGGACGCTGGAACCCAATTATACGCTAAAATATACAAGCTGAGAAAAAATACATAAAAATAATCTTTCATTACTTACTAACTTATTCGTGGCATTTGAAAATACTTGTATTACAGCTTGAAAATGCGTCGTCGTCGTCGCCTCTTCCCCAATAAGAGTAAAATTAATGCTGGTTAGACATATTGGTATATGGTTTTGTTTAGAGTTAGAGTTTTTTTCTCTTCTACAGATGTAATATGCATATGATATCCCTTAGTCATCCTTTACGATATAAACGGGCAATTATTGGTAAATTGGGCACGGCGTGAATTGTCGATGGGAGGGTACCCCAAATAGGGGGTATTCCGTCGGGCCTACCACTGATGACAGGTAACCCTGCTCCGGTAGTCGGCCCAACGACGAAGGCGGCGTGCACGTGGGTGGGTTGCGTGTGTGCGTGCTTACGCCCCCCTATCGCCCGGGACGGAGTGGTGCGAGGAGCGCGCCGACCGCAACACACCCCCAAAAAAAAAAACGGGGTGAATTGTACCTATTCTTACTTCGTCACCACAGGAATATAATGCTTAGTGCTTAGAATAATAACGTATAGAAGGATAGTGTCAATACTTCGAACTTTCAAAATTTGAACCTAAAAATACTAATGGCGCGCAGACGATTACACCCACACACCACTTTACAAATTATGAAATCAAATTTTGTTTTTATTAACATAAATCGTCGAATTACCTTTAAAAGTAATGTTAATAATCTTTTTATATTTTTCAAATGTGTTGTGACACCATTTGAATGCACAAACCGTCACAATTACCTATTTATTTTTTAAGAGTTGCTTATGTTCGTGCAGTACAATGACTTGTACATTACGGAACGGTTCCAGTGTAAGCTCCATTAGGCTCCAATTGAAATGCCTCACTTTTTGTGCGTGAACTTACCTTCTATACGTTATTATATAGGCTTAGTGTTATGGATGAAAATGTACTAAACATTTTTTTTTTATCAATAATATATGATCGTCTTTCTCTACATAATTTCATCCCTATATCACGCAAACCTGATAGGTTTGAATAAAATTTTATTTCGAAATTTCCTTCGCTTACAATGTTGTTATTTGTCTAAATTCTCTACTCGTTATGATACGTGAGAAGGGTCTTGATAGTACGCCTCGTCAACATTTTGATAAAAAAATATTATTTTTTATTTGTGAAGTACTCTACAATTCAGTATTTCATTAATTTACTGTTGGCCTTACTTACTGATCTAAACGTATAATAAAATTGTAGCAGGTCGACATTTCTACATTATAGATATTGAAAAACTAATATGAGGATATTTATTAAAGCAACAAAATACAGAACAAAAATGTTTAGTATTTATTTTTGGAATTATCATTCATCATCATTTCAGCTGATATACGTCCCACTGTTGGGCTCGGGCCTCTACCACAATAGGAGGAAGATCGACGTCTGAGTAGTAGCAATTTGTTACTGCGCTTCGTTCGGTGAGCGAGAGAGCCGGAAGCCCAACTTTCTGAGGGTGTTTGCGTTTTGGTGGTGCCCTTGGTATCACCAAGCCTCAATGCACGCATTCACACTCCCTTCACTTTCTTCGCGGTAGGCAGCGGCCTGTAAGTGTCCATGAGCGGCAGCAACACTTACCATTAGGCACTGTTTGCTCGTTTGCCACCGTTTGCAATAGAAAAAAAAAATCTTACTATACCATGCTGATCAGACAGGTTGATATAAGGTTTTATTTCGAGTTTTTATTCTTTTGCATATGTGGTATATGCGTATTATATTCCTTAGTCGTCTTTTACGACATCCATGGGTAAGATAGGAAGTGGTGAATTGTAATCTTACTACGTCACCACATGGATGATTTTTGGAATATATTTGGCGAAATTGTTAATATGCTAATTGTGGGTTAAAATCTCACGCTGAACAAATTTTTGCGCAATCCACAAATTGTTATTCTGAGTCTGGGTATAAATTATGTATGTATAATATGATAATGATGATTACTGATGTTTACGCTAGTATTACAGATTGTAAATAAAACTATTTTATGGATTTTATCCATGGTCTCGAGCGTACAGTCCGCCTGTGACTATGAACGCTGTAAAGTGTTCGAAATGTAGGGCTATTAAAAATTAAATACAAACAGCGGACAGTCCTCCCGTGACCATGAACGTTGTAAAGTATTCGAAACGTTAGGAAACCAAAAAATTAAATACAAATACGATTAAATTCGTAAAATTATTTTATTTCCAATTATTTTGTTCAGAAAATCCTTGGACGGACGTTATTTAAAAAGAAATCATCTATTTTTACGTACACTACACGAAAACTACTGTATAAAATTTAATGCTGTTTTCAGCGATGCATTTATATCTAGGATGAGAAATAACAGTAAATCTGAAAATAATCAACGCAAGTAAAGCAGTAGGCATACTGCTGTTGGTTTTAAAAATATAAACGACTCTTAAGACTTAAGCTTCCTTGCTCCAAATCTTGGTGAGCAACGTGCTTTATCTATTAATATATTCGTGGAATTAGCGCAGATGTTCTATTTGTGACATCTTTTTATTCTGTCAATTTACATCTCATTTCCATTTCAAGAAATCGAGTACTTGCATTTTTTATAGATCCGGCAGACATTATCTTGTTCAAATTTTAGCTGCGTATAGTATTTTATTATCCGTGTAGGAATGGAGTAAAAATACAATTCACCACCCCGTATTGTGCTCGTCGTAGACGACTAAGGAATTAAATATGCAGACAATATCAATGCAAGAGAAAGAAAACCCGAAATAAAATCCTATGCTAATCAGTTGGCTATGGTATTATTATACCATGGCCGACTGACAAATAATTAGGGTTTTTTTTTCTTGGGGGTGGGTTGCGGTCGGCGCGCTCCTCGCACCACTCCGTCCGGGGCGACAGAGGGGCGTAAGCACGCATTCCCATAGCCCACCCGCGATGCACGTCGCCTTCGTCGTTGGGCCGATCACCGGAGCGGGGTGACTTGACGTCAGTGGTCGGCCCGACGGAATACCTCCTATTTGGGGTACCCTCCCATCGACCGACGTTCCCCCCTCGGGGAGGACGTCAACGAATAATTGGGGTGATGGCAGGATGACAATGAAATATATGGTATCGCCATAACATTTGCCAACGCTGTTTATATTTTTTTTTATAACAATTATTCAATAATGGTAGAACACACTGTTGACAGTTGTCTGTCTACAGCCGCGGGCCGGTCCGGCCGGGGTAGTACCACACTTGCGCAGAAAAAGGACGTCAGCGTAGTAGTAATTTGTTACTGCGCTTTGTTCGGTGAGCGAAAGAGCCGGAAGGCCAACTTTCTGAGGGTGTTTGCATGTGGTGGGTTTTGGTTATGCCTCTAGTTTCACCGAAACTCATTGCACGCATTTACACTTCCTTCGCTTTATTCACGGTAGGCAGCAAAGGTCCATGAGCGGTGGCAACACCATCAGGCGTGTTGCCACCGTATGCAATAAAAAAATACTAACTTTCTATCATCTCATCTATCATCATTTCATTGGGTCAGACCATATATATCCCCCTACTGAGCTTTGGCCTCCTCCTTTATGAGAGAGAATTTTACTTCCTATATCATGCTGATCAGGTGCGTTAGTCTATACTTAGCCTAATGAAATCCTATGGTTTAATTACGAGTTTTCTTTCTCTTGCATCAATGTTATTTGAATATAAATCATTTAGTCGTTTTATAGTCGTCAAGAGAAGGAAAACTTAAAACTCTATACTAACCTGTCAGAGCATCGTGGTATAGTAGGACAAGTTCCCAACATAGTGAAGGTGATCCGATTCCAGCATTGAGAAGTGTTTTTTGGGCTGATATGAGTCGTTTGTTACCATACCCACGGGTAGGAGAAAGAGTGATGGATTCTATTTTTATACCGTCACTATGCGAAAATCCCTTCGTACTATACATCTATCTCAATATTCGTATCTCTGAAACAAACAGTTAAATAATGTTAATATATAAGGTCCGTACTACACAAATAATTTTTATGACCCACAACATTCCTAATACAGGATGCTACAATTGAACAGGTGAGCTCCCCACGTCGACCGTGTGACCTCAGGTGCCTATTGCAAATAGTACACACACATTGATCGTACGATGATTCATATCACTTGAATGGGAATGTTTGAATCTTTAACGTTGTGAAAATATTCGTAGAGCCTGACAAGGAAAGCGATACTTATTGCAAATCCAATGACTATGGGAAGGGGATACAGTAGGTTATAGGGTCAAACACTGCCCTTACGTCGCTCCGAACGGATGGGGTAGGGAGTGTCCAGACCGTAGCTTACACCAAGAAAGAAGGTTTATAGAGGCTGACCGCTCATAAGTGACTCCCGACAATAAATCCTTTTGGCGTGACGGCAACATGGTATCAATAGGCAAGTCAGATAGCAGCAAAGTGATTCAAATAGGGCAGTTAATGGGGCTTCGCGCTGTTCATCCAGTCGCCTTTGACGATGCGGCTGGGGTGGGAGCGAATAATCGGTGGTCAAAAAATTACAAAAGAGGCTAATAGACTATGGTCTAGTTAAATCTCGCCTGAACAGTCTGGGGCAATGCAAGAGATGGCGTGTACCTCCATAACTTGGGGCTGACCATCAGTAGGTAGATTCATACTGCTGACAGTTCTGCCTGTGACAATGAATGCACCATCTCGTTCGAGGTATTACTCTTGTAGAAAATCGGCGTATAAGCGACGTATGTGGGTAACAATTTGCTCCTGAGCTTCTTTCGGTAAGGAATTCAGCAGGCTATGTGGACGCGCGTCGCCCTTTTGTCTCTCCAGATAGGAGGATCGGCGTGCGCCCACACGCCGATCATACCATAGTCTGTCAAAAAAGGGGTGCTGCTTGCTCTTTACTAACAAAAGTAATTAAAAAATGACGACTCTCCTTTCACGTTTCTCTGATCTCAATTACGAGCAGTATAAAGCAAGCATTTATAGAAATTCAGCAACAAGAAATATCTTATTTAACCTCTCAAATACGGAACCCTTAAAAGCCTTGAAAGAAAACAAATAACTCACTAATGGAACGCTGATAAGTGTTTTAACACTAATCCTGCTTACTGGTAAACCGGAGTAGGTCCATTTAACAAGCAGTAAGACGTTCAGAAATAAGGATTTGTCACACTTAAAACAAATCTAAACACAGCGAAAGATTTCTTAAGGATTGTAAATGGAAAAATTAAGATTGCAAATTATTTATGACGTATTTTGAATCAGTTTACAGCTACGGATAATACCAACCCTTACATTGCTTGTGGGTGAGAGTTATGCCTAGAACAACTCTATCTGCCGAGGCCGCAGGTGACCAGACCGGGGAATTTAGTCCGGCACCCGCAGAGAGGCTGACCGCGCGACACCGATTGATGTCCCGGGACAGGGACGTCGAGAGGCGAGGTTACCCGAAAGGATATTCCATCGGGGCGACCACTGAGGACAAGGAACTCGGCACTAGTGGTCGGCCCAATGACGAAGGTGACGTGGGTATGGGTGGGTTATAGGCCCGCGCGCTGTCCTTTTGTCGCCCCGGACAGAATGGACGACGTGCGCTTACCATAGCCCACCCATAATAAAAAAAGGCCAACTCTATCTGATGTTTGGTCAACAATTACATTGCCAAGGAGAGTTGACGTCAGATAGGGCGCTGGTTATAAAACTATTTAATTTTTTTGCCATTTTTACGATAAAGGAGAGTACATATTGTGACAACCCCAAGTCTCGTCCCATTTGGGATAAGAGTAGAATAATGATAATCTCATTCATGTTTACGTCACCTCATTCAACGTCTTTTGTTCGACATACATGCTCCATAGAGGATTAATAATATTAAATATTGTTAATAGCGATTTGGTGACCACGTTAGATTTGCATTCTTTTTTCAAATATGTACATTATTTTACTAGTCAAGCCCTTTCATTTGATACCCGTATTAAGAGCCAGCCATTTTGTAGCGGGTACTATTTTGATGTTACAATGATACTTAATTCATAAAGCTATGTTGCTTGCCGAAATAAAGATATTCTTAATTTCAGGACAATCGCTCAACGTAAATGAGGTATAATTTCAATTAGTAAATTTGACCCAAAAAACAAGTAGGGCAAGCTAAATAAAACCGTTTAAAAAGAAATAAGTCATATCAGAATTAAAATCATAGTGGTGTTTAAAGCTAAGTTATATATTTCTATTCTCTAGCAGTAACAGTTTTTGCCTTTAAAATTTTAATCTCAATGCTCGCCTACCACCGTCGAAGAAGTTTTAACTTAAACAAAGGATAATATATACTTTCTATTACATTGTACTACATTTTTATAGCTGAAATATTGGTATAGTATTATCATAAATATATAAATGAACTTAGCCTTTTCAATTTCCCTCGAGACGTACCTTCTAGTCTAGAATGTATTATAAAAATAATTGTTTAGGAAATAATACCGAAATCTTTTTTGAAAATAAACCTATAATATTAGTTTGCTTTTAAGATAAAATGTATTACGTATAAAATGATCTTCAATTACTGAGTATCAATTATAATCAATTGTCGATCATTTTAGGTTAGCTATGATTTGGCTTCAGGCTCTTTAACGTTAATGGTGCTAGAAGGGTGCTATGAAGTTCCATAATCCGCCGCATATTATTCTAATAATAGGAAAGTAAATAGGAACCTTTTCAATAATTTTAACGAAATTGACATACTACACTATACCAGCCTGACTAGGCCTTATAGACGGGTTATGGTCTGGAAACACGAGGTCTATATCATCTGAGGTGACAATAGTGGCGCGCAACTCCATAACACACAGTATTCGATGCCCTGCTCAATCGGGCCGAGCGACCGAGTTCCTTAAATTTAATTTTATGATTTTTTTCGTTACTAGTGATCTGTACTTGATGTTACTCGATACTCTCAGGAAAAGAAAGAATAGGCCAGAATTATTTTTACTACCTGACCACACTGAAGTTAACAACAAAATACAAAACAAATATTTGCAGTAATTATTGCGCATTTCGCAGTAATCACGCGAAAATGGCTAAAATAAAACAAATAATGAGTATAGTTCTAATCAATAGTATCGACTGTTGTCGCCTTAGCCGAGTTAGCAGATAATGAGAACGGCGACTAATCCTTCATCCGCGGAGAGGCTGATCACGCGAGATCTCAAGATAATATCTGAAAGGATAACCCGCTGTTATCTGAAAGATAATATCTGAAAGGATAACGAGCCACTGACTAGGACTGGTTGTCCAACCCACATCGTGCTAGAGGGATACGTGCATGGCACGTCATGGGACTGCACGTCGTTTTCTTCTTTGCCCTAGACGGATCGGGCGGGGTTCGATCATACTATTGCATACTTGCCCGTAACAAAAAAGGAAGGCCATTTCTAAAAGAATAGTAACCCTCCCTTACTTCGCTTTGGTTTCAGTCGCCTTAACCGCGTAGTTTCCGTCCCTGTGGGAATACCGGGACAAAATACAGCCTATGTTACTTCCCTGATATTATTTTATATATATATATATATATATATATATATATATATATATATATATATATATATATATAGCTTGCCATTGGTGAAAAAATTTTTGAAATCGATTCCGTGGTTTAAGCGTGAAAGCGTAACAACACAAACAAACTTACTGTCGCATTTACAATATTAGTAAGGATTACTACACATAGGACTTGTACCCACGTCTATTGGGAATCCGATCCAATCCTCTTACCAATTATATGAGCATGAGTGTTACGTCATCATAATCATGATCAGCACATGTACGTCTGCGTATACGCGTACTGGATTCAAGTCTCCTCCACATTGGGAGGGAAATTGACCTACTATACCACGCTGGTCTGGCGGATTGGTATAGGGTATTGTTTCGAGTTTTTATTCTCTTACATAATTGTTATATTATGCACAAGATTAAGCCCAACTTTCTGAGGGTGTTTGCGTGTGGAGGGTTTTGGTGGTGCCCTTGGTATCACCGAGCTTCAATGCACGCATTCACACTCCCTTCGCTTTCTTTGCGGTAGGCAACACTTACCATCAGGTGTACTGTTTGCTCGTTTGCCACCGTTTGCAATAAAAAAAAAAAACGATATCTCTTAGTCGTCCACAAGATTATTGCGATTCCCGCCGTTGTAAGTACATTATCATATTTATTGGCTTATTAGCCAATTTTGCTTCATGTCTTCCGTTTTGCATAGAAGGGAACTTTCCAACTCCTTCTGTTTTTTTTTTGTTCTAACTAAATTTGTTGCGTGTGCCAATGCAATTAAAAGGTTTTCCGGGACTTCCTCAGGGTTAATCCACGATGGCTTCTTCGGAGACCATTATGTATCCTCTGATGATAATAATGTATTAATGTAAGTTTATCGTATCCTATTTTAGTAAAATATGTGTTTATCTATTACCAACGCCATAGACAAAATGTTGCCATGCATTAAACTATTTTAATACAGGAAACCAGCATCAATTATTCTAATTGAACGTTATGGTTTCCGTCCAAATTATATTTTAAACTATTGCTCTAGCTTGGTGTTGGCTGCTTTTACATATTAGGTCTGGAACGATTTTATTTGGATATTAATTTTATTATTATTTCCATGTGGTGACGGAGTAAGAATACAATTCACCACTCCCTATTTTACCCGTGGGTATCGTAAAAGACGTGGATATCGTAAAAAAAGGGATATAATATGCCTATAAGATCTGTGAAAGAAAAGGAAAACTCTAAACAAAACCCTATATCAACATGTTTGACCAGCATGGTATAGTGGGTCAATTTCCATCTTCTTGCGAAGGAGGTTCTAGCCCATTAGGGGGATGAGTATAAGTTCAGATAATGATGAATACTTAAATTGGTATATGCCAGCTCGCCATATCTGTCACTGATGAAATGTTAATATAATGATTTCTGATGTTTACGCGAATATTACAAATTGTAAATAAAACTACTGGATTATGTCTGCCCGTGACAATGAACGCTTCAAAGTGTTTAAAACGTCGGGCAATCAAAAATCAAACACAAAGAAGTTTTATTTACAAAATCTGAATATGTTGAGCATACCATCAAATCATTGCTTATATTGAATTTTTTTAAGATAAAGCTCCAGTTTTCTGCTTTCTGTCATAAACGGATCGATTCAATCATGGTAGTACCAATTTTCATAGAAAATAATATTTAAAGTTATAGCAATTTTGCTACTGCGCTTCGTACGGCCCAACTACAACAACACCTTACGTTTGACAGCGAACTGACTGTGATCCTGGTTATGGATAAAGGGAATACGTCACACACAAACACCCTCGAAAAATTGGGCTGCTGGCTCTCTTGCTTAACAAAACAAAGTACAGTAAGATTTTAGAAAAGAGTTTAGTCACATACATACACACGGACATATATAAATAAAAGATTAGTCGAAAGTCATTGTTTTTGAAGAACAATATAAATAAAACAATAAAGGGAGGTTCAAATAATGCGGTGTGCACACTGTCGAACATTAATCATTGCGTTTCCGCTCGTGCGTACCAGCTTATTGTTATTAATCGTTCAAGATAACTCAATCGTTTAAGTATTGACGCTTAGGGCGCCTTCAAATTTGCCGCAAAGTGCCGCGCGGCCGCAGCGCTGCAGACGCGCTACTTTATAAATCTATATAAATAAACAACGCCCGGTTGCAGCGCTGCACCCGCGCTGTGGCTATGCATCAGTTCATCGATCGACTAGTGATGCGCGCACGTATTTTTTTATACAAGTAGAGCAGAGTTTCTTCGTCAGAGTCCATCGTGAAACTATGTACTACATATTCTCAAACCTAGCGACAGCAGCGCGGCTGCAGCGCTGCAGACGCGCTGCCGCCGCGCGGCACTTTGCGGCCAATTTGAAGGCGCCCTTAAACACACACACAAGCATATACTTTTACGATAACGTAAAAGTATATGCCTGTGTTTGTTTTTAGAAAAATATCACTGTATGAAAAAATAATCATTGTATTGCAACGGACATTACAAACATATAATTTAACGGACACAAATTACATACATACTCAGAACAGCAATTTAAGAATCGCAAAAAAGTATTTTCCTGCATATGAATCGAATCAACGACACTGGCATGTTCAGTTGGTATCTTAACGACGACCTTTTTTGCAGTCCGTTTGTAGGTAAATTTCAGATATAGTTACTTCCTTTTCTATGGAATATACAAATACTAATAATCACCCCCTTTTTTTGGCCGTACGTGTTGTACAAGACAACTATAGTCCATAAAATATAGCTTGATCTCTGTGACAGATGTCAACGAAACCAACGAAGTAAGTCTGAACGAGCGACATGTTTACAATTTCATTTTGTGTCAAATATATTTTCATTCTTTTCGTGCCAGTTTTATTGCAACTGAATTGTAATATATTATAAATATAAAATTATTAATATTCATGCTTAAAATGTACCTCGTAAGTACTGAAATACCTAGTAAACATTTTATTCATAAATGACGCTTAAGCACGTACAAGGTCATACTGGACTGAAAATAAAAAAGAGATGGGACGGTCGATATACGATCTTTATTAAGTTATTCATAAAAGAAATTAACCCCAATGCATTACCTATATATAACTTTCAACATATTTTTTACAAAACACAGTTAAGCGCTTATTACACTACACGATATTCAGGGCCCTGAATCACTAGGGGTGCTCTACAACAGCTAAATTGTGAGACCTGTTTCACCAGTTTCAGTTTTAGCGAAATAACAGTTTCAGAAAACTGTTCCAAAATAACAGCCTATTGTGCTGTAATACGAGAAAAAAGGGGAAATAACCATTCTTGAGGAATAATGTTTAGAAGTGGTTTCAGTGTTTGTTCCTAAAATGAAAACGATCCTTCCTGCTTTACATGTTTAGGACTGATGTATATATTTTAGACATGAGCGTTATTTCACGTCATTAGTTACAATAACGCGACATGTAACAATCACTATTTACGAGTCGACAAGTAAAAGAGGTGATTTTTATAACTACATTATACTTAACACGACTCACAGATATGGGATAACAGTATTATATTCGAGCGAGCGAGAAAGAGCCGACCGCCCAACCTTGATTACGCTAAGTACATTTCTTTCGCATCGCGGCCGAGCGAGCGAGCGAGATGGCTAATCGAATGACACGAAATTATTCGAAGTAAGCCGACCAAATACGGAACACTCACGTGCCGTGGTATGCAACAAAGACCAAACAGCGTAACAATACATTTTATACCTTTAATTTTCATACGTAAAATTGCATTTATTGATAATAAAATAGAGTGATTTTTGTTTATAAGTAATTTCAACGGCTTGACGTTGCGGGAAACGAAGCGAGTGTTACTTTGAAATTTGAATTTAAAGTAAAGAATTTAATTTATTTATTATTTTAGTTTGTTGTTTTACTAATAAAAACATCATACATTATAAAGTGCATATAACAGTGAAAAAACTGTAAATATATCAAAAGTGCAAATAAACTGTAAATATAATCATTGTATATACAATCAATTTACTTTTAAATACGTCTGCAGTAATACAAATTTAATTAAAATAATAGTTTAATTATAACCTCTAATCAATCGTAAATACATATAATGCAGTCAGTCCTCAGCCTGAAAAAAGTATGAAAGGAAGTGAATTTATTGATTTAACTGTATAGCTACAAATTTATTGTCGTTTCGCGTGTAACTGTATATAGTTAGTGCAGCTATTCATACAATATGCAAACAATCAAAGTAGCTGTATACAAATAAGTCGTTACAAAAATCACTAGTTTTGAAACACGTGACGTCGACAAAGTCACTAGTTTCGTTACGTTTCTTAAAAATAACGTAACGACCCACGTCTAATATATTTAAGAATGTATTTATTTTATGTATATATATATATATATATATATATATATATATAATATTATTATTACATACAATATAATATTATTATTTATGTATATATATATATATATATATAAATATGGAACAGTATGGAACAGTTTTCTGAAACTGTTATTTCGCTAAAACTGTAACTGGTCTCACAATTTAGCTGTTGTAGAGCACCCCTAGTGATTCAGGGCCCTGAATATCGTGTAGTGTAATAAGCGTTTTAAGTACATTATAAAATATATAAATTGACATTAAATAACTACTTTTCGTCTTATGATATGATAATATTATGTACGCATTATTGTCAATAAACTAGACTTATTTATTTATAAAACAGATGTGATTGATCGATTGATCTAGTGACTGTCCCTATTTTAGCAAACAATGGTAAATGTTCTAGCAGGAACGCTCCAGTGATGACGATAATAGTGACCTGGACCTTGATTGTACTCCTTTCGAATAATTAAAACAGTCAAAAGACAGTCTTTGTTTGAAATTAATTTAAAAAGATTTTCATTAATTGTATTTTAATTATAATAGAAAATCACATTTAAAATAGTTTTATTGATAAAAATCTACGGCATTTATCTTAAGCGTGGCAGCATTAGGGACAACTGTCACAGAGATCATCCAATATTTTATAAACTATAAGTGATTGTATTATGCAGATAACATGCTATGTAAGAGTAGGAAAACTTGAAATAAAACCCTTTGCCTACCTGGTCAGCATAGTAATAGGTCAATATTGTCCCCTCTTTTTTTTTGGGGGGTGGGTTACGGTCCGCGCACCCCTTGTCCGAATGCGTCCGGGGCGACAGACGGGCGTAAGCACGCACACCCGTAACCCACCAGCATGTCGCCTTCGTCGTTGGGCCGACCATCGGTGCAGAGTTCCTTGCCTTCAGTGGTCGGCGCGATGGAATACCCCGTGGGAGTACCCTCTCCCGACATCCCCTACCGGGACGTTGATCGCCGTCGCGAGGCTAACCTCTCCGCGGGTGCCCGGACTAAATCCCCGGTCCGGTCACCCGCAGCCTCAATATTATCCCCTCTGCGACTTTCCCACAGCTGGGTTCGGCCCAATTCAGAACTAGAGCACCGATCGCTGATCGTACAAGTTGTTGTCCTACATAGGAATGGAACCCTCAAAACTTGACCTGATATGATAGTGTTTTAATCACTACGTCATCTACTCAGATATTATATTAATATATCAAATTAAATTTTTATATACATAATCTTCTGTTTGTGTTTTTGTAATTTAACTCCTTCTAAACGGCTGGACCAAGTTTGAAGTTTTTTATGTGGCTGTTCCGATGGTTAAGAGAGAGAATGGTTTAGATTAATAATTATAACCGGTAGGCGGCGCTGCAAACGACTTCAAGGAAAATTTATTTTCCTATGTTTTTAGATTTGAACAGAACAACGTCTATTGAGTCAGCTAGTTTGAAAAAATATTAGAAAATATAGATTATAAGTTAGCGAAATAAAGCGTTATAACGCGTATTACGTTTATTACTTGCCTTTTCATCATAAATTATTACCACTTCCGGGCAGTTTTAAACGAAAAAAACGCTATTATCAAAATAACATTTAATTATGTAAAGTACTAAAATATCGCTATAGGCAAGAGTATTTTTCCATTTCATAAATTTGATTGAATTACATTCCTGTCAAAAAGCCTTAGCAAAAAATTGTATACAAATTAAAAAAAAAACCGTTTCAATAAATTACTTAGAAAATATAATATGATAAATGTTTTCTGAATATTTCGGTTCTATCTAATTCTAAGATAATTTGCCGTGTGGTGATGGAGTAAGAATACAATTCACTACCCCTCTCTTCCCCGTGGGTATCGTAAAAGTCGACTAAGGGATATGATATGCACATATCATCTATGAAAGATATGGCAAATTCGAAACAAAACCCTATGCCAACACGTCTGCGCGACGGCGACCGGCGACAAGGTGCTCGGCACTGGTGGTCGGCCCTGGTGATCGGCCCAACGACGAAGGCGACGTGGGTACGGGTGGGTTATAGGCCCGCGCGCCGTCCTTTCGTCGCCCCGGACGGAATGGACTGCGCGTGCACTTACCATAGCCTACTAATAAAAAAATTGCCAAAACGTCTTACCAGCGTAGTATAGTAGGTTTATTTTCCTCCCATAGAGGAGGAGGCCCGAGGCCTCGGATGATGATCTAATTTTAAGAGAAAGATCATCATCATCCTCTCAGCTAATATAAGCCACTGATGGGATCGAGCCTCCATTACAATAGGAGGGAAATTGACTTACTATTTCACGCCGGTCAGACGAATTTTGTAGCGTTTTGTTTTTAGTTGCTCCTCTTTAACATAGATGTTACTAGCAACCCGCCCTCGCTTCGCTTCGGGTTCAGTCGCCTTATCCGCGTAGCTACCGTTCCCGTGGGAATATCGGGATAAAATATAGCCTAAGTAACCTATGTAACTTATGCCTCCCTGATATTGATAGATGAGATATATTATAGCTTTTCATTGGTGAAAGAATTTTTGAAATCGGTTGGCTATTTTCTTAAACATTAAAATGGGTATTGTACGTTATTCGCAAAAGATAGACATATGCTATCGCAGACTTTTTTGTAGACCTATAAAAGATACACAATTCCACTATACATTGTTTTGATATATCTTTAACGGATCAGACAGCGTTTTCGATAAAAGCTCCCGCGCGGCTTGACTTTTTCCGACCTCTTCGACAATTATCGTCATATTTCAATCAATTTGCACAAAACATTAATGTATTACACATAAAAACCTGCCCTATGAATCACTCCGTCATTTGGTGAACACCGCATGAAAATCTGTTCAGTAGTTTTTGAGTTCATCGCGTTCAGACAGACAGACAGGGGCGGCCGGGGACTTTATTTTATAATATTTAAAGATATGCATATTGTATCGTCACTCGAGAACCTTCCTCCCTCAACGGTTGTCGGTTCGACTAGTGATGTGACCTGCACATTAGGTACCATTTCAACATGCTGATTCCTCGGGCTATGGCGGTTACATCCATTCTTCTACGGATTTTTTTAGTAGAGAAATACCGAGCAAGCTCTTTCAAAGCATGTTGAGAGACTTTGAGAGATTTTATGATGCCGACATATAGAGACCACATTTTAGCACCATTAATCATAGCTGGTAATATACACTGGTTACAAACCTTTATTGTTCAGATACTGCGGAATATTGAAAGATCATCTAAAGTTGCCCGAAAGTTTGCCCAGCTAATTTGGATTCGTGGGCTAAACTGTTTCTCGAAATTGAATCTACCTAACTTGTCCTAAGTAAATATATTGAACGACAACCTCGAAATTCACATTCCTATCTAGGACTAGTACAGGAATGACTGGCCTTCTGTCTTGTCCATGTTCATGCATCGGCATTCATATTGCGTAATGATATATCGCGTGAGAATATTTATCTAGGTTGTTGTAGGTAGGAACATCATTGAAGGACATATCATTTTGTTTACTAAATGTCTTTGTTACCACTGATTCAGTCATGCAGCGTCATCTTTCAACAATTTTTACTTCTAACTAAATTGGGGTCAGTTTTCTAGTTTAGTCAGATTCGGTTGATTTAATGCTATAATAGTCAGGTTTGATAAGTGGGTTAGCGATTATGATAGATGTCATCATTATTACTATTATCGTGCTTTAATCCCAATTATTCAGCATCGACAAAATCTGTACTCTTATTTTATATTGCAACAGTTTAGGCAATAGTGGTAGTGATAGGACCACACCGTTGACAGTGGTCTGTCTACAGCTGCGGGCCAGTCCATCCTAAGTAGTACCACACTCTCGCAGAAAATCGACATGCGAGTAGTAGCAATTTGTTGCTGCGCTTCGTTCGGTGAGCGAGAGAGCCGAAAGCCCAACGTTTTGAGGATGTTTGGGTGTGGTGGGTTTTGGTGACGCCTTTAGTGTCACCGAATCTCATTGCACACTTTCACACTCCCTTCACTATCTTCACGGTTACCAGCGGCCTTGCAAAGGTCCATGACCAGCAGTAACACTTACCATCAGGTGTAACGTTTGCTCGTTTGCCTCCGTCACTCGTAGTCTATACACTTCACGGCCAGCTGATGCGAACCATAGGCGCCGCCATATGGGCCTCGGCTGCTCTGTCGAGCGCCTTTCACTCCGCGGCCGACCGTCACGCGACATGCAATAGATGGACGAAAAAGTTTGAGGCGAATAAAAGCTTCACTTTAAAACACAATGTATGCTTTTCAAAAGTAATTAATTTATTGTTTTATTCCCTGTAATACTAAAGTTTCATTTCTATGACGTGTCTTTACAATACAGCCTTTATGTTTTTTTTTAACATTATATGCTTAAATTCCATACCAACCTTTTAAAACAATCACAGAAATGAAAAATAGAAGTTTTACTCTGTCACCAAATGGAAATTGCATCGTTGGACATGCCAACTAAAATTACGAAATGTGCATTGAATTTCAAAACTGCATTTTTCTGTCAATTTTGACGCGACTATAACGAGACAGCCACGACAGTTTCAGTCCAACAACTTAGGCCGTAGTCCAAAAATGTCGCCGAAATGATTGACGGTATGAAAACGGTAGTTTTTAAATATTTAAATACGCAAAATACGAGTTAGAGTATTCTATTATTATGTAAATAGTTACCCAGTTAAGCGTTTGTATAACGATATAGGTCGAGTAAGAACCGCTCGGTGACTACTTGAATTGCAACGTTTACACTATTGTTAGTGATCTTTAGAAATGCATATGGAGTTTTTAGAATATGTTAGTTAACGAATTTATTTGACTACAATAGTAATTATTACTGAAGTTAAGTTTTTCGCTGTTTGGTGGCGGTTATGAATATTATCAGCCTTACATTTGCTCTTGGGTGTCCTAAAAGTAGGGATGCAAATATTGAAACCAACAATATCGATGTACCAATACATCGATGTTTCAGAACAAACATCGATATACAAGAAATATCCCTGAAACCATCGATGTATCGAAACATCCATGTTTTTTTATTTTCCTTGCGGAATTAAGGTTCATTGCCGTGCATCGCGACCGATCGCAGCGGTGTGCGACTGTCGTAAGCGATCGATCGCGGGCGCCGTTTCCAAGGTACGCGACAGTCGCGCGCGGCCAACGACAGAAATGGCGCCTTATATTTTGATATTATGACCATTGTCGCATCGGCCGCGCGCGGCCGATCGCTTACGACCGTCGCGCGTCGCCACGATCGGCCGCGATGCACCGAAATGAACCTTTTCGATCAGTTATTTTTTAAATTATATTCTAACAGTAATAACTTATAATAAATTTCATACAAGCACGTTTTTTGCATGAAACACTAACATTTGCATGATGTGATGAGCTTTTCTTTTAGTTATTTAGTAACAGAGTACCTATACTATTACACAGGTTCTGCTAAAAGTACCATACATTTTAAATCATGCAGGCAAAACATCGATGTCAAAACATCGTATAAAATAACATCGATGTTTTACAATAGTGAACATCAATGTCAAGCATCGATGATTTTTTATTAACACATCGATGTATCGTTTGCATCTACCTACCCTACCTAAAATACGTTTAAAAGCTTTACATCGGAGGTTTGGGCGTAAATCTGGAAGGGTCATGTGGTGTTCTTATATTATATTCAATATCTTAGTGTTTTAACGTGTTATGTTAAATAATTTTGATGCCATTTTATGTAATATATAGCAGCAGAACTGCTGAGGTGTATTGAATATGATATAAAACTGCTATACATATCTTTCTGTTTTCACCAAAATTCTCAGAAGATACCCTTAACAGTGGCCATTTACACTGTTGAAGGCGACACTTTGAACTACTGACGGACCATTATTGACAAAAAGAAACTGGTAACTTGAAAATTATAACTCGACACTGGCAAAAATGGCTCGTATTAGTAGCTGATTGCCAAGACAAAAAAAGAAGAAGAAGCTTTACATCGTCCTAGGCCAACTCTATATGATGCCATATGGTCAACAATTTCCAAAGAGGATTGATATCAGGCAGGCGGCTGATAATAAAATCATTTGCAAAGCGTACGATAGAAAATAGTATATAATGTGTCGATCCTAAATAATTAGGATAAAAGCAGTATTCTTAACCATATATTGCGAAATGATCAAATATCAATTCCATGTTGTGACGGAGTAAGAATACAATACATCATCTCCTCTATTACCAGTAGGTGTCGTAAAAGAGTACTAAGGGATATGATATGTAGGAAACATCTATGCAAGAGAAGGAAAACATGACTTAAAACCCTATGCCAACATGTCTGACTAGCGCGGTATTCATCATTTTGGCTCATATACGTCCCATTGTTGGGTTGAGCCTCCTCCACAATAGGATGGAAATTGACATATTATACCACGCTGGTCAGACGTGTTGGGTTTTATATCGAGTTATCTTCTATTTCATACACGTTATATGCATATTTTACCTCTCGTAATTTACAACAGCCAATGGCAAGAGGCGGGGTGGTGAATTGTATTCTTACTCCATCCGAATAAGTGCGATATAGCGATATAGTAGTTTAATTTCCTTCTCAATGTAGAAGAGGCGCGAGCCCAATAGTAGGACTTATGTGGGTTGGAATGATGATGAGATGATTAAATATAGGTAATTGTCGTCAATTCATTACACACAAAGAATTATTAAAGTCCCAAATCGACCTTGACGGATGAATTTATGGTGAATTTATTACATATTCTTACAATAAATCATTTAATGATGTTTACGTAAGAGTTTTTACGACAGTTTATTAAACTGAGTGAACTAATTAAATTAATTATGGCTACTAAATGGACTATGATCGTTAATAATTTTATATATATCTTTCATCTAGTGACGCAGTAAGATACAATGTTATGGTGTCACCATAACGCAGGAACGAGTACGTCAAGTGCGTCTAAGGCTTGAAGGCTGATAGCCAAGCCAAGCTGGTCACGGAGCTCAAAGACCTGGCGTCAGTAGTGAAGCCATGGGTAAAGGGGAGAATTTAATCGCATTTGTACTTGATATATAATTAAACGACGTTTAGAAATTGCGTTCACATTCACGGGAGAACTAAAGTGTCTCGGGTCAACTGTATAACGGCTTTTTTTATAAGACACCACCCTAAACTAATGAAGCAATCCTTGTACTGCGGAGGACTTTACAAACATATAATTAATGGACACAAATCACATTCAGACTCAGAATAACAACTTGTGAATCACACAAAGTGTTGTCCTACGTGGGGTACGAACCGCCGACACTGGCACTGTAGGTCGGTATCTTAACCACTACGCCATCTGTGCAATCTGATTGCAAGTAAGACAATCTTTAAAATATTTTTTTAAGTACGTAATGCAAATAAAGATTGTCATTTTCTGAAGTGGCAATGCGTTGGCACATCACTCGAGGAACTGACAACCGCTGGGGAAGAAAGTTTCTTCAGTAGTGACGACGTCTCGGAAGACGACAGCGTAAGACGCGTCGTTGGATGTAGGCAGCACAGAACCGTACTTTATGGTGTAGCATGAGGGAAGCCTACGTCCAGAAGTGGATGGCGATAGGCTGATTGATGATGATGAAATATATTTCAAAATTAATCAAGTTTGTTTATAACTTCGCCCTAAAAACAGTAATTAACGATCAAAGGGACGCACAAGCATACACATTTCTTTAGTAATCAATTAGTTTATGAATATATACATCATATAAACCCCAAAGGGAATATTATTTGACAAATAAACGGATATTCTAAAACGGTCACAAAATTCTTAATACTTGTAGTTGCAGAGGGTTCGTTGTCCAAATATAGGATATATTCAGCTCAGAATCAAATAAAAATAAACCGAAAAAATACAACTTAAAATGCACATCCAAGTTAATATAAACAAGCAATCATTAAGGAATATATTTAGTATAACATCTAACTTTGTCGTCAAGTTAGAGAAAAAAAAAGCCCACCTATAAATCTCACCAACCTGCATTCTTACAAACATGCAAACGTCGTTTATTTAAAAATAAACTTAAACGAAGCTAAAATAAGATACAATTCAGGACAAAATAAAAGTTAGCTACTCATTACCCTAGCGTTTGATGTAAGTTTCTTTGATCTAAGAGACATATTGTAAACTGTAGATGATTTGAGACGGTTGTAAGCGCATTCTGCGGTTAAAGATGATGTCGTACGCATTGTTCCAACAATTTCACTAATTATAGATGCTATAAATTAGAAAGATTAATAGCGTGAAGAGAGACAAGGGTATGTAGTTCAGAGGGGAGCTAAGAAAAATGTGCATATGATTGACATAGTTATAAATAAATGTTTTTAAATTAATAGTATATGGGTGTGTCAAAATGAGTGAAGGTGATATTTGATTGAGTGACGCATTTTAAAATAAGTGATGGTTTTCATCTGTAGCAAAAATTATATTTATAAATTTCCGTGTGGGGACGGATTAAGAATACAATCCAGCGTACTCTCCTACCTGTGGGTGTCGAAAAGACGACTAGGGGTTATATATAGGTAATATTGATGCAAGATAAGTGAAACTCTGAATGAAACCCAATGTCTGTTCGACCAGTATAGTCAATCAATTTTCTTTCCAGTGTGGAAATGTGAATCCACACAGAGGACTTTTATGACCTGAAATGATCATGATGAAATTGTAAATATAAAGACCAGTGCTAATAGACTCTGGAAACACCTGAACACACAAAAATATTTAATCAAAATCGGTCTAGTCGTTTAGGACGATTTCAGTCATATACACACGTACAAAAGATAATATCAGTAAAACCCTTATTATTAATGATATATAGATAAAATCAGTAAGCCTTACTAAATATGCATATAACATCTACGCAGAAGATAAGCAAACTCGAAGTAAAATCCTATACCAACCTAGCTGACCAGGGTGGTATAATATTTTAATTCCCCTTCTATCGTGGAGGAAGCTCGAGCCCAACAATGGGACATTTATGAGCTGAAATGATGGAAATAAATCGCATTATCAATTAACCATAGATACAATATGTACTAAACTTAATTAAAACGTGTTTTCAATCTTTACTAATAGTTAAAAGCTTACTAATTACTACAAATGTACAGTTTAGAAAAGTAAACAATCATTGTCTCTCTTATTAAAACAAAAGCACTCCGCCGAGTTGTATTAATAGAGCACTTTATTTTAAAAATTAACGCATTGATTCAATTAGTGTCGTTCATACAGTCATAAAAGCATCTTCAGTGAAGAGGGGATTATTTAAATACACAGTTTCCTTTTTAAAGTATTAATATCAACCATGTGACAGTAGTATAGCGATGCACCGGTGTCCCTGACCGCCCAACTCAGGGCTACTCTGTGGCGACCACGGGTGTCGGGGGTGCGAGCGGAGGGCGGTGTGGTCTCTTTGACCGCCTGGCGCGTTGACGACCGTCGAGACGTCATTGCCCGTTGGGTAGTCCGGTTGGAGAGGACTCGATACGGTGTCTGGACCGTGGAGGCCATCCGGCCGGTGCTGATGCAGTGGCTAAAACGGCGGCACGGGGTGCTTTCCTTCCGATTGGTGCAGGTCTTGACGGGGTATGGATGCTTCGGCAAGTAGGTACTTGTAGGTACGTGTACAGGTGTACACGGTCGCTAGGAGGGAGAGCACACCGTCCTGCCACCACTGCGATTTCGACGAGGACAGGGCGCAGCATACGCTCGAGGCTTGTGCTGCCTGGGCGAGGCAGCGTCGTAAACTCGTCGCAATCATCGGTGCCGACCTGACGCTGCCGAGCATCGTCCTAGCGATGGACAGCGTCAGGAACTGGGACGCGGTCGCAGCCTTCTGCAAGGCAGTGATCTAGCAGAAAGAGGCGGCGGGTCGCGCGCGCGTGGAGCGCAGCCTCGACGAGGCGACCCGCCGCCGGTGACTGGGGTGGCGTAAGCGCAACTATCTATGCGTCACGCCGCACTAGCCGAGGCTGAGGCTGACGTGACCGGGGAATTAGTCCATCACCCGCCGAAAGGCCGACCGCGCGAGGAAATACCGACGTCCTCCCAGAGGGGGGGACGTCGGTCGATGGGAGGGTACCCCACTAGTGGGTATTCCGTCGAGCCTACCACTGATAATAAGTAATCCGGTGGTCGGCCCAACGACGAAGGCAACGTGGTGTTCGGGTGGATTGCGGGTATGCGTGCTTATGCCCCTCTGTCGCTCCGAACGGAGTGTTGCGAGGAGTGCGCCGACCGCAGCCCACCCCCAAAAAAAAGGAACGTATTATAGCGATGTCGGTAATTGGTCTCGGTAGTCATTTTGGCCAAATCAAGAAATTGTTACTAGTGGTCGGCTTAATAGCGAAGGGGCGCGAATGTAGCGGGTTATGGAGTCTTGTCCCGTTCTCTCGTCACCGTTACCACATTACAAGTGAGTAGTAGGACCACACTGTTTACAATTATCTATCTACAGACGCGGTCCGGCCCGTCCGGGGCAGTACCATACTCTCGCAGAAAATCGACGTCCGAGTAGTAGCATTTTGTTACTGCGCTTCGTTCGATGAGCGAGAGAGCTGGCAGCCCAATTTTTTGAGGGTTTTCGCGTGTGGTGGGTTTTAGTAATGCCTTTAGTATCATCGAATCTCACTTCCTTCACTTTCTTCTTGGTAGGCAGCGGTCTAACAAAGGTCCATGAGCGGTAGCAAAACTTACCATCAGGTGTACTGTTTGCTCGTTTGCCACCGTTTGCAATTACAAAAAAAAACCCTGGATGGGACGGACAGCGTGCGTTAGCACCCTAGCCTGCCAAAAAAAGAGATGTGGATAATACATATGCTGTCATCTCAGCTCATATAAGTTCCATTACTAGGCTTGAGCCTCTTCCAATGAAAATTAAGCTACGTTACCACGCTGATCAGAAGGTGGGTATAGAGTTTTATTTCGATCGTTAAACAGATTTCGATGAAAATGGCACATCGATAGACCATTTCCTGGATGTTTATGCCTGTAATAATTGTTAAACTTGACTTTTTTACTTAACCTAGCATAATCCGTTGAATGGATTTGGATAAAATTTCATCTTCTTGCAATTATTCTTTATGCAATCGAAGCTGCAGGAAGAAGCTAGTTTATAAATAATCGAAACGAACCCTTTCAATGAACAGAAATAGATAGATTCTCTTAAACATTTCAATAGTACAAAATGCATATGTCTTTCCTCAAAATTACTAACTCGATCCACGCCATATTTATTTGAAGCTAACCAAATAGATATTGTCAGTTTATATGTCGTTTTGAAGATCTATAGAGTTTCCGAGAATTGTTGTAGTTACATTCAAATAAATATCTGTCTCGTTGGCGCCATAGCAATTAGTATAAGCTGTATGAATCAGACCATTTCGTATTTTTAAAAAAAACTTTGCTTTTTGATTTACCCTTTAATTTTAAATGAAGCTAAAAATATGACTTATGAATTTACTTTGAGAGTTTCTATGGTTTCTTTGTGTTTTAATTTTTAATGAGTACAAGGTGAATGTTTTAAGGATTCGTTTTTTTTTATACAAAGAATACGATTTATTTGTTGCAATTAATTTGCAGTGGTAATTTTGTACTTTGGTTGTCAGTAGATGATAATAATATTCCTCAATATCAATTGCGGACGCTAAAATACTAGCCAAGTTAGGTTGTTATGGATTTGTCCCTCTTTGTAAGGATAGTGGAGAGCGGTAGGACCACACCGTTGACAGTTGTTTTTCTATAGCCGCGGGCCGTTCGCTCTGGGGTAGTACCACACTCTCGCAGAAAATTGACGTCCGAGTAGTAGCAGTGGGTTTTAGTGAAGCGAGTGTGACTGCGTGCCATTGGACGTAATCACACTCCCTACAGTTTCTCCGCGGTAGGCAACGGCCTTGCAAATGTCCATGGGCGGCAGCAACACTTACCATCAAGTGTACTGTTTGCTCGTTTGCCACCATTTGTAATTAAAAAGGTCTATATTCAATGGTAGACGACGGCTATTGCATGGATTCATTCATCATTACTTCAGGTCATACACGTTACAATGTTGAAGTTTTCCACAGTGGAAGGGAAATTGCCATATTATACCAAGCTGGTCGTGTTAGTATAGGATGTTATGCCAATGTTGTCTTCTCTTGCAATAATGATATCTGTTTACGCAAGCATTACACATTGTAAATAAAACTACTTTTACGGATTATATCGCGTTTGTATTTGATTTTTGATTGCCCGACGTTTCGAATACTTTACAGCATTCAGGGTCACGGGCGGACTAAGATGTCTGATATTCAAACAAGTCAACGTTGTTACAGATTTTTATAATTATCTACCCGCTACACAAAATCAGTTATTAAGTTATGACCCACATTTTTGATATAAATTTATTGCCAGTACAAGAAGAAAACGATAATATATGAAAAATAACTATATTTTTTCTTGTTTGGGCGTCAGACATCTTAGTCCGCCCGTGACCATGAATGGTATAAAGTATTAGAATTGTTGGGCAATCATAAATCAAATACAAACGCGATATAATCCATAAAAGTAGTTTTATTTACAATTCTCGTCCAATTCTTTTGTCTCCATATCATACCCCTTAGTCACCTTTTACCCCACCTACCGGCAAGAGAGGTGCATGAATTGTATTCTTACTCTGTCATAACGCAGACTGTTTTAATCCTTTCATCATCATCATCATCACCTCAACTCATAAATGTCCCACTACTTGCCTCCAGCTACATAGAAAGGCAATCAACCCACTAGACCACGTTCCTCAAACGCTCCTCGTTGGTATAGAATTTTTTTCCTTTCCCTTGTATAGATATTATATGCATACCATTTGCCATAGTCATCTTTAGCGACACCCACGGGTAAGATAAAGGGTGCTGAACTGTATTTCTACTCTATTTGTCACAACAAGGACAGATTTATTGCTTTAATAAAATAAAAATGCAACATGGATTTTTAGATTTAATTATTAAATTTCAAGAGTAAATGGACAAGACCACACAGAGAATTTACGGGTGGACAGTAATTAAGATTGAAAGGATTGCATGACTGACGTTTACTGGTTTTATAGATGGTCGCATTTTATGTTATACTAGCAATCCGCTCTCGCTTCGCTTCGGTTTTAGTCGTTTTACCCGCGCAGTTCCCGTTCCCGTGGGAATACCGGGATAAAATATAGCCTAATTTACGCCCTAATATTATAGCTTTCCATTGGTGAAAGAATTTTTGAAATCGGTCTAGCCGTTTTGAAGATTACCCGGAACAAACAGACAAACAGACAGACAAAAATTTTTTAATCTGTATTTTAGGCATAGGTGTCGTTCAAATAACCGTGTGAGCATGAAAAAAGCCTATTATTTTGACATTACAAACAGACACTCCAATTTTATTTATTGGTATAGATATGCTTATCTTATTTTAGATCCGATTATTATAAATCATTTTGCATGAACAAATAATTGGTAAGATGAGAAGTGTGGAATTATTAAATTCATCTCAGCTCATATACGTCCCACTGTTGGGCTCGAGCCTCCTCCGCAACGGAAAGAAAACTGACCTTACTATACCATACTGGTTAAATAGGTTGGTATAAGTTTTGTTTCGAATTTTCTTTCTCTTGCATAGATGCCACATGCGTATTATATCCCTTAGTCATTTTTTACGACATCCACGGGTAAGATGAATTGTGAGGGACGGAATTCACGGGAGTGGTGAATTGTACTCTTATTCCGCCACCACACAGAAATTATTAAATAATTTTTTTTATTGCAAACGGTGGCAAACTATCAAACAGTACACCTGATGGTAAGTGTTGCTGCCGCTCATGGACCTTTACAAGGCCGCTGCCTACCGCGAAGAAAGTGAAAGGAGGGTGAATGCGTGCATTGAGGCTCGGTGATACCAAGGGCACCACCAAAACCCTCCACACGCAAACACCTTCAGAAAGTTGGGCTTCCGGCTCTCTCGCTCACCGAACGAAGCGCAGTAACAAATCGCTACTACTCAGACGTTGATTTTCTGCCAGAGTGGTACTGCCCCGGACGGACCGACCCGCGGCTGTAGATAGATAACTATCGACAGTGTGGTCCTACCACTCTTAGAACATACATATAGTTTATATACATACATATATTTTATATAAATTACATTCACAGAAATTACTTATTAAATATTTCAATTTTTAAAGTATACGGTTCTATTGATATATAGACAGAAACTAGACTTTTGTCTAGATTTGACTAACAGACTTGAATACGGCAAATTTGCACAGATGGCGTAGTGGTAGATATATTGACCTAGCATGGCAGCGGTGGGTGCATGGCACGGCAGCATGGGTTCAAATTCCACGCAGAAAAACACTTTGTGCGATCCACAAATTGTTGTTCTGAGTCTGGATGTAATTTGCATCCGTTAATTATGTTTGTAAAGTCCTCCGCAATACAAGGATTATTTCCTTAGTGCAGGTTGTTGTCTTTTTATAAAAATTCCACAATATCATTTCACAGTCGGTATATAGGAGATAAGAGCCCAGCAGTGGCACGTAATGCAGGGGGCGCTGAAATGAGACCGAGATTATAGATGGACATTTATCTTGATATACTATTCCTATTCCTCTTATTTGATTAAGCATATTTTAATTATGCTTTTCTTTAGCATTGATTTTATGAAAAACTAGCTGATCCGGCGAATTTTTTTCCTAAACATATTTTCTAAATTTCCGAAAAGTCAGTCAGTCAGTTAGTCTCTGGAAGAACCATTACAGCTTTGTCCGGAAAGATTCGATCGTCTTGGTTGCGGCATTGTTAATGATGATTCAAAGAGAATACAAATTACTGATTATTGATATCTGACAAAATTATGATTATCATATTTTCAACCATACCTAACTATAGACAAAATTACGTTTAGCTGTCATTTGCGTTTTGTTATTACATATAAAATACGTTTTTGTTATACTACGTTTCTTTGACATTTTATCGAACGGGAAACGGGAACGCGATCGGACGGGATAAAAAGTATCCTATGTCCGTCTCCTGGTTCTAAACTACCTGCCCACTAATTTTCAGCCAAATCGGTACAGCCATTCTTAAGTTATAAATAATGTAACTAATACGACTTTCTTTTATATATAGGTATAGATTTAAAGATTGACACTTTACTGCAGAATAAAAATATAATTTACAACCCCTTTTTTATCGTGTTCCTGGATGTCTTAAAAGACGACTGAGAGTAATGATATGTATTTAACATCAATATCTAGATGAAACGCAAAATAAAATCCTATAATAACTCACCTGACCAGCGTGGAATAGTAGGTAAACTTCGCTCTTATCGTAGTAGAAGCTCAAACCAAATAATGGGATGTGTATGAACTCAAATAATAGCTGCTACCACCTGATATATTTAATTTGCCTCAATTATAAAGTTTTTATAAATTCTCCCCATGTTTACGCATATAAATTTATTCTAATTTCCTTTAATAAATAATAAATAGTTCACCATTTTGTTTCAATAGTAACGAATTGCATATACCCTCATGATGTTATCGCGATGGACGGCGTTGCGTGATGCGAACGTTTTGTAGACGGATAAGATTAAGGATCGGACACTAAATGCGGAAGCGGCTAATGAGCCGACATTTATTTTTAGAATTAAACTTGTTTATTTAGCAAGACTGGATACTTTATGTGATAAAATTATTTTGAAAAATTAACAAATGCTTTAGTATCCCTAAATAATCTCATCATTATTTTGGCTCATATACGTCCCACTGCTAGGCTCGAACCTTCTCCATAATAGGAGGGAAATTGACCTTAGGTTAATATAGGGTTTTATTTCGAGTTTTCCATGTCTTGCATAGATGTCATATGCGTAATAAATACCTTAGTGGTCTTTTACGACGCCCACGGATATGAGAGGGGGTGGTGAGTTGTATTCTTACTCCGTCACCACACGGAAACTCTTGTATATACATATGTCATCTTTCACGACATAAATGTTCAAGATAAAAAATGGTAAAATGCAATCTTACTCCGTCACCACACGGTAAATGAACGAGTTTTTTTCATCATTGATGCAGCTAATTAAGATATATTCTTGTAATGGTTATTTAAATAATATCAGGGATCCATTCTTCAATATTGTGGTAGAAAATTAGGTAAGATATTATGCTGGTCAATATGTCATAATTAATTTATTCTCGAGACCCCTATAGGAGAACAATATGTATTACATTTTTATTAATTGTAATTTATTAACAATAAAAATGAATAAGGGTAGTAAGTTTATTTAAGATGTAGTAGTAGAAACGAGATAAAAGTAAAAATTAAAACCCAACTACGACAAAAATCGAGTTATCGCCTAAATACAGATGAAGTCACGAGCAAATTTTAATAATAGATATATTTTTTAAATGTACAAGTAACATCCTTTCCAATGATACGAAACACGACATATTTGTCTCAAATTTATTTTTTAACACCGTACTTTAATCCCCTTGTTTTTTTTTAATGGGTGGGCTATGATAAGCGCACGTGCGGTCTATTCCGTCCGGGGCGACGGAAGGACGGCGCGCGGATCCATAGCCCACCCGTGCCCACGTCGTCTTCGTCGTTGAGCCGACCACCGGAGCAGGGTGACTTGTCGTCAGTGGTTGGCCCGACGGAATACCCTCACCTCTCGACGTCCCTGACCTGAGACATCGGTCGCCACCGCGCGGTCAGCCTCTCCGCGGGTGAAATACGAAACAACAATAAATGTGGTGTGAGGTAGCCATAAAGGGTTTATATATAAATAACTAGCAACCCGCCCTCGCTTCGCTTCAGTTTCAGTTGCCTTACTCGCGTAGTTCCCGTTCCCGTGGATATACTGGGATAAAAGCCTATGTTATTCAGGGATACTGTAACATTCTAATGGTGAAAGAATTATCGAAATCCGTCTAGGAGTTTTTGAGTCTATTCATAAGGAATGTTTCCTCTTTAATGTGGATTACACGCTTTTTTTTTTTTGGATGGGCTACGGTCGGTGCACTCCTCGTTTAAAAAATTACTGAAACGCGTGTCTATTTATTTTTACTAAAGAGTATTTTTGGAGAATTTGAAGAAAATCGATGTAGATTTTTTTTCTTCCTATACCTTACTATCATGCTGGTTGGTATAGGGTTTTATTTCGAGTTTTCTTTCTCTTGTATAGATGTTATCTGCATATTGTAATCCCTTAGTCGTCTTTTACGACACCCACGGGCAAGATGGAGGGTGGTGAATTGTATTTTTACTCCGTCACCACACGGAACAAGTAGCAGCAGTAGTAATAATACAAACTATATTTTTTTTGGTTCAATTGTTCGATTCCACCTGACCCTTTGTCGAACTTTATTAAATTTCATCTGGATATTTTCAACTGATGACAAGATTTTAATATTCGCCGTTGACCTATTTCATTTGCATGATAGCTTTTGTAATTTAATTGTAAAAAAGGTATGCGGGTGCTTCGAAATATGACAGAGGGAAAACTATTCATGATTTTTATTTATGTTATTTTATTCTTAATTGCAAAAAGTTGGGCGTCCTAAACAGAGCCAGGCGGTACTTCACACCGAGACAGCGCCTTGTACTATACAAGGCGCAAGTTCGTCCTCATGTGGAGTACTGCTCACATCTCTGGGTACGCGCGCCCAAATATCAGCTAAACCCACTTGACTCCCTCCAAAGGCGTGCTGTTCGAATCGTCGGGGATCCCAATCTCACGGACGGATTGGAGTCGCTGGAGCGGCGGAGAGACTTTGGTTCACTCTGTGTACTCTACCGACTCTTTCACGGGGAGTGCTCCGAGGAACTGTTTGACTTGGTACCACCGTCACCGTTTTACCAACGTACCACTCGACACCGCAGCAAGGTTCATCCATTTCACCTGGAAACGATATGGTCTTCAACTGTACGTTTCCAGCGATTATTTCTCCCACGTACGTGCAGGCTCTGGAATGAACTACCTGCTGCTGTTTCCCGAGCGCTATGACATGTCCTTCTTTAAACGAGGTTTAAGAAGAGCATTTACTTCACGGTAGGCAACGGCCTGGCTGTACCCTGGTACTGCAAAGGTCCATGTGCAGCAGTTTCACTTACCATCAGGTGTGCTGCCTGCTCATTTGTCACCATCGGCAATAAAAAAAAAACGGTGGAAACCGAGCAAACAGTACACCTGATGGTAAGTATTGCTGCCGCTCATGAACCTTTGTTAGGCCGCTGTCTGTCATACAGAACGTGAAGGGAGTGTGAATGCGTGAAATGAGGTTCGGTGAAACTAAAGGCATCACCAAAACCCACCACACGCAAATACCTTCAGAAAGTTAGGTTTTCAACTCTCCCGCTCACCGAATGAAGCGCAATAATAAATTACTAGTATTTAGAAGTCGATTTTCTGCTCATTGTGGTACCAACCCCGATGGAAAAAACCGGGACAGTGGACAGACAACTGTCAACAGTGTGGTCCTACCACTAAAAGTATAAGTAATTATGATTGATATACACAAATACTAATAATACGCCCTCGCTTCGCTTCGATTTCAATTGCCTTATCCGCGTAGTTGCCGTTCCCGTGGGAATACCGGGATAAAATATATAAATTTTTGAAATCGGTTCGGCGGTTTAAGCGTGAAAGCGTAACAAACAAACAAACTTATTTTCGCATTAATAATATTAGTAAGAATTAGGTGTGTGTATATAATACTAGTTGAGCTAACAGCTTTGCTTGCATCATCATCTTCATGGCTACGTCCCACAGCTGGGCTCCTCACAAGACAGGGAGTGTGAATTAAATTCTTACTTGGTCACCAAACGGAAATCCATCATAATACGTTTGAATGATTGAAACGATATTTAATATATGTGAAACCACACGACATCTAGTGTTGGTTCAACCGTAATAATTGAATTATTAGATTATCAGGCCACATAAATTAGTGAAAGCATGAACAAACATGGACCATGCAAATCCTGGCGGCTCCAATAGCGTTAGCGTAATGATATTGTTTTAGTACACAATGCTTTGGATTACCTAAAATTAGGAGCACGAATTAGTTCGCGTGTATAATTTAGAAAACTGCTGTATATTTGACACTGTATCCTCTCTTGTAGGGTTGGGTTGAGAATATAATGTGTCATCATTATTAACCTTCTCTGGGTGTCGTAAAAACTGCCAGAATAGTCTGCCAGAATAGCCTATGGTGGTATGGAATTTTGGCATAAATAAATATTGGTAATCATAATGGTTATCAACATGCCACAGAGTGTAGTGATAATGTTATTTGGGTTGAAAAAGTAATTAATTAATTAAAATTCCACATTTTTATTTATTATTATCATTCATCATCGTCATTATCATCTCGGCACATATAATACGTCCCACTGCTGGGCTCGAGCCTCCTCCGCAATAGGAGGGAAATTGAGTGTGCTATATTATACATGTCAGACAAGTTGATATATTGAAAATTGATTAATTATCATTCATAATCATTCATAATCAACTCCATCTGGTTCCATTTGGGTCAACGATTACATTCCCAAGGAGGGTTGTCGTCAGGCCGGCGGCCGGTCATAAAAGTCATTGCCGAAACTTTTTGCAATATGTCAAAATAGATGACATATTGCGTGGACCCCAAGTAATTGGGATAAGAGCAGGATGATGACGATGATGATCATTCATAATCATTATTATAAATCATCATAATATAAATCTCAAAATTATAATAATAATTATGAATGTGAAATTCATAAAAAAAATGATATTGGTAATCTAAAAATTAAATAATAAATATAATTCTGAAATTCACACTAAAAATTGTATACTAAGTATTCAATTTTTAATTTGAAGAGTGTAAGTTTAAGAGCGCTAACGTTCCCGTATTTTAATATTGCGGAGTAATCTCACTGCTGTGGTCTGAAGAACCTGGGTATGAATCCTGGATCACGTAAATGATGATTGCACAGATGGCGTAGTGGTTAAAATACCGACCTACTGGGCCAGTGTCACGAGTTTGAATCATACGCAGTACAACAATTTGTGCGAGCCACAAATTGTTGTTCTGAGCCTGGATGTAATTTGTGTCTGCTAATTTAATTATATGCTTTTCTTTTCGGGTGGATTACGATCAGCGCACATGTTGTCTGCTACGTCCGGGGTTGTCATCCAGTTGGATCACCCTAAGTCAGTTTTTACGACTCCCGCCGAAGAGAAATAGCGACATATAATATTCTCAACCATGTTTTACATAATAACTTTATGTTAAATGTCATTAAAAGAAATAAGAATTTGAATGCCACATCCCGCGGTATCGTGTTTGCTGTTCTCTCCAAGCCAAAAGTTTAATATATTTTAATTTAAAACGTTTGAAAATGTCACACATCCTCTGTAAGCTAATTGGATGAGTTAATTAATAATTTGAAGGCAAAGGAAGCGCATCCGTGGTGAGGAAGTGGGGAAGGATGCAGGAGGGGGGAACAATAGTGACGTGCGGACCGAATATAGTTTGATCTCTCACCTCGGGCTCGTCAGAACAGATGTATATGGCTTTTGTTGTTATAATTTTAAGGTGTCTTAGATTTGTATTTTTCCTTGTTTATAGTTTTAAAACTTTTATCTCTAAAGGATTAACTACGGTTGTTATTTCATATATTTATCCTTTAGCTTTTCGAACTATTGAGGATAAAGTACCTATCGGCGTTGGTGGTCAAATCAAATGGCGAAGAAAAGGGAATACGGTGGGCTGTGAGGCAAGCGCCGCCCTTTCGACACCCGAGACGGAAGGGATGATCCAGACTATAGCCCGCCCAAAAAAAAGGAAATGCTATATAGCTTATTCGTGATAGTTTGGAATGAAGAGAGCTCAGCTCTTTTTCTTGCAAACTTGAGAAGGTTGTCGCGATGAGCTTCGCCCCGCCAGGCAACTATCTCGCTGAGCAAGACTACACCATCCCCTGCCCGCGTCTCACCGGTAAAGTCTGGCGAGCATCTCAGCCTCCAAGTACCACGGAGCGCTCCCGGCTCAAGCTTTTTCTCTTTGAAACTTTTCGTCACACAAGAAGGCTGTTGATTATAATTTCAAAGCCCTACTTATAAAAAGTCTATTTTGAAAAAGATATATTTTGATAAACGATGCGCATTATAATCAACTAGTTTCTATCCGCGGTTACGCCTCTTTAAAAAGTAACTTTCCCAAAGATGAAATATTATTTCAAGACATTTACCGGAATAAAAAGTATTATGTGTATTATGTGTGTTATATGTTTATTAAGGGTATCTGCTATTTATATACCAAATTTTATCAAAATTGGTTCAGTCGTTAGGGACGTTAAGCGATAACAACCATACATCAGCTACCTCCATGCCAAATTTTATTAAAATTTGTCCAGCCGTTAAAGACGTTGAGCGGTAAAAACCATACATATAGTCACAAATTTTCCCGTTTATAATAGAGTCATTTGTTATCCAAGATATATATATTAATAATTTTCATATTATCGTCAGTCAACACACATATGGGATCCCATCTACCCTATTATTATATGATGGCAAATAGCAACGCGATATAATATTATTTAATAACAAGTGTTCCGGTTCCTCATTTATGAGCGACAGCCAATTTATTAAGGACCCCTCATACGCTTCACCTTGTCCTACTAACAAACACGTGCTTCCTATTCAATATACGCTCCTGTTAAAATTACAAAGAAATTAGTTTACATTAGAAATATATAAATATTTACTCTGCTTGTGGTGACGGAGTAAGAATACAATTCACCACCCCCACTCTTGTCCGTGGGTGACGTAAAAGACGACTAAGGGATATAATATGCATGAAACGTCTATGAAAGAGAAAGAAAACTCGGCATAAAACTCTATACCAGCACGTCTGACCAGCGCTGTATAGTAGGTCGATTTCATTCCTACTGTGGAAGAGGCTTGAGCCCAACAGTGGGAAATACATATATGAGCTGCGATAATGAAGATGATTTAATATCCTCACCATATAGAATAAATGAAATAAGATTAAATAAAAAATATATTAAAGTAATGTCTGATAATTACGCGAGCCAAAATTGAAATAAATTATTATTACGGATTGAATTTGTATTTAATTTTTATTTTCTCAATATTTCGAAGCCTTTTAAGCATTCATTATCATACCGCGTGAGGAAAGACCGACGTCCTCCCCAAGGGGGGGATGTCGGTCGACGAGAGGGTACCCCAAATACCCCCTTATTCCGTCGGGCCGACCACTAATGACAAGTAACCCTGCTCCGGTGGTCGGCCCAACGACGAAGGCGACGTGGTGTTCGGGTGGGTTGCGGTTGTGCGTGCTTACGCCCCTCTGTCGCCCCGAACGGAGTGGTGCGAGGAGTGCACCGACCGCAGCCCACCCCAAAAAAAATAAAAAAAGCATTCATTATCATCGAAGAACTACAGTGTTTCAGGTCCAAGAAATCAATATTGTTACAGAAGGTTTTATAAACCCGCAGAACTATTATTATCCCCGATATATGGTCATCACAATATGTCTTCCATCCTATATTCTGCAAAAAATATTGGAAATGAAATTCGGTAATACTAAAGTAAAGACCCAAAAAACCCACCACATACAGACACCCTCAGTAAGTTAGGCCTCTGGCTCTGCAATAACAAATTGCTATTACTCAGATGTTGATTTTCTGCAAGAGTGTGGTACTACCCCAAATGGACAGGCTCGTGGCGGTAGACGGACGATGTGTACAGTCTGCTCCCACTACATTAGTTATTAAATTTTGACCCACAACGTCATAATAGTAAGATTTACAAAAATAAATTGCAGTTTATCAAAAGTTACACAACTAGGTATAACATAATAAAATCGACCTAATTCCCACTCAAACGAACTTGCGTATGTACTTACGTATGTTGGATACTATTTTTAATATATTATTATTTATAATGTTTCCCTGAATAAACACCGACTAAAGCAAGTGTTTAGTTTATTAAAAATAATATTATTTCGTTACAGAGTCGGTTCCGGTATTAAAAAAGAAATAAAAATAAAATTGGCATGAATCCAACTGCCGATTTTGAAATGGATGACAGAAAATGGTGTGTAGATATGAAAGTGTATTAAGTTTGTGAACGATCAATGTTTATTTCTATTGTTTTTAGTGATAAAGTGTTAGTGAAAGTGATGTTAAGTGATAAACATGGCGAGGGATATGAATTTTTGTATTTTGATAGCAGTAATTGTGCTACAGACTATGATAAGAACGAGTTTGGAAATTATAGATTCACGTAAGTAGAAATTATAAATTTTAACAAATTAAAAAAAAATAAACGGCGTTTGTCTTTATTTGTCGGTCAGATATTGCATGATTTTTAACAGATTTGCGACAATGTAATTCAAAATTACGTCAAATTGAATATTGTATGCAAAATGACTTAAAATCCTTGATATTTGATCGTGAACAGAGAAATTTTCCTGTAATCAATACAGTCACACGCTCAATAAATCATTTAAATGTTGAGGTATGCACTAAAACAATTATATAAAAAAAAATAAAAATGACCTTATATTCTCGCAAATTAGCGAGATGTTCATAGAACATTCCATAACTATTTGACCCTAATTCTCTGGAAAACGATTTACTCCACAAAATCCTATCTTTTTTCTCTCTAGTGTTTTAATGTGTTTTGAGTGCCTAAATACTTTTATAATAATTAATGGAGCGGAAAAATAGTTTATTTTTGAATTTGAAACTGAAAAAACTTACATATTAAAAGATAATAATAGTTTATCTGTTAATATATAAACAAATATACTAATATCTTTCCGTGAGATGACGGAGTAAGAATATAATTTACCACCCCCACTCACTAGGTATCTTATCCATGGGTATAGTAAAAATATGTATTACATCAAGACAAGAAAAACTTGAAATGAAATCCTATGCCAATACATTTGATTAGCGTGATGTGGTAAGTCAAATCTCCTTCGAAAATGGTTAGGCTTGGCTAACAGTGGAACAGGCTGAGAAGAAATGATGAAAAATGAAAATATAAATTATATCCCTCAGTCGTCTCTTACGACACCCACGCCTACGATAGGGGGCGGTGAATTGTATTTTTACCCCGGTACCACACGAAAAAACGTTAGTAACATATTAAATATGGCAATTAAATATGAAAATTAAGGAATGAAAATAATCAAGCCAGGATTAATGAATAATAATCCGCTGTGAAAACCTTTTAATCCTGCTTTTAAAATTAATTTGTCATTAATTAATTAATGATGAAGTAATTCGATAATTCTCTATTATACAAGTTCTAAAATGTGTATTATATTTAACTAATAAATTAATAAATATATGTGTTGTACGCTACCATTGTTTGAAACGTGATTCAACTATTCGATCTATAATTACACTTCCTGGGGAAATGCTTTCGCTGACGGATTCCTAACGACTGGGCTACAGTGTGAGAAATTGTTTTAACGGCCTTTTATCCGCTGAAAGCTTAGGTTTGATATCAAAATATTTAATAAATATTAATGTTCATGGTGAAATGGTTTGATCTTCATCTTGGTTTCTTTATTTAAATTACTATTATCCAGCTGAAAAGTTTGTCGTATAGTGACGGAGTAAGTAAACAAATCACCACCTACTTTCTTGGCCGTGGGTGTCATAAAAGATAACTAAAGTATATAGACAAAACAGTTATGCGAAGGTATCATGATGCGATATGTCTTGTGGAGAACGCGCGAGGCCAACAGAGGGACGTATTAAAATTGAGATCATGGAGCTGAAGGTTTTGTTTATTTGAACACAAAACCCCAAAAGCTACTTTTTAGGTTCCATAAATCTAATGGCCAGTGATGACTTACGCCACTGGAAACGCAGTCCCTAAATGTGGGGCTCATAATCAAACTCAAAGTTGTTCAACGTGCTATGAAGCAGGCTACGCTCGTGATTTTTTTATTAGATAGAATCCAAAGTACGGCAATCCGTAGAAAAAGCGGATGTAACCGATATAGTACGAAGAATTAGCATGCTAAAGTGGCAGACCACTTCGCTCGACAAACTGACAACCACTGGGCAATAAAGGTTCTCGAGTAGCGACCATGTATCGAACGATGCAATGTAGGATGACCTAAGATCTCTCATTAGATGGACTGACGCCATGTGAATGTCACTAGACGTCTATAGATGCAGATGGCACAGGATCGCACTTTATGGTGAATTATCAAGGAGGTCTACGTCTAGTTCTGAACGGCGATAGTCTGAATGATGAGCGAAGAAATCTGATTATATAATGCAGTGACATATAAGATCGAAGCTGTGACTTAAAATATTATGAAATTCGATTAAAAACTATATTAATAACGTTCGTCAAGTGTTCTGCACCGTTATTGTTATCAAAACAACTGCTGACATAACAAAAAAATATCATATTAACCTAGGACGTAAGATATCTTGTACAACAGATGTTATGTCAAAAACAGTAACATGACTCATCCAATAATACTTCACTGAGATCTTTCTATGATTAACCAAATCCCACGGCCTTAAAAAAATAAACATAACGTTTTGAATATGCCAAGGAAATTATGATTTACTTACAACGTAAATAACTAATTCAATGTACAACAAAAATATCACGTTTGCATCATAGAGTTTAAAAATACATATACTATATAAATATCCTTGGAAAATTTCAACGAATGATTGCCACAAATATTTACTTTCATTCGCTAATATGTTTGATCTTTAAAAGATTGAACAAATACAACTGATCTGACTGAAAATATTTGAAATTAAAGCTTCAACACTCACTGTAATGTAACATAATAATTGTCATGCCCTTGTGTTAACTGAACTGGTAATGGATAGGCTACATCGCTCGACGAACCGATAACTGCTGGGGAAGAAAGGTTCTCAAGTTGCGACCACGTATCGGACGACTGCATATTATAATCCCTTCATTATTTCAGTACATATATCTCCCACTGTAGGACTCGAACCTCCTCCATAATAGGAGGGAAATTGACCCTACTATATCATGCTGGTCGGACAGATTGGTATAGGGTTTTACTTCGAGATTTCCTTTTCTCGCTTAGATATTACTTGCTGATCCAACATAGTTCTGTTCAAATAAAATAAAAGGAATTCTCCTTGAAATCGACAGCAGCGTCACCTACGAGGTTCAATTGTTAATCTAAACCATTCTCGAATCCCCTTGAACACACATCAAAATTTCATCAAGATTCGTCCAGCCGTTTAGAAGGAGTTAAAGATAAAGATATGCATATTATATATCCTTTAGTCGTCTTTTACAATATCCACGGTCAAGATAGGGAATGGTGAATTGTATTCTTACTCCGTCATCACACGAAGAGTTTCTAATAGATTAAGACTAGAAGATGTAAACACACATTGAACTTTTCATCTATTTGAGTATATATATAAAGTCGACCTGATTCTCTTTGTTTTGGCCGATGTCCAACAAACGGCTATATGTCGTTGCACCAACGATTTTGTCATACAACCGGCTGTCAATGACCGATATAAAGTTTGAAAGAATATTGTGTATTGTACGAACTCTATTTCAGTTGATCGTTTTGATTTTATCTTACAGCAATATTGCAAATCCGTGGGGTGACGAAGTAAAAATACAATTCACCACCCCCTTTCTGGCTCGTGGGTTGTCATAAAAGATGACTAATGGATTAATTATGCATACAACATCGTCTTTTGCATAGAAGGAAATTTCGAAATAAAACCCTGTACCAACTCGTCTGACCAGCGTGGTATAGTAGGTCAATTTCCCTCCCATTGTGAAGGAGGCTCGAGCCCAGCGGTGGGACGTATATGAACTGCAATGATGATAATAAAATATCTTTTGCGACTTATCTACGCAATTAGTTTAGTCTGGTCAACAAGCTAAAGAAAGTGTTATTTCTTGATACTGCGAATTAAACTGCGTGCGATGACTTTTTGAACTCGTTATGACGTTGAGAAAAATGAGTGTCAATTCCAAACCCGCACATAATTGGGAAAAGTTGTAAACAATTAAGATGCAAAAAGGGGTGTCTGCGATTTTGGAAATAACTGAAAAATATTAGTATTGGACGAATTTTAAATAAAAATTACTAAACAAAAACATTTCGGCTCATATATGTCCTATACGTATATTATATCCCTCAGTCATCTCTTACGATACCCATTGATAAGACAAGAAGCTGTGTATGGTATTTTTACCCCTTCACCACACGAAAAATGGAAAGATGAAACATTTCATTTATTAATTAAAAATCTGCCAAGTACCAGTAAATAATCTAATTGATTATAATATGTATTACTTGTGAGGTACATTGTGTTTTCATGTAATTGCCAAGTCAAACATAAAAGACCTTTAATATTGATATGGTCACTATAAGAAGTTGTTAGGTTAGCTAATTGCATAATAACTTAAGACAGAATGTCTCTGAAGCAGGGATTGAATGAGTTAACCGTCTTGGTATAACATGGATCTCACAACTTTTTATGGTAGAACTCAGTTACAAGGTTTGGTTTTTTTAACAAATTTTGTTTTTGAAGGTATCTGTTTTTGTTTTATTTTTTTTTATTGCCAACGGTGGCAAACGAGCAAGCAGCACACCTGATGGTAAGTGAAACTGCTGCACATGGACCTTTGCAATACCAGGAGCACAGCTAGGCCGCTGCCTACCGTGAAGGAAATACTCTTCTTAAACCTCGTTTAAAGAAGGACATGTCATAGCGCTCGGGAAACACAGCAGCAGGTAGTTCATTCCAGAGCTTGCACGTACGTGGGAGAAATGATCGCTGGAAGCGTACAGTTGAAGACCATAACGTTTCCAGGTGAAACGGATGAACCCTGCTACGATGTCGAGTGGTACGTTGGTAGAATGGTGACGGTGGTACCAAGTCAAACAGTTCCTCGGAGCACTCCCCGTGAAAGAGTCGGTAGAGTACACAGAGTGACCCAAAGTCTCTCCGCTGCTCCAGCGATTCCAATTTGTCCGTGAGATTGGGATCCCCGACGATTCGAACAGCCCGTCTTTGCAGGGAGTCAAGTGGGTCTAGCTGATATTTGGGCGCACCTGCCCAGAGATGAGAGCAGTACTCCACATGAGGACGAACTTGTGCTTTGTATAGCACAAGACGCTGTCTCGGTGTGAAGTACCGCCTGGCTATGTTCAGGACACCCAACTTTTTGCTTGCCAATTTGGTTTTGTCCTCCAAATGACTCCCAAACTGGACTTTGCTCGATATTTTGACGCCAAGAATCCCAATACTCTCAGAAATTGGGAGAGTTACTCCTTGGAACTGTGGCGCCATGACAAACGGGTCCTTCTTTGCAGTGAACGCGCAAACTTGTGTCTTTGTGGGGTTGAACTGGACTAGGTTCCGTTCACCCCATTCCGAGGCCCGCCCCAGAGAGCGCTCGACTTCAGACACAAGTTGAACCCTTCTTTCCTGAGTACTCCGAGGGATATTCCGTTGCTCAGTGTACCGCTCATCACCCGTGCTGTCATCCGCATAGCAACGTATACTCTCGATAGAGAGCATGTCATTGTTATGCAGGATAAACAACGTCGGGGAAAGCACCGAGCCTTGTGGTACACCAGCATTAATGGTCATGGTATCGGAGCAGGAGCCATCTACGACGACTTTTATACTCCGACCATCCAAAAAGCTGGCAATCCAATTACAGAGTCCCTCGGGGATTCCGTATGATGGTAGCTTCGATAGAAGTGCCCTGTGCCAGACCCTATCGAACGCCTTTGCGATATCTAGGCTGAACGCCAGCGCCTCACCCTTGCCCTCCAAGGCCTCTGCCCAACGGTGTGTGAGGTACACAAGAAGATCACCAGCCGACCGACCATGACGAAAGCCATATTGGCGATCACTGATAAGCTGGCGATCCTCAAGGTACTGCAAAAGCTGGCGGTTTATAACCTTCTCCATTATCTTGGAGAGCAAGGATGTTATCGCAATTGGCCTGTAATTCGATGGGTTAGACCGGTCTCCCTTTTTAGGGATCGGGTGGACATGGGCTACCTTCCACGAAGACGGAACCCTATTAGTAGCGTAGGAAAGTCGGTATAGGCGCGTGAGGATGGGAGTCAATTCAGGGGCACACGTCTTTAGTACCACTGCAGGGATGCCATCCGGTCCACTCGACTTATGGACGTCTAAAAGCCGCAGCTCCCGCTTAACCGCTCGCTGCGTGATACGGAAGTGAGCTTTCACACCGTGGGATAGTAGGTGGTGTGGCAGCTTCGGCATCCAAAGTCGAGTTACAGGCAAAGAATTGACCTAGAAGATCGGCCTTCTCCTTTGCGCTGTGGGCCAGACTACCATCGTGTTTCTGCCGTGGTGGGAGATTGGGCTGGCAGAAGTTGCCTTGGGCAGCCTTGGCGAGCGACCAGAATGCACGACTCCCAGCGGGATAGCTTTGCAATCGCTCGCCAATTCTGGCAACATGTTCCGCCTTGGCTCTGGTAATAGCCTTCTTACTAGATCTAGAAGCGGCGTTAAATTTCCGCTTCACCTCTATGGCGCTCGGGTCCTGGCATTTTTGGCCCTATTCCAGGCCCGATATGCGGACTGTTTCTGGCATGCAGCCGTCCTGCAGGTTTTGTTATACCAGGGTCGGCTGCGGCCACCGACGGGTATTTTGGTGTTGGGGATGAATAATTCCATCCCCGTAATAACCGTTTCGGTAACGCAGTCCGCACAGATGCCAGGGTCCCCAGAGGCGAAGCAAAGCCGCTTCCATGGGTAGGATGCGTAAAACTCGCGGAATCCATCCCAATCTGCTGACTTATATTGCCAGACTCTGCGAGTCCCAGTCGCCTTAGAACGACTAGGCCTTACAACAGGGGCACTGCTACGAACCAAGCAGTGATCAGAAGATCCAAGAGGGGCTTCAACCACTACCTGATATCCGTGCTGGTGTGTAGTCAGCAGAAGATCCAGTAAAGGAGACTCATGGCTCTCAATATCTGGGATACGGGTGTCTGTGGCTGTGTCATCAGTTGTGAGAGACCATAGGCCGAGACCATATTGAAGAGATGTCGACCCTGGAGGTCAGTGGTTCGGGACCCCAGCCACTCTTTATGATGAGCGTTGAAGTCTTCAAGAACCACCACCTCCGCTGATGGACACTACTCCAATATTTCGTCAATCCCCCATTGGACGTTCTCAAATAATTGAATTAACCCCGGATCACTGCCATGGGACCTGTAGAGGCATGCGTAGATGCGGGTAGGGCCTCCATAGTCTACGCGTAGCCACAGGACTGACAAGTCACCATGTTCGAGGGCCCGAAGGCGGCGACAGCAGATATCACCTCGGATGAATACGCACACCCTGGCTTTTTACGACGGAAGGTATGCTCCAACTCGTAGCCGGGGTAATTTAGGTACGAAATGTCATCCGGAGCACCTATCTGCGTCTCCGTTAAAAAGAGTAAGGCAGGCCGCGCCGTCTCGAGGTGATGGTGGACGGCGTCGAGATTGCTATGTAGACCCCTGATATTGCAAAAATCCACATCAAATGTGGATAAGGGGACCGCCGTAGAAAACGTTCTCTTTTTATTTTTCTTGGTCATGAGTTATTGTTTAAGAAGAGGAGGAAGGGAGTGTGAATGTGTACAACGGAGTTCGGTGATAAAAAAAAAAATGGGTGGGGCATAGTGCATGGTCGAGGAGTGAGTTTTGTGAGAAGCTGACACGATGCACGAAAGGGCCACCGATGCCCCGTCGTGCGTAGATGCCGAGGTCGACTCCGGTTTCCCACACCGGTACGACGACTACCCAACGGGATTTTCACCGGTTGGTGGGACAGCCTCCCAGGGAGGATGAACCTGGGTTCGGGTCCCCTGCTGACCGGCAGGTGGCCGGCGGTGACCATTCCCATCGGGTCTCCCTGTACAATATGCCAGCCCCTCACGCTCAATACCCCTACCAAGACCTCACCACCGCAGGTTTCAGGCCTCACCAAAACCCGCCGCACACAAACACACCCAGAAAGTTGGGCTCCCGGCTCTCTCGCTCACCGAACGAAGTGCAGCAGCAAATTGCTACTACTCAAACGTCGATCTTCTGCGAGAGTGTGGTACTGCCCCGGACGGACCGGCCCGCGACTGTTTTACTTGATACATTCATACATTGCAAGAACAATAATTATTACAGAAAACGTATTAAAATGATTTCAATTTGTACAGGCCTTGTGGTAACTATACTATTAGTATTGTATTAAAAGAGTTTTTATTAGTTATGAGTTGTTAAAACAACAAAATTTTAGGAAATTTAAAATAATGTTATGTAAGTCTACAAGTTTTGGCGTAATTTTTCTGTTAATTATGTGTCCGAAATCTCATACGATAGAAGGATTTATTTTCTATTGTATAAGTCTCAAAATTTGATTCATCATTCGTCATCATCATTTCAGCTTATCGCCGTCCACTGCTGGACGTAGGCCTCCCTTATGTTACGCCACAGAGTGCGGTCCTGTGCTGCCTGCATCCAACATCGCCTAGCAACTTTCACCAGGTCGTTGGTCCACCTAATGGGGGGGCATCCTATACTGCGTCGTCTGATTAGTGGTCGCCACTCGAGAACCTTTCTTCCCCAGCGGTTGTCGGTTCACTTCACTTCAGCGTGCTAATTCTTCGTGCTATGTTGGTTACACCCGTTCTTCTGCGGATTTCCGTATTTCGGATTCTATCTCGCAGAGAAATCCCGAGCATAGCCCTCTGAGTGACTTTGAGCCAAAATTTGGTTAACAACTGATAAACTTTGTGCGATCCACAACTATTAATCTGAGTCTGGACGTAATTTGTGTCCATTAAATGTATTTTTGTCGAGTCCTACACAATAAAAGGATTTAATTTCCAGTGTGGGGTGTAGTTTAATAAAAAAATAAACATCCATTACTAATGAACATGGCTAACTGACTATAATCCACACAAAGCTAAATATACTAATAAAAGAAATCTCTTAATACCGAGACAGTTGGAATTGACCACAGTTGTCCTAACGCTGTATTTTACAGACGTGGATTATGGTTCGCCTGGACCACAGTATAAATAATATGAGCCGTAGGTTAACTATAAATAAGCTTCAATAGTATGAGCTTGAGCTCCTTCCGTGTGCTCTCTTGGCCGTGGTTGTCGTCAAAGACGACTAAGGGATTAACTATACCAATAAATAAAATTGGAGTGTCTGTTTGTAATGTCAAAATAATAGGCTTTTTTCATGCTCATACGGTTATTTGCACGACACCTATGCCTAAAATAGCAATTAAAAAATTTTTGTCTGTCTGTCTGTTTGTTCCGGGTAATCTTCAAAACGGCTGGACCGATTTCAAAAATTCTTTCATCAATAGAAAGCTATAATATCAGGGCGTAAATTAGGCTATATTTTATCCCGGTATTCCCACGGGAACGGGAACTACGCGGGTAAAACGACTATAACCTGTAACCGAAGCGAAGCGAGGGCGGGTTGCTAGTAATATATACGTAGATAAAATTTATCCAGTGCGCCAGCCATGAGCATGTCGGTGACGCGAACCCATAAGAATTTCTCTACCAAAAAGGTACCCTACGCGGATAAAGACTTTTCACCTTAAAAAATGATTAAATCTCAGGACCAGTTCCCACAAACTCACACATTATCATAATTTACATACGTGGTACTACTAGGCTGGAGCCTTTTCTACAATAGAGGAAAAATTGATTTAGCGTTTTTAGCATATACCATGCTGGTCAGACGGGTTGGTAGAGGATTTTATTTCGAGTTTTCCTTCTCTTTAATATTTTTTTTTTCGAAATGTTTCTTATCGAATCTACTCGGCTTGTGGTCGCATTTTGGTTCGGTGATACATTGTTAGATTAATTTCAAACGAAATTTAAAATTGACAGTATCTAATGTATAGCCTTCTGTATGGTGACGGAGTAAAAGTACAATTCACCACTCCTTAGCTTGCTCGTGGGTGTCGTAAAAGATGATTAAGGGATATAATACGCATATAACATCTATGCATGAGAAGGAGAACTCGAAATAAAACCATATACCAATCTGTCTGACCAGAGTGGTATAGTAGGGTCAAATTTCCTCCTTTTGTGGAGGAGGCTCGAGTCCAACACTGGGACATAAATGAGCTGAAATCAACGTACAACTTTATGGATTATACATAATAAATGATTTGATTTGGCATATCCGATGGAATAGAATATAGTCCTCGCCATCAATTACTTGTCAGTGCGGCTTAGGGGTTTTGTTAGGTGGGCACTTTAATACCAGCGGAATGTTAGATCGTTGTCTATCATAAGATAGCAGTAGCTACTATTTCATTCACGAAATGAAAGGCTAAAGTAGTGTAAGGTTTAAAGTAGTAAATTACTACTATTGAAGTTTTTAACAATTAGGTAATGATTTTCAGAATGATAATTAGATTAGACAAACACATTCATCATCATTATTTCAAATCATACGCGTTCCTCGACGTGCTCGAGCCCCCTCCACAATAGGAGGGAAATTGACCTACTATACCACGCTGGTGAAACGTGTTCATATAGGGTTTCATTTCAAGTATTCCTTCTCTTGTATAGATGTTACATGCATATTTAATCCCTAGGCGCCCTTTGCGACACCCACGGGTAAGATAAGGGATGGTGAATTGTATTCTTACTATATCACCACACGGAACCACTGATGTAATTATTTTATTATAATAATGTTTATTTATTTATTTTAGTATATTTAGCCGTTAGTATATTTTGAATGGACTTCAAAAAAGGAGGAGGTTTCTCAAATCGACCGTATATATGCTTTTTCATGTTTGTTCGCTGATAACTTCGTCGTTTATGAACCGACTTTGATGATTATTTTTTTGTTAGAAAGAGTATACTTCTCAAATAGTCCCATGAAAATTTTATCGAAATTGGACAAGCGGTTTTTGAAAAATCAACTAACATCTTAAAATTCATCTAAATTGTCTACATTATTGAAGGCGGTTTCTTTTTTTTGCAAAAAATATTTATAAATAGAGATAAATTTAATGGCAAGATTGATTATATAATACACAATCTTGCCATTAAATTTATCTCTATTTATGATATTGCCGTATTGTTATTCACTAGACTGTGGCCTAACTTCACTATATCTTGAGCATTAAAATAGTTTATTGACACTTAGTAGCATTTATTGCGCTACTGAATTCGAATAACGTTTTGAATCGGTATAATAGATTTTTTTATATCGATTAGAGATTATTGCTCTATGTCTGATTAAAAGTACTAGCAAATATAAACTATTATTTTAAAAAGCAATATTAGCATGATCGAGCTTAATTCGGTAGTTTTATTTTTTACCGACTTCAAAAAGGAGGAGGTTCTCAATTCGTCTGTATTTTGTTTTTTTTTATGTTTGTTATCTCAGAACTTTCGATTGGGTAAACCGATTTTGATCATTCTTTTTTTGTTTGAAAGCTGATGCTTCCTGTGTGGTCCCATTTTAATTTCATCTAGTTTCGACAATGGCATCCATGGGAAAACCACATAAGTCTTTAATTTGCATTAAGTATGTGCGCGATAAATGGACGAAAACTCAATAACAACGCCAATCGAAGCCGATGATTCTTTTTTAACCGACTTCAAAAAAGGAGAAGGTTGAGAACCTTCTCTTTTTTAAAGTAAATTCGACTTTAATTATTTTTTTTTTATGTTCGTTACCTCAGATCTTTCGACTGCGTGAACCGATTTTGATGATTCTTTTTTATTTATTTGAAAGCTGGTGCTTTTCGTGTGGTTCCGTTTCAATTTAGTCCAGTTTTGAACGTGGTATCCATGAGAAAACTATTTAAGTCTTAAATTTGCATAAAGTATATAGTACACATGGACGAAAACTCAATATAACACCAACCAATTTCGATGATTCTTTTTATTGGATAGGATGTACTTCAATGGTAGTTTGATTAGGTTCTGATTATAGGATTCATGCTAAAGTAACGGTACTCTTCAATTCTTAGGAGCAAATTATCGACATTCGGCTGAATCTCTTATAGTATCCGGATATTTGAGTCACCTACCGTAATGCTGAACGGCACTGTCTCAAACGAGCAGCACTATTAGTAGGTTGACTCATAGGTAGAAAAAAAATGTGCACTTCACATTCACTAAAAATCAAACAATAAAAATAATTTTTAACAAAAAAAAACCGACTTTAAACACAAAACAATTCCCAAATTAATATGCACTAAAAAGCAAAAAAATAATTCTTGTACAATGTAGTTGCCCGTCCAACCTTACAACAACTTGATGAAAAAAAAAAATAGAGTACTTAAAAGTCAATCAAATTATTACGACAATATAATGTAGTTACAATTATTATTATTTTTGGAATCGGTGTCAGTCAACAAAACTAGGACACCGACAAACATACCGACATAGACATAGACACCAGAAAAAACTTTGTACCCCTTTTTACGAAAATTACGTGGATGGACATGTATGAAATTTGGCACAGTGGAAGTATATAATGAGGAGAAGTGCATAAAATTTAAATTTCATATAATAATGGATTAGAAATACATTAAATTCATTAAAAAAGGCATTACGCACACTACAACGCAATCGCTACACACACACGCACACATGCGCGCGCTTATACACTTTTGTTTACGGTTAAAATCTCTGCTCAAACCGAATATCAAATAATCATAATTATGATGACAATGTCTTATAGGCATTTGTACTTAGTACTTTATATATTAGTTATTAGTGAAATACAGCTTGCTCAATTTACAATTATACATCCATACTAACGTTTTCAGGCTTAAACCACCGAACCGATTTCAAAAATTCTTTCACCAATGGAAAGCTATAATATCAGGGAGTAACATAGGCTATATTTTATCCCGGTATTCCCACAGGAACAGGAACTACGCCGCGGATAAAGTGACTGAAACCGAAGCGAAGCGAGGGCGGGTTGCTAGTAAATACAATAAAAAAAATATGTAGCAGAAAAATAATTAAAATTAATTATGGCCGAATTTCGACCACACGGCGATCACTATAGAAACATATAAGGGACATATAGAAAAATATAAGGGAATTGTTCGTTTAAATTGACTGCACAGACGACGACTTGGTGGTCAAGATATCAACCTACCGTGCCAGTGTTATGGCTCAAGGACAATACTTTTGCTCAATTTTTTTTTTTTTTTTTTTTTTGCTCAATAAACGGGTGCACCTATTTGGCCATTCTATAATAGCATGCAAATATAAATACTTAAAAACTATTTTAGCCGATTTCAAAAACAGGAGGAGATACTCAATTCGTCGAAATATTTTTTTTATGTATGTTCATCGAATACTCAAAGACACCTGGACCAATTTGTAAAATTCTTTTTTTGTTTGATAGGGTATACTTCCCAAGTGGTCCCATAGTCATCAGATCAGGACCTGATGATGGTATCCTTGAGAAATTGGTGGTATTCTTAAAATTTATAGTCAATTTTAACGTTTTTCTTATACTTCGTAAAGTTTTTTGCTTTTTAGTTTACTGTTTGAAGTTGGTTTTTTTTTTTGTTAAAAATTAGTTATAAACTATATACCTCATTCCATACTACTTACTTTTTATACGTCAAAAATTCATTAATTGAGTAAATAGCCTTTTCTAAGAGCCATTTTTTTAGAGTTACCTTGAAAGAACTTAGTACCAGTAATCTAATTTTTTCTGGAATGTTATTATAAATATACACATCACGTAACAATTTTTTAGCATTCGACATAGCATTTTGGGTCTGGATGTAATTTGTGTCCATTAATTATATATTTGTAAATACCACCGTAATACAATTATGTCTTTAGTACAGGGTGTTGTCTAAAAAATTATTAGGATAAAAGTAACAATTTGTATTTGCTTATAATCCTTACTAATATTATAAATATGAAAGTATGTTTGTTTGTTACGCTTTCACAATTAAAGCATTGGACCGATTTCAAAAATTCACCAATGGAAAGCTATAATATCAGGGAGTAACATAAGCTATATTTTATACCGGTATTCTCACGGAAGCAGGAACTACGTGGGTAAGATGACTGAGACCAAAGCGGAAGCGAGGGCGGGTAGCTAGTTGTATATCTTATATATAAATTTCTAGCGTACGTGTGTATGTCACTGAACTCCTCCTAAACGGCTGGACCGATATTCACGAAATTTTTTGTGTGTGTTCAAGGGGATTCGAGGATAGTTTAGATTCACAATTGGACTCGGTAGGTGGCGCTGTTCGGGCAGGACAATAACTTGAGAACGACTTCACCAATTTCGTCCATCTTTCTTTTTAATTTTTCTAATAATTTGAAAAAGGCTTTTACAGCAAAAAAATTAAGAAAGTTGCGCAGAAAATAAGAGAATTTAAAAAAAAAATTATTATTTATACTGCAACTAAACGGCTGGATGGATTTGAATGAATTTTTGTGAATGTATTCAAGTGGGGGCCTGAATCATTTACATTCACAAATCAGCCCGGCAGATGGCGCTGCAGTCGGTCAGTCCCTATTACTGGTGTCAATTTCAAGGAGAATTCCGTTTATTTTATTTGAACAGAACAATGCCTGTTGGGTCAGCTAGTATAATATAAATAACAAATTTGATTTTTTTACGGATTTAAAGTTTTTACAAATTCTATTGAATTTGGTAACAGATAATGTAGCATGTACATAATAACGTCTGGAATAACGATGACTTATTGGAAGTGTGTACCACTTTCCGTACCCAAAGGGTAAAAACGGTACCCTATTTATTACTAAGACTTCACTGTCAGTCCGTCCGTCTGTCTGTCACCAGGCGATATCTCAAGAACCGCGATAGCTAGACAGTTGAAATTTTTACAAATTATGTATTTCTGTTGCCGCTTTAATAACAAATACTAAATACAAAATAAAATAAATAAGGTGGGCTCCCATACAAAAAACGCGATTTTTAAAGAAAATGGTACGGAACCCTTCGTGCGCGACTGCGACTCACACTTAGCCGGTTTTTTTTTATTGTAGTTGGTGACAAACGAGCAAATAGCCCAAATGATATTAACGTTCACGGTCAATTTTGTATTTTCATTTTGGTTTTTAACCAATACAAATACTTATCACGGTGAACTTATTTCATGTTCTTTAACTGTCTGTTTATAAGATCCCCTGTATCAAATGGACGTCTTGACGTTGAGATGTGTTTAATAGTAAACAGTAAACAAACTTGCAATAGCAATTTACAGGTCAGTAGTGAACATATCTAAAAATATATACGCTATTAGCATAGACATTTCATCATAGTATCAAAACCTCTAATATCCCTTCATCATCGTCATCATCATCGCAGCCCACATACGTCCCACTGTTGGGCTCGGGCCTTCTCCACAATGAGAGGGAATTTGACCTACTATACCATGCTGATCAGTCATGTTGATATAGGGTTTTATTTCGAGTATTCCTTCTCTTGCACAGATGTTATGTGCATATTATATCTTATTCATATATAAATAGTATTCTTACTCCGTCACCACACGGAAAATAATATCCCTTCGTGTAAGTAGAAATACAATTCACTACCAACCCTTTTTTTGCCCGTGGGTAACGTAAAATGAGATTAAGAGATATAATGTGCAAATCTCGATAGAGGTCACTATACTATCTCGCCTGATCAGCGCGTATAAAGAAGATCAATTTCTTTCTTAATGATCTCTTATGCATGTATTTATGTTTGCATCAGGGAAAGGCTGAGGTATCACGGGGTGCCCGTGTACCTCAGGTGGCTGGTGGCAGACTACTTGGAGGGGCGCAGCGTCCTCTACGTTGACCGAGTAGGGGACGTTGTGCGAACGCCCATGACGTGCGGTGTCCCGCAGGGGTCGGTTCTGGGTCCGACCCTGTGTAACATCGGCTACGACTGGGCGTTGAGAGGAAGTCTCCCACCCGGGCTGGGCGTAATTTGCTACGCCGACGATACACTCGTCACAGCCCGGGGTGGGACGCTAGAGGAGGCGACACGCCTGGCAACTCTCGGCACCGAGGAGATTGTCAGGCGGATCGAAGCGCTGGGGTTGAGGGTAGCCCTGGAAAAGACGGAGGCCCTTTTGTTCCATGGCCTCCGTACCGCCGGGCCTCCCGCCGGCGCTTCGATCACCGTGAAGTCGGTCACCATCAGCATCCAGGCCCACATGAAGTACTTGGGCCTGGTGCTCGACGGGCATTTTTGGTTCCGGGAGCATCTCCATCAACTTGTTCCCCGGCTTGTCGGCGCGGCGTCCACCCTTTCGCGGCTGATGCCGAATGTGGGTGGACCCAGTGCTACGTGCCGACAGCTGTACACGGGGGTGATCCGATCGATGGCCCTGTATGGCGCACCGGTGTGGGCGGGGTCCCTGACCGTCCGTCTTAGGGCCCTCCTGTGGCGACCACAGAGGATCATGGCGATCAGGGCCATACGGGGTTACCGCACGGTGGCGACGGAGGCAGCGTGCCTCCTGGCCGGAACTCCCCCGTGGGACCTGGAGACGCGCGCCCGCCGCGGTATGGTCTCCTTGCAGGAGATCACCGCCTGGCGGGTCGACGCCGGCCGAGGAGTCATTGCCCGTTGGGCAGTCCGGCTGGAGAGTCCTCAGTATGGTGTCAGGACCGTCGAGGTCTTCCGGCCGATGCCGATGGAGTGGTTGGAGCGGACGCACGGGGTGCTTTCTTTCCGACTGGTGCAGGTGCTGACGGGGCACGGGTGTTTTGGGAAGTACCTGCACAAGATTGTCAGGAGGGAGAGCACACCGTCCTGCCACCATGCAGTTGCGATGAGGACACGGCGCAGCACACGCTCGAGGAGTGTGCTGCGTGGGAGGGGGAGCGCCGTGAACTCGTCGCGGTTATCAGTGCCGACCTGGCGCTGCCGACCATCGCCAGGGAGATGCTCGACAGCGTCAGGAACTGGGACGCGGTCGCCGCCTTCTGTGAGGCCGTAATCTCACGGAAGGAGGCGGCGGAGCGTGTGCGAGTAGAGCTCCTATTCGGCGACACGTTCCGCCGCCGGCGACTGGGGCGGCGCAGGTGCGAGTATCTGCGCCTAATGCCGCCCTAGCCGAGGCCGCGGGTGATCGGACCGGGGAATTGTCCGTCACCCGCAGAGAGTACGGACATGGGTACGGGTGGGTTATGGGCCCGCGCGCCGTCCTTTCATCGCCCCGGACGGACAGGACCGCGCGTGCGCTTACCATAGCTTTATGTATATATGTATTGTATATATGTATTGTCTGTATTCATTAGGTATAAGATTATATTAATTAATTTGTTTCGGATAACTGTTCACCAGAATTCATTGCTCTCGCTGAATTGCACCTACCTAATTTAATTCTGCTCCACCCCAGGCCGACTGGTAGAAAATGCCTAAGGCATTAAGTCCGCCGTGTACCTCTTTTGTGTGCAGAAGATTTAAATAAAAATAAAAAAAATAAATCTCTGATGTTTACGCGAGTATTACACTTTGTAAATAAAACACTTTTCACGGGCGGACCGTCCGCCCGTGGCCATGAACGCTGCAAAGTGTTCGAAACGTCGGGCAATCAAAAATCAAATTTAAATGCGGTAAAATCAGTAAAGTAGTTTTATTTACATTTTCTTTCTTTGTGGAGAAGCCACGCCAATACAGTCTCACGCCTTTAATTTTTTCTCTCTAGTGTCACTCTCTAATATTCCCTAATATAGTCATTACTTATCTAATTTTGCTACCCCATATAATTTCACATACCCATTTCAATATGCTACTGACTCTTATATCATCTGTCTTTTTAAGATTACTTATACACTATTATACAGAACACACAGACCATAGAAGTGAAAACTACATAAAGAGTACACATAATTACCCCCACGGCCTGCTGCCAAAAAGAAAAAAACGTCGATCTAATTAAAAACCCACAAAATAAAGTGCACAGCACGCCTAAAGGAGTTTTCACTTCAAAAAGCCAATAAATACGTAGCAAAGAAAAAATAGAGGCAAAAACTAAATAAAAGTTTATTGCAGCTCTATTTAAATCGCTTACATTTTATTATACCTCTCTACATAATATCACAACATTAACATCTTTAGCTCAAGTGTTTATATAAACTCTACCGGATTATGTAGAGCCATTAACTTGTGCTCTTACGACTGTAGTTCAGTTTGAAGTCAACATTTGTAGTTTAAGCGTAGTGAAATAAAATGAAAACTTTCTCATCAACAGTTTCTTCTATACTTAATAAAATTGGGAAATGTTCAATTTAAAGAAGTATTTTTTATAAATGTATCTATATATAAATACGTGAAGTAAAAACTTTGTACCCCTTTTTACGAAAATTACGTGGATGGACAAGTATGAAATTTGGCACAGTTGAAGTATATAATGAGGAGAAGTGCATAAAATTGAAATTTCATATAATAATGGATTAGAAATACATTAAATTCATTAAAAAAGGCATTACGTACACTACAGCGCAATCGCTACACACACACGCACACATGCGCGCGCTTATACACTTTTGTTTACGGTTAAAATCTCTGCTCAAACCGAATTTCAGATAATCATAATTATGATGACAGTTTGCTCAATTTACAATTATACATAAATAAAATTAGAAGAAAATTGTGTAGCACAAAAATTAATTAAAATGAATTATGGCCGAATTTTGACCACACGGCGACCACTAGTATTTTATAATTATATATGCGGGCTGCGGTCGGCGCACTCCTCGCATCACTCCGTCCGGGGCGACAGAGGAGCGTAAGCACGCACACCCACAACCCACCCGAACACCACGTCGCCTTTTCGTCGTTGGGCCGACCACCGGAGCAGGGTTATTTGTCATCAGTGGTCGGCCTGACGGAATACCTCCTGGTGGGGTACCCTCCCATCGACCGACGTCCCCCCCTCGGGGAGGACGTCGGTCTTTCCTCACGCGGTCGGCCTCTCGGCGGTTGACGGACTAACTTCCCGGTTACGTCACCGGCCTCGGCTAGGGCGGCATGACGCGCAGGTAGTCGCGCCTGCGCCGCCCCAGTCGCCGGCGGCGGGTCGCTTCGTCGAGGCTGAGCTCTTCGCGCGCGCGACCCGCGGCATCCTTCTGCGAGATCACTGCCTCGCAGAAGGCTGCGTCCGCGTCCCAGTTCCTGACGCTGTCGAGCATAGCCCTAGGGATGGTCGGCAGCGTCAGGTCGGCATCGATGATTGCGACGAGGGAGTTACAGAGCTAGTGTGCAAACTACGCATGCGCGAAATTCGAAAATAGTAACTACTTGAATTGTCAAGCGTGATAATTTAGTTTTTTTTTGACTATAATTTATTCTTTTTAATTATATTCACAATACAAAACTGATGGCAACATCAATGTCGCAATTGAGAAGTTGTGAATTGACATGAGAAAACTGAATATTAATTAGCTAACTAAGCAATGTGCTAGTTTAGGAGGTCACCATCATTAACCCATTAACAACAGTAAACTATTTAATATAATACTACACTCATAAATTTAATCCTCATAGTGATAATCATAATGTTGATTAAATTTATGGGAGTATTTGCTAATCATAGTCGTCTGAGTGGTCGGGCAGAGTGATGGCTGCTCTAGTGACCTGTAATCGGTTTATATTTTTATTTTGTACTAGCAACCCGCCCTCGCTTCGCTTCGGTTTCAGTCTTTCCTGCGCAGTTCCCGTTCCCATGGGAATACTGGGATAAAATATAGCCTAGTTTACTCCCTGATATTATAGCTTTCCATTGGTGAAAGAATTTTTGAAATCGGTTTACTCGTTTTGAAGATTACCCGAACAAACAGACAGACAAAAAAATATAAAGTGTATTTTAGGCATATGTATAGTGCAAATATCCGTGTGAGCATGAAAAAAGCCTATTATTTTCACATTACAAGCAGACACTCCAATTTTATTTATTGGTATAGATTATAACGAAAACATCGCCCTCATTGCCCCATTGTTCTCAGAACAACTGAATTAAATATCTTCTGAAGCACTTTTAGGACCGGCCTTTCGCCTGCCTTTAGGGTACTACCGTCTCCCGGTGCCTGTTTTTTTGCTGTTTGAAACGCTAATGATGTGCAAGCGGGTGGCCGGGATTTCTTCGATATATTGCTGAGTTAGTGAGGATCTTGGATCAAGCTGAGAACAGCGTGATGATTTATATAACTGCCCATAGAATCTTTCGATCTTCCCTAAATTCTCCCTCTGAATGAGAGTGCCGTTATCGGCTTCAGCTTAGTTGTTTGGCTCTGCCAAAAGCATATTTTATTTGTAATACTTTAAAAATATGTCCGCACTACGATCTACAGTAAGGACTAAACTCTTGTGGACTGGGGCATTTTAAAAACGTGTCAATGGAATGGACATAAAACATACCCAGAGCAGAACAATAATTTGTCGATTGTACAGAATAACGACCTAGGTGGGAATCAATTTTTTTTTTGTGAGAATCTTAACCACTGCGCTATCTGTACAGTTAAGGTATATTCTTAACCTCTCACACAGGATTTTTAAATCAAAAATCAGGTAATTTTAAGAGAAATTGTCAATCGGTAACGACAGTACTTGCACTGTAAGTTACACTAAAAAAACCGACCCAAATAAATACCATTGAGAATATTAAAAGTCAGAATATGATTAAATTGGAATACAGTAGCTAGTTCTTTGTAAAACTAAAAGCGGTATCATTCCAATTCACTGCAAGCACGCTCAAATTATCTTAGCGTACACTCTGGTGCACCCAAGTTCTAAGTTTGTAAGTTCAGAGATGGCAACCACTTGAAGTAGTTTGCGGCTAATTGTGTGTCCTCAATCAGCTCCAGGGTTACAACGACTTGGAGATTGTTTTATAAGTTCAAACATTTTCTACTTGTTATCATAAGTTGCTTTAAATTTAATGGTGTAGAAATAAGATGCATTTTATTAAATATCGTGTTCATACTTTGCTTGCTTATTTTTTTTTATTTATATATTTTTACTTCTACAGTTATTCTTTATATCTACTATTAAACTGTTGCTTCGCATGCGTAGTTATAGTTTTCATGGGAATAAGGAGATAAAAAATGAAAGCAAAACCTTTTTTATACACAAGCTTTTATTATTGTTATTAAAATGAACTAAAAAGTAAAAAAAAAATTATAACAAAAAAAAACCGACTTCAAATAAAAAACAATTCCCAAACAAATTAATATGCACTAAAAAGCAAAAAAATAATTCTTCTACAACTTGATGAAATAAAAAAATATAGAGTACTTAAAAGGTCAATCAAATTATTACGACAATATAAAGTAGTTACAATTATTATCATTTTTGGAGTCGGTGTCTATGTCTATGTCGGTATGTGTATCGGTGTCCTAGTTTTTTTGGCTTAGGGGGTGAATTTTCCAAAATCCTTTCTTAGTGCTCCCCTACGTTATAAAGGGAACCCCCTGTGCAAAATATCAAGTTTCTAACTCTTATAGTTTAGGCCCTGCGTTGATATGTCAGTCAGCTTCTCCTTTTATATATTTATAGATTATATTGTATTTCCTAAGTCATTTTTCTACAAAATAAAGTCATCAGTAATGAAAAAGAAAATGTGTAAATCTAAGAAGGCAAGACAGTCAATTACGAGCAGTTTTGTATAAATTTCCCTCTGGGCACAATATGATAAATTGCAGCAAGGTTTATTAAAAATTATCATTCATATTGCTAGGCGAAATTTTGTTCGGTAAGGGGCGATAACTTCAACCCTTGTCCTATTGGGGGTCTTAATGCCACAATCAAAATGAGGCTCGCGAGAAAATAATATATTTGGATTACAATTTGATTTGGGAAGGCGCAACTGTGAATTTTTCGTATGTGACTTGAACGGAAATAAATTATAGAAAGAGTAGATATAAGAAGAATTAAAGATTCACTTTCGTTCGTACTATCCCTTTCATCACAGGAAGGAAGATTCACTTTCGTTCTATCTCTTTCATCAGAGAAATAAAGAAAGATACAGTTACGGTGCAAAGAAATAGAAGAAAATTTCATTACTTTTATAATCACAGAGGAAAGATGATGATGATTACATCATCATCTTTCCTCAAATGCGTTCGGTTATTGAGTTTGAGCCTCCTCCATAATGGGAGGGAAAATGATCTACTATCCCACACTGGTCAGACGGGTTTATACAAGTTTTTATTTCGAGTTTTCATTCTTGCATTATCAACATCTATATGTTGCTGGTTGACGCACAATATATGTAGTTCTTTAATCGTCTTTTACAATACCCACGGACAGAAAAGGGGATGTTGAATTTATTTTTTTCCGTCACTACAAGGAAACGTTATTACCTGTATTTTATATCTCTTAGTCGTTTGAAGATGGCGAGAAAAGGCAAACTCAAAATACAATTCTAAATTAACCTAACTGACCATCATGGTGTAGTCGGTCAATAGCCTTCCCGTCAAAGAGGAAGCCCAACAGTCCAATATTGATCGAATGCATTATTATAGAATTTTTATTTGAAATTTTCCTTCTGTTTTAGTTTTGTTATCTCCTTGCATTCTTTAGTCGTATTTTAGAATAACCTAGATTATATTCTTACCCAGTCATTATACGAATACTTTCATAATATAATACGACAACTCTCAAATTATTTAAAACTCTCAAGTTATTGAAAATGTGAAGCTAGAATAATCTCAAACAGAATTAAATATTGTTCAATTACTAAAACAGGTGTTAGCCATTCTAAATATAAGCGTACTTATTTAGTATCAGCTTGCTTCCAACTCTCTGTTATTAGACGTAACGACATAATATCAATTGCTAATTTGACAACTGAACAAGTAAAGTTTATGAGATGTGAAATGATTTGAAATATGGAATGTTGAAATATAAATATTTAGGTTCCTTGAAGAATAAATTATTTATATTTCTTGTGTATGGTAACATTAAGTTAATTATAGAAATAATGTGACAACATATTTTAATAGACAGATATTTAAAATAACTTGTTTTAAAAATACGCTTAAATATGAATATGTATATAACCATAAATATATGACTTGGAGTAACTTTTGACGACGTCCTCCCCGAGGGGGCGACGTCGATCGAGGAGAGGATACTCCTCAAGGGTAATTCCGTCGGACCGACCACTGACGACAAGTCACCCTGCTCCAGTGGTCGGTCCAACGTCGAAGGCGACATGTCACGGGTGAGTTGCGGGTGTGCGTGCTTATGCCCCTCTGTCGCCCCAGACGGAGTGGAGCGAGGAGCGCGCCGACCGTAAACCACCCAAAAAAAAAATAATCATTTTTCATTTCGAAATTGGATTTTCCTTGGAACTGTATATTCATAGTCTGTTTCTCATTTTTACGTCAATTATATTATTTTTAGAATAATTTTCTGCACTCGGGAATAATTATTAAAGTATTATCTGAAATGGAAATTTAATCCAGAACACTTAGCACACGAAAGCGACACAGAAACCACTGCGTTTTTAATAGAGTAATAACTAAAAAAACCTTCGTTAGATATGAAAGACAATGAAATCAAAGACTTAAAAAGGTTTAGGTATTACGTAAAGATTTTCTCTTCGTGAAACGAAATACGCAAATAGCCAAAGGTCAAGAATCAATCTATCATGTTCATCTCAGCCCATATGTGTCCCACTATTGGGCTCGAGCCTCCTCCTCTATTGGAGGGAAATTGTACTATACCACGCTGGTCAGGCGTGTTGGTTGGGTTTTGTTTAGAGTTTTCCATCTCTTGCATAGATACTATATGCATATTATATCTCTTAGTCGTCTTATACGACACCCACGGGCAAGAAAAGAGGGTGGTGATTTTTATTCTTACTGTATCACCACACAAAAAATCTATATGGTGCTTTTAGTGTATTTATTATTTCTGTTGCATTTGTCTTTGGAGGTAGAAGGTGCTCTTTCAGATTTCTATTTGAGATGTATCGAACCTACATTTACCATCAATAAAGTAAGTGCTTGGGTAGTACCACAATCGCGAAGAAAATGAATGTTCAATTTAGTATTTGCTATTGCTCTTTGGTCGGTAAGCAAGAGTGCTAGGGGCACAAATCACACCTCTATGGAAGGCAGTAATCTGAATGTGACTGTTAATGTGGAGATTCCTGGGCGGTAGTAGCCGTTTACTGTTAGGTGCACTAAGACAGTATAAAAATACTAAAATTTAAATAATTTGAATGTAAATCATATATGTGTCAATTAATATCAATTACAAATACCATATGGTGACGGAATAAGAATACAATTCACCCTATCTTGCTCGTGGATGTCGTAAAAGATGACTATGAGATACAATACGTATATAATATTATGCTAGAGAAGGAACCTCAAAATAAAACCCTATATCAACCTGTCTGACTAGCATGACATAGTAAGGTCAAATTCTCTCCCATTGTGGCAGAGGCTGGAACATAGCAGCGGAACGTAAATAAGCTGACATGATCATAAGGATGTTTAATGTATTTATATAAAAATAAAATAAGGTACATTGAACATTGATGTACTGATATTTTTAAAATTAAATTTCTCTCATCCATATTGAACCTCAAATAGAAAAAAAAAACAATTTATTTTCTATTTAAGTCTAATTAAAAGTACAGTATTTCCGGCATTTAGTTTAAAGATTTTTTATTTGAATGCTGGCTACGACGGGAGACTGTGACATCTGTCAGACAACGTCACACCAGATTTCAATGCCCAAGCTTGACATTGATTTATGTATTCTGTAGTTTTTAACGCGTAAGATATTTTCTATTCAAATTTCAGATGTAAAGTTCAGAGTTCAAAATATTTAGGGCTTTAAAGCAAGTCAAATATCATATTTTAATAAATAATAAAGTGAATGAATAAACAATTTATAATATTTTTGTCGGGAATCTTAATTTTTTGATAAAAGTTATTTTATTTGTAGTTAATTTGAAAAATAATAGTTTCTACAATTAAGCTTCTGTTTGACTAAAAAAATTTAGAACTGTAGGCCTAGGCTTAGGCCTAGGCCTACAGTTCTAAATTTTAGATGATTAAACACAAATTTCTACCGTGTGGTGACGGAGTAAGAATACAATTCACCACTCCCTATCTTGCCCGCGGATGTCGTAAAAGACGACTAAGGGATATAATATGCACATAACATCCGTGCAAGAGAAGGAAAACTCGAAATGAAACCCTATACCAATATGTCTGACCAGCATAGTGTAGTAGGTCAAATTCCCTCCCATTATGGAGGAGGACCAAGCCCAACAATGGGACTAATGTGGGCTACGATGATGATTATGATGAAACACAATTTTAATAAACTCTCAATTTGAAATCACTCATCACTTTTTTTCACACATCCATCAGCATAGTAGCTCACATACGTCCCACTTGGGCCTCCTCCACAATGGGAGGGAATTTCACCTACTATACTATGCTGGTAGGACATGTTGGTATAGAGTTTTATTTCGAGTTTTCTTTCTCTTGCACAAATATCATGTGGATATATCCCTTAGTCGTATTTTACGATTTCCACGGGCAAGACAGGGAGTGGTGAATTGTCTTCTTACTCCGTCACCACATTGAGAAAGTCTGTATTAATAAACCTTAAATACATCTGATACCACCCAAAAATGTCACAAACAGTAACAGATACGAACCCGTCCACGTGGCTACGTGAATTTATATTTGTTCTGGCTTAATGCCAAATGTTAGTTTCCTTTGAACGAGGACATTTCTAACTGAGTTATGTCTTTGACTTCTAATTATGGTGCTACAGACTATGATTTAAAAATTCAGTAGTTTTTAAAGTTGTGCTCTTTTTAATGAAGGTTTGAGACAGAACTTTCTTTTGTGGTAGGACCACGTCGTCGACAGTATTCTGTCTACAGTCGCGGCGTTTGGAATAGTACCATACTCTCGCAGATTATTAACGTCAGGGTGGTAGCAATGTGTTACTAAACTTTGTGCTATGAGCGAGAAAGCCAGAAGCCCCACTTTCTGAGGGTGTTTGCGTGTAGTGGCATGATACGAAATGATGAATTGTTTGCTTCTAATTATTAGAAACCCTATTTTTCGTGTGGTGATGGAGTAAGAATACAGTTCATTATCTTTTTTCTTGCTCGCGAATGCCGTAAATGATAGCCAAGGAATCTGCGTACAAAATCTATGCAAAAGTGTAAAACTCGAAGTAATTCCTGGGCCAACTTGTCTGATCAGCGTGGTAAAGAAGATCAATTTCCCTCCCATATTGGAGGTGGCCCGAGCCCAACATTGGAACTTATATGGGTTGAGATGATGATATTCAAGTTATTGTTTTTATATTGTAAGGTATTCATTGTAAGGTATTCATCTAAATATTTGATTTGTTGGTAATTTGTGGTTCATTGTTTGGTAGCCAGTTTTCTTGGGATAAACTTGATTTAACACGCTACCGCGTGCACCACGTTCGCATTTATGCTATAAATTAGAATAAATGAAAGTACAATTTACTAAAATTATTCCTATAAGCTGTATTATAATTAGTAGTCTGTTAAAACGGGTCACCTTTAACGTAATGCGTTCACAAATAGAACTATAAAATATTTATGAATCGTATTTCGTTAAGCATTGCTGCTGCAGTATTATGTTATAAATAGGATTGTGACATGTTTATTTCCTAACTACTAGGTACATTTTTAAATCATCATCATCATCATCATCTTGCTCTTATCCCAATTACTTGGGGTCGACGCAATATGTCATCTGTTTTGACATATTGCAAAAAGTTTCGGCAATGACTTTTATGACCGGCCGCCTGCCTGACGTCAACCGTCCTTGGGAATGTAATCGTTGACCCAAATAGTACCAGATGGAGTTGGTCCGGGTTAATCTAGGGCTCTTAGTCGTCTTTTACGACACCCACGAGCAAAGCAAGGGTTGGTAGTATTCGAAGCCGCTACCACACAGCACATTTTTTTTATTAGGTACATTTTTAAATATAATATAAAAAATATTTAAAAATATAAAAGCTTGTTGACCCCACCAGCAGCTAATACAAAAACCAAGCCGCTGGTGGTTACGATGCGCGCCGTGTCTAGTAACACCATATGCTGCATCAGACCCGTAGTCCAACTACCTAACGCGAGCCTTTTTAGGTGTTGATTGAGGCGCCTGGCCATTAAGCCGTTGTTGGTAATGACTATCGGTACAATAATTGCCGGGTGCACATCTCACATGTCGACCACCTCAAGAGCTAATTCTTGATATTTTATTTGTTTATTTTTCTCAGCCTTCTCGAGATTGTTATTATGACGAGCAGTTATGAGGATCATTGCACGCCGCTCACATATTATTATGAGTTGTCGATCACTATATTTACCAAGGACAAACAGTCCAGATAGATAGATCCAATTTCGAGAAAGAGGACAGCCGACTAATCCAAATCAGCTGGGTAGCGTTCGAGCAACTTAAGATGTTTTCTCATCCCATATTAGTATAGTATAGTATCTGAAAACAAAGTTAAAAAACCAGTGCATATTGCCAATGATGATGTATAGTACTGCAACGTTGTCTCTAAACGTTGGGCTAATAAAAAGGCTCAAAGTCCTTCAGCATGCTTTGGAGAGGGCTATGCTTGGTACATAACGTAGAACGATCCACACTAGGTGTACAAACAATATCTTAAAAGTCGCAGGTAAACTTTGCATCCGCGCCGGCCACGAATGTCAAAGAATCAGTATCAGTGGTCGGTTGGTAGGTTATGGGCAAGCTGTCCATCTAGCGCCCCGGACAGATTGGGCGAGGTATATCCAGGCCAAAGCCTACCACAAAGAACAGGAAGCATTGCATCTAAGTGGCACAGAAACGTTTTGGATAGTATTCTTGTGAGAGCCTACGTCCAAGAAAAGACTACGGTTGAATGGTATATAAAATATACTGAATAATTGCCCACTCAGAATTAATAACAGACGACACAATCGCTATTTAATTATTTATATCACTGAACACAAGATCGTTCTTTTGCTACTAAAATAAGTCAATGTAATGGTTAAATAATAAAATCAATATGTGTTGCTAACAAAACAGGATCATTATAAAAGGACTAAGTTTTAATCCCAGTAGTTAAGTGTTTATGGCCTTAAACACATCGTAAACATTTGATTTGAAGATTATGTTGCAATAAATGCTGTTTATTTATGTATAGAGAGACTAGGTTACTAGCTTATGAAGTTTTATTACCTTCTAACAACCCGTCCATGCTTCGCTTCGGTTTTACTCGCCTTACCCGCGTAGTTCCTGTTCCCATGGGAATACCGGGATAAAATATAGCCTATGTTACTCCTTGATATTATAGATTTCAATTGGTGAAAGAATTTTGGAAATCGACTTGGTGGTTTAAGCCTGAAAGCGTAATAAACAAGCAAACTTATTTTCGCATATATAATATTAGCAACCCACCCTCGCTTCGCTTCGGTTTCAGTGGCCTTACCCGCGTAGTACCCATTCCCGTGGGAATACCGGTTTAAAATATAGCAAACAAACAAAATTACTTTCGCATTTATAATATTAGTAAGGATTACTTGAATAAATAGGACACAGATAGGTCGAAATAAATTTAAGATTCTTTTTCTGCGTAGTATCGGAGTAATAATACAATTCACCACGCCTTGTCTTGCCCTTAGGTATAGTAAAAGAAGTACTAAAGAACATAATATGAATTTCACTTCTGCAAGGGACGGAAACTTTACTTTTTGTGTGGTAGGTTATGGTTCGGCCCACACCGTCCAATCTATCCGAAGTCTTGCCTTACTATCACCAAAGGGCCGACCTTGAATGAATGATACCTTGATATCCGTGGCCGGTCGGTAGATTACTCTTTCGGGTACCATTCTCTTCGACGCCCCGGTAACACTATTTTGTTGGCCGTCGCTCTCCAGGAGATAAATTGCTTACATATCCTTCTAACCAGAGTCGAGCAAGTCAATTTTTCTCCTCTTGTGAAAGAGGCTCGAAGGCCGCAGTGGGACCTATATAAACTTAAATAATGAAAATTGAAGATCATTAATTTCTACAAAGTTATGTTGAGTCAAATCATCATCATCTTGCTCTTATCCCAATTACTTGGGGTCGACGCAATATGTCATCTGTTTTGACATATTGCAAAAAATTTCCGCAATGACTTTTATGACCGGCCGCCTGCCTGACGTCAACCCTCCTTGGGAATGTACTTTTACGACACCCACGAGCAAAGCAAGGGTTGGTAGTATTCGAAGCCGCTACCACACAGCAGTTGAGTCAAATATTGATATTTAAAACATATTCTAAGTTATATTAGACTTTTGATACTTAGAGTAGGTACTATCTTTATGGATCCGACAATAGTTGGGTCTCGCCTAACCGTTTAGGTTCCACGTTCTTTATTGTTTCTTGTTACTTCAAGGCCACTGTGACCTTGAAGTAACAAGAAACAATAAAAAATGTCATAAAATTTTGATATATTGAAATGTATTACCTCACATTCCATTCTTATTACGTAAGCGTGGGAGTCTGTACCCTACTTTCGAAACGCTATCATGTAAGCATTTACTACATATAAACTGGGTTCTATTTACAATATTTTCATAAAATTCGGATATCTCTGTGGTGACGGTTAAATAATACAATTTATTACCACTTATCTTGACCGTTTTCCCTTTTTTTTCCTCCTGTTGTGGAGGAAGCTCGGGTCCAACAGTGGGGCGTGTATGAGCTGAAATAATGATGTATGATGATAAATGCAAATTAAAGTCTGTTTATGACATATATTTTTAAGTTCAGACGCAAATACTAGTATGTTATAAGTTTGACAGGTCTTTGTCTGACTGCAGCATCGTAGCTACTAAACAAATGAACTGATTATGATGTGTTTTTTTTTTTCATTTTTGAAAGCTAACGCGATAAAGACGGTTCTTATCTATAGTTTTTTAATGTCCGTTTTGACGTTTCAAAGTCATTAGCTCTTTTTCTTAGCTGCTTCCCTTACGCTCTTTAATTGGTGTTGGCGTTTACTGATTTTGTTTTATTTCAATTATTGTATACTTTGGTTTTGAAATATATAACAAAAAAATAATTGATCATCATCATTACTGCTCACATATCTCCCCCTGTAGGGCTTCAATCGCCTCTTTAATGAGAGGGAAGTTGACCTATTATACCACGCTAGTCAAAGGGTCAAACCCTATACCAATAGGGTTTTATTTCATATTTTCCTTCCCTTGCATAGATGTATCTGCATATTATAATCCCTTAGTCGTATTTTACGATACTCACGGACAAGAAATTTTGTAGTAAATGGCATTCTTACTCCGTAACCACACGGAAAAATGAATTAAAAAATAAATAGGTATACACATCATGATTGACTAAATAGCACAAATTAAGAAATAGTTATTGAAAACATTTTCTATAATACTTAAGATAATCCCTATTTAGTTTTTGAATCAGAATCGCCATTTTATATACTACTAGCTGATCCAACAGATGTTGTTCTATTAAAAAAAAAATACAAAGAATTCCCCTTTAAATCGACAGCAGCGCCACCTAACTAAAAAAAAGCGGTAGAAATTATTAAACTGCACCATTCTCATATCCATCGGTATAGCTAAAAAAAACATCAAAATCAGTCCAGGCGCTTAGAAGGAGTTCATTTACAAACATACGAACAGAAGACTTATATATATATAAAGATAGAAAAGTTTATATAGTCGAAAAAAGGTTACCTTAGAACAATTTATATAGTCGTTAAGTTTTCTTAAATTTTCTAATTTTCTGCGCAACTTTCTTAATTTTTTTTCGGTAAAAGTCATTTTCAAAGTATTAGAAAACTTAAAAAAAAAGATCGGTAAAGTCATTCTCAAGTTATGTTATTGTCCTACCCATACAGCGACCACCTACCGGGTCCAATTGTGAATCTAAACCATCCTCGAATCCCCTTGAATACACACAAAAAATTTCGTCAAAATCGGTGCAGCCATTTAGGAGGAGTTCAGTGACATACACACGTACGCTAGAAATTCATATATAAGATAAAGATATATATATATATTTTTTTTGGGGTGGGTTGCGGTCGGTGCGCTTCTCGCACCACTTCGTCCGGGGCGACAGAGGGGCGTATAGCACGCAACACCCGCAACTTACCCGAACACCACGTCGCCTTCGTCGTTGGGCCGACCACCGGAGCAGGGTTACTTGTCATCAGTGGTCGGCCCGACGGAATACCCCCTACGTGGGGTACCCTCCCATTGACCGACGTCCCCCCCTCGGGGAGGACGTCGGTCTTTCTTTACGCGGTCGGCCTCTCGGCGCGTTACCCGCGGCCTCGGCTAGGGCGGCATGAGCCGCAGGTATTCGCGGCTACGCCGCCCCAGTCGCCGGCGGCGGATCGCTTCTCGCGCAGGCGATATATATAAAGATATGTTTATACATATAAGAGCAAATACAACAAAACTTGAAACAGCAACATTCCGCGCTTGTCCGTCTCTCGGTACGCTTGCGTGCCGCTCCGCGATCTCGATTACGTCACACGTACGCTCCCGATTACGTCACACGTACGCTCAGTACGCTGACGATTTGTTCGCGCGCTTTCCAACCGTCGCATTCAACGGACGAGCCAAGTGGCAGTGCAAAACCGCCTTTTTCGAGGCGAATTATTGGACTGCTCACGAATATTACTAACTGCCTGCGTTCAAAGCAAGGTCAGGTAGTAATATTTGTTTCTGTCTAGTAGATAAAAGTTAAAGCGGCCCCTTAAGGGCAAAACCAAGTTTCTCTTGGTCCCCGGTGGAAACCTTACGGTGCCAACGAAGCCGGGTGAGGAGAAGCCCCGAATCGCCTGCCGAGCCCCCTAAGGGCGAGGCGCACCTTCGGACGGGGTCGGACCAGTAGGCCTTGGGGGTGACACCTAGTCTACCCCGACTATCACCTCTCCCACCCTTCCACCTCCCTCTCCTATTCCTGAGTGCGTAGCTTGGGAGTGCCGGCCCTCACAGGCCGAATACCTCTCCGCCACTCGGGCAGCTAGGGCCCCTCTCGCACAATAAGATCGGCGAAGGGTTAATCACAGCTTAGGGCACACCTAGTTTTCTAAGTAAATCCTCCTGACCTAACCCGGTTGGGAGGGAACATATTACACATCCCCGGGTTTTCCCCCTGGGGAGTAGGTAAATATTAACGCGTAGGAATTAAAACACCTCCCACCATGGCTCTTCCAGCCATAAATTTTGAGATGCTCCTCGCCGACGAGGAAATATACGCCCTACTTAAAAGACGGTTCCGGAATATGATTCCCGACCGCCCCGCGATCGCGAACACCGAGCCCGTAACCGGGCCGATGCACAATGACTCCCCCGCCTCCCCGGATGAGGAACCAACTCCGTCCGAGATGGAGACGGAGGAAGCCACCGACGACGAAAACGCCGATACGGCGTCGTCGTCCGCCGGTTCGGAGTCCGAGTCCACCTCGGCGGACTCCGAATACACGGTGGTCAGCTCCCGTAAAAGGGGGCGTAAGGCCCAAAAAAAGGCGCGAAAGGCCGCCAAACGGGACGAGGCGAGCACTTCTGCCGCCAATGACGCCCTCCCCCCCACTCCGTCACCTAAGCCACAGGCCTCTGTACAGAAGCCCCCGGCTAAGGCCTACAAACCCCCCACCCCGCCTCCCCTTGTCATTAGAAACAAGGAGAAGTGGATGCCCGTCTCGGCTTGGTGTAACACCAACCGAGTAATATACCGTACGGCCCGTTCAACGGCCGAAGGTATAAAGGTGCAGTTGTCCACATCGGACGACCACCGTAAACTAACGGCTATGTTACGTAGCCAAAACATACCATACCACACTTTCACCCTCCCCGAGGAACGAAAACTTCGCGTAGTTATACGCAACGTTCCGGTCGAGTTAAGTACCGATCTGGTCAAGGAGGACCTATCACAATAAGGACTACCGGTGATCGAGGTGCACCGGATGATCCGTGGACACACACGCCAACCGTTCGACCTTATAATGGTCGTCCTTGACCTCTCTCAGAAGGGCAAGGACATCTTCAAAATCACCACGGTGTGCGGCCTCTCCGGCATCGTGGTAGAACCCCCGCGTCGGAATGGCATGCTATCGCAATGCCACCGATGCCAGCTATATGGCCACTCAGCGCGCAACTGCCACGCGAGGCCCAGGTGCGTAAAGTGCCTGGAGGACCACGCAACGGCTGATTGTGCCAGGCCCAAGGCCAACGACCCGACTAAAAGTACCACAACACCATCGTGTGTACTCTGCGGGCAAGTGGGGCACCCCGCAAACTACCGTGGCTGCCCACGCGCACCACGGCCGGTTATGAGGAGGCCACCACCACCCCCACCACAAAGGTACCTTCCGGCACCTAAACCCACACGCAACCCGTGGGTAAATAGTCAAAGCAGGGCGGAATACAAATTAGCCACCCCGCCGGTACCCGCGATCGCGACACCGTCGGCAAAGGCCGGAACTAATAATAATACATATAAACCGCCAACCGTTGGGCAAAAACTGCCACCCGCGGGCTTCCTAAGCCTCCTCAAGGCAAACCTAGCAACACACACGCGCCAGCCGCTAGCGGTCTAGACCCGGATCTAGACCTAGTGGCCAGATTCGCGTCAATAATAAATATTGCTGAAATACGCGTAATCGCAGCGGAACTGCGGAAAAACGAAGGCAACAGCCTCGCGTTACTCAACGTCGCTATGAGGTTCTCACCCGTTCTAGAGAGCCTCGGTTCCTTCAGAGCCTAAGTATGGATACGTACACACCAGGCAGAGTCAAAACAAGATCACTCCGCGTAGGGTTTTTCAACGCGAACGGTCTCGCTCGCCAGAGAGACGAAATAGGTACATTCCTACAAGACCAGCAGCTTGACCTTTTACTAGTCCAAGAGACTTTTCTTAAACCCTACTCAAGAGACCCTAAAATTGCAAACTACAATTTAGTGCGCAACGATCCGAAGATCCGGAGAACCGACCCTCGGTTCTCCCCTAGGTGGGACTCTCATATATTACAAAAGGTCACTGCACTGCACACCCCTAGATCCCCCCGCCATGACGTACATTGAAGCCTCGGTCTGTCGGCTGGCCCTCACCGGTCACCAGCCACTGATCATAGCATCAGTATACCTTTCCCCTCCTAATGGGGACACACCAAAAGAGTTGCTTGAGAGTGATCTCCAAGCCCTCTTAAAACTCGGCGACGCCGTCATTATCGCAGGCGATCTAAACGCCAAAAGTAAGTCGTGGAATAGCCACACCAACAACCGCAGGGTCCTGGCCCTCGAGACTTACGCAGATCGGTTCGGGTTCGACATCATAGCCCCAATGGAGCCGACTCACTTCCCTTACACAGTCGAGCACAGGCCCGACGTATTAGATATAGCCCTATTAAAGAACATAAACCTCCAATAGAGGTAATTCACGAGCTTAACTCGGATCACCGCCCGGTGGTCATTGACTTCGCCCCCCGATACGGCCCCTCAGGCCTCACCCCCCCACTGAGAAAGTGTGCACAGACTGGGAGCGACTGAAGGCTAAACTCCAGTCTCCCTCCTCGTCGGCTCATCTTGACAGTGTATGTAATACATTAAACAACAAAGAGGACATCGAATCCGCGATCGACGCCCTCACCGGTCACGTACAATCGTTAGTTAACGATTGTTCACGGAGAGTGCCCGACACGAGCAATCGTAGAAGGTGCTTACCCGCTGACGTCTGCGACCTACTGAGGCGTAAGAACGCAGCCATAAGAGCCTACGATCGCTTCCCCTGCGAAGATAACCGCTATCATATGCGGTCACTGCAGAGGGCGGTTAAAACGGCTATAAATGAGTTTAGACAAAACGAATGGGACGCCACCCTAAGCGAACTGGAGCCTTCGCACCAGGCTTACTGGCGGCTAGCCCGTTCTTTCAAAAAGGATACGGTGTCCACCATGCCACCCTTAAACCGCCCCAATCAACCGCCGGCGTTCGATGACGATGAAAAGTCTGAATGTCTGGCGGCCGACCTTGAGCAGCAATGTACGTCGAGTACACAACACACAGACGCGCGACACACCGACACCGTTATCAGCGAAGTGGAACGATGTACATCGTGTACACGTACCGCAGACGCTGAGCCACAAGAGCCTATACCAACAGCGACAGTGGAGGAGGTTCAGTCGATTGTTAGAGGTCTCCACCCTAGGAAATCCCCCGGTTCGGACGGTATTTCTAACAGAGTTATTAAACTCTTCCCTCATTCATTATTATTAATATTAACAGCAATTATTAACGCCGCATTAGTTAATTACATATTTCCTAAACAATGGAAAAAATCCGTGGTAATAGGTATACCTAAACCCGGCAAGCGACGTACCGAACCGTCGTCATATCGCCCGATTAGCTTATTAAACAGTTTAGGCAAAATTTATGAGCGCGTACTACTAGTAGGCTAAGAAAGTGCGCTGAGGAAAACAACCTCATCCCGCCGATTCAGTTCGGCTTTCGCACCCAACACTCTTGCGTTCAGCAAGTACATCGAATAGTCGAGTATACAAGTTATAAACTGCAACGCGGTTTATATACGGGTATGCTTCTATTTGATGTAGAAAAAGCGTTTGACAAAGTCTGGCATAACGTCCTTATTTTCAAGTTAATAAAGCTCAAAATCCCCCACTACTTAGTTATGATAGTTAGGGACTTCCTACTTGAGCGTAGCTTTCGCTACAGAGTGGAAGGTACTTTATCAGCACCGCACAAACTAGAAGCCGGCGTCCCCCAGGGATCGGTGCTCTCTCCAATTCTCTTCTCGCTGTTCACCAGCGACATACCCCAACATAGTAGAATACAAACAGCATTATTCGCTGACGACACTGCCATCTTCTATGCAGGTCAATCTCCCTCAACAGTGACAACCGCTACCGCCCTAGCCAAATGGACTAGGAAATGGAGAATCGGTATAAACCCCACCAAAAGCCAGGCGATCATATTTCATAAGGGGATAGATCGCCGCTACCCAATGGCTGAATATCCACAGATAAAGATGTTCGACCAACCCATCCCCTGGACAAGGGAGGTCAAATATCTGGGTGTGACCTTGGACAGACGACTGACCTTCGGTCCTCACATAGGGCGAGTCCGCGCGCGCGCAGCCCTAGTGCTAGGATGGTTACACAGCTTAGTACACGCAAAGTCTAAGCTATCTCTCCGTAATAAAGTTAGATTATACACCGCTTGTATACGTCCTATCATGACGTATGCAAGTGTAGTGTTTACACAAGCGAAGCCACGCAGTCTACATCGGCTACAGGCATTACAGAATAGGTTCATGCGCCGAGCGACGGGAGCACCGTGGTACATGCGCAATCTTCACATAGATCTTGGCTTGCCGACCATCAGGCAATTCATGAAACAGTGCTCCCGCCGCTACTTCGACTCTGCCGCGACACACCCGAACCCATTAGTGGTAAGGGCGGCTTCTTACATCCCCTCTAAAATGTCCGCGATTAAACAACCGCGACTAATACTCGACGAACCCGACGACACTATAACGCTCGCCCAGACTGAGGCATACACAGCCCGCGCGGCCTTGACAAATAGTAGTAAATATCCACGTTACCGCCCCCGCCGACGGGGAAGGAAGACGTGTCGCGTTAAAATCATAAACGTGGGAGTGCCCACTTTGCCAGCGACCGCCCGAGCCGAGGTCCGTACCCCACAGGGGGTGCCCTCGGGATGGGTCGCTTAACTTTAAGCGGGTTGAGAGCCCTCAGCGCTCACCCACCAGTCCGGGTAAAGTTGTCACAGCCATCTGAGGCTAACAACTAAGTCACACAAAAAAAAAAAAAAAAAACTTGAAACAGCGAATTCTGTGTCGCGTAAAATTTCTCTCCGAGAGGTAAACCCTCTGAACTTCAAAAACTAAGTCCATACGCCACCTGCGTAATTTAAAATTAATTAATGTCGACAACTAACGTCTGTAATTTGTCTACAAACCGAATTCCTTGCCTTTTATTACATTTTCCTCTTACAAGTAGCTAAATTTCTAACTAAACTGTTGAAGACGCTAACTTTTTTTAGGTGGCGCTTAGGGTAGAGGCTAAATCCGGTTGATCTTTGGCTTGTTGCCAACGGATGCCGTTCTCTAAATATGTTATGTCGCCATGCAATTCTTTATTTAGGACAGTTTTGATGGGGTGAGTCGAATGAAAATAGATTATGATTAATTTTTAAAATTAATAAATGGTTTTTTTTACGGTCGGCGCACTTCTCGCACCACTCCGTCCGGGGCGACAGAGGGGCATAAGCACGCGCACCCGTAACCCACCGGAATAGCACGTCGCCTTCATCGTTGGGGCGACCACCGGTGCAGACTTCCTTGACTTCAGTGGAAATTAATAAATAAAAAAAACGTGTGGCACTCGGCGACTGCCGCGGTAAAGCTATTGCATAGCATTTTTTATCAACTTATGCAATTATAATTATTTATTTATTTTTTATTTATGCAGTATTTTTTCTATTTGATATTAATTCAAGTTACACTTTTTGAACGTGGTAACCAATAAGAAAACAAATGTATTATATGTATAACAATAAAGGCGGTTTGGATTACCACTGTCGTCCGCTGAAGATCGTTGGGACCGTTAGAAAACGCGTGAAAACACTTTTGTGACGTAAGCTACGCAAAGCGGTGGCACGTGTGCGCACCGAGACGGACGATCGCAGAATATGTCGACGACCGTACGCTCGGCCGAGCTGCCGCCACACGCGTACCATGTAGCTCGTACCATGTAGCTACATGGTAGGGGTGTGTGAGGTTTTATTTTCGTTATGGAATTTCTTGATTCGGTCCCCGCGCCAAGCCCGCGATAAAAGCTATGCAATAGCTTAATAAAGATTTCAGTGTCAATATTGTTTAAACAGTAATCTATACAAATAAAATTGAAGTGTTTATTTGCAATATCAAAATAACAGTTTTATTCATGTTCACACGGTTATTTCTACGATACATATGCCAACAAACCAGTTTTTTTTACTGGTTGTTTACTCCAAGTAACTTTCAATATGGCTGCATCGATTTTAATAATATTTTACTACTAGGTTCATAAAAGGAGTGATTTAGGCTATTTTTCTTTTCAGAAGCACTCTATAAGATTTTGCTAGGTCTGGGACTCGAATCTGATTTATTTTCTAAGATATTTAGAAGGTATTGTAGATTTAAAATACGGGAGTAAAACGGCTGCAACCGAAGCGCCGCAAAGGCGGGTCGTTAGTATTTGTTTCTTTTTTGCAGTGGTAGAGAAAATTTCCGTGTGGTGACGGAGTAAGAATACAATTCATCACTCACTATCTTGCCCGTGGATGTCGTAAAAGACGACTAAGGGATATAATATGCACATAAGATCTGTGCAAGAGAAGAAAAACTCGAAATAAAACCAAAACTAACATGTCTGACCAGCATGGTATAGTAGGTCAAATTCCCTCCCATTGTGGAGGAGGCCCGAGCCCAACAGTGGGACGTATGTGGGCTGCGATGATGATGATAGAGAAAAATATAATTCAGCGCCATTTCTTTAGAAATGAGTGTAGTTAAGATGATTAAGTAAGCAAAATAGTATCAATAAAAACCTGTTCAACTAGAGATCTAGTAGGTTAGATCATGTCATTGCAGGTCTGTTGCCCAACCAATATATTCACTCGTGGAGTCTTCCCTGATAATAAGTACTGAAAAGTGTCCGAAACGACTCGAAATTAAAAATCAAATACGTTAAAATATGTAAAAATCATTAAGTTATTTAAAGCCATCAGAATTTGCATTTATATTTTTCTGCGGTTCCATCCGCGTAGTGTCGGTTTCAGTGAGAATCAGGACAAAATATATCCTATATTATTCACTAATAATGTTATTCTCCATTGGTGAATTTTTTTTTAAATCGGCTTTAGTGGTTACAACAAAACTTACATTTATAATATTAGTTAGGATAGGTTATTTAGGGTGTGAAGTCGAAACATCGCCTTGTGGTCTGCTAGCCAATGTTCGCACTATGTCTCTCTCCGCGAGTTGATCACCTGACAGGACGACACCCGCGGGACGTCATTGGCCGTTGGGCAGTCGGACTGGAGCGGCTTCGGTTTGGAACATCAAGGCTCTGGAGCCAGTGCCGATAGGGTTTTTGCCTCAGTGGTACAGGATGTCCTCCATCCAAATGGTGCAGGTTTTGACGAGGCATGGTTGCTTCGGCAAAAACAGGCGCACGGTTTCGAGAAGGGAGAGGATACCTTGCCACCACTATGATTGTGATGAGGATATTGCGCAGCATTCGCTCCAAGTGTGTACCTCGTAGGCAGAGTAGCACTGTAAGCTCGTCGCAAAAATTACCTATTAGGTTCGAATATTGTAGAATAATACCTATTACATAATTCATTAGATACTTCCATCTGATGACGGAGTAAGAATACAATTCAACACTACCTATTTTACCCGTGGGTATCGTAAAATACGACTAATGGATATAATATGACGCTCGCCGAGACGTCATTGTCCGTTGGGCAGTCCGGGTGGAGAGGCCTCGGTTCGGGGTGCGAACCGTGGAGGCCTTCCAGCCGGTGCTGATACAGTGGTTGGAAAGGCGGCACGGGGTGCTCTCCTTCCGACTGGTGCAGGTTTTGACGGGGCATGGGTGCTTCGCCAAATACCTGCACAAGGTCGTTAGGAGGGAGAGTACACCGTCCTGCCACTACTGCGATTGCGACGAGGACACGGCGCGCCATACGCTCGAGGCCTGCGGGGCTTGGGCAGTGCAGCGCTGTGAACTCGTCGTAATCATCGGTACGGACCTGACGCTGCCGGCTATCGCTAGGGCGATGGTCGACAGCGTCGGGAATTGGGACGCGGTCGCAGCCTTCTGCGAGACGGTGATCTCGCGGAAGGAGGCGGTGGATCGCCTGCGCGAGGAGCGCAGCCTCGATGAGGAGATCCGCCGCCGGCGACTGGGGCAGCGCAGGCGCAACTATCTGCGCCTCATGCCGCCCTAGCCGAGGCCGCGGGTGACGTGACCGGGGATTAGTCCGTCACCCGCCGAGAGGCCAACCGCGTGAGGAAAGACCGACGTCCTCCCCGAGGGGGGGACGTCGGTCGATGGGAGGGTACCCCAATTAGGGGTATTCCGTCGGGCCGACCACTGACGACAAGTTAACGCTGCTCCAGTGGTCGGCCCAACGACGAAGGCGACGTGGTTTTTGGGTGGGTCGCGGGAGTTGCGTGCTTAAGCCCCTGTGTCGCCCCGGACGGAGTGGTGCGGAGGTGCGCAGACCGCGACCCACCCACAAAAAAAAAAAAAAATGAATATAATATGAGGATAACATCTATACAAGAAAGAAAACTCCACATAAAATTCTATATCAACCCATCGGCCAGGGTATAGAAGATCAATTGCCTTCCCATTGTGAAGGAGGCTTGGGCCTAACTGTGAGATGTATGTGGAGTGAGATGAGATATTTAATTGTCAATTTAAAGCAATATATGAAATATACATACATACACATATTCACTCCTATTTCTCATAGGGGTCTCAGAGACCACTTCCCTCCACTTGTGATCTTGACATACCATTTTCGCCTCCTCTACATTCATTAATCTTATCATGCATGTTCTTCGGTTTAGGGTACTTTTAACCTTGCCTTTCTTAAGAACGTCCCCGATTTGATCATTGAACGTCCGCCTTGGTCTTCCCCTTTCAACGCGTCCGTTCACATTCGCTCTATAAATTCTCCTTGTCAATCTCCTTTCATTCATTCTCTTTATATGACCAAACCAACTTAACATACCTTTGTCAATACTTGTCACTACATCTACTTTCAGATCATAATGTTCCCTAATCACTAACATATTATAAAAATATGTATGTCATATCCTATATCACGAAAGATTTAGTTAATCGAAGCGGCTTTATTTAGGCAGTAAACGGCTGGTTTTTACAAAGCGTTAAGATCGTCATATGAACAGAACATTTGTGGTGTACGTGATGAAAATTATGATTTTTCTCATTTTGAGGGGTGAATCGTTTGCGGAAATGCGCTGAAAAGACTCGGTTTATCTTTGAGAGGTTGTGTCCTATTAACTTTTATAGTTTGGATTTGTTGTTTTATAACTAAGGATATAATTATAGACCTTTATATAAATTGTAACTTATTTTTTAATAATGATTTTCTTTCGCCAACATTATTTAAGAAAAACTAATCTTAATACTCCGTGTGGTGACGGAGCAAGAATACAATTCACCAACCCTCTTATCTATGGGTGTTGTAAAGGACGACTAAGAGAAATGATACGTAGAAAATCGCATTTACTTTCTGTAACAACAACATACATAAAATCCTATAGCAATCCGTCTAACTAGCGTGAGTAGGTCAATTTCTCTTCCATTGTAGAGGATAGATAGATCTATACTTAGACTGCTACTATCTATGCAGTTAATAACTACTAACTTCTGCTCGCGACTTCGTACGACTTCGCCGTGTGGTATAGACACTTTGGGCTAACGCTAACTTTAAGTTGCGACTTAGTTTACGTAGGTGAAATTATTTTTTAATAATACGATTCTGTCACACATGATTTTTGCGAAAATTTAGCCGTTTACGCAGCGGAAGCTCTCAATAGAAAAAAAAAACCCAATTCGAAACATTCTTCATTGGTGCTCCTCTCCTGTTGGTCTTGGCGTGATGATATGCTCGTATAGCCTATAGCCTTCTTCAATAAATGGGCTATCTAACATTAAAATAATTTTTCAAATCGGACCAGTTGTTCTTGAGATTAGCGCTTTCAAACAAACAAACTCTTCAGCTTTACATATTAGTATAGATAATTTTCCTACTCTCAATTCCCACACAAGTATTGCAACACCAAAAGGTACAATTTGCTACAATATCAAGCTCATGTAAATTCATAGCGGAATGCATACGTAATGCAGACAATATTTATACATTCAGTTGGAGACGTTAATTCTATGTAGGATTGCAAGATGGCGTCCTTGCGAACACATTGCATGAATGGGAAATATTATTTCAGTAATATGCTTCTGGTCATTTGGATAGTTACGATTTGAAATAGCCAGTGTCTGGTAGATGATTATATTTTGAAATTGTTTACTGAAGGATTTGAATGCTGTTTGTACTATAAGGGCTACCAACACTAATATATAACTCTTTATGCGTTTATTTATAGCTTCATACTTCTTACCCTAAAAGGGTAAGCAGAGGTGCAAGTTTTACAGTACCCAATACTTAAGCCTTAGGTAATGAGTGGCAAGCGTTTAGGTGCTAATCAGTCCGGGTTCGAATGTCGTTCGTCAATTTGCCGATTTCGGCTGCTTCGAGAAATTTGGTAGTCACCTATCCTCATCATCTCATCACCACACAGGGTGATCATTACATCATTACTAATATCATAAATGCGAAAGTAAGTTTGTATATTTCTATATTACACTTTCACGCTTAAACCACCGAATTGATTACAAAACATCTTTTTTGGAAAGCTATAATATCAGGGAGTAACATAGACTATGTTTTAAGCCGGTATTCCCATGGGAACGGGAACTATGCAGGTAAGGCGATTGAAACCGAAGCGAAGCGAGGGCGGGTTGCTAGTAATACTATATAAAAATACTTCACAGTTAATAAAAAAATCTCTCAACTCGTGAAATAAATCTTTTCGGTAATAATAACCACTTTAGTTCACACATCTACATCCCGCACAGTAGCGACATCTGTCTACAGTTCCATTCGTTCTGCCACTGTTGGAAGCCTCGTGTATCCTAATAGCGACACTCGCACCGCGCCACATACATAAAAGATGGGCCCTTTGCCGCATCGCTACAGCTATGATCTAATAACGCCCTGCCAAGTGGATTTGTTTCCATTCTATACACGAATTAGTATGACAGAAATTTCGTTCACCTAGAATACCGTATGCAATTATTTTGTATAAATAATCGTATCGTCTTGTGGAATTAAAAATATGTACATTTTATAATTATCATTATCATCACAGCTCATTATACGTCCCACTGCTGAGTTCGACCTTCTTCCACAATGGAAATAAATTTCAACTGATTTACCACGCTAGTCAGACAGGTTAGAATAGGGTTTCATTTCGAGATGTCCCTCTCTTGTATTAATCTTCATACTATAATCCCTTAGTCGTCTTTTACAATATGCATGGGCAAGAAAAGCGGTAGTGAATTGTATTCTTACTCTGTCATCACGGAAAAAATATTGATCAATTTAATTGTAAAATATTCATAATATATTAATCACAATTTTTGTTATCTCAATAGTTATCATAACAACAACGATCGCAGATCCTTTGATGTAAAATTACAAATTAATTATCATTATTACAAAACTTTCTCCAATTTGCTAACTAATTCATAAACACTGCTCTCTTCCTTTTTCTTAGAGCAATTTGTGTTGACCTCATACAAAAGCCTAAACACTGTTCCCTTCCTATTTCTTAGAGCATTTTGTGTTGACCTCATAGAAAAGCCCATGATCTATGGCCTAAAGGCCCCCTCATCCTAATACAATAATATGTTTTGGAATTCAACTAATAGTGCCTGAGAATAGTGTATTTTGGCATACTATTTGGGTGTCCCAACGATAGGTCCATTGGCCACACCGTACATTCCCGTTCTCATGATAGAGAGCGGAAGCGAGTGTAGTTCCTGAGCCATTTCCCTGGCCGTCGTCCACTATAGTAGATATTAGAGATGTAGTAAATTATGGTTGAATTAATTTCACACCACCCATTTCAAATAAATACGTCAAAAATCACGTAATAATGGAATCACACACGGTAACTCAATTGCTAGTGTTCGCTTCTTTTGATGTAATACCGTCTTTTACACGCTCGCTAATGTAACCTACTAACTACATATATCCAATTTGGTCTACCTCTCGCCATTTAAAGGTCAAGCAAAACACTAAGAGATAGTTTTTTTTTCCGTATGTTGATAAAGTATAAAATACATTACCTACTGCCTACTTTTCATATGATAAAAAAAACGTAAATAAAATCACTTGTCTCCCGGCTGCTATTGGAGTAAGAATACAATTTATCACCCCGTCTCTTGCCCCTGGGTGTCGTAAAAGACGATTAAAGGATACGCATTTATCATCTATGCGAAAGTAGGCAAACTTGAAACAAAATCCTATCTGACCAGACATATCTGACCAGCGCGATATAGTAGTTATTTTTCCCCATAGTAGAGGAGACCCGAACCCAACAGTGAAACTTTATTTTATTAAAAAAAAAACATCACCCTGCACTAAAGAAATAATCCTTCTATTGCGGGGGATTTTACAAACATATAATTAACAGACACAAATTACATCCAGACTCAGAACAACAATTTATGAATCGCATATAGGATTATCCCACGTAGGAATCAAACCCAGGACACTAGCACGGTAAATCGTAATGTTAACCAACACGCCATCTGTGCAGTCGTGTTATTAAAGTTGGAAAAAAAGCCCTCAAAATTTTGTATGGATTCCCAACTAGACTTGCTTTAATGTATATGGGCTGAGATGATGATGAAGATCACTTTAAACTCCTGAATCGTCTGATCAGCGTAGTATAGGCACATGAAGATATCGAATTTCTCTTTAAATTAGAATAGTTTTATACTGTATACTAGCAACCCGCCCTCGCTTCGCTTCGGTTATAGGTTAGGTTAGTCGTTTTACTCACGTAGTTCCCGTTCCCGTGGGAATACCGGGATAAAATATAGCCTAGTTTACGCCCTGATATTATAGCTTTCCATTGGTGAAAGAATTTTTGAAATCGGTCCAGCCGTTTTGAAGATTACCCGGAACAAACAGACAGACAGACAGACAGACAAAAATTTTTTAATTGCTATTTTAGGTATAGGTGTCGTGCAAATAACCGTGTGAGCATGAAAAAAGCCTATTATTTTGACATTACAAACAGACACTCCAATTTTATTTATTGGTATAGATGAACTGTATGAAAGATCTGTATCTATTTTAACATTTATTTCCCCCTGCGGCAACGGAATAAGATTACAGTGGTCGTCGGCAATCCATTTCAATCTATTGGAATGGATTTCTAACAGATACAAAATTGAAAATCCATTGTAAATAGAACTACTTTAGGGATTTTGTGCTTGATGGTCACAGGCGGTTGTAAAGTATTCGAAAGGTCGGGCAATCAAAAATCAAATACAAACGCGATAAAATCCGTAAAGTATTTTTATGTACAACTAGCAACCCGCCCTCATTTTGGTCGATTTCAGACGCCTTACCCGCGTAGTTCCTGTTCTGGTGGGAATACCGGGATAAAATATAGCCTATGTTACTCCCTGATATTATAGCTTTCCATTGGTCAAAGAATTTTTGAAATCGGTTCTGTGGTTCAAGCGTGAAATCGTAACAAACAAACAAACTTACTTGCGCATTTATAATATTAGTAAAAATGTGTAATAGTCTCATAAACATCAGAAATCATTTTGAAATCCATTCCAATAGATTTGATAATGATTAATTACAACTTTTCGCCCACATCACATTTTTTTTATAAATAATTCAGCATGTTAAATGCAAAATTTTAATAATTTTTATTCATAATGCTTTATCTCGCGGCGTATACGTCCCACTGATAGGCTCGAACTTCCTCTATAATAGGAGAGTAATTGACTGTATTATGCTGGTCAGACAGATTAGTATAGGGTTTTATTCATGATTTTCTTCTCTTAAATAGATGTTATATGCATATTATATCCCTTAGTCGTCTTTTACGACATTCACGGGCATGATAGGGAGTGGTGAATTGTATTCTTAAATTTTCACCATAAGGATAATTAATGTTTTAAGTATTATACATCCTTACTAATATTATAAATGCGAAAATAAGTTTGTTTGTTTATTTGTTTCTTCAACAAAATGCGAAAGTAAGTTTGTTTGTTTATTTGTTTGTTTGTTGTTTTGTTTAGTTGTTGTTTCGGTGGTTTAAACGTGAAAGCGTAACACGCTTTCACGTTTAAACCACCGAACCGATTTCAAAAGTTCTTTCACCAATTGAAAGCTATAATATCAGGAAGTAACATAGGCTACATTTTATCTCGGTATGCCCACGGGAACGGGAACTACGCGGTTAAGGCTACTGAAACCGAAGCGAAGCGAGGGCGGGTTGCCAGTTTTAAATAAAGTAAGTATAATATATGTATGTATGGAGTAAAAATTGTTATTTGGGCGTTACAAATCATCATCGCATCTCAACCCATACATGTCCCACTGTAGGGCTCGGGCTTCTTCTACTGTGGGAGGAAAATTCACCTGCTATACCAGGCTGGTAAGATGTGTTAGTATAGGGTTTTGTTTCGAGTTTTCCTTCTCTTACATAGATATTATATGCATATTATATCCCTTAGTCGTCTTTTACGACACCCACGGGTAATAAAGGGGATGGTAAATTGTATTCTCACTTCGTCACCACACGGAAAAGACATTACAAATAGACACTTAATTTTTTTTTATCTATTTAGTTTGAAATAAATCAGGAAGATACTTCTTTTAGCTTTGTTGACGTCATAACAGTAATTATGGAACATGTGGTGTCAGTAATATCAACTATGATATTTCATGGCGTCAAGTTAGAGTAATGAGTATATTTATATAATACTAGCAATCCGCCCTCGCTTCGCTTCGGTTATAGGTTATAGTCGTTTGACCCGCGTAGTTCCCGTTCCCGTGGGAATACCGGAATAAAATATAGCCTAGTTTACGCCCTGATATTATAGCTTTCCATTGGTGAAAGAATTTTTGAAATCGGTCCAGCCGTTTTGAAGATTACCTGGAACAAACAGACAGACAAAAATTTTTTAATTGCTATTTTAGGCATAGGTGTCGTGCAAATAAACGTGTGAGCATGAAAAAAGCATATTATTTTGATATTACAAACAGACATTCCAATTTTATTTATTGGTATAGAGTATAGATAACAAATATCATGATACATCTGATGAATGTGGCGTTTTAAAATTCTTGGCAAGAAACTAACACATTTTTGTATACAAATAATTCAAGTAAACGAACGTCAGAATATGAAACGCTGTCTTAAGAGATTTAGTTTAAAATATTTTTCATAAAAAATATGTTTGTGTACTTACTTGTATGTAAGTAGTTATACTTCAACAACAAGATAAAAATCTTTCTAAAAAGTTTATCCTATGCGTTATCCTATGTTTGTAGAAAAACGACACCAATAATAGAAAAAAAAAGTAAGTATTTAATACATTGAATGTTTATAACGCATTATCCAGTTGACATGTGCCAATGTCTTCTCTTACCCTTTTACCATCCGTGGTTATCATAAAAGACTAAAGGATATAGCCGATAACAGTACTACAATAAAATTAAACCTGAAAACAACATCTTATATCAACTTATTTGGAAGACGTATTATCATCACCATTATAATCATTTCAGTTTATTTACGTTCCTCTGTTGGGCTTGAGCCTCATCCACAATAGGAGGGCAATCACATATACCACGCTGGTTAGATATGTTATTATAGGGTTTCATTTTACGTATTCGTTTTCTTGTGTAGATCTTATGTGCATATTATATGCCTTTATCGTCTTTTACCCACGGGAAAGAGAAGGGGTGGTGAATTCTATTTTTACACTGTCACCACATGGAAAAGTGGTATAAAAGCTTAGAATAATAACGTATAGAAGGTAAGTTCGCACACAAAAAGTGAAGCATTTCAATTGGAGCCTAATGGAGCTTACGCCGGAACCGTTTCGTAATGTACAAGTTCACTATACTGCACGTACGTATGCAACTCTTAAAAAATAAATAGGTAATTATGACGATTTGTGCATTCAAATGGTGTCACAAAACATTTGAAAAACATCAAAAACTTATTAACATTACTTTTAAAAGTATTTCGACGATTTATGTAATAAAAACAAAAATTGATTTCATAATTTGTATAGTGGTGTGCGTGTATACGTGTGTAATCATCGGCGCGCATGTAGTATTTTTAGATTCATGTTTCGAACGTTCGAAGCAAAGACACTATCCTTCTATACGTTATTATTGTAAGTATAAAAGGCTGTGTTTGAAAGATAGTTATTGTATCCAGGGCAAAGCAATAGAAATGTCTGAGTCGAATGGCAACAAATAACTTTCTGACGCTCCACGAATGGCAAAAAGTGATGCTTTTTACTAGATATTCGTTTGGTTAGCTGCCAGCGCGTTCTGCATATCCCTCCAACAATCTTGTGGGTATATCAGATGCATAAATGCATTTTCCATCAGTAGAGCGCGGCGGAGCGCACGGGAGGAACGCCACCACGACGACGCGGTCCGTCGCTGGCGACTCGGGCGGCGCAGTCGCGAGTACCTGCGCCGGATGCCGTGACTGAACCGGGGATTTTGTCCGTCACCCTGCAGGGTGATGGTCCGTGCGACGGTGACCGACGTCCCCGAGGGGAGACGCCGAGAGGAGAAGGTACTCCGTGACCGGGGTATTCCGTCAAGCTGACCACTGAAGACAAGGTACTATACACTGGTGGTCGGCCCAACGACGAAGGCGACGTGCCACGGGTGGGTCATGGGGTAGTGCGCTGCCCCTCCGTCGTCCCGGACGGAGCCGCGCACCGGGTGCGCTGATCATGGCCCTTCCCTAAAAAAAAAAGGACGGTTCGGCTTCAAATGCGGCGCAAATCCTAATCCTATTCCGTATTACTTCTATTGTGGTATGCGGTATATTGATTACCATGGGAAAATGGTGGGTCTCCCTTCCTTCCTTCCATTATAGAATAATAATGGATTGCCGCCATGTATCGCCTGATTCAATCAATTATCTACATAGATTTCCTAGTTTCATTTTTTTATCTCCACATGGAAAACAGAAAACTCAATAATATTTTTTGTGTAAAGAAATGTGAATAAAATCAACCAGATTGCTAATGTAAGCTTACTCACCAATTCAAAAATAATTTTTACATTTTATAGTTTAAAAACTCAGATTTTAGAATTTTTTTGCTAATAACATCTCTGGCATTCAATAAAATCTATTAATACTCCAATAAAACTCGATGTTGAAAAAAAAAACGTTTGAGAGCTACAATTAATCTTCATTTTAAAAATTTTAATACCAGTTTTATTCTTACTAGGGTTGGTAAATTTGGTCAGTGAATAAATTAGTACTAGTAGCCAGTCCAATGACAAGGGAAAGTTAGGTAATATGATAGGTTATAGGGTCGCACGTCGCCTTTTTGTTGCCCCGAACTGAACGACCAGAGTGGACCCAAACCATAGGCTACCACAAAAAAGGAGAGGTTGATTAAGGTTCGCTCAATAGATGGAGAGAAATATCACCAACCTTTTTCCCTTCCATTGCCACAAATATTTGGGTCGGTATTTAACCCATATTCTACTTGCTTTTATAAATGGATAGTCCAAAATGAGAATTAAAACACCCATGTATATAATCATCATCATTCCAGCCTATCACCATCCACTGCTGGACGTAGGCCTCCCTCATGTTATGCCACAAAGTGCGGTTCTGTGACGCTTGCATCCAACGACGCCCAGAAACTTTCACCAGGTCGTCGGTCCACCTAGTGGGAGACGTCCTACACTGCGTGGTCCGATACGTGGTCGCCACTTGAGAACCTTTCTTCCCCAGCGGTTGTCGGTTCGTCGAGCGATGTGGCCTGGCCATTGAAGTGGCAATGTATATAATATTATTATTTATTATTTTTTTATCTCTTTCATGTTAACATCATAAATAAAAGAAAAAAAACTATTGATGTGTGATGTGGCAACTGTGAATAGTACTAATGCTCATATTGTTCGTCGTTGTCGTAAAAAATTATCAAAAGTTTTAGAAGATGTCGCCTGATCAGCAATGCATTCCCAAAGAATTTGCAATATATACGATGGTACCAGGACACATATCGCGTCGACCCAAAGTAATTATAATAGCAAGATGATGATAACTGAGAAAGAAGGGACTTTATGAACTTAAAAATAACACAAATTTTCTTTTAATCACAAAACAAATGCACGTGTATCTTGCAAAGACTTGTCCATTCCACGATTCTTGCCACGACTCCCTGAGTTCGAAGGATCTTCTTTTTTTATTGCTGTTCGTAGCAAACAAGCAAACAGTACACCTGAAGGTAAGTGAAATTGTCGCTAACAGACCTTTGCTAGGCCGCTGTCTACCTTAAAAAAAACATGGTTGTCTGTAAAGTCGCTTTACAGACGATAGTTTAACCTGACAACGTCATAACAAAACATTGATGAAATTACTGCATACTTTTATGAATAAAATTGAATCAGCGTAACGGGACAAAGAGCGTAACGGGACATGCAGCCAGCATTCATCGATTTATTAGACGTTGTCACGTCAAAAGTGAAGGGAGTGTGAATGCGTGAAATGAGGTTCGGTGATACTAAAGGTATCACCAAAATCAACCACACATAAACACTTTCATAGAATTCGGCTGCCGGCCCTCTCGCTGACCAAACGCAATAACAAATTGCTACTACTGAGGCGTCGATTTTCTATGAGAGTGTGGTACTACATCGTACGAACCGGCCTACGGCTGCATACAGGCGACTGGCGACAGCGTAGTTCTTACGTAAACAACGTCTTCATGGCAACCCTAGCGATAAAGTAGATATTACAAATCCCACAAAAGATCCGCAAGTTGTCATCGCACACATTAATCTTAATTTAATGGGCGGATACCTTAATAGTACTATAGTACTTAATTTAACATACATATGTTACACTAGCGACCCGCCCGGCGCTATACTTCGGTTCCAGACATCTTGGTCTCTCATTTTAATATGCAATATATCCTAAGATATGACTTCGAGTTCAAGTGCCGGACCGGCCAAAATTTTATAGGATTTTTCTGTGAGGAAAAATAAGCTAGTTTTATATTGACAGCATCACTAGGCTCGGGTCGCCTCCACAATGAGAGGGAATTGAATTACTATAGAATGCTGGTCAGAGATGTTGGTATAGGGTTTTATTTCGTGTTTGCTTACTCTTGCATAGATCTTATGTGCATATAATATCCCTTAGTCGTCTTTACAATATCCACGGGCAAGATAGAGAGTGGTGAATTGTATTCTTACTCCGTCACCACATGGACATGTTTTAAAAATATTATCAAAATCGGTGCAGTCGTTTTGAAGATTATCCGGCACAAAGAAACAGATAAAAAAAATAACTGATTTTTAAGCATCGTGCAAATAATATGAGCATGAAAAGGATCCACTATTATAATATTACAAACAGACACTCAAGTTTTATTTATTTGTATAGATAACACAAATGAGGTATAAATGGTTTATTAATAAAAATGCTACCACAAATAATTGATATTGGCACCACGCTGAGTCAATAATAAGCCAATTCTAACCTTATTACAAAGCGATTGGCTCATTTAGGCGGCGCTTTATATAGAAATATCGATTGTGGGTTAGCAAGCTCTAATTCTAGCTCGATTAAAGGGTATTTTCTTACCAAACTTAACCGATGTAAGAATTTAATAAAATAACTTGTTTTCGTCCAACAGCTTGTAGACGTTCACTGCTGGACATCGGCATCTCTACGAGAATGCCACTTACAACGATCCTATGCCACTTGCATCCAGTTCTCTACGAATTTCAATATGTAGTCAGTCCACCTAGTAGGAGGCGTCCTATGCTGGGTTTGTGAGAATGTGATAGGGGGATACTGTTGACAGTCATCTGTCTACAACCGCGGGCTGGTCCACCCGGGATAGTACCACAGTCTCGCAGTAAATCGACGTCCGAGTAGTAGTTGCTTCTGAACTTGGTTCAGTGAACCAAAAAACTCGAAGCCCAACTTTCTAAGGTGTCTGCATGTGGTGGGTTTTGGTAATGCCTTTAGTATCATCGAACCTAACTGCATGCATTCATACTCCCTTCACTTTTTTCACGGTAGGCAGTCACCTAGTAAAAGTTCATGACAGTATCAGTAACCAACGTGTGCTGTTTGCTCGTTTGCCACCAACAGCAAAAAAAAAGTGTTTTGTACTAGGAGTGAGGCGTATTTATCATAACATATATAAATCACAAGTATTTGAAGATAACAGATAACAGTTGTTCTTGCAAGGTCATTATATCTGTTAAAAAATAACATTTATAATACATCGATAACAGCCGATCTAGTCCGGCTGTTATGTTAGTACCTACATAGCTTGAAATAACAGAACTGTTCTGTTCTGTCAGAACAGTCAATAAAAAACAAAATAACTATTCTTGTCTTTGTCTTTTGTGTAATATTGTCATAAGCTAAAACGGGACACGTAGTATTTATTTGAATTAAACCAAAATTATAGTATGTCGTTTCATAAGAAGAAATCCTCTTTGAAAAGCGAATTCTTAATTAGATCGTGTTATCTGTTATTTCATTGATTAGTCTATCTCGCTCACGCCTACTTGAAAGACTATTTGCTATAACGAGAAGCATCTAGTGCTATAACCCGAAAAATAGAAATTGCAATCTAACAAGAAGATATCATTGTTAAATCGTGACTCTTTAATTAGATCGTGTTATCTGTTATTTGGTTGATTAATCTATCTCGCTTACACCTACTTGATAGACTGTTTCTAAAATGAGAAACATCTAGTGCTATAACCCAAAAAATAGAAAATGTAATTTAGCAAGAATATATCATTGTTGAATTGTGACTCTTTAATTAGATCGTGTTATATGTTATTTGGTTGATTAATCTATCTCGCTCACACCTATTTGATAGACTGTTGCTAAAATGAGAAGCATCAAGTGTTATTATAACCCGAAAAATAGAAATTACAATCTAACAAGAACATATCATTGTTGAATTTTGACTTTTTAATTAGATCGTATGATCTGTTATTTGATTGATTAATCTATCTCGCTCACACCTACTTGATAGACTGTTGCTAAAACGAGAAGCATTAAGTGTAATAACCAGCAAAATAGAAATTGTACTCTTTCTAGCACATATCATCCTTAAAAAGTGACAAGTATTTCTTTTCGTATTATGAGTTATCTGTTTAGATATTTTGTGTTCGGAAACACTGCAGAACCAATGCTGGCATGATTATTTTATTGTCTTATATTATTTTATTGTCAAGCGTTGCTTCCTTAAGTAGGTATGTAATATCTGGTCGATCGAGCATTGCTCGATATAATTTTTATATTTTTTTGGAAATGGTATTTTAGTGAACATATTTAGATATTTATTAACAAATAAATAAAAATGATGAAAGAATTAAAAAAATATCAAAAATTAAAGAACAGGATAATAACACTGAGATTCGATCTCAGGCTGTTTGAATGCAACTTAATAATGATTGGCGATGGCTAAATTTACAATCCTATTCTAATGACATTTTATGTCATTTTATGGATTAGCTAAAAACACCGACAAAACAATACTTTCTATAAATAAGACCTAGCTAGATCGATTTTTTGGTCCCGAAACCTCTAGTAGGCTAAATTTCATGAAAATCGTTGGAGCCATTGCCGAGATTCAGATTATATATATAGCTCGTTTAAAGATAGAAGATTTAATATAAATGGGTCAAACAATTTGCATATTTTATAAAAGTTAACCCTAGCTACGTTTCACTATAACTTACATACATACATATTGTGAGTATTAGTGAGTATTTACTTGCTCGTAACCCTATAGTATAAGGCACAGCTCCAGAAGGTTTCTAAAAAAAAAAAATTACTTGTTCCCCGCAGAAACTTCGGGATAATAGGTAATAAAATCCGTCAGATGCCCAAAAAAAAAAAAGAACTCCTCAACGACAAATTCCAGGTAAAGTACATAGTACTTGATACTTTAGAGTATCGATACTTTATTGAGTACGATACTTTTTCTTCGATACTACTCATGAGTACAGTATCGATACTTTCCGTTCGATATCGTGTCCCTACTAATGGGCCATGATTGAAAATAACACTTGTTATTTAATAACAGAAATTGGTACCTGTTATTATTGCGTAACAGTAACAGAAATAACAGATATTACGTTTGTCCTGTTATAACCCATGTCTATTTTGTACGCCCGTAAGAAGCTATAGTTCTTTGGCGTAACAAGATAGAACTCTCTAAAATCTTTATAAATATTTTATACTTATAGAAACCTTATGTATAAAATACCTTAGTAGAAAAAAAGACATTAATAATAGAAAAAAAAAGGTATTTAATACATTGAATGTTTTATTATAACGCATTATTTATACTCGTTCCAACCATTTATTTTACTTTTGACACATGCTTTAGGACGTATCTGTTTCATTATACGCAATTATTAACTTTGAAACGAGTGAACAGAGAAATATATAAACTGCCCAATAATATTTATATATCTTAATTATTACCCACTAAATACATTAATATGCCGTAAATAGCTCTATTCATAAAATTTAAGTGATAATTCATTTCCGTTATAAAAAAAGTTACGTTCTATCGCATCTAGTGACAGAATCAAAAGTATTCGGTGCAAACTAATGAATCGCAAATAATCGATTACACTTATTTGCAGTTAAGTCAGCTGACAACTGAGTTTTGAATTGTTGTAATAGACAACACGTTAAAATTGTATCAGGGAGATATAAAAATCTTCTCATCATACCTATAACATGAAATAAAACAACCAAAATATTTTAATATTATTTTATTATAACGAATCGTCGGATTCTTCATACGAACTCGAATCGTTGCTTGAATCATCTGCAGTGTTTATTATTAACTCTTGTGTAGGTATGTTATCAAATTCAATTTGCCGATCCCAATCAGAGAATATTATATTTTTTGTCTTGTTGACGACACTCGCCCAGTTTTCAGGCGTCACACTAGCACATGCGTTTTTTAAAAGTTCAAGCATTTTATTTGCTGTGAAAGGAGGAGTTGTATTGTTTCTTGCGGCGTGTCCTTTGACTTGTGCCCAGATCATTTCAATTGGATTATATTGACAGTGGTACGGAGGAATTCTGATTACAACATGCCCATATTCTGCTGCCATTTCGTCGATGACATATCGTTTTGGCTGCTTTTTACTTTTTAATATTTTAAGTAATTCTACTTTTAGTAGGGATTCGTCCACATCTTCCCCATTATCACGAAGCCAGTTTATAATCTCGTGTTTTTTATTGGCCTGTGTTGGCATTTTATTAATTTGGCGAGAGTGATAGGGTGCATTATCAATAAATATTGTTGATGGCTCTTCAAGTGATGTAAGCATTTCTCTGAACCACTTTTCATACACATCCGCATTCATCTCCTCATGATAGTATCCTGTTTTTTTTTTATTTGAACGCTAACAGAGCGTCTGGTACAAATCCCTTTGTAGTTCCCGCATGGCAAATGATGAGGCGTTCACCTTTCCCCATTGGCACTGCAGAAGTAGAAGCAGCAGTATCGTCAGTCCAACCTTTTGGTATGGAATGATTGGCATTGAGCCAAGTTTCATCTGTGAAAACGACATTCGACCAGTCTTCTATTTTCTTCGCTTGTCTTAAAAATTCACAGCGAGACAAGGCTATATCACGACGTTCCATTAAAATTTTTCTTTTGTCGGATTTCTTATACAAGAACCCGATTTGGTGCAGCACCTTTGACAAAGAAGATTTTTGACCACGAAACAAGCCACAATTTCGTAGAGACGCTACTAATTTTTTCAAAGTAGGAATCTCTTTGCTTGTGTAATAATTGTATATATGACGACGAATAGCATCAGTATCAAAACTGTCAATTGCTGTCACTTTACGGGGCTGACGTTTTTTCTTAGGCGTAGATAGCTTGTTCTGTTCAATACCACTACTACCATAGGCTTCTTTAGTGATTTTCGCCACCGTTGGAGCACTAATACCTAATGCTGCTGCAACACGGTCTCTAACTTGGGTTACTGGTATAAGGAATCCGCCATTGCGGCTTTCCTTTTCAAAAAATTCACGAAGCCGCAGCACTAACTCTCTGGATTGTCCTTTAAGCACCATACCTTTCGGCATTTTGCAAGTAAAATCTTACTGGGAGGAACGATACGCTCAACTCAATCAAAGTAAGAACAATGAAATCAATACGGTGGAATATAAATACTCAACACAGCGTATGAAAAATATGAAAGAGCACTCAGCGAACAGAAATGTGACTAGCACGGGAGTCTTGTTGCGAGTGACAGACAACACAACAAAATGGCGTCGCCAGCGCGCCGTTCAGTGTTGCCAATTCAGCTTAAAAAAAAGGGGTAGGCTGGATGAGAAAATTATTGATTTACTACCGCAGACGAGGGCGCCATTGTCTCTAAGTAAAGTTTGGAGCAGCGGACCCCGCTTAATGGAAAAATGCTTCATAAAGTAGTTATTTTTTATTTTGCAAAGTACAAAGTAAAATATTTTGGGAGAACTGAATTAGTGGGTATGCAAAAATTAATGTGCCCAAATAACAAATATATTAACAGAAGTGAAGTTTTTAAATAATATGAAATATGTATTTAAGCAAAAATAAAATATCCGTGTTAAATCGATTAAAAGTTCTTCCTGACTGAAATCGATTATTACAAAACATAGTATCCGTAATACATTGGTACAACACTAATTGATCAGAATTCGACCTGCCAAAAGTAAAATAAATGGTTGGAACGAGTATAGTTGACATTTGGGGCATTTCACGTCAAGCGGACAGCCAAAAAAAGTGAGGTCGTGAATTTTGTTTATACCCTGGTCAGTTATACTTCTAGTAGACCTAGATGTGTACACAGATTATTTTTTTCGTATGTTGCTTTATTGCTGAGTTATGAGCTTTTGAAAAGTGACTAAGAATGAAGTCATGAATTTTTGGATTCTTATTATCTGTATCAATTAATTTGTAAAAAAAAACGAAAAAATACTGTTTCTTATAGTTAAAAAGTAAAATAAAGTATTTATACTTTATTTTACTTTTTAACTATAAGAATACGAAATTCACGAACTCTGTTTTTTTGGGAGTCCGCTTGACGTGGAATGTACTATTTGATAAAAAAAGTTGATTAGCTTACTTCAGAGTGTCGGTTTTCCGTGACGGTGTGCACGCGGATGGTATAATTTTACTGTTATTATTTTCCCTAACACGCTCAAAGAAGTATAACTTCAAAGTAATTTTGCTTATGAAATTTTTTTTGTGGCATCATCAAATATTTTCTAAGCCACTTAGTTCAAATAAAATTCACACTTAACTTCTCTACTTTATCACAATTAGTCATTTTTTATTCAAATACTAAATATAGCACTTCCTAGAAGATAGATTTAATTCGTGAGTAGTTTTCCATTAGTCATGCTTAGCGATGACATTTTTGTTACGGAACTTTGATGTTGCCACTTACAGTTCTTTTAAGGATACCGTAGTATTTTTTTAAATGGGGTTTTATATTTTTTTTTTTGTTTGTATAATATTTAATTTTAACTTTGAGGATTTTTTATTCAAATTTAAAGAAAACATCCCGTTTTCTTAAACATACCTTATTTTTACTTGGTTTTCATTCTCGTGTCGCCAAAGATTTTTAGTGATAACAGTGTTTTTAAACATTGCTCGATATTGTTCTTGAAACTATTACACTCGTAATAGTTTCAAGAACAATATATCTTTTTATTCAGTACATAAAGGTACGGCCGCATTGAAAACGAGCCTTCATTAGGTATTGTAGAGGAAAAATTGTTTATGTCATTAGCCAATGTCGAGATTTTTTGGATATCAATCAGCCTACTGAAATTTACTATCGAATATCGATCTTCTCAATAATATCCTCTGTGTAAATCGAACTTTAAGCTAATAAAATATAATTTCATATACATCATCATCATCATTTCAGCTCATATATGTCCCACTGTTGGGCTCGAGCCTCCTCCACAATAGGAGGGAAATTGACCTTACTATACCATGCTAGTCAGTCAGGTTAATATAGGGTTTTATTTCGAATTTTCCTTCTCTTGCATAGATGTTATATGCGTATTATATCCTTTAATCACCTTTTACAACATCCACAGGCAAGATAGGGAGTGGTGAATTGTATTTTTTGTTCCATCACCACACGAACAATATTCACATTCAGACACACAAATCTCCATATTTAATTTTAACTAATTATCTTAAAAGTAATATATACAAACAATATGCTAATAACTATACAAACACCAACACTAATTTGATTGTAAATAAAACTACGGATTTTACGACATTTATATTTGATTTTTGATTGCCGACGTTTCGAACACTTTGCAGCGTTCATGGTTACGGGCGGACTAAGATGTCTCACGTCCAACAAGCCATCGTTATTACAGACATTTATAATTATCTACCCGCTACAGAAAAAAAAAGTTGGTAAATTTCGACCCACATTTTGTTACAAATTTATTGCTAGTATAAGAAGAAAATGATTCTATTTGTTAAATGATACTATTAATTGCTCGACGAAGCCTTTATAGGCTAGTAGGCTTTATTTACAATGTGTTGTGATTTTATTTACAACTAGCTGACCCGGCGAACTTCGCACCACTATTTTCATAATTATTTTGTTTTAGTATTTATCAGTTTGGTTATAGTATTATCCGTGCGGTGACGGAGTAAGAATACAATTCACCACCCGTGAGTGTCGTAAAAGACGACTAAGGGATATACCGCCTTTTTGGAACGAAGTTCCTTATCGCGCGTTGTGAAAGGGAGCTAGACGGAAAAAATTCTTACGAAAAGTTGTCACGACACTTTTTGCTATAGTAAGCTATTGTAAGCTGTGCGGCGTCGCATGTTTCTCTGTCTGTCTCTCTCTCTCTTATAGAAAGCAAGCCAGATATTTTCATTTCTATTTCGCATTGAACAGTGTGGTGTCGCGACGATTATTTTTGTTGAGTGTATACAACAACAAAATATAATACTACCATTGATGCAGTTTTTTCAAGACATTTAAATAAAATAGAATCTCAAACATATGTTTCCTACTTCAGTTACCACAAGCCAATTATTACGAAAATTGGGCCTACTGATTAAGTTTATATAACATTATATTTATTAATAATAAAAAAAAATATTATTATAACTTAAAAAAAATAAAATTTTATTACAATTCCTTCACTAATTAATCGAAAGGAACTTCGTTCCATCCGGGTGTCCCTTGACACCTCTCAAGTTTTTTATCGATTCCAAAACGTTTTAAATCTAGATCTACATGTACCTAATTATGCTAAAAATGTCGAACCGACGGGACAAACGTCAAATGTTTGACAGGTAAGAACGGTTTGTATGGAAAAATAAAATTATAGGTATTATTAGTATTTTACTCACAATTTTCCATATTTTCTTACCGTATAAACCTTCCATGGACTTATACAAATAATTCAAGACTAAAATTAGACAAATCGGTCCGGCCGTTCTCGAGTTTTAGCGAGACTTACGAACAGCAATTCATTTATATATATATATACTAGCAACCCGCCCTCGCTTCGCTTCGGTTATAGGTTATAGTCGTTTTGCCCGCGTAGTTCCCGTTCCCGTGGGAATACCGGGATAAAATATAGCCTAGTTTACGCCCTGATATTATAGCTTTCCATTGGTGAAAGAATTTTTGAAATCGGTCCAGCCGTTTTGAAGAATACCCGGAACAAACAGTCACACAGACAGACAAAAATTTTTTTAATTGCTATGTTAGGCATAGGTGCTGTGCAAATAACCGTGTGAGCATGAAAAAAGTCTATTATTTTGATATTACAAACAGACACTCCAATTTTATTTATTGGTATAGATTTCCTTCTTTTTAATAGGTGTTATACGCATTTCTTAAGCTTTGATTATTATCTTAGCTCACTTAAGTCCTACTGTTGAGCTCAGTTCTCCTTTATAATGAGAAAAAAAAATTGTCCTACTATACCAGTGGGCTTACTCTTGAAATCAATTCTAATTTCGAATCCGATTCAATTCCAATCTCACCAAACTTATATTTGGTACTCTTGAACAAAATCGAGAATAAATTCTTCGCGTTTGCCCTTGTTATTTTCACCAAATGTGCCGTATTTTCTTACTTTAAATCAATAATGTTATCGAAATCGATCATCACAAAGACGCTTTCTTGAAATTGTGCAACATTAACGATTTTTAACTACGACAAAATCACGTCGGGAGTAGCAAATATTTGACTTAATCGATGAGAGTCAAATTCATTTAGTTTAATGAAATGAAAAGTTTCATTTTAATTAGTTTAAAAAAAATCCACCAAATTTGACTTCAATCGTGCGCTATTGTCGCTTTCAAGAGTACCTTATTTGCTCAAATTCGAGCTGCGATTGGATTTAGGATTGGAATCGAGATTCAAGAGTGAAGATTACTCGGAACAAACAGAAAGACAGACAGACAGACAAAAAATTTTTAATCTGTATTTTAGGCATAGGTGTCGTGCAAATAACCGTGTGAGCATGAAAAAAGCCTATTATTTTGACATTACAAACAGACACTCCAATTTTATTTATCGGTATAGATTAAAATTAATAGTAATTATATTTGAAAAAACCTAATAATCTAGTATACTACCACCGGATCGGAATACGGCCACACTGAGAAAGATCCGGCAAGAAAACTCAGGTGACATGATGGTAAATTAATATTAATTTTGAAAGCGGTTTACTTTATGTTACTAAGAGGTTTTAATTTTAAAAATATCTTTAGCTATTATTATTATTATCCGTCCGTGTCTATGAATGCTGCAAAGTGTTCGAAACGTCGGGCAATCAAAAATCAAATACAAACACCATAAAATCTGTAAAGTAGTTTTATTTAAAATGTGTAATACTCGCGTAATAATTAGAAATCATTAAATTTTTTTTTTTTTTTTTTTTTTTTTATTGCAAACGGTGGCAAACGAGCAAACAGTACACCTGATGGTAAGTGTTGCTGCCGCTCATGGACCTTTACAAGGCCGCTGCCTACCGCGAAGAAAGTGAAGGGAGTGTGAATGCGTGCATTGAGACTCGGTGATACCAAGGGCACCACCAAAACCCTCCACACGCAAACACCCTCAGAAAGTTGGGCTTCCGGCTCTCTCGCTCACCGAACGAAGCGCAGTAACAAATCGCTACTACTCAGACGTCGATTTTCTGCGAGAGTGTGGTACTGCCCCGGACGGACCGGCCCGCGACTGCAGACAAAAGACTGTCTACAGTGTGGTCCTACCACCAATGAATAATAAAATAAAAAATAAAAGGAAAACTAAAATAATGTCCTCTACGCTCGTTTAACGATGTTATTTTGGCATGACTTGCTGCATTTTTAATCTTCCTTACTAGGAATGTAATAATTGAGATGAGACGGCGCCTAAATTAATCTTAATCCTCCGTGAGAATAATCGTAATTGCCTTGTCATTCGTACAAATATACACTGAAGTAGTGACTAATTGTTAGTAGCTGCACAAATAGTATTGCACGTCTGACCAGCGTGGTTTAGTAGATCAATTATATTTCTCTTGTGGAGGAAGCTCGAGCCTAACAGTGGAAAGCATATAGGCTGCAATGATGAACGATGTTTTATCGCGTTTATATTTGATTTTTGATTGCTCGACGTTACGAATACTTAACAGCGCGGTGGGCTGACCGCCCTGACACATACGCGATAAAATCCGTAAAATGATCTGGGGGCACGGCAGTGCCCCCGCCAAGACGAGCAAAAAAAAAGTCGGGCAAAACGCAACACTGCCGTAACATACTTTTCTCGAAGCCATTCGGGCCATTTTCGACCCCCTATAACTTCGTTGTTAATAAAGCTAGAAAGCTGTTTATATATATTTTTTATATATATATATATTTTTTTATTTATATATTTTTAGTAACTTAGCAGGCATTCTATACACATTGTGTATTTCAAATTTCATTAAATTTGAACAAACAGTTTAAGAATTATAACTAGTCAAAATTTCGTAATTTTGTCACTCACTGACTGATTGACCGATCATCAATATAACACACCTCACAAGTAATACATATTATATTAAATTGTACTAAACATAGTGCGATTGCCAAGTCATTCTGTTTATTTAAAACATAAAAGATCTTTAATATTGATATAGTCACTATAAGAAGTTGTTAGGTTAGGTATTTACGTAATAACCTCCCTTAAGCAGGGACTGAATGAGTTAACCGACTTGGTATAACATGGATCTCACAAATTTTTATGGTAGAAGAACTCAGTTGCGAGGCTTGCCTTTTTTTTACAAGACTTGTTTTTGATGGTATTTTATTTACAACTAGCAAGCCGTCAGCCGTACAGTCGCCTTACCCGCGTAGTTCCCGTGGGAATACTGCAATAAAATATAGCCTATGTTACTCAGGGATAATGTAGCTTTCCAATGGTGAAAGAATTTTTGAAATTGGTATAGTAGTTTTCGAGTTTATTCAATACCAACATACAAACACACAAAAGTACAAATTTTTCCTCTTTATAAACTTTATATATTATTAACGACCGAATATTTTCCTCTTTATAAATATTATACCGACACATCTAAACTAATAAGCTTCGATGTGTCGGTATAGGTTTTAAAGTCTAGGGTTGCTTGTTTTATTATCCCTTAGTCGTTTTTTACAACACCCACGAGCAAAAGAGGGAGGGGTAGTAAATTGTATTCTTACTCCGTCACCACAGGGAGAGCGCGGAGAATATTACAATATTAATTAGCTTGATGTTATATCATTTAAGTTACAAAGTTTCAGATGTCTGTCTATTTGATTAAAGATCTTCAGGTACGTTGAATTTAATGGCGATATAAACGCCATGCAACCGCATACGTTTCAATGAGAAGTTTTAGCTGCAATATTCAAGATCTTTACACAAAGTAACAGAAATATTAAACTCGATCCGGTGGTAGTATATTAGATTTCATCACAGCTTATATACTTCCCACTGTTGGGCTCGAGCCTCCTCTACAATGGGAGGGAAATTGACCTACAATATCACACTGGTCAGATGGGTTGTTATAGGTTATTGTTTCGAGATTTCCTTCTCTTGTATAGTTGTTGTATGCATGTTGTAATCCCTTAGTCGTACACACATACGGGCAAAAAAGGGTATAAGGGGACTGAGTAAGAATACAATTCACCACTCCATATCTTGGCCGTGGATGTCGTAAAAGACGATTAAGGGATATAATATACAAAACCCTATACCAACATGTCTGACCACCATGGTATAGTTAAAGTCAATTTCCCTCTCGATTGTGGTGGAAGCTTGAGCCCAACAGTGGGTTGTATGATGATGATGAATTACTAACAAAAAACAAGATATTTTTTTTTTATAATCATTTTCGGCATTTCAATAAATTTGTATCAAAATGTGGAACAAAATTCCAGGGCGTGGTGTATTGTATTTATATTCCGTCTAGATATAGAAAATATATATGTTTGTTGTGGAAAGCCATGTGAAGCCACGACAGAATACTAGCTAACATAGACACAATGTGAAATAAAAAATTTATAAAAAAAAAAATTAAAAACGGGCTTTTATTTAAATGCTGTAAAACAAAGAAGACTTGTCAAGACTATTAAAACGAGTCCAAACGGTTTTATCTTGTTTAGTTTAGGACTTCCTATAGCTACCTTCCGACGCTATCTTGAGTATTCTTGAGACCCTGGCTGTCATGTAGCATAAGAGTGCTTGTCAAGACTAGTCAAACTAGTCCAAATTCGACAGTTTTATTTTGTTTAGTTTAGGAATTCCTATAGCCACTTTCCGACGCCATCTTGAGACCAACTTTATGGTATCATATTATTGCATTGTCACCGAAGTTATGTAGGTAACCCAAATTTCAACCTAATCTAACGACAGAAAGTGGTTCTAATTTAACTCGCAAGATTTGTTCCATACTAACATATTAACAGGGCAAGTTAAATAAAAGCTTTTAAAATACTATTTGATAACAATAATTCTACAAATTTTTATAGTTCCAATGTTATCTAGTTATTCAAGTTGGAATCACGAAATTGGAATGGAAAATGGCGTCACAATATGGCGGCTGCTCATCCACTCATAGTGGCGCAATTTCCTCCCTCACAGATGACGATGTCTGCATCAAATGTCTTATTTTATGAATTCACTGCTTCGAATAACGTTTGCATTAAATTATATTACTGATATGCTTTCTGCTATTTGTACATATGATATGTACTGTTCCATATTTAGAAGCGAAACTTCAGTTGTAATTTTTACAAACTGTTTAATTGTAACTACTTAACTGATCGTATTGAAATTACGTATCTAAGGTTATGAGGGTACAGGGTGCTTTTGATTTATATATATATATTAGCTGATCCAACAGACGTTGTTTTTTTTTTATAACAAACGGTGGCAAACGAGCAAATAACTGATGGTAAGTGTTGCTGCCGCTCATAGACCTTTGCAAGACCGCTGCCTACCGTGAAAAAAGTGAAGGGAGTGTGAATGCGTGCATTGAGCAACACCCTCAGAAAGTTGGGCTTCCGGCTCTCTCGCTCACCGAACGAAACGCAGTAACAAATTGCTACTACTCAGACGTCGATTTTCTGCGAGAGTGCGGTACTACCCCGGATGGACCGGCCCGCGGCTGTAGACAGATAACTGTTGACAGTGTGGTCCTACCACTAGGACAGTTAACTGTCGACAGTGTGGTCCTACCATTAGGTTTTTGTTCTGTTCAAATAAAATAAAAGGCATTCTTCTAAAGGAATAAAAATAAAATAAAAGGTCCGTGTGGTGACGGAGTAAGAATACAATTTACTATCCCCTTTATTGCCCATGGATGTCTTAAAAGACAACTAAGGGATTTAATATGCATATAACATCTATGCAAGAGAAGATAAACTCGAAATAAAACCCTGTACCAACCCGTCTGACCAGTATGGTATAAGTAAGGTCAATTTCCCTCCTATTATGGAGGAGGCTCAACCCTAACAGGCGACGTATATGAACTGAAATGATGATGATGATGATGAAAAGAAATTCTTCTTGAAGTTGACACCAGCGCCATCTACCGGCTCCAATTGTGAATCTAAACCATCCTCGAATCCCCTTGGATACATATAAAAATAGAAGAATTGTCCATTTCAAGTTGTAGATTCTACTTTTAACCATTACCCCCCTATATTTCTTGACACGCTACAATAACTTAAAGACATAAATACCACGAAATTGAATATGGGGAAGCTAATGTTCCATTTGGATACATTAAAACAAGTTGACACAAATGTATGGAGGCGGTAACTTTATATTTTAAGTTGACATGATAGGAAAAATTGAATGACATTTTTAGGATTATCGGCATATTAAGTAAGCCCTCGGGTAAGGCAGGAAATATTGTATTACCGAATGCATTACGTCGACGTGAAAAAGAAAAAAAAATAAAACTAGTTCTTCGGATTTTATCGAATTCGTATATGATTTTATATCACCTGTGTGGTGACGGAGTAAAAATACAATTTACCACCTCCTACCCTGTCCGTGGGTGTCGCAAAAGCCGACTAAGGGATTATAATATGCATATATACAACATTTATGGAAGAGAAGAGAAATTTGAAATAAAATTAACCAACCCATCTGACCAATAGGGTATAGTAGGTCAATTTCCTTTCCATTACGGCGGAGGTTCGAGCCCAGCAGTGAGACGTAAATGAGCTGTGTCGATGTTATTATTTTTACTTTCTCGACATGTTGAAGATTCTTCAGCATTTGTGTTCACAGGAGAACTATGAATAATTGTATTTTATATATGTAATATTCACCTAAACATCAGAAATCATTGTGTACGTTCTAAAAAACCTTTTTTTTTAATATAAATTTTAATTATTTTAATATTAATATATACATTTTTGAAGGAAATTTTTTTTGGCGCGTATTAAAAATAACTTAGATCTTTTTTCGGACGGAAGCAAAGTAGAGGAGGCTCAAGCCCAGGAGTGGAAAGTAAAAAAGCCAAGAAGATGATGCAAATGTTATATCCCACGTAACAACAAACATGATTCATGTATTTATATTTATATGTTAAGTTCATATGCAAAATATGCGTGAACGTATTTATGTTGCACTAAACCACCCCTTTGGGGATGGGAGTCATAAATTAAATAGATTGTCATTACAAACATCGAACAACCGTTAAGTTCAATGGTTATTCTATTTTAAAGTCATGTTCTTAACTGTGCTTCTAGAAAACCTTCACTGTTACATTGTAGTTAAGTTTATTTAAAAAAAAACGACATTTTTTTTTTATTGCCGTTGGTGGTAAACGAGCAAGCAGCACACCTGATGGTAAGTGATTCTGCCGCACATGGACCTTTGCATTACTAGGGGCATAGCCAGGCCGTTACCTACCGTGAAGAAAATACTCTTCTTAAACCTCGTTTAAAGAAGGACACGTCATAGCGCTCGGAAAACACAGCAGCAGGTAGTTCATTCCAGAGCTTGCACGTACGTAGGAGAAATGATCGCTGGAAACGTACAGTTGAAGACCGTAATGTTTCCAGGTGAAATGGAGGAACTCTGCTACGATGTCGAATGGTACGTTGGTAGAATGGTGACAGCGGTACCAAGTCAAAAAGTTCCTCGGAGTACTCCCCGTGAAAGAGTCGGTAGAGTACACAGAGTGACCTAAAGTCTCTCCGCCTCTCCATCGACTCCAATCCGTCCGTAAGATTGGGATTCCCGATGATTTGAACAGCACGCCTTTGCAGGGAGTCAAGTGGGTCTAGCTGATATTTGGATAAAATGTTATTAAAATAATAAAAAATTGTGTGTGTGCTTATGTACGCAGGTAAGAAGTTACACTTCTTTGACGTAACAAGATAGAATGTTTCTAAAAAAATTATCCTTCGCGCTACCTTACGTATGTAGAAAAAAAAACGATACTGTAGGCGCATTTCGTAAGAATGTTGACTAGGTAACTTCAGGGTGTGAGATTTTCGTGACTTGGGCCCGCATCCTAAAATTTACTTTCACTATTTTCCCTAATTCACCAAAAGAAGTATAACTTCAAAATAGTAAACTGCTAGCTTTTAAAGAAGCTAAACTCATTTGCAAAAAAAACGGGCGGTTTTGATTTTCATTCATATTTAAAAAGATACAATACCAAAAAGGTTTCAATCGTTTGTACACGTTACTGGCCGGTTTTAAAAATGCTGTGGTATTTAAAAAAGTACGTTCTAAATTCAATTTTTCATTTGATGTTCATTTTTACAGAAAACCCCTTTTTATCCTACATTTTTGGCGCGAAGTTCCAGAAGTTAACATCGACTTTCATAACTTTTATTCAATTTTTATCGATTAATTTCATATCCTTGACTGTCAAAGCTTTATTTAATGCTGTTTGGCTGTATCAAAAATGGTAGATAAAGTGGTAAAAGCTACCAAAATTATCGCGCTGCTTGAAGAGGGTTGCAGCCAATGTTTCGTGGCTAGGAGGCTAAATGTTAGTCGCTCGACAGTCCAAAGGACCTGGCAGCGATATCAGGAGACTGGTTCCGTCGAGAGAAGGCCTGGTTCTGGAAGAAAACCATGTACCCAACCACGGGATGATCGTTTTCTTGTGAGTCGCGCATTGAGAAATCGCAAATCTTCGTATGTGGATCTTAAGAACAACCTCCAAGAAGTAAGAAATGTGCATATTAGTCTATGGACGGTCAGGAGGAGGCTTCTCGCTGCCAATATACGCAGTCACCGCCCGGCCCGCGGCCCCAAATTACTCCGTGAGCACAGAGTTCACAGGCTTAGGTTCGCTAGAAATTGTGAATCATGGACTCAAGACGATTGGAATAGGGTTTTGTTCTCTGATGAAGCCAGGATATCTCTGTTCGGTGAAGATCGACGTCGGTGAGTGCTAAGAAGACAAGGAGAACGCTTTGCAGAGGCATGTTTCGAAGAAATCACACCTTATGGTGGGGGCTCTGTTATGTTTTGGGCAGGAATAAATTCAATGGATCGTACAGAGCTAGTCTTCATTGAAAACGGCTCACTGACTGGGCATCGATACATAACGGAAGTTCTAATTTCTCATGCACAACCCGCATTGGCCGCTCTAGGTGAAGACTCGATTTTTATGGACGACAATGCTCGCGCCCACCGATCCCGCGATGTTAATGCGTATGTGCAAGAGGTCGGCATTCGTCGTTTGGATTGGCCAGCTCGAAGTCCCGACCTCAATCCCATAGAGCATGTCTGGGACGTTCTGAAACGGCGTGTGAGATCAGTACACCCGGCTCCGCAGACCATCAGAGAGCTGAAGAATGTGATTACTGCGGAGTGGGAACGTATTCCGCAAGCAAGTATCCGGGATATACTCGCTAGCATGCCCAGACGAATTCAAGCTGTGATTTTAGCTAGAGGGGGTCACACTCGATAGTAAACATTTATCTGCTTTTACTTTATTAAAGAAAAACAAACAAAAAACTTTTTTATTTTTACTTCATGAGCATATGCACTACTAGCGAATATACACTACTAGCGAGGTTTAGCATTATTTCCCATAAATTGTATCTAAATTTTATGAAATACTGATGAAAACGATTATTTTCTTATTAATTTAGCAAATTGTGTGGATAAAACTACCTATAATTATCAAACAAAGAAATATTAACATTTGAAATGGTTCATTGCTTAGGTGCCCGTTTTTTTTGCAAATGAGTTTAGTAGTGCAATAAAAACATTAAATAAAATTATCGATAATTTTGCGCTCAAATTATGCTGTCCATACATGGAGACAAAAATTCATTTTTGTTATGATGGTTCATACATGGAAACAAAAATTCATTTTTGTTATGAGCCGTCACTCAGAACGCCTGGCAGATGTGAAACCTCGAAATTATTATATATACAAGTTTATACGCATAAAGAAACAGATTACGACAGGAACTAATATGACATAAAGTCTTAATAAAATATTACGATTTGTTTGCCGGAAAGTAATAATTTTTATTTAATATACATTTATTTTCATTAGTATGTATATATATATATATATATATATATATATATATATATATATATATATATATATATATATATATATATATATATATGTGTTTAGGTTAATAATTTGTTTTGAGGTCACTAAATGGCGCTGTACAAAATTCTAAAATAGGTTATGGTTTCGTTACACAAATGTACATATAAAAGCGTGGCGTTAACGCCACGCCACTGATCGGGTTTATCCTCACCTATAGCCATAGGCCTATGTCACATCAAAAAAGAGCAGAATATGATGGTTTGGAATTTTTCGAATTCAAATTCATATATATTGTAAAAATGCATAACGTTTCCATATTCAGAGAACAGAGATATGTACAATGTGGATAGTTTCTTTCAGAGTCCGTGCCGAGTCCTAGTTCTGAGTAAAAATAAGCGGCACTGCAACAATGTTGGATGCAAATTGAATGCACAACTTGGAAGTGCTTCGAACAATCGTATCGGTCGACTCAACTCTACAGGCAGAACGTTGTATAAATAGAGAAGCTTATATTGAATAAAAAATACATGTAATGCGTATTTTAACTGAAATTGGGTGAGAGAGAATTTATTTTATGGGGCTTTATAATCCCTCATCTATATCCGTTTGTTGACGGAGTAAGAATATAATCCATTAACCCCTTTCTTGGTCTTGTTTATCCTTAACAACGACTAGGGATCATCATCATTATCATCATCACTGGCCTCTATCCTCCTCAATAAACACAAGGGAATCGACTTACTATATCATACTCTTCAGACAGTTAGTATAGGGATTTATTCCTTTTCTTGCATATAAGTTATCTGCATAGTATATCTATTAGTCGTCTTTTACAAGTGCCAGGTGTAGGAAAGAAGGTGGTAGGTAAATTATATTCTTACTCTGTCAACACACGGAAAAAGGGGTATAATAATAGGGATATAATAAGATAACGTTTGTGTAAGAGAAGTTTTCTCAACGCATACACGTCCAACTGTTGGGCTGGTATTGGTATGGATATTGGTACCTTCTCCCCAATAGGAGGGAAATTGACCTATTATACCATGCTGATCAGATATGGTGGTATAGGGTTTTATTTCGAGTTTTCCTTCTATTGCGCAGATGATGATAATACGCATATTATATCCCTTAGTCGTCTTTTACGACATCCACGGGCAAGATAGGGAGTGATGAATTGTATTATTACTTAGTCGCCACACAGATGGTGTAAGAGAGTGTAAGAGAAGGCAAGCTAGAAATAAAACTTTATAAAATATTAACCCATCTGATCAGCATAATAATAGGACAATTAATTATAATAGTAGCACAATTACCTATTTATTGTGGCTTAGCAGCAGTCGCATTTTCATCAACATATCTAAATTAAAAAAAAAAAACATCAGGAATGTCTCAATCTATCACGCATTCTCTGTTCGTCTCTGTCTCGCAGTTAAAAAGACACCACGATGTATTGCAACAATTTCCTGTCCTAAAAATACTGGAATATCGAATAAACGGATTCCTAGAACTGAATAATATTATTATTCATATCTATACGATTCTTAATTCTATACACATCGGCAACAAAGATATCGACTGTCTAGTAACTTTGAATGCTATCTGCTAAATGAACATTCTCATTCACAAATATGTATTGTTTGATGGCATTTGAATTAGTTATTGTGTTGTATATACTCGTATTTGCCCTGAGACATTAATTTATCATATGAAATCCAAAATACCTCGTTTGGTGTCGGGTTAGAATTATAATGCGTAAGTACTCTCTATTTTCTCGTGGAATTCTTAAAATTGAATGAAGACTAAGGAATATAAGTAAATAATATAAATATTTGTTTTTTTTTTGTGTGGGCTACGGTCAGCGGACTCGCCACCCGGCTCTGTCCGGGGCGACAGAGGGACGGCGTGCGGCCCGGTAACCCATCCGATAGCACGTCACCTTTCATCGACCGACCACAGGTGCAAAGGTTCTTGACTTCACTGGTCGACCCGACGGAATTCCCCGAGGGGATACCCTCTCCAATCGACGTCCCCTTCCCGAGACGTTGGTCGCCATCGCGAGGTCAGCCTCTCCACGAGTGATGGACTAAATCACCATATGGATAACCACACCATTTAGTATAAACGGATTGCCATTGGCTTTTATTTCGGCAGCTCCTTTCCTTGCTGTATGTTGATATCTCTTAATTAACCCCTCGAGCGCTTTTGGGATACCATTTGACCCAAAAAAAATGTGCTCAAAGCGCTTTTGGGACAAACGTTGACCCAAAAAAATACTTTTCAATTAGCAATTACTTTTAGTACATTTATTTACATCAACCAATCAAACGCTATTAATATATATTTTATTTCATATTTCCTTGTCATACAGCAACAATAATAGTTTACGTAAAATCATAAAATTCACTGAATTTTTTTCGATATACCCAAGCACGCGGGGCACTCGAGAGCGCCGCGATGTTTGGCGCGTGAGGAGTTAATTGATTGTTACGATACCTGTGGGAAGGTGTGGTGAGGATTGTAATTGTACTCCGTTACTGTCCATTTCAATTAATTCCTCTTTCGTTCAAAAGTAGACTTAACGGTTATGTGATCTAATAGGGAATATTGTGGTATGAATGTAGATGTAGTGACAAGGATTGAGAAAGATATGTTAAGTTGGTTCGGCCATGTAGAGAGAATGAATGAAAGGAGACTAACAAGGAGAATTTATAAGGGGAATGTGAACGGAAGTGTTGGAAGGGGAAGACTGAGGCGGACGTTCCACAATAAAATCAGGGACGTTCTAAAGAAAGGCCAGATTAGGAGTACCCTGAATCGAAGAACATGTATGAAGAAATTAATGAATGTGGAGGAGGCGAAAGTGATATGTCAAGATCGTAGCAAGTGGAAGGAAGTGGTCTCTGCCTACCCCTATGGGCAAGAGGCGTGATTATATGTATGTATGATCTAATAATGAAATCTTTTTTAAGATTTATTAATAGCTTTATATGCCCATTATCTATTTTTATTGCCCATTATCCGTGTGGTGACGGAGTAAGAATACAATTCACCACCCCCTATCTTACCCGTGGGTGATCGTACGAGACGACTAAGGGATATAAAACGCATATAACATCTATGCGAGAGAAGGAAAACTCGAAATAAAACCCTATACCAACACGTCTGACCAGCGTGGTATAGTAGGTCAATTACCCTTCCATTATAGAGGAGGCCCGAGCCCAACAGTGGGACGTATATGGGCTGAGATGATGATGATGATGATGATGCCCATTAATCAAGCGATACAAATCGTTGGATAAATCCAAGAAGTATAATGACCCTTGAAGTGGGATAAATAATGCTATTTTTGTTATGTTTTCAAAGAGTTATGTTGACCCAGTTGCTATTATGAGTTTCCCAGAAGAACACTACTTCCTATTACCCCAGTGTTTTCTTAGCTGGTTTTAATGACTATCACGTTTGATCAGGTGATGACACATTGCAATCTTTACACGCCACCACACTATTTAAGCGAAATGATTCATTCCGATAGTGGCAATGGGTAGGCCACATCACTCGACGAACCGACAACCGCTGGGAAAGAAAGGTTCTCAAGTGGCGACCACGCATCGGACGACGCAGTGTAGGACGCCCCCCCACTAGGTGGACCGACGACCTAGTGAAAGTTGCTGGGCGTCGTTGGATGCAGGCGGCACAGGACCGCACATTGTGGTGCAACATGAAGGAGGCCTACGTCCAGCAGTGGACGGCAATAGGCTGAAATGATGATGATGATTCATTCCGTATGAAGACGCATTACTGTTTATTGTTGCGTTCATCATCATCACAGTTCATGTAGGTTCCTCTGTTGGGCTCGAGCTTCTTTCATATGGGAAGGCAATTGACTTACTATACCGTGCTGGTCAGACGAGTTGATATAGGATTTTATTTCGAGTTCTCCTTTTTTTGCACAGATATTATCGGCATATTATAATCCTAGTCGTCTTTTACTATACCCATTTTCTTTTTTTTTTTTTTGGGGTGGGTTGCGGTCGGGGTGCTCCTCGCACCACTCCGTACGGGGCGACCGAGGGCCGTATAGCACGCAACACCCGCAACCCATCCGAACACCACGTCGCCTTCGTCGTTGGGCCGACCACCGGAGCAGGGTTACTTGTCATCAGTGGTCGGCCCGACGGAATACCCCCTACGTGGGATACCCTCCCATTGACCGACGTCCCCCTCTCGGGGTGGACGTCAGTCTTTCCTCACGCGGTCGGCCTCTCGGCGGGTGACGGATTAATCCCCGGTCACGTCACCCGCGGCCTCGGTTAGGGCGGCATGAGGCGCAGGTATTCGTGCCTACGCCGCCCCAGTCGCCGGCGGCGGCTCGCCTCATCGAGGCTGCGCTCCTCGCGCAGGCGATCCGCCGTTTACTATACCCATGGGCAAAAATTGACGTTTTAATAGCAACAATTTGCTACTGCACTTTATTCTGTGATCGAGACTGTCGAGCATTTTTATAGTAAGCAGCGAAATAGCTGTGCCTCTAGCATTACAGAAGTCTATGAGGGTCAGTTATTTACCATCAGGTGGGCTGCTTGTTGTCAAAAACAATAAAAGAAAACTGTGAGTACTCTTGTTCAATTCACTTGGGATTTAGACATAAGTCAGTTTTCGCGAATTCCAAGAGCAAGGTAAGTATAGTGACACACTGGTTCTTAACTTGTCACCAGATTTACTGTATGCATATGTTGTTATTTCTTTGACCCAATTATAATTGTTGTTTGCATTAAGGATATTGTTTGCATTTAATGGCGCATAATTCTGACACGCTTTCCGGCCGACTTTTCAACATTAACAATAAAACGAGTATTGTTGCAAACTTCTTCAGAAACCTGCACAATGCGTGGTCTGACTTCCTTTATAAACTTCAATTAACAGCTGATAATGAAACATTTGTGGCAATCTTTATGGGATAATACTAAGTAATATTATAAATAACAATATGGATTTTTGTTATTATTTTACGTCTTTATACTCTACTTTTTCACACACATATACACCCATTCTTACTCGTGGATATTGAAAAAGACGACTGAGGGAATATAATATGCAGATAACATCTATGCAACAGAAGCGATACTCGCAATAAAATCCTCTATGCCAATGCGCCGGATTAGAGTGGTATAATGTGACAACTTCCCTTTCATTGTGGAGGAAGCTTAAGTCCAGCGGTGGGATGTATGCTATAACAATGATGACGATGAACTATAATATACATATATTCAATACTAGGTCCCCACTGCTGAAAGTTTTTTCTGCAGCAATAAATGTTTCGGCACATCATCTGAGTATTTATTTAGCAAGCGAGACAATTGAAAATATATACGGAGTATATAAATATATAATTAAAGAATATACAAGCTTATAAAGTTATTATATGTCACATATTCATTCTTCTTTTAGCAAATATAATTTATTTTTGTGACAAACGCAGATTAGTAGAAATATCATGCGATGTATTATGTCTTCTTGTTCTTGTCACTGGCCATCTCTTAAAATTGAAGAATAACTAATCTAATATCAAAGTGATGAAATGTTGCTTTCACAAATCAAGGACAGTGTCAAGTTTTTATTGATGTGAAACATCTATAGGCGAGGGTGAACCTGATCGATGGCGTGGCGTTAACGCCACGCTTGGATATGAGCATCTATGTAACGAAACCATAACCTGTTTTACAATTTTGTACAACGTCTTCTAGTGAGCTAAAAATAAATTATTAATCTAAATACATACCTATAGTGTATACTAATGAAAACAAATGTTTCATTCATCATTTCAGCCTACAGCCGTCCACTGCTGGACGTAGGCTTCCCTCATGTTGCGCCACAATGTGCGGTCCTGTGCCGCCTGCATCCAACGACGTCCAGCAACTTTCACTAGGTCATCGGTCCACCTAGTGGGGGGGCGTCCTACACTGCGTCGTCCGATACGTGGTAGCCACTCGAGAACCTTTCTTCCCCAGCGGTTGTCGGTTCGTCGAGCGATGTGGCCTGCCCATTGCCACTTCAGCGTGCTAATTCTTCGTGCTATGTCGGTTACACCCGTTCTTCTGCGGATTTCCGTATTCCGGATTCTATCTCGCAGAGAAATCCCGAAAATAGCCCGCTCCATAGCACGCTGAGCGACTTTGAGCCTTGATATAAGGCCTACAGCTACTACAACAAATGTTTATAAAATGTGAATAAAAATCATTCACATCTGCCAGGCATCCTGAGCGAAGGCTCCCTTTTTATGTCATTATGCACCAGCCTTTCTCTGTTCACTGTTAGATTTAGGCTTCACTCACAAAGAAGGAGAAAAAAGAGTTAGTGCCGTAATCATATGCTGGACAATGTCATCGCGGTGAAGTGTTATGCGTTTCTCAGGGTAGAGCTGTTGAGGCATCATACGCATGAGGAACACCTCTACGGCAGCACGGTTTGCCGCCAACGACGTGAGTGGCACAGGCGCGTCTGAGGCCGCCCTAGCCAAAGCTGCGGGTGACTGGATCTCGGAACAGTCCGTCACCTGCAGAGATGCTGACCGCGCGAGGCCTACCGACGTCCCGAGAGGGATGTTAAAAGGGAAAGGTACCTGAAATGATATCCCGCCGAGCTGGCCACGGACGACAAGGAACTCGGTGTCGGTGGTCGGTCCAATGGTGAAGGAGAGAGAATGGGTATTAGGGCTGCGTGCTGCCCTTTTGTCACCCCGGACGGAATAGATGGCGTGCTGACCATAGCCCACCCAAAAAAAAAGGATAAAGCTGTTATCTATTCTGCTAGATAGATCCTTACCCGATTTTTACTCCTATGGAACGTAAGGGGTGGCGACAAATTATGTTCTTACCTCGTCACAACAAGGAATTTTATATTCAACATACATATATTTCATTTATATGGTAACCCTTAGCAGCGGTTTGATAATGCCTTCCTATGTAACATATGTGGCAACCCTAAACTGCTCAGCGAAGCATTTGAGAAGCTAACATTGTCAGGCGTGCAAATTAATAGATCATAGTACGACCGCGTGCCGGCTTTATCTCATTATAGCGAATATTATATTACATAATATGCGGGATCTAATCTATACAAATAAATAGGTAACATTGATGTGTCTATTTGTAAGGTCAAAATAATAGGTTATTCTCAAGCTCACGCGTTTATTTGCACGAGGCCTAAAAATCTGTTTAAATTTTTTTTAAGTGAAAATATTTTGGCGCTTTGAGTACTTTTGTGGGTGAACTAAAATCATGGAACTCGCGTCATCGTCACTGAACGTTTTCCATAAGCTATATGTATAATACCATGTATATATTGTACATAAAGATACTTTCATGCTTTATTAGTATAACTTCTAAGTAACTCGTTAATTGTATTGTCGAACTAGTAGATAATTATTTTTGGTTTTTTAATAAAGTGTTTATGATTAAATTTGATGAAGTTGAAGCAGTTTAAAATTTAAATTGCTCATTAACACTTCTTAAAGAACTAAATATAATTGAAAATCTCGACGATACATTTCACGAATTGTTAATTTTCACTTCTATCGGCAGTCCTCAAAGACTGCCCGCATTTTTTTTTATCTGTCTGTCTTTCTATTTCTTCCACATAATCTTCAAAACAGCTGGGCCGATGTTGATAATATTAAGGAGTAGCTTAGACTAAATTTCCTCTCAGAAAAACTCTTTAAAATTTTTCTCAGTCCGAGAATCCAATTCGTAGCCTCGTGGACTGCAATCGCGTACCATAATATTGTAGGAGATATTTGAGATTTAAAATATGTGGGCAAAGCAAATGAAGTGAAGCGCAAACGGGTCACTAGTATAGAATATTCATATTGATCTTTAGATAAGACGGAACTGATTATAAATCTAAGTGAAGGCCTTATATACTAAGTGAGATCATATCAAACCTAGCAGATCAGGCTTGACCGCACAGGTGGCGCAGTGGTTAAAATACCTACCTATAGTACCACTGTATTGGGTTCAAATCCCGTACAGGACCACACTTTTTGCGATTCTCAGATTATTGTTCTGAGTTTGGATGTAATTTGTGCCCGTTAATTGTATGTTTGTAAAGTCCTCGGCAACACAAAGATAATTTCCTTCATCATTCATCAACATTTCAGCCTATTGCCGTCCACTACTGGACGTAGGCCTCCCTCATGTTACGCCACAATGTGCGGTCCTGTGCCACCTGCATCCAACGACACCCAGCAACTTTCACTAGGTCATCGGTCCATCTAGTGGGGGGCGTCCTACACTGCGTCGTACGATACGTGGTCGCCACTCGAGAACCTTTCTTCCCCAGCGGTTGTCGGTTCGTCGAGCGATGTGGCCTGCCCATTGCCACTTCAGCGTGCTAATTCTTCATGCTATATCGGTTACACCCGTTCTTCTGCGGATTTCCGTATTCTAGATTCTATCTCGCAGAAAAATCCCGAGCATAGCCCGCTCCATAGCACGCTGAGAGACTTTGAGCCTTGTTATGAGGCCTACATTTAGGGACCACGTTTCCGTGCCGTAAGTCATCATCAGTGTCATACACACTGGTCATAGACCTGTGTTTTCAGACACTGAGGTATGTTGGACGAGAAGATCCTCTTAAGTTTCTTGAACGCTGCCCAACCGAGTTAGATTCGTCGGCTGATCTCTTTCTCGAAATTGGATCTACCTAACTGGACTGTTTGTTCTAGGTAAACATAGTGAACGACAACTTCGAGAATCGCATTACCAACATTAACAACTTATAATTTCCTTAGTGCAAAAAATTGTATTTTAAAAAGCATCAGAAAATTTTCGTGCATTCAGGCGTTTCTACTATAGTAGTAGCTATATATAGCAATCAAACTTAAGTGTCACATATAAGCCTCCTTAAGCTTTTTCATATCCCTGTGCTGTGCAACTGCGCTTATGTGCATATCCTCTTATTTACTGGCTAACTAGTCAATTTTGCTTCCCATCTCCCGCATTGTTTAGGAAGGAAGTGGAATCAATCTCTTTCAACTCCTCCTCTTTAACTTTTTAAATTAAATTTGTTGCGGGTCCCAAGACAATTAAAATCATTTCGTAGGACTGCCTGAGGGTCAAACCTCGATGTGATCTATGGAGACTATTCCTGGCTTAGCTCTTGGCCTGAGTATTCCTTTTCTTACATAGATGTTATATGCACTGGTAAGGTTCATTATCCTGTCAGCCTATCTACGTCCCACTGCTAGCTCGGGCCTCGTTCACAATAGGAGAGAACTTGACCTTAGACAGGTTGGTATAGAGTTTTATTTCTAGTATTTCTACTCTTTCATAGATATTATATGCATATTATATCCCTAAGTCATCATTTAGGACATCTACAGGTAACATAGGGCATGGTGACCTGTATTCTTACTCCATCAGCATGCGTAAAATCAATATTTTACCAAGCCAATATAGTGTTCACCTTCAAAATTTTGATGTCCGGTTGACGCGGTTCAGAAAGCTCCCATATTCGTTAGCCGCTGGATCGATAGGACTCATACATATTCATCTCACGAACACAATTAGCTCTCTCCATAGTTTTGAACCGGACCGAACCGTCAATTATATTTCGCAATCTGTACTACGGGTTTTTGTGAGGAGGCACTGATTTGAATAGGTAATACCATGCCTGGAATATTTTAGTACTGATAGAAATTTTGAGGCCTCCTCTCTTACGTTAAAATTGAGATCAAATAAACGCATGTATTTCATGTGGTGGCGGAGTAAGAATACGTTTCACCAATCTATCTTGCCCGCGGATGTCTTTAACAATGACCAAGAGATATATTATCATCATCATCATAATTTCAGCTTATATATATAGGAGGGAATTTGACCTTACTATACCATGCTGGTCAAACAGGTTGGTTTAGGGTTTTATATCGAGTTTTCCTTCTCTTGTATAGATGTTATATGCGTATTATATCCCGTAGTCATCTTTTATGACATTCACGGGCAAGATAGGGAGTGAAAACAAAGTTTATCGTCTCAAAATAAAAGAAGTCAAAGGAAGATCATCCAAGTAATAATATGATTATTTAGAAAGCCAACATCACCTCAACGACCGACCCTATTACGATTAGTCAAAGTTTCCACTTTAGCAGATGCCCATTTGCTACTAACAGCTAATACCTGCTTATATTTAAAGGGGATAATAAGGGTCAGGTTTAACAGCCATGGAGTCATCAGTAGAAGATGTAACTATTATTTTATGACTCAAATATTTCACTTTTCTCGTAAATTTACAGTTATAGGGGACATTTAAAACAATTTAATTGCGAACGAATGGGTATTAATCTGAAGTTGCTAGTTATTGCTGTAACCCAATTCGTGCTTTTGTTCTTGATTCAATGGAACTAGATATGTAAATCGGTGTAATAAAATAAATGTGTGGTTATAGAGTAAGAAGGTCATAGTGGTAGGACCACACTGTTGATAGTTGTGTGTCTACAGCCGCGGGCCGCTCCGTCCAGGGTAGTCCCACACTGAGCAGAAAACCAATGTCCGAGTAGTAGCAATTTGTTACTGTGTTTCGTTCGGTGAGCGAGAGAGCCGGAAGCCCAACTTTCTGAGGGTGTTTGCGTGTAGTGGGTTTTAGTGATGTGTTTAGTATTACCAAATTTCATTGCACGCATTCACACTCCCTTCACTTTCTTCACGGTAGGCAGCGACCTTGCAAAGGTCCATGAGCAGCACGTACCATCAGGTGTCCTGTTTGTTCCTTTGCCACTGTTTGCATTACAAAAGACAATTCATCATCTCATCCATGGGTGTCGTAAAATACGACTAAGGGATATAATATAGTCGCTAAGAGAGAAAAAAAATTCAATGGAATCTTATACTAATCCGCCTGACATGGTGTAGTAGATCAATTTCCCACCTATGGTGAAGGAGGTTCAAGCCTAGCATTGGGACGTGTATGAGCTAAGAGCTATTTATTTTTCCTCTCATTGTGGAGTCTTGAGCCCAACAGTGGGATGTATATGAGCAGAAATGATGTAATGATGAAATACCTACATGGCATCTGTATTCATATAGGTGTTACATAGGTATGTATATCTACGTTTTCAACAGAGCCACCGATTTCTATAAATTCCTTGGAGCGTTTGATTCGCATTCATTGTCAACAGCAGGTTCGGATAGGCGTCAATATGCATGTGATTGGTTCTGCGAATCAATCATATAGATTTTTTGTTTATAATAATAATTTTAAATTAAATCTACTTCTGCTTTTATTATTAATTTGATGGTATCTGCTGCTTTCGTCTTGTTGTTTATTTATACATTCATTGCTTTGCGATTATGTTGTTATATTTCCTAGATTTTTAAAATTTTCAAAAGAAAAAAGTAAGAAACAGCCACCTATTAATCGTTATACGGCACACCTAAAAAAAGAAGGAATGTTGAAAAGGTTAAGGAGAGAATAGGTTATAAGGATTGTGGATTATCTGTGTGTTGAAGAATATAATTCAGCACTCCCTATATTACCCGGGGATGTCGTAAAATACGACTAAGAGAAATAATATGCATATAAGTTCTGTGCCAGAGAAGGAAAACTCGAAATAAGTCTCTATGACAACATGTCTGACCAGCATTTAGTAGGTTAATTTCTCTTCTATTGGGGAGGAGGCTCGAGCCCAGCAGTGGGACATATAATGAGATGACAAGAAGGTTATATGGAAGTCTTCTTATACATATAGGTTAAGTCTTAATAGTAAGTGGGTCCTTAGTGATAGTTCTCCTTTTCTTTTCTCCATTTCCAAATAATAATGGATGTATCGTCCAATCCAATCAATAGATTAAAATTAGATTTTAAGTAATACATCTGTTCGAACTGCATTTAATTCTATAGTTTTTGTATGGCCTGGTATAGTAGGTCAATTACCCTCCTATCAAAGCAGAGGTTCGACCTCATCATTAGGACGTTTATGAGCTAAAAGGATAATGATGAAATTTCAAACGTTTTTCTAGATGTTTTCGATTTTATCCTTCATTATAAATAATCTATAATACCTAAAAGGTACTCTTTGAAATAAAATAGCTATAGCCAAATTAATTCCACAAACACCTGAAGCCATATACCCTATCAGGATTAATCTGTAAAATCGGACCCTTTGAAAATCCTAAACTTTGATTTCTCTCAAAACGATTCCGGGGATTACGGTCCCAGGTCGTATGTAAATCGACCCTGGATTCCCAACAAAATAAATGTACGGCACGAAGTCGACTTGATCCGTCCAGTGCCGGACAAATGGAGTTAGAAACGGCAAACTTTAATTTCCATGGATTTCTGGGCCGAATATAAAGATCACAGTTTTACGGACTACTTTGATATTATGAAACTGGAGAATGAATTTTATTTATTGTAAATAAAACTATTTTACGGATTTTATCGCGTTTATATTTTTTGATTGCCCGACGTTTCGAACACTTTACAGCGTTCATGGTCATGGGCGGACTTATTTAGCTACATAATAATTTTTATCACATTGTCGGCATTGCCAATGATAACCTAGATATAACAACAGGTAACGTTACTTTCCGTGTGGTGACGGAGTAAGAATACAATTCACCACTCCCTATCTTGCCCGTGGATGTCGTAAAAGACGACTATGGGATATTAATATGCACATAACATCTGTGCAAGAGAAGGAAAACTCGAAATAAAACCCTTTATCAATATGTCTGACCAGCATGCTATAGTAGGTTAAATTCCCTCCCATTGTGGAGGAGGCCCGAGTCTAACAGTGGGACGTATGTGGGCTGCGATGATGATGATCAACGTTTACGGGCTGATGGATGGAGAGAAGATATTTCCTCGAAAGCTGCCTACGTTTTCTGTGTCTTACCCGTGGGTATCGTAAAGATAACTAAAGGATATAATTTGTAAGTAATATCACAACAAGACAAGGAAAACTTGAACTGAAATCTTTTATCAAAACGTCGTGCCTGGTATAGTAGAACAAGTAACTTCCATGGTGTAGAAGTTTAGCCTAGGTCGCGGGTGATTGGAGTGAGAAATAGTCCAGCTCAGTAGTCGTAGCTATGTGGGGTGGGCACTCTCTTTCGTCTAATATGGTTGAGAGGAGTGATGGCTGCTCTAATAGTTAACTCGTGATCGGGTGCTGCTTGTGGGACCTGGTCCAACCATGTTTTCCTTTCCTTTTTTATTTGAACTAAATTTAAAAAAAGTTAGGATCTATCTCGAAGGGAGCTAATACTATATGTTGTATACGTGTAATTTTATTCAAACGATAGTAAAAAAATGACAGCCCGCTGAGTTTCTTGTCGGATCTTCTCAGCTTGTGGCCGCATTCCGATCCGGTGGTGGATATGGTATTGTATTCAAACGATGTATAAATTTGACAATATGTATGTGCCCTCAAGGGGCTCATGTAAAATAAATGATTTGATTTGATTCACCCGCAGAGAGGCTGACCACGTAAGGGCGACACCCCAGATGGGGCGCCGGAGAGGGACCAGGGCACGAACGACAAGAAACTCGGTATCAGTGACCGGCCCAATGACGAAGGGGAAGGATCATGGTGGGTTATGGGGACGCGTGCCGCCCTTTCGTCACCGCAGACGAAGCGGAGGGCGAGCTGACCATAGTCCACCAAAAAAAATGTTGGAGAAGTCTCGAGTCCAACAGTGCCATATAAATGAGTTAAAATGATGCCTCATCTCATTTCAACCCATACACGGGCCACTTATGCCTCCTTCACTATGGGAGTCCAATTTACCTACTATATCACGCTGGTCAGATGTGTTAATATAGTTTCAAATTTGCCTCTTCTTTATCTCTTAATCGTCTTTTACAATAACTACGGGCAAGAGAGGGGTTGGTGAATTGTATTCTTGCTCCGTCACCACAACTGTTTATCATCATTTGCCTGCCCTCATCCCACGCTAAGTGGTGTCGGCACAATACGTACTTATCTTCCATAACCTCCTATCAGCTGTCATATCTGCACTTGCTCTTTTTATACGCATATCCTCATACACACAGTCCATTCGTCTCTTTTTGGGTCTTCTTACATCCATCCATATTCACATCGATAACCCGCCTTTTCACATGCCTTTCATTCCTCCTCATCACATGTCCATACTGTTTGTTAATGTAATCAAAGATAATGGCTAATCTCGCAATAGGACGAATGTCAATTAATATATGCATATGTAAAATTGTTCCCTTATGACTAAGCATTTCACAATATACGTACAGCACCCATAGCATTCCAGTGCTAACGATGCTCTCGATTAAGATTTAATTGCTCGTTACTTTATACAGAGATACATATGTTTGATTGCTAAAACAATGACTTTAATATTTTTGGTTTATTTTCTATGATGATATAATTTTCCGTGTAGTGACGGAGTAAGAATACAATTCACCACTCCCTATCTTGCCCGTGGATAAAATATAGCCTATATTTACTCCCTGATATTATAGCTTTCCATTGGTGAAAGAATTTTCGAAATCAGTTCGGTGGTTTAAGCAAAGAAGAGTAACAAGCAATTCACTTTCGCATTTATAATATTAGTAAGAATTTGTAATATTCGCGTAAACATCAGCGTAAATAAACTAAATTATGAATCTACTATTTTCAATCTTACATTTTCTTTCACGATACCTCTAGGGCTTTCGAACGATGATAGTTTAGCTAATCTTTGATGGGTATCAAAGATTAGCTAAACTATCATCGTTCGAAAGCTATAGAGGTGTCCATTGTCTATTATGGTGGGACCACTTCACACGTTTTGAGTGCCCTCGACAGCGGCACGTATCGTCTAAGGCGTTATGTCTTTTATAGGCCTCTTAGTTGCTAGACTATGCTTCTTATTTTACTTGAATAAAATTTTCACAAATATTCGTGTATTAACGAAATAGTACAATTGTGTCTTCAACATAAATACAGTCGAATAGAGAACTTCCTCCTTTTTTGAAACATAGTCAAACAAAATAGTTGGTTAAACATAGTCAAATTGAGGACCTTCTATTAGATCACCCTATTAGATCATATAGAGACGTTTATTTTTATTCCGTTTTATTTCTGTGTATATTTTTATTTATATACTCTGTGAATAAATATTTTCCTGGAACAATCCATACAGCTAGCATGTTATACCGACCATATTGCTCTCTCCAATTTGTGTTAGGGCTTATTAATGCGAGGAGTCATGTGAAAAACTCCCTAGTCAGCTGCGTACAGACACTATTTACTGTAACGCAGCAATTTTTCATTTTCCCCAACCAAATATGTCTTGTGTTGCCTTGTAAAATATTTATGTTAGGTAATTTCTTTATACTCTGTATTTTGCGCTAAAATCGTCATATAGAGTTTACGCAACCGTTTCAAAAGCTTTTACTTTTAATTAATGAAATTGTGAATTACTTGCTCGTTGGTTTTGGATATAAGTATTTTTGAGATTACGTGGGGAAGGATTCAAATTCTAGATTGGGAAACTATAATGTTGATCGATATTTATGCAAATGTCAGCAAAATTTAATGCTGAGAAAATTCTTGGCAGTTTGAAACTGTATTCGATTATTTGTCAACAATTAAGTAAACCTTAATACAGTGTGCTCCGGTGGTCGGCCCAACGACGAGTGCGACGTGGGTACGGGTGGGTATTAAGCCCGCATACCATCCTTTCGTCGCCCCGGACGGAATGGACCGCGTGTGCGCTTACCATGGCCCACCCATAAAAAAAAATAAAAACAACAAAAAAGCCTTAATACTGTGTAGCAAAATGTAGTTACGTTACGCCGCTTCTTACATATTTTCTTACCACTTCGGGGATTAATATAAGCCTCAGAGTTAAAATAAAACATATTTGTTAGTGGCAGGACCAAACTGTGGACAGTCTTCTGTCCACAGTCATGGGTTAGTTCAAAGTAGTACCACACTCTCGCAGAAAAACGATGTCCGAGTAGTAGCACTTCGTTTAGAAAGCGACAAAGCCCTGAGCCCAACTTTTGAAGGCGTTTGCGTGTGATGGGTTTTGCTCATTGCAGGCGAATACATATATATGAATACACTCCTTTTACTTTCTTCACGGTAGGTAGCGGCCTAGAACAGGTCCGTAGGCGGCAGTAACACTTAACCATCAGGTGTGCTGTATGCTCGTTTGTCATTAACAACAAAAAATGTGTAACAGAAAAGAATATATAGATAGTCATTGGGGTAAAACTAAAAATCCATTCCAAACATCATAACTTATTAAATCAATTAGTTTCGGATGCGAATCTTAGATTAGAAAAAATACTTGGAGATTTTGACAATTTACCAACAAATTTCAAATTAGAAAACGAGAATTTTCTAAGTCGATTAATGACACACATATATTCGAACCTCCTATACATAAGTGGGACTACATAAGTTGGTGATAAAGGTATGAAGCTATAAATGCAATAAATTTGTCCTATCAAACTCTCAAAAAGTACGTAACTCCGATACAGTTAAATTCAAAACAAGACAAGAAAAGGCGGAACCATTTATTCAATATTCAATAAAAACACAAAGGGAAAGTTTGAAAAGAAATTTTCAATTAAAAGGAAATACAAATGGATATGGCATAATTGTATAAGTCGGTCAAGCGAGGCATCTGTGGAGGAATTTCGGGTCAATTTTGCTCATTTATGAAGTGTTCTAAGAAAACGTTTCTCACGTTGTAAGATAGTTACTATACCTAATATTAGTAGTAGTCGCCTAGTTGTTGATATTGGATGAAAATCATGTTACTATGTCCTACCATTTGTCCCTTAACCCTGTATAAATGAAATATAGGGAGTGATGGCTGCTCTAGTAGTTAACTCGTGATCGGGTGCTGCTTGTGGGATCTGGTCCAACCATGTTTTTCTTTCCTTTTTTATTTGAACTAAATTAAAAAAAATAGTTATATCCTATCTCGAAAGGCATCACACTGGAGCTAAGACTATATATATTGTATACGTAATTTTATTCAAAAGATGGTAAAAAAATGTCAGCCCTCTGAGTTTCTTGCCGGATCTTCTCAGCTTGTGGCCGCGTTCCGATCCGATGGTAGATATTGTATTGTATTCAAACGATTTATACCTAAATTTGACAATATGTAAGTGCCCTCAAGGGGCCTATGCAGAATAAATGATTTGATGTGATTTGATATAAATAATACAGATTTAATTTCACATAAATAAAAAGATAAAGTTTTTTTTCATTTATTAATTATATTAATCTAATTCTTAAATCTGTACAATTAATTATAATAACTATTATTCAGATATTTTAATTTGTATATAACTCTTAGTTTGACCACGGTAATAGCCTATTATCAATATCGATGTTTGTCAATATAGAAGTACCTAGTCGACACCAGTCTTCAGTTTGACTTTAAAATCAAATCATGCACGAGTTTCCCGCAAAATATCCGTATTTATTTGTAAACTATCCCTTGCTATGCTTGCTTTAGATATATATTGCTGTTTGCCATATATATGATTTAAATGATGAAACGTCAAATAAAAGTACTAAATGTAGACAGACCATGAGTATTTTTTTTTTTGAGATATTGCCCTTATTAATTCTTACCTACTTATACCAAAACCTTAGAGTACAGGCGATTAGATTCCTTTTAATCTTAGAATATACTAGCAACCCGCCCTCGCTTTGCTTCGGTTTCAGTCTTGCCCGCGTAGTTCCCGTTCCCGTAGGAATACCGGGATAAAATATAGCCTAGTTTACGCGCTGATATTATAGGTTTCCATTGGTGAAAGAATTTTTGAAATCGGTCCAGCCGTTTTGAAGATTACCTGGAACAAACAGACAGACAGACAGATAGACAAAAAAAAATAAAGTGTATTTTAGGCATATGTATAGTGCAAATAACTGTGTGAGCATGAAAAAAGTTTATTATTTTGACATTACAAACAGACACTCCAATTTTATTTATTGGTATAGATGTACTAAATAGGAAGAGCAATTGATTTATCATTTTGAATGGTCCCTAGCTGAGCTCGCGGGTGACTGGACCGGGCACTAATCCGTCACCCGCAGAGAGGCTGACCGCGTAAGGTCGTGGGACGTCGGGGTGAGAGGGTACCTAAAAGGGTATCCCGCCGGGCTGGCCACAGAAGTCAAGGATTCGGTACCAGTAGTCGACCCAATAGTGTAGGGGTGGGAATACGGCATATTGTGGGGTCGCGTACTGCTAAATCATCACCCCGGATGGGACGGACGGCGTGCACCGACAATATAACTTGCCAAAAACATCGTTTTTTTTTTAATGGCATTGCTGCTTATGTTAAATGAAATATAAAGCTTCATTCATGTAACCAGTTTTAATCATACTAGAAACTTTTAATAAATTTATTTACAAAAGTAAACCAATAGAAAATATTTTCATTTTTCTTATATGTAATATAGGAGACAGGAAATTAAAGTGACAGATCAAGTAACATCATTATCACTATTTTAGCTCAAACACATCCAACTGCTGGGATCGAGCCTTGTCCACATTAGGAGGGAAACTATATCACGCTTATCAGACGTGTTGGTATAGGATTTCATTTCAAGTTTTCCTTCCCTTGCATAGAACTTCTATGTATATTTAATCCCTTAGTCGTATTTTACCCACTCCCATGGGCAAGAGTAGGCTGGGCAATTTTATTCGTACTACGTCACCACACGGCAATCTAATATAGTGGTTTCAATGGTAGGTATGCCAAAAATGCCCAAGTAGTACAAGGAAAAAAAAAAAAAGAAAAGTGGTACAAGGACAAGGATGAAATAATGCACCGTGAATGAGCATGCTTCTTATAGCAAGAAATCTTACAAATAGCTACCCTATTTCTAGTAAATAAATGCAAAAGAATCCAACAAATGCAAAGAACTAACAAAATGGATTTATTTCTCAATTAAATTGCCAACGATGACGAAGCGAACAAAATTAATTCACAGAACTTTTAATAAATAATAATTCAAATAGGAATGTAGATAGATAACCAAAACCGCATTAATATAATTCATGGACAGCCTACGCTGAAAGAGAATAGAGATCAAAGGCCCCCAAACGTGTGAATCGAGTTACGGGAGTAGGAGGAAGGGGCGTAGAGGTGGCAGGATATACAAAAGCACAAGGGCCGTCATTAAACACGAGTTCTATACTAATGTGACGGACAATACTGAACGGTTCCTTTCCACACTTACTCCCTCACTCCCAATGATTTCCTTTGGAAAAATCTTTTATCTTTTGAATGCGACACCGAATATAATGAGAACGTTTGAAGCGATTTTTATTTAGATGTACTTGATAGGTTGCAATTAAGATGTGGAAAACAGCCGCTGGCCAGTTTTAAGTTCGGCTGTGAAATGGAGGGCTTCTTCAAAGTGTTTTACGCTTGTTAAATTACGAACTCTGCATATTTTGAGAGTTTTTTTTGTAGACTATGCTTGAATGTTTGAACATCAAAACCGGTGCGTTTTGATGTCGAAGTTTTTTTTTCAGTCTTATTTAAGTCGCTTATTGATATTTAAAAACAAAAATGATGCTAAAGTTTAAATAACCAGCTTTTTTTTGAGGGTGGTTTACGGTCGGCGCACTCCTCGCTCCACGTCGTCCAGGGCGACAGAGGGGCGTAAGCACGCACACTCGTCCGATTTACTTTACCGACGTCCCCCGAGTGAATCGGTAAATAACCAGCTGCTCGACATCTGATCCGACGTAATTGCTCGACTAAGGGATATATATTAGTCCATTTTTATGACATACACGAGCACGCTGTATTTTTACTCTGTCACCACATGAAAAACTTTATACTTCTATCTTTACAATCGAATAATATAAATACACACATTGCAGATGTAATACAAGTATGGTCTGCGCCTGGAGCTATGACGCGACTGCCATGCGACCTGGCAGCCCCCGTCAGCGAAGTAGCGCTCATGTTCTGGTTCAAAGAAGGGGACAGAATGCCTATCTATACGTAAGTCCACTATTTCACTCATCACTGCTGCTATACTTAACATTATAAAAATTTTATTTAAAACTAAAATGTAACTGAGAAATAGTGTTCTAAGATTAATAAAATAAGAAAATATTCTTTTACTTTAAAATTAATGGAAGAAAGGGAGATCCACTACTTTTCGACAATTAACTAATATATAATATTATGCAGTCCTTACAGTATGACCATAATTGATGGTTGATAAGGAGAGCCGAGCCTCCATTTGCTTTTTCGTTCGGATGCATGGTGTGGTATAAATTGTAACCAGGAAATTATAAAAAAGGATTTAGGCGTAAAATTTCGAGTGAAAAACTCATTCGAGTGATTGGTCAGCCTGAAAAATTACATTTTTTATATACTATCGAATGTATATATAAGAAATTCTTTATGAAAACTAAATTATAAAACAAGAAAATGTTGTAAAAAAAGAAAACCAAGAATCGAATTTGGGTGTCTGAACTAAGAGACTGCTCGGTTTCCCAACTGAACTATTTTTATTCTTCTGTGTAAATTTCTATTGTAAAAGTTAATTACAATAGTTTTATGACCAGCCGCCTGGTTGACGTCAATCCTACATGAGAATGCAATTGCAAATAGCCTAGTATGTCAAATATTATCTCATTAATTTAAAATGTATAGATAAGTTTCGTGAAAAACCCAACTTTCTGAAGGGGTTTGTATGTGATAATGCCTTTAGTATCACTGAACCGCATTGCACGAATTCACACTCCCTTTACTTTCTACATGGTAGGCAGAGATCTAACCAAGGTCTATGAGCGGTATCGCTTACCATCAGGTGTGCTGTTTGCTCGTTTATCACCAACAGCAATGAAAACAAAAAATAAATAAATAAAGATCAAATTTACTAACTTTATTTATCAATTAGACTCTGTCAGTTAGGCTTAGACTCATTAAAATTGAGTTTCCAAGTTTTGTAGAGAGTAGCTATCGGAGATGTAGTAAAGTTTTAACGATGTGCCAATATGTGTCAGCTTCCGAATATCTTCAGGCGTTAAAATGGAATTCTTTTAACTTTTTTGATCAAAATGTAATTGCCTGTATCGTTTTTTCTCTTACAAGGTTTGCAACGTTTGATATATTAGTTTTGTAATCTATTTATTTGAACAAAGAGTATGCCGTTTCCTGAAAAATCTAAAGAGATATATTCTTTATTCATCATTTTGCTGTCCACTGCTGGACGGAAGCCTCTTTTATAAATTCTCATAAATCTCGATTCCACGCCGTCCACTCTCAATGGCTTCCAATCCCTTTCACAAGGGCGTCGATCCAACCGGAAAGGAAAAACATAGTAAGGATGAGCAATCTGTTCAAAATTAAGTTAACACTAATTTTGTTACCAGTGATGACTTACGGCACAGAAACGTGGTCCCTAAATGTAGGCCTCATAACAAGGCTCAAAGTCGCTCAGCGTGCTATGGAACGGGCTATGCTCGGGATTTCTCGTGAAATAGAATCCGAAATACGGAAATCCAGAGAAGAACGGGTGTAACCGACATAGCACGAAGAATTAGCATGCTGAAGTGGCAATGGGCAGGCCACATCGCTCAACGAACTGACAACTGCTGGGGAAGAAAGGTTCTCGAGTGGCAACCACGTATTAGACGACGCAGTGTAGGACGCCCCTCTACTAGGTAGACTGATGACCTGGTGAAAGTTGCTGGGCGTCGTTGGATGCAGGACCGTACTTTGTGGCGTAACATGAGGGAGGCCTACGTCCGCAGTCCGCAGCAGTGGATGGCGATAGGCTGAAATGATGATGATGATGATGAATCTTATTATGTGAGAGCTTTAGAGGAAATCATCATCTGAGCTCACAAACGTCCCACTACTAAGCTAGAGCCTCCTCTAAAATGGGAATGAAATTGACCTAGTATGCCAAGCTCAACAAATAGATTGGCATAAAATAATATTTCGCATTTTCCTTCTCTTGCAGTTCTGTTATTGGCTTATTACTCGTCTTTTAGTTTTTTTTTTTTGGTATAGGGTTACATTTCGTCTTTTTATGATGGTTCACAGGAATGTAAGGGGGTAATGGTAGGGTCACGTTACCAATCGGAAGATATGGCATAATCATTATCATCATTACAGCTCATATACGCCTCACTGCTAGCATTGAAATTCCTCCACAATGGCAGGAAAATTAACCTGCAGAACCACGGTGGTCAGACGTGGTGGTATAGGGTTACATTTCTAGTTTTCCTTCTCTTGCATAGGTCTCCTTTGCACATTATAGTGCCTTAGGCATCTTTTATAACACCAATGGGTGAGATTAAGAACGGGTGAGGAATTGTATTCTTCATCATTCATCATCATTTCAGCCCATATACGTCCCACTGTTGGGCTCGGGCCTCCTCCATAACGGAAGGGTAATTGACCTACTATACCACGCTGGTCAGACGTGTTGGTATAGGGTTTTAATTCGAGTTTGCCTTCTCTCGCATAGATGTTATATGCGTTTTATCTCCCTTAGTCGTCTCGTACGATCACCCACGGGTAAGATAGGGGGTGGTGAATTGTATTCTTACTCCGTTCAAAAAAAAATCACACGGCGTAGTTAATTGTATACGTTTATTTTTTATACGTTTCACATCCATGTATCTATACTAATATTATACATTTTTTGCACTTTTTATGATAATATAAATTTTTACGTAATAAAAACTGATATTTTATTATTCAAGCATACTAACCAATACTATCATAAGTAATTTCTGCATGACCGAGCTTAGCTCGATATTTTTATTTTTTTGTAAATTATGTTTAAAAATAAATGTATTTAGATATTATATTAGATATTATCCATGTGGTTACGGACTAACAATACAATTCGCCACTCCCTATCTTGCCCCTGTATGTTGTAAAAGACGACTAAGGGATATAATAGGCATATAACATCTGTGCAAGAGAAGCAAAACTCGAAACAACACCCTATTTCAATACGTCTCACCAACGTTGAATAGGTAGCAGGTCAATTCCCCTCCCACTATGGGGAAGGTTTGAACCAAGCAATAGGACGTACATAGACTGAGATGAGATGAGATGAGATGATGAATACGTATATATTTTTCTTAATTAGACAGAGAGTGCAATAAAAATAATATGACGTTATCGTCAAATTTACGTAAGGCCTAAACAAACATCGTTATGCGAGAAAGGGATAGAATAACTTCCGTAATAATTTCACCAGCTTGGAACTTCATTAATTATATATCTATCTTCTAATATCTATATACGAGTAATTACTATATATTCAAAATCTCGCTTGAATTTTTCATGAAATTTAGTATGCAGGAGATTTCGTGGGCGATAAATCGATGTTGGTAGGTTTTATTTATAGAAAATCTCGTTTTGTGAGTTTTTACGTAATGAAAAGATAATTAGAATATGAAGATGAATTAGTAGCAGCTAAGGTATATCAATACTCACTGCCATTAAGAATATAAATAGCTAATTGAGAAATCAAACAATCCCTTAATCTAGAAAGCCACAGACCGATTCTAGGTTTTCCTTTTCTGCAAGTTAAATTTTTGTTAGAAAAAGTATTATTATCTAAAATATTTTACAAAACAAAGAGATTGTAAAGTCGGTCTACGGACGATAATTTTACGTACGGACAGTGAACATGAATGGATGAATACACGGGATACAATGCTTTGGATTAGTGTTTTAATGTTACACGTAAAGCAGTTCCATCTTGTAAACTTAATATATTGTAGAAATATAATAACCCGCCAACGATTCCCTGTTCAATTAAGTTAATAATATTAATAGTACTACCTACCAATATGTTTATCAGTTTTATATATTAGTCACATATTTAACACATTTAGATTTCAATCCTCAGAACATATAAATCTAATTCGTAACAACAACTGGCTATCTTGTTAAATCCTGAACATAGGAACCCGAACTTATCTAGACGATGCTATATACAATATATTGTTAGCGTTAGAATTGTAGATACGTATTTCTTATTGTAATTCTAGTCTATGCATTCATTTGGAAGACAATGAGTTTATTTAGTAGACTATGTAATAGTAAGTATTGAGATAAGAAGCTGTTATAGAGAAAATAATGAATTTGATTGGCTGAATCTAATCTAAATAAGGAGATTTTCCAACTGATTAATTAACGTCAGGGTATAGAGCAAACTACTTATAATAAAGACATAAATTTTTATAATGATTTCTGATGTTTACAACATGATTTTTTTTTTGTTGTGGTGTGTTGGTTGTTGCTTTGGAAGGATACCCAAAAGGGCATACCATCGGGCTAGCCAGTCTAGCCACTAAAGTAAAGAGATGGGTGTTCAGTACAATGGCAATGGAGTGGAAATACGGTAGTTTAAAAGGCTACGTGCCACTAAAATAATAATATTCCTTAATAGCCTCGGACGTTGCTTAGGAGGTATGTAGGGGTCTCGGAAAGGTTAACCCTTCTGACGGAGCATAAAATAAGACAAAACAGAGAATATTGGTGGACAGTGTGTAGGAAGAAGACTAAGAGCATTCGTTAAAGCCGATAGAATATGTAAAGACTTATGCTAACTCTATCTAATGTCATCTGAACAACAATTACATTCGCAAAGAGGGTTGATGTCAAACTGGCGGCCGGTAATAAAACTACTATCAATAAATCTTGCAATATGTATTATGAAAGAAGAGTGCATATTAAATCACCATCAAGTAATTGAGACAAGAGCAAGGTGATATAGAGAGGGTATTAGAAGTCAGCAAAGGAAAGAGTATACAATTTGGATAAAGATGCCATACACCGCCTTTTTCGCCCTGGACTGTCGAGGTGCGGGTAAAAGTAAAGAAGGTTAACAATTTCACTCAATAATAGACATAAACATAAAACGAAATATCAATATAAACCAGATTCAGCACACCATAAATGCTATGGTACACCGCCTCGTTTATTTTGCCGTTCCGCGTTTCATTTGTCTAATGGAATAAAGCCTGCCTGTTGATTGGAGTTCTTTGCTTACGACTTTTTTGTTTTGTATGCATTGTATGTTTTTGTGCGAGTAGCTTTTGTTGTTCATATGTTGGCAGTTTTATTAATTAAAATAGTTGAAACAAACAATTTTAATCTCTTTGTTTCGGGGTTTGTACTTTGTAAAAAAAAAACTGTAAAAAATCTCAGTTGACCTCATCCATGGAGATTTCTCGGGCGAAATAAGACTCGTTGAACAAATATTTGAATTGATATACAGGTAGGGATTATAATCCGTCAAATCTCCGTATGGTGATAGGTTTATGCGGTCCCGGCTGGGGCGTCGGGGTGAGTGGTTACCCGAAATGTTACCCCATCAAGCTGGCTACGGAAGTCAAGGATTCGGTACCAGTGGTCGGCACAATTGCAAAGGGGAGAGATCATGGCATATTATGGAGTCGCGCGCCGCCATATCGTCACCCCGGATGGGACGGATGGCATACGCTTGCAACATAGCCTGCAAAAAGAAAAAATGGTGACAGGGTTTTAGAACAGTCTATCACGCCTTACTTCTCGAGAGCGTATTAAAAATTTATTGAGAGGCATCAAAATATAATAAAAATACATAAAATTGTCAGATCTCTTTTGAAAAAAAATTAATATCAATTGTGATCGCCAATTTGTCTATCAAATATAGTGATTATGGTTTTTTCATTTGGGGTGATCTATTTCCAATGGTGGATGTTGATATGCTGCTGAAATGATGGATGGATAACTCCTATCAACTATCGACTCTACTTACCCACTTGTGTTGGTATAATTGGTTGCATTGAGAATATAATTTGTGACCAACAGAATAGATAAAATAATATATCTTTATCATTCATTAACATCAAACTTAATTATAAATATCTTGTTATATAAATAAATGTATTTAATAAATTCTATAAGTATTTATTTATTCAATTTTAACTATTAGGTTCGTCACAATCATTCCATGACCAACACACTGCTTAAAGGTAGTGTATTCTATACCAAGTATAAATTCTTCGGATTTGCTGTTTTTTTTTGAGAAATAAAAGATAAAAAATTGGCGTATGTTCATGGGTGCAATTTATCACATTAATTTTAGGTCTTGTCTTTTATAATTCAGAATTTTATTTGAAACTATATAATAAACAAATTTTCCGTGTGGTGACGGAGCAAGAAGAACCTCTTGCCGTGGGTGTCGTAAAAGACGACTAAGGGATATACTATATATATCATATATATGTAAAAAAAGGAAACTCGAAACAAAACTCTAAACTAACACGTCTGACCAGCTCCTCCATAGTGGAGGAGGCCCGAGCCAATAGTGGGACGCGTATGAGCTTAGATAATGATGATACACTAAATAAAAAACTTAATTAATATCAACTGATATTTTTTAGCGTTTTTCTTGAGTTCGTTAACATTACCCCACAGTATCAGTTCTCCACCTAAAACTACCTGCCAACCCAGGGGTTGTAAGACACCCGGCACGAGCGAAGCTGACATGAGTACGCCTGGTGGCGCCCTAGCCGAGTAGACGGACCAGGGATTACTTGTGCGTGCTTACGCCCCTCTGTCGCCCCGGACGGAGTGGTGCGAGGAGTGCGCCGACCGCAGCCCACTCCAAAAAAAAAAGGCTTTAAAGTATAAGGCTAATAAAAAGTTATCATAGAAGAAAATTAATTCATGCTGTGATATACTATGAATATAACGCCTTAGTCACCACAATAGAAAAGTAATCTTCTTCTATAAATAGAAAATGTCATTGCAAGAGAAAAAAAAGATAGAATAAAGCTCCATTAACCTGTCTGGCTGTAAATAACAAACAGCTAAAGAAAAATAGGTACTAATAAATTTATTATATTCATTTTAAATATCATCAAGCCATTGAAAACCACTATTTCAGATAGGCCTTCTCAAGGAAATAATGTCACAGTCATAATGCTTAGCAGAACCGTTGAAAATCACATTTCATTTCTCTTTTTGAAGTGATAACTTCTTATGGGAGGGTAAACCGTAACGCGTTACGGTGATTTAGATGATTTACAAAATAAAAATTTCGTTGTTTATAAAGCTACCATAAGCCAATTGTTACTTTTATAGGTTTAAATAATGATACTAATTATGTACATACACAAAACTCTAATGTATATATTTAAGAATTATAAATAAGAATAAAATATATTTTATCCTTACTAATATTATAAATGCGAAAGTAAGGATGTTTGTTTATTTGTTTATTTATTATGCTTTCACGCTTAAACCACAGAACCGATTTCAAAAATTCTTTCACCAGTGGAAAGCTATAATAACAGGGAGTATTATAGGCTATATTTTATCCCAGTATTCCCACGGGAACGGCAACTACGCCGTAGGTAAGGCGACTGAAACCGAAGCGAAGCGAGGGCGGGTTGCTAGTAAAATATATTTTATCCTAATATTATAAATGCAAAAGTATGTTTGTTACGCTTTCAGGCTTAAACCACTGAACCGATTTCGAAAATTCTTTCACTAATGGAAAGCTATAATATCATGGAGTACCATAGGTTATTCTTTATCCCGGTATTCCAATGGGAACGGGAACTACGCGGGTAAAACAACTGAAACCAAAGCGAAGCGAGGCCGGGTTGCTAGTAATCAATAAAAGATTTTATTAATAAATAACATTATCATATTAATACACATAAAATTTAAGTTTTAAGCCAAGTTAAACAATTTCAATATTAAATAGTTTAACTTAGATTAGTTTAAGTTATCACTTCTGTCGGGCGTTCCGAGACGCCCACGTTATTTTTTCGCTTTAAGCAAGTAATTAAAAACATACTTCTAGCTGCTATCAAAACTGTCACATGCGACTCCGGTCCATAAGACTATCACACGCATATGACTTGTCTGAAAATAAAAATAAAACCCTTATCTTTGCATAGCTCGTAAATATCGAGCAATTGGTAAAGTTTTACGATCGACGGACGGGTGCAAGCAGATTTGGTTTGATCGCTTTCGTGCTACGAAATTATGGCGAGGGCAAATTTGAATTGGAATCTGATGGTTTCATATGGTCCATATGTTTCTGTTAAATTTGTATTATTTGTCATCATTATTATCATCATCCAGCCTCATCTCACCATCACTGTTCACTGCTGGACGTAGGCTTCCCTCATGTTACACCACAAAGTGAGGTCCTGTGCCACCTACATTCAACGACGCTCAACAACTTTCACAAGGTTGTCGGTCTACTTAGTGGGGCATCTTACGCGGGTCATCTGATACGCGGTCGCCACTCGAGATCCTTTCTTCCCCAGCGGTTAACGGTTCGTCGAGCGATATGTCAGGCCCGAACTATAAATCTGTATTCGAAAATATTTAATCGGTACGATTAATTTCAAAATGTTCTTTGCGCTCCAAGTTTTTTTATTTAGAAAAAATATGACTTCAATTGAATCATCGCCGAATACCAAAAAAGAGAAAGAGTGGCTTCCTATGCTGCAACAGAACAGACATGAATGACTCTTTCAAGAAACTTTTGATAAGAATAGCGTTTAGACAGCCATAACTAATACCTTTAGAAACTAATTTTATGGATTTTATCGCGTTTGTATTTGATTTTTGATTACCCGACTTTTCAAATGCATTTAAACGTTCACGGTCACGAGCGGACTAAGATGTCTTACCTCCAACAAGTAATCGTTATTACAGAAATTTATATCTACCCGCTATATAATTAGTTATTAAATTTTTACCCACATTATAATACAAAATTATAGCCAGTACAAAAAGGTAGTGATTCTATATGAAAAAAAAATATTGGTTAGTAATTATTAAATAAAGTAAATTTATAGTAATCATTATATATTAATAAATTAAACCTAACAAATCTAATATACAATCAACGGATCGGAATGGAATTTATAATGAATTTATAAAGTGTAATACTTGCAAAAACATCAGAAATCATTATGGGATATCGAAAGTTAATAAAGTTCATTATCTCAATAACACCAACAGCTTGGTATAATAAAAAATGTAAAGCATATTACCGCCATAAACTGATTTAGTACGCAATGAATATTGATGGGTAGCCAATTATCGGCTGTGTCAGTCAGCGAGCCGTCATTCAGAACAAGACAATTATACGCCCAAATTGCTATTACTTTCCGACGTATGTATGCAAATTATGAGGATATTGATACATGAAATGAAGTAAATTTTATGAATATTGCATTTAATTAATTTTTAATATCAGAATATTGCAACCATAATTTTTAAAGTTATACTTCTTTTACCGCATTAGGGAAAAAATATGAGAATACATTATTACGATGCGCGTAATAATTTATTCAAATAGTAGTAATCGTTTTTAGGGTTCCGTAAAAACGGACCCGCCCTCGTTGCGCTTGGTTTCTAGCCGCTTTGCCCCAGCATTTTAAAACTGCAACATCTCCTAAGATATGGCCTCAGGTTCGAATCTAAAATTAGGCAAAATTTCATAGGGTTTTCATTAGAGGAAAAATAGCCTACGTTACTCCTTATATAGACAGCTACCTTATCAAATATTATCAAAATTGATGCAGCCGTTTCACAGATTACCCGTAACAAACAGACAGATAGACAGACAAGCATACAGACAGACAGATAGTCAAACATTTTTAAATTGGATTTTAGGCAAAAGTATCGTGCAAATAACCGTATGAACATGAAAAAACCTACTATTTTGACATTACAGACACTTCAATTTTATTTATTTGTATAGATTATCATCAAGCCTCGACAAGCTTCTGTTCATGCTATTGAATCACTAAAGAAATCTACGAATCATCACAGGTTATATATGTCCCACTACTGGGTTCGAGCCTCCTCCATAATGGGAGGAAATTGACCCATCACACCACGTTAGTCAGACGGGTTGATATAGGGTTTTATTTCGAGCTTTTCATCTCTTGCATAGATGTTATATGCATATTATATCCCTTGTCTTTTACGACATCCATGGGTAAAACAGGGGGTGATGACTTGTATTCTTATTCCATGCAGAGAATCTACGAATTCAACAATTAAATTATTAATAACATTTGATTTATATTCATTTAATGTGTATCAGACATCTCTGTTGAGACGATTTCAGTATATTTTATACTGTCGAAGTCACCCCCTAGTGTAATCAATCAACCACATTTCAACTGTCGCTTGTATCTGCTTTGTTTGTGATTAATATTGTGCGATATCATATGTTTTTGTATTTCAAATTATCATGTGCATAGATTTGGACGTGGTTTTGTTTATTCAATACTTATGTGATAATTTTCTTTTAACCTTAAAGGCCTTATTTATTTTATAAGAGAAAAAATTCTAATATACAATATTGGCCTCAAAAGTTAATAATGCAATAAAATTTAATAATATTATAATAATTAACGAAAAATGTTTTATAATAATTAACTTCAAAAAGAAAAGAAAATCATATCTCATATCTTTAAACGAGCAATTCTTGAATATATATATATATATACCGAAACCTCTATATATATATATATATATATATATATATATATAGAGGTTTTTTCGGGGCCAAAAAATCGATCTAGCTATGTTTTATTTATAGAAAATGTTGTTTTGTCGGTGTTTTTAGCTAATCAACACAATGACATAAAATGTCAATAGAATATGGATGCAAATTTCGCCGTCAACGTCAAGAGTTATAATAGCTCAGTTGGGAAGTTGTCCAGTTTTCTTTTTGTTTTGGCATTCAAACAGCATGGGGTCGAATCTCGGTGTTATTATTATTCTCTTTTTGTAATTTTTGATATTTATTTCATTATTTAATTTTTTATTATTAATATATATCTAAATAAATTCGACAAAAATACAACAAAAATATACCGAGCAAAGCTCGGTCATCCAGATATTAATAGTTTAAAAACTAAAAAACACGCTTACAAGCTGACAGCTCGAATCATAGAAATTTCGAATTTCGCGCATGCCTAGTTCATATATCAGATCTCTCTTGCTCTTATGCAAAGGATGCCATTAGAAATTTCTAAATCCTGGCTAATCTATGCCGGATATACGCCTATTTTAATCGAATTATTGCATTGTCACAGGCCTTTGACGAGTGTGCACACTCGTCAAAGTTTAAATAAAATCTGTTCGTTCAAAGCGGGGCAAAAAGACGTTCAAAGATTCCGTTATACATAGACATATAGATGAAACTAATAAAAGCGTGTTAATAAACATTTTCTTTTCTACTGGCTATAAATCAGAATGTGGGTCAAATTTTTACAGCTAAACAGTGTAGCGGCTTTACCGTGTAGTGATGTATTAAGAATATAATTCACCACTCCCGATCTTGCCCGTGGGTGTCGTAAGAGATGACTGAGGGATATAATACGCATAAAACATCTATGCAAGAGAACGATAACCCTATACCAACCTGTCTGACCAACATGGTATAGTAGGGTCAATTTCCCTCCTATTGTGGAGGAGGCTTGAGCCTAGCAATGGGACGTATATGAGCCGAGATAACTATAGCACCTACAAAAACCGTAACAAGGATGACTTCAGCGTGAAACACTTTAATTCTCCGTGACTTTGAAAAATTTTTAAGTAGGCATAGTCTGGACACACTTCGCCCATTCCATCCGGGGCAATGAAAGAGCGGCGCGCGGCCTCATTATCCACAGTGTTCCCTCCCCATTCTGACCACTGGTACCTATTCCTTGACATTGATGACCAGCCCGGAGTATGACTCTTTCGGGTACCATCCCGATCGAAGCCCCAGGGCCGCCTGCTCTAAGGCACGCCGGCATCATCAGGCGCTAGTACTCACGCCTGCGCTGCCCAATGCCGGTGGCTGAGTGTGCCATCATGGAGATTTCTCTCTGACCCACTCTGTGTTGAATTGATATTAAATTTAAATTCTTGGTAAGGTTTTTCTTTTTAAAGAATAATAAAATCTTACCAAATAATATGCGTATACCAGTCTTTTTATGTTAGAGGAGTCAGTTAGCTTCAAATATATTGTCATCTAGTATATTTTTAGAATGTCGTTATTCATTTGAATTGCATTTTTCACATGGCAGGCTTGCACATGGCTTCGTGGCAAAATAATAGTCGAAATAGTCTCTAGGTGTATGTATTATGTATAGAGGTTGGTTTCTATATTTCTATTCATAGTACAAAATCCACAGATTAATTAATTACTTGTATCGCTTCCATATATACTGAGAAGTTAACAATATTCATACAATTTCTGATATTTACACGAGTATTAGAGGCATGAAATAAAACTATTTTACGAGTTACGGGAGGCAATGTCCTCCCACAACCACGAATGCTAAAAAGTGTTTGAAATATCGATTAAGTAATAATTTAAAATTTTAACAAACAAAAAACAACAGACCTCCACTATTTGCACATGGATGTTCACATCTTATGAGAGTTTTCTTAGAGGTGACCCTTTAATTATGGTTACGCCAGATTATCAATCATAATAATAAGAATTACTTTCTGGTGCATATCCTTATATTCCACAATCTACCCTACATACTTACATACAAATACCCGCGCTGTCGATGTACGCGGGTATTACCGAACGGACAGTGAGTCAAAGCGGAGGTGTCCGCTATTTGGTGTCCATCTCAATACAGTGTGTGTTGCTTAAACTATAACATATTCACCGGAATTCAATGCGGATAACGTGTGAGTGTGAACTTTACTACAAAACATATGATCGCGTCAGAACATTAATTAGGTGTATATCTGTGTTTCGTGGCCACCGTGCGGATTTATGTTGCTGGCCGCCTGTGAACGGGAAGAAATCGTCGAAAGGTGTGAGTATTCCTTGCAATTTCCTTTTCTGTCACGTTTGTCGCACCAGATTAATCATAAACAAATAATACAGTCCACTCATTGATCCTAGGGCAATTTCGCCCTACATAAAATCTGGCGCCATCAGATTTCCTTGTCAAAACTAGACTAAATTTAAGTGAGACCATACGGAAAGTACCAGCTTCTAAATAAAAAAAAAGAATTACCAAAATCGGTTTACTAAATCAGAACTTCCGAGGTGACAAACAAAAAAATACAGTCTAATTGAGAAGAGCTACCTGTTTTTTAAGACGGTTAAAATTTCAATAATAACGCCATAAAATTCGGCAAATTTATATATTCCATACTTCTATAATATTTATAATATCTTTAAAATAAACAATTTTTCTTAAACAGCACCCTGCACTAAGGCAATACTCCTTGTGCTGCGTGGGCCTTTAAATACATAATTAATGGACACAAATTACATCCAGACTCAGAATAACAATTTATGGATCGCACAAAGTCTTGTCCTACGTGGGATTCAAACTCATGACGGTACGGAAGGTCAATCTTAACCACTATGCCATCGCATGGATGTCACGTTATCATGCATCCACGTTCACAATTACGTTTAATAATGGTTGCATCGAACGTATGCTAAGAAAGTGTTTATTGGGGTTTCATTATCTTCATCTTTTCAGTTTCTTATGTATCTCACTACTGAGCTCGAGCTTCAGCTTTACCTTTTTTAGCTAACCCTTTTAGGGTTTATTCCAATGCAATTTCTATCCTTTTAACAACGTCAGATATAGCATCCTTACTAATATTATAAATGCGAAAGTAAGTTTGTTTGTTTGTTACGCTTTCACGCTTAAACCACCGAACCAATTTCAAAAATTCTTTCATTAATAGAAAGCTATAATATCAGGGAGTAACATAGGCTATATTTTATACCGGTATTCCCACGGGAACGGGCACTACAAGGGTAAGGCGACTGAAACCCGACAACCCTTTGCTAGTATATAGGGTTGCTAGTATAAAAGAAAGAAAACGCGACATAAAACCCATATTATATTCATGATACATATCATATTGTTCGTGTGGTAACGGAGTAAGAATACAATTCACCATTCCCTATCTTGCCCGATATTGTAACGACCGTGAGATATAATATGCATATAACATCTGGGTAAGAGAAGGAAAACTCGAAATGAAACCCTATACCAACATGTCTGGGGGTGCTACGCCAGAAACCTCCGCGTGGTGTACCCTGGGCACGAGCGACAATTCCTTGGACTGCTCTCTGGAATTGTCGCTCGTGGCAAATATCTGGCCCGAGGGGGGGCCCTGTTTGTGGGATGCCCCAAATTCGCTCCATGCCCTCTAATTGTAGAGGGTATTGGACGCGAAAATTCGACGGGCCCAGTCACTCATTCGTTTGAGGACTGGGCAGGCATTTGCCAACCGCGACAAATCGTAGACCTGATTCTTGCTTCGGGACATTTATCTTGAGGCCTAGATTCAGGAACGAGGGTCTTGGCTTAACCGCCTGGACCGCGAGGAAGAAAACCTCTATAAAACAATCACCCAGAATCCTAAGTTCTGGCGCGCGGCGAGAGGATGCATGGCTGATGGGTTGTTCAGTCGTTAGCGCGCCCCCAGCCAGGGTACCTGCGGACCCCCTGTGTTGGGATACAAATTTACGCTTGCCCGGGTATCGGGATCTCTGCCCGGGTCGACCGTTTACTTCTCCCATACTCGTGGGAACTAGATGGAAAATTGTTCACGCACACCTGACGTAGAAAGGAGGGGTGAGACGCCCAAAAACACCACGGAGAACGAAAATTCACATTGTTCCCACCCAAAAGCCTTGCCAAGCTTTTGGGTGGGAAGATACGGCCCACTAATGGCGGCCGAATCTTACCACCTCCTGCAGGCCAACCTCAACCACGCCGCGGGCGGGCGGTCGAAGAGTGGGCGGCGGCACTGGGCCTCTGTTTGCTGAACAGGGGCTCGGTGCAAACGTGCGTGCGGCAGCAGGGCGGGTCGATAGTGGACTTGTCGTTCGCTAGCCCTAATGTCGCAGCACGTGTGAGGAGCTGGTGCGTTCAGGAGGAGGTTGAGACCCTATCTGACCACCGATACATCCGGATAGAGGTCTCCCGGACCCTCCTGCAGCCCAGCAGGGGCCACACGGCGGACGGAGCTCCCGCGTTTCCGCGGTGGGCTGTGGGTCGATTGGATCGGGACCTGTTGGCGGAGGCAGCCATTGTTCAGTCGTGGCTGTCCTCACCGCCCCAGGTGGACGGGGTTGATGCCGAGGCTGGCCGCATCCGCTGTGCGTTAACGCAGATCTGCGATGCGGCCATGCCCCGTGTGAGGCGTCTGCCCCCGAAGAGTGCGGTCCCCTGGTGGTCCCGAGAATTGGCAGACCTTCGGGCCGCGTGCATACGTGCCCGGAGGGCCTACACCCGCAGCCGAGCGCGTCACCGCGACGCTGAGCGGGAGGGCCAGCTGTACGAGGCTTACCGCAGTGCGCGGTCTGCCTTCAGGCTGGCCGTCCGTATTGCCAAGGACGTTAGTCGGCGGGAGATGCTGGACAGTCTCGAGCGTGACCCCTGGGGTCGCCCCTATCTCGCGGCGCTGAGCAAGCTCCGCGGGCGGGGCCCCCCCCTCACCGAGACTCTCCAGCCCAGCCTCCTCACCAGAGTTGTCGAGGACCTCTTTCCACGGCGGGCGGAACACACGCCCCCGGTCATGGCTTCACCGGACAGCGACCGGGAGGCCGAAGATGAAAGTGCTCCGCCCATCACGGAGCCGGAAATGGGGGCGGCAGTGGCGCGTATGCGAGTGAAATCCACCGCCCCGGGGCTCGACGGTATTCCGAACCGTGCGCTGGCCCTGGTCCTCGAGCACCTGGGACCACGCCTCAGGGGACTGTTCGACGCCTGTTTGACGTCCGGGCAGTTCCCTGGATGCTGGAAAGAGGGGAGGCTGGTTCTCCTGCCGAAGCCGGGTCGGTCTCCCGAGTCGGCCTCGGCCTACAGGCCCATCGTGCTGCTCGATGATGCGGGCAAGCTGCTGGAGAGGGTGTTGGCTGCCCGCATCGAGCGGCACCTCGTCGGGGTTGGGCCCGATCTGTCGGACGCCCAGTTTGGTTTTCGGAGAGGGCGTTCGACGATCGCGGCCCTGCTTCGCCTGAAGGCCGTGGTAGCGGAGGCCGTCACCGGCGGAGGAGTCCTGTTGGCGGTGTCCCTGGACATCGCCAACGCCTTCAACAGTCTGCCATTCAGCTGCATCAGGGAGGGGCTGAGGTATCACGGGGTGCCCGTGTACCTCAGGCGGCTGGTGGCAGACTACTTGGAGGGGCGCAGCGTCCTCTACGTTGACCGAGTAGGGGACGTTGTGCGAACGCCCATGACATGCGGTGTCCCACAGGGGTCGGTTCTGGGTCCGACCCTGTGGAACATCGGCTACGACTGGGCGTTGAGAGGAAGCCTCCCACCCGGGCTGGGCGTAATTTGCTACGCCGACGATACACTCGTCACAGCCCGGGGTGGGACGCTAGAGGAGGCGGCACGCCTGGCAACTCTCGGCACCGAGGAGATTGTCAGGCGGATCGAAGCGCTGGGGTTGAGGGTAGCCCTGGAAAAGACGGAGGCCCTTTTGTTCCATGGCCTCCGTACTGCCGGGCCTCCCGCCGGCGCTTCGATCACCGTGAAGTCGGTCACCATCAGCATCCAGGCCCACATGAAGTACTTGGGCCTGGTGCTCGACGGGCATTTTTGGTTCCGGGAGCATCTCCATCGACTTGTTCCCCGGCTTGTCGGCGCGGCGTCCGCCCTTTCGCGGCTGATGCCGAATGTGGGCGGACCCAGCGCTACGTGCCGACAGCTGTACGTGGGGGTGATCCGGTCGATGGCCCTGTACGGCGCACCGGTGTGGGCGGGGTCCCTGACCGTTCGTCTTAGGGCCCTCCTGTGGCGACCACAGAGGGTCATGGCGATCAGGGCCATACGGGGTTACCGCACGGTGGCGACGGAGGCAGCGTGCCTCCTGGCCGGAACTCCCCCGTGGGACCTGGAGGCGGAGATGCTCGCCGAAATTTATCGACGGGTGTCGGAGACGCGCGCCCGCGGCGGCATGGTCTCCATCAAAGAGATCACCGCCTGGCGGGTCGACGCCCGCCGAGAAGTCATTGCCCGTTGGGCAGTCCGGCTGGAGAGTCCTCGGTACGGTGTCAGGACCGTCGAGGCCTTCCGGCCGGTGCTGATGGAGTGGTTGGAGCGGACGCACGGGGTGCTTTCCTTCCGACTGGTGCAGGTGCTGACGGGGCACGGTTGCTTCGGGAAGTACCTGCACAAGATTGTCAGGAGGGAGAGCACACCGTCCTGCCACCACTGCAGTTGCGACGAGGACACGGCGCAGCACACGCTCGAGGAGTGTGCTGCATGGGAGGGGGATCGCCGTGAACTCGTCGCAATTATCGGTGCCGACCTGGCGCTGCCGACCATCGCTAGGGAGATGCTCGTCAGCGTCAGGAACTGGGACGCGGTCACCGCCTTCTGTGAGGCCGTAATCTCACGGAAGGAGGCGGCGGATCGTGTGCGAGTAGAGCTCCTATTCGGCGACACGTTCCGCCGCCGGCGACTCGGGCGGCGCAGGCGCGAGTATTTGCGCCTAATGCCGCCCTAGCCGAGGCCGCGGGTGATTGGACCGGGGAATTGTCCGTCACCCGCAGAGAGGCTGACCGCGCGACGGCGACTGACGTCCCAGGACGTCGAGAGGTGAGGGTACCCGAAAGGGTATTCCGTCGGCCGGCCACTGACGACAAGTCACATCTGCTCCGGTGGTCGGCCCAACAACGAGGTGACGTGGGTACGGGTGGGTTATGGGCCCGCGCGCCGTCCTTTCATCGCCCCGGACGGACTGGACCGCGCGTGCGCTTACCGTAGCCCACCCATAAAAAAAAAAAAAAAAATAAAAAAAAAAAAAAAAAAAAAAAAAAAATACCAACATGTCTGACCAGCATGGTATTGTAGGTCAAATTCCTTACCATAGTGGAAGCCCGAGCCCAACTGTCGGACTTGTGGACTTGAATGATGATGATAATTTAATTAAATTAAATAATTGTTAATTAAATAAATGTTTGTTTGATTGTTAATTATTTCATTGTTCAAAATTATGAATGATGAAATAATTAATGAACAAACAAACAAAAACCTTTCGTCATAAATTCCATATTATTCATGCAAATAATATTATTCTGCTCTCAGTAATGGTGTATGAAATCTTTAATAAGCTTGATATATCGAGTAAGCTTGTCAAAAACATTAGTCAGTCATCAATCATTTCAAGAATTTATAGTAAATTTATACTGTATTTACTTATTCAGGCGATTTTCTTTATCTTAAGTTATTTTTTGTTCTTTTCATATAAGATTAATCTAATATTTTCACTACAAGAGAAAGATTAACTTACTTAAAGAAAATATGCCTCATGGAACAATAAATAGATATAACACAACAGGATAAATGATCATATAAAAAACTGTAAATAAAACTACAGATTTTATCGCATTTGTATATGATTTTTGATTTTTTTAACGAATTTTATTTAATATCTACAGATATTAAATAAAATTCGTTTACACGAGTATTACAATACTCGTCTAAACATCTGAAGTCATTATATAAAAACTGTTTTCTTTTAATGGTCTTCTTCTTCTTTTTGCTTAGCAAACAGTTATTAATACGAACCAATTTTGCTCGTATCGAGTTATAATTTCTTTACAAATTAACAGTTTCTTTACATTAGTAATAGGGAATATGCACGAAACTCCAAAATGAATAAATTATTTTTATTTGTAATCTTTATTGCTTAAAAAACGTACCTATACAATTATTTTTTAATTTTATCATTATTTAATAATTAAATTTAATTATTAAAAAGTGCCTTTTTTGAGATTCGCGCGCAAAATTTCTGAACCGCATCGCATTGGTTGGAGGACTATGATGTCACGTTTTGAACACGTGACACCCGAGTCTTCTAGTTAGGGCTGTTGATATTTAAAAAAAAAATAGTTTTTCGATATATCGATATTTTTAAATATATCAATATAACGAAAAAAGAGTTCGATATAACGAAAAATAAAATATTTCGATAAATATCTATATTTCGATATTTTCTATAAATTCTAGGAGTAAGTGATTCTAGGAGTAAGTAATAACTGATCATCAATTTCATGGCAGCGCTTTTACAGTAGATTAAGTTTACGGTGATTTTGTAGAATAAATACTTTACAACAAAAGATAAAACACCAAATTTATTCAAATAAATATCGACCCTCGATACTTACTTTTTACTATCGATATATCGTCCAAAAAAAGTTCAGCATTAAGTATCGATATTTTAAAATAATAATATCGATATTTTGACATATCGCTATTGTATCAACAGCCCTTCTCCTTCTGATATCAAGTTGTTGCTTGTATGATTCTAGTGATTATTTTGTATTGTTACCCGGTTATTTCATAATAAGTTATTAGTTTTCTGTGTTTAAGTATTAATCTTTGTGAATAAAAGTCTTATTACCATGACTGAAACCGGTTTCGTCAAAGTATAGTCAGATAATCTTCCTAAAATAGACGTGTATACAATGACAACGTATTTCGCGTCTAATTCAGATTTAATCTCTGTTAAACTCGGAGGAATAAAAGCTGCAAGGTAAATAAGATATATTTAATAATCGTAATAATAATAAAAATATCGATATATCGATCGAAGTTGTGCTAATATCGATATATCGATATTTTTGCGATATAGCGAACCCCGATATTAATACATTGTAAAATATCGATATGTCGAAAAAAGATATACAGTGTAATCTCACTAATCCGGCACCTATTAAAAACCAGAGGGTGCCGGATTATTGGAATGTTCGGATTACTGGATTATATAGAAAAACCAAATAAAAAATAAAGCATTTCATACAGAGAATACATATAATGTATTAAATTTACATATTATTATGTATGCACATGATAAGTTACATACAATGCACATAATACATGCACATACATTTATGCACGTGATAAGTTTTGAGGTTAGACCGGAGTGCATACGCGAAGAGGGGCGAGGGAGGCGCGGGCAGAGGGTGCCGGATTATTGGACGTGTCGGTCTATTGAAGTGCCGGATTAGTGAGATTCTACTGTATTTATAAAAATATCTACAGCCCTAGCAACTTGTACGAGTGTCGAGGACTCTGACGTCACAGAATACGCGCGCCGAAGTAGTCGCGTTTACATCGCCCATAAAGTATAGCGATTTTAAAAAATTTTTTTTAGCGTAATGGTTTATATTTTGGATGTGTTATATTTATTTTTAGTAATGTAATAACTAGTAGAAACGTTTAAAAAAAAAAATCATGCATATTCCCTATTGTCCGTTGGTAAATTGGTCCGTTCATCCTGAATATATATATATATATATATATATATATATATTTGGACCCGAAACCTACAGTATGGTTTCGGGTCCAAAAAATCGATCTAGCTAGGTTTTAGTTATAGAAAATGTTGTTTTGTCGGTGTGTTTAGCAAAACAATACAATGACATTAAATTTTAAAAGAATATGAATTCAAATGTTGTTATCAACGTCATGAGTTACGATAGCTCAGTTGGGAAGTTGTTCAGTTCTCTTTTTCTATTGTGTTGGCATTCAAACAGCGTAGGTTCGAATCTTGGTGTTATTATTATTCTCTTTTTGTAATTGTTGATATTTTTTTCGTTATTTAATTTTTATTTTTTATTAATATATATCTCAATAAATTCGACAAAAATACAATAAAAATATTCCGAGCGAAGCTCGGTCATTAATTTATTATTACATAGCATGACATCAAAATTGTTTACTATAGCACGTTAAAACACTAAGATATCGAATTGTAAGATTCACATTGTAATTGACGGCATTATCACGGACTAGTATTAGATATTATTGAACCTTCATCGTCGTCATCATCGCAGCCTACATACGTCCTAGTTGGGCTCGAGCTTCCTCCACAATGGGAGAGAATTGGATCTGGTCAGACAGGTTTGTATAGGGTTCTATTTCGAGTTTTTATTGTCTTGCATAAATATTATATGCGTATTATATCCCTTAATGGTCTTTTACGACATCCACGGGCAAGATAGAGAGTGGTGAATTATATTTTTACTCTGTCACTATACGGAAAGCTAATATTGTAGTGTTCAAATAGATAAAACATAGAAACGACGTCTTCGCACGTTCCAAACGTAAGGAAAACTATTCAGAGAACCCACATAATTATACCTTGCTTCATTTAATGTATTCAACCTTACATCATGTGTATCATTACAACGGCTAGTATTATGTATCATTCAGCTCACGTATACGAAAACATTGCAATTTTTATAACATAGGCGAACATATAGTGGGTATATTATATTACATGGGCAATAATAGGGTGTCCCTAATTGAATGCTTACAATTGTTAGGGTTATAAATATTGGTTGGATGTGGAATGCTAATAACATTTTTTGGTTTTTCTTTCAATAATTAATAATAAAAGTATTATATTCATATTTTCGTGGGGTGACGGAGTAAGAATAAAAAACACCACCCCCTCCCTTACCCGTGGGTATCGTAAAAGACGACTAAGGTATTAAATATGCATATAAAATTTATGCAGGAGAAGGAAGATTCGAAATAAAACCCTATTTTTTTTGGGTGGGCTACGGTCGGCGTACTCCTCGCACCACTCCGTCCGGGGCGACAGAGACCCGTAACCCACCCGTGACACGTTGCCTTCGTCATTGGGCAGACCACTGGAGCAGGGCGACTTGACGTCAGTGGTCGGCCTGATGGAATACCCCCTTGTAGGGTACTCTCTCATCGACTGACGTCCTCGGGAAGGACGTCGGTCTTTCCTGACGCGGTCGGCCTCGCAGCGGGTGACGGACTATTTCCCCGGTCACGTTACCCGCAAATAAAACCCTATACCAACACGTCTGATCAGCTTGGTATAGTAGGTCAATTTCCCTCCTATCGTGGAGGAGGCTTCAGCCCAGCAGTGGGACGTAAACGAACTGAAATGAATGAAAAGTGTCATGATTTTCTTTTCGGCTCATATATGGTCCACTGCTGTACTCGTCCACCACAAGAAGGAAATTTTCATTACTACACGTTAGTCAAGGTGGTATAGGATTTTATTCCCTTTTTTTCTTCTCTTGTAAATTATATCCCTTGATCCTGTTTTACGGTACCCACATGCAAAATAGCGGCAGGCAAAATGTATTCTTACTCGGTTACTATACGGAAAAATAAAAGTACATCAATTATATATTTTTTTAAATAATATATTTAGAACTAAAATGTCAAGATTTGAGCCGGGAATGTTCTGAGTTTTTGTTGGGAAACCTATGTCCAACATTGTATGTCTACGAGCTGATAAAGGAATGATGATCTCGAACCACGCCGTCCATTCCGTCCGGTCAGAGGAAAGGCCGGCCCGCGGCCCCATAACCCAACGTATTTCTTCCCCATTGTTATGGAGACGACCATTGGTACCGAATCCTTGACGTCCATGGCCAGCCCGGCTGCGTACCTTTTCAAATTCCATCCCTACCCGACGTTCAGTTTATTCCACGGGCCAGGCATCTGAAAATAAAGATAAAGAAATGCTCATGAAAGTTGTAAAAGTCAGACTGGACTCTTTTTTTTAAGTTTTTCCTGCTCAGAATCGTCTCACTGGTGTGCACACGACTCTTCTCATAATGAGAAGGAAAGCTCACAATAATAAGCAGGACAGATGCGTTGGTATGATTTATTTTGAGTTAACTATCTCTGGTAGTAATGTTATCCGCTTGTGTCTGTTACATACAAGAGAGATACGAGTGTGCGTGACCGTTTTTTTTTTACCATAGCTCCTTATTACGAGATTTTATACTGTGGATATTACTTTAGCTGCCTTCTATAGTAGTTGATAAGGAATGGGTGGTAAATTATATTCCAACTACATCTCCGTTCAGAAATATACTTTTTTACCTAATAAAGAAATATTATAGACTGAAAAGAAAAAGTATTTTTAACATATAAAATATTGCGATTAGCAATTATGTTAAATAAAGGTAACTTTCGCTACGAATTATTCTAATCAAAATCTGAGCTCACTGGGTTTTCAGGCAGCCTCATTATGTTTTTATAACAAACCTAGATCCTAAATTATATCCAAAATTAGCATTTGATTTCTAGACTAGCGGTGATGGAATACAACCCAAACAAGCTATCTCCTCGTGCGTACTATCCAATTTTCGCTGGAACAACTTCTCTGATATACAGCATGGTTCATAAATGTATGAAAATATTATTTTTTTCCATATAATCTCCTCTCGTTAGCACGTGTATAGATTATAATTACACATTTTGAATAAGACATAGTCGCTGTATGCGGTCAGTCTCTTTGGGGGTGGAGGACTATTCCCTGAACCAGCCATCCGAACCTTACAAGATAAAAAAATGTTTCTTTACATACTCAAAGAGTTGTATAGTGTAATCTACACCATAGTGAAATCAATCCTGTCGATTGTAATATATTATAGTAAGAAATCGACGTTAGTTGGGACACGTAGAAAGAATGAGTAAAGAGAGGTTGGCGAAGCAAACTTTTCTCCCTATACAGGGAGGCTTAAATATAAGAATGGACAGCGATAGGCCCATGGATAGATGAATGGATATTATTTGGTTTAAAAATGTGATTTTTAAATGACTACTTAACGCATCTCATAATCATTACAGCTCATATACATCCCACTACTGGGCTCGAGCCTCCTCCTTATTGGGAGGGAAATTAAACTACTATACCATGCTACTCAGGCAGGTTGCTATTGGGTTTTATTTCAAGTATTCCTTCTCTTGCATAGTTCTTATATGCACAAGATATCCCTTAGTCGCCTTTTACGACACCCACGGGCAAGAGAGGGCGTGGTGAATTGTATTCTTACCCCCTCACCACACGAAATGTATATATTTATACCTGGTTTGAATATTTCAAAAAAAATTATAATTTGTCAATACGATTTATTCCGTAACAGCCTGTATTATAGTTATGAATAATCTGTCTACGTAATCATAACACCGGTATATATAAGAAGTATATTTTATAATTTATCAATGATTTTGTGCTCCAATTATATCCGAATTATTTTTTTATTCGCGCCTTATTTCGTCATAGTGAAATATTGTCTATGCGGTGCGAATAATCTGTCAACATCTCTTATAGACAGCAGATTTTAGCTGGCAAACTCATGGCATCCAATATTAGTAATATTATAAATGCGAAAATAAGTTTTTTTGTTTGTTTGTTTATTTGTTTGTTTGTTACGCTTTCACGCTGAATCCACCGAACCGATTCCAAAAATTCTTTCACCAGTGGAAAGCTCTCATATCAGGGAGTAACAGGCTATACTTTATCCCAGTGTTCCCACGGAAACGGGAACTACGCGGGTAAGGCGGCTGAAACCGAAGCGAAGCGCGGGCGGGCTGCTAGTACATTATAATTGTCATTCAGTTTTTCAAATGTAGCAGCTGTCGCATTCATCCTTCTTGAAAAGGCAAATCCAAGATAGTAGATGAAAATTGTACTAGTAATAGTAGCAACTAATTGAATAGTATTACTTTACCACCTACCAGTCCTCTGACTAGCACATATAGTAAGTCAATTTCCCTTCTAATGTAAAGGAATTTCAAGCCCAGCAGTGGGACGTTAATAAGCTGAGAAGAAGATAATGATTTTGAAGCGATTTATCACAATATTTTTCCTTAATTTCAGCTCATATTGAATTGAATTTAGGTTCGAGCCTCCTCCACAATAGGAAGAAAATTAACCTGCTGTACCTTACTGGTCAGACGTGTTGGTATAGGGTTTTATTTCAAGTTCTTCTTCTCTTGCGTGGATGTTATATTTATATTTAACCCCTTAGTCGTGTTTTAGGATACCTACGGGTAAGAGAGGGAGTGGTGAATTGTATTCTTACTCTGTCACCACATGGAAACAATATTTATTATACATATATCATATCACTTTAGATAAAGCTAGCTTCTGCAGGTATCTTCGCCCACGTAGAAATTAACTTTCCCTACATGAAATTTTATCCAAAGCCGAAAATCCCTTTTATTGTGCTTGATTGAGTAATTGAGCAAGGCAATGATTCGTCAGCTCTATATTAAGTCTAATTCTAAACAACAATCTTCATGCATTTACTACAATTTGTAAACGTCTTCATGATAGTATCGCTTTAACTAATCGGTTCTTCTCGGTAATACAATACCAAGTATACTGTCTTACGTTACAGTGTCATTTAATTCAAAGTTCCTCTGTATTTATATAAAACTTTTCTGTATGGTGACGGAGTAAGAATACAATTCACCACCCCCTTTCTTGCCCATGGGTGTCATAACAGACGATTAAGGGATTATAATATGCATACAATATCAGAGAAGGAATACTCGAAATAAAACCCTGTAGTAACACGTCTGACCAGCTGGTGTAACTGGTGTAGAAGATCGATTTCCCTCCTATTGTGGAAGAGGCTTAAAGCTAGCGGTGGGACGTATATGAGCTGTGATGATGACGATTACAAAACTCTGATACATTGATCTACATTTGTTTCTGATGAGTAGAACCGACAGTTAGAATTACTAAGTCCTTAGAAATAAAACCATTTTTACGGCTTATCAAAGATCAAATACAAACGCGATTAAATCCATAAATATAGTTTTATTTATAACTAGCAATCCGCCCTCGCTTCGCTTCGGTTATAGGTTATAGTCGTTTTACCCGCGTAGTTCCCGTGGGAATACCGGGATAAAATATAGCCTAGTTTACGCCCTGATATTATAGCTTTCCATTGGTGAAAGAATTTTTGAAATCGGTCCAGCCGTTTTGAAGATTACCCGGAACAAACAGACAGACAGACAGACAAAATTTTTTAATTGCTATTTTAGGCATAGGTGTCGTGCAAATAACCGTGTGAGCATGAAAAAAGTCTATTATTTTGACATTACAAACAGACACTCCAATTTTATTTATTGGTATATACTAGCTAACCCGACAGACGTTGTCATGTCTTAACTATGAATACGAATTGGTAAAATTAATAAAATTAAATATCCAATAGCAACAATTTGCGTGTCAAATTTAATAGATTTCCACGTTATAATTAAATGCAGTTCGCTAAGTGTTAAAAGCAACATTTCCATGCTGTTGATTACAATTCAATCGATTCCTTTTAGCTTCATTCTGGATTTGATGTGCTCTTACATATCTTTAACTTGTAGCATTGCGTATTCTGCGACTTAATTTATACGTTTGATTGCTGGCATTTTTAAAAACAATCTACTAAAATTAATAAATATTCTATTATATTCTTTTTTACGCATTCTGCCAATAGCTGACATTTATTTCAAACGACTGGGCTATGTCAAACAACTGATAATCATGTAAAATTAATATTGTTGTTAAGTTTTCTTAAATTTCCTAATGTTCTGTTCAACTTTCTTATTTTTTTTTCTTTCATAAGATCCTTCTCCGGACAATAATAAACACAATGAAAAAAGAATTATCGAAATTTTTCCATCCGTTCACGCGTGATGCGATGACCAAGGGTTATAGAAATTCATTTCTATATATATATAGATGTGGTTATAATCGCGTAAACATCAGAAGTCAATATGTAGATGATTATTGGAAACAAATCTACTGATACAGCTTGTAGACGAATAAAAAATACTCTTCATTCTTCTATGAAAAACTTCAAGCGACGGATAATCGCTAGAGTTTGAAAGACATTTCCATGCTTTATTACCAACAGCTTGTCTGAAGATAAATGTTCTTGAGTATAACATTAATACTTTCAATGTTCATACAGATACTACTTACAGTTTTACTTTATTTTAAGCTGATTGTTTTAAAGTATTCCAGTTTGGTGATGGTGTAAGAATACAATACGTGGTTGTCGTAAAAGACGACTAGGAGTGTAGGTGGGTCAAGGAGTGGTAGGACCACACTGTCGACAGTTATCTGTCTACAGCCGCGGGCCGGTCCGTCCGGGGCAGTACCATGCTTTCGCAGAAAATCGACGTCTGAGTAGTAGCAATTTGTTACTGCGCTTCGTTCGGTGAGCGAGAGAGCCGGAAGCCCAACTTTCTGAGGGTGATTGCGTGTGGAGGGTTTTGGTAGTGTCCTTGGTATCACCGAGCCTCAATGCACGCATTCACGCTCCCTTCGCTTTCTTCGCGGTAGGCAACGGCCTTGTAAAGGTCCATGAGCGGCAGCAACACTTACCATCAGGTGTACTGTTTGGTTTGCTCGTTTGCCACCGTTTACAATAAAAAAAAAAAAAGGAGATTATAGTATCCATACAGCATCTATGCAAGATTAGAAAAAATCGAGATGAAACCCTGTACCAACACGTCTGAACAGCGTAGTATCATCTCAGCCCATACACGTCCCACCGCCGGGCTCGGGCCTCCTCCACAATGGAAGGGTAATTGACCCACCATACCACGCTGGTCAGACGTGTTGGTATAGGGTTTTATTTCGAGTTTTCCTTCTCTCGCATAGATGTTATATGCGTTTTATATCCCTTAGTCGTCTCGTACGATCACCCACGGGTAAGATAGGGGGTGGTGAATTGTATTCTTACTCCGTCACCACACGGATAATATAGCGTAGTATAGTAGGTCATATTCCCTCCCATTGTTGAGCAGGCTCAAGTCCAACAGTGGGATGTCTATAAGGTGTAATGATGATGACCATCTAATAATACAATACGTCAACATCTTGCTTTAGATATCGAATAAACTCCACCCTAGCCGAGGCCGTGGGTGACTGGACCGGGGATTTAGTTCATCACCCGCCGAGAGACCAAACACGCGACGGCGACCGATGTCCCCGAGGGGGGGGTCGTCGAGAGGAGTGGTTACTCCGTAGGGGTATTCCGTCGGGCCGACCACTGAAGATAAGGAGCTCTGCACCGGTGGTCGGCCCAGCGACGAAGGCGATGTGCCACGGCTGGGTCAGGGAGCTGAGCGGCGGCCCTCTGTCGTCCCGGACGGAGCCAAGTGGCGAGAGAGCTGATCATGGCCCACACCCAAAAACAGGTGTCGAATAAACTGGGTCGAGGGATTATAAGGAGAGTCCTCCTGTATCGGCATCGGTACTGTCATGATATAATTTTAACATTAACTACAATCGCCATCATGACTGTTAGCCACTGTGATGATTTTGACATTATTCCTATTGAAGAGATGCTCAATGTTCATAACTAGATTTTTATTATTTTTTTTTTATGGCAAACGGTGGCAAACGAGCAAACCAAACAGTAGACCTGATGATAAGTGTTGCTGCCGCTCATGGACCTTTGCAAGGCCGCTGCTTACCATGAAGAAAGTGAAGGAAGTGTGAATACGTACAACGAGGTTCGATGATACCAATGGCATCATTAAAACCCATCACACGCAAACATCCTCAGAAAGTTGGGCTGCCGCTTCATTGACATAAATTTAAAGATTAATTTAGCTCAGTGTCCAACTGTGAGAAATTATCATCATCATCATCAGCCCATATACGTCCCACTGTTGGGCTGGCACCTCCTTCAGTATGGGAGTGATTTTGATACACTGGGACAGCATGGTATACGTTGATGAGGCTTGTTGGGTTTCATGCCGAGTTATTCTTCTCTTGCATCGATATGATATGCATATCTTTTCCGTAGTCGTCTTTTACGACACTCATGGGCAAGAGATGGGGCGATGAACTATATTCTGCCTCTGTCACCACACGGAAAGTGAGAAGTAATACCTACCTCTAAGCTAAAAAATGAGAGGAATTTATTATAATCATTAATCTGATATAGTCCCTCTCCTCGATCGACGTCCACCCCGAGGGGGGGACGTCGGTCGAGGAGAGGGTACTCCTCAGGGAGTATTCCGTTGGGCCAATCACTGACGTCAAATCACTCTGCTCCGGTGGTCGGCTCAACGACGAAGGCGACGTGTCACGGGTGGGTTACAGGTGTGCGTGCTTACACCCTTCTGTCGCCCCGGACGGAGTGGTGCGAGGAGTGCGCCGACCGTAACCCACCTCCAAAAAAAAAAAGGACGATACGGAACCGAACCGAAAATTGACGTTCTCGAAGGAACTCATCACGTGAGAGTAAGATTCCCTTATATTCTATTCCACCTTGAGCCCATCCCGTATTCTTTTCATTCCAATGTAGTGTGCGATATATTCATTAACCGTGGTAAAGTGGTGGGTCTGCTTTCCTTCCTTCCATTTTAAAATAGTAATGGATTTCCAATATGTATCGCCTAATTCAATCAAATATAGTCATTAATCCAACACAAATTTGCATTCCAATCCTAAAAATATCGGAAGTACGAGTCAGTATATAAAATTTCAAACAAATTTAAATTTTCAAACAACATATTGAAGTTTCGAGTTTTTTTTTTTTCTCCTATATTGCAAAAAGACTTTTAGAGCCCGCAATTCTATTACGCTCACACACAAGCTCGCCTTATATTCTCGCACTTAGTAGATTAACAAACATAGTTTCGATAGTTCGAAACTGAATTTCTCTGTAGTATCTACTAAAACTCTATTTTTATACATACTTTGTGTCGTGTGTGCTTTGCATTTTAAATTTCAGGCATATCTTGTTTTTGTTTTTTCCATTGAAAACTACCCAGGCGAATTAAGTCTATCTTTAATTTTTGTGCGACTAAAGTCTAAAACTTTGTCTAATTATTTTTTACGGTTCACTTGATTTTTTAATGTTTATCGGAGTACCTATAAAAGATATGAGCTGACACTAAATGTTTTATCACGTTTAAATAAAGCTATTTTTACATCGTTCTAGGTTCGCCCATGACCATGAATGCTTTAAAGGGTTCGAAACGTTGGGCAAACGAAAATCAAATACAAGCGCGTTAAAATTCGTAAAAGTAGTTTCATTTACAATGTGTAATGATCACGTAAACATCAGAAATCATTACTCTTATCCTTTTTTAATGTTGATCATAAATTATAACTATAGAGAATCACAGATAAAAGTATTTATTATATATTTCTTAAAGAAAATGAAATGTTCCATAAGAAAGATCTGATTTTTATATCAATTAAACCGTTTTCTTTAAACCATACCTTCAATATTGCTTTACAATTTGATTTAAAAAAGTTTTATCGCCATAATCACAGCACATATACGTCCCACTGAGCGCAAACCTCCACCACAATGATGGGGCATTGACCTTCTATGCCAGGCTGATCAGATGGGTTGGTATAGGTTATTATTTTGAGATTTTATTCCATAGATGTTGTATGCGTATTATAATCCCTTAGTCGTCTTTTACAACACTCACGGGCAAGAAAGGAGATGTTGAATTATATTCTTACTCCGACATCACACAGAAAAAATCTTGAAGTAATAAACTAATTGAGCGTTGATTAAAATATTACTTAATTAATCGAATGAGGTTTCACGTACAAAGAAAATGTTAATCTTTATCTTTAATGCGCGGTTATGAAAGTTATTGAGATATTTTTAAAATCTTTATTTCACGAACTGAAATTTTACCTAAGAGCAAAATAACATAGTTATGAGATATATTTGGAATTTATAAACAGAAAGACACGAATAAGCTTTTAGGTTTATGTAGACTACAGGTAAATTGCCTACAAATTTAATAAATTTTTATACAATACCTTCCACGCTCAACACACTCATTCATAATTCAGAGTCATAGTATGTGTTGTAACTAAAACTACATTTACGGATTTTATCGCGTTTGTATTTGAGTTATGATTGCCCGACGTTTCGAACACTTTACAGCATTCATGGTAAGTAGTTTTATTTACAACTAGCAATTCGCCTTCGCTTCGCTTCGGTTTCAGTCGCCTTACCCGTGTAGTCCCCGTTCCCGTGGGAAAACCGGGATAAAATATAGCCTATGTTACTCCTTGATATTATAGCTTTCCATTGGTGAAAGGATTTTTGAACTCAATTTGGTGGTTTAACCGTGAAAGCGTAACAAACAAACAAATAAACAAACTTACTTTCACATTTATAATATTACTAGCTTCTGCCCGCGACTTCGTCCGCGGAAAATTTCTTGTTTTAACATAAGATTACACTCGATTGATATTACTGTATTTAATTTTATTAGTAAAATATTTTTTGGAATCAGATCAGTAACTTAAAAGATTACCGAAGTTCTATTTTCTGCTCAAGGTAACTTAACCCTTAGTTGCCTTTTACTTATTTTATTTATTTGTTTAAGTTAGGTATCTATTTAATTTAAAGCTTCTCTATATACAATGTTTGAGGTTGTTTTATTTTCCGGTAACAGAATAATCTGCCTTTCGGATGATCCCACTCTTGATAGACCAACATATAATTGCCCATGGGAAAAACATTCTTTTCGTAGGTCAATGCCAACCAAAGAGAATGTTTGTCCCTGGGACTTATTAATAGTCAGGGCAAATGATTGCGCACGTTCAGCGCTAGTTTCTCGAGCACGGGCCCGCGTCGTCCTCACATTTTGGCTTGCGAGGCGCTGTGAGCGCTCGGAGCTAGATTCTCTAGCGCGTGCTTGCGAAATATATTCTCTATTTCTCGAGAGGCGTTGCTCATTTTCAGGGGCAGATTCTTCCGTACGGCGTACTCGAGCGGCTCTTGTCTGTGATGTCTGCCGAGACAGTTGAGATTTCCTTTTAGGCATGCTCTCAACAAACCACGCACAGACTTGAAAACAATTATGAACAAAGGGAGAGCGACTCGAACACCGTCCGCCTTTACAAAACAAAACAATCGTAATATCGAATAACTCGTGTCGATTATTACGATAGAACGAAGTACGAAACTACGAACATACAAAACAAACGTACAACGAAATTACGATATTTTCGATTATGAGGTATCTATCAACAACAACAACCATGCGAACGAAACAACCGAAACCAATAACCAACTGACATGTAATTTTTAGAACTCCAACTAACGACAACGTGGGCATAATAATTCGAGAGGGTCATCAATCCACGGAAAGTCTTAACACCGCGATTCAGAAAAATGACGTCATTGCAGAACGCCATCTATGGGCAAATAGGTAAAACGTCTGCACAATGAAAGTTATGCTAGGGTCATTTTGCGTTTTAGTAATTTTATATTATCTCCGAAACTGTATGACCAATTGATATACTGTAAATGGCAAATCTTATCTGTATGATGTTCTTGTGATACTGAAATAATTTATTGTCATAAGAATTAATATTTTGTTGCTCAAATAATCAACCAAACGTAACAATGCCGAAAAAAAAATTTTTTAATGCAATAATAGAAGTATAAAAGATAAAATATAAAAGATAGAGATATGGTATCGCTGACTTTTTTGTAGAAATAATTAAGATGAACCAGGTAGCCATACATTCTTTTTAATTTTAAGCAACTGTTTAGGCAGCGCACGCAAATAATTCTGTTTTACGAGGTATTTTTTTCCGACTTGCCAGACAAAAGTTGTGATAGCTCGGTTAATATACATGTTATAGAAACAATTTATAGCCTATAGCACTCAGGAATAATGTAGCTTTCTGCCAGTTAAAATAAAATTAGAATTAGATTATGAGTTCCAGAGATTACCCCCTGCATACAAACTTACAAATTTTACCTCTTTATAATATTAGTATAGATGATATTATAGCTTTCCATTGGTGAAAGGATTTTTGAACTCAATTTGGTGGTTTAACCGTGAAAGCGTAACAAACAAACAAATAAACAAACTTACTTTCACATTTATAATATTACTTAGCAATCTGCCCTCGCTTCGCTTCGGTTTCAGTCGCCTTACCCGCATAGTTCCCGATCCCGTGGGTATACCGGTATAAAATATAGCCTACTAGCAGTCCGCCCTCGCTTCGCTTCGGTTTCAGTCGCTTTACCAACGGCGTAGTTTCCGTTCCTGTGGGAATACCAGGATAAAATATAGCCTATGTTACTCCCTGCCATTGGTGAAAAAATTTTTGAAATCGGTTCGGTGGTTTAAGCGTGAAAGTGTTATAAACAAACAAATAAACAAACAAACAAACATCCTTACTTTCGCATTTATAATATTAGTATGGATGTTACTCTCTGATATTATAGCTTTCTATTGGTGAAAGAATTTTTGAAATCGGTTCGGTGGTTTAAATATGAAAGCGTAACAAACAAATAAACAAACAAACAAGCTTACTTTCGCAATTATAATATTAGTAAGGAAGTAATGATGACACGAGCACTACGCTCGTGTAAACACCAGAAATCATCATAGTATGTGTGTTTTGTAGGACGTATGCGAATGAACTCTTTAACGGTTTGACCTATTATGATGTAATTTTTTATATATCTTCAGGTGAATTTAAGAATGGTTTACATTAATTGGACTATTGGACTATAATATTAGATAAATAGACTCGGTAGGTGTCACTAATATCTATTACAAATATTTTTTAGATTTACACAGAGCGACGTCTGTTCCTTAAGATTGCAATATAATAACATCATTAGGTCATCATCATCATATTCCTCTTATCCCAATCACTTAGAATCAACGCAGTTATTCAGCGTATGTATAGGTATATTTTTATAATTTATCATTGCCGCTCATATAATATGTTCCACTACTATGCTCAAACCTTCTCCATACTAAGCGAGTAATGGACTAGTAAGTATAACATGCTGAGCAAACCGTCTAGTATTTTTTTTTTATGGGTGGGCTATGGTAAGTGCACTCACCGTCCATTCTATCCGGGGCGACGAAAGGACGGAACTCGGGCCCATAACCCACCCGTACCCACATCGCCTTCGTCGTTGGGCCGATCACCAGCGCCTAGTTCCTTCTCCGCAGTGGTTGGCCCGAGACAGGCTAGTATAGGGTTTTGTTTCGAGTTTTATTCCTCTTATTTGTTTTGTAATATACTATCAAACTCATCTTCAATTGTATTATGATGTTTTTGATGCAATAGCAATAGATTAATGCAAGTATGATTCATATTCATCATCATTTCAGCTCATATACATCCCACTGTTGGGCTCGAACCTCCTCTAGAACAGGAGGGAAATTGACCTTACTATACCATGCTGGTCAGACAGGTTGGTATAGAGTTTGTCGAGTTTTCCTTCTCTTGCATAGATGTTATATGTGTATCGTCTTCCCTTAATCGTCTTGTGCGACATCCACGTGCAAGATAGCAGGTGGTGAATCGTATTCTTACTCCATCACCATACGAATTATATTACCAGAAATATATTCCCTAATTCCACTATTCCTTATAGTTATCATTATCACCCTTAGGATTATCACCCCAAATCATAAAAACTAGTAGAGGATTTACTAGGCGAATGGATCACAATCGTTAATTGATTGAAATAATAACCCCTCCAATTTATGACGATTGCCGGGCTGGTTACCAATGTCAAGGAACTTGGTGATAGTGCCCGGTCTAATGGCAAAAAGGAGGTAATACACTGTATTATCCACTGAGTTATGGAGCCATGCGTCACCCTTTCGTAACCTCGGATGGAATGGACGGTATGTGTACTATTGCCCATCCAAAAAAGTTATGTATTTTTTTTTTTGTGGGTGGGTCGCAGTCGGTTAAGCACGCAACTCCCGCGACCCACCCAAAAACCACGTCGCCTTCGTCGTTGGGCCGACCACTGGAGCAGCGTTAACTTGTCGTCAGTGGTCGGCCCGACGGAATACCCCTAATCGGGGTACCCTCCCATCGACCGACGTCCCCCCCTCGGGGAGGACGTTGGTCTTTCCTCACGCGGTCGGCCTCTCGGCGGGTGACGGACTAATCTCCGGTCACGTCACCCGCGGCCTCGGCTAGGGCGGCAAAAAAAAAAAAAAGTTATGTATGACGGTTCATTGTAGCATTCTATTGATTTGTCTTTAGCAATGGATAACGCAGGGCTGAATGACGATGGTGATTTAAAACAATAGAATTCCTGGATTAGTTAAATTAAAACCACATTTCAAGTATAACTTTCAACTGAATATTAAGTACTAAAGTACGAAGCGGTACTAAGATGGTTCATATTACCTAAGTAAAGCTTTCCGTTTAGAATTTACATATATCGTCTAAATTTGGTTCACAAATTTGTATGCATGAGATATATGTCTTGAATTTGCTAATACTGTGAGTTATTATTACTAATAAGGGAAGGAAAACTCGAAATAAAACTCTATACCAACCCGCCTGACCAGCGTGATATAGTAGGTCAATTTCCCTTCTAAAAAAAGTTGCTGTGCGTCGTTGGATACAGGCGGCATATGACTGTACTGTGTGGTGAAAAATAAGGAAGGCCTAGGTTCACCAGTGGACGACGATAGGCTGAAAGGATGATAATGGTTTGTGAAAGATTTTTTGCACTAAACAAAAAGGATACAAATCTATACCAATAAATAAAATTGGAGTGTCCGTTTGTAATGTCAAAATAATAGGCTATTTTCATGCTCACACGGTTATTTGCACGACACCTATGCCTAAAATAGCAATTAAAAATTTTTTGTCTGTCTGTCTGTCTGTCTGTTTGTTCCGGGTAATCTTCAAAACGGCTGGACCGATTTCAAAAATTCTTTCACCATTGGAAAGCTATAATATCAGGGCGTAAACTAGGCTATATTTTATCCCGGTATTCCCACGGGAACGGGAACTACCTGGGTAAAACGACTATAACCTATAACCGAAGCGAAGCGAGGGCGGGTTGCTAGTATACAATATGTTCAGCTGTTCTGTCAGCTAGAATAAATAAAAAACCCCTCCAACAATTTTAGCTCTTAAACTTTCCAACGATAAAGGATTATCCATTATTTACCGCAACATTTTAAAATAGCTACATTAGTTCAAAGTCTGCGTAAATAATATTAATTTTTGGATACTTCATAAGTAGACTTTGTAAAGTAAATATTTATTGAAAAAGTTTGTAGTACTTCTGAAGGGCTCTATTGGAATTAAATGTGAAAATTTTTGGGTTAAATTGTTTCGCCAGGCTTAAAATATGTTCTATCAAAATATAAATAAAATAATTTATCATTGAAACATTTAAAATGTAAATACAAATAAAGGTAATGTGCGGTTATTATTGCTTAAGAATACAGTATCACTACCCCCTTTAAACTCACCTTTTTTTTTTTAGGGGTGGTCTGCGGTCGGCGCGCTCCTCGCACTACTCCGTCCGGGGCGACAGAGAGGCGTAAGCACGCACACCCACAACCCACCCACGATGCACGTCGCCTTCGTCGCTGAGCCGACCACCGGAGCAGGGTTACTTGTCATCAGTGGTCGGCCCGACGGAATATCTCCTACTTGGGGTACCCTCCCATCGACCGACGTCCCCCCCTCGGACAGAACGTCAGTCTTTCCTCACGCGGTCGGCCTCTCGGTGGGTGACGGACTAATCCCCAGTCACGTCACCCACGGCCTCGGCTAGGGCGGCATGAGGCGCAAATACTCGCACCTACGCCGCCCGAATCGCCGGCGGCGGATCGCCTCATCGAGGCTGCGCTCCTCGCGCAGACGATCTGCGGCCCCCTTCTGCAAGATCACTGTCTCGCAGAAGGCTGCGACCGCGTCCCAATCCCTGACGCTGTCAACCATCGCCCAGGCGATAGTCGGCAGCTTCAGGTCGGCACCGACGATTGCGACGAGTTCACGGCGCTGCTCTGCCCAAGCGGCGCAGGCCTCGAGTGTATGCCGCGCCGTGTCCTCGTCGTAATCGTAATGGTGGCAGGACAGTGTACTCTCCCTCCCAACTACCTTGTGCAGGTACTTGGCGAAGCACCCGTGCCCCGTCAATACCTGCACTAGTCGGAAGGAAAGCACCCCGTGCCGCCTTTCCAACCACTACATCAGCACCGGCCGGAAGGCACGGTTCACACCCCGAACCAAGGCCACTCCAGCCGGACTGCCCAACGGGCAATGACGTCCCGGCGGGCGTCGACGTGCCAGGCGGTGAGCTCCCTTAGTGAGACCACACCGCCCTCCGCTCGCACTCGCAACACCCGCCGGTACAAGCCGGCGAGCATTTCCGCCTCCAGGTCCCACGGGGGAGTCCCGGCCAACCCTTTAAAAGCACCTGCAAATCGTAAATACTGGCTGAAATACCATCATGAGAGTAGACAGCAGCACTTTACTGGTTTACTTTCAATATCAATTCTGATCATCAATCTGAATTCCATTCTGAGTCTGAAAAGCGGACAAAGTCATGACGGCTTTGTCCCCTTTTGAAAGGTCGTTGTCCAGAAGTGTGATGACGGAGTGTCCACTCGTGGGTATTGAGAAAGACAAATGAGGGATATAATAAGCGGATAAAATTAATGCAAGAGAAGGAGCACTTAAAACCAGACCATATGTCATTTCGTCTGACCTGGGCGGTATAGTAGATTAATTTTTGTCCCAGCAGAGGGACGGGATGTGGGTTATCCAGCAGTGGACGTAGAATAATAATCAAACCTCTGCTGATTGAACAAGAACACGTGGTATGATTTATCTCAGCTCAGAAACGTTCCACTGCTAGGCTCAGACTCTGTATTGTGATGTATTACATCCCTTAGCCGTCGTTTACGACACCCACGATCAAAAAAGAGGATAATCTATATATATAAAAGGAGAAGCTGACTGACATATCAACGCAGGGCCTAAACTATAAGGATTAGAAACTTGAAATTTTGCACAGGGGTTCCTTTTACAACGTAGGGGAGTACTATGGGCTAAAAGAGGGGTGCAAATTTAGTAGGTATAACAATTTTTCGTATTTACCTATATTATTTCAATAATTATTATTGGCGATACGCTATTCAGAGTTTAAAGTAGGGGGACGTCATCTACGTAGTCGACACGTGGATAACCCGAAGGCAGGCACACGTCGCTTCAATTATTAAAAATGTCCCTGTGATTATCGAATTGAAATTCTTTATTCTGCCATGTGTTTAGATACTACCTTTAATATTTAATTTTTTTTCTCTGTCTGTTTGTCTGTGTGTCTGTTTGTATGGGCTAATTAAACGGGTTTTGAAACTATTCGACCGATTTAAATGAAATTTTGCATGGTGGTCCTTACATCCTGTCAACATTTAGGATACTTTTAATCACGGAAAATTAAAGAGCTCCCGTGGGATAGTTAAAAAACTATAGTAACTTACACAGCTTAGTGTACTACTTACTTCAATGAAAATCGATACAAAAATACTCATTATAAAAGAAAATTGTTCTGAAAATCAACCCTCAAAGGTTCTTTTCTAAAGGTGTAAAATAGGGAATGAATTATGCTCTGATATTTATTACTTTAATATACAACACCAATGATTAATTAACTGCACTGATAACATAGTGGTTAAGATACCAACCTACCATGCCAGTGCCACGGGTTCAATTCCAAAACCGAACAATCTTTTGTATCATCGACAGATTGTTGTTCTGGGACTGGGTGTAATTTGTGTCCGTCACTTATATGTTTGTGAAGTTCCTTAGTGAAGGGTGTAGCTCAAAATTCACAGTTTGTAGAATGAGTAGAAAAAAAAAAAAAAGAAGGTTGTGCAGGGTCACACGAAAATCCTTTTTTTGACCCCAGGCAGCAAATTATGTTGTTGTGGTATCGACCTCGCGCGTTCAGCCTCTTTACGGGTGGAGGATTAATCTCCGTTTCAGCAATCATGTCTTTGACTAGGTTGGTTTTTTATTTGCTGTTGTTGGCAAACGAGCAAACAGCACACCTAATGGTAAGTGATACTACTTATGGCCTTTTGCCAGGTCGCTGCCTACCGTGTAGAAATTGAAGGGAGTGTGAATGCGTGCAATGAGGTTTCGTTATACTAAAGGCATCACCAAAACCCACCACAGACAAACACCCTCAGAAAGTTGGGTTGCCGGCTCTCTCGCTTTGGATGAACCGGCCCGCGACAATAGATGGACGATTGTCGATAGTATGATTCTATTACGTAAAGATAGTAAAAGTTCAAGTACTCGGGCTAGCCACCACCCGACGCCACAGCGGTGGAACGAGTCACCTTGGAAGATTTTCTTCCTGACTCGCTCCGCCGAGTTCTTACGCGAGATAACTGCCAAGCGGAAGATGGTGACCTCATACAAGTTCCTGACCTGTCGACTATGATCTAAGTGATGGTCGGCAACTTCAGCAGGGATGCTTGCGATGAATTCACGGCGTTCCTCTACTCAGGCAATACAGACCTCATAAATATGTCTACGGTAGACGTCCTAGCTGGAACCACAATTATGGAAGGGAACCATCGCCCGTCGAGTACTAATCCCAAATATTTTATCTGACCCTCGACCGAGTGGAACCGAATCAATGTTGATTTCTGTGCCGACAGGTGTATAGCTACAGGGTCTATGAAACAGCAAATCATTCGTTTTATATAGTAGCCCCTCTAGCAGCATCGCGACTGATTGAATCATATACCAAGTGTGGCCAAACGTATCGCTTATTTAAATTAAGCCCAGCCCGTAGAGGGTCCAGCCTCAGCTAATTTACCATACAATCACCCGCAAGTACGAGTTCAGCTGGAAGAAGTACAACATAGGTGTTAACCCAAAGTCTTCTGCACGCTTCACGTAGAGGCCACTACGCTGCTTCAATTAGTCTGGAGTCAGCCGCCTTAGCTATAGAAGGATCCCCTGATAACAGCACCTCTCTGATATACCAGATTGACATTGAATCATCCAGAGCAACAGTGAGCCTGTAGAACCCTGAACGCACTACACGGTTATCTGTGATTGCCTCTGCCATACATGATTTCTACGCGGACGAAGTCACGGGCAAAAGCTAGTAATTTATATTCATACTTCATCACCAAACCGTACAATGGTTTGCACAAGCACTCAATAATATTCATATTTTTATTTCATATTTCTTTCATTCCGTGTAGCGACTAACATAACCATGTGTGTTGTAAAAGACGAGTAAGGATTGTAATATGCAAGTAAAATTTATGTAACCTCTATATAAGAAAAGTAAAACTCGAAATAAAACCCTATACCAACACGTCTAAGCAGTGTAGTATAGTGGAAGAATTTTCCTTTTATTATTAGGGATGCAAACGATACATCGATGTTTTTGTAACATCGATGTTTCAATAAAATGTTGTTCGATCATCGATGTTTCATCAATATCGATGTTTTACAATAGTGAACATCGATGGCAAACATCGATGTTCACTGTTGTAAAACATCGATGTATCGATATTATTTTATACGATGTTTTGACATCGATGTTTTGCCTGCGTGATTTAAAATATACGGTACTTTTAGCAGAGCCTGCAAAAAAAGGTCCTCACATCACACAAATGTTTCATGTAAAGAATATGCTTGCTAAATTAGCTAAAACAATAAGGTCATCGCATAGATTTCTAAAATGGCGATGTTTTCCATACATCGATACATCGATATTTCAGGACGATGTTTTTTATACATCGATGTTTGTTATCAAACATCGATGTATCGATACATCGATGTTTTCAGGTCGATGTTTTTTATACATCGATGTTTGTTATCAAACATCGATGTATCGATACATCGATGTTTTCAGGACCATGTTTTTTATACATCGATGTTTACAGGACGATGTTTTTTATACATCGATGTTTGTTGTCAAACATCGATGTTTTCAGGGCGATGTTTTTTATACATCGATGTTTTCAGAACGATGCTTTTTATACATCGATGTTTGTTGTCAAACATCGATGTATCGATACATCGAAGTTTTGGTTTCGATATTTGCATCCCTACTTATTATGGAGGAGGTTCAAACCCAGCAGTAAGCTGAGATGTAATACTTTCAATTAAAATGGTTTGTATGTGATAAGCCAACATATATCTAAAACCACAGATGTATGGTCTGGGTCTAAATTGTCCCAGTATAAAGTTTTTCAACATTTATCTGCTTGCCAAAGTTGGCAAGCTTCCAAGTAACATCGCTACCAATCAGTGGAAATCCAACTCTCTCTAACATGCTGTAAATTTACTAACTAGGAATAATCTTTTAACAAGTCGAAAGACATTTTTTTAAATGCCGTAACAGCTTAATGAATAGTCTAGGTATGTGATAAAATCATACATTTTAGTAGATTTATATGATTATTAACAACCTGTCCTTGCTTCGGGTTCAGTCGCCTTACCCGCGTAGATTCCGTTCCCGTGGGAATACCGGGATAAAATATAACTAATGTTACTCCCTGATATTATAGCTTTCCAATGGTGAAAGAATTTTTGAAATCGTTTCGGTCGTTTAAGCGTGAAAACGTAACAAACAAACAAACTTACTTTCGCATTTGTAATATTAGTAAGGATTAGCAACTCGCCCTCGCTTCGCTTCGGGTTCAATCGCCTCACCCGCGTAGTTACCGTTCCCGTGGGAATACCGGGATAAAATATAGCCTATGTTACTCCCTGATATTACAGCTTTCCATTGGTGAAAGATTTTTTGAAATCGCTTTGGTGGTTATAGAGTGAAAGCGTAACAAACAAACTTACTCTTACATTTACAATATTAGTAAGGATTTATATTCTTTATATTTCTTTAGTAGTTCTTTGTCATTTCTCTTCTTTTGGCAATTTATAAGGGTAAGATGGGTATGTTTATGTATATACATTGAATCCAAAGCCCTGGATATCATAATTATATGTATTTACAGAAGGAAATAGGAATACAATTTACTATCCGTTTCTATCCTTCCTTAACTATCTGCTTAGCGGTAGGTACATCTGTCCGTTGGTCGTTCCGAGTATATGTCTTTCAAAAGGGACACAGGTTTGACACATGCCAATACTGAAAGCAGAAAAAGTGAAAAGTATCAATATAAAAAATTACAGTTTGAAATTCTGATGGCTGTTCATTACATAGGTGGAAGAAGTTTCTTTATATCCTGTTCCACTTTGATCTCACCCCGTCTCCTTTTTTGGGGTGTGCGGTTTATTGATTAATGTTGAGACACAAATGAGAAATAAACTAATCCATTAATTCAAAATAATAAATTTGAGGTAGTATGCAAATTTCTCAAAATATAAACACCCTATTGGACTATTTAATATATCATTTGAGATTCATGGGTCATTTAAATTTGATTTCAATTGAGGAAATGCATTCAGTCACTTATAACTCAGTTTTTAAAATTGAAATTATCAGAAAAACATTAAAACGTTACAAAGTATTCAAAACTTTATGGCTCTGTAGTGGGATTAAATTCGGAATTTTATTACGGTGGTATTCAGTCTCGCTTTCTGGAGCTTTATGATCTTATACGTGAGATTAATTCTATCAACTATAATATTTCAACTATAATATTTACTTGTTTAGACTCTGAATCATTTCAAATGTCAGCCAGCCTATCAATGTCTACTATTGAAAATATACCATCCTAAAATACCATAAAAGCCATGCTTGCCAAACCTGTTGCTTTAATAATCCCTCTTCATACTTTTAACACATCATAAGTACAGTATCATAGTGCTATTTTTTTTTTCATTTTACCCTCCTCCAGTTTACCGATGTCCATTGCCTTCTCATGTAGATAATATAGTGCCATAATCAACGCACTTACCAGTAAATGTGGTTACACATTACCTAGCTCCCTCACTCGATTTTTATGACTATCACACAAAAGTAGGGCGATACTTTGCATTACTTAAAAACATACATTCTTTAAAAATCACCATAGGTACGAGTAAGTTCTTTGTGTTTAAATAAAATATACAAAGAAATAGAGAATGGATCTTATCCATCATCTATTGACATCCACTATTCATTATTATCAATCATATACATCCTACTTCTTGATTCGAGCCTCCTTTATTGTAGAAGGAAAATTTGTCTTCTATGCCACGCTAAATAGAGGGGTTGATATAGTTTTACTTTAGTGGTAGGACCACACTGTTGATAGTTATCTGTTTACAGCTGCGGGCCGGTCCATCCGGGATAGTGCCACACTCTCGCAGAAAATCGACGACCGAGTAGTAGCAATTTGTTACTGCGCTTCGTTCGGTGAGCAAGAGAGCCGGTAGTCCAACTTTCTGAGGGTCTTTAGTTGTGGTGGGTTTTAGTGATGCCTTTAGTATCATCGAACCTCATTGCACGCCTTCACACTCCCTTCACTTTTTTCGCGGTAGGCAGCGGCCTTGCCAAGGTCTATGAGCGGCAGCAACGCTTACAATCAGGTGTACTATTTGCTCGTTTGCCACTGTGTGCAATGAAAAAAAAATGTTGTTATTTTGTACATATGTTATGTGCATATCATATCCTTTATTCATCTTAAGTAATGGTGAATTGTTATCTAACTCCATCATCATTCAGAAAATCCAAATTGTGTTGGCTATGTTTAATTTAAAAAGCCACCCCATTACAAAAAAAAAATTGTTATGCTTGCCATCGGCATATCGGGTCGAGAATCACAGTTGATCTTATAAGTTTTCTAGAAGAATCTGTAGAACGGTACCTCAATCCATTTTTACGACCTATATGAGAAAGCAATTGGTGACACATTATTTTCTAAATCCTGTCACCAGATTGGGAATAGATGCTTTTTATATTCTCGAACGAGGTGGCAATTTATCATCATCATCATCATTTCAGCCTATCGCCGTCCACTGCTGGACGTAAGGCCTCCCTCATATTACGCCACAAATTGCGGGTCTGTGCCGTTTGCATCCAATGACGCCCAGCAACTTTCTCGAGGTTGTCGCCCCACCTAGTGGGGGTGCCCTCCCACTAGGTGGACCATAGCCCGCTCGAGCATAGCCCGCTCCATAGCTCGCTGAGCGACTTTGAACATGGATATGAGGCCTAGGTGGCCATTAATATGATAAAAAAAGATTCGACCAATAAACCAAGGTTCTATTAGGCTTTTGAATCATGCATGGAATCTCAACATAATATATCGTACATTAGTAGTCCTTATTTTTAATACTTTTTTTTTGGGTGAGGGTTACGGTTGGCGCATTCCTCGCACCACTCCATCCAGGGCGACAGAGGGGTGTAAGCACGCACACCCGTAACCCACCCGTGCGACACGTCGTCGCCTTCGTCGTTGGGCCGACCACCGGAGCTGGGTGACTTGACGTCAGTGGTCGGCCCAACGGAATAGAGGGTACCCTCTCATTGACCGACGTCCGTTACCGACCGACGACGTTAATAGAATTTCTTAAATTAATTAAGTTCAAAGAAATCTTAGTACGTTTCCTTATCTTAGTAGTTCAGCAGAAATTCTTAAGAGGTTAACTTCAAATGGCAAAGTTATCAGTACTGGTTACAGTCTGAAGCCTTCACTGGTAACTAGGGATTTGAACTATTCCAATACAAAGTTAAGCAACTAAGTTGTTAGAAATTGTAATTTATGTGTCTAATATTTTATTCATTCAATTATTTAAATTCTTAATCAAAATGTTCCCAAAACTATTTAAAATGGTTTTATTACTATTTTTACCATATTCATCGTCATCATTAACATAGCCTCACGTTCAACTGCAGAGCTCACGTCTCCTCCACAATAGAAGGAAAATTGACCTTACTATAACATGCTGGTCAGACAGGCTGGTATAGGATTTCCTTTCGAGTCCTTCTCTTGCATAGATATATGCTTACTTAGTCATCCCTTATGACATCCACGGGTAAGATAAGGAGTGGTGAATTGTATTCTTATTCCGTCACCACACGTAAAATTCACCATTATTGAAATATTATTTTTCCATTTCATCTCAGCGAGAATATGTCCTGATAATAGATTAAAATCTTCTCTATAATAGGAGGATAACTGGCACACCCTATTAGGCAAGTTGGAATAGAGTTTTATTTGGAGTTTTCTTTTGTTGCATAGATGTTATAAGTGTTATATATCCCTTAATCGCTTTTAAGACAAGCAAGATAAGGGGTGAATTGCATTCTTACTCTATCATCACACGGATTTATTTTCCTTTTATAAAATAATATCAATTTATTTATCTTTTTTTACCCTGAACCTTAAATATCTTCATCCTTTGTAACCATCGTGGCTGAAAAATATTCTAGCTGTCGAGATAATAAAAACAAAAAGCGCTACAATACCTACAGCTCTGTATACGCTCGGAGTTTAGTTAAAATTCAGACAAAAATGTAAATATTTAGATGTTAATACGTAAATTATATTTTAACGTCCAATTTTGCTTTTGTACAACACAATGCGTATAGAGTATATTAATGGATATTATATTAATATTTGAACTGTATGGAAATAAGCAGCAGAGTTAACAACTCTAGAAATTCGTGAAGAGGCCTAGTAGACTGAGTGTGCCTTTCCACTCTAGTGTTACTAAATTGTGTACCTATTTCGTAAATAACATGAACTCTTTGAAATATTTAATCTTTTAGGTTACCTTATACCTGTATATTCATTCAACATTCCTTCAAACAATTGGAGTGGGTGCCACTCTTTGACATATGCTTTTTGTAAGCGATAATGGATTCATAATCGTCTGCTGATGATCGCAATTGGTTTCATAAGTTTCTTAGAAGAATGTTGCTGCTGAAAGGTTTCGAAGTCCGAATCCACCCAATTTGCCTTGAGTCGATTCAACACATTGGGAAAAGCCGAATAGTCATCCTCCTCTTCCCATCTCTCCTGACAATGGGCAACAACCTCGGTCAATATTTCTCTATTTATCTCCACCTATACCGATATTCCCACCCGGTTATACACTTGCGCGCCTTTGCCGACTCTACCGCACGGGTGCTCTCTATGTTAGCTAGCCGCACGCCGCCAATGATCGAAAGAGCAGTCGTGCTAAGCAAGCAAAAAGCAAGAAAAATTAATTATATGAATAAATATTTAGGTTTATGTTAGCTATTTCGAGGGCACTCGAGCAGTAATCAAACAACATCGACATTGTAATATGTATAACTCAATCTGAAATTTCAAATTAATCGAGGCATTCCGCGACTCCCGCGGGGTGATAAAGGGGGAAAACAAGGGGAGGCTCTAAATTAAATTTTGACAGACTAAATGTGGGACTACTTAATTGCAATTTGCTTGACTTATTTCATGATAAAATGTTTGTAACTCAATTGTGATGCTGTAAGATTTTCGTTAGTGGTGGGTTGGGTTATATAAAATTATTTGTTTTTTTAATTGAAGGCGATTGAGAAAATTGCCGTGTGGTGACGAAGTGTGAATATATATATATATATATATATATATATATAATATATATATATCAGGCTTCTATTTTAAATTTTGACTCATTGATACCTTACGGCTTTGACCTTCATACCACGAAACTATTAACTACTAGCAGTGCCTTGCGGTTTCACCCGTAGTTCCTCTTCCCGTGGGAATATCGGGATGAGTAAGTCTATGTATTATTCTAATATGTAAGCTATATTATTGTAAAGTTTCATCAAATTCCATTTAGTAGTTTTTGCGTGAAAGAGCAACAAACATCTTCACATCCTCACAAACTACTACTAGATACTACTACTACTAGACTACCGTCTACTACGGTCTTCATAAAAATAAGAAGATAATCTTTGTCCTCATTTAGCTGGTGATCCTTCAGTAGCTCGCTACTTTCAGGAGCAAATAAGACATGGCAATTATATTCCTACCCCGTCACCAAATGTGGTGTTAACTATTCATTCATTTTTTCATTTCGGCTCATATATGTCCCACTGCTGGACTCAAACCTCCTCCGTAATAGAAGAGATATTGACCTAATATACTGCGCTGGTCAGACGGGTTGGTACAGAGTTTTATTTCGAGTTTGCCATCTTTTGCATAGATGTCATATGCGTAATATATCCTTCCGTCGGGTCGACTACTGGAGTCAATGAACTCTGCGCCGGTGGTCGACCCAACGATAAAGGCAACGTGCTATACGGGTGGGTTACGGGTGTACGCCCCTCTGGAGTGTCACCCCAGATGGAGTGGTGCGAGGAGTGCGCCGACTGTAACCCGCCACCAAAAAAAAAATCATGCGTAATATATCCTTAATCGTTTTTTACGACGCCCATGAGTATGAGAGGGGGTGGTGAATGGAATTCTTACTTCGTCGCCACAAGGAAAGCCACAAATTTAGTATTTAATAACCAAACCACGAATTTGATTATCAATATTATTATCCAACCATCCACCGTTAGGTGTCGGTCTTGAGACAAATAAGAAGATAGTTTTCCCTCACATAGCTGGTGAGCCCACAGCAGTATGCTGCACGCGCAGCTAAGGCACGCCAATTGAATTCCTACCTCATCATCATACGCGGTCTTAACTGTTCAACAAACGTAAATATTATGCTTGCAACTTGATCCCAATAATTATCTTCCAAAGCCGATTCATTACAAAACAAATTTGGTGGGTAATTACAAGATCAGGTGATCACTATGGTTGCGTTCAGTGAACTGGCATCAAACCGGCACCAGTTGGCTGCCAGCCAAATCTTACCGCACACTCAGTATTTCAACGAGAGAAATTTATAGGGCCTTTTGTTACTACTAGCAATTTGAGTTTTTTTTTTTATCTAGCTTTATCTTGTTATAGCAAACTAAATTATAACCCTGTTTTAAGTAAACTTTCCGTGTGGTAACGAAATCCGTTAGGTTTATTTATCTAAAACAGATATAGTATTAATTTAATAAATCAATATAGCACTTTTAAATGACAATAGACTGAACATATCACGAGCGACCACTACGAAGAAATTCCATTCAATCTTTCGACGTTCCTTGGTGGACATAGTCCTCCCAATAGATCAATAAAAGCGATCTAATCCATCAAGTACCAGCAGCTTTAACTAAGTCGCTAGTCATCCTGGTAGGGGAACTTCCTACATTGGGTCGTCTCATGCGTGGTACTTGAGATTATTTCTTCCCCAGAGGTTATCGATTAGGTTATACCACAGCGAATTCAGCGTACTAATTGTTCGAGCTATGTTGGAATTATTATTTTCTGTATGACCATAATGAATTAAATGGCGTTTGTACAGGCTCAGGACTCATTCATCATTTTGGCTTATATATGTCCCACTGCTGGACTCGAGCCTCCTTCATAGTAGAAGGGAAATTGACCTTACTATGTCATACTTGTCAGCCAAGTTGGTTCTGTTTCGAGTTTTCTATCTCTTGCCTAGATGTTATATGCGTAATATACCCATCAGTCATCTTTTATAACATCTACGGGTATGAAAGGGGGTGGTGAATTGTATTCTTACTCCGTCACCACCACCACACGGAAATACTGACTAGCATTAGATTTTTTTTTAATTGCTGTTGACGTCAAACGAACAAACAACTTGGTAAGTGATATTGCCGCTCATGGACATTTTTGTTAGGTGAAGAAAGTGAAGGGAGTTCAATAAATTTCAGTGATACTAAAGACATAACCAAAACCCAACACACATGCAAACTCTATTAGAAAGTTGGGCTGCCGAACCTCTCGCTCATTGAGCGAAGCGCAGAAACAAATTGCTACTATTCGGACGTCGATTTTCTGCTCTGTATGGTACTACCACGGACGAACCGGCCCGCGGCTGTAGACAAACATCTGTCAAATGTGCTCTTATCACACTGAAGATTTACTAATACTAAGAATGCACAAGTTTTTAAGTATGCATTGTAAATACAACTATTTACGGATTTTATCGCGATTTTATTTGATTTTTGATTGCCCGACGTTTCGAACACTTTGCAGCGTTCATAGACACGGGCGGACTAAGATGTCTCCCGTTCAACAATTCATCGTTATTAAGTATGCAATGCAATAAGAAGCTATCAGAAGAAAGAATATCAACAATATCATGAATCTGTCACTTCAAAGCAGCAAAATCGATTAAAATGAATAAAATTTAAAGTGCATTCAATATACAAGACGATTTTGTCTTTGAAAGGAATTTATGAGTTTTATTTTTATATTTCAGACGTATTGAAATGTATATGGGGGTGATATTAACATTCCTATCTATATGGAGACTACATAGTATATATTTTTTGGATGGAAAGTGAAAAGTGTCGTCTGCATCCTTGTACTTTAAGGATTTATATAAATTTAGATCAACTGCCTGATATCGATCTTCGGTGGCTAGGTGAATTAATTAAGTTATTAATTCATATTTATAAGCAGATTTAAGAAGTAAATTCTCGTGTGGTGAAGGGATAAGAATAGAATTGTTCCCACCTCTTAACTTTATCCGGCCTTTGCGGCACTATTTCCTCATTTATGGGAAAGGTCTATGTTTAGCAGTAGACGGCGATTTTTAGTTTCCAAATCTAACAAAAAGACGGTCCATTCTGATCATTTTATACTTATATCCAATAGATAATCTTCTTTTTTAATGTTTAATCTTCTTCTCAGTCCATTTGTTACTCCATTCTCATAGTCTCATTTGGTTGAGCTGTACAGATAAGCACGAATTACCTCAGACACTACCAATAGGAAGAAAATGAATCCATTAACATAAACCAAACTCGCATCATGCTGTACTAAGCCGGACGGATACATTTATCGTTTTATTTCGAGTTTTCCTTCTCTTGCATTAAAACTCTGTACTTTAATTGCTCAATTGTTTTTTTACGAGATTTTCAAACGTTATGTCTACTCCATCATCACAAAAAACAACGAAAATAGTGATTTTCTAAATATAAATAATTTATATAATATTTTTAATCTGCATTTTAAAGCTGTCAGTATTTATGAAGACTTTAGAAACGAAGGGTGACATTGCTATCCAGTTAGAGGTCTAACTAGCAAAGTATTATTGTTATTTATAAAATATCTGGTTGACCGGAATATTTTTGTCGTATTTATTTAGATATATATTAATAAAAAATAAAAAATAAGTAATGAAAATTATATAAAAAATTACAAAAAGAGAATAATAATAACACCGAGATTCAAAACCGACGCTATTTAAATGTCACATAATCCAAAATTAAAACTGGCTGTCTCCCCAACTGAGCTATCGTAACTCACGACCTTGACAACGAAATTGGAATTCATATTCTTTTAAAATTTAATGTCATTATATTGTTTTATATATATATATATATATATATATATACAAGAATTGCTCGTTTAAAGATATAAGATAAGATTTTAGCAGGGAAATATTTGTTAGCTGTTAATTCAGTGATAAGAAGCTCTTGTAATGTTATAGATACTTAAATTCGTTCATGTGAATACATATTATACGAATACAAAATGTGATGTTAATTTTTTATTAGATACTTTGTTTATTTATATCGATTAGATAATGTTAGTGTGTATAAAAATATATGTGAGGTGAAGAAAAAAATTTAAAGGCTATGGTTGAATAAAAATTACTTAAAATACCAATTCTAATGTATAAAAATATACAATAGATGGCGTGGTAAAATATATATTTTAACCACCAACACAAAAAGAGGGATGTTATAAATTTGACGTCAATGTGTCTCTGTCTGTGTGTCTGTCTGTAGCATCGTAGCTCTCAAACGGATCAACCGATATTGAAGTGTTTTTTTTTTTATTTGAAAGCCAGTTCCCATCCGGTGGATCAGGACCTACGGTATGTTTATCAAAAGGATTGGTACAGGGTTTTACTTCGTGTTTTCATTCCCCTTAATCGTCTTTTCGGGTGATAAAGGGGGTGGTGTATTGTACTCTTGCTCTATCACCACACGGCTAAAGGAATATAAATATCAAATACAAACGCGATAAAAGCCGTCAAAATAGTTTTATTGTACACTAGCAACCCGCCCTCGCTTCGCTTCGGTTATAGGTTATAGTCGTTTTACCCGCGTAGTTCCCGTTCCCGTGGGAATACCGGGATAAAATATAGCCTAGGTTACGCCCTGATATTATAGCTTTCCATTGGTGAAAGAATTTTTGAAATCTATCCAGCCGTTTTGAAGATTACCCGGAACAAACAGACAGACAGACAGACAAAAATTTTTTAATTGCTATTTTAGGCATAGGTATCGTGCAAATAACCGTGTGAGCATGAAAAAAGCCTATTATTTTGACATTACAAACAGACACTTCAATTTTATTTATTGGTATAGTATAGACTAGCAACCCGCCTTCGCTTCGCTTCGGTTTCAGACGTCTTACCCGCGAATTTACCGTTCCCGTGAGTATACCGGGATAAAATGTAGGCTATGTTACTCCCTGATATTATAGCTTTCCATTGGTGAATGAATTTTTGAAATTGGTTTGGTGGTTCAAGCGTGAAAGTGTAATAAACAAACAAACTTACTTTTGCATTTATAATATTAGTTAAGATGTAATATACGCGTAAACAAGAGAAATAATTATATTTAGTCTGTCGTTTAATATTTGCTGATTCATCTATCAAATGTAAAAATATTCAACATTAATACTAAAAAATTCATAGTTATATACCAGACATTAATAACGTCTAGACCGGTCTGTTTGTTGTATGCAATTTAAACGTATTTTATGTATGTCTAAATCTTACTGTTCGTTTGTGTTGCTTGGCATTGTGTACATAAACTTGGATGGCCGCCAAGTTGTCTTGGCTGCTGGTGGTATTAACCGATACTGCATTTCGAGATTATTAAAGCCAATTTTTTAACTTGAAATGCAAGTGCTTGACAGAATTCAACCTTTTGGAAAATCTATAAAGTGGTCTTAGAATCAGTGGCGGCTGGTAGGTCTTCAAAGTGGTGGTTCACTTTATTTCCTCACTAAGTATTAAGATCAGAAATTGCAATGGAACAACAATTTACGTAAAAATTTTTTTTTTTATTATTTTTGAACGCATTACATTTTGTAGGTGTACTTGCGAAGAAAAATAGGTATTTTGTTTGTTTTTCACACTTCAAAAAATATTTATAAAAGAGGGCCTTGGCGGTCCCGCCAATTTATATCAACTTTATTTTAAAAAGTTTTGTTATTGTCTTTAATATAGTCTATATTTATGCTCATTTTCACCCACTGTATACGCAGTATAAAATAGAACTAAGACCAAAATAAAAAAAAAACAATTAATGTAAACAAACCATATTTAATTCGTCACAGATACATCGAAACTATACCTACTTACTGTACTTAACGAGACATCATCAGCGAATTTCGTCATAAGTCGAGTTCTCTCGGCAATGTTCGGTTCGCCCGTGCGCCGTACGGGAATAGACTCATTTTCCAGCATATTTCTATGAACTATCTTCTGTCTCACGCGCCAGGCGTTTTAACTCATTTCTAATACAAGTTGTATGGGCAGTCCCCGTGCGCTCGCGTCAGCGCACGAGCTTTTTTTTACAAGGAATATAAGTTTTAATAGTTTAGTAAAGCGCTTATATTGTTTCGTCATAATTTGAAATTTTATTTGTTATGTTTTTTTTTATGTTCAAAGAATAAATATTAATGGTAATTTAAAAATAAATATGAAGTTAAATTTTGTGGTTTTTAAATATTTTGATTTGGTGGTTCAGCGCACGAGCGCACTTAAGGTACAGCCGCCACTGCTTAGAATACTATTTAATTTCAGCTCATATACGTCCCACAGCTGGGCTCGAGTCTCCTCCTGGATAAGAATGTAATTCACGTACTATATCACGCTGGTGAGACGTGTTGATTGCTTTATTTTGAGTTTACATTCTCTTGTATAGATATTATATACGTGCTATATCCCTTAGACATCTTTTAGGACACCCACGGGCACCCAGGGGGTGGTGAATTATATTCTTATTCTATCACCATAGGAAAAAAAATCACGCGATATACAACCTTTTTTTTTTTTGGGGTGGGCTGCGGTCGGCGCGCTTCCGCACCACTCCGTCCGGGGCGACAGAGGGGCTTAATCACGCAACATGCGCAACCTACCCGAACACCACGTCGCCTTCGTCGTTGGGCCGACCACTGGAGCAGGGTTACTTGTCATCAGTGGTCGGCCCGACGGAATACCCCCTACCCGGGGTACCCTCCCATCGACCGACGTCCCCCCCTCGGGGAGGACGTCGGTCTTTCCTCACGCGGTCGTCCTCTCGGCGGGTGACGGACTAATCCCCGGTCACGTCACCTGCGGCCTCGGCTAGGGCGGCATTGCACGCAGGTAATCCCGCCTGCGCCGCCCCAGTCGCCGGCAGCGGGTCGCATTATCGAGGCTGTGCTCCTCGCGCTCGCGACCCGCACGCGATATACAACTTGGCGTTTTGAATTTAGGTGTAATTTGTATCCGTAGATTGTATACACCACAAAAATACACGTTCCACTGCTAGACCATTCAGCAATAATGCTACAATATAAAATATTTATTACACTGTAAAGCTGATTTTTAAATGGGTAACTTAACCAAAAAAAAAACTTAAGCCATCTTAAGACCATCCTTTCTGTGTGAATGAAGAATACAATTCATTCGATAATAAAATCCAAGTAAGGGATATAATATTTAGATAAGATCGATGCAAGAGAAAGAAAACTCTGACCAGCTCTCAACTCTCTGAACAGTGGGTTAAATTCTCGCCCGTAATGGAGGAGTCCCAAACCCAACGGTGGGACGTATATGGACTGAAATGATGATGATGAGACCAAGCCCACCCTCAAAAAAAGCTTTAATTTGCATCCAATAATTGTAAATATGATACCAAAGTCCCAAGCGATATAAGGCCTTAATACGTATTGTTGTCAAAAGAAACCACTTCAAGCAAAAAATTACAACTAAAAGCAACAAAGATTTTCTATATCACTTTCATATTATGTAGTTCTCCTGGGAATATACTGTGGCCAACAAGTTATTTATTCTGTTTTGGACTCGGCGCTTGCCAGATTTAAGCAAATATTTTCTTCTTGCTTCCTCTAAAGCTGCTTCACATAACGTATCATATTTTTTCAAATAAAACTCACTTTATAGTTAATATCTTTTGAATATTATTAAGGCGAAAGTATGTTTGTTTGTTACGCTTTCACGCTCAAACTACTAAACCGATTTCAAAAATTCTTTCACCAATTGAAAGCTATAATATCAGGGACTAACATAGGCTATATTTTATCACGGTATCCCCACGGAAACAGGAACTACGAAAGTTAGGCAACTGAAACCGAAGCGAAGTGAGGGCGGGTTGCTAGTTAGTTATAACAGCGACAGTTTTCGTCAATATGCTTGATCGGTTGTAACAATTATTCCATTATTCCACCTGTGGAAAGCCTATATTCATAAGCAGACGTAGTCTAATTGCCAGAGATTATATTGGACAAGAATTCATCGTCCACATTAGCGTACTCTTATCCCAATTACTTAGGGTCTTCTCAATATACGCTCCTTTCTCATCGGACATATTGGCATCTAAGCCCAGGTCTAAAGTCTTCTTTTACGACACCCACAAGCAGTGTAAGGGTTGGTTAACTATCTATTACACATTGCAAAAAAAACCTTATTAACGAATTTTGTCGCATTTAAATTTAATTTTTGATTGGTCGACGTTTCGAGCGCTTTACAGCGTTCATGGTCACGGGTGGACAGTCCGCCCGGGCAGGTAGTCTGTCCGTGATTATGGCTATAAAGCGTTCGAAACGTCGGGCAATAAAAAATCAAATACAAATCCGGCAAAATCCGTAAAAATAGTTTTATTTACAAAGATTAGAGTAAAAATATAAACAATAGCAAACTAACGAATTAATTTTAATATTTTGTTAAAATAAAATACTTCATTGTGAATAATTAGAATTCTCTCAAATTTTTAAGAGATCTTATAATATTCAAATATTATAGGTCTTAATTTTAGGACCTTGTATTTAGGAATAAACTCTAGTATCTCCGAGGACTTCGCAAATATGCAAATCAAAGACAGAAATAACGCCCATGTATAGAACAAAGAATGCATTGAGATCTAAACTAAATTTAAATCGCAAAGGAATTCTTGAATACACTATTTTTGTAAATTCCTTATCGTGTATTGATTTGATACCCTTTGTCGTCTGGTTTCTCCTTAACCAAATACTTCTCATTGATTCGTTTCGCTGGACGACTTCCAATGCGGAACCCGGATGGCTTCTTTCAATGTATTGCTTCCTTCCTATGACGTGTCCTCTTGCTTTAAAATACGCATTCAAAGAATAATTTATGCCTTTTGAATTATATTATTATTGAAATTATTATCTCTATCAATATATATAGGTACTCTTTTTAAAGACAACACCCTCCAATATGGAAATAATGTATGTGTTACGGGGGACTTTATAAACACATAATTAACAGACACAAATTACATCACAGACTCAGAAGAACAAGTTGTGGATCGCATAAAGTGTCGTCCTATATGGGAGTCGAACCCGTGACACTGGCATTATAGGTCGGCATCTCAACCACTACGCTATCTCTGCAGTCATAAAAGGCTTATTTTTTTATTCTTGTGTAAATTTATTATCACCATAACAGCTCACATTCATTCCACTGCTGGATTTGGGCTTCTTTCATAATGGAAGCAAATTTAACCTACTATGCAGACGAGTTGATATAAGGGTTCATTTCAAGTTTTCTTTCTTTGGTATAGATTTTATATAAATTATAATCCCTTAGTCGTCTTTAACCACACTCACGGTTCTCCGTGGCAATACAAGTATTCTTTACTCGTCACTACATAAAGGGATTAACTAAAGTCATATAAAAAACGTGTGCGTCTCGGGACGCCCAAAAATGGAAACTTAAACTAATCTAAGTTGAACTATTAAAATTGCTAGACTTGAGAAGAGCTTAAGTTGTTACTTAAATGTTATATAGATATCCTACACTCTATATATATATATAATATATATTAAACGTGAAAGTTTGTATGTGAGGATGTGCAGATGTGAACATGTTTTTTGCTCTTTCACGCAAAACTACTGAATGGATTTTGATGAATAGCTTACATATCAAAATAACACATAAGCTATAATTTATCCCGATATTCCTACGGGAAGAGGAACTGCGGGTGAAACCGTAGGGCACTGCTAGTATTAATATAATAATATAAGAAAAGGTTATCTATTAATAAAATCTTTTATTGGTTATAAAATTAGTTTTATTCTTATTTTATTTTCTTGAATTTTGTGTATGTACGTGAGAGAAAGGGAAGCCAGACAGACTGACGCCGTAACGCGTTACGTAACAAAGCGGTTTACCTTCCCATAAGAAGTTATCACTTCAAAAATCGATACTCCTACTGGGAGAACTGCCTAAAGATTTTGAAATTAATATAAACTTTACGATCTAGTCTATATCTCCCTAAGGAAGTAAACGGTAGAGTTGTTTAAATAAAGCCACAGGGATAGCCCTCACAATAATACTGGGATAATAGTCTTAATAAAAACATGTTTACTGGGAAACTCTCACTACTGTGACATATGAGCGACAAAAACTTGGACTCAAGGGAAATTCCCGTAAGATAAACAGTCTTGAAAACTACAATGAATATAAGCCAAATTTATAAATGGGGAAATATGAAAGTATACTTAGTAGTTTGACCTGTATTTTATTATTGAAATCAAATAATCAGGGGCCAGTTCAATTGCAGGCGAGGGGTGATACGGGACGAACATAGCGCTTCAAAATTTTCCATTAGTGATAGGCTAAATAATGTCACAGTCGATAATGGCGATATAAACAAATCCATTTCAGCACAAGAAAAATAATTATTTTCTTAAATAATTATTTTCTTCTTGTACTGGCAATAAATGTGTACCAAAATATAGATTAAAATTTAATAACTAATTTCTGTAGCGTGTAGATAATTACAAATCTCTATAATAACGATGCTTTATTGGATGTCTGACATCTTAGTGAGCTCGTGACCATGAGTGCTGTAAAGTGTTCGAAAGATCGAGTAATCAAAAATCAAATACAATCGCGATAAAATCCGTAAATAGGTTTTATTTATAATGTGTAATACTCGCGTAAACAGAAGTCATTAAGAAAACATAATGCAAAATAAAACATACGCAATTTAGAGAGCTTGAGTCCTAAACCCCACCTTATTTGGTTGTCTCCCTGGTAATTGTTATTGCCCATACACCTTCCATCAGCGACAGTTACAACTTATCATAAGTGCTGAATCACTTATTTGCCACTGAATTCAATAAAGTATACTTTCACCTCGCTACCGTGGTATATAAGAATGAATTCCCTTGTATTATGCCAGTGTGGAATCGATAGCTTAATAGTAATATATAGATAGAGAAGAAAATTACTAGTGATTTCTGATGTTTACGCGAGTATTACACATTTTAAATAAAACTGTTTTACGGATTTTATCGCGTTTGTATTTGATTTTTGATTGCCCAACATTTCGAACACTTTGGAGCGTTCATGGTCACGGGTGGACTGCAAAGTGTTCGAAACGTCGGGCAATCAAAAATCAAATACAAACGCGACAAAATCCGTAAAGTAGTTTTATTTAAAAAGAAAATTACTATTTTTTTGGCGAAAAAAAACTTATAATATTGATAAATAGAAGTCTGCATAACTCCGAAAATCTTTGAGGATAGTGATAGGACTACACAGATGACAGTTATCTGTCTACAGCCGCAGGCCGGTCCGTGCAGGGTAGTACCACACTCAGCAAAAAATTATTGTCTGAATAGTAGTACTTTGTTACTGCGCTTCGTTCGGTGAGCGACAGAGCCGGAAGCTCAAATTTCTTTGGGTGTTTGCTTGTGGTGGGTTTTAGTGATACTTTTAGTATCACCAAACATCATTGTACACAATCACACTCCCTTCACTTTCTTCACGCCAGCAACACCTACCTTTAGATGTACTGTTTGCTCGTTTGCCACCGTTATCTATATAAAAAAAAAAGGATTGCATTGTGAAAAACATTGCCACATAAAAACGATACAACCAACCTGGATACAACCTACACTTTAAAGTTAAATCAACTATTTGATTTTTTTTTTTCAGAGTCGACTTCAGAAATGGTCCACCAGTACACTGGGCAGTTGCTGGAGAATTCGGTGCCCGTACTCACTTCGTACTCAACGAGTCAGATCCTTCGTCGGCACATCTTGTTGTTGAGAAGGTCGCGAGACATGACGAGGGAGTGTATAGGTGCAGAATAGATTATGTTGATGCACCAACTAGAAATTATAGAGTTAATTTGACTGTAATAGGTAAGTTTTAAACGTGATTCTTCTAGTAGATATATAATGACCGCCGTTCCCGAACAGTGAGAGAACGTCGGTCGAGGAGAGGGCGATTCCGTCGGACCACTGATGAAAAGTCACCCTGCACCGGTGGTCGGCCAAACAATGAAGACGACGTGTCGTGGGTGGGTTACGGGGCCGTGCGTCGCCCCGGATGGAATCGGGCGACAGATGCGCTGATCGCTGATCGTAACCCAGCCCCTTAAAAAAAGGATTATTATTACAGCTTAGTCACGTCCCCCTAGTGGGCTCAAGCTTCTTCCATAATAGGAGGGTAATTAACCTACTACACCATGCTGGTCAGACGTGTTGGTACAGGGTTTTATTTTGAGTTTTCCATCTCTTGCATATTATATGCACGTTATATCCTATAGTCATCTTTCACGATAACCACGGGCACGATAAGGGATGATCATAATCATCATCATCGCAGGCCACATACGTCCCACTGTTGGGCTCGGGCCTCCTCCAGAATGGAGGGAATTTGACCTACTATACTATGCGGGTCAGACATGTTGGTATAGGGTTTCATTTCGAGTTTTCCTTCTCGTACACAGATGTTATGTGGATATTATATCCCTTAGTCGTCTTTTACGACATCCACGGGCAAGGAATTGCTGAATAATATTATTACTCCGTTACCACACGGAAAGGGGGAGGGGTGGGAGGAGCGATGAATTGTTTTCTTACCCTATTACCACACGGAAAACATATAACAATAATGTTTTGGTTAAATATATTTGCTTAAATTCAACATAAGAGAACTCAATAGTTTGAGGTGATGAAATTTGTGTTTATAATCATTTTCAATATATATTTTATGAATAAAATGCAAATTAATGGTATTCCATTTATTTTATGCAATTACTGATATGTATTTTTATTGCTGTTGGAGGCAAACGAGCAAATAGTACCTGTGACCGTCTCTCATGGAACCTTTTATCAGGCACTACCTATCGTGAAGAAAGTGAAGAGAGTGTGAATGTATGCAATGAGATTTGATGATACTAAAGACCCATCACACGCAAACATCCTCAGAAAGTTGGGCTCCTGACTCTCTCGCTCACCGAACGAAGTGCAGTATTAGATACATTTCTACTTGACTTGAATCTCTGCTGACTTAAATTTCTGCAAGATTGTGCTTCACTGGACGGACCGGCCCGTGGCTGTCCACAGAAGATTATCAGATGACAGTACAGATGACAGATGACAGTATGGTCCTATTATTAATGAAATCCTACCACTATTAAATTTTATGTGTATGGACAAAAAAGTAAATAATTAACAATACATACGATACGATCTGAAAAATGACCAAAATATCGTCATAAAGATTCATTATGGAGAAATATATAATTATATGAAGTATGTGTTAGGCGATAATTTCTAAATGATGTATGGCATACCATATTATTAAACAAAGTCTATTATAGGCTAACTACTTAACAAAAAGCAATGGAAAATTTCGGGGTTAGATGATTTTTGAATGTTTTTTGTTGTACATAAAACTACTTTACGGATTTTATTGCATTTGTATTTGATTTACGATTGCCGGACGTTTCGAACACTTATAGCATTTATGTTCACGGGCGGACTGAGTTAGGATAGATGTAGAGAGAGAAAGTAGTTTTATTTACAATGTATAATACTCGCGTAAACATCAGAAATCATTTGATTTTGTTCTTTAATTATGAACCCGAGAAAATGATATTGAGAATTACATTTGATTGAAAAATGAGGACCTTTTAACTACAATTTCATTAACATGTCTGCCATATGCGTCCCCATATGAGTTCGGGCCTCCTCCACTATGGGAGGGAAATTGATCTAATATATCACGCTGGTCAGACGTATTGGCGTAGAGTTTTGTTTTAAATTTTCCTTTTCTTGCATAGTTATGCATATTATAGCCCTTAGTCATCCTTTACGACACCCACTGGAAGGAGAAGTGGTGGTGAATTGTTTTCTTACTCCGTCATGATACGAAAAATTATATAATATAAAATGTAGTACATCATTGTCTGACCTTGTTTGGATAATAATTTATCTATATAGGCTCATCCTTGTGGTGACGGAGTAAGAATACAGAAGTTCTAAATAAAAACCCTTCTAACTCGTCTGACCAGCTTGGTATGTAGACCTACTGGTCTACATCCCTGCAGGTGTTTACCGCACACGGAGTCTTCGTTAAATACCTGCATATGATTAGAAGAGAAGAGGCCCCCGGATGTTATGAGTGTGGCGCGCCAACTGATGATGCGCGTCACACATTGGAGGTATGCCCCGCCTGGGGGTTACAGCGCCACGACCTGTTGGCGGTACTTGGAGCGAACCTGTCGCTGCCGACCGTTACCGCAAAGATGCTTGGCAGTGACAGGTGCTGGTCATCGATAGCCTCATTTTGCGAGGCTGTCATATCAAGGAAGGAAGCGGCGGAGCGGGAACGCGAGGCGCTTGCGTCTGCTAACTCGCTCCGTCGCCGGCGACCCGGGAGGAAGACGCGACAATATGCCCACCTACTTCAAACGCCCTGAATATTAATAACAGGAAGTGGCCAGACGGCGATGCGTTGGGGTGTCGGGGATTGAATGTCATCAGACAACCTCGCTGGCACCCCGTAAAAGCGCGGAAGGAGCCGCTATGGTTTTAATGGGTGTTCCGGCCACGGATGTGGTCGGCGAGTCCCACAGGGCCCCCGTCCGTCACTGGCGGGAGACAGTGCGTAAATCCATTTCCACAGTGTAAACAAAAAAAAAAGTTCTACACCCCTCTTATTATGGAGGAGGCTCGAGCTCCGCAGTGGAACGTATAAGAGCCGAGATCAGAGACACAAAACTAATTATTCTATTTCATATATAATGACGAATACCTTAACGAATAAATGAAGTTAAAAATATTCTTATGAACATATTAAAACACGAAATAATCATTATACTAAATTATAACTCGTTCAGTTAGCGTGTCAAACTTCAATACTCTTTTACTAAGAAACCTATATTCAAGAAAGAATTAATTGTGTTTTAATAACTCTAATAATATTACGAAATGTATTAATTTAACCGACAATCTTTGGGGAAGAAAGGACCACGTATCGGACGATGCAACGTAAGACGACTCCCTACTAGGTGGACTGACGATATCTTGAAAATCGCAGGGAACCGTTTAATAAAAGTGGCACAATACCGTTTCTGAGTGGCATACTCATGGGGAGGCCTATATCCAACAGTGGACGTCTATAGGCAGAGGAATAGATGAACTCTAATAATGAGAATAATAATTGTTATGATATTGTTTCAGTACCGCCAGAACCACCTCGAATATACGATTACGAGGGTACAGAGATTCTAGGCAACGTAGCTGGACCTTTCAGAGAAGGACAGAGCATACTCCTTTCTTGCCAGGCTTCTGGAGGTAAGATTATTTTACATTAGCTTCTATCAATGTATTAAAACATTAACTACTCAAGTAACTAATAAAATAAAACTTAAGGATTAAAAAAATAACTCTTAGTCCGCCCGTGACCTAGAATGCTGTAAAGTGTTCGAAACCTTGGGCAATTAAAAATCAAATCCAACGCGATAAAATCCGTAAAATAGTTTTATTTACAATGTGTAGTATTACTCGCGTAAACATCAGAAATTATTTTATAAAAAAAATACAATTGAATGCTTAGAATAATAACGTATAGAAGGATAGTGTCGCTACTTAAAGCGATCAAAACATGAAGCCAAAAATACTACAAGCGCGCGGGCAATTACACACGTACACACGCACACCACTATACAAATTATGAAATCAAATTTTGTTTTTATTAACACAAATCGTCGAAATACTTTTAAAAGTAATGTAAAAACCTTTTTATGTTTTTCAAATGTGACACCATTTGAATGGACAAAGCGTCATAATTACCTATTTATTTTTTAAGAGTTGCGTATATACGTACGTGCAGTACAGTGACCTTGTACATTACGGAACGCTTCCGTCCTAAGCTCCATTAGGCTCCAATTGAAATGGTTCATTTTTTGTGCGCGAACTTACATTCTATACGTTATTATTCTAAGATTGAATGTTTATCTCCAGGAAACATATGACCGAAATAAAAAGTATTGAATATGTTTATCTAGGATGTGGCTTATCTGTGTATCAATCTTTACTCAGATCTGTTAAGCGTTTACGCGTGATTGAGTAAGAAATATGCTAACATCTAAATAATTTCACAAACTTTCGGATTTATATCAGTAGTATATATTAGTAGGAGTCTTATGTTCACGCGTGATGAGTTCAAATAATGTTTAAAGATTTCTTTTTCTGTTCACATATAAATTGAACTAAAAAATCATCATATCAATATCTTCGTGGCCATTTTTATTAATTAGCTTCAAAGAGTTTCGAGAAACTGCCCAAAACTGTAATTTAAATATAGATATTTAAAACACAATCAAACACCATAAAGTTGATAAAAATCATTTTAAATGATATCTGCATGTTTTTGTTGTCCATTTCTGCCATAAGCACGAACTTCGACTTTCCAAATCAAAACAAAAAATAAAATAGGTTTGTTCCAGCGCGCAATAATAACCTATGGAGCTTATTATACTAAGTTTTAAGATTACTGATAAATGCAATCTGCAGCTTCCAATCTAATCACCCAACACAAATCTCTGAAGCCATCGATCGGTTCTTTAGTTATTAGATCCATACGCCGAAATGGGCTTCGTATCTTTTCGTCTTCGCGCGTCTTTTCTTAAGCTTTTCACTTCCTTCAAATGAAGAATTGCCTATATAGGACGTATTTTTAGGGTTCCGTACCCAATGGGTAAATATTACTAAGACCCTATTACTAAGACTTCACTGTCTCTAAGTCCGTCTGTCTGTCACCAGACTGTATCTCAAGAACCGCGATAGCTAGACAGTTGTTTTTTTTTACAAATTATGTATTTCTGTTGCCGCTATAACAACAAACACTAAAAACAAAATAAAATAAATATTTATGTCCCATACAACAAACGATTTTTTTTGTCCTTTTTTGCACAGGTAGGCACTTGAAATATTCACAAAATTTTTGTTGTATTTTTACTTTAAGTTAAGGTCCCATACATAAAACGCCATTTTTTGCCTATTTTCGGTCTAGAGTTCGTGCTCGACGAACTCATCGTGCCCGACTCTGAATCGCACTTAGCCCGGTTTTTTAATGTTTACCCTAATTTTAATTAAGAAAATATAATCTAACAAAATATATGCGAACAACTTGTTAATATGTGTTTTAATAAGTTATTATTTTAATTTGATAACAAGTTAACGCCATAACTTTTGTTACACCGCTTCATGCCTCATAACAATAAAGATTATAATAGCCTAATATATTTTATATCTGTAATAATGCTTAAAGTTTCCTTTGAACATTTTCCGAACTTGTATTAAAAAAAATTAAAGAAAAAAACCTTTTTTTTAAGAACAAGTTTTTATTATTTCTTACTAAAATGAACTACAAAATTTTAAAAAGCCAGGTCCTACATCAGACCCTGGTTACCATATAGTAACAAAGTACTCGTCAAGACGAATCATATGAGCCCAAACTTGATGGGATTGCGTCGTTTTATTATGGAGTTCCTATGGTCAGCTTCCAGATCCATCATTAGATCAACTTTGTGTTACAATAATATTGCATTGTCATCCGATTTATACATGCATGCAAAATTTTAGCTCAATCAGAAATCGGCAAGTGGATCAAGTTTGACTTGCAAGATTTGATTACAGACAACGGGACAGGTGAAACTAAATTAAAGCTTATAAAAAGGCTATACCGTTTTTGTAATGATCGCATCTAAATATGACAAATTGGGAATATTGTGTGTGTTTATATTTTGACACACTAAAGTATAGAATTTCTCTTACAATATGTTATTAATATATTTAATCCCTTAGTCGTCTTTTACGACATCCACGGGTAAGGTAGGAAGTGGGAAATTGTATTTTTACTCCGTCACCACACGGAAAAAAAAAATTTACGACATTACCCTGCACTAAGGATATAATCCTTGTATTGCAAAGATATAACTAACGGACACAAATTACATCCAGATTCAGAACAATTTGTGCATCGCACAAGTACATTCTTTAAAATTATTTTTCCCTTATGCAGGTAAACCGTTACCAGATGTATCGTGGTATAGAGATGAAGAACGTTTAGCTTTTACAAAAGAAGGCTCAGTATGTCAGCTGCACATCCCTAACTTGTCAAGGGAAATGATGGGTATGAAGCTGCAATGCAGGGTTGAACCACCGCTACTTCAACCACAATATAGAGACGTCACTGTAAGACTATATTGTAAGTGTAGATGATAAGATAAAATCATATTTAATGCCTTTATCTTTTAAGTACTAAGTTAGTGAGGATTTCAGTTTAAAAGGCATTAATCAAAGCTCCAAAGTTATTCACACGTCTCCATTGTGGAAGGGAAATGGATCTACTATACCATGCTTGGCAGACAAAAGAAACCTTATACCATAAGGTTCGTACCGTTCTTTTCCGCCGGCGACTGGAGCGGCGTAGGCGCAAATACCTGCGCCTCATACCGCCCTAGCCGAGGCCGCGAGTGACGTGACCGGGGAATTAGTCCGTCATCCACTGAGAGGCCAACCGCGTGAGGAAAGACCGACATCCTCCCCGAGGTGGGGACGTTGGTCTTGCCCCTCTGTTGCCCCGGACGGAGTGCTGCGAGGAGTGCGCCAACCGTAACCCAACCCCATAAAAAAATAGGGTTTCTTTTCGAGAAAAGAAAATTGAATTGTCTGTTTGTAATGTCAAAATAGTGGACTTTTTTCTTACTCATTCGGTTATTCACAAGAAAGTTTAAAATACTTGTGTCTGTCTACCTGCCTGTTTGTTCCGGGTAATCTTCAAAACGGCTAGAACAATTTTGATAATATTTTGCGACCAGGTCTGTCTATATAAGAAGTAACTAAGGCTATATTATAACTTTATTTTATCGCGGTATTCTCATGAGAAGGGGAACTACGCGGATGAAATCGTGTCAATTTGCTAGTCACAAATAAACATGACACTGTATTTTTTTTTAACAGTAAAACCACAATTTATTCGAATAACTAGCAGTGGTACGACGAAAGCTGGCATGGACAAGTCATTCGTTTGCACAACGCGAGGTTCTAAGCCAGCTCCAAACATTGAATGGTTCATTAATTCGCAGTTAGTGGATTCCACATTGACCCAGGTGAGACATTATATAAAATATTTCATTTTATATTAAAGAGTGATGTATAGTGATGGTGTAAGAATACAAATCATCATCCCTTTTCTTGCCCGTGAGAGTTGTAAAAGACGACTAAGTTTTATCATCAACATCATCACTTCAGCCTATCATCGACCACTTCTGGACGTAGGCTTCCCTCATTTTACGCCCCAGAGAGCAGTCATGTTCCGCCTACCTCCAACGACGTCCAGCAACTTTCACCGGGTCATCGGTCCCCCGTGTGAGAGGCGTCGGATCCGTGGTCGCCAATCGAGAATCTTTCTTTCCCAGCGGTTGTCGGTGCGTCGAGCGATGTGGCCTGCCTATTGCATTTCAGCGTGCTAATTACTCGTGCTATGTCCGTTACACCCGTTTTTCTGCGGATTTCCATACTTCAGATTCTATCTCGCAGAGAATTCCCGAGCATAGCCTAGTCCATAGCATGCTGAGTGACTTTGAGCTTGGTTATTAGACCTACATTTAGGGACCACGTTTCCGTGCCGTAAGTCATCACTAACACATAACGCACGCTGGGGTATGTTGAACGAGAAGTTCCCCTTAAGTTTCCCGAACGCTGCCCAACCGAGTTGGATTTTTCTAAGGGATATAATATGCATATAACATTTTTCTGGTACTGAAAACTGGTACTTCCTATATAGTCCTATTTAAATTTAATCAAGATGTGCAATAATATGTTAATAACGCACGTTATTTTAGGATCGAATTTTTATATATTTTTGTCAACATACGTCTATCTAAATTGTTCATACATAACCAAACTACAAGGATTCACATAGTATCTAACTAGCAGCTAATAACATCTTTTTTTACTGTTTTTACCAGGTGGAAGTAGATGGTAATGAAATAAAGAGTGTGCTGACATGGCATGTAAGAAGAGAAGATAGCGGCAGACAACTGACTTGCAGAGTCTCGAATCCGTGGTTGCCGGCTCATACATTGGAAGACACAGTTACATTAAATGTTATGTGTAAGTTAAAGAATTTAAAAATAAGCTTCTTTATTTATCAATCAGACTTTCAGTGTTGCGATGGAGTAAAAATACTATGGGTGTATTCAAGATCGCTAAGAGATTAAATATACCTATAAATTCTCTGTAAAAGGCGAGGCCGCGGTAAAACCCTATAACAACATGTCTGCCTAGCGTGGTACATAGATAAATTTTCTTCACGTAGTGCAGGAGTCACGAATTCAATAGTGGGACGTATATGGACTGAGAAAGAGATCCATCAGCCTATATACATGTACTAGCAACCCGCCCTCGCTTCGATTTCAGTCGCCTTACCCGCGTAGTTCCCGTTCCCGTGGGAATACTGGGCAAAATATTGCCTATGAAAAAATACGCCCTGATATTATAGCTTTCCATTGGCAAAAGAATTTTTGTAATCGGTGCTTTGGTTTAAGTGTGAAAACGTAACTAACAAATAAAGAAACAATATAATATTAATCCGGAAGTAAGGATAGCTGAAGGGCAGGTGAAGTGATAATGACCACGTTTGGTAGCCTAGTTCACAATCATAGTTGCTGTAGTGACTTCTAGCAGAGCGCCGCCACTTCCTATCATCACACTTTTATTAGTTGCTTCTGGTCTGCTATCTGGTTAGTATGATTTAGTAGACCTATTATGGAGGAGGCTCGAGCCTAACAGTAGCATATATATAAGCTGAGATGATGATAACAATGATAGAATTAAGGACAAAATTATAAGGCTTTAATTTGATACGTATAAGATTAATTTAAGCATTTCCTTTCGAGGAAAATAGATTTGAAGCGTTCTAAAAAAGTAATCAGCTAATACTCTTTGAACCGTGAGTAACGCGTATTTGATTGAGAACTCGTAAAGATTTTCTCATTGGCAAATATCATTCATACTTGCTTAGATCGTCAAGAATGCAGGTTTTTTATTTGTATGTTTGATATACTGTTTCTTATTCTAAATAAGTGACGTTTGGCTATTCAACTTAATCTTAATATATATAAATTACGTGTCACGTTGTTTGTCCGCGATGGGCTCCTAAACTACTTAACTGATTTTAACATTTGCACACCGTGTGCAGTTTGATCCAACTTGAAAGATAGGATAGCTTACATCTTAATTTATAGTCGCAGTATTATTTTATTGCAAATTATTTGTCTATTATTTGACATTCACAATTAACTGTCAACTCCAAACGATTTTAATAGATGGCGATATCTGTTGACTGGATTGAGTAATTAATTAATAGATGGCGCTGCTATGTCAAACCTACAAACGTGTCATATACGATTTTACATAGATACCATTTGTAAAAAAATATGGCGACCTCCATGACAGATGTTCTTCTACAGTTCCACTTAAATAGTTTAATAAAATGTAATATAACAAAAACATTAGCCATAGCAACGTGTGGCCGGGTCTGCTAGTAATATATATATATCTGGCAAATCAACCTTAGCTCGGTAATATATTTTAGAAAATTACGTTTTTTAAAAACTATATTTAGATAATAAAAAATAATTGAAAAGATAATAAAAATAAATATAAAAATTTAAAAAGGGAAAATAAAATAGAGAAATCCAAGAATTGAACCAGGGCTATCTGGAACTGCTCCATTTTTCAACTAAGTCGTCATAAAATAGTCATGACAACAGTGGTCAATTTTATCTTTATATTCTAATTATATTAGGTACTAGCAACCCGCCCTCGCTTCGCTTAGGTTATAGTCATTTTACCCGCGTAGTTCCCGTTCCCGTGGGAATACCGGGATAAAATATAGCCTAGTTTACGCCCTGATATAATAGCTTTCCATTGGTGAAAGAATTTTTGAAATCGGTTCAGCCGTTTTGAAGATTACCCGGAACAAACAGACAGACAGACAAAAATTTTTTTTTTTAATCTCTAATTTAGGCATAGGTGTCGTGCAAATAACCGTGTGAGCATGAAAAAAGCCTATTATTTTGACATTACAAACAGACACTCCAATTTTATTTATTGGTATAGATTAAAGAAACCTTGTTATATCGTTTATCGTCCCTGAAATCTTATACACAATAAATGTAGCGGAAATTGGTGGTGCCCTGTCCGAGATTCTGAATATATACAAACATAGAAATATACAAAAATAGCTTGTGTAAAGATGTTAGATAATAAAATTATACCCATAGTACCTCTTGATATGGTAGCAGGGCTCTACCGTTTCACCAGCAAACGTTATGGTCTTCAACTGTATGTTTCCAGCGATCATTTTTTCACGGACGTGCAGACTCTGTAATGAACCTGCTGCTATGTTTTGCGAGCGCTATAACATGTCTTTATTTATACAAGATTTCAGAAGAGCATTTTTGTCATGGTAGGCAACAATCTAGCTGTATCCCTGGGTGTGCAAAGGTCCATGTGCGGCAGCATCACTTACCATTAGATATGCTGCTTGATCGTTGGACACCATCGGCAATATAAAAATCGTGTGATGACGGAGTAAAAATACATACACCACCCCATTTCTTGCTTATGGATGTCATAAAAGACGTCTTTTTTTTTTTTTTTTGTGGGTGGGCTGCGGTCGGCGCGCCTCCGCACCACTCCATCCGGGGCGACAGAGGGGCTTAAGCACGCAACTCCCGCAACCCACCCGAAGACGCCCGAGAGATGTAAAATGCAGATAACACATATGCAAAAGAGGAAAGACTAGAAATAAAACCCTATGTTAATACGTATGACCAGGTAGATCAATATTCTTTCCAAAGAAGATAAGGTTCAAGTCCAGCAGTGACATGTATTAGTTGAGATGATGATGACGATGATACCCTAGTTAGTACTCCTGCGTTTTTTCCCCCTTGTGTTCGATTTTTTCAAATTTCTTTTTTTTAAATACAATTCCCCGTGCTAAGAAAGAGATCCTTATACTGCGGGAGACTACAAAAATGTTTATGTATTGTAATATTTTAATCACTACGCCATTTGTGTAATGAAAATTAATACGTTTATACGTTATGGTAGTTTTTATTTACATAAATAGGAGATATCTAAAACAGAAATACGTTCAAGAAAACGTTATCGGAATTTTTTTCCTATGAATCAGATGGGCAGAGGAATTGATTGCGGTTTTATAATTATCATCATCAGCTCATAGACGATAATTGAAGTAAAAGCATGATGATAATGATTTGGACCGAGGATTAGTCCATCATCCCCAGAGAGGCTGACCGCGTGACGGCGACCGACGTACCGGAAAGGGGACGTCGAGAGGAGAAGCTACCCCGCGGGGTATTCCGTCGGGCCGACCACGGAGGCACGGTAATATAATGACTATACTGTGACGAAGGACAAGGAACACGGTACCAGTGGTTGATCTAACGACGAAGGTGACATGCAGCGCTGGGTTATAGGTCCGCTCGCCGCCTCTCTCTCGCCCCGGATAGCTCAGCCCTAAAGGAAAGGTTGCTAAAGATTTATAATTAACTAAATAATTCAAAGGGAAACAGCTCAAAATATGAACCAACTAATAGCAAGTCTTTTATGAAGCAGTAAAACACCGTTTGAAACTATTACGACTAAGCTTCCCGCAGACGACGCTCAACAAAGTTACAACACTACATTATAATTACAACAGGAATAGTGTGACAATATATAAACTCGTAACATCAAGTTAAAACAAGTGAGGCGATTACTTCAAAAACGTAAGCTTTCACAGCTAACTTTATCTCGGCAAGTTAAAGCATTATCTCTGAGTGTCAACTGTGTGGCCTTAAGTGTAAGATTATCAAACATTTGGTCAAACATTGGTAAAGACATGTTTTATTTTTTAAATATTCACTTGGTGAATTTATAAATTGGATTGTTTTCATAAATAAATTGAAATTCCTCTCATAAATTAAAGTTATTCTTCTCCATTTTAAACAAATCTGCCTTCCTATTCCAGTCATTCTACCTCTACTTCACTCGTATCTCTTTCATGACAAGTGCTCGCTACTTATAGATAAATAAGAGATTGTGAATTGTATTCTTATTCCATCACTAAATTAGAATAATAGCATAAGTACCTTGGGAGGCAGATAAGCTATCATAGCTGGTATTATAAGTCTCCCAGTTCGGACTCCCACGGGAAGGTAGTGGTGACATTATCTTCTAAGTCATCATCACATGATTACCAAATGTGTTTCTAGAAATTGAATAAAATATAAAGTTGTAACTTGAACCAACATTTGAACCAACACTATAGCCAATCTTCAAGCGCAAAGTGTACACGTAAAACACGGTTTCAAAATTAACAGTCGGCTTATTTAACTTTTTGAAGTTGTTTGCAAACTTATACTCGTGCGGGGATGTTAAATAATTTTGTTATGATATAAACAGTTGAGGGTTCGCGCGGGACTGACGGATGACTGAAGTTTTATAACAATAGAACAGAGAGGTTACGAGAATCGTTTTTATTGCTGCCGTGATTATCTGACGCACTAGATATTAATCTTAAACGTAATTAAAGCATTGTGTGGTGACGGAGTAAGAATACAATTCATCACCCCTATCTTATTTAATTTGGAGCTGCCGCTACATTGTCTGGCAGGGCGAAGACTTCCAGTTACACTAGAGGTAATATCGGGTACTGCCGAAGTGGAACTTTTATTTATATGTTCTTATAGATGTATTTTACTTAGATGCAAACGATACATCGATGTTTTTGAAACATCGATGTTTCAATAAAAAACATCGATGTTTGCCATCAGATGTTCATTAATGTAAAACATCGATGTATCGATGTTATTTTATACGGTGTTTTGCCTGCATGATTTAAAACTTAGATTTAGTACTTTTAGCAGAGCCTGCAAAAAAAAGGTCCTCACATAACGCAAATGTTGATATTTCGTATAAAAAAATATGCTTGATTTAGGTAAAAAAAAGAAAATGCTAGACGCATAGACTTCCAGATGTTTTGATACGTCGATGTTTTCAGGGCGATGTTTTTTGTACATCGATGTTTTCAGGGCGATGTTTTTTGTACATCGATGTTTTCAGGGCGATGTTTTTTGTACATAGATGTTTTCAGGGCGAGGTTTTTTGTACATCGATGTTGGTCATCAAACATCGATGTATCGATACCTTGATGTTTTTAGTTCCGATATTTGCATCCCTAATTTCACTTGGATAGATTCGACTGCACAAATAGTGATTCAAATACCAATCAGTACTTCGAACTTTAAAAATTTGAATTTAAAAATACTAATGGCGGGCAGACGATTACACACGTACACACGCACACCACTATACAAATTATGAAATCAAATTTTGTTTTTATTAACATAAATCGTCGAAATACTTTTAAAAGTAATGTTAAAAACCTTTTTATGATTTTCAAATGTGTTGTGGCACCATTTGAATACCCAAGCCGTCATAATTACCTATTTATTTTTTAAGAGTTGCGTACGTTCGTGCAGTGCAATGACTTGTACATTACGGGACTGTTCCGGCGTAGGCTCCATTAGGCTCCAATTGAAATGCCTTACTTTTTGTGCGTGGACTTACCTTCTATATGTTATTATTCTAAGGGTAGGGTTACATTTCGAGTTTTCTTTCTCTTGCACAGATGTTATGTGCATGTTATATCCCATAGTCGTCTTATACGACATCCACGGGCAAGATAGGGTGTGGTGAACTTGTATTCTTACTCCGTCACCACGTGGAAAATAGGTATTACCTTTGTTGTTAATAAAATCCTTAATAATATTATAAATGTGAAATTAAGGATGTTTGTTCATTTGTTTGTTACGCTTTCACGCTTAAACCACCAAACTCATTTCAAAAATTCTTTCACCAATGAAAAGCTATAATATCATATAAGTAACATAGGCTATATTTTTCCCGATATTCCTACGGAAAAGGGAACTACGCCGCAAGTAAGGCGACTGAAACCGAAGCGACCCGAAGGCGGGTTGCTAGTATCGTATAAAAGAAACCTAATAGACTTTGTTACATTTTACTCATAAAGAAACACTTTTATTTTAATAATATTACTAAAATATAATACCTTATCATAAAGGTATAATATTTGTAAGTTGTTAAGTTATAAACCTTGTAAAGTTATTTGATATTGAGGTTACTTAATAAGTTTCGTAGTACTAAAGTGTTTTGAACATAACAAAACTTGATGCTAGCTATCATGTTCTTGTGTGTTCAAAACACTATCTTGCTTAATTTTGTTTGATATTTGAAACAATAAATATTCCAAAAAGTCTGAAAAATGTATATTACTTTGAGTTAATTTAAATAAGTTTCAGGCTGACTAGAGCTATGTAAGTGAAATTAAGCGTAACCTGATTTAAATGAATTAGTGAGTATAATCATATAAAGCTTTACTTGAATTCTTATTCAAGCAAAAAGCTCTTGTTTTTCAGAAAAATAGAACTTTAGTACCAGATATAATTATAAGAGTAAATAATATAATTTGTCTCCACCCATTAGTTTTATTCATTAATTGTCTCCAAAACATAGTCTCGTCTCAGCCCATATATGTCCCACTATTGGGCTCGAACCTTCTCGCCAATAGTAGGGAAATCGACCTACTATACCATGCTGGTCAGACATGTTGGTATAGGGTTTTGTTTCGAGTTTTTCTTTTCTTACATAGATGTTATATGCATAACATATCCCTTAGTCATCTTTTACCATATCCACGGGCAAGATTAAAAGTGGTAAATTGTATTTTGACTCCGTCACCACACAGACAAACATACAGAATTATCATCTAATTTACAAGAAAATACAGTTAAAACGCTGTCGCCCATAAAGTTTCTATTATATATTTAAAAATAAACTGAATAATAAAAAATAATTACAGAAATGTACAAGTTATTATTAAAAAAAAATGATTTGACTGCACAAATACCGACCTACAGTGCCACAGGGTGTTCGAATCCCATTTAAGACAACACTGTGTGATCCACAAACTGTTGTTCTGAGTCTGGATGTAATTTGTCTCCGTTAACTATATTTTTGTAAAGTCTCTCACAATACAAGGATTATTGCCTTAGTGTCGGGTGTTATTTTTTCAGTTTTTTAAGTATAAAAAGTTCCATTAAAAATTAATACTGTTATATTTCATATTATAGTAGCTAACAGCTCGTCTTATCAATCTATTTTGCCCATTCGAAGTTCTTGAATAATAAATATTATAAAAGAGACACTAAACGCTATGTTGGCTAAAGCTGGTTCAAAGTAAAGCTCTTAGATTTCTTTAACGACACCCACGATTGATGCAAGGGGTGGTAAGTATTCGTACATAACTCATTCATTCGGACAGTAAGTAATACTAGCGTAAACATGAGACCTTATTTTATTAAAATAAATTTAAATACAATATGCAGGTATACAAATAAAATTCATTATTACCAACAAAAAACTTATTTTATGCACGTACGAAATGCAGCAATACGAGTTGCAAAACAAACAAACAACGTAATAATTGTACCGTTGCCTGCTACCCAGTCTCTGAGTGGGTCAAAGATTAAAATTAATAACGAAGTATTGTAATCTACCTACGGTAATTTTCTATATACAAATAAATGAAATTGTCTGTTTGTAATGTCTAAATACTGGGCTTTTTTCTTGCTCACACGGTAATTTGCACGACACCTATGCCTAAAGTACAGTTTAAAAACTTTTTATCTGTCTGTCTGTCTGTCTGTCTGTCGGTCTGTCTGTCTGTCTGTTTATTCCGGGTAATCTTTAAAACGGATTTACTGATTTTGGTAATATTTTACTACCAGGTAGCTGTCTATATAAGGAGTAACTTCGGTTATATTTTATCTCGTTATTCCCATGGGAATAGGAAGTAAGCGGGTAGAGCGGGTGAAACCGAAGCAAAGCGAAGGTGGGTGGCTAGTTTATTAATAAAGCGAAGTGGTGGGCAGGCCACATCATTCGACGACCCGACAACCGTTGGAGAGCAAAGGTTCTCGAGTGGTGACTTCGTATTGGACGACGCAGTGTAGAACGGCTCTACCGACGACGTCGTGAAAGTTGCTGGGCGTCGTTGAATGGAGGCGGCATTGCACTTAGTAATGAATTGTGAACGAGGTCTAGATCCAGCAGTGGACAGCAAAAGGCTAAATGATGATGACGATGGAAGTAAAATGAGTAATAATACATATTATTAATTTATACGTAAGAAAGAAGATAGTGATTGAATTTATCTGTATACCTTAGGCCATAATGGAGCCACTGTAGGGCATGAGCTTCGATATTAGGCGTAAAATTTATGTTTCTACTGCTTTTGTTCTAATATATTAAAAGTCAAGTTTTAATTGCGGTAGGAACACATTGTTGACAGTGGTCTGTCTACATATGTGGACCGGTACGTCCAGAGTAGTAAATTCAAATTCAAATCCTTTATTATGTATAAACACCGCGGGGGCACTTACATATTGTTTTTTTTTACATTTTACTTTTTATTACTACCGGATCGAAACGCGACCGCACTGAGATCTGGCAAGAAACTCAGTGAGATTGTCTTTTTTTTTTTATATACTAGTTTATTGAAATAAAATTATGTACAACATGCCTATTAATAGCTCATTAGATGGATGGTCATAAATCTTCCTTTTCAGAGTAATATTTTTGATTTTACGACACTATGTACAATTAATACAAGTCTAGGCTTTTCATTCATATACCCTTCTTACTAGTATTTGATCATATTATTAGATTTGGTCTATTTTATATTAGGTCTAGCGGCTCAAAAAATAAAGTACTTATTAGAATTTGTAATTTAATGATACGGTTTGTATTATTTTCTATGTAGTGATGGAGTAAGTATAGTCGGCATCCTTTGCATTACTGTGAGTATCTAAAGACTACGACTAAAGTTTATATGCAGGTAACACCGCTTCCATAGAAAGAAAACTTTAAATAAATCTCTAAACTAACCCTTCCTACTGGCGTGGTCTAGTAATTTGCCCTGCCATTATAAAGGTGCTCTGTAATCACAAGTGACACCCGTATCTTCTATACCAATAAATAAAATTGGAGTGTCTGTTTGTAATGTCAAAATAATACGCTTTTTTCATGCTCACACGGTTATTTGCACGACACCTATGCCTAAAATAGCAATTAAAAAATTTTTGTCTGTCTGTCTGTCTGTCTATCTATTTGTTCCGGGTAATCTTCAAAACGGCTAGACCGATTTCAAAAATTCTTTCACCAATGGAAAGCTATAATATCAGGGCGTAAACTAGGTTATATTTTATCCCGGTATTCTCACGGAAACGGGAACTACGCGGGTAAAACGACTATAACCTATAACCGAAGTGAAGCGAGGGCGGGTTGCTAGTATGGACTATAGAAGAAGAATATAAAAAAAAATAGTATGTTATTATATAAACTTCAATAATAACTTCCTATAATAGTCCAATAAGTGGTGCAGGTAAAATATAATTACAGTAAAATATAAGCAACTCTATAAATTTTTACTCTATTATGTAACGTTATGTAGGTCCGATTTTGTCAGAGCATCCGTGCCTTGAATAAATAATTTTGGCATTGTCTGTCCCAATAGAAATATTCACTTATCTTCACGCTTCGTATACTTCGAGGTATCACATGTATACATTATCTCAAGACCTGTACTGCGAGCTGCGGGAGAAAAATCTATAAAGATTTTTTACTTTTATATCAGTGATTTTTAGAGGGTCATGTGGTGACGACTAAATAATATAATAAGTCACCACCTCTTACTTTTTCGTGACAACATTTACAACTGAGGGATCATTAGAAAAAATTATACACCCTTAATCTCCTGAAATTTATGAGAGTTACTGCATTTACCAAACCAGGCATGACGTGTATCGGGTGAAAATTTCTTTCATTCTCAGAATATAATATTCGAGAAAATCATTTCAATTTCCGAAGTTTTACAATAGAAATAGGGAATAGAGCTAAAAACTGTAAATAAAGGCTAGCTTCTACCCGTGACTTTATCCGCGTGGAATAGTTAAGAGTTTGGGCTACCGCTAACTTGAATCCGTGGCTTTATTTATGTAAAAGGTAAAAATATTTTTAAACAAACGATTCTGTCACACATGATTTTTGCGACTCTTTTACCGTGTACGAGAAAAAAAAACACCGACAGCTGATGTTAAAACATTCTTCATTAGTGGTCCGCTCGTATTGGTCTTAGTGTGATAATATATAGCCTTCCTCGATCAATGGGCTATCTGACACTGAAAGAATTTGTCAAATTGGACCAGTGGTTCTTGAGATTAGCGCGTTCAAGCAAACAAATAAACCTTTATATATTACTACTAGCAATCCGCCCTCGCTTCGCTTCGGTTATAGGTTATAGTCGTTTTACCCGCGTAGTTCCCGTTCCCGTGGGAATACCGGGATAAAATATAGCATAGTTTACGCCCTGATATTATAGCTTTCCATTGGTGAAAGAATTTTTGAAATCGGTCCAGCCGTTTTGAAGATTACCAGGAACAAACAGACAGACAGACAGACAGACAGACAGACAAAAATTTTTTAATTGCTATTTTAGGCATAGGTGTCGTGCAAATAACCGTGTGAGCATGAAAAAAGCCTATTATTTTGACATTACAAACAGACACTCCAATTTTATTTATTGGTATAGATAGATAATCGCGAAAGACGCTAAAAACACGGGCAGTTGGAAAACTTAGCCATAATAAGTGACGTGTATTTTCATTTACCTGAACATCTCTTCTTTCGTATATCTGAATACAGGCGCAGCGAATATGTAAAACACCCACATTGTGCCCTGTAACTTTTATTACCCCCACGTAATAAGGAGTGACACTTTTGTCGTTAACCCTGCACAAGCGACCTACTAGCTTTGTTGTTCAGAATTTATTGAGAAAAACTTCAACATTTTAAGATATATTTAGAAACATTTGGATCATTTTGTCGTCGTGTTTAAGTTTATGAATAAACGATTAGTAATTGCATACCAATATTTCCCGAGCAAGAATATCGATCTAATTACAGCCACCGCATAATCTTTTTCTTTTCTTGTAAAGGTGGTAAACGAGCAAACAGTAAATCTGATGGTAAGTATTGCTGCCGCTCGTGGATCTTTGCAAGGCCGCTGCCTACCGCAAAGGAAGTGAAGGGAGTGTGAATGCCTGCAATGAGCTTCGATAATACTAAAGGCATCACTAAAACACACCACATGCAAACAACCTCAGAAAAATGGGTTCCGGTAAAACGAACCGGTAGAACGAAGCGCAGTAAAAAATTGCCACTTTTCGGACCTCGATTTTCTAGGAAAGTGTGGTACTACCCCGGATAGACCGGCCCGCAGCTGTAGACAGACAATTGTCAATAGTGTGGTCCTACCACTATCTCTTAGGAATCTTAAATGACGCTGCTTTTGATTCACCTATTAAACTATTAGTCATATTCTTATTTGTTTTTATTGTCGATTGTAGCAAACGAGCAAGCAGCATATTTGATGGTAAGTGATACTGCTGCACATGAACTTTTTCAATACCAGAGGCACAGCTACGCCAAAAAAATACTCTCTATAAACTTCGTTTAAAGTAGGGCAGGTCATAGCGCTCAGGAAACAACGGCGGTTAGTTCAATCCAGAACCTGCATGTACGTGGGCGAAATTATCACTGTAAATATACAGTTGAAGACCATAACGTTTCCAAATGAAATATGAATTAATTATGATATTAATAATCTAAATTTTATTATAATCATAATTGATTTCAAATTCAAATACCAATAGACAGATTATCATTCATTGAAACCACATTCAACGTTCAAAGTAGGTCAAAATCTAAATAACATTCATCTATAAATTATTCAAGAAAGCACTTTATTTAATGTCAAGAGTAATCTGAGTAATCACCTTCGTTTGTGCTTAACATAATTATCCTAAAGTTAGAAGTTTGATGAACTATTTGTTTGAACTGAGGCCTTTCCTAAAGGTCTTTACATTTATAGAACTTGAAGACAACTACAATCAATCAAATTGCTATAGAAAATTAAATGTTATTTTAGATTTAATGGTAGGTTAGTTAGTAACACACTGCCGACAGTTGTCTGTCTACAGCTGTTTGTTTAATAATCTTATCCGTAGGGTGACGGAGTATATCTGCGCCTAAAGCCGCCCTAGCGGAGGCCGCGGGTGACAGGACCGGGGATTTAGTCCGTCACCCGCAGAGAGGCTGACCGCGCAACAGCAACCGACGTCTCCGAGGGAAACGTTGAGAGGAGAGGGTATCTCACGACCGGGGTATTCCGTCGGGCCGACCACTGAAGACAAGTCACTCTGCTCCGGTGTTCGGCCCAACAACGAAGGCGATGTGGCTACGGGTGGGTCATGGGGCCGCGCGCCGCCCCTCTATCGCCCCGGATGGAGCCGGGCGGCGGATGGGCTGACCATGGCCCACCCCTAAAAAAAAAGGGTGACGGAGTAAGAATACATTTCACCGTTCACCACTCCTCCTCCCATGGATGTCGTAAAAGACGACTAAGGGTTAAATATGGATATAACATCTATACAAGAGAAAGAAAACTCGAAACAAAACCTTATAATAACACATCTGACCACACGGTGTAGTGGGTCAATTTCTCTACCATAGTGGAGGAGGAACTTGAATCCAAAAGTGAGACTTCTATGACCTGAAATGAATAACAGTATGAAATATACAGGGTGTATTAGGTTATGGGGCAACTGGTCAAAAGGGGGCTAGGCAATGGTAGTAGGAACCCACAAAAAAAATATTGAACGAAAATATTGATTCGTTTAGAAATTAGAGACATGTAAAGTTTTCAATTTTTTCATCACTTTTTCGTGTAAATCTGATTAAAATGTATAAAGTCAATGATACTTAATACGCAACATATTCATACTTTGTTAAATATTCATTAAAAATTGAAGAAATCAATGATTACGTTCATATAAGCAAAACAAACTTCGCTTTAAAACAGCTGATCGACCTATGAGCGTTAAACGCTTGCCGTTGTACCTACATGTTATTGAAGCGTTTGCGCAATTCTAGGTATAAATGAATAAAATTATACTGTCGAAGCTTTACATGCCTACATGTATTCTGTCTGTACATTCCTACATAATACGTAACATTTAAGGCATAGACTCTTAGACACATTTTTTTGAAATCACTATAACTTTTATGTTATATTGTTTTTTTGTGTATTGTACATTCTAATTATGATCTGTGACCGTTAAACTACAACATACTCGAACAGTTATCCCATAGCCTGATACACCCTGTATAAGAGACGAACTGGATGTTCAAAACAAAAAAGAAGTACTGCAGGAATGAAATCCTAGCGACGCCTTAGACGAAATTAGTATACGAATAAAAACAAAATAAACACCGTTTTAAAGTAACTAAGAAAACTAATAAGTTAGAACAATTGGCTATCTTACACAATATCTTTTCAAATTACCTAAACTAACTTAAGCCTAGTTTTAGAACCAAATAAAAGTCAGTCAAGTATAAAATCCATCGGAGTGTTTTTGACGTACACTTTTATCTCATAGAGAAAATAGAAACTAGTTAATAAATTATTAGTTTAATCAAGAATAATAAAGTAGATGTGACCTAATTGACGGCAATTAAATTTGCTATTAATATATTCGTTGTTAATATTAAAATTGAGTACTGCTACCAGCAGCTACTAATACTGCGAACCCTTAAATGGCTCGTAAATGTTGTTGCTGGTCAACAAATACATTCTCAAGGAGAATTGACGTCAGGCAGGCGATTTATTATAAAACTATTGTCAAATTTACAATATTTGCTATGAAGGAAGTATGCATATCAAGTTGAGCTTAAGTAATTAAGATGAGAGCAGGTTAATGATGATAAATTATCCGTGTGGTGACGGAGTAAGAATACAAATCACCACTCCCTATCTTGCCCGTGGATGTTGTGGGAGACGACTAAGATATATGATACGCATACAAAATCTCATCATAAAGCTGAAGAGTTTGCTTGTTTGAACGCGCTTATCTCAGGAATTACTAGTCCGATTTGAAAAATTCTTTCTGTATTAGATAGCCCCTTTATCAAGTTAGGCTACAAGCTATATATCATCACGATAAGACCAACAGTAACGAAACACCAATGAATAATGTTTCAAAATCTGGTTTTTTCTCCTTTTGAGAGCTTCCACTACATAAACGGCAAATTTTCGTAAAAATCGTGTATTACAGGATGGTATTATTAAAAAACATTTTTACTCTATACGTAAACAACGTCTTAGGTTAAAGTTAGCGTTAGCCCAAAGTATCTATACGCGATAAAATCCATAAAATCCGTTTTATTTCATAAAAACACGGTTTTGCTATTTTTTGTAAATTTAGATTGTTAATGTTGAGATATTTATTTCAGATCCTCCAGTAACTCAGATATCTCTGGTGGAGCCGAAAGAACCTCGTCTTCTACGAGAAGATGAGAATGCTGAGCTTCTTTGCTCCGCTGATGCATCACCGCCGGCTGTCAATTTTACATTTTATAAGGGAACTGAAGTAAGTAATTAAGTTTTAGTGATTTTCTTTGCCTATATTTAACACTAGCAACCCGCCCTCGCTTCGCTTCGGTTTGAGTCGTCTTTCCTGCGTAGTGCCCCTTCCCGTGGGAATACCGGGATAAAATATAGCCTAGTTTATGCCCTGATATTATAACTTTCCATTGGTCAAAGAATTTTTGAAATCGGTCCAGCCGTTTTGAAGATTACCTGGAACAAACAGACAGACAGACATACAAACAAAAATTTTTTAATCTGTATTTTAGGCATAGGTGTCGTGCAAATAACCCTGTTAGCATGAAAAAAGCCTATTATTTTGACATTACAAACAGACACTCCAATTTAATTTATTGGTATAATATTAGGGCGTAAACTAGGCTATATTTTATCCTGGTATTCCCACGGGAACGGGAACTACGCGGGTAAAACGACTATAACCTATAACCGAAGCGAAGCGAGGACGGGTTGCTAGTGGTTTCATCCATTAGTCCGTAGGCGTCCACCGTTGGACATAAGTCTCCCCACAAAAATGCCACTTGGAACGGTCCTGTGCAGCTTGCATCTGACGATTCCCTACAACTATCAAGGTGTCGTCAGACTACCTAGTAGAGTGTTCTCCTACGCTGCAACGTCCAAAATCAATACTGAGATATAACTGCTATTCTATATCGAATGAAGTATTCAGTATTTCTTGTAAACGAATATATACTTATTACAAGTTTTAATTGTATAAATTTGTTGTTCACCTAACAGCCTATGACTTATTGGAAAACGTATTTACGTAAACTTTGTCCTTGGCAAGTTTGAAGCAGATCTGATAATGGAGTTCACGTGACTTTTGCCTTGTGAGTTCACAAGAGGTAATACGTATTTACTAGACGGATAAGACGTTATAAATTAATATATTTTGTATATGATTATATTTTAATTATTCATCTCAACTCATATACCGCCCATTGTTGGGCTTGAGCCTCTTCCATAAACGAAATTAACTTACTTTATCACACTGGTCAAATAGGTTAGTATAGGGTTTTATTTCGAGTTTTCGAGCTGGATCGGGGAGTTTAATGGAGAACAGTGTTCTTCTAAAAAAATAAATATAATAATTACATTAACTTTACGGTATTATTTTCCACTAAAGTGAACTTCTATGGGCTAACGGATACAAAGTAAGAATACAGAAAGTAACTTCTCTGCCTTTCAAACGAGTATTGAATAAAACAAGGAGTGGATATAAATATTCTAAAACATACTTTATATCAATCCTTTTGTAATGTAGGCCAATGATGAAGGCTCGCACTCTACATTTGTGAAGGCTACTAGGTAGAAGCTATATAATAGCTTTTCACATAAGAAGATACCTTTTGAAGAAATAAAATATAGCACATAAAAGAGGCAATTTATTAAAAAAATCATGAACAAATTTGTGCAAAAAAACAATATTTCAATTTTAAATAAAACTACGGATTTCATCGCGTTTGTATTTGATTTTTGATTACCCGACGTTTCGAAGACTTTGCAGCGTTCATGGTCACGGTCACGGTTCATGGTCATTTTTTTTTTAATTATAATTACTATTAATTTTTAATGTTAAATAATTAATAACCATAAACAATATAATTTTTTTCATATATAATCATTTTCTTCTTACACTGGCAATAAATTTGTATCAAAATGTAGGTCAATATTTAATAACTAATTTCTGTATCGCGTAGATAATTACAAATTTTCTGCAGTAACGATGAGTTATTGGACATGAGACATCTTAGTCCGCCCGTGACTATGAACGCTGCAAAGTGTTCGAAACGTCGGGTAATCAAAAATCAAATACAAACGCGATAAAATCCGTAAAGTAGTTTTCTTTAAAATGTGTAATACTCGGCAATCAATATTTCAATTGGTATTTCAAAGCCATACATATTCATACTTCATTCATATTTCATACTTAATGCAAACAATTCAAAATTAATACTGGATTTTTAAAGAAAATCAATACTGCGCTGTATTTTTATGACATAACGTAGCAGACGTATGTAGCGGTAGGACCTCACTGTTGACAGTTGTGTGTCTACAGTTGCGGGCCAGTTCGTCCGGGCAAGTACCACACTCTCGCAGAAAATTGATGTCTGAGTAGCAGCAATTTGTTACTGCGTTTCGTTCGGTGAGCGAGAGAGCCGGAATCCCAACTTTCTAAGGGCGTTTGTGTGGGTTATGGTGATTCCTTTAATTTCACCGAACCTCATTGCACGCATTCACACTCCCTTCACTTTATTCACGGGATGCAGCGGCCTAGCAAAGGTCCATAAGCGGCAGCAACATTTACCATCAATAGTGTACTGTTTGCTCATATGCCATCGTTTGAAATAAAAAAAGACGAATAAACAGCCCAGATGATGCTAAATGTTCATGATCATTTACAATACCAAGACCATAGCGCAGTGACTTACATTACTCTTAAGGTATTACAAACTGATATTATTCAGACATCGAATTCTGCAAGAGTATGACCTGTGTGCCTACTCTTGAATTTCAATTTCAATTCTAAATCCAATCGCAGCCCGATTTTAAGCAAATTTGGTACTCTTGAAAGCGACACTAGCGCATGATTGGAATCAAATTCGGTGGAATATTTTTAAACTAAATGAATTCGACTCTCGTCGACTAAGTCAGATATTTGCTACTCCCAACGTGATTTTGACTTAGTTTAAAATTGTTAATGTTGCACAATTTCAAGAAAGCGTCTTTGTGGTGATCGAGTTACATAAAGTTATTAATTTAAAGTATGAAAATACGGCACATTTGATGAAAATAACAACGGCAAACGCGAAGAATTCATTCTCCATTTTGTTCAAGAGTACCAAATGTAAGTTTGGTGAGATTGGAATTCAATCGGATTCGAAATTAAAATTGATTTCAAGAGTAGGCCAGGCCCACTGATGTAGATGCGACTTTAAGTAGAAACGTATCAGCAACACGACCGACACTAGAAAAACATTTTTAATTAGCTTGCGTAAAGTGGCATTATTCGATAATGACTATTTAATTACTGTTATACGAACTGAAATTTGTTGCTACAATCTAATAATTCAGTAATAGCGCTCAGTGATGTCTTAATTAATTTCTGTTAAGGCTATTAGGCTAGACGGTAAATGGCCTACAAGTTTTGGAAACTTCATAATTACGGTAATAAGTGCTTATCATGATTTTAGGACTATGTGATTGACGGAGTACTAAGGACAATCATAATGCTATGTTTAAAGAAATTTGCATAGTGCAAGCCGCTGTTCATAATAACTACATTTGGGTAGTGGTTTAGCAATTGGAGTTGATGTTATGTTTTCCAGCAAAGTGATGCCGCCTTAGAGCCCTCGAGATTTTTTTTGATGTGAAACATCTATAGTCGAGGGTGAACCCGATCGTTGGCGTGGCGTTTTTTGTTTTTTTTTTGTGTGACGTAGTTGTTAGCCTCAGATGGCTGTGACAACTTTACCCGGACTGGTGGGTGAGCGCTGAGGGCTCTCAACCCGTGTTGGCGTGGCGTTAAAGCCATGCTTTAATATGTACATTTGTGTAAAGAAACCATAGCCTGTTTTAAAATTTTGTACAACGCCATCTAGTGAGCTCAAAATAAATTATTACCCTAAACACATACCTATAGTGTATACTAATGAAAATAGATGTTTATTGAAAAGAAATCATCATTTTCTGGAAAAAAAATCGTAATATTTTATTAATACTTTATGCCATATTATTTCCTGTCGTAATCTGTTCTTTTAAGCATACGTGTAAAAAGTCGATGTATCATATCTGCCAGGCGTCCTGAGCGACGGCTGCTTTTTTTTTTAATAATCACACGGAGAAATTATTGTTGCTTATTATCGGTCATTTCACAGAAAAAAAATATTATATTTTAATTATTAATCATATTCGGCTTTCAGTGACGAGCGTTATAGGTTCGATTAACATGCAGAATAGGCCTTTGTACAATTCACATATATTATGCCGTATTTGAGCTGAGTCTTAGTGTAATTTGTTTGTTAATTACAGGTTTGTAATTTCTTTATCACATACAGATAATCTTCAAAAATAAGGCTGGTTAGCAATTACATTCCCAACAAGGGTTGACGTCAGGTGGCCGCTTACCGAACTATTGTCAACATTTTTACAATATGTACGATAATAAGGGCACATATCGCGCAAACCCCCAAGTAATTGGAATAAGGGCAAGATGATAATATTGAGGATTTATTGTTCTTTTTAAATCGATATCATGAAGTCTTCTGGACTGTTATATCTTTTATGAAAACAATATTACGAGTATGTGTATTAATTAATTCATAATTATAGCTATTATATCCCCATACTATTTGGTCCAGGTCCATTTAATCAGAGATGATCCCATCGGAGGTGTTTCCGTGGATGGTAACAGATTGACTATTAGAGGCTTACGGCGACATCATTCTACAGTATACCGATGCAGGGCTAGAAATACAGAAGGCAGTGCATTGAGCGATCCTCTTACTTTAAACGTATTATGTAAGTATTTGTTATATTATTAATTAGCTAACCCAGCACACGTACTGTACAAATATAAAAATATAAAATTAGAATTTTTTGAAATCGATCACAGCACTACAAACCGGATGCAATTGTTACTTAAATACACACAATTCATCAAAATCGATTCAGCTGTTTCGTTGTTCAGTTACATACACACACACGTCCATTAATTTAGGCATATAAACGTAACAAACAAAGAGATTTGCATGTATATATTAGTTAAGATATAGTACTTACATTAGCTGGCATTCGAGCAAACAGCACACCTCGTGGTAAGTTATACTGCCGCTTTTCGGTCCAACTTTGCTAGGTTGCTGTCTATCGTGAAGAAAGTGAAGCGAGTATGAATGCGTGCAATGAGATTCGGTGATATTAAAGGCATCATCAAAACGAAGAACAATGACATTCGGTGATTGCCGAAATGAAGAACAAATTGCTACTACTCATAGGTCAATTTTCTGGGAGAGTGTAGTACTATGCCGGACGAAACGGCCGCAGTAGACAGAATACTGTCGACAGTTTGGTCCTACTACATAAAAAAATGTTATGATATCCATTTCATTATAATTCTTTTATAATCTCTTTCCTCTCTAGCTCGACCAGAATGCGCAGCTGGCAACGTCATCCAGCAACTGGCAGGGGCACCAGGAGGAGAAGTTAGAGCACGATGTTCTCTCTCTGCACCTATGAGTCGGGATGCTGGACCTCTAAGATTTTATTGGACATACAATGGAACAAAAGATGTTTTGCCTGTAAGTAAAATTCATTATACTTATTACCCAGCAAAACCAAAGAGAAGGTTATGTGTTTGAACTTATGTATATCAGAGCTTATTTTACAAATACTGTATCGTTATCCGTGCGGTGAAGGAGTAAGAATACACTCCCTTTCTTAACCGGGTGTCGTAAAAGACTACCAACTGATACGATATGCATATAACAGCTATGTAATAGAAGGAAATCTTGAAACAAAACCCTATACTAACACAACTGACCAGCGTGGTATAGTTGGTCAATTTCTCTCATTTTCCCTCCTAATATGGAAGAGGCTCAAGTCCAACAATGGAACGTAAGTACGAACGACGTAACGACGAAGTAACGAAAGTATTATAAAAGCTTTGTAATCGTCTTACGTATATTGAATTCAACACAGCGTTCTCCAATATATACTCTTTATTTAAAACAAAAACCTAAGCATCTTATTCGGTATAGAATTTATAGTAGTTAGTTATAGAATAATTACTAGGTATAATAGCAGCTGCGCTCGCATTATAGATGATTTTGTCGAGAATTTTTTTGTCCTTGGAAACAGTACTATGGGTTTAACACGAATATTTATGGAAATTATTCGTAGCGTTCATCATCTCAGCTTATATACGTCCTACGAATATAATACGAATAAGGTCTCACAGCTGGGCCAGCTGTGAGACCTTATTCCGACACCATATGGACACTTATCAAACATTTTTGTCATTATTGAGACCTATTTGTATGAGATTTGGATCAAACTTTCATCGCACGATATAGGCGCTGTGTATTTCCATATAATGACGAAATAAAAATATAATTTACCACCATCTTGCCCGTGGGTACCGTAAAAGATGGCTAAGGGTTTAAATATGCATATAACATCTGTTTAAGATAAGGAAAATGTTAAAAATCAAACCTTATACCAACACGTCTTACAATCGTGGTATAATAGGTCAATTTCCCTCCTATTGAGGAGGAGGCTCGAGCCCAATAGAGGACGTATAGGAGTTGAAATGATGAAGGCGTCGCGAATATTTTGACGGCAATATTCGTTCTAAGCCCACTGTTTTCGGGATCAATGGTGTCCTATAACCTTTTTATTTCCCTGACAACATGTATGCAATATTTTAATACGATCGAAATCAATAATTCAGTGGAAGCATAGGAAATAATCAAACATATTTTCATTTATAATATAAGTTAAGAGAGCAAAAGCCTTAATTAACCGTGGGCTTTTGCTACCCGCGTAGTTCTTGTTCCCGTGGGAATACCGCGGTGAAATATAGCTTAAGTTATTTCTTATATAGACAGATATAAGAGACCAGGTAGTAAAATGTCATTAATATCAGTCCAGCCGTTGTACAGATTACCCGGAACAATCAGACAGACAAAAAATTTAACTAGTTTTTAGAATTCCGTACACAAAGGATATAAACGGGACCCTATAACTGAGACTTCATTGTCCGTCCGTCCGTCTATCACCAGGCTGTATCTCAAGAACGGTGATAGCTAGACAGTTGAAATTTTCACAGATGATGTATTTATATTGCCGCTATAACAACAAATACTAAAAATAAAATAAAATAAATATTTAAGGGGTGCTCCCATACAACAAACTTGATTTTTTTGCTCAATATCGATAATGGCAATAGGGAAGCACTTGTTTACCTAGTCAATGGTACGGAACCCTTCGGGCGCTAGTCCGACTCGCACTTGGCCGATTTTTTTTTAAGAGTAGGTATCGTGTATATAAACGTGTCAGTATGGAAATAACCCACTATTATGACATTACAAACAGCCACTTTAATTTTATTAGTTAGTATAGATTAACAAAAGAGCATTTTTTTGTCTGGTTGAAAAAATAATTGTTAATTATAATTACATAGTAAAATTTCAAATTTTGTGACTTTTTTCCATAGATTCCTGCTTCCAATGTAACGGTTATGGGTTCTACAAGCACTGTAATACATGGCCTTCCAACTGAAGCTGACGAGGATTTGGGCTGGCTAGCATGCTGGGCAAGCAACGATATTGGCAACCAACGCGAGCCTTGCCTATTCAGGATTATGCCAGCCGGTATTTTTATTTGCGTTACATTTCATCCCAAGCATTGTGTTATTGCTTTATCTGTGTAGTTACAATTGAAAAATACAATTGCCCACTCCATATCTTGCCCATGGATGTCATAAAATACGTTTGAGGATTATAATAATAACATCTATATAAGAGGAAGGAAAACTCGAAATAGAACCCTATACCAACCCGTCTGACCAGGGTGTCAATCTTCCTCTGAAATGATCAGAAATTGACGTTCACCATACTAAGAGCTTTTTATGAAATAATATTGTAACTAAAACTATTTTACGGATTTTATCGCTTTAGTATTTGATGTTAATGCATATTATCCTAGCGCCCCATTTAAGGTGCAGTAACATTTTAACGTCAAACATGTAATATTTGAATATATATGAATAAGTTTGAAATAAATTTGTTATCTAGGTGTATTTGTCTATAATATAGGTGTATTTTGTCTAGATATAATATTCGTAGGTATTTCAAACGCGCGCCAGTTTTTGCAGAATAATTGGTGAAAATTAGTGAAATTCGGTCAACGCTAGTTTCAAAAAAAGGTAAGTTTTTATATAAATGTATGTTTTTTTTTTTCAGAATTATGGCAATACTGTTATTTTTACTGTTGTAGGTACTTCAAAATTTTATTCATTTTAGTGATAATAACGATATTTTATTTTTTATATATATATTTTGCAAGTTTTATATGATGCCACATTTGAGGTGCGCTGGGAACACCAGGCACCGTGAACATTTCCTTTCAGTGTTTAGATGATAATATATACTATTTTATGTTTTAATCGCTTTTGTTTTCTTTTCAGGTTGAATGTTAACGAGATTATATCAATTCTAGAGGAAGATAGTCCTGTCCTTTCAGCGGATTCAGGGGATATTGGTAATCTCACTGGTCGACAATTAGTGGCGGAAGCTGAGGAGTGGTGTCAGGTTTCATCAGTACAGGGGTCACTGGAAGCCGTCGAAGGAATTCCTAAAAAAATATATGATAACAATATTGTGACGATAGCCTCAACGGAAAGTGGTATTCAGCCAATTGGCAAGGTGAAACGTTGGTGCAGCAATAAACGAGTAGACGTCGATCGACCCCATTACTACAAACTATATAATAAGTTCATGGAGGGCGTCGACCACCTAAATCAAAATACTAGCAAGTATAGAATTAGGATAAGGTTGAAGAGATGGTACTGGCAAATGATGATGTTTCCTATAAATTGGTGCATTAACAACACATTTCAACTCTATCGATTTTCACCAGCTGCAGGAGAAACTAAAGATGCTCATAAACTTTTATATTTTAGAAGATACATAGTTCAAACGTATCTTTTTCTTGGTAAAGCATCATCTTAGCTTTCAAAACGAATCGAGTTTAAGTTACCAATGACTCTCAAGAAGAAACTATTGGATTCGATCAGACTAAATGAAAAAGGACATTAAATCGTCAAAAATGAAACGCAAATTCGATATCGTCAATGTCATAAAAATACTAAGTTTAGACGCAGTAAATGTGGAGGTGGTTTACATCTACATTGTTCCCAAACTTTTCATACCACTAAATAACTTTTTTTATATTTTCTCCTTCAGCCATTTATTTTGTATTAATATTTAATTATATTAATTATATTATTTTAGTCCATTTTGTGATTTTTCAAAGTTAATTTATTAATAAAATAGTTTATCACTAAAAACTTTGTTATTTCTTCACACAAATCCCGTTGTCATATTATCCCAACGCGGTGCGGTTAAGGTGCGGTCCTGAAATTCATTATAAATAATACATAAAAAAAATATTGTTGTCAGTTTTTTTTAATATATTTTTTTTTTGTGTTTTCAAGACCTTGGGATAATCTGGGTTAAATATATATATAACTTGGATCAATAAATTATATTGTTGTGTTAATAAAGTTTCTTTATTTTTTGTAATTAAATGTGTTAAGTTTCTTTATTTTTTGTAATCAAATGTAATACTGTACTTTTTTTTTTTTTTTTAATTTAATTTGAAGTCCATTCGCGTATATTAAACTAACCCTAGTTAATCAGGGAAACCTATTATTAGCCATAGAATACTGTAGAACACAAATTATGTAATTTATTATATGTATCGCTGTTGGTTTTCTAAAAAAATTAAAAACAAAAAGATAAAATCAGATGCCATGGTCATCTTGTACGACACCCACGGGCAAAATAGAGGGTAATGAATTGTATTCTTACTTCGTCACAGGTTACATTTGAACATCAGCGCCAGGGCTTTTTATTTGGCAAATGCTGAAATGGAATCCTGGTTGATACATTTCAAATACACGTTGCATGTTCTTTTAGTATTTTTTACATAATTATGTACACTGTTAATGTAAAGTTTTATTTTTAATTTTTTAATTCAATAAATTTTAAGTGTTTTTTTTTTGTTTTTTAAACTATAATTTATTTTTTACTTTTTAGTTTGGTTAATTAAATTTTGAGAACGCAGCTACTTTGAAAAAGTCTCTGGCTCTGTTGTGCCGAGTCGAGTGCCACACCAACGCTACATCCCGCAATTTTTAAATCTGTAATATCTTCAGAAATATTCATTTAAATCATATGCTGTAAAAGGCCATGTAGATCTATATTAAATCTACAATGTAAAAAAAAAATGTATTAATTAACTATTATTTCTTTCCTTCTTTATCCGTACGAAGATGAAGAACTATAGACTGTTCTATTATTAAATTCAATTAGCAGTTACTTGTTTTAAAAAAGCAGATGGCTTGTTATATGTAATATGTACCAATGTTTATGTGTCCAGCTCTTCCTGAACCTCCAAAAGACTGCGAGATAGAAAACGAGCTTCTTCATTGCGAGCCAGGACACGATGGTGGTCTACCACAACGATTTCTCCTTGAAGTATTGGAGGTACGACACCGAAATGAACCCAGCGAACACAATGAAATCTCTACTATGAACGACCAGGTGAGCGTGGCTGATTGCCGTGCTGTTAATTGCATCTATTGGCATGCTCCTGTAAATAACTTCTATTTTATTTCGTGTTAGCAATCCACCCTCGTTTCGATTCGGTGTCAGTCGCCTTGGCCCCGCATTTGAAATCTTCAATATTTTATGATTTCTGATGTTTATGTGAGTGTTCTACATTGTAAATAAAATTACTTTGCAGATTTTATCGCTTTTGTATTTGATTTTTGTCTGCCCGACGTCCGCCTGTCACCATGAACGTTGCAAATGAATTCAAAATGTCATTCAAAAATCAAATATAAACGCGATAAAATTTTTAGTTTACAATCTCCAACATCTTCTAAAATATTAAGTTACGTGGCTGCAGCGCATGAGAGGCCTCAATAGACCGAGTAAAATTATATAGAAGGTTCTTGAGAGGAAAAATAGCCTAAATTACTCCCTATATAGACAGGTACTTGGGAGTCAAATATTATTTAAATCCCTCCAGCCGTTTGGAAGATTACCCGAAACAAATAGACAGACGAATTTTTATAAAGCGTTTCAGACATAGGTATTATGTAAATAATCGCGTGAGCATGAAAAAAGCTTATTATTTTGACATTACAAACAGAAAATTCAATTTTATTTATTTTTATAGATTACTAGCAACCCGCCCTCGCTTTGCTTCGGTTTCACTCGCCTTACGCGCGTAGTTCCCGTTCCCATGAGAATATCGAGATAAAATATAGCCTATGTTACTCCCTGATGTTATAGCTTTCCATTAGTGCAAGAATTTTTGAAATCCGTTCGGTGGTTTAAGCGTGAAAGCGTAGCAAACAAACAAACTTACTTTCGCTTTTATTATAATAATATTAAGTAAGGATCCTCAGTATTATTGAAGCTTTTTCATTATAATTTGTGCTGTTATTTATGTCATGTATGTATTTGCTCTACTTTTGTTGATTTTTATTGTAAATAACCTAATAAATTTGTGTTTTAATTAATGTATGTCTTAATTGTAAATGACTTTTTCGTTTACATTTAAAACATTTTCAACATCACGTTCTCTTTTATATTTCGAAAGTCTTTTAAGTGTTATTTATTTAAAATGTACTAGTTTTTCGATTTTCAATTTATTTTCCTAAACTCCAAATGGTAGGCGAAGGTTTAGGTGCAGTCTTAGAATAATAACGTATAGAACGACAATGTCGGTACTTAAGCGATCAAAAACGTGAAGCCAAAAATACTACATGCGTGCAAATGATTACACGCATACACACGCACACCCCTATACAATAGGGTGCCCTTGTACACTACAGAACGGCTCGGCGTAGGTAGACATATGTCTCCAATTTATATGCTTCATGTTTTGCGCGTGGAATTACATTCTATGAGTTATTATTCTAAGAGTGCAAGTATACTTATGTGGTCATTACAGCTCACATATAGTCCACTCCGGGGCTTGAGCCTCCTCCACAAAAGGAGAGAAATTGACCCACTCTTTTTTTTTGTTTGGGGTGAGTCGCGGTCGGCACACTCCTCGCACCATTCTGTCCGGGGCGACAGAGAGGCGTAAGCACGCACACCCGCAACCCACCCGAACACCACGTCGCCTTCTTCATTGGACCGACCACCGGAGCAGGGTTACTTGTCGTCAGTGGTCGGCCCGACGCCATACCCCCTAGTGGGGTACCCTCCCATCGACCGACGTCCCCCCCTCGGGGAGGATGTTGGTCTTTCCTCACACGGTCGGCCTCTCGGCGAGTGACAGATTAATTCCCCGGTCACGTGACCCGCGGCCTCGGCTAGGGCGACATAAGGTGCAGGTAGTCGCGCGCGCCTACGTGGCCCCAGTCACCGGCGGCGGGCCGCTTCGTTGAGGCTGCGTTCCTCGCGGGCGCGACCCGCCGAAGTTGACCTAATCTAGCACGTATATAGTTTCACAATCGGGTCAGATGGGTTGTTATAGAGTTTTATTTCGCATATGCCTTCTCTTATGTGATTTATCCGTAGTAGTTTGTGTGGTAATGGAGCAAGAATACAATTTACCATCTCCTATCCTGCCCGTGAGTGTCATAAAAGACGACTAATAGATATAATATGAAGATAATACCAATATAAGAGAAGGAAAACTTGAAATAAAAGGCTATGTCAACACGTCTGCACTAGCGTGGTATAGTAGGTTAAATTCCTTCTTATAAAAAAGTAGTTCCGAACCCAACAGTGGGACGTATGCGGAAAGAATTTATGATAAATAACGATGCTTATGTGTGACTTTTTATTTCTCGTAGAATAGAATTCTCACCAGGAATGGTATCTTTAGCTTTTAACCATTCACCCAGTTAGTTCTATTAGTTCTGTATCATACTGTTATCTTAATACATATAAAAATATAATTATCCACCTACTTTCTTTATCGTGACGAAGCGATGAAAGCAGGTAACATCACTGCAATAGAAGGAAACCTCGAAATAACTAGTGGTAGGACTGACGAAATAACGAACTAGTGGTAGGACCACACTGTCAACAGTTATCTGTCTACAGCCGCGGGTCGGTCCGTCCGGGGTAGTACCACGCTCTCGCAGAAAATCGACGTCTGAGTAGTAGCATTTTATTACTGCGCTTCGTTCGGCGAGCGAGAGAGCCGGAAGCCCAACTTTCTGAGGGTGTTCGCGTGTGGAGGGTTGTGGTGGTGCCTTTGGTATCACCGAGCCTCAATGCATGCATTCACACTCCCTTCACTTTCTTCGCGGTAGGCAGCGGCCTTGTCAAGGTCCATGAGCAGCAGCATCACTTACCATCAGCTGTACTGTTAGCTCGTTTGCCACTGCTTGCAATAAAAAAAAAATAAAACCCTCTACCAAACTAATGATCAGACATCATCATCGCAGTCCACATAACATCCTTCTGTTGGGCTCGAGCCTCCTCCACAATGGGAATGAATTAAACTTTCTATACCATGTTGGGCAGACTAGTTGGTATAGGGTTTTATTTCGAGTTTTTCTTCTCTTGCACAGATGTTATGTGCATTTTATATCCCATAGTCGTCTTTTACGACATCCACGGGCAAGACAGGGAGTGGTGATTTTTATTCTTACTCCGTTACCACACGAATCATTACAAAGAAGGCCCGAGCGCAGCAGAGGATGTTATACGAGTCGAGATGGTTATGAGTAAATTTATATCCTCCCAGGGCATCAACGCTTTCGGTCTGACGGAAGCTGTCTACCGAGTGAGAAATGATAAACCGCAGTTCGCATTAGACGCTTTATCACCTGGACGTTATACGATGCTGGTCTACGCTGAAACACCTCGAGGGAGATCTCCAAGACCTGCGGCATTGCACAGCGTTTCAATCAGAACTGCCGATGATTTAGACGTACCTGGTAGCTATTGATTTATATTTTTTTCTTTATGTGTGCTTTGCTCGTGACTTCATCCGCTTTGAATCGATAGTGTACATGAAGTATGAGAAAGGTATTAGTGATAGATTTAGCTGTATAATTTAGCCAGTTAAGCTGGATAAAAAGTTAGCTAAGCTAATTAATTAGCTTACAAAACGCTTAGTTAATGTAACCAGTGTATTGAATTAGCGCAGCTAATTAGCTTGGCTTAACCTGTTAACTTAGCTTAGCTCGGCTAATTAGCTAATGGCTAACCAGCTAAACACTGTTTTTTTTTGTTGTACAAATAAATTTCTTTGAAAACAATCAAATTTATTAGTATGAAAAAACCAGTTAGCCAGTTACAATTATCTTTTTTTTAAATTAAAAGCAATCACGTATAAATAAAAGGCAATTTCTTTTTTGAATTAAATTCAATTTAGTCATACACCGACTGCATCTAACCAACTGAAGCTTGTTATCGAAAGTTAGTATCGAAAAAGCATTTGTTTTTAATTTAATTACAGATATATTATAATATATATCACACATATTCTTTTGTTTTATCATGAAAAAAAAAATATCTTTTATTTTTGTAAATTAGTAAAATAATAAAAAATGTAAATGCTTCCGTGAGCGTAAGAATACAATGGTCGCTACCCCGAAGATATGAGTAGATCATTACAAGAGATAGAAAACTCAAAAAAAAAATCTTTTACCAATCTGTGGGACGAGCGTGGTATGAAATTTCAAAATCAGTCTCCACTGCGGAAGGGACCAGCTTTGATCGGACGAACGTGAATTAAAATGTTGTTAATGACTATTATTATCGCAGCCCACATACGTCCCACTATTAGGTTCGGGCCTTCTCCACAATGGTAGGGAATTAGACCTGCTATACCATGCTGGTCAGACATATTGGTATAGAGTTACATTTCGAGATTTCCTTCTTTTACACAGATGTTATGTCCATATTATATGCTTTAGCCGCGTTTTACGACATCCACGGGCAAGATAGGGAGTGGTGAATTGTATTCTTACTCCGTCTTCACTCGGGAATCACTAAATACTATGATAATGATAAATTCTTAGTAATATTTACTTGATTCATTATAACAGGTCCTCTTCAAACTATGACTCCATCGCCCCCGCAAGCTCCACCTGTTACGGACAACAGCGTAGCATTACTAGTGGGAGCTGCACTATCATTGATCTTGCTTACAATCTTAACAACATTATGCGTAACTATGATAGTTATGTGCAAGAAGAAAAGCAGACCTAGGGATCCGGAGCAGAAGTAAGATTTTTCATTTCCTTTTTTCCTTTGTTGCCCAAGGATATAAAAAACTATTTAATAGAAATTATTATTTTACCCAAAATTATATACATCTATTAAGGGAAATTACTTGGTATGGACATATGATAAGGAGAAATGAAAGATATGTGACAAGGAGGGTTGTCAAAATGTTTGTGGATGGACGGAAGAATCGTCGGAGACCTAAAAGAGATGAATGAATTGTGTGAATGAGAATATGCGTTTAAAATCAGTGAGTGCAGTTATGACAGCTGACCATAGAATGTAAGAACGAATTGTGTGACCCCACTTAACATGAGATATGAGCAGGCAATTGCTTAAGGTCAATTGCTGTAAAAGAAGAACAAGTCCAAATAAAGTCCGTAAAGCAATCGCGTGCCTAGTATAGAAGGTTCATCATCGTCATCATCATCATCACAGCCCACATACGTCCCACTGTTGGGCTCAGGCCTCCTCCACAATGGGAGGGAATTTGACCTACTATACCATACTGGTCAGACATGTTGGAATAGGGTGTTATTTCGAGTTTTCCTTCTCTTGCAAAGATATTATGTGCATATTATATCCCTCGGTCGTCTTTTACGACATTCACGGGCAAGATAGAGAGTGCTGAATTGTATTCTTACTCCGTCACCACACGAATATATATATTTATAACTAGCAACCCGCTCTAGCTTCGCTTCGGTTTCAGTAGACTTACCCGCGGCGTAGTTCCCGTTCCCGTGGGAATACCGGGATAATATATAGCCTATGTTACTCCCTGATATTATACCTTTCCATTGGTGAAACAATTTTTGAAATTGGTTCGGTGGTTTAAGCGTGAAAGCGTAACAAACAAACAAACAAACATCCTTATTTTCGCATTTATAATATTAGTAAGGATAGAAGGTTCATTGACCTTAAAATAGAATACTTCATTTCCCTGCAATTTAAATTATGGAAGTATCGAACATACTATGAAATCAACCGTCTCGACATTTATTGCATTGAAGGCTTCTGTATATCATATTCCTTTGTTTTGAGACAGGCCATGCTTTGGACACGCTTTGATCCGTCGAGAGTGACGGAAGAGCGGTGAGAGACCACAGTTTCATTCTTGTCGTATCAACATTAAGCTTTTTCTTTTATTGCAATTGGTGGCAAAGGAGCAAACAGTACACCTGATGATAAGTGTTGCTGCCGCTCGTGGACCTTTGCAAGGCCGCTGCTTACCGCGAAGAAAGTGAAGGAGTGTGAATGCGTGCAATGAGGTTCGGTGATACTAAAGGCATCACCTAAACCCACCACACGCAAACACCCTCAGAAAGTTGGGCTGCCGGCTCTCTCGCTCACCGAACGAAGTGCTGTAATAAACTGTTACTACTTGGACGTCGATTTTCTGCGAGAGTGTGGCACTACCCCGGACGGACCGGCCCGCGGCTGTTGATAGACAACTGTCAACAGCGTGGTCCTACCACCACACCAGTACTGCTTCCTTGACTTTGGTGTTCCGTCTAGCGGCTTGGCCAGAACCGCAACGCCCTCGGGCAACCGGTCTCTCTGCGGGCGACGCACTAGTTCCTAAATCAATCACCCGATATCATATCCCTAGGTTACCCTTTTTTATACCCATGGGTACGGAAAGGGGATGGTGAATTGTTTCGTTAATTCTTTGATACACGAATAAAATGAAAATAACATGCATTTTAATTATTATCTAGTACAATACTGAGAAGAAATGTTGGTGTGTCGATGTATGGTGGTTCGTCTGTCTCGTCGAGTGTAGTGCCAACCGTTGTAGTAAGGGGACATAGAGGTTCCAGGGTACTGGCAGCGAGATGGTCTGGAGTATTGGATGACGCCCCACTGGCTGTATTAGCTTTGGATACTAGGCCCCATGGTAAGTTATTTTATTTATAATAAAGACTGATATTTGGTAATAGTCTAGCTGAGTTGAAAGACGTTGAATCGGATTCTAAAGCATTGATTTAGTAGTCTAAAACCATCTTCGTATTACCCTTACTATTGAATATTGAAACTGATTTGGTAAACATCAGTTACTATAGTAGTACTTACTTTGAAGATCAAAGAGTATTAAGCCTTAGAATATAATATTATTTTTCTATAAATATTATTTAAAAAATGGAAGTTAATAAGATAATTTCAATCCATTAAAAACCTTGGCAAGACCATTTATGTCCGTGTGGTGACGGAATTAGAATACAATTAACCACTCCTTATCTTGCCCGTAGATGTCGTAAAAGTCGACTAAAGAATATAACATGCATAAGAAAAAGTCGATACAAAACCCTTTACCAACGTATCTAATTAGCGTGATCAATTTCCCTCCTAGTGGAAGAGGCTCGAGCCCAGCGGTGGCACATAGGGCCGAGATGATGATTATAGTACCTAATATTTTTTATTTGTATTGCAGGTGATTCTGATTCCAGCAGAAGTGAAGATGAAATACAAGAATCAACATTAACAAGGCAAATGGATAGCATAGAAACACAGACTGATTCTTAATCGTTTTCATCTTAACTACTAAAAGCATTGAATTATCTTTTTATTACTGTTCCCATTAATTTCAGAATAGATACACTACTTACACTAGTGACCTGTAATGGTCAGTGTTAATAATCTATCAGAAATTACAAATCGATGGATATTTTGTATTTCATTATTATCCGTAACTTGTTTAAATGCATCGAATAAAGTAAAGGGTAAGGTACACATATTCTTTTAGAGTAACCTAAGCTAATATATTAATATGAATGGCATAAACTTAAAAAAAAAGATATTTTATAATTCTATGCCTTGGTGAAATAAAATTGCTGATGATAATAAGAAACTGTGTAATAATTTTGATAGGGTCACAGATTACTCGTACCTTTCGTCACAGAAAAGGTGCATTTTGTAATTTTAATGTATTTAGATTAAATTTGGAAATATAACCTTGAAATTTCTCTAATAATTCAAATCAAAATTTGTTTTGGCAAAATATTACTTTTAGCTAAAAAAATATGATGAAATGTAGCTTCAAATATTATACTTACAGCTTAAAAGCGTAAAACTAAAAAAAAATACTGTGTAATACAGTTATTGTGTACAGAACTGAAGTAGTATTTAAAAGCGATTTTACCGTTCATTTATTTCTCCGATGAAACCCTAAAAGATCTATTATTGTCGGTAACTGCACCGTGAACCACGTAAACGCTTACGCTAGCAATTATTTCGTTCTCTTTTTGTCGACAATTTTTGAAGCCTCGTTATTGAGTGAAACGAGAGCTGGAAAATTTTCCCGAAAAGAATTTTGTGGAGACATACATATATGCTCGGCTTGAAATTTTATTTATAAGGTCTGCTTTATATACATATCAATCAAAGGATGTCCATCAAAATCATGTATCACTATGCTTTTATGAAGTGTAGCTACAAAATGTTACGATATCAGACCAATTTTTATTATATCCACTTGTATTGGGGATTCCGTTCCCATCCAACTAAACTAGGATTTAAAATCATTCTGCTAAGACCGTCTGACTTATTCTTTGCAATTAAACCAAAAGTAAAATGATTGACGATATAAGTGTATAGAGGCATATAGATGTAGATGTTTAAACTAAAATAAAAACTGGAAAGATAGAAAAGCGAATTTATGAGTGGACCAAACATATCTTAAACAATGTAATAGTAAAAAAAAAAAATTTAACATTATTCATTTTCTAATGCAACCAGTTTAAGGCACATCAGTTGGAAAGTTTCAAAGTCTAAACACAAACATTTTACTTATGACAAACACTTCTATTGTAGCATATCGGCAGCTATTATTTGAAAATAATAATCGTTGTCATCATCATCTTGTTCAAATCCCAATTTTTTTTTTATTGCATACGGTGGCAAACGAGCAAACAGTACACCTGATGGTAAGTGTTGCTGCCGCTCATGGACCTCTGCAAGGCCGCTGCCTACCGCGAAGAAATTGAAGGGAGTGTGAATGCGTGCATTAAGGCTCGGTGATACCAAGGGCACCACCAAAACCCTCCACACGCAAACACCCTCAGAAAATTGGGCTTCCGGCTCTCTCGCTCACCGAACGAAGCGCAGTAACAAATCGCTAATACTCAGACGTCGATTTTCTGCGAGAGTGTGGTACTGCTCCGGACGGACCAGCCCGCGGCTGTAGACAGATGACTGTCGACAGTGTGGTCCTATTTTATTTTTTTTCCTATTTACTCTTCTTTTAAAATTATTTCTGTTTTTCGCGAGTATTACACATTGTAAATAAAACTATTTTACAAGTTTATTGGATCAATCGTCATAGAATTTTACGAGTCTCAATTGACTTCAAATACGAAGTTTAACAAATGACAAGTATAATTATTATATTAAATTTAAGTATGATATATATCAAGATCATTATTACATATTTCATTTGTAATAGTACCATTATGAAGTCACTATCTAAATCGCAATACGTGCTCTTATATACTATGTAATATATTATAAGATATATGACGTGTAATATATCGCTGGTATTTATCACGGTATGAAGAAAGCATTCGTAGAATATAATGGTTGCGTCTTATTGAATATCATAAAGAAATACTACGTTCTATTACGATTTTTATAAAAAACCGACTAAGTGCGAGTCGGAGTCGCACACGAAGGGTTCTGCACCATTATCTACAAAAAATAAAACAAGAAATAAACGTGTTTGTTGTATGGGAGCCCCCTTTAAATATCTACTTTATTTTGTTTTTAGTATTTGTTTTTATAGTGGCAACAGAAATACACAATTTGTAAAAAAGACAGACGGACGGACAGACAGCGAAGTCTTAGTAACAGGATTCCGTTTTTACCCTTTGGGTACGGAACCCTAAAAAGGTAGCCGTCGTTCATGACGCCTGGCAGATGTGAAACATCGAAATTATTGTTTACAAGTATATGCATAAAATAACAGATTATGATTGGAACTAATGTGGTATAAAGTATTTGTAAAATATTACGTTTTTTTTTTTCTAGAAAATGATGATTTTTAATTCAATAAACATTTATTTTCATTAGTATATACTATAGGTATGTGTTTAGGGGAGTGTACAACATTCGTTATAGTTTGCAGGTTAAGGTTATGGTTTCGTTACACAAATGTACATTTCCAAGCGTGGCGTTAATGCCACGGCAACGATCAGGTTCACCCTCGCCTATAGATATTTCACATCAAAAAATCTGAAAAAGATTTCATTTTCGCTTTTTAGTGTTATTCATTAGTTTTTCAGAACTACATGCTGTTATTGCCAGAGTTAATTTATGTCTCGAGTAGATTTTACGGTCACTAAAGTCATCGACAAGCTATAATGTTTATTAAAGTGATGGCACCTTATTGAAAATCAGAGTTAGGGACTTTTATTTAATTTAACCGCTTAAGCACTTTTTTAGCGTTAAATTTAATAAAATGACATCGATATTTTTAATATACATCCTCCATAATAAAAACATGTTGAACATAAAACCAGGCGTAAACAATGATTAACATCAAAACCAAATAAAAGTAAAAAGTATTAATTTACAAATTTTAATTTGATATGAAACAATTTGAAAATCTAAAAAGTAACAACTGTCTCTTCATAGTTTTAAGTTTTCACATCAGTCAGCAGTCATCATGACTGCTTTATATTTTTTTTTAATCGAGAAATTGAGATAAAAGGAGGATAATGATGATAGTAATTATAATAACTGTGTAAATAATTAAAATAATAAATTATAGAATAAAATGTGAAGATTACAAACGAAAGTTGTGGTGTATGCATGATTCAGTATTATTCTTAGTGATAAAATATATGATATAATTCTTATTTTATTATTATTTTGTATATAATAAGTTAAAAGATTTAAATAGTTATTTGGGCTATGTATACATATATTATATGAAAAATGCAGCTATTTAAAAAAATATAAATAAAGTCTATGGTAATTAATTTTGCTTGTAAAATTAAAAAGAGAATTTTTTTGGTTATTTTGGATTAAGGCAAAGAAAAAACAACGAATCAAAAATGTGTTTATGAAAATGTAATTGAAATTATGAAATAAAACGAATAAATTATCAGGCTTGTGTGTGCATAAATATGAAGATTTTTTATAGCTATAATAATAATATTTCCTATGAAAGATACCAAAAATATTGAAATGTAATAATCGTAGTTAACTATTTAGCTGCCATAAATATGGACATACGGGTATTTAGTTGTAGATTTTGTAATGTTCTTAGTAAATTTCCATGTAGTATGCTTTAGTTCAAATATAGTTCATAAATACAACTCACCGAATGTTTAGTTTATAATTATCACGTACAGTATAAGACAATGTGCCAATTAAATGAGGAATTAATAGTAACAACGATATGATATTTTAAATAGAACTATTTTTACGCATTTTTTTCGCATCTGTGTGTGTTTTTTTGATTGCCGACCTTTCGAATACTTTTTAGGGCTTATTATGGTCACGGGAAAAGCTCCGTTGAAAAGTGTTTGAGTTGTCGGGTAATCAAAAATCAATTATAAAGGCCATAATATCCGTAAAAATAGTTACATATAAAGTATGTAAACTCGCGTAAACAGCTGAATGTTTGTGTATATGGAATTTCAAAATAAATTTTGTACAGTAACTAAGTTGTGTTCTAGGTATGTGTTGACGGAGTAAAAATACAATACGATCCGTATAGAAGCCATTCGTTTTAACAAGAAAACTGAGAATATGATGAAAGCATCTTTTACTCAGATAGTCTTCAGATTTTAATTAGTGTACGGTATCTTATATAGAATTTCAATGCATAAGTCCCACTGTTTGGCACGGGATCCTTCCACAATGGGAGAGAAATTAATCTACTATAGCGCGCTGGTAAGACGTATCAGCATATTGAGTTTTCTTTCTCTTGCAAAGATTTTATCTGCGTATCATATCCCTTAGTCGTATTTTATGATACCCACAGGCAAGATAGGAAATGATGAATTGTATTTTTACTCCATCAATACACGAGAATAATAAACGTCATTAACCAGCCAGTATTTTGATAAATGGAACATTCATTAGACTTAAAAGCAAGTAGAATTGAATAAATTGTATGAATTGACCGCAAATTTTGATATACTGTACTACTTACCTATATAGTTTTAAGTGTACAAGTAACATTAAAAAAAACCAAAGAATGAAACAAAGAATTCATTCGTAACTGGAGTAGGACATGTTCATTTATTTCCTTTGTTCTGAAAAGATTGATGATGAAGCACGCCTTGAATTCATTCCGCTAACGTCTTTCTAAGTATATTATTCATCATTCTTGCATTTACAGCGCTGTTTTGGGTCCGCGCTTAGCGTCAATTTAACTAACAAATTTATATCTGCTTTTTTTGAAGCGAAACTTCTTTGCGCGCATGAGGGTTAAATTTTTATGGAGGAAACACAATTTAGTGACACGAAAATTTGGGACGTTTTTGATCAAGAAGAGGGAGAGAGCGATTGAGACCGATTGATAGAGAGTGAGAAAGGGCCAACATAGCACGAAGCACATAGCCATGGAGTGAGAGTAGGGAGCAGGCGAGTACGAAAGATCGAGAGAGGGAGAGTGAGAGCGTACTTTTTTTTAATATTGGCAAAAAACACTTGGTACCAAAGAAGTTTCACTTCTGACATGCGTTCTTTCTACGCACGCTCTTTTTGTTTTCAAATATAATTCATTACCTTCGAGCTTCATAAAGCTAATAAATCATTATGTACTATAGTACATAATGATTTTTTAAGTGATAATCGTTTCACTAATCGTTTAATTTAAGATCAAAGAAATAATTGGAATATCCAAAAATAACAACTGTCTATTCATAGTTTAAGTTTTCACTTCTGTCGGCAGCTTTTTTTATTTTTTGTGTTTTTTTTTTACATTACGTTTTTCGGTATTTTATTCTTAATACGACGAAATTTCGAATGACGCTGAGCGTCAATTTGACGGACAAAGTTATATCTGCACTTTTTTTTTCAAATTTAATCCCATGATTTTGATTTCGCTTCACATATATTTTTCTTTAACTTTTTTCAAATTGAAATATTTTTATCGCCATTTTACCGTCTCTATTCGGTTAAAATAAGTGAACCTAAAATATACCCCCATGAATTACTATATAATTATTTTAAGTAATTATTTGTCCATTTAAACATGGTGTGGCGTCTACATTCAATTTTTTCAAGGCATTAAACTTAATATTAGTTACTATTAGTATGTACCTTAGAATAATAACGTATAGAAGGTAATGCCGCGCACAAAAATGAAGCATTTTGATTGGAGCCTAATGGAGCTTACGCCGGAACCGTTCCGTAATATACAAGGTATTGCACGTACGTACACAACTCTTAAAAAATAAATAGGGTATTATGACGATTTGTGCATTCAAATGGTGCCACAACACGTTGAAAAACATAAAAAGCGTATTAACATTACTTTTAAAAGTATTTCGATGATTTATTTTAATAACAAAATTTTATTTCATAATTTGTATAATGGTGTGCGTGTGTACGTGTGTAATCGTTTGCATGTAGTATTTTTGTCTTCACGTTTTTGATCGCATAAGTACCGACACTATCCTTCTATACGTTATTATTCTAAGGTTAGTACAGTAAATTTTTACACAAATTTTCAACACAACGACAAATTCATTGAAATCTTATACCAAATGTAAATGCAAACCATTTCAGATGTATACGTTTTAGTAATACATTGTACGTATGAAGTAATAAAAAGAAATATAAACTTTATATTTTATTCGGATCTTTCATTTTGTTGTAACATTGTTGGTTATGGTTGTCTAATAAGATCGTAAGCTTTGTAATTTTGTTTTACAGACTATTGTTGAAGCGAAAATTCATTGTCAGCAGTGGCGGCTGGTGGGTTATCAAAGTGGTGGTGTACTTTACTTGCTTACTAAGTCCCGCCAATTTATATCAACTTTATTTTGAAAAGTTTTGTTATTGTCTTTAATATAGTCTATATTTATGCTCCTTTTCACTCACACCACACACTGTATACGCAGTATAAAATAGAACTGAGACGAAAATAAAAAAAAAACAAAAGTAAACAAACCATAATTATTACGTCATATAGGTATACATCGAAAACATACCTAATACTTACTGTACTTAACGAGACGTCATCGGCGAATTTTGTCGAAAGTCGAGTACTCTCGGCAATGTTCGGTTCGCTCGTACGGCGCACGGGATCAGGCTCATTTTTCAGTATATTTCTATAAACTATCTTCCGTCTCACGCACCAGGCGTTTTAACTCATAACTAATACAAGTTGCATGGACAGTCCCCGTGCGCTCGCCTAAACACACGAGATTTTTTTTACAGGGAAAATAAGTTTTAATAGTTTAGTAAAATGCGTAAATTGTTTCGTCATAATTTGAACTTTTATTTGTTATATATTTTTGTATGTTCAAAGAATAAATATTAATATGGTAATTTAAAAATAAAGATGAAGTGAAGCAACATTTTGTAATTTTCAAATCGTTTGATTTGGTGGTTCAGTGCACGAGCGCATTTAATGTAGAGCCGCCACTGATTGTCAGCAGAGGAAATACTCCTGTAGCGATGGGCGAAAATACTAATAGATGACCGTGGTAGTCGTAAGAGGCAGCAGCTATCTCCTGGGTAACTTGTAACACCTACTGATTGCAAATCAACCTGCAAAGCGTGGAGATTTATCATCATCATTTCAGCTCATATATGTCCCTATTGGGCTCGAGCCTTCTCCACAATAGGAGGGGTTGACCTTACTAGTTACTGTACCATGCTTGTCAGATAGTTTGTTATAAGGATTTATTTCGAGATTTCAGTTCTTTTGCTTTGATGTTATATGCGTATTATATCCCATAGTCGTCTTTTACGACATCCACAGGTAAGATAGGGAGTAGTGAATTGTATTCCTACTCCGTCATCACACGGCGATTATGGTACTATAATCCAAATTTGGACGAAAAAATAATAGTAATGGCCTCCAGTCAGAGTTGAATCCAAAAAAAAAATTAAATTGTTGAATAGGAGGAAAATTTACCTATTATACCACGCTGTTCAGACATATTGGAAGCAACCCGCCCTCGCTTCGCTTCGGTTTTAGTCGTTTTACCCGCGTAGTTCCCGTTCCCGTGGGAATACCGAGATAAAATATAGCCTAGGTTACTCCCTGATATTATAGCTTTCCATTAGTGAAAGAATTTTTGAAATCGGTCCAGCCGTTTTGAAGATTACCCGGAACAAACAAACAGACGGACAGACAGACAGACAAAAATTTTTTAATCTGTATTTTAGGCATAGGTGTCGTGCAAATAACTGTGTGAGCATGAAAAAAGCCTATTACTTTGACATTACAAACAGACACTCCAATTTTATTTATTGGTATAGATTTTCCTTCTCTTGCATAGATGTCATTATATGCTTATTTAATCCCTAAGTCGTCTTATACGACATTCACGGGTAAGAGAAGAGATGGCGAATTGTATGTTTTCTCCTTTATCACACGAAAAGGAATAGATTCTTTAAGGATATTACGGAAGAGTCCTAAAGAACTCGACGAGGTAGCTACTTGTCTTTTTTCTCTTTTATATATATATATATATATATATATATATATATATACATATATTTTTTTTTAATTATATTTTATGCCAATTTTCTTTTTTTATTCTCTTTCTAATGTGCCACTTGATGGCTTCGATGTCTGACATCGGAAGAATAAAAAAGGACATTGCTGAAAATCAGCGTTGCGTTGTTACATTGATATCACAACAATAGGGAATATGCATGATATTTTTTATTTTTTTAAACGTTTCTACTAGCTATTACATTCATCATCATCATTTCAGCCCATATACGTCCCACTGTTGGGCTCGGACCTCCTCCATAATGGAAGGGTAATTGACCTACTATACCTCGCTGGTCAGACGTGTTGGTATAGGGTTTAGTTATTACATTACTAGAAATAAATATAACACATCCAAAATATAAACCATTACGCTAAAAATTTTTTTTAAAAATCGCCATTATTTATGGGCGATGTAAACGCGACTAGTTTGGCGCGCGTATTCTGTGACGTCAGAGTACTCGACACTCTTACAAGTTGCTAGGGCTGCCAACTAGGACTGTTGATATTTTTATAAATATCGTTTTTCGACATATCGATATTTTACAATGTATCAATATCGGGGTTCGCTATATCGACAAAATATCGATATATCGATAAAAATATCGATATTTTTATTATTATTACGATTATTAAATATATTATATCTTATTTACCTTGCAGCTTTTATTTCTCAGAGTTTAACAGACATTAAATCTGAATTAGACGCGAAATATGTTGTCATCATATACACGTCTATTTTAGGAAGATTATCTGACTATACTTTGACGAAATCGGTTTCAGTCATTGTAATAAGACTTATTCACAAGATTAATACTTGAACACAGAAAACTAATAACTTATTATGAAATAACTGGGTAACAATACAAAATAATTAGGGATGTGACTTGGAGGGAAAAATCGATTTTGTAATAATCGATTTTTTGTTCTTTGAAATAAATCGATTATAAAATAATCGATTAATTAAAAAAAAATCGTTTGAAAAATAATAGATTAATTAAAAAAAAATCGATTATAAAATAATCGATTTTTTGTTCTTTAAAATAAATCGATGATAAAATAATCGATTAATTAAAAAAAAATCGATTTTAAAATAATCGATTAATTAAAAAAAATCGATTATAAAATAATCGATTAATTTTAAAAAAATCGATTATAAAATAATTGATTTTTTCTCCCAACAGGATTGATGACTTTTTTTAGGAAATGTGAGCTTTATTTTCTAACAAAGTATGATGAATTTTGATCGAATTTCGAATAATAAAAGATCGATTAATAATCGACTTTTATTTTGATAATCGATTGTAAAAATCGATTATTAATCGATTATTTTTTTGTAAAATCAATTATTATAAAAATCGATTCTTTTTCCACATCCCTAAAAATAATCACTAGAAACATACAAACAGCAACTTGATATCACAAGGTTCTCCTCCTATCCAAGGTTCAAGGAGGGCTGTTGATAAAATATCGATATGTCAAAATATAGATATTATTATTTAAAAAAAATCGATACTTAATACTGAATGTGCTGTGTGGTAGCGGCTTTGAATACTACCAACCCTTGCTTTGCTCGTGGGTGTCGTAAAAGACGACTAAGAGCCCTAGATTGACCCGGACCAACTCCATCTGGTACCATTTGGGTCAACGACTACATTCCCAAGGAGGGTTGACGTCAGACAGGCGGCCGGTCATAAAAGTCATTGCCGAAACTTTTTGCAATATGTTAAAACAGATGACATATTGCGTCGACCCCAAGTAATTGGGATAAGAGCAAGATGATGATGATGATCGATACTTCATACTGAACTTTTTTTGGACGATAATAAAAAGTACGTATCGAGGGGTCGATATTTATTTGAATAAATTTGGTGTTTTGTCTTTTCTTCTAAAGTATTTATTCTACAAAATCACCGTAAACTTAATCTACTGTAGAAGCGCTGGCATGAAACTGATGATCAGTTGTCACTTACTCCTAGAATTTGATAAAAATAAGCTCGGCACGGCAACCCCGCAATGAACGAAGTTAAAGAGTGGTCATGGGGAAAATATCGAAATATCGATATTTTTTTTCATTATATCGAGCTCCGATATTGATATATTTAAAAATATCGATATATCGAAAAACGTTTTTTTTTAAATAGACAGCCCTAACTAGAAGAACGTGACATCATAGTACTCCAACCAATGCGGTGCGTTTCAGAAATTTTGCGCGTGAATCTCAAAAAAGGCACTTTTTGATAATTAAATTTAATTATTAAATAATGATAAAATTAAAAAATAATTGTATAGGTACTTTTTTTAAGCAATAAAGATTACAAATAAAAATAATTTGTTCATTTTGGAGTTTCGTGCATATTCCCTATTGCTGAGCAGTTATCATTTTTTCTGACGCAGCTGAGACGTTCATTCGATCACAATTATTATGTCTCCTTATTTAGTTTATTGATTTTATGTATTTTTCACTTATTTAACGCCACAGAGTTTGCATAAAATATGTAAAAACCACTTTCATTATAATTCACGAAGCGTACTTAATATGACATTATGAGTTGTGAAAATAAGGGATATATTTAAATATATTTATACTAAGCGCATTATGGAGCGACGAACCTTTAATATCTTAAAGCCTTCGTCTTGACGAGAAATTCAACATATCTTTAATGTTTTATTGTTTGATATTTAAGTATATATTAAAACACATGTTGTGTGGCAGTCTTAGATTTTAGAAGCGAAATACAATAATATTTTTAGACTAGTAAAAGATTAAGATAGTTTGCTGAATAGATTACTTTTGATGCTGAGTAGGAATATAATTGACTATGCTTTCTTTAGTCGTGGGTGTTGTCAAAAATTAAGAAGTACATGCAAATAATGTTACTGCAAAAGTAGGGAAATCTATATATATATATAAATGAATTGCTGTTCGTTAGTCTCGCTAAAACTCGAGAACGGCTGGACCGATTTGGCTAATTTTGGTCTTGAATTATTTGTGAAAGTCCAGGGAAGGTTTATACGGTGAGAAAATATGGAAAAATTGCGGGTAAAATACTAAAAAGAACAATTTTATTTTCCCCTTCAAACTGTTCTTATCTGTCAAACATTTGACATTCGTCGCGTCGGTTCAGAATTTTTGGCAGTTACATGTAGATCTAGATTAAAAAAGGTTTTGGAATCGATAAGAAAAGGCGGTATATTAATTAGCTAGACTACAACTCACCACCCGCGGGTGTCGTAAAAGACGACTAAGGGTTATAATATGCATATTATATCTATGCAAGAGAAGGCAAACTCGAAACAAAACCCTACATTAACACGTGTCACCAGCGTGGTAAAATAGGTCGATTTCCCTCCCATAATGGAAGAGGTGTGAGCCCAACAGTTGGAGGTGCATGGGCTGAGATGATGATGATGATTTATCAGCCTCACACAAGTAGTGTAAACTTGCGGACTAAGGAAATATAACACTTTCCGTAAATTCAATTCATTTGGATTATCAATAATTCCATTATATTGATACGGGTCGAAATTTTTCAAGGCTCACCGCGTTAATAGACCTAAAAAACTTTCTGACCAGACTCTCGAGCTCATGGAGCGGAGAAAAGAGATGACGGTGCAGTCTGCAGCCGATTGGTCCAAACATAGGCAGCTAAATAGACAGATCTCCAGGTCTGTGCGTTTGAAGGCGGGCGGCAAGCCGGTACTAATAGCCCTTCAGAAGCTATTTAATTCCGTTATCCTCGGGGGCGACGTTCCAGAGTCGTGGACCAGGAGTGTGGTGGTGCTGTTCTTCAAGAAGGGTGACAAAGCTCTTTTAAAGAACTACAGACCCATCTCACTCCTGAGCCATGTTTATAAGTTGTTTTCGAGGGTCATTACCAATCGACTCACGCGCAAGCTCGATGACTTCCAGCCGCCCGAACAAGCCGGCTTCCGAAAAGGCTATAGCACCATAGACCATATCCTCACGCTTCGGCAGATTATACAAAAGACCGAGGAGTATAATCGGCCCCTGTGCTTAGCGTTTGTGGACTATGAGAAAGCCTTTGATTCAGTCGAAACTTGGGCGGTGCTGCAGTCCCTTCAGCGGTGCCAAATCGACCATCGCTATATCGAAGTGCTGAAGTATTTGTATAGGAACGCCACAATGTCAGTCCGTATCTGGGATAAGAGTACGAAACCGATCCAGTTGCAGAAAGGCGTGAGACAGGGAGATGTCATCTCTCCGAAACTGTTCACCACTGCACTGGAAGATGTCTTCAAGCTCTTAGACTGGACTGGACTCGGCATCAACATTAACGGCGAATACATCACTCACCTTCGATTCGCAGACGATATCGTCGTTATGGCAGAATCCATGGAGGACCTTGGCACTATGCTCAATGATCTCAGCAGGGTATCCCAACTAGTGGGTCTACGAATGAACATGGACAAGACGAAAGTCATGTCAAATACCCATGTCATTCCTGTACCGGTCCTAGTTGGCAATGCGATTCTCGAAGTTGTCAATCACTATGTTTACCTAGGACAAACAGTCCAGTTAGGTAGATCCAATTTCGAGAAAGAGATCAGCCGACGAATCCAACTCGGTTGGGCAGCGTTCGGGAAACTTAAGAGGATCTTCTCGTCCAACATACCTCAGTGTCTGAAAACACAGGTCTACGACCAGTGTGTGTTACCAGTGATGACTTACGGCACGGAAACGTGGTCCCTAAATGTAGGCCTCATATCAAGGCTCAAAGTCGCTCAGCGTGCTATGGAACGGGCTATGCTCGGGATTTCTCTGCGAGATAGAATCCGGAATACAGAAATCCGCAGAAGAACGGGTGTAACCGACATAGCACGAAGAATTAGCACGCTGAAGTGGCAATGGGCAGGCCACATCGCTCGACGAACCGACAACCGCTGGGGAAGAAAGGTTCTCGAGTGGCGACCACGCATCGGACGACGCAGTGTAGGACGCCCCCCCACTAGGTGGACCGACGACCTAGTGAAAGTTGCTGGGCGTCGTTGGATGCAGGCGGCACAGGACCGCACATTGTGGCGCAATATGAGGGAGGCCTACGTCCAGCAGTGGACGGCAATAGGCTGAAATGATGATGATGATGATTGATACGTTTGAGCCCAAGTCCAGAGACCGCCCCAGCTTCGGCAGGAGCACCAGCCTCTCCTTCTTTCAACATCCAGGGAACTTCCTTCAAAGTTTAGGTAAATTCTTATATAACAATTTTTTTTTGAAAGAAATAAAGTAAGCATGTTTTATTGACATATGGATTCTATAATCAATGCACTAATTATATAAAAAACAAATCAATAATAAATCATTTTTTTTACTTGACCAAGACTTCGTAGTCGACAGTGTGTATTTGCCACTGGAAAAATAAAAAGCTGGCAACAAAGCGATGGTATTTATTTTCTCAACAATTATATTCCATTCCAATACCTTTTAACATCAAATTAGTATACAAGAGACGTGGCTGATCAAATCGATTCTTCTATTTCAACGAACTGGCTGTATGCGATGAATGTCAACGTCATTTACACCAATAAAAAATAAAAATGAGAACCAATCGAATATCTCCTTTATAAAATATATTTCTTTTATAGACTCGCGCCTTTGTGCTGAAGTAGTAAGCAAAGGGAGAGATTCCTTTATGGAATAAATATTGAAGTTTACATATGTAACAATAATAGACATTAATTATAGTCTTTTTTTTTTTTGGCTGAGGGTTATGGTCAGTGCACTCCTCGCACCACTCCGTCCGGGGCGACAGAGGGGCGTAAGCACGCACACCCGTAACCCACCCGTGACACGTCGCTTTCGTCGTTGAACCGACCACTGGAGCAGGATGACTTGACGTCAGTGGTCGGCCCGAAATTAATTATAGTGTTTTTTTTTTTTTTTGTGGGTCGGCTGCGGTCGGCGCGCCTCCGCACCACTCCGTCCGGGGCGACAGAGGGGCTTAAGCACGCAACTCCTGCAACCCACCCGAAAACCACCTCGCCTTCGTCATTGGGCCGACCACCGGAGCAGGTTTACTTGTCGTCAGTGGTCGGCCCGACAGAATACCCCCTACGCGGGGTACCCTCCCATCGACCGACGTCCTCCCCGAGGGGAGGACGTCGGTCTTTCCTCACGCGGTAAATTAATTATAGTGTCTAATTATATAGTCTTTCTTGTGATAACGGAATAAGAATACACATCACCGCTTCGGTTTCAATCGTCTTACCCGCGTAGTTTCCGTTCCCGTGGGAGTATTGGGATAAAATTTAGCCTATGTTACTTCCTGATATTATAGCTTCACGTTGGTGAAAAAATTTTTGAAATTAGTTCGGTGGTTTAAGCATGAAAGCGTAAAAACAAACTTTCACATTTATAATATTAGAAAGGATGCATGTAACATGTATATGAAGAAATCTCGAAATAAAACCCAATACTACAACTTTCTAACAAGTGTGGTATAGTTGGTCAATATCCCTCCTATTGTGCTGTGTAGAGGGGTGGAGGAAAGTCGAGTCCAACGGTGGGACGTATATGAGATAATGATGATGATTTATAGGTAGCTTTTTTTCATGCCCCACGTGTGACAACTATTTGATACACATTTTTTTTTGTGAAACTTGATGACAACTTCGAAAAGCAGGTTTAGATGGGCAATAAATTCATGTAAGTTGTCAATGACATGGTCACGTGACGTGTTAACGGTAACACCATATCTGTGCTATTATCAGAGCAACCTAAATGTAAGAGTTTTAATATACAAACATTATTTTATGATCAAAAAATAAAACTTATTTGTTTATAGTTTTTAATTATCACTTCTGTCGGCAGTCCTCTTAACTGTTTTGTAATTTTTTCGTTTGTAAATTTCTCTGTGACCCAAGAATTACTAATTTATATTAAATAAATTTCCTTAAGTCCATTCTTTAGTCTTTTTCTGATAAATTGAAATGGAATAAAACCTAGAATGACTTATTGTAGACGTTCTTTAGTTACCAGTTACAGCATCCGAAGTAAAGAAGAAGCAATATTACATTACTACCTTTCTTTTAAACTTACTAAGAAAATAATTCACTACTCCCCTTAGCTTACGGAAGGAGGTGGCGGATGGTGCGCGAGAGGAGCTCCTCTTCGGTGACACGTTTCGCAGACTTGGGTGGCACTGGCGCGAGTACCTGCGCCTGATGCCGCCCTAGCCGAGGCCGCAGGTGACCGAACCGGGGATTTTAGTCCGTTACCCGCAGAGAGGCCGACCGCGCGACGGCGACCGACGTCCCAGAACAGGGACGTCGAGAGATGAGGGTACCCGAAAGGGTATTCCGTCGGGCCGACCACTGACGGCCAGTCATCCTGCTCCGGTGGCCGGCCCAACGACGAAGGCGACGTGGGAATGAGTGGGTCATGGACCCGCGCGCCGTCTTTTCGTCGCCCCGGACGGAATAGTCCGCGTGTGCGTTCCATAACACCCATAAAAAAAATCCATTAGCTTGCCCTTAGTAGTTATAAAAGTCGAATAAGGGATTAAATATGCAACCTATGCAGAAGAAAGCTCAAAATAAAACCTTATATCAAACCTGACCAGCATAATAAAGTAGGTCAATTTCTCTCCTGTTTTAAAGGAAACTCGAGCTCTGCATTGGGACGTGTATGAGCTGAAATGAGATAACACTTTCATTGCAAAACTAAATAACTGTAGCTATCTAAGTTGCAAAAGTGAAATAGTCGAATTTAAGTTTAACTCAACAATACGGTTAAGCCGTGAAATGGAGGTATACGAATAAGCAACGGTTACGCGAACCGTAAAACTGAGAACATTTGAATGCTGCAACTAATTTTACTTAACTGGCTAAGCAATTATTAAAAGTGACAAGAAACAACTAAAAGGAAGTTTCCTTTGAAAGTATTTATTTACATTTCTGTTCTTAAGACTTCAACTGAATTTGTATTTTATTTTTGAGATTATAGATATTTTTATTTTATGTTTTATTAAATAACTAGTATTAGTAACCCACCCTCGCTTCGATTTCAATCTCCTTATCTGCGTAGTTCCAGTTCCCGTGGGAATACAAGGGTAAAATATAGCCTATATTACTCCCTGATATTATAGCTTTCCATTGATGAAAGAATTTTTTAAATTGGTTTGGTGGTTTAAGCGTGAAAGCTTAACAAACAAACTAATTTACTTTCGCATTTATAATATTAGTAAGGATAATTTCTGATGTGTACGCGAGTATTACACATTGTAAATAAAACTACTTTTGCGAATTTTATCACGAACAGTCCTCCCGTAAATATTAAAAATAGTTTTATTCTCCTCAACTTTATTTTTAATGGTAATTCAACCTATGAACGTTCACTGCGGACGTAGGTTACCTTCACAAATTATGGGGTAGTACCAAAATTATCACGATTGCGTGTTGGCAATCGTAGCAAAGTATTATGTCTCTAGTATTATGTATCTAGGAGAGAGCAGCTACCCACTCTCTTGAGACCAAAAACAAGGAAGGTTTCGACAATTGTATTCTTATCCCATTATCAAACAGGAGTTTTATTTAAATGGGATTTCTATTTTTGCTACACGATGGCTATGATTACTAGCTTTACGTTAGTCACTAGCACATGTGTGCCTCTGGGTATCGTAAAAGATGACTAAGGGATATAATATGTATATAACATCTATGCAAGAGAAAGAAAACTCGACATAAAACCCTTTGTCAATAAGTCAGAACAACGTATTGTAGGCCAATTTTCATCCTAATTGTTTCAGTTCGAGCCGAGCAATGAACGTGTATGAACCGAGGTGGAACCGAATATGATGATAATAAAATATTTCTGAACCCTCATGTTAATATAAAAATAATGTACCTATAGTCATAACCAACCTGAAAAATGTAAAGTTACTAAACAATTTTAATATAAGCATACAAAAGCTTTGATATCCACGGCTCATAAAAAGGGTTACTCCTTTATAAACCATTCTATAAACATATAACCACTGTCAATTTATCGGCAGCTATCCACGCTTTTAAGATTACAGTTATAAAGTTCAAAATCGTTTGTAGAAAAACATTTATGGAATTATATGGTCTCATGTCGAGAAATATCTCTTAATTCGACTATAAATGTATATAACGCACTTTGGTACGCTAAAATTTAAAGTTAATAAAAGCAAGATCATTAACGTTTTTAGAAATTATGGGTATTTTATACTGTTTAAAAGGTATATAGAGATTCCATCATCATCACTTAGCGTTTTGAAATCCACTGCTAGTAGGACTCTCTTATATTACGCCACAAAGTGCGATCCTATGCCGTCTGCATCCAACAACGCTACACTGCGGCGTTTGATGTTCCTTATCCGCCACCGCTCGAGACATTTCTTCCCCAGCGGTTGTTGTTTATAGACACGTACATTTGAATGAAATATATCAATTTCTATGATGGCCAATTACAATTTTGATAAAGCTAAAAGAGGATTTATGATCTTTAGGCGAGTACACAATTGAAATAAAACTATTTTTACTTATCAATTGAATGTTTAATAATTAAAATAATATATTTTTTTGATATAGAATATTTCTTTTTTGTATCATCAGTAAATTTGTATCAGAATATGGCTCAAAATTTAATAACCTGTTCTCTGTAATAGCGATGACTTTTTGGACGTGAGACACCTTAATCTTCACATCGTAAGATCTTGTTGTTTCACCCTTAAGTGTTTCAAATTTAAGGAAATTAAAAACCAAATATAAATGCGATAATATCCTTAAAACAGTTTTATATCAAAAAATTAATTTTGGTATTACAGTAACCTTTTAGCTAGAAATTTTTGATTTTATATTGGTATAAGTGTTTTGTTTACATCATCAACTCAGCTCATATACATATATTTCACGGTTGAGCTCGAGCCTTTTCTCCAATGGAAGGGAAATTTACCTAGCATACAAGGCTACTCCCCGAGGGGGGGACGTCGGTCGATGGGAGGGTACCCCACTAGGGGGTATTCCGTCGGGCCGACCACTGATGACAAGTAACCCTGCTTCGGTGGTCAGTCCAACGACGAAGGTGACGTGGTGTTCGGGTGGGTCTCTGTCCCTCTGTCGCCCCGGACGGAGTGGTGCGAGGAGTGCGACGACGTCGACCCACACCAAAAAAAAAAGCATACAAGGCTAACCAAACGCATTATCAAAGGGTTTTAATTCAGTTTTTCCTTCTCTTACATAGATATTATATATATATATAAACTCATTTGCAAAAAAATCGGGCGGTTTTGATTTTCATTCATATTTAAAAAGATACAATACCAAAAAGGTTTCAATCGTTTGTACACGTTACTGGCCGGTTTTAAAAATGCTGTGGTATTTAAAAAAGTACGTTCTAAATTCAATTTTTCATTTGATGTTCATTTTTACAGAAATCCCCTTTTTATCCTACATTTTTGGCGCGAAGTTCCAGAAGTTAACATCGACTTTCATAACTTTTATTCAATTTTTATCGATTAATTTCATATCCTTGACTGTCAAAGCTTTATTTAATGCTGTTTGGCTGTATCAAAAATGGTAGATAAAGTGGTAAAAGCTACCAAAATTATCGCGCTGCTTGAAGAGGGTTGCAGCCAATGTTTCGTGGCTAGGAGGCTAAATGTTAGTCGCTCGACAGTCCAAAGGACCTGGCAGCGATATCAGGAGACTGGTTCCGTCGAGAGAAGGCCTGGTTCTGGAAGAAAACCATGTACCCAACCACGGGATGATCGTTTTCTTGTGAGTCGCGCATTGAGAAATCGCAAATCTTCGTATGTGGATCTTAAGAACAACCTCCAAGAAGTAAGAAATGTGCATATTAGTCTATGGACGGTCAGGAGGAGGCTTCTCGCTGCCAATATACGCAGTCACCGCCCGGCCCGCGGCCCCAAATTACTCCGTGAGCACAGAGTTCACAGGCTTAGGTTCGCTAGAAATTGTGAATCATGGACTCAAGACGATTGGAATAGGGTTTTGTTCTCTGATGAAGCCAGGATATCTCTGTTCGGTGAAGATCGACGTCGGCGAGTGCTAAGAAGACAAGGAGAACGCTTTGCAGAGGCATGTTTCGAAGAAATCACACCTTATGGTGGGGGCTCTGTTATGTTTTGGGCAGGAATAAATTCAATGGATCGTACAGAGTTAGTCTTCATTGAAAACGGCTCACTGACTGGGCATCGATACATAACGGAAGTTCTAATTTCTCATGCACAACCCGCATTGGCCGCTCTAGGTGAAGACTCGATTTTTATGGACGACAATGCTCGCGCCCACCGATCCCGCGATGTTAATGCGTATGTGCAAGAGGTCGGCATTCGTCGTTTGGATTGGCCAGCTCGAAGTCCCGACCTCAATCCCATAGAGCATGTCTGGGACGTTCTGAAACGGCGTGTGAGATCAGTACACCCGGCTCCGCAGACCATCAGAGAGCTGAAGAATGTGATTACTGCGGAGTGGGAACGTATTCCGCAAGCAAGTATCCGGGATATACTCGCTAGCATGCCCAGACGAATTCAAGCTGTGATTTTAGCTAGAGGGGGTCACACTCGATACTAAACATTTATCTGCTTTTACTTTATTAAAGGAAAACAAACAAAAAAACTTTTTTATTTTTACTTCATGAGCATATGCACTACTAGCGAATATACACTACTAGCGAGGTTTAGCATTATTTCCCATAAATTGTATCTAAATTTTATGAAATACTGATGAAAACGATTATTTTCTTATTAATTTAGCAAATTGTGTGGATAAAACTACCTATAATTATCAAACAAAGACATATTAACATTTGAAATGGTTCATTGCTTAGGTGCCCGTTTTTTTTGCAAATGAGTGTATTATATCCTTTAGCCGTCTTATACGACACTCGCGGGCGAGAAATGGAATGTTGAGTGGTGAAATGTATTATTTCTCCGTTACCGCACGGGAAGTTCACATTCAATGTACCAAATAATTTAATTATTATACTTCCAGAAACTGATAGAAACAGTATTATGGGTGTACAAGTGAAATGATCTTAATATTGTTTGAATATAAATTATTGTTCAAAACATTTTCATGCCACTAAAGCTTTTGAAGTAAAGCTCAACTTGAAATTCCAAACGAACAGCGAGCTTGGAGCTTTAAATAAAAACATGGGTACGAGCGTTACATCCGCGGAAGTTTGGACCTCAGCCAAATTTCATCTTATAAGCTCATTTCGCTTGATTACTTTGTTGCTGAACCAAAAGAGATATCATTTTAATGGTGTAATAGATATTTGCGTATCTAAATGCTGTGAAATGCAGCCTTGAATGAAATAACTTTCATTGCGGAAATGGCGGAGTGAATTAGGTTCTAATTTCATGTGCCGAGTATTACAGTTCCGATATTCAGGCAATATAAGGTTTTATGAGATTTTTTAGGTCTTTTACGATTTTTTTTAGGCCAGGATATTATCATAAAAAAACAAAGCAATTTTGAGGACCGCTGACAGAACTGAAAACAAACAGTTGCTATTTTCGTATATTCAAATTGATTGTGTGGTCTTCAATTAAAATTTGTAAATTAAAATATTTTACATTTATTTGGTTTTAACATCTATCGGAATAGATATAGTGATATTAAAATAACTACCATGTCGGTGACGACTCGCATGAATTGACTCACCATCCAAATCTACCTATTTTCACTTCCAAAAGACAAAGTCTTGAATAATTACCTTCAGTAAGAATCAATCCCACCAAAAACATAAATGTAAAAAAGGAGAGCCAAGTTTAATACAAAGTTATGCTTAACTGTGGGCTTCGCCGCAAAAAGAATGGAGATCTAAATGAGTGCCAAGTTCTATGCAAAGTCCAAATATGTATTTATAGGAACAAAATAACATTATGAACTTAAACTCTATTTCTTTGCTTTATTGGATACCTATAACAATCGCTGTTATTAAAAAAATGTGAGATCTTAAAGCAGGTTAGATTTGACTTGGCCAGTTTTCATTACATCAGTCATTTTATAATATATATATATATTTTATATAATATATATATATATATATATATTTTTTAATTCTGATGAAAACTCTTCAATAAAGCAAGGCGATAGAGTTTAATAATTGTTCATAATGTTATTTTGTTCCCATAAATACATATTTGGATTTTGCATAGAACTTGGCACTCATTTAGATCTCCATTCTTTTTGCGGCGAAGCCCACAGCCAAGCATAATTTTTGTATTGAACTTGGCTCTCCTTTTTTACATTTATGTTTTTGGTGGGATATCATTACTTTTTGTAAAGAAGACTAGCAGGTATTGAGATGTGGTACCGCGCGCCGCCGAAAGACACGCCGTTGGCCGGTTGTTTAGCGCGTATTCCAAGTTTTTTGTATGGGGACAGCACTTATTTTTTGACTTAACTTTATTTTTATATTTCTGTTATATAGTAAATATACATATATACATATATTGGGATAGTTTCAAATATCTGCTTGTAACGTTGTAACGGTTCCGACGCTACAATTAAAAAAAATATTTGTATGGGGACCTCCCTATTTATTATGTTTTTTTCATTTTTAGATTTTTTCCTACGCTTACACATAATTACCGAGCTGGATTTCAAATTTCATCCTTCTAGATCATCTGGAAGTAGGTTAGATTTATGTACTATATTATGTCAGTGTCAGTCAGTCAGTTCTAAATTAATGACTTTTTGACCTTCATATCTTTATAACCGTTTGAGCTAGCTTCATAAAATTTGGGCTTCTAGATGTCCTTATGGATATAATTAAACACACGTAGTTTTAAGTGTTTACGTTAAAGATATTTTGAGTTATAGAAGGGTCAAAAGTGGCACCAAGTGGTTCGTGTAAAATTACACACGGCGCTGGCTAGCCAGTTCCTTTGCTTCAACTTGGCTTGACACGCTGCCGTGTGTCTAGATCCATTATTATTTTCTTTCCATCATTATGTAAAAGAATAATGTAAATTATATAAGGCAATAATAGGCATAAATGCGTAAACAAACAGCAAGCAAGATAAAAAACCCACACGAGTTGGTGAAGGTTTAAGAAAATAATTTTTTAACACTCCCTAATTTTCGAATGGGTAAATAGCGACTAAGGATTCCGTGTGGTGACGGAGTAAGAATACAATTCACCACTCCCTGTCTTGCACGTGGATGTCGTAAAAGACGACTATGGGATATAATATGCACAAGACATCTGTGCAAGAGAAGGAAAACTCTAAATGAAACCCTATACCAACATGTTTGACCAGGATAGGTCAAATATGTTACAGGCACGACACCAGGTAGGTCAAATTCCCTCCCATTCTGGAGGAGGCCCAAGCCTAACAGTGGGCTGTGATGATGACGATGATGAAGGATTCACTAGAGGATGGGGCATGAACACTCTTCTGGGAAATTTTTAACAGATACAGTCTTGCTAAACCACCTATTAAGCTATTATAGTATTATCTCTACTTGAGAAGACAATTGTTTATCAAAGAACGCTGGTATTTATTCTTTCGGTATCCATCAACTTTATCATTATCACAGCTCACATACAGCCCACTACTAGGATCCAGCCACATTTGCAGTAAGAAAGGAATTAACCTACTGTTGGTAGACCTATCTACGGCTGAGGTTGATATAGGGTCTCACTTTGTGTTTTCCATCTCTTGCAAATTATATAAAGAAAAGATTTTAGTTTATATGTTTGTTTGTAATTAATATATTTATATTTAATAATAAGGCTTCGAAATTAATGTACTGATTTGAACCATTTTCTCACCAATAGAAAGGTAAATAATCAGGAAGTTTTAAAGGATTTTTAATTACTTGGATGCAATATTTTCTCTTTTGCCACACAACCCTATCAGATGTCAATACAAAGGTGTTGACTCTCCATCCATCTATGTCACAAAGTCTAACTATTATTTTTGAATTACACGTAATCCCTTTGACAGTCATACTTTAAACCTTCACATTACTTGCATTATGTCAAAGGGTGGCTTAATAAGGAGTGTTCATTTTCACTTCTGTCACTGACGCAACTCTCAAACATTCTCTAATTCGATTCAAGTAGTATTATCATTTGTTATCTCATCTCGATTCACGGTCTAAGTACAGTCTATAGTGTTTCAAATGAAACAGACTGATGAACACGACTGCTGAATTACTATCATGTATAAAATTATGGACATGGTATTATTTAATTCAAGGCAAATATGAACTAGATAATTTGTATACAACATAAAAATACACAAATTCTATTAACGTGCTCTTTTTTAATTATATAAATTTATGTACTTACTTTACTCGATAGATGACGTTGTGCAAAATACTAGATCGCGCTATTAAATTCTTTTTTTTTTACCTCAGGTGACGGAGTAAGAATACAGTTTACCACTCAATATTTTGTCCTTAGATGTCGCATATAATATTTTATAAGAGGAAAACTCAAAATAGGTCCCTATACCCCCCCATCTGATATCATTATTCCGCCAGCTGCCATTCACTGCCGGAAGTAAGCCTCCTCATATATAAGAGTGTAGTACCATAATAGCCAAACTTACCACGAGTGTTGGCGATCACAGTACCATATTATACAGGAGAGAGACGCTGCCTGCCCTTTTGATGAACCCTTAGCCAAATCATACGATTCCTAGGGGCAAGTAAGGGGTAGCGACAATTGTATTATTATTCCGTCACTGCCACGGGATTGGTAACGACCACAGGAACGTATATAAATACATACATAAAATTTATAGACAGCCCTCGTTTTTGACTTCGCTGTAGGGTGTCTAACCAATAATATTCAGTACATGTCAAATTCTAGAGCACTACACCATTTGTTGAAGCAGTCTCCAACGTAGCTTGTACCCTGTTATAATGCCATATCCAAAATTTATACATCGCAGCTATTAGACATGACAGGATTCGACCGCGGTTACCCAACGCCTGACGTTATGCCCGAAGCCGAATTGTGGACTGGTGAATTCAGTAGAAAATACCCCCGTCGGATCTCTCTGAGATTCTGATTGCATCTTTGTTGCTGCAACATACCATTTTAGCCTAGTGATTTATAATATAACTCAGGATTATATTACGTGTCAAGCAGTTTTATAGAAACACCATCTAAAATACTCAATGGAATTCATACAGCGTAATATAAAGAGGGTTTTAAAGATTGGTTACTCCCCAACTCGTACTTCAGTCTAACTTCGAAGCCCAACTTTCTGAGGGTGATTGCGTGTGGAGGGTTTTGGTGGTGCCCTTGGTATCACCGAGCCTCAATGCCGCATTCACACTCCCTTCGCTTTCTTCGCGGTAGGCAACGGCCTTATAAAGGTTCATGAGCGGCAGCAACACTTACCATCAGGTGTACTGTTTGCTCGTTTGCCACCGTTTGCAATAAAAAAAAAAAAAGATTTCAACTTGAAGCTCGGCTTGGTACCGCTAGGTCCGATTATCCCTAATCACTGTGGCTACCATCCTTAAAACAGTACGATACTTCTTAAGGCTTAATATGACCCTCAATATGAGATAAATCAATATGACCCTTTACGGCTAATGCTAATATTGTGAACGAGAGATTCCTTCCAAATAAGAGCACCAGATTGTGCCAGTTATAATGCTAAAGCCTTGCTGCTGATAGATCTGACTTCAAGCGCTACTATCTTTGCCACTTAAAATCAAGTACGCTCCTCGCTCACCTGCTACTAAGGCAATAAAATAGCATTTCTACGGTCCCTACGTACATAAAGACAAGTCAAAAATGGCATTTTTTTATTATATTATTTAGGCTTTTTTATTGTATTCTTTAGGCTTTAGATTTTCAATACACACATTTCATACTGCATATGTATTGAAAATCTAAAGCCTAAGGAATACAATAAAAAAATGCCATTTTTGACATATCTTTATGTACGTAGGGACCGTCTATTTGCACTATTACAACAACAGTTTAATTGAATTTTGATTCCAGTTTTCCATCCTTTTTTCACTTCCTAGTGGTAGGATCACACTGTCGACAGTTATCTGTCTACGGCCGCGGGCCGGTCCATTCGGGGTAGTACCACGCTCTCGCAGAAAATCGACGTCTGAGTAGTAGCAATTTGTTACTGTGCTTCATTCGGTGAGCGAGAGAGCCGGAAGCCCAACTTTCTGAGGGTGTTTGCGTGTGGAGGGTTTTGGTGGTGCCTTTGGTATCACCGAGCCTCAATGCACGCATTCACAGTCTCTTCACTTTCTTCGCGGTAGGCAGCGGCCTTGTAAAGGTCCATGAGCGGCAGCAACACCTACCATCAGGTGTACTGTTTGCTCGCTTGCCACTGCTTGCAATAAAAAAAAAATCTTATATTTGCTTACACCATATATTATTGTCTTACTACCTCTACCTACCAAACGAAACGAAAATTTTGAAACGAAAATTTAAAAAAAAAAACGAAATTTAAAAAATTTAAAATATAATATTTATTAATAAATTATTAAAATAAAATAAATATTTAATTAATAAATTTAATAAAAATAAAAAATAAAATTAAAAAATAAAATATTTAATTAATAAATTTAAAAAAAAAACGAAAATTTTATCATCATCATTATTGTCATCGTCATTTCAGCTCATATACATTTCACTGTAGAGGGATATCGACCTACTGTACCATGCTGGTTAAACGAATTGGTATAGGGTTTTATTTCGAGTTTTATATCTCTTGCGCAGATGTTATATGCGTATTGTATCCCTTAGTTGTCTTTTATTATACTCACGGGTAAGAGAGCAGGTGGTGAACTGTATCCTTACTCCGTCACCAGATGAAGATTTGGTGAAGAATTTCATGGTTAGTCCTTTAGTACGCCAAAATTTGAAGAAAAAAATTGATATTTTTCAATTTATATTGCCTCTTGAAAATTAAAGAGACACTTTGAGACATAAATATAAGTTCCGTATTTAACAGTGTATTTGATCTCGAGTCCTTATAATTTTTCGCTTGAGTGAAGTTCCATTTACCATTGCATACCTTGTTGACTTTAAGCCTGATTGGCCCTCTATTTATTTGTTTTGGACCCTCTTGGTCCACAAGAAAATTGGGAACCAACGCAGTTGTTTGGACGATATGTTTCATAATGAATGTTTTTATTTACGGGGCTTTTTTTAATATTTTGGGAGTTGAAATGTTTTTGATAGTATTTGTTTGTTGACTGAAGGTTTTTGTTTTAAGTAACGTTTTCTATTTCATCATCATCATCATCTTGCTCTTATCCCAATTACTTGGGGTCGACGCAATATGTCATCTGTTTTGACATATTGCAAAGTTTCGACAATGACTTTTATGACCGGCCGCCTGCCTGACGTCAACCCTTCTTGTGAATGTAATCGTTGACCCAAATGGTACCAGATGGAGTTGGTCCGGGTCAATCTAGGGCTCTTAGTCGTCTTTTACGACACCCACGAGCAAAGCAAGGGTTGGTAGTATTCGAAACCGCTACCACACAGCACAACGTTTTCTATTTTATATGATATCAAATAACAGTAATAGCTCAGCAAAATGAATACTAGTTTTTCACATTTATAAGTGATAAATAATTTGCTATGGAATTTCTTTTTCTAGCCGAGGCCGCGGGTGACGTGATCGGGGAATTAGTCCGTCGCCCGCCGAGAGGCCGACCGCGTGAGGAAAGACCAACGTCCTCCCCGAGGGGGGGACGTCGGTCAATGGGAGGGTACCTCTAAATAGGGGGTATTCTGTCGGGCCGACCACTGACGTCAAGTCATCCTGCTCCAGTGGTCGGCCCAACGACGAAGGCGACTTGTCACGGGTAGGTTACGGCTGTACGTGCTTACGCCTCTCTGTCGCCCCGGACGGAGTGGTGCGAAGAGTACGCCGACCGTGACCCACCCTCCCAAAAAAAAACAAAACCACCTTTCTCTTTGCCCGTGAGTGTTGTAATAAGCGACTGAGGGATTATTGCCGATAACAACAACCCAAAAGAAGGTAAACTCGAAATAAAATCCTGTAGCAACACGTCTGACCAGCGTGGTTTAGTAGATTAATTGTTCTTTTATTGTGGAGGATGAGGCGGGTAGGCACCCGCATGGTATATGGTGGAGGATCAGGCGGGTAGGTACTTGCCTGAACAGCATGGTTTCAGGTTAATTTTATTCTCCGCCGCCGGCGACTGGGGCGGCGCAGGCGCAACTATCTGCGCCTCATGCCGCCCTAGCCGAGGCCGCGGGTGACGTGACCGGGGATTAGTCCGTCACCCGCCGAGAGGCCGACCGCGTGAGGAAAGACCGACGTCCTCCCCGAGGGGGGGACGTCGGTCGATGGGAGGGTACCCCAATAGCGGGTATTCCGTCGGGCCGACCACTGACGACAAGTTAACGCTGCTCCAGTGGTCGGCCCAACGACGAAGGCGACGTGGTTTTCGGGTGGGTCGCGGGAGTTGCGTGCTTAGGCCCCTCTGTCGCCCCGGACGGAGTGGTGTGGAGGCGCGCCGACCGCGGCCCACCCACACAAAAAAAAAAAAAAGGTTAATTTTATTTCCAATGCGAAGTAGACAGCAGTGGGATGCGCATAATATGTAATGTTAAAATTATTAAAAGTGTTAAAGTTATAAAGTCAAATTTGTTTAGATATTATTAATAGAAAATAAAAATTAAATAATGAAAAAAATATCAAAAATTACAAAAAGAGAATAATAATAATATCGAGATTCGATCCGACGATGTTTGAATGCCAAAACAAAACAAACTGGAAAACTTCCCAACTGAACTATCGCCACTCTTGACGTCGACGGCGAAATTTGAATCCATATTCTATTGACATTTATTATTTATTATATTGACATATTATTTGCTCTGTGGTAGCGGTTTCGAATACTACCAACCCTTGCTTTGCTCGTGGATGTCGTAAAAGACGACTAAGAGCCCTAGATTGACCCGGACCAACTCCATCTGGTACCATTTGGGTCAACGATTACATTCCCAAGGAGAGTTGACGTCAGGCAGGCGGCCGGTCATAAAAGTAATTGCCGAAACTTTTTGCAATATGTCAAAACAGATGACATATTGCGTCGACCCCAAGTAATTGGGATAAGAGCAAGATGATGATGATTCTATTGACATTTTATGTCATTATATTGATTAGCTAAAAACACCGACTAAACAATATTTTCTACAAATAAAACATAGCTAGATCGATTTTTTGGGCCCGAAACCTCTAATATGCCAAACATCAAAACCGTTGGAGCCGTTGCCGAGATCCTGAAAATATGTATCTATACCAATAAATAAAATTGGAGTGTCTGTTTGTAATGTCAAAATAATAGGCTTTTTTCATGCCCACACGGTTATTTGCACGACACCTATGCCTAAAATAGCAATTAAAAAAATTTTGTCTGTCTGTCTGTGTGTTTGTTCCGGGTAATCTTCAAAACGGCTGGACCGATTTCAAAAATTCTTTCACCAATGGAAAGCTATAATATCTGGGCGTAAACTAGACTATATTTTATCCCGGTATTCCCACGGGAACGGGAACGGGAACTACGCGGGTAAAACGACTATAACCTATAACCGAAGCGAAGCGAGGGCGGGTTGCTAGTATATATATATATATATATATACTAGACGCAGACTCGGCCGCGCGTTGCTGTGACTAAGGTTTTTGTTATATTACATTTTAGTAAACTATTTATGCTATTGAATTGTAACTTATATGACACGTTTGTAGGTTTGACATAGCAGCGCCATCTATTAATTACTTACTCAATCCAGTCAACAGATATCGCCATCTGTTAAAATCGTTTGGAGTTAACAGATAATTGTGAATGTCAAATAATAGACAAATAATTTGCTATAAAATAATATTGCGACTATAAATTAAGATCCTATCTTTCAAGTTGGATCAAACTGCACACGGTGTGCAAATTTGATTAAAATCGGTTAAGTAGTTTAGGAGTACATCGCGGACAAACAACGTGACACGTAATTTATATATATTAAGATATACAAGAATTGCTCGTTTAAAGATATAAGATTAATTAAAGATTCCAGAAAAGTGGATCTACGTTTTTGATAATATCACAAAAACTTAGTAATAAAAAAACTATTACCAGGGAAATTTGAAAGAAAAGGGTTCTGGAACCGTCTCATAGAACTTATATACTTATATACTAGCAACCTGCCCTCGCTTCGCTTCGGTTTCAGTCGTCTTTCCTGCGTAGTTTCCGTTCCCGTGGGAATACCGAGATAAAATTTAGCCTAGGTTACTTCCTGATACCATAGCTTTCCATTGGTGAATAACTTTTTAAAATCGGTCCAGCCAGCGTTTTGAAGATTACCCGGAACAAACAGACAGACAGACAGACAAAAAAATATAAAGTGTATTTTAGGCATATGTATAGTACTAATAACCGTGTGAGCATGAAAAAAGCCTATCATTTTGACATTACAAACAGACACTCCAATTTTATTTATTGGTATAGATAGATTACCACCACTGTCATCTCAGCTCAAATACGTCCCGCTATTCAGCTCGAGCCTCCTCCCTAGTAGGAAAAAAAATTTACTTACTATATGCTGGTCAGACATGTTGGTATAGGGTTTCATTTCCAGTTTTCCTTCTCTATCATAGATGTTATGTGTGTATATTCCTTAGTCGTCTCTTACGATATCTACGTGCAATAGAGGGAATTATATTCCTACTCCGTCACCACCAGGCAATCATGACATTGATTTCCAGCAATTCATTGTATGTAATACCTGCTTCCGTGTGGTGACGGTGTAAGAATACAATTCACCACTCCCTAACTTGTCCGTGGATGTCGTAAAAGACGATTAAGGGATATCATAAGCATATAACATCTATGCAAGACAAGGAAAACCCGAAACAAAACCATATACCAACCTGTCCGAGCAACATGGTTTAGTAAAATCAATTTCCCTCCTATTATGGTGGAAGCTCAAGCCCACTATTGAGACGTATATGAGCTGAAATGATGATGAAATGAATACCTTCATTCAATTTAAATTCTAAAGATAAATTGAGCTAATAAAAAATCCATTTATATCAACAAAACATCTTAAACTAACAGTAACAATGTTTACAAGAGTACCACACGGTAATAGTCGATCACAAGCGTTAAGACGTCGGAATCGAACCCTGTACTCACAAGGCGTAACCCATAAATAATACCTTGGTTCGGCGTACCGTGAAGCGGCTGAAATATAGACGCAATAAAGCGCTACGTGAACAGCTACATACTATGTAGTGGGCGAAAATGAAATAGAGTAATTCTGAAACTGACCACAAATTACTTTGCAAGAGGTTTGCTTAGAGATTTAGTATTTATTACAAACTTGCAATTTTACAAAGTTGCAGTACAATAGCAATTGAATTAATAATTACATTGTTTTATTACTAGCTCTTACAGTTTATATACGTTCAGCTGCTCGAGCCTCCTCCACAAAGGGAGGGAAAATGACCTAATATACCATGCTGGTCAGACATGTTGCTTGGTTATAGGGGTCTTATTTTTCAAGTGCACCATTTCTTGCATACAGTTTATATACATATTGCTCCTTAGTCGTCTCTTACGACAATCACAGGCAAGGACTCGACACCCGAAGCTAAGGGGCTGGTGAATTGTATTTTCACTCCACCACCGCACCATAAGCATTATTTTTTTTTTAAACACTTTCAGTAAAGTTATCTGCATTTTTTTCTAGCCTGTACTAAAATAATTAATTCCTGTATTGCAAGGAATCTTACAAAAGTATAATTGCTATAGGTTTTTTAAGTGAAAACTTAAAATTAGTCCTAAAGAGGTAAATACGGCGACGGCGACCGACGTCCCAGGACGTCGAGAGGTGAGGTTAACCGAAAGGGTATTCCGTCAGGCCGACCACTGACGGCAAGTCACCTCTGCTCCGGTGGTCGGCCCAAGAACGAGGTGACGTGGGTACGGGTGGGTTATGGGCCCGCGCGCCGTCCTTTCATCGCCCCGGACGCACTGGACCGCGCGTGCGCATACCATAGCCCACTCATAATAAAAGAAAAAGGTAAATAAAGGTCTATATTTCAGTCTATATTCTTACTCGACCACATATGTCATTCACCTCCCACTTTCCTAATAATGAATACCGTAGAAGACGACTACGCAATATAGCATGCAGGTAATATCTATGCAGTAGAAGGCAAATTCAAAACAAATCTATTTACCAACCCGTTTGACCAGCGCATTAGACTAGGTTAATTTCCATCCTATTGTGAAAGAGATTTGAGTCCAATTACAGGACATATATAAACTGAGACGGTGATGATATTTTTAAGAAGAGAATCTAATAGACTTCATTTAAATAGGGATTTTTTTTTGGGGTGGGTTACGGTCGGAGGTCGCACTCCTCGCACACCCGTAACCCACCCGTGACACGTCGCCTTCGTCGTTGGGCTGACCACCGGAGCAGGGTGACTTGATGTCAATGGTCGTTTAAATAGGGATGCAAATGATACATATCGATATTTCTGAAACATCGATGTTTCAATAAAAAAACATCGATGCTTGACATCGATGTTCACTATTGTAAAACATCGATGTACCGATGTTATTTTATACGATTCTTTGATATCGATATTTTGCTTGCATGATTTTAAATGTATGGTACTTTTAGCAGAGCCTGTTTCTAAATAACTAAAAAAGGTCATCACATCACGCAAATGTTGCTTCGTGTAAAAAACATGCTTGCATGAAATTGATTATAAGTTATCACTCTTAGAATTTATCCAAAAAAAGGTCTTCGCAATCTCGCAAGGAAAGTTAAAGAACTTTGATGTGTGTACATCGATGTTTGTTCTGAAACATCGATGTACATTGTATCGATACAACGATGTTCTTGGTTTCGAAATTTGCATCCCTACATTTAAACAGCTTTGTCACAAAATCATAAACAAAAATAATAATATAAAACCTTCATCATCATCATGTCAGTGCATATTATTCCAATATTGGACATGAGTCTCCTCCGCAATGGGAGGGTAATTGACCTACTATACCGCGCTGGTCAGACGTGTTGGTATAGGGTTTTATGTCAAGCGCCCCTTTTGCAGAGATATTATTTGCATATTATATTCCTTAATCGTCTTTTACAATACTTACGGGTAGGGGGGGAAGTGGTGATTCTTACTCCATCACCATATAGAGAGTCGAAGTCCTTCACTTAATTAGGTTTCTTTTGAAAATAACACTCTGCACTAAGGAAGTAATCCTTGTGTTGTGAGGGACTTTACAAACATATAATATAATTAAGGGACACAAATTACATTTGTGGATCGCACAAAATGTTGTCCTGCTTGGGATTCGAACTTATAATACTGGCACGGTAGGTTTTAACTACTGCGCCATCTGTGCAATCAGAATAAACAAAATTTCGTCTTTCACATTAAAATGTAAAGCATACTTTTTATTGTCATCTAAAACTAGTATACTTGAATAATGTATTGTTTGAATTGTTCAAAATTTAATCTCAATATGATTTTTTTATAGTTAGTCGTAAAAGTTTAACTTAAGAGAGTGCGTACTTACTGCCAGTTGTGAGGCGTTAGAATGGAAGGTCAATACAATAGCCATTTCGTTTACTGTGAGTACACAATTTACTTTAGGACCGATTTTCCATTAGAAAAATAAAAACTCTGTATATATTATACAGTGTGTTTGAAATGAGTTTGGATTAATGATTTCAGATGTTTACGCGAGTATTACACATTGTAAATAAAACTACTTTACGGATTCAATCGCGTTTGTATTTGGTTATTGATAGCCCGACATTTTGAACATTTTGCAGCGTTCATGGTCACGGGCGGACTAAGATGTCTGACGTCCAACAAGTAATCGTTATTGCAGATATTTATAATTATCTACCTCATTTTATCCACATTTTGTCACAAATTTATTGCCAGTACAATAAGAAAATGATTCTATATGAAAAAATTATATTCTTTATGGTTAGTAATTGTTAAACATTAAATTTGTAGTAATTATAATGACAGTTTAATAATTTAAACCTAACAAATCTAATATAGTACCACCGGATCGGAACGCTGCCTCACTGAGAAAAATTCGGCAAGAAGAGTTTAGATTAGATTTAAATAAAACAATAATTAAATCTATGAACTTTTTTATTCCTGTGGGAGGCAAAAGAGCAAACAGCATACCTTATGATAAGTACTGTCGCTCATGGATTTTTGCTGAAGAAAGTAAAGAGAGTGTGAATCCGTGTAACAAAGTTCGCTGATACTAAAAGCTAATGCTTGATAATTCGAAATCCCCAGAAGTTAGCCTACCTACCCTTACTAATTTAAGGAAATGGGGTAATCAATTTCTACTAGTCAGACGTCGATTTTCTGCGAGAGAGCAGTATTACCCCAGGCGGACCGGCTCACCGCTGAAGATGGGCGACTGTGGACAGTGGTCCTACCACATACCGTATTATTTTAGAATATTTATTATTTAGAATTATTCTCGTGATAATATTTGAAAATAAATAAATAATAATGATATAGACATTTGCAAACTGAGTACCACTGATTAAAATAAGATATTCAAACAAAATTCATCATCATCATTATCTCAGCCCATACACGTCCCACTGTTGGACTGAGGCCTCCTCCGCTTCAGTTTTCAGACTCCTCCGGGTCAGACGTGTTGGTATTTTTTTTTTTGGGTGCGCAAGCTCACGCGCGGTCCTGTCCGTCCGGGGCGATGAAAGGACGGCGCGCGGGCCCATAACCCACCCGTACCCACGTCACCTCGTTGTTGGGCCGACCACCGGAGCAGATGTGACTTGTCATCAGTGCAGACGTGTTGGTATAGGGTTTTGTTTCAAGTTTTCCTTCTCTCCTTAGTCGTCTTGTGTGACACCCTTGAACGAGAGAGGGGGTGGTAAATTGTATTCTTACTCCGTCATCACACGGATATAATCAATCAATCTGAGTAGCATATTCAAATAATTACGCTCTGAACCATGATCAACATCATTATCATCATCATAGCCCATATACTGCTGGGCTCGAGGCTCCTCCACTGTGGAAGGGATATTGACTTACTACAACACGCTGGTCAGCCCAGTTGGGTTTGGTATAACAAGTTTTCCTTCTCTTACATATAATATATGTTATGTGCATATTATATCCCTTAGTCATCTCTTACGACACCCATGAGTAAGAAAAGTAGCAGTGAATTGTATTCTCGTCCGTCACCACACGGAAACCATTCTGAACCAGAGCTGCTGCAAATTATCTAAAATGTTGAGATAATTTAAACAATATTAAAATACGTATACAGTGCGATGTTTTTCATCGATTTCACAGGACTGCAATTTTCGTGCCCTGATATTTTGAATATGTTTTGCAGAAACGGTCGCAAAAAGCACATAATCACTTAACGCCCGCTTAACATTATCTATCAATTATTGGATTAGTTATTAAATTTTGACAAAGGTTTTCATACAAATCTACTAAAAATGTGACTTATGAATTAATTCTTATTTTTTAGCCCAAGTAAATCCCACGGTTATGCGTCTCACACACTCTCATAGGCTAACAACAATCTGATAGGACCGGTCTGCTATTAGTTAGAGGACTAGGCGTTTGACCTTCAACATGTCATCATCATTAAGAAACATTCAAACTACTATACTAACTTACCTGACCAGTGTGGTTACTTTACGTACCGCCTAATTGACTTACTGACATTAGTATGTTAGTAAATGTAAACCTTGTGAAATAGCCATATTGGTTAGATAAGTAGGGTAATGAATTGACCATCGCCCAATTAATTTGTCATTTTGAAGGGCATTTGTGTATAATATGATGTATTTAGGCCATGAATTATAAAAGTTTTTATTTATAGTATTACTACTGCACAGATGGCGTAGTGATTAAGATACGGACTTACCGTGACGGTGCAGTGGGTATAAATACCGTACAGGACAAAGCTTTTTGCGATCCACAAATTATTGTTCTGAGTCTGAATGTAATTTTTTTCCCTTAATGCTTTTATAGCATTCATGGTCGCGAGCGGACCATGAATGCTATAAAATGTTCGAAGCGTCGGCCAATGGAAAATCACATAGAAATGCGATAAAATCCGTAAAATAGTTTTATTTAATATACTAGCTGACCCGGCAAACTTCGTACCACCATATTTTTTACATAAATATATTTTCTAAATTTCCGAAAATATAGTGTGTCTATAGCTGTCATTTGCGTTTTGTTATTACATGTCAGATGCGTTTTTGTTATACCACGTTTCATAGTGATTTGTCTTCTTTCTGACGTTGTACGTTACATCACAGGGGAATGTGATCGAACAGAATGAAAAGTATCCTATGTCCGTCTCCTGGATCTAAGCTACCTCCCCACCAATTTTCAGCCAAATCGGTACAGCCGTTCTTGAATTATAAATAGTGTAACTAACACGACTTTCTTTTATATACAGGGTGTATTAGGTTATGGGACAACTGGTCAAAAGGGAGCTAGGCAATGGTGGTAGGAACCCATGTAAAAAATTTGAACCAAAATATCGATTCTTTAAAGAATTAGAGACATGTTATTTCAATTTTGTCATCGCTTTTTCGTGTAAATCTGATTGAAATGTATAGAGTCAATGATATTTAATACGCAACATACTCATACTTTGTTAAATGTTCATTAGAAATTGAATAAATCAATGATTACATTCACATAAGCAAGACAAACTTCGCTTTAAAACAGCTGATCGCCCTATGACCGTTGACCGTTCGCCGTTGTACCTACGATGTCATTGAAACGTTTGCGCAATTCTAGGTATGAATGAATGAAATTATACTGTCGAAGCTTTACATGTCTACATGTATTCTGTCTGTACAGGCCTACATAATATGTAACATTTAAGGCGTAGACTCTTAGACACATTTTTTTGAAATCACTATAACTTTTATGTTATATTGTTTTTTGTGTAATGTACATTCTAATTACGTTCTATGACCATTAAACTATAACATACTCGAACAGTTGCCCCATAAACTGATACACTCTGTATATAAATTACCTACTAGATACATTTATAATTTTTTTATAAAACAATGAAATATTAGAAAACATAAAATGCGTGTTAATTGACCGGCGACGAATATAGGGACCAAGCCGACGACGGTGGTTATTCCTCCAAAGAGAGAAACTGCCTCACGACGCGCACCGTGTCTAATACGTAGTTTTATTTACTGTGTTCTTACTCCGACACCACAAGGAAAACATGTATAATATGTTTTTGTATATATAAAAAATAATCTTATTTCCTAGATCCAGGTGAAGTTTGCATTTGAACTAAATTTGTAATCTATCCACAACATTATATATATCTTCAATAGATGGAATTGTTGTGTAAGGAAGAAGCGATTGTGAATTATTGCGGGAAATATCGACGAGAGTGCACAGATAGGTAAAAGCATCTGGCCATTGGGGTGCCTAACACCGGTATTAAGGGGTGAAATGGCGGACTGCCCTTATAGGGGTACGCTTGTAAATACTGATACACTTTGTAGGCTACGGACGTAGGGTGTACAAGTTCGTTTATTATTTATGTATTCTATTATGTTTTTATTATATTCAAACCGTAATTTTGTTTAATTCAATTATTTTTTTTACTTATCAAAGTTTCACTATCATGCAAGGAACTCATTCATTATGACTTAGGCTTTGACCATTATTTTAAGATAACCAACCCAAATTGAAGGGTAACATTTTTGCCACTATCCAACGCTGTGGAAATCAATTTAACAGCGGTTACTGATAAATGATAGACGGGAGGGTGTGTGGCGAGGTCAAATTACCTCCCATAGTGGAGCAGGCCCGAGCCCAATAGTGGGACGTGTGTGGGCTGCGATGATGAAATAGATAGGTAAAAATCACTTTTACGAATTTTATAATATAGATAGTATAGGTACATATAGATAATTTGTAGGTACTTATACGTATAATTCTCCCTATATTCTCAGAGATTGGATTTCAAAGCCGACATACCGATGCATACCAATTTCTCTAAGTATCTCGGTGGAATCGGGTAAACTAATCAATGTTATTATGTAAACAACTAAGCAATATTAATCTATATCTAAATCGCTATCATAAGGCTCATATTTGTTTGCACCCCACATCCAGTTACCATTCATCAAAATCGAAACTCAATTGTTTTATTATTTTTTGGATAAATGTACATACATTTATTAATTAAACTAGACTTTATATTCTACTAGCGAATTCGTGCGGTTTCACTCGCGTAGTTTCCGTTCCCGTGGGACTATGGTTATAAAATATAATCTATGTTACTTGCTGATAAGATAGTGTTATCAAGTAGTACTGCCGACTTCACATATACGGCTAATTCGGGTAATTCTTAATTATTAGCCGACTTCATTATAGTTTTGTAATTTTATAATTGACTAAATATTTAATTCATATTTCTGTAAATTGATATAATACTCAAACAATGGACGCCTTCCGCTCGTCAGGTTCCGGTACGACTACTAAATATTGCCTATTGTTATAGACCTCTGTACTTTCTTACACTATGTCGTCAATCAATCCTAAAATCATCATATATTTACTGTATATGTTATTCTTATTTTACTGATTTATGATTTCACTAGCAACCCGGTTCTGTGGTTTAAGCGTGAAAGCGTAACAAACAATTTTTTGCGGTAACTCTATTGGATTACCTTTAGAAGCAATCTTGAACCATTGTTTATTGTCTGGGGTATCTTAGAACAGCCACCTTTTTTTTGGAGTGGGCTTCTGCCAACGCACCCGCCGCCCGGCTCCGTCCGGGGCGGCAGAGAGGCTCGCGTGGCCCCGTAACCCACCCAATAGTATGTCGCCTTCGTCGTTGGGCGGACTACCGGATCAGAGTTCCTTGATTTCAGTGGTCAGCTGGGCGGAATACCACGAGAGAGTACCCTCTTCTATTGACGTCCCCTTCGCCGTCGTGAGGTCAGCCTCTCCACAGGTGACGTCTTAAATCCCCGGTCTGGTCACCCGCAGGTTCTGCTAGGGCAGCATTCAGCGCAAAAAACAGCCATCTAGCATAAACACATGACAATAATAAATATGAGATAATGACTTCTGATGTTTACGCGAGTATTACGCATGATTCAGCGATCATGATCAATGGGCGAACACGATCCGCACTAAAAAGTGTTTGATATGTTGAACGGTGTTTCATGTGTTAGTGTAGATTACACTAATATTATAAAGAGGGAAGATTTGTTTGTATTGAATAGGCTCCGAAACTACTGGATCGATTTCAAAAATTATTTCACCAATGGAAATCTATAATATCAGGGAGTAACATAGGTTATATTTTATCTCATAATTCCCATGATATTGCGAACTACGCGAGTAACGCGACTGAAACTGAAGCGAAGCAAGGGCAGGTTGCTAGTTAAAAATAAAATACACACACAATTAACTCTTTAAGTAGTTTTATTTATACATATGAGATTTTCTTTCTCAACGTCCTCTTTTGAAAATAGGTCTCTTCGAGGGCGAATAATGCCATAATTGTACCTCATAGTAGTTCAGGTAAGTGATTAATTGCAGTCATAATACAAACCGCTATTAAGCACCTGTCAGGAGATCTTTTTTTTTTTTTTTTTTTTTTTATTTTTTTTTTTTTTTTTTTATTTTAGGACAACACCCTGCACTAAGGAAATAATCCTTGTATTGCAGGGGACTTTACAAACATATAATTAACGGACACAAATTACATCCAGACTCAGAACAACAATTTGTGGATCGCACAAAGTGTTGTCCCGCGTGGGATTCGAACCCCCGACACTGGCGCTGTAAGTCGCTATCTTAACCACTACGCCATCTGTGCAGTTACATCGTTGTTGTATATTGTCGATCGTTGTTGTATAGTCTCTTGATTAACTATCGATAGAGTTTTGTGGCTCCTACGAGCAAATAAGGGATGGTAACACATCATTTATAAATATCAGCCTCATAATACGTATCTAAGTCTCTTGGCGTGGTATAGAGTAGGCTATGCTTGGTATTTTTCTACGTTTTAAAATTCGAAATCCGACATGGCACTGGGCAGGTCACATCGCTTGTTGAGTACGTGATCAGTACACCGCCAAGCTGAGAAAGATGCGCCAACAAAATTCGGAGAACATAATACTAATCATTATTGACTTAAAACGGCAGCTTACTTTGACTTACTAGAATTTTAAAATTATTTCGCTAATATTGTGGGTCAAACTTACTTTAATATACTTTGTGCGTATCTAAATTAATAGATACCAAAGAATAGCAGTTAAAATAGGGTAAAGAATCCATCAGATAACGCAACTAATCTAATCAATGTAAAGTCTATATAATATAAAAAACTCTATTGGCCATAGTGGTGTTGATATGTGGATGGAACGTAATTAAGTTATCAACTGTAGGCCATTTCAATCCAAATCTCTAGTACTAACAGCTCTCCTTGAGCAAAGTGCAAAGCTGCGTACGGCTATACGTGGTCGATCTAACACCCAGAATCTTAGAGCTAAAAATAATTAGAGTGGGCACTCCGTATACGTCCCACTGTTGGGCTCGGGCCTCCTCCCTAATGGAAGGGTAATTGACCTACCACGATATACCACGCTGGTCAAACGTGTTAGTTTAGGGTTTTATTTCGAGTTTTCCTTCAATCGCACAGATGTTATATGCTTTTTATATCCCTCAGTCGTCTCGTACGATCACCCACTTTATCGAAAAAAAAATCATCTTCATTAGTTACATTAGTTCTTTGTATTTCTTCCAAAATAATGGTAATTCAGTTTTAATAATTCAATTCATTACAATATCCGACTTTTCATCGTTTTTTTCTTATAACATTATCACGTAAAATTTAAATCGTATCCTGACTTTAAAAACAACAAATTATTATTTTTTAAATAAACTATCAAATTTAAATAAACTACCAGATAGTTTCAAACTAAACCAGTCCACCAAACCTCCAATTCCATAATGAGATATTAGATATCATCATCACGCTATAGTTTTACACCTATCGTTGGCAGACCAAGAGTGTCATATATTGAAGTTAGGCAGATGTCCCATCCCATTTTTAAATTCGCCCATGACGTGCGGTGTCCCACAGGGGTCGGTCCTCGGACCCACCCTGTGGAACATCGGCTACGACTGGGCGTTGAGGGGGAGCCTCCAGTCCGGGCTGGGCGTGATTTGTTACGCCGATGACACGCTCGTCACAGCCCGCGGTGGGACGCTAGAAGAGGCGGTAAGCCTGGCGACTTCGGGTACCGAGGAGGTCGTCAGACGGATCGAGGCGCTGGGGTTGAGGGTCGCCCTGGACAAGACGGAGGCCCTCTTGTTCCATGGGCGCACCATGAGCCCTCCCATCGGCGTCTCGATCACCGTCCACTCGATCGACATCAGTATCCGGGCCCATATGAGGTACTTGGGCCTGGTGCTCGACGGGCAATGGTGGTTCCGGGAGCATTTCGGCTAGGGCGGCATGAGGCGCAGATAGTTGCGCCTGCGCCGCCCCAGTCGCCGGCGGCGGATCTCCTCATCGAGGCTGCGCTCCTCACGCAGGCGATCCACCGCCTCCTTCCGCGAGATCACTGTCTCGCAGAAGGCTGCAACCGCGTCCCAATTCCCGACGCTGTCGACCATCGCCCTAGCGATAGCCGGCAGCGTCAGGTCCGTACCGATGATTGCGACGAGTTCACAGCGCTGCACTGCCCAAGCCCCGCAGGCCTCGAGCGTATGGCGCGCCGTGTCCTCGTCGCAATCGCAGTGGTGGCAGGACGGTGTACTCTCCCTCCTAACGACCTTGTGCAGGTATTTGGCGAAGCACCCATGCCCCGTCAAAACCTGCACCAGTCGGAAGGAGAGCACCCCGTGCCGCCTCTCCAACCACTGCATCAGCACCGGCCGGAAGGCCTCCACAGTTCGCACCCCGAACCGAGGCCTCTCCAGCCGGACTGCCCAACGGGCGATGACGTCTCGGCGGGCGTCGACGCGCCAGGCGGTGAGATCCCTTAACGAGACCACACCGCCCCCCGCTCGCACCCCCGTCATCCGCCGATATAGTCCGGCGAGCATCTCCGCCTCCAGGTCCCACGGGGGAGTCCCGGCCAATAGGCACGCTGCCTCCGTCGCCACCGTGCGGTATCCGCGAATGGCCCTGACCGCCGTGACCCTCTGTGGTCGCCACAGAAGGGCCCTAAGTCGGGCGGTCATGGACCCCGCCCACACCGGTGCGCCGTACAGGGACATCGACCGGATGACCCCCGCGTACAGCCGTCGGCACGCAGCGCTCGGTCCGCCCACGTTCGGCATAAGCCACGATAGGGCGGACGCCGCGCCGACGAGCCGCGGAGCGAGCCTACGGAAATGCTCCCGGAACCACCATCGCCCGTCGAGCACCAGGCCCAAGTACCTCATAAGGGCCCGGATGCTGATGTCGACCGAGTGGACGGTGATCGAGACGCCGATGGGAGGGCTCATAGTGCGCCCATGGAACAAGAGGGCCTCCATCTTGTCCAGGGCGACCCTCAACCCCAGCGCCTCGATCCGTCTGACGACCTCCTCGGTACCCGAGGTCGCCAGGCTTACCGCCTCTTCTAGCGTGTCACATGCTCACATGCGTGTCACACGCTCGTCACAGCCCGTGGTGGGAACCACGGGCTGTGACGAGCGTGTCGTTGGCGTAACAAATCACGCCCAGCCCGGGCGGGAGGCTCCCCCTCAACGCCCAGTCGTAGCCGATGTTCCACGGGGTGGGTCCGAGGACCGACCCCTGTGGGACACCGCACGTCATGGGCGTTCGCACGACGTCCCCTGCTCGGTTGGTGCAGAGGACGCTGCGCCCCTCCAAATAGTCTGCCACTAGCCGCCTCAGGTAAACTGGCACCCCGTGATACCGGAGCGCCTCCCTGATGCAGCTGAATGGCAGACTATTGAATGCGTTGGCGATGTCTAGGGACACCACCAACAGCACTCCCCCGCCGGTGACGGCCTCAGTCGCCACGGCCCTCAGGCGCAACAGAGCCGCGATCGTCGAACGACCCCTCCTAAACCCAAACTGGTCGTCCGACAGATCGGGCCCCGTGCCGACGAGGTGCCGCTCGATGCGGGCAGCTACCACCCTCTCCAGTAGCTTGCCCGTGTCATCAAGCAGCACGATAGGCCTGTAGGCCGAAGGCGACTCCGGAGACCGTCCCGGCTTCGGCAGGAGCACCAGCCTTCCCTCCTTCCAGCACCCAGGGAACCGTCCGGACGCTAAACACGCGTCGAACAGCTCCCTGAGGCGGGGTCCCAGGTGTTCGAGGACCAGGGCCAGCACGCGGTTAGGAACACCGTCGGGCCCGGGGGCGGTAGACTTTGCGCGCATGCGCGTCACCGCCACCCCCATCTCGGGTTCCGTGATGGGCGGCACACTGTCGTCGTCGGCCTCCCGGTCAGTGTCTGGCGGAGCCATGACCGGGGGCGTGTGTTCCGCCCGCCGCGGGAACAGGTCCTCGATGACCCGGGTGAGAAGGCCGGGCTGGAGAGTCTCGGTGAGGGGAGGGCCCCGCGCGCGTAGCCTATTCAGCACCGCGCGATAGGGGCGTCCCCAGGAGTCACGGTCGAGACCGTCCAGCATCTCCTGCCGACTGACGTCCTTGGCGGAGCGGACGGCCAGCCTGAAGGCCGACCGCGCATTGCGGTAGCCCTCGTAAAGCACGGCCTCCCGCTCCGCGTCGCGATGGCGCCGCCGGCTGCGGGTGTAGGCCCTCCGGGCGCAGATACGCGCGGCCCGGAGATCCGCCAGCTCCCGGGACCACCAGTGGACACCCCTCCTCGGGGGCAGACGCCGTACCCGGGGCATGGCCGCATCGCAGATCTGCGTCAACGCACTGCAGATGCGGGCAGCCTCGGCGTCCACCCCGTCCGACTGGTGGGCAGAGGACAGCCACGAGTATACGATGGCTGTCTCCGCCAGCTGGTCCCGGTCTAAGCGACCCACAGCCTATCGCGGGAACGCAGGACGCCCATCCGCCCCGTGACCCCTGCTGGGCGTCGGGATTGCAGGGGAGACCTCCATCCGGATATACCGGTGGTCCGACAAGGTCTCCACCTCCTCCACGACGCGCCAGCTCCCCACGCGTGCGGCGACCTCGGGGCTAGCGAACGAAAGGTCCACTATCGACCCGCCCCGTTGTCGCACGCACGTATGCACCGAACCCCTGTTCAGCAAACAGAGGCCCAGCGCCGCCGCCCACTCCTCGATCGCCCGTCCTCGGTCATCCGTCCTAGGGGACCCCCACGCCACGGACTTGGCGTTGAAGTCCCCCAGGACGAAGACCTGGCGCGATGCCAGTCGCCGTAACGAGGCCTCCATGATGGTAAGGAAGGCCTCGAAATCGGTCACACTCCAGTTAGGGGAGAGATAAACTCCGAAGAGCGTAATCTCCCCCCAGTCCGCCGCGACGTATCCGACGCCCCTGTCCCTAAGGGTCAGAGACGACGTGGAGGCGACGATTGCCACGGTGCCAACGGTACTACTCAACCAGTTAATCTGGTCGGGCACCACGTACGGCTCCGCGATTACGGCTACTCCTATCAACCACTCCCAAATTTTATACTTGTCCATCCACGTAATTTTCATAAAAACGGGTACAAAGTTTTTTTTTGCTTCACGTATTAATATATAGATTTCGCCGGTAGGACGAGTTGGTACAGGATTTCATTACCAGTTTACCTTATCCAAAGTGAAATTACAATGTTTAGTAGCTCCTTGTGTAATGCATTAAGTGTTCAGTTTACGATGCGAATTCGACTTAGAAATAGAACGTGCGAAATATCACAGGATACATAAACTGGCCCTAGCCGAGGTCGCGGGTGACTGGACCGGGGAGTTAGTCCATCACTCGCCGAGAGGCCGACCGCGTGAGAAAAGACCGACGTCCTCCCCGAGGGGGTGTCGTCGGTCGAAGAGAGGGCTTAAGGGGTATTCCGTTGGGACAACCACTGACGTCAAGTCACGACGGTGGTCGGCCCAACGACGAAGGCGACGTGTCGCGGGTGGGTTATGGGTGTACGTGCTTACGCCCCCCCCCTGTCGCCCAGGACGGAGTGGAGTGAGGAGCGTGCCGACTGTAAAAAAAAAAAAAGGATACATAAACTGAATTTTGGTACCCGTATAGTAATGGGTGAAAAAGATAATAACACCATTCGTTATTTGCCCATGTCAATCGTAAAAATAAGAGATCAACGGGCAGATAAATAGCTGACTCTCAATATGTCAAAATATCATTACCACTTTTTTTTTCACGCTGTGGAAATTGGAAATGCATTTACGCACTGTTCCCCGCCGGTGACAGACGGTGTGTGGGACTCGCCGGCCACCGTGTAAACGGAATACCCACTGAAACCACAGCGGCCCCTTCTGCGCTTTTACGGGGCGCCGCAGAGATTGTCTGATGACATTCAATCCCTGATACTCCAACGCATGGCCGTCTGGTCACGTCCTATCGTCATTTAAAGCGATGGAAGAAGTTGCGCATATTGGTGCCAAAATATCACCAACCCTGTCTTACGAGTATAATATTTACCATATGAATAAATCTTTGCCGTATGCTGACGGAGTGATAATTCACCACCCTATCTGCTCAAAGGGTGTCGTACAAGGCGACTAAGGGATATAATATGCATATAACATCTATGCAAAAGATAAAAAACTCGAAATGAAACCCTATATCATCAAGTCTGACCGGCATTGCATTAGGTCAATTTCACTACAATTGTGGGGGAGGCTTGAGCCCAGCAGGGGGACGTATATGAATTGAAATGAGGATGCTAACGACATTATTATTCTTTCTTTTTAGCTGGTATAAGGTCCACTGCAGAGCTCGAGCCTCCTCTTGGATAGGAGTGAAATTGACCTACTATACTACGTTGGTCAGATAGGTTTAGTATAAGGTTTTATTTGAAGATTTCTTCTTTTGTATTATAAGCGTATTTATTTATTTAAAAATGAACCAACAGCTTACATATAATATTTAATATCAAAATAATAACGGATAGCCAATTTTATAGGTTCTTACAGATGGATAACTTATTATATTAGGAAATTCATCAGTCGACAGTGAAGAGAAACCACTCGCATACTTAAGCGCAAAGATTGAAGAAATGAAAAAGAAAGACAGAATACTTATACTAAAGAATGCTACCACCGACACTTCCATAAACAGAGAAATGCTCACTTAGTCTAGATTTTACACCGGGCCCATATGAGGTACTTGGGCCTGGTGCTCGACGGGCGATGGTGGTTCCGGGAGCATTTCCGTAGGCTCGCTCCGCGGCTCGTCGGCGCGGCGTCTGCCCTATCGTGGCTTATGCCGAACGTGGGCGGACCGAGCGCTGCGTGCCGACGGCTGTACGCGGGGGTCATCCGGTCGATGGCCCTGTACGGCGCACCGGTGTGGGCGGGGTCCATGACCACCCGACTTAGGGCCCTTCTGTGGCGACCACAGAGGGTCACGGCGGTCAGGGCCATCCGCGGATACCGCACGGTGGCGACGGAGGCAGCGTGCCTATTGGCCGGGACTGCCCCGTGGGACCTGGAGGCGGAGATGCTCGCCGGACTATATCGGCGGGTGACGGGGGTGCGAGCGGGGGGCGGTGTGGTCTCGTTAAGGGATCTCACCGCCTGGCGCGTCGACGCCCGCCGAGACGTCATCGCCCGTTGGGCAGTCCGGCTGGAGAGGCCTCGGTTCGGGGTGCGAACCGTGGAGGCCTTCCGGCCGGTGCTGATGCAGTGGTTGGAGAGGCGGCACGGGGTGCTCTCCTTCCGACTGGTGCAGGTTTTGACGGGGCATGGGTGCTTCGCCAAATACCTGCACAAGGTCGTTAGGAGGGAGAGTACACCGTCCTGCCACCACTGCGATTGCGACGAGGACACGGCGCGCCATACGCTCGAGGCCTGCGGGGCTTGGGCAGTGCAGCGCTGTGAACTCGTCGCAATCATCGGTACGGACCTGACGCTGCCGGCTATCGCTAGGGCGATGGTCGACAGCGTCGGGAATTGGGACGCGGTCGCAGCCTTCTGCGAGACAGTGATCTCGCGGAAGGAGGCGGCGGATCGCCTGCGTGAGGAGCGCAGCCTCGATGAGGAAATCCGCCGCCGGCGACTGGGGCGGCGCAGGCGCAACTATCTGCGCCTCATGCCGCCCTAGCCGAGGCCGCGGGTGACGTGACCGGGGATTAGTCCGTCACCCGCCGAGAGGCCGACCGCGTGAGGAAAGACCGACGTCCTCCCCGAGGGGGAGACGTCGGTCGATGGGAGGGTACCCCAACAGGGGGTATTCCGTCGGGCCGACCACTGACGACAAGTTAACGCTGCTCCAGTGGTCGGCCCAACGACGAAGGCGACGTGGTTTTTGGGTGGGTCGCGGGAGTTGCGTGCTTAAGCCCCTCTGTCGCCCCGGACGGAGTGGTGCGGAGGCGCGCCGACCGCGACCCACCCACAAAAAAAAAAAAAAAAAGTCTAGATTTTACAGAAGTATACTTGCATTAAACAAATCAAAATCGTGCAAAGTAGGGATGGGCTGTATTCTTACTCCATCATTACATGGAAGAATAATAATAGTAAAAGCATTTGTATCGGCCCTATAGTTTAAATATAAAGGCATTATATAGTCTTGACGCACATTTCCATTTTAGAAATGAGTTACAAGCCCCACAGAATACTATGAATACGTGAACATAATCATTTAATACCGTGAGGGCTTCACTAAAGAGATAAATTTTACGCAAAATAGTTAAATGCCGCTATAAATTTGAAGGTATTATATTCAAATATACCATTATTATCAAATAGAGCAGGTGTATTATTTTGCTTTTTTAGAATTGCGTACTCAAAGGGTAGAAACGGGACCTTATTACTAAGACTTCGCTGTCTGTCTGTCCGTCTGTATAAACAGACAGTGACAGCACCAGGCTGTACCTCAAGAACCGCGATAGCTAGACAGTTGAAATTTTTACAAATCACTATAACAACAAATACTAAAAACAAAATAAAATAAATATTTAAGGGAGGCTCTCATACAACAAACGCATTTTTTTTAGATAATGGCTCGGAACCAAACCTGCGGGAATGCGACTCGCACTTAGGGGTTTTATCTTTAGCTCATTCCTCATTTTTGGACCCTGGCCTCCTTGTTAGTGGAAGGAGAAATAGAGTTATGTACTATATTACAAATATTGAACAGGTTATTGATTATTTCACCATCTCAATTGTTTTATTGTGTTGGTGTCGAGTGTGCACATAGCATACCTAATAATAAGTGATATTCTCACTCATGGACATTTGCTAGGCCGTTGCCTATCTATACCAATAAATAAAATTGGAGTGTCTGTTTGTAATGTCAAAATAATAAGCTTTTTTCATGTTCACACGGTTATTTGCACGACACCTATGCCTAAAATAGCAATTAAAAAATTTTTGTCTGTCTGTCTGTTTGTTCCGGGTAATCTTCAAAACGGCTGGACCGATTTCAAAAATTCTTTCACCAATGGAAAGTTATAATATCAGGGCGTGAACTAGGCTATATTTTATCCCGGCATTCCCACGGGGACGGAAACTACGCGGGTAAAACGACTATAACCTATAACCGAAGCGAAGCGAGGGCGGGTTGCTAGTAGTGAATAAAATGAAGGGAGTGTTGGAATGCGTGCAATGAGGAACTCATCATACGCAAGCACCCTCAGAAAGTTAGGCTTCCGTCTCTCTCGTTCACCGAACAAATTACTACTAGTCGGACGTCGATTTTCTGCATGAGTGTGCTACCGGACGTTACTGTTGACCGAAGATTGTTGACTACATCCTGTCACATCAAAAAATCAGGTTCATAATTTTTGAGTAATAGCCTCCTTTTCAATGGAAGAGGAAATAGAATTAGTATGTTACGATGGTTGAATAGAATACAGATGGCAGAATACACACAATATTATTTACGTCCGACTGCTTGGCTCGAGCCTCCTCTGCAATTGGAACGAACATAATCCATGGAATAACGCCTAGTCAGACGGTTTGGTAGTTTTATTTCAATTTTACCCTCTCTTTCATACTGCTTTTACCCCAATTCCATGGAAGCCGTGTGGTGACGGAGTAATAAAACACTCCTACACCCCTTGCTCGACGGTGTCAAGTCGGTGACGGAATAAAAACTCGACATATAATCCTATATCAATATAACCAACGCTGTTGCTCAATTTCACTCCTATTATTGAGGAAGCCCACGCACAGCTGTGACCCTAGTGTGGGCTGAGATGATGATGACATGGGGTTGACGCAATATGTATCTACTTTTTTCTTAAAGTTTTGGAAAATAATTTTTTGATCGGCCACCTCAACTACTATTTCTTCATTTCCCTTAATAGCAGACATGCAAGCAGTGTACTGACTGTAACTGACTTCTTCAATATCAGGGGCACGGCCCAGTCACTGCTTATGGTAAAGTGGCTTTTGTGCCTGCCGATCTCTCGCTATTGGGAGCCCTAGTGCAGTAGCAAATTATTACTATTCAAACGTTGTCTTTCTGCGAGAGTGTTTTATTATAACGGAGCTGAATCATTGAAGATTGCGCACAGAAGCACAGATTCTCCCATTATCGGAAGGCCTAGTGCTGTAGCAAATTACCTACTAGTATTCAGATGTTGATTTTTTGCGAGTGTTTTATCATAACCAAGCTGAATCATTGAAGATTGCGCATAGAAAACTGTCAGGATCTTAGCACCACTAGAAAAGCGTTTGACAGACCATGATTTGATCTACTACCATCTACTAAACAAACCGCTAGAACCACTTTTTATCAGTTGGCTCTAAGAACAATTTATGTAATTTTTGTTCGTTATAAAATTCTTCACGATAAAGGTACCTATTTATTTTTTAGTATTGTAGTTATCTTAAAAAAACTATAGACATAAATTTTATTGGTTTACATGTTATTATTCAAATTTCTTAATTTAATAAAAGCAGGTATAAGAAAATTAAAATTTCATTTTATGTTCCACAAGGCCTCCTACTTTCATAACGCAATGAATTGTTTAATGAGAACGTTGCGAAATAAATTCTGTAAAGCGCTTAATGATTCTTTTTTAAAAATCTTACGTAATTCAATTACGACGGCATCTTTGGAGGTTGATTTGTTATTCTTGTTACCGTTGTTTAAATTTAACTTGACCTGATTTGATTTCTATTTTTTTCTAAAAAATACATCAAATCGGAAGGGAGAAAGACGTCCTAGTAGCAAAACTTTTGTCAAACATATGGCATGCCATATGACGCATAGCCGAGGCCGCGGGTGACTGGACCAGACCGACCGCGCGAGGAAAGACCGACGTCCTCCCCGAGGGTGAGACGTCGGTCGAGGAGAGGTTACTCCTCAGGGGTATTCCGTCGGGCCGACCACTGACGACAAGTCACCCTGCACCAGTGGTCGGTCCAACGATGAAGGCGACGTGTTACGGGTGGGTTATGGGTGTACGTGCTTGCGCCCCTCTGTTGCCCCGGACGAAGCCGGGCAACGGGTGCGCCGACCGAAGCCCAGACCCCAAAAACAAAAGGCCATATGACGCATTCAATACATTTTGCAAACATCTAAATTAATGAATATAAATTACAATTAGAATTAGAATAAAAATATGTCACAAATGCAGTTTGGTGACGGTAGTAAGAATACAATTCACCACCCCCTTTCTTACCCGTTGATGTCGTAAAAGACGACTAACGGATTATTGCAGATGGCATCTATGTAAGAGAAAAAAACTGGAAATAAAACCCTATACTAACCCTCCTGACCAAAGAGGTTAGTAGGTCAATTTCCCTTTCATTGTCGAGGAGATCTCATGATGATGATGTCGCAAACAAATAATAAATTTCGTCAATTATCGCCCCTTGTTTAATATGATACAGATGTTGGCCAAATTGTGGTATTGAGAATAAGTACACTTTGTGTATTTATTTTACAGATTTTATCGCGTTTGTATTTAATTTCGTAAACGTTTCGGACACTTTTCAGTGTAAGGTGGGTCACGTCCAAATCATCGTTATTGCAAAGATTTATATCTACCCACTACAGTATTAGTTATTAAATTATGATAGTTACGACTTACCTTTAATGAGAAGGCTTCCGCTTAATCATCAGTGCCTCCATCTACGTTTTGGGTGTAAAAATTTGAATTAAAGTGAATAAAGCGTATTCCCGTTATCTACTCTAACTATGCTGCGATTATATACTATTCATATTAAGTATTGTATATCATTGTAATAATTATTAATTTCAGTAATAGTCATACAAAAACTTCCAACAATTATTTAAACTTCCGTCACAAAACAACTAACGACAATGGCCTTGAAGTTTTCGTAGCCTTTCACAGTGTGATTTTTCCAATTGTTAATTGATCCAATTTATTATACCGTTACATAAACAAGTTAAAAGAAATAAAAAAAAATGATTGTGTGGTTTTATGAAACCATGGTAAAAGTGAAATTAAGTGAAACACTGATAAAAACAAATAAATAGCGCGGATATATATACAATAGTCTAAACACTACACGGTCAGCTGATGCGAACGCCGCCATATTAGCCTCGGCTGCTTTGTCGAGCGCCTTTTACTTTACCACTACTCCGCAGCCAACCGTCACGGGACATGCAATCAATGGACGAAAAAGTTTGAGGCGATGTAATAAAAGTTTCACTTTAATAAATAAGCCTTAAACGATACAATTACATAACATTTACTTAACCGCTGTTATCAAATTGTCTAGCACAATTGGTTCACAACAGCGTCTTACAAGTTCATTAACTAACGGTCCCAATTAACGTGACTATCCAAACACACCGAGTACACGATGATAATATTCATTAGCTATCATAACTGGCATTTCAATCCCATCGCTGCTTACATTGGACTACATTTGACAATTAATTAATTGTTAGGACAGAGATTTAATGTAAGGAGGTAATTGAGAATATTTATTGTTGCTTTAAGATTAGAATTATATTTATTTACGTCCGGATTACTTCTGGATTACGATCGAATGAAAATTATATTGAGAAATACATTTTATCAAATAAAATTACTTTGTGAATATTTCGCAATGGGCTTACGACAAATATATATTAATACGCTTTTATTAGCTTCAGACGTATCTATGTTAGTATGTAACGGAATCTTTGAACATGATTTTGACCCCCTTCAAAACGTCGGATTAACTCGAAATTTGGCATACTTATTAAGGACCGATGATAATTCAATATTTTAAACAGTTTGCCCGTTATCCTTACTAGGATAATCAGGATTAGCGATTTAAGCGTATTTTTTTAGTTTCTTTAAACTATTATATTTATTTTTTGCTATAATTTAACAAAATAAAAATAAATGAACCGTCGCTCAGTACGCCTATCAGATGTGAATCATTGAAGTTATTTTGTACAAGTACATATATATATACATAAAAGAACAGATTACGGGAGGAACTAATATGGCATAATGTATAAATAAAATATTACAATTTTTTTCCAAACAATAATGATTATTATTCAATAAAAATTTATAATCATTAAATCCGTCCGTGGGAGTCGTAAAAATCGGCTGAGGGTTCACCAGGAGAGCAGGGCAGCAGCTCTCTCCTGGGAAACGTAAAACACCTATACTGCGATCGCCAACCCGCCTGCCAAGCGTGGCGATTACGGCAATATCCCCTTTTTCTAGAAATGGCGTACAATAAAAAAATGGCCCCCAGTCACGGCGGCTCCGGTACTCTATGGGCTCATTTTGGTGGCGGGCCCAGTAGGGGTGGAGCAGGGGGTGCGAGGAATCTCCGGCAGCGATCCGGCTACCAACAAAAACGACCCTTGGCCCTGGTAACACACAACATTCGGACACTCAGGACTGACGAGAGGATCATCGAGCTGGAAGAGGAATTGAGCAAAATCCGCTGGGACATTGTAGGATTATCAGAAGTGCGAAGAGAGGGCGAGGGCACGATAATCCTCCAGTCTGGAAACTTGCTCTTCTACCGGGAGGGCGATCACCCATCCCAAGGTGGTATAGGGTTTATCGTTCGTAGGTCTCTCGTAGACAACGTGGAGAGGATCGAGAGTGTGTCGACAAGGGTAGCGTACCTTATACTCAGAATTACCAAGAGGTATTCGCTGAAGGTTATACAGGTATACGCACCGATCTCGACATACTCAAACGACGAGGTGGAGGCATTTTACGAGGACATCTCGAAAGCCATACACACGTCCAAAACCCACTTCACGGTAGTCATGGGAGACTTTAACGCGAAAATAGGCAAAGGGAGTGATGATGAGTTGAAAGTGGGCAAACATGGATATGGACAGAGAAACCAGAGGGGCCAGAAACTGGCTGATTTTCTGGAGAAGGAAAGCTTCTTTATGATGAATTCCTTCTTCAGGAAGCAGCCACAAAGGCAATGGACCTGGATTAGCCCCCATGGTTCAACAAAAAACGAGATAGACTTCATCTTGTCAGACAAATGACAGATATTCAATGATGTCTCAGTGATCAGCAGGATTAAAACTGGGAGCGATCACCGGATGGTACGAGCCACATTGAATATCCACACAAAAGTCGAGCGGTCACGCTTGATGAAGTCTACACTCCGACTTACATCTGTCCAATACCAGAACCTCGAAGGCTTTCAACTCGAACTACACAATCGCTTCCAATGTCTGGACGAATGCGAATCTCCGAACGATATGAACAACAGGTTCGTGGAAACTGTCCACGCGGTTGAGTCGAAATTTTTCAAGGCTCACCGCGTTAATAGACCTAAAAAACTATCTGACCAGATTCTCGAGCTCATGGGGCGGAGAAAAGAAATGACGGTGCAGTCTTCAGCCGATTGGTCCAAACATAGGCAGCTAAATAGGCAGATCTTCAGGTCTGTGCGTCGCGATATTCGCCGATTTAATACGCTCTGTATTAAAGAAGCGATAGAGTGGAATCGTGGCTCAAAAGTGTTCGCACAAGATCTGTCTATTGGGCAAAGCCAAATCACTAAGCTGAAGACCGACGATGGCACTGTCATTTCATCCCAAAGTGAGATCTTGGGAGAAGTCGAAAGGTTCTATGGACAGTTATACAAATCATCCCGAAATTCTGTTGTCGGCTTGGTCCAAGATCCCAGATACAAGCTAACTCGGCACTATACCGAAGAAATCCCGGACATCAGCTTGTACGAGATCAGAATGACTCTCAAACAACTACGTAACGGTAAGGCACCGGGAGATGACGGAATTACGGCAGAGCTTCTGAAGGCGGGCGGCAAGCCGGTCTTAATAGCCCTTCAGAAGCTATTTAATTCCTTTATCCTCGGGGGCGACGTTCCAGAGTCGTGGACCAGGAGTGTGGTGGTGCTGTGCTTCAAGAAGGGTTACAAAGCTCTCTTGAAGAACTACAGACCTATCTCACTCCTGAGCCACGTTTATAAGTTGTTTTCGAGGGTCATTACCAACCGACTCTCGCGCTAGCTCGATGACTTCCAGCCGCCCGAACAAGCCGGCTTCCGAAAAGGCTATAGCACCATAGACCATATCTTCACGCTTCGGCAGATTATACAAAAGACCGAGGAGTATAATCGGACCCTGTGCTTAGCGTTTGTGGACTATGAGAAAGCCTTTGATTCAGTCGAAACTTGGGCGGTGCTGCAGTCCTTTCAGCGGTGCCAAATTGACTATCTCTATATAGAAGTGCTGAAGTGTTTGTATAGGAACGCCAAAATGTCAGTCCGTATCCGGGATAAGACTACGAAACCGATCCAGTTGCAGAAAGGCGTGAGACAGGGAGATGTTATCTCTCCGAAACTGTTCACCACTGCACTGGAAGATGTCTTCAAGCTCTTAGACTGGACTGGACTCGGCATTAACATTAACGGCGAATACATCACTCACCTTTGATTTGCGGACGATATAGTCGTTATGGCAGAATCCATGGAGGACCTTGGCACAATGCTCAATGATCTCAGCAGGGTATTCCAACTAGTGGGTTTACGAATGAACATGGACAAGACGAAAGTCATGTCAAATGCCCATGTCATTCCTGTACCGGCCCTAGTTGGCAATGCGATTCTTGAAGTTGTCGATCACTATGTTTACCTGGGACAAACAGTCCAGTTAGGTAGATCCAATTTCGAGAAAGAGTTCAGCCGACGAATCCAACTCGGTTGGGCAGCGTTCGGAAAACTTAAGAGGATCTTCTCGTCCAAGATACTTCAGTGTCTGAAAACACAGGTCTTTGACCAGTGTGTGTTACCAGTGATGACTTACGGCACGGAAACCTGGTCCTTAAATATAGGCCTCATATCAAGGCTCAAAGTCGCTCAGCGTGCTATGGAGCGGGCTATGCTCGGGATTTCTCTGCGAGATAGAATCCGGAATACGGCAATCCGCAGAAGAACGGGTGTAACCGACATAGCACGAAGAATTAGCACGCTGAAGTGGCAATGGGCAGGCCACATCGCTCGACGAACCGACAACCGCTGGGGAAGAAAGGTTCTCGAGTGGCGACCACGTATCGGACGACGCAGTGTAGGACGCCCCCCCACTAGGTGGACCGATGACCTAGTGAAAGTAGCTGGGCGTCGTTGGATGCAGGCGGCACAGGACCGCTCATTGTGGCGCACCATGAGGGAGGCCTACGTCCAGCAGTGGACGGCGATAGGCTGAAATGATGATGATGATGATGAATCATTAAATACAAGAATTAAAAATTCAAACATATTTCAAATTGTGACAGCCTCGCGAAGCTTTACGCCACGCGTAGCTTGACGCCACGTGTAGCTTCACGCCACGTGTAGCTTCACGCCACGTGTAGCTTCACGCCACGCGTAGCTTTGCGACACGCGTAGCTTTACTCCACGCCAACGATCAGGTTTACCCTCGACTGTTGATGTTTAACATTAAAAAAAATGTGATTGATGAGTTAGGATAACTAACATTATAAATGTGAATGCAAGTATGTTTGTTTATAACGCTTTCACGCCTAAACCACTGAACCGATTTTAAAACTTCTTTTATCAATGAAAAGTTACATTATCAGCGAGTAACATAGGCTTCATTTTATTCATTTATTCACATGGGACCAGGGTTTACGCGAGTATAATATAAATTGTCACTAAAGTTATCTAGTTAAATAGTATAGAAACTTAAATATCGATTTTGATACAAAAATTCCTTCTCATATTTTCACATATCACAAATTCTCTAAGAAAATTAATCTAATTTACATAAACAGCAATATATAACAGGAAAATAAGAAAACTTATTTCATACATGTCACTTTATTTTCATAGCGAAGACGAAAACGTCTAACACACAATATTTCATCAACATGATCCAAGTCGCAACAACAATTTAAACTTCTGCACAATCAACTGTACGGTGTCATAGTTTAAGTTTTCCTAATAAATTGGTAGTACTTTATCTTAGAGTTGTTACTAGGACGCGTTCCGGGCAAGTTGTTTCAAGTTAGTAAAGTCTAAAGCAGGTGAAACTAGAGTTATGCTTATCCATCTATTTTGTACGAAGTTAGGCAATTGACGTAAGTTAAACTCTTGGCGGAATTGGCCAAGTGGAATTGTTAGTTTAGCTTATAAGCTCGGAACTTAATAGTAAGTATATTATTACGTTTCAATCATACTAGAGTTATAATATATTTCTATAACTAGTAAATTTCCTGCGTTTCAACCACGTAGTTCCCGTTCTAGTAGGACATTAGCGATAAGTCCCGTTCAGTAAAGATAAAATATAGTCCATATTATTCGCTTATAATGTACAAAAAATCACCAATGATAGGTGTTTTATTTAAATCATTCAAATTCTGCCGGTAGTACCGAGTAGTTCCCGTTAACGTAAGAATATACGTATTAAATAACAAATCCCTATTTTTTTTTTTTGGGGTGGGTTGCGGTCGGCACGCTCCTCGTACCACTCCGTCCGGGGCGACAGAGGGGCGTAAGTACGCATACCCGCAACCCACCCACGATGCACGTCGCCTTCGTCGTTGGGCCGACCACCGGAGCAGGGTTACTTGACATCAGTGGTCAGCCCGACGGAATACCCTCTACTTGGGGTACCCTCCCATCGACCGACGTCCCCCTCTCGGGGAGGACGTCGCTCTTTCCTCACGCGGCCTCTCGGCGGGTGACGGACTAATTCCCCGGTCACGTCACCCGCGGCCTCGGCTAGAGCGGCATGAGGCGTAGGTATTCGCGCCTACGCCACCCTAGTCGCCGGCGGCGGATCGCCTCATCGAGGCTGCGCTCCTCGCGCAGGCGATCCGCCGCCTCCTGCGAGATCACTGCCTCGCAGAAGGCTGCGACCGCGTCCCAATTCCTGAAATATCAATTGCCTACGATACTTGCTGTTAATGTAACTTTTCATTGGTGAAAAGATTTTTAAAATTGATTTATATCCCGCCATTTCGCCCGCTTAGGTCCCGTTCCCGTAGAAATAATAAATAAAATTTATGTTTTTAGCAGAATGTAACTTTCTATTGGCGAAATAGCCTCCGTTCCCGTAGGAAAACCGATATAAAAATTGCCTATGTTTCTCACTGATAATGTTGATGTCTAACCTTCTAAATGGAAGAGAAGTTGACCAGTTGAATATAGTTACGACCACGCTGGTCTGACGGGTTATTATAGAATTTTATTTCCAGTTTGCTTCTCTTGCTATATAGATGTTATCTGCATATTATATCATTACTTGCTTGGCTTTTACCATACTCACTGACTGTATCTGTAACACGCTTTTGGCCAATCCTGCATCCACTAATTCAAAATTACTGTATAAACTGGCAGATATAGCACTGCATAATATGCAGTTAAATGTGTTTGCAATTATTTATTAACTGATTTTTTGTATTGTATTGTGTGTTGTATCTATTTTGTATGTGTTTTATAGGGCGATATCGTCGCACAGCGACAAAGCCCTCAAAGGAATAAATAAAAAAAAATCATACGAGCAGGAAAGGGTTTGGTGAATTGTATTCTTACTCTATCACCACACCGATGCCTTGAATAAATGATTATTATTATTGTTATTATAATATTTGCGAGAACAAGATAAAATAAGGGTGTTAAAATTATATTCAGGTTCAAAACATCTTTTTAATTTCTTTATTAAACGCTTTGTACACTGCCGTCTAAATTAAATTACGATGTAGTTAACTATAGTTTAATACAAATCACTGAGAATCTTAAAACGATTAATATTGTTATTCGGAAAGCTAGTAGCACTAATTGGATTGTAAATAATTACCTCAGTGAAATATTTATCAAAATAAAGATAAAACAGTAATTAATAACGGGTTTAACCTGGTTAGGTTCTCCACTGGAGAGGAAAATCTTATTTGAAAATGATATCATAAAATTTAACTGACCGTAATAGGCGACAAAGTTATAACATTTTCATTGATTTTTGTGGCAAACGAGCAATTAGCCCACACAAGTAGTAAGTGGTAACTGCCCATGACCTTCAGAAACATCAACTGGCTGTCTAACCTTTTTTTTTGGGGTAGGCTATGGTCTGGACATACCCCGCTCAATCTATCCGGGGTGAAGAATGAGCGGCGTGCTGCCCCATAACCTACCCTATTCCCTCCCCATCGCCATTGGATAATCCTTTCGAGTACCGTCCGAGAATAGAATATAGCATAGTTAGTGCACGCAAATTTCGTCGTTGACGTATGGGCTACCAGTTTAGTTCGGATCGAAAGGAAGAAATGTGGTCGTATTTACGAAGATTAAAGACGAATCGAATGCAATTATTGAAAAGACGGTCAAGTTTATTGAGTAGATCTGCATTCAGGTCGAAGTAACATACATCAGCATAATTGATGATGGGAAAAATTAAAGTCTGCACAAGCTTCACTTTTGTAATAGGTGGAAGTAAATTTCTTAATCGGTAGAGAGAACGTAATATACCGGTAACCTTACGTCCGACCTGAGCCACTTGGATGTGCCAGTTAAGAGCCATATCTATATGTAAGCCGAGATCTTTAACGTTGGTGGAGTAGGGTATTACAGAACCATCGAAAATTACAGCGGGCAGAGAAGTTAATTTCACTCTGCTTATCATTCTTGGGCTACCAATAATTATAGCCTGACATTTGGAAGGGTTAACCCTTAAACCGAAATTTTCACACCATTTCTTTAAGACTACCATTTATCCCTTAGGCGTCTTTTACGACACCCACAGGTATCCGAGGTGGTGGTGAATTGTATTCTTACTCCGTCACTACACGGAAACACTGTTGATCATATGTCCTTATTTGCAGCTTATGATCCAGACCCTATTTATTTCATCCAGGGTGGCAAAAGGGCAGCGCGGGATCCCATAACATCCCGTATTCTCTCCCTATCGCCATTCGACCGACCACTGGTACAGACTCCTTGACATCTGCGGCATTGGTCACATGGTCGGCACTACTCAAATTTTTCATAAGACTCTCCTTATGCCATCAAATGAATGCTTTGAAGGACGAATTTATAAACGAATTATATACTCAACATTAATGCTGGTTTTGTTGTGCTCTTATATAGTACGGATCTCCTGTAGTATAACTTACAATATGTAAATATTCTTTTTTTACTGTTGTTGGTGGCATACGAGCAAATGATGATAGTGTCGCTTACGGAACTTTCTGGATGCACGCAATGAGGTTCAGTGATACTAAAAGCATTATCTACAAAAACCAACCACACGCAAACAACCTCAGAAAGTTGGACTGCCGGTTCTCCCACATACCGAACGAAGTGCAGTAACAAATTGGTAGTACTCAAACGTCGATTTTCTGCGAGAGTGTGATACTGCTCCAGACTGTAGACATACGAATGTCGACAGTGTGATCTTACCACATGTAATTGCTCAATATAAAGAATAATTTTTATGACATCTTACAAAAAAAAAATAAAGGAAGTTATCAAATAGTCCTAAGAGGACAGTCGTTCCGCTGGAAAAGTGACGAATAGTAACTAGCTACATGCGGTTAGCTGAATGTTGAAATGAGTATATGACGTGACAGGAATAGTCTAAGTAAGGTACAGGCATGTGAAAGAGAGTTTAAAAATTTGGTTGGTGATGAAAAAATTAAAGAGGATACTTTTGTTGAGGTGTGCTCATGTATTATGAAAGTAATACAGTTAAAAACGTTACGTGTAAATCTTTCAGACCTTAAAACTAAAGAGAAAAGCATTCACCGCGTTTAATTTTAATTTTCTTTTGGTGTTGTCATATTTTGGACCATCGGTAGCATTCGATTTGGTTTGGATGATTATGATTTTTCTACAAATATATTAAAATTTAATTATATAATACATTTAAAATTAATGTTTATTTAACTCGAACAAATATCAAAATTAAAATTGATAATAAAAATAGAAAATATAATGACTAGGAATTGCCACTCTATACTAAGTAGAAACAACATAATCATAAAAAAAAACGAGAAATAAGTTCACTTGCAAACTAAATTACTAATTACACAAAAGTTGCTTGCATATAAATCAAGACCACAAAATTTCATAAATCTATGACACATTTTCTACTTAGGCAATTAACACAACTAATAAATATCTATCTTAGCTTATACACGTCCCATTGGGCTCGAGTGTCCTCAATAATTAGAAGAAAATTGACCTACCTATACCAAGCTGGTCTGACGTGTTGACATAGAATTTTATTTGGAGCCTTCCTGCTTCCATAGATGGAACATACATATTACATCCTATACTGATCTTTTGACACATATAAACATTAAGTATTAACATTAACTATAAGCTAGAAATAATCCAATGCAAAAAATTTTTTAGGTATCTACTTCATATAAAGATAAGAAAGAATCAAATTCACTAGCAGAACACAATGGTGAATCAAATCGTTGTGTTTCACATAATTTTGAAAAATCAACATCGTATATTTTTTTTGCACTGTCACTCGATACCATTGGTATGAAACGGTGTCCCCACATAATATCACCTTCAGTATAACTTGTTCTTGCTTGTACTGGCTGACCTGTAGATTCTATAATACCCTCAAATATGGCTAAAATCTCGAGCTTACTAAGCAGCATATCTGCAGCAGAAACCTCAAATAAAGGACTATTTTTATCAATTATATGTATAACAGAAACAGGCCATAAGAAAAACGTTGATTCACATCCATCCATAACAACGTTCAATTCAGTCTGTTCAATGTTCTCCGCATCATCAACACTTGGCTTTAGTATAAAAACTGAGGCTTTGATGTTTAATATTCTAGATTTCCTCATATCACCAACTCGGAATATCATGCAAAGCTTACCATCTCTCAACGTAATGATTGCTTTTTTACTGAAAAGAATAGTCCGAGTTCTTGATTTAGGTCTTGTAAATTTTGCAAATAGAATTCCAACCATAAGTGCTTGTAATATTTGGCTAATAATGCATTGCAAGCACATTATTGTTATTGTTTGAGGGCAATCCAGGGTTATAGCTCTTTTTCCATAAGCTACTGTGGTATGAACCTCAATACTGAATAGAAAACAAGACGTGAAACCATAAATATTTCTAATACATGGTTCCCAGTCTGTAATATTCTGGTTATGTGGTAGATGATCTTCAATCAAATCTCCATGAATTAAAGCAGTTAACCAATAAAAGAAACCAAAAAAGAGCCAGTCGCCCGTGAAAGCCATAAAGAAATGTATTAAAGTCCATCTCCATTGCGCTTCGACCATGACAATAAACCATCTTGTAAAGAAACTTCGCTTAGAAGAATTTGATTTATCAACGTTGATTTCGCCGTTTTTGAACACGAACCTCTTTGTTTGATTCCGAGAACCTTTTTGTAGGGTCCATTCTGTGAAGAATATTTCAAAAACTTAAGAAATGTTAAAAGGCATAATAAGATATTCTGAAAATTCATTATTCTTTTCAATATTATGTACCTAATAATATTCATTCACTAGTGTTTAATTTATCAAGTGTTACTGTTAGCATAAGATAACTATGTTTATATATGCCTACGTAAATTTCATATAAGTCTTTTAAATTATGAGTAGCTGGTTCTCTGTTTAAAAGAATAATAAAACATAATATTGTAAGTTTAAATATTTGTGTTTATATTATTTTGCATATGCATAATAGCAATAAACTCGAAAGTTAAACAAACTCAAGTGTTACTTTAGTTTAACTTTGAGCTTTTTATATTATCACATTTCTTTTTATTCATCATCATTTTAGTTCATAAATATCATACTGTTAGGCTCGAGCCTCCTCTTTAATAGAAGGAAAATTGACCTACTATACCACGCAGGTCAGACGTGTTAATATATGGTTTCATTTTAAGTTTTGCTTCTCTTGCATATATGCGTACTATAGCCCTTAGTTGTCAATATTCAAGGGCAAAAAAGGGGGAGTGAATTGTAAACTTACTCCGTCACCACACGGAAACTACGGGTGGTATATTTTTTCTAAAATTGAAAGATTGTATTGTATCCATGTAAGTCTATATATATATAGAAACCCACCCAGACCCAAAGGACAATGTTCTGTTTAAATCTAAAAAAATAAAAGCAATTCTCCTTGAAATCAATCGCAGCGATCTAAAACAATGTCAAATTTACTGGAACACACGTAAAAGTCATCAGAAATCTGTCCAGCCGTTTAGGAGGAGTTCATTCAGAAGATTATATATATTATATATATATATATATAGAGACATTGAATAACTATCGATATTATTTTCTAATTAAAACTATTATCAACATAATCAAATTCAAAACTATACGTACTATTTTTCGGTGAATAAACACCAGGTTCTATTTGAATTGTGTCCAATGAATTAACTTCACTTTCATTGAATGAATCATAGTCTGAACATTTTGTATCTTGTTGTTCGATCATAGCATTCGTTTTTATCTGAAAATTTAATAAATATACTGTTTTTATCTCTGATTTATTTAATACTAGCAAGTCGCCTACCCGCATAGATGCCGTGCCTGTGGGAATACCGGGAGAAAATATAGCCTAAATTATTTCTTATATAGGCTCCCTATATGGCTACCTGGTAGCAAAATATTATTAAAATCGGTCCGAACGTTTTGTAGATTATCTCAAACAAACAGACAGACAGACAAAAAACATTAAACTGGTTTAAAAAATTTTTACACCAGTTATTTATTTATACCGGTTAATTTAAACAGGCATTTTTTTTTTTATTTTTTTTTTTTTTTTTTATTTTTTTTTAGGGGTGGGTCGCGGTCGGCGCGCCTCCGCACCACTCCGTCCGGGGCGACAGAGGGGCCCAAGCACGCAACTCCCGCAACCCACCCGAAAACCACCTCGCCTTCGTCATTGGGCCGACCACCGGAGCAGGTTTACTTGTCGTCAGTGGTCGGCCCGACGGAATACCCCCTACGCGGGGTACCCTCCCATCGACCGACGTCCCCCCCTCGGGGAGGACGTCGGTCTTTCCTCACGCGGTCGGCCTCTCGGCGGGTGACGGACTAATCCCCGGTCACGTCACCCGCGGCCTCGGCTAGGGCGGCATGAGGCGCAAATAGTTGCGCCTGCGCCGCCCCAGTCGCCGGCGGCGGATCTCCTCATCGAGGCTGCGCTCCACGCGCAGACGATCCGCTGCCTCCTTCTGCGAGATCACTGTCTCGCAGAAGGCTGCGACCGCGTCCCAGTTCCTGACGCTGTCGACCATCGCCCTAGCGATGGCCGGCAGCGTCAGGTCGGCACCGATGATTGCGACGAGTTCACGGCGCTGCACTGCCCAAGCCGCGCAGGCCTCGAGCGTGTGGCGCGCCGTGTCCTCGTCGCAATCGCAGTGGTGGCAGGACGGTGTACTCTCCCTCCTCACGACCCTGTGCAGGTATTTGGCGAAGCTCCCGTGCCCCGTCAACACCTGCACTAGTCGGAAGGAGAGCACCCCGTGCCGCCTTTCCAACCACTGCATCAGCACCGGCCGGAAGGCCTCCACGGTTCGCACCCCGAACCGAGGCCTCTCCAGCCGGACTGCCCAACGGGCAATGACGTCTCGGCGGGCGTCGACGCGCCAGGCGGTGAGATCCCTTAACGAGATCACACCGCCCTCCCCGCGCACCCCCGACACCCGCCGATACAACTCGGCGAGCATTGCCGCCTCCAGGTCCCACGGGGGAGTCCCGGCCAATAGGCACGCTGCCTCCGTCGCAACCGTGCGGTATCCGCGGATGGCCCTGACCGCCATGACCCTCTGTGGTCGCCACAGAAGGGCCCTAAGTCGGACGGTCAAGGACCCCGCCCACACCGGTGCGCCGTACAGGGCCATCGACCGGATGACCCCCGTGTACAGCCGTCGGCACGTAGCGCTCGGTCCGCCCACGTTCGGCATTAGCCACGATAGGGCGGACGCCGCGCCGACGAGCCGCGGAGCGTGCCTGCGGAAATGCTCCCGGAACCACCATTGCCCGTCGAGCACCAGGCCCAAGTACCTCATATGGGCCCGGATGCTGATGTCAACCGATCGGACGGTGATCGAGACGCCGATGGGAGGGCTCATAAGGCGCCCATGGAACAAGAGGGCCTCCGTCTTGTCCAGGGCGACCCTCAACCCCAGCGCCTCGATCCGCCTGACGACCTCTTCGGTGCCATAGGTCGCCAGGCTTACCGCCTCTTCTAGCGTCCCACCGCGGGCTGTGACGAGCGTGTCGTCGGCGTAACAAATCACGCCCAGCCCGGGCGGGAGGCTCCCCCGCAACGCCCAGTCGTAGCCGATGTTCCACAGGGTGGGTCCGAGGACCGACCCCTGTGGGACACCGCACGTCATGGGCGTTCGCACAACGTCCCCTGCTCGGTTGGTACAGAGGACGCTGCGCCCCACCAAATAGTCTGCCACTAGCCGCCTCAGGTAAGCTGGCACTCCGTGATACCGGAGCGCCTCCCTGATGCAGCTGAATGGCAGACTATTGAATGCGTTGGCGATGTCTAGGGACACCGCCAACAGCACTCCCCCACCGGTGACGGCCTCAGTCGCCACGGCCCTCAGGCGCAACAGAGCCGCGATCGTCGAACGACCCCTCCTAAACCCAAACTGGGCGTCCGACAGATCGGGCCCCGTGCCGACGAGGTGCCGCTCGATGCGGGCAGCTACCACCCTCTCCAGTAGCTTGCCCGTGTCATCGAGCAGCACGATAGGCCTGTAGGCCGAAGGCGACCCCGGAGACCGTCCCGGCTTCGGCAGGAGCACCAGCCTTCCCTCCTTCCAGCACCCAGGGAACCGTCCGGACGCTAAACACGCGTCGAACAGCTCCCTGAGGCGGGGACCCAGGTGGTCGAGGACCAGGCCTAACACGCGGTTTGGAACACCGTCGGGCCCGGGGGCGGTGGACTTTGCGCACATGCGCGCCACCGCCACTCCCATCTATTTAAACAGGCATAGGTGTCGTGCAAATAACCGTGTGAGCATTAAAAAGTCCACTATCTTGACATTACAAACAGACACTTCAATTTTTTGCACCGGAGGCAGCCTGCCTATAGGCCGGGACTCCCCCGTGGGACCTGGTGGCGGAAATGTTCGCCGGATTGTATCGGCGGGTGACGGGGGTGCGAGCAGAGGCCGGTGTAGTCTTGTTGAGGGAGCTCACCGCCTGGCGCGTCGACGCCCGCCGAGACGTCATTGCCCCTTGGACAGTCCGGCTGGAGAGGCCTCGGTTCGGGGTGCGAACCGTGGAGGCCTTCTGGCCGGTGCTGATGCAGTGGTTGGAAAGGCGGCACGGGGTGCTCTCCTTCCGACTAGTGCAGGTGTTGACGGAGTATGGGTGCTTCGCCAAATACCTGCACAAGGTCGTTAGGAGGGAGAGTACACCGTCCTGCTACCACTGCGATTGTGACGAGGACACGGCGCGGCATACGCTCGAGGCCTGCGCCGCTTAGGCAGCGCAGCGCCGTGAACTCGTCGCAATCATCGGTGCCGACCTGACGCTGGTGACTATCGCTAGGGCGATGGTGGGCAGCGTCAGGAATTGGGACAGTGGGCAGCCTTCTGCGAGGCAGTGATCGCGAGGAGCGCAGCCTCGATGAGGCGATCCACCGCCGGCGACTGGGGCGGCGTAGGCGCGAGTACTTGCGCCTCATGCCGCTCTAGCCGAAGCCGGGTGTGACGTGATCGGGGAATTAGTCCGTCACCCGCTGAGAGGCAGACCGCATGAGGAAAGACCAACGTCCTCCCCGAGGGGGGGACGTCGGTCGATGGGAGGGTACTCCAAATAGGGGGTATTCCGTCGGGCTGACCACTGATGACAAGTAACCCTGCTCCGGTGGTCGGCCCAACGACGAAGGCGACGTGCAGATGGGGTGGGTTGCGGGTGTGCGTGCTTACGCCCCTCTGTCGCCCCGGACGTAGTGGTGCGAGGAGCGCGCCGACCGCAACCCACTCCCAAAAAAAAAAAAATAATTCAATTTTGTTTATTTGTATAAATTTTCCATATATTTCTGTCCATTCCACTCCGTTTGGTGACTGAATATAAATATAATTCACCACCCTCTATTTTGTATGTGGTTGTTGTAGAACACGACTAAATGTAATATGCATATAACATTTACACAAGATATGGAAAATTCGAAATTAAACCTTTTACGGAAACTATCTGATCACCGTATGAAATGCCGCGATATAAAGATTTATTTCTTAGTGTGAACTTCTTTTAAAAAAGATTAATATTCAGCTATACGCCGCCTACTGCTGGGCGCAGACTTCACCTTTAGAATGAAATTACTCATTTGAAGTTCATGTTTACCTTTTCTAATTAATTTGTTGCGTGGTCGTTAAATGGTTGGTTAAATTTGTTAGGTTCCTAAGACATTTTAAGATATTTCCTTGTACTGGGAAGGAAATCGATATCACCGAATACTATTTTAGATCCTGGATAGCAGGAGTTACAATGGTGGAAATGGGTGTTGGAAATAGTTTAACGTGCAAGTGGCCAACAATGTGGCCAACAATTGTGTTTTTATCCTGTCACTATTTTGTCAACTCTCAGAATATATACGTCTCCCTACAGGCCCCAGCCACTTCCCTGATAGTAACAAAATTGACCTACGATATCATGCTAGTCATACTTGTTGGTATAGGGTTTTATTTCCATGTTTCCTTCTTTTGCACAGATGTTATATGCATATTATATCTATTACTCGTCTTTTATGCTATCCACGTGCAAGATAGGGAGTGGTGAATTGTATTCTTACTCCGTCATTAAACAGAAAGTCACCATACAGGTATCCATACTAATATTATAAATGCGAAAGTAAGGATGTTTGTATGTTTGTTTGTAACGCTTTCACGCTTAAACCACCGAACCGATTTCAAAAATTCTTTCACCAATGGAAAGCTATAATATCAGGGAGTACCATAGGCTATATTTATCCCGGTATTCCCACAGGAACGGGAACTACGCCGCGGGTAAAGCGACTGAAACCGAAGCGAAGCGAGGGCGGGTTGCTAATAAAAAATATATTTATATTTGTTTAAGTACCTGATTCGATGATGAGACTTCTTGCCGAGATTTCTTTACGAACAATCTTGTCAATCAAATTTGTCTGTCACTAAATTACCACTAATTAATTAAAACTTATTAACTTATGGTGTGAAAACTATCTAAATTAAACTGCAATACTATTTTCTGATAGCAACATATGCAATAAAGACAACCATTTGTCGCATAAGAGAAAATCTAGTATTATTATCAGCAAGTCGCTACTGATATGAAAATCTTATGCGGACTGTGATATCGCATATATAATTACATCTGGTGATGTCTGATATCAATACGTTTTTTATATATATTTTTAATATTTGTTTTTTATACTGCTTAATACAGCTAAGTTACAGAGTAAGAATACGGTACAAACGATTAGAGGATCTATGCAGTTATCATCATGTAAGCGAAGAAAAACTCGATATAAACCCCTATTTCAATAAGTCTGACCTGAATAAATTTTCTTTCCATTTTGGCGAGGTCCTGATAGCGTTATTTAAATTTAAAGTAGGGTAGTATGCTATACTATTTACGGCTATATAGGATTTGAAACTATCATGATCACTAATATTCACGAAATTATGATCATGAAAGTTCTTTCATGATCGTGGCACTGGCATCGTGATACACATGACACAACCAAAAATCTTTGACTCCATTCATCTAACTAAGCATCGGGATGTGTTAATCTGGTCCAGTGTAGTGCCATACTATCACAGAAAATCGACGTTTGAGTAACAGCAATTTGTTATTGCTCTACTTTCGGTGAGCGAGAGGTGAAAGCCCATCTTTCTTCGGTCGTTTGCCTGTAATGGGTTTAGGTGACGCTTTTAGTATCACCGAACCTCATTGCACGAATTCCCACTCCTAGCGACACAATCACTTACATCATATTCCTGTATTTAATTACAGAATTAAATACATATATGACCGTATAATGGTAGACCACCCAAATGGTAATGGGAAGATAATACGACATATTGTGAGGTCGCATACCGCTCTGGCGCCACCATGGAGGGTATGGGCAGCATGTCCTATTCTTAGCCTGTTTAAAAAAATGGAATAGGCCATCTGTGCATATAGTATAGTGATCAGGAATGTAATTAGACCGAGAAGTCTTTAAATTTAAACAAACTTACAAGATAATGTTTTAAAAGATCATTTAATGTTTAAACACTGTATGAAACTATATGACGTATATGTATTTAACTTATAAATATAAAGATTTTGTTAGATAAGAACTTGTTTAAGTTACTAATAAGAGGGTTTAAATTATATTTATCTGTTATTTATGAAATTTATGTTACATTGTGTGTGCGTAGAAGATCGAGTCAGCAGGCAAAGTGGTTAAGATAACGTACCAGTGTCGCGGGTTCGAATCCCGTGCATAACAATACTTTATGAGATCCACAAATTATTGTGACAAATCTAAATAATTATGTTTGTTAATTATATTTGTTTTCCGTGTGATGACGGTGTAAGAATACAATTCACCACCCCCTCTATTGCCCGTGGGTGTAGTAAAAAATAACTGAGGGATATAATATGCATATAATATATATGTAAGAGAAGGAAAACTTGTAACAAAACCCTATAACAACACGTCTGACTAGCGGTATAGTAGGTCAATTCCCTCCCATAATGGAGGAGGCCCGAGTTCAAGAGTAGGACATGTATGGGTAGAAATAACGATGATGATGAATTATATTTGTAACGTACCCACGGCACAAGGATTATTCACTTTTTCAAATTGCCGACAGTATTGAGATTCTCGGCGTCGAAATATCGAGTCGAAACATCTAGCTTGGGAGTCATTTGGAGAACAAATTCAAATTAGCAAATAAAAAAATGAGTGTTTTTTTTTGTGTGTGACTTAGTTCTTAGCCGCAGATGGCTGTGACAACTTTACCCGAACTGTTGAGTGAGAACTTGAAGGCTCTCAACCCGTAAAAATTGGGTGTCTTGAATGGAGCCACTTTACACTAAGGCAGCTTCTTGTGTTATAAAGCACAAATTCATCCTGATATGGAGTATTGCTCACATCTCTGGGCAGGCGCGCCTATATATCAGCTAGAACTATTTGTTTCCCTGCAAAGACGTGCTGTTTGAATCATCAAGGATCACAATTTCACAGACAAATTGGTGTTACTGGAGAGGCGGATAGCCTTTGTATCACTCTGTGTACTCTACGATTGCAAAGTATCACTTACCAGAAGGTGTGCTGTTCGCTCTTTTGCCACCTTATAAGAGATCGATATTTAATTAATTACGCCATTTGTATAGTGTACATTCATTTCAAGTAATTGAAATATCGAAATCGAAAAAAAAATCAAAGTAATTGTCCCAATCTCTCCTATTTATTAGTGGACTAAAAAAGTAATGTATGTACTATCAATCCTTTATATCCTACAGATTTATTTAAAGCGACAAGGTATGAAGCCAAAAACTTGGCTGCAAGAGAAGGAAAAATTGAGAGAAATCTCTATGATAACTTATTTATGCTGAAATGCGAAGGAAGAATTTTGGTTTTATTGTATACGAGCGATACACCCTCCCTTCGCTTTGGTTTCAATCTCTATGCCAAATCATCAAAATCTCCAAAGACATTATAGTACTTACGCAACTGCAGTCGATGAGGCTTTCAGTTCAATTCCTAGAACGAGCAAAATCTTATAGGGCTTTTCGGAAAGGAAGACATAACATTAGTTATTCCTTTTATGTATAAACAACTACTTGGTAGTAAAATATTATTAAAATCAGTCCAGCTATTTTAAAAATTACTCAGATTAAATTAACAACATTAACAATTTAGTCATATTAAATTGTTAAAATATCGCTTGAATCGTGGAACCCTATTGGGTTATAATGAAAAGGGGATTCTGACAGATGACAAGCGATCCCTCCAGCGGGTGTTTGTCGTTCTATTAGCAAAGAAAACATTGTCTACTACTCCAGCTCCCTCGGGAATCAATTTAGTGAATAGTTCGATAAGCTGCCTTATTAAATGTACTATCGTTTACAACAGATATAGGTAAGCAATTAATGCTGGTGTTTTGTAGAAGGTTTGTGTAATAAATTATGTTGCTATTACAAACTGTGAAATTTGTTTAGCTAAAATCTGTTTAAACAAAACTGTTTACAACAGTTTTGTTTAAACAGATTTTTTTCAATGCTTTATGTGGCAATAGAGCTAACAGTACACCTGACAGATATTGACGCTCATGAACCTTTGCTACACCACTGCCTACCGTGAATAAAGCGAAGGGCGTGTGAGCGCGTGTCAGGTTTGATGATAGACGAGGTGGGACGTCGATCGAGGGGGGACGTCGGCTAAGGGGTTGGGGACGTCGGTCGAGGAGAGGGTACTCCTCAGGCGGCATTCCGTCGGACTACTGACGTCAAGTCACCCTGCTCCGGTGATCGGCCCAACGACGAAGGCAACGTGTCACTCGTTTACGCCCCTCTGTTGCCCTGGACGGAGTGGAGCGAGGAGCGCGCCGACCGTAACCCACATCCCAAAAAAATAAAAAAGGTTTTATGATAGAAAAGCCTACCACGCGCAAACATCCTCGGAAAGTTGGATTCCGGCTTTCTCGTTCACCAAACGAAGTGCAGCAATAAATTGTTACTACTCAGACGTTGATTTTCTGTGAAAGTGTAACGGCACTCCTAACGGACTGGTCCGCGGCTGTAGACAGACGACGGTCAACAGTGTGCTACTACCGAATAAAGTTTCCGGATTATCAATAGCCTACATTATCAATATCAACCTGGTAAAAGTTGCTGGGCGTCGTTGGATGCAGGCGGCACAGGACCGCACTTTGTGGCGTAACATGAGGGAGGCCTACGTCTAGCAGTGGATGGCGATAGGCTGAAATGATGATGATGAATGATGATGATTATCAATAGCGTAAAAAATATAACATATAAACACATTAAACATTACTTCCACTCAGTGGTTTGGAAGAGAATAAAGTAAAAAATAGCAAACATGTTTCCCTTCTTTTTATTTCAAACTGGTATTGTAAGACTCAAGTTTCAATAGTCACAGAAGTATTAAAGAGAGATATTTTTTTCAGTCCATATCTTCCCCGTAGATGTCGTAAAAGACGACTAAGGGATATAATATGCACATAACACCTGTGCAAGAGAAGAAGACTCAAAAGGAAACCTTATACTAACATGTCTGACCAGCATGGTATAGTAGAACAAATTCGCTTCCATTGTGGAGGAGACCCGACCCAAATAGTGAGACGTATGTGGGCTGCAATGATGATGATGATGACGAAAGAGATTCTATTTATGTGCTATAGTTTTATGGTAATTATTAAACGTTAGCTTATATGTTAAAATATATTGGTTTCCAGTTGATAAAAGAGTATTTATAACTTAGAATAATAACGTATAGAAGGATAGTGTCAGTACTTCGAACTTTCAAAATTTGAATCTAGAAATACTAATGGCGTGCAAACGATTACAGACGTACACACGCAAACCACTATACAAATTATGAAATCAAATTTTGTTTTTATTAACATATTACACACGTTTTCGATTCACTTTTCACATTTCCTTATTTTGGATTATCTTTATATACATAATTGATATTTCTGTCGTATGTGACTGTAATCCTCGTAAACGGCTGGACGGATTTTAATAATTTTTGTGTATCTTCCAGTGGCTTTCGAAAAGATTTGGATTAATTATTTAATCCCGTGGGTGGAGCTGCAATCGCTTTGAAGGCATTGTATTTTATTTTTATAACTCAAAGTAAACCGCCTCGTAAAAGTCAATAATAATTATTATTTAGCCATCCACGTCATCCTGCATAAACATCTGAAATCGTTTGTCTTTTTTATAGATTTTAACCTTCAATGTACTATTTCTATAAGTGTCCCGTTCGAAACCAAAAATAATGGTCACACTAGTTATGATGGTAATATCAAATATTTAAGCTTACGCATCGAATAATACATATACATATTAAGGAACAAGAGTCATAATATGTTGTACGGACCGTCAAAAAGCATTCTGGTGCGGGCATTGAATAGTTTACGTAAGTCGTTACCGAAAACGGTTGGGTTGTCCGGATATGAGATCTGTCTGGACATTGAGCGATGCCCGAGCAGCCGGACACATAGCTTCACTGATGAAATTCTTATGTTAATATTAAGGGTAACAACCATTTCATTTTGTATTCTGTACTTCGTTTATACGGTGGGAAGATATATTATATGTGGGCTCCTTTTAAATGCAAATAAATGCTTATATTAAGGGTTTTGGGAAATTGCTGTTTATTTTTGTTATTTGTTAATTAATATTTTTATTAAATTTTCTTATTTCATGTGATAGTGGAGTGCATGAGATCGTAAATTTCATTCACCACCCTCTTTTTTTATTGCAAACGGTGGCAAACGGGCAAACAGTATACCTGACGGTAAGTGTTGCTGCCCCTCATAAGCTTGCTAGGCCGCTGCCTACCGTGCAGAAAGTGAAGGGAGTGTAAAAGCGTGCAATGAGGTTCGGCACGGTTCGGAAACTAAAGGATTCACCAAAACCCACCAAACGCAATCACCCTCAGAAAGTTGGGCTTCCGGCTCCCTCGAACACCAAATGAAGAACAGTAATAAATTACTACTACTCAGACGTCGATTTTCTGCGAGAGTGTGCTACTACCCCGAACAGACCGGCTCGCGGCCGTAGACAGATAACTGTCAACAGTGTCGTCCTACCTCTTGGCGGGAGCGTCGTACAAGAATTAAAATATTGGTAATATCTGTGAAAGAGCAGAAACCCTGGAAATATAACCCTATACCAACCCGTCTTTTCAGTCTAATAGGTATAGCAAATCGATTTCTCTACTACTACAGAAGAGGTTCGAACCCAATGGGACGTGTATTGGTTGAGATGATGAATTCATCATCATCTCAACCAATACACGTCCCACTGTTAGGCTTGACCTACTATACCACGCTGGTCTAACTTGTTGGTATAGGTAATGATGAATTAGTATTTTTTTATTATTTCCTCTCGGTTCATATACGTCCGTTTGTTGGGTTCGATTCTCCTTCACGATGGCAAGGATATTGATCTACTATAAGAGCCGATTAGGTGGGTTGGCATAAGGTTTTATTTCGAGGTTTCCTTTATTATTTACTAGCAATCCGCCCTCGTTTCGCTTCGGTTTTAGTCGCCTTACCCGCGTAGTTCCCGTTCCCGTGGGAATACCGAGATAAAATATAGTCTATGTTACTCCCTGATATTATAGCTTTCCATTGGTGAAAGAATTTTTGAAATCGGTTCGGTGGTTTAAGCGTGAAAGCGTTACAAACAAACAAACAAACATCCTTATTTTCGCATTTATAATATTAGTATGGATTAATTTATTTTGAGTGATTAAAATTGTCTCCACCACTTTTTACCGGTAAAAATTGTAAAAAAATCATAACGGTCTCACTAAAATCAACAGCTCTCGTCTGAAAAACGTTACACCTCAAATGGGTAGGTACAGCGTTTTGTAGTTTTCATTCTCTTGCACAGATATAATATGCATGTTAGTCATATTTTACGTCACCCACGGGCAAGATCGGGATACGTCATTATGGATAAGGTTCTATCCATAATGGGAGAAAAATTGACCTACTTTACCACGTTGGTAAGATTGGTTGATGTAGGATTTTATTTCCAAGTTTGCCTTCTCTTGTATAGATAGCTGCTCTAGTAGTTACGTGATCGGGTGCCGCTCGTAAGATCTGGTCCAGCCATAATCGTTTGAATTGTATTATTATTTTGTGGTTCGAAGGACATCACACTGGAGCTAGTTTTTACAAAACATATACAAAATTTTATATTTTGTAAGAAGCAAAAAAAGAAATTAAAAATATTAGACAAGCTCGCTGATTTCCAATATATAGTATTACTCTATGCTCGCTGAGTTTCTTGCCAGATTCTCTCAGTAACGGTCGCGTTCCGATCCAGTGGTAGATTTTTTTTTTGTATAATTTAATTTAATTTTGTAAACTTGACAATATATAAGTGCCCTCTCGGAGTTTATGCATAATAAATTATTTGAATTTGAGATGGTATGTGCCTATTATTAATTCCTTAGTCATCTTTTACGTCACCCACGGGAAAGATGAAGGAGGGGGACGGCGGTAAATAATAACTTGAATTTTTTTTCATTTATCCTTTTTGAAAAGTATCGTAGAAGCTGACTAACCGCAGTCAGTTAGGAAAACAACTTTAAGAGCATGTAATCCCAAAATAAAGACCTACGTTAAAGTTCGATTAGATTGATAAATTAGATTATTTTCCCTCCTATTGTGTAGGAAATTCATACCTATAACTAGAAAGTATCCAGCGATCTTTTTTCTCACGTACTAGCAGGCTCTGGAATAAGATACCTGGTGCTATTTCCCGAGTGCTATGACATTCTACAAAAGAGTTTTAAGAAGAGCAATTTCCTAACGGTAAGCGGCAGCCTAGTTCAGCGGTAGCCTGTTCCCCTGGTATTGCAAATGTACCTGTGCGGCCGTATCACTTACCATCAGGTATGCTGCCTTCTTTTTTACCACCTTTTAACTTTTCTAATTAAATTTGTTGCGGGTCCCAAGACAATTAAAATCATTTCCCGGGACTGCCTGAGGGTCAAACTTTGGTGTCTTATACGAAGCCCACTGTGGATCCTGACTTACAGGAGTTACATTGGTGTGAATGTGTGGTGAAATTAGACCAAAATAAAAAAAAACCGTCACCGCACGGAAAGTGTTAAATTTTAGCAAACTTAAATGACAAAGAATATATATTTTGTCTAAATTTCAAACAAGTAAAATTAAAAATTCATCCGTATGACATCACACGAACTTGACAAAAGATTTCCGACTCGACCATGTCGGATCTCCCCCAAAATCTCAGCGCACTCGCGCAAACTTTCCAAAGATATTTTTCAAAAGTTTGAAAATTAAACCCATTAAACACAGAACCGTGTATAATTCAGGAGGTCGGTGTACCGTGAGCCTTTGATATGGGGGCTTTTAAATAAAATATTGGCCTGCAGCAATGTTGGACACTTGGTTTTTAAGTGTCTGGCTTTGTAAGATTATTTATTGCTGGTTAGATAATGAAAAGGCTGAAATGAATGCCAGGAACGATGAAAAAATATTCATGAGCTGGTCTTCTTTATTGGAAGATATTATCAGTGGTAAGTAAAACGTGTTAATCATAGACTTCTTTTTTGTTTCTATTCGTCCATTCGCACAGGCAAAGGGTACAAAGGGTACAAAGGGCGTACAACCAAGTCTTACAATTTTCTTTACACACTATTTAATACTTCATATTGAGTAAACTATTAATAGTCATCATTCATCGGTAACTCAAGTCGTTATCATCGATTGAGCGCTGAAAACCAAATTATAATTACTCTAAGAATTTTGGTAGAATATGAAAATACAAACCCACTATTATATCATATTCACCACACTTCAGCATCTTAACTGTATTATACCGCATATCTATACCAATAAATTAAATTGGAGTGTCTGTTTGTAATGTCAAAATAATAGGCTTTTTTCACGCTCACACGGTTATTTGCACGACACCTATGCCTAAAATAGCAATTAAAAAATTTTTGTCTGTCTGTCTGTCTGTTTGTTCCGGGTAATCTTCAAAACGGCTGGAACGATTTCAAAAATTCTTTCACCAATGGAAAGCTATAATATCAGGGCGTAAACTAGGCTATATTTTATCCCGGTATTCCCACGGGAACGGGATCTACGCGGGTAAAACGACTATAACCTATAACCGAAGCGAAGCGAGGGCGGATTGCTAGTATTGCATAAAATATCAGCAAAATTTATTAATATAACACTATAGAACACTAAAAAAAATATAATTTAGGAGCGTGACAGGATACTATCATACTCCCGCCAAAACTCATAATCATAGACTCATAATAATATCTATGATGCCACATCACAGCAATCGCCTTAATCTATATTTCTTTTGTACTCGTGTATGTCACTGATCATTAGAACTTATAATAACTCGACTGCACATATGTCGTAGTGGTTAAAATACCCATATACTGCGTACAATACTTTGTACGATACCCAAATCGTTGTTCCAAGACTGGGTGTAATTTGTGTCCGTTAAATTATATATTTGTGAAGTTCCCCGCTTTCTGTGTGGTGCTGGATTAAGAATACAATTCACCACTCCCTATCTTGCCCGTGGATGTTGTAAAAGACGACTAAGGGATATAAGCACATAAGATCTGTGCAAGATAAGGAAAACTCGAAATGAAACCCTATACCAACATGTCTAACCAGCACGGTATAGTAGGTTAAATTCCCTCCCATTATGGAGGAGGCCCGAGCCCAGCAGTGGGACCTATGTGGGCTGCGATGATGATGATGAAGTTCCCCGCAATACAAGGATTGTATTCCCTAGTACCGGTTGTTATCATTAAAAAAAAAATTAGTATTAAGTATCCATACTATATTATAAATGCGAAAGTAAGGATGTTTGTTTGTTTGTTTGTAACGCTGTCACGCTTAAACCACCAAACAGATTTCAAAAATTCTTTCACCAATGGAAAGCTATAATATCAGGGAGTACCATAGGCTATATTTTATTCCGGTATTCCCACAGGAACGGGAACTATGCCGCGGGTAAAGCGACTGAAACCGAAGCGAAGCGAGGGCGGGTTGCTAGTATTATATAATCATATATGTATCTGCTGAGTGCTGTGTGGTAGCGGCTTCGAATACTACCAACCCTTGCTTTGCTCGTGGGTGTCGTAAAAGACGACTAAGAGCCCTAGATTGACCCGGACCAACTCCATCTGGTACCATTTGGGTCAACGATTACATTCCCAAGGAGGGTTGACGTCAGGCAGGCGGCCGGTCATAAAAGTCATTGCCGAAACTTTTTGCAATATGTCAAAACAGATGACATATTGCGTCGACCCCAAATAATTAGGATAAGAGCAAGATGATGATGATATGTATCTGCCGAGTTTAAAATTGAAATGAATAACTTAGAATACAACGCATCATGTATTTCAGATGTTCCACAAGCTTCAAACATTAAAGTAACAACATTATTCCTTTGTTAAAGCAAGTCTTTTACATACGTAACATTTTTGTATTCGATCAGGTGTAGCATTTCCCATGCGGATCATTTTATGCCTCATCTGCTACCAGTCGCGCGGGACTATTGGAGTTGTACTTCCTTTGAAACAAGACTATAAAGGACCCTTACCTAAAAATACAGTACGCTTACTTGTATTATTTTTTGCTATACATTTATTTAGTAAGAAGATTTGAACTGTGATAAAATAAAATTTCAAAGATATTCGGTTTTCTATACTACACGGGGGGCGGATATGAATAATATCAAGATGACTACTGCTCGTGGGTTGTCAGAAAAGAAGAATAAATGCTTTAAATCGATCTGAAATCATCTTATGCAGTAGGGTTAACCCTACTTGAACTGTTGATCAGGCAGGCGACCTTTCATAAAAAAAATATTGGTTGCCTGTAAAGTCGGTATACGGGCGAAAGTTTTACGTGACAACGACTTTGAGTGGTAAAATAATTTTAATGTGAATATTCATTCGTATAGTAGGAAGAAGGATGAAATAATAGTAACAATTTCAAACATTTATTTATACATAGAATTATATTTAAAACATTAATTTATACAAAGAATCTCGCACTGAATTTCATATTAACAAAATTTTATTTTTACCTTTACACATACATACGTATTTATATACAAATATACAATTTTTATGTCTGTCTCTCTCGCTCTTAGGCGGGCTAACCATGCCCGAGTGGAAGGGACGCGTGCCTCTCACTCGCTCTCATTGTGAGCGCATAACGTGAGCGGAGCGTAACGCAGTTTCTTGAAGTGTCACCCGGCAAACCAATTTATAAGACGTTGTCACGTCAAAACTAATATCAATAGGAACATGTGCAGTACCTATATACTATGGAAGAATTTGATTTGATTAACTCGACGTTTGAGTAGTAGCAATTTATTACTATAGTCCAAAAAATATAGCTTGATCTCTATGACAGTTGTCACTAGTGCAGTCACGCTTCCGATGAAGTTCGAAGTTTTTTATCGATTAAACTCTTTATTTTTATAATTGTGATATTCTGTTATTATTAAAATACAATCAATGAAAATCTTTTTGAATTTAAATGAAACAAAAACTGTTTTTGACTTTTTTAATTATTCGAAAGAAGTACAATCAAGGTCAACATCACTATTGTTATCATCACTGGGGCGTTCCTGCTAGAACATTTATCATTTTTTGCCATAATAGGGACAGTCGTTAGATCAATTGATCAATTGCGACTGTTTTATGAATGAACATGTTAGTTTATTGACAACAATGCGTACATAGTATTATCGTTTACTCTGACACAAAAAATTGTTTTTTAATGTTTAATTAATTAAATGTATGTATTTTATAATGTAACTGTCTGTTGTAATAATAAAAATGTTGAAAGATTTATTTAGGTACTATTTTGGGTGTATTTCTTTTATGAAAAATTTAATAAAGATCGGTTATCGAATTACGTCTATCGACTGTCCCATCTCTTTTTTATTTTCAGTCCAGTATAATCTTGTACGTGTGTAAGCGTCATTTTTCTATAAAATGTTTACTAGGTATTGCAGTACTTACGAGGTACATTCTAGGCATGAATATTAATATTTTTATATTTATATTATATTGCACTTCAGTTGTAATAAAACTGGCACGAAAAGAATGAAAATTTATGTGATACAAAATAAAATTGTAAGCATGTCGCTCGTTCAAAGTTACTTCGTCGGTTTCGTTGACATCTGTCACAGAGATCAAGCTATATTTTATGGACTATAGTAGTAGCAACTTCGTTTGACAAGTGAAAGAGCCGGCAGCTCGACCTTCGGAGTCTGTTTGTTTTGCTGTTTGTGTGTGATGGATTTTGGTAATGTTAAAGTATCGCTAAACCTCATTGCACGTATTCACAATGTCTTCATTTTCATCACACTGATGAGATTATATTATAGACTAGCAACCCGCCCTCGCTTCGCTTCGGTTATAGTCGTTTTACCCGCGTAGTTCCCGTTCCCGTGGGAATACCGGGATAAAATATAGCCTAGTTTACGCCCTGATATTATAGCTGTGGATGACTCACATCTCACCCACCATCTACACTTACACCTAATACACATTACACATTCACATTCATACACAACACCTATAAAATATTTACACTCTTAACATCAATAACACTAATAAAACATCAGCCTATACACACGACGCGGCGCGCACCTAACGGGACTACCTAGTCACGATGCGCCCGCGTCTGCGCCAGTCGGTGACTACACGCTATTAAGGTAACCCGCGTTCGCTTGCATAAAAATCTCGTTTGCTATCGCTAGTGCGTAATTGTATATTGTTACTTATTAATTCAATTCTATTATTATTCAATTCAATTATTACTCAATTCTACTCACTCCTGTCTACTCTATCTCTCCTTCTTTAATTTATGTGGTACCTGTGTTTGTGATCTACATATAACTGTAGAATAAACGAAATTTGTGCCGAGACTGTGTACTCTTTATTTGAGAGCTGAAGAACATTACACTCAGGTAACCCATATAGCTTTCCATTGGTGAAAGAATTTTTGAAATCGGTCCAGCCGTTTTGAAGATTACCCGGAACAAACAGACAGACAGACAGACAGACAGACAAAAATTTTTTAATTGCTATTTTAGGTATAGGTGTCGTGCAAATAACCGTGTGAGCAAGAAAAAAGCCTATTATTTTGACATTACAAACAGACACTTCAATTTTATTTATTGGTATAGATAGATATAGACTAGCAACCCGCCCTCGCTTCGCTTCGGCTTTAGTCGTTTTACCCGCGTAGTTCACGTTCCCGTGGGAATACCGGGATAAAATATAGCCTAGTTTACGCCCTGATATTATAGCTTTCCATTGGTGAAAGAATTTTTGAAATCGGTCCAGCCGCTTTGAAGATTACCCGGAACAAACAGACAGACAGACAGACAAAAATTTTTTAATCTGTATTTTAGGCATAGGTGTCGTGCAAATAACCGTGTGAGCATGAAAAAAGCCTATTATTTTGACATTACAAACAGACACTAAAATTTATTATTGATATTACTCGATATATTCCTGGTGGCGACGGAGTAAGAATACAATCCACCATCTCCTCTTTTGCTCGTGCATATGCAGATAACATATATGTAAGAGCATGTCCGACATTAAGACCCGTACTCACACGTGTGGCTACTCGTATATATACCCCCAACTGTGGCACTTACGTAAGTTAAGATGATGATGATGAATTCGCGAAACGAACTGGTTGGTTGATAATAGGTACAATTACTAACTGATTCTCAAAATTAGGCGTTGGGAGCTTTCCAACTTATAAACTTATACAGGATGTACCAGGTTATGGAGCAACTGGTCAAAAGGGAGCTAGGCAATGGTGGTAGGAATCCATAAAAAAAAAATTGAACGAAAAATATCGATTCGTTAAGGAATTAGAGACATGTAAAGTTTTCAATTTTGTCATCGCTTTTTCGTGTAAATCCGATTGAAATGTATAAAGTCAATGATACTTAATACGAAACATTCAAATTCAATTCAAATAGCCTTTATTACGGATAAATATATACATTTCATTGCAATTATTTCTACCATTTATACTATATAATTTTCCACTATTATTTATATAAAATTTACATGCATTACTTTTACGATAATTCATTAGTAACAATATAATAATAATAACTATTCTTCGACATCGGTAACATAATCCGCTTGCCCTTTGGCATAGGCCTCGCCTAGGGTTATCCAAATTTGCCTGTTCTCGGCGTTTCTTTGTCATGTTATTCCAGCTACTTTTTTGATATCATCTTCCCATCTGATTTTTTGACGCCCTTTTCTTCTTTTCCCATCCCGAGGACACCATACCGTTACTTTGTTTGTCTATTTTTTCTTCTTGCTTCTTACCATATGGCCTGCCCAGTTCCATTTCAGTTTTTTCACTGTGTAGGTCACATCTTTAACTTTTGTCTTACTTCTTATATTTGTAAGTTTTATACGAAACATATTCATACTTTATTAAATGTTCATTAGAAATTGAATAAATCAATGATTACGTTCGCATAAGCAAGACAAACTTCACTTTAAAACAGCTGATCGGCCGATGACCGTTGACGGCTCGCCGTTGTTACCTACGCTCATTGACTCGTTTGCGCAATTCTAGGTATGAATGAATGAAATTATACTGTCGAAGCTATACATGCCTACATGTATTCTGTCTGTACACGCCTACATAATACGTAACATTTAGGCATAGACTCTTAGACACATTTTTTTGAAATCACCATAACTTTTATGCTATATTGTTTTTTGTGTAATGTACATTCTAATTACGATCTGTGACCGTTAAACTACAACATACTCGAACAGTTGTCTCATAACCTGATACAACCTGTATATAAAAGAGTGAAAAGAATAAAAAGAGTAAATATCATCATCATCATCTAAGCTCATATACGTCCCAATACTGAGCTCGAGTAACCTTCCTTTTCTCGATGATGCTCGTGTCCTATGCAGAGAAGGCAAACTCGAAATAAAACCTTATACTAACCCGTCTGAGCAGCGTGGCATAAGAGATAAATTTCTCTCTCTTGGCGGAAGAGGTTCAAGCCCAGCACTGGGAGGTCTACAAGCTGTGGTGAATGAATAAATATATACATATATATGTTACCGGAAATGTATGTAATCCGTCATTATATGAAATTCCTAGGAAATGTGTGTAATTCCTAAAATGTGTAAAGTAAATTATATTAGACACATTTCCTAGGCAATCTATTCATTTCCTAAATAGCAATCGGAAATGTAAAACATTTGAGATCAATGGGTACGCGGAGATAGCGGGCCGAGGGGAGGGTATTGCTTCGTCTGATCAGGGTTAGGTTAGGTTAGGTTAGGTTAGCTGTAATTAGTAAAATAATATGAAGATTATTATATTTTACGATATGATTGTTATTTGAACGTTGTTGTCTCAGCGAGTACTTTACTAAAAATTATTATTCTCATTTTAACAACGTGTTTTCTTACAGATAGCATTATTTTTTTGCATTTCCTAACACGATATTAGAATTATATACAATTTCTAGGAATTGTACACATTTCCTAGGAAATTTCTGTATTAAATAGTTTTTGAAACAATATTTTGTACATTTCCTAAATAGCTTCAGAATTGTATAAATTTCCTAGGATTTATATATAATTCCTAGATTTCATACATTTTCGATAACATATACCTATATACACACGCACTGAAAGCTACTATAAATTTTTAACTAAATAGTTACATAAACAGTCAGGAGTGGTAGGACCACACTGTCGACAGGTATCTGTCTACAGCCGCGGGCCGGTCCGTCCGGAGCAGTACCACGCTCTCGCAGAAAATCGACATCTGATTAGTAGCAATTTGTTACTGCGCTTCGTTCGGTGAGCGAGAGAGCCGGAAGCCCAACTTTCTGGGGATGATTTTGTGTGGAGGGTTTTGGTGGTGCCCTTGGTATCACCGAGCCTCAATGCACGCATTCACACTCCCTTCGCTTTCTTCGTGGTAGGCAACGGCCTTGTAAAGGTCCATGAGCGGCAGCAATACTTATCATCAGGTGTACTGTTTGCTCGTTTGCCACCGTTTGCAATAAAAAAAAAAAAAAAAACAGTTTTATGAAAATTACGTATATTCCATCTACGAATATAAAGTTATCTATTCAGTTTATGAAAACTTAATAGTTGCCAGGTCAAACCTGGTTTCACTGCGGATTCAATTAACGCTCTGTTCAGGTACAGTTTATACCGGTTAGAAGCAGTTGCGACCAGTGTGAAGCGGAAATATCAAGAAATATATATATTCGGATCTTTCTAGGAATTTAACTCCTTATATAATTGAATTCCGTGTAGAAAATAGCGTGAGTTTCACAATTCAAGCCATATTTGTTTATATTTCTAGAATTTTAAATATTAGCTTAGAAGTTATTTCTTTGAAAATGTTTTGTGATACTTTTATTAACTCGCTTTTTTATTTGCTTTTAATCCTTGAGTGTGAATGTAATTTTTTTATTAATTATTTTTAGGGTTGCGTTAGGTACCGCGTGAGGAAAGACCGACGTCCTCCCCGAGGGGGAGACGTCGGTCGATGGGAGGATACCCCAGTTAGGGGTATTCCGTCGGGCCGACCACTGACGACAAGTTAATGCTGCTCCAGTGGTCGGCCCAACGACGAAGGCGACGTGGTTTTCGGGTGGGTCGCGGGAGTTTCGTGCTTAAGCCCTTTGTCGCCCCGGACAGAGTGGTGCGGAGGCGCGCCGACCGCGGCCCACCCACAAAAAAAAAAAAAATATTGGTTCCGTTAGGTAAAAACGGGGCACAATTACTAAGACTTCGCTGTCTGTTCGTCCGTCTGCCTGTTTTCCTTTGTCCTTTTCCCTTTTTCCTTTTCCTCTTTCCCCCTTTTCTTTTTTCCCTTTCCCTTTTTCCTTTTTCTATTATCTTCTAACATAAATCGTAAATATTAATCGTAAATCGTTACTCATAAGTAGTAAATCGTATATTAGTAGACGATAGTAGAGACGCTACGCGAATGTGTTCTATCTCATTCTCTCGCCGGTTGAATCCTATACATTTACGTGTTTGTGTCTCTATAGACTCACTTTTTCGTTTCATCGAGTTTGAAACCATTCTACAGAACGATTCTAAATAAGTTTCACTTCTCAAAAATAAGGACCGACGGTTAAACGCGTGAAGTTAAAAATATAATAATAATTTTGCTGTGCAAAAAATAATAATCCCTTTTCTCTAGTTATGATTTATAGATTTAAATATATATATATGTTAAATTTTTTCAAAATCATATGTAAACCAAAACAGAAATTACAGTAGGTACAAATCGTTTCCTTAACATCACAATTTATATGGTAAATGACAATGAAATCTCAAATGGCGAAACTCAACAATTGCACGCTAAGATCCGTCCTTAAGTACTTGACGGTCGACCCAAATATAATTGGCCATTATTAAAGCTAGGAGGATAACAGGATAAGTAGTCAACAAAAAATAGTTCCGATTTAATTTCTAACTATTCTATGGCTATGCTCGGTATTTCTCTACATGATAAAATCTGGAATATAAAATCCATAGAAGAATAAATTTAACCGACATGGCCCAAAGAATTAGTTCGTTGAAATGGCAATAGGCAGATCACATCGCTCGTCAAAACGACAACCGTAGGGGAAGAAAGGTTCTCGAGTGATGACCACAAATCGGACGCCGCAGCGTAGGTACTTCCTACTGGTGGACTAACGACATCTTGAAAGTCGCAAGGAGCCGTTGGATGCAAGCGGCACAGGACCGTTCCGAGAGACATTCTCTCAGTGAGAATATTTATAAGCTGATGGAAAATTTCTAACTATCATAACTCTAACTAATATTCATTGTCATCATTATGGCTCATAAACGTGCCGTGCCGCTTTTGGGATGAATCCTCCTTCACAATAGAAGAAAATTTGTCTCCTATACTACGCTAGTGATATAAATTGGTTTTATTTCGAGTTTTACTTCTCTTGTATAGATGTTATATGCATATTATCTCCCTTGGTCACATTTTAAGTTATCTACGGGCAATATAATAATAATAATAAAAATATTTATTTATTACTCCTTACAAATCAGGTTTTACATAGAACAAGAAATTATGCTAATGAACATGTTAGTTGTATGTAAGGAGCTGATGTCTGAAGTGGGATATACCTTTTTTTCTTTTATTTTTGTTAACGCTGTGGAAATGCAATTTACGCACTACCCCTCGCCAGTAACAGACGAGGGGGGGTGTGTGGGACTCACCAGTCGCCTATGCAACCAGAATTGAAAAGGGGACCTATTGGGAATGATAAACAATTACCAACCAATATATCCCAAAAAATATATCTGCTCCTATTAACACTTCTACTGGAGCTGGCTGATGAAGAATAGGATCAGCTAATTGAATATTGTCAGGCAATTTGAGTAGACTTATATCGAATGGAAGTCTTGGTAACGGACCTGTTAGCTGTGGTAAAACAAAACATAGTAAACTGACATTAAATATAGTGCATAAAGATTGCACTTTTATAGTACAGATTTCAGTAGTCTTATTATTGACTAAATTGCCTATTCCAATGATATTTAAAGCCTCAATAGGTTGAGTTTTCAATGATAATTTATTTTTTAGCGATTCAGTAATAAAAGATGATTGGCTACCACAATCTAAGAGTGCACGAACTTTGATCTTTTGCGAACCAAATGGATTCGAGACTTCAATCATGGCAGTGGATAATAGAACTTGACTTGTTTCTTTATTAGAATGATTGACCATTAAATTAGGTGGCTCAATAACATCGATAAGGGTTGGCGTTGATGACGGACGATGCAGTAAACTATTGTGTCTTTCTGAGCAGCCATGTATTCGACATGGTCCCATGCAACACTCGCTAACAGTATGACCCTGCCTAAGACAATTAATACATAATTTATACTTTTCTACGTCTGTCATTCTTTCATCGATACCCTTAAAGGTAGGACAATCATATATTCGATGACGTCCATTACAAATTATACATACAAATGTATTTTGAATTTTATTAAATTTTTTTATAACTATTAGTGCTCGTAAAAGATTTAACATTTTTATTTTCAACTGGCTTAGAATAAGTGGTTTTATTATAATTAGTTTGTGATTGCATCAATGACCTTGACCTTGGGTTATGATGGTCATAATTATTATTACGACCAAGAGATTCGAGTACATTAGCCGGATCAGTGAGAAATTTAAAGAATTGAAGCAATGTGGGTGCTTCATCGGACTCCCTACTACGATGTTCTTCCCACTTTAGTAACGTATGGGTATCTAGGATTTTAGAGAGCATAAATGCAATTAATACATGTTATTTATCAGTTGGCTGACCCAAACTGGATAAGGCGCGTAGGTGTTTTGTCACGTGATCTACTATAAATCTCAATGACCGCTCCGATTCACGTGAAAGTGCCTTGATAGTGAATAGAGAATTTAAGTGATGATTAATTAACATTCTTTTGTTATTGTATCGACCGCATAGTAACTGCCAAGCCTCAGGATAATTGTTGGCAGATATCTCGACATTTGAAATAACCCTAGCAGCGTCACCTTGTAAATATGAATTCAAGTAATGAAATTTATTAATGTTTGGAATGCGCTCATTTTTATGAATTAAACTTTCAAACGTGTCTCTAAATTCTAACCAGCGGAAATATTCACCACTAAATTGTGCTATTTGTATCTGAGGAAGTTTAAGACCTATCTCAACATTATGATGAGCAGCATCTACACAGAGAGAAGTATTTTGCAAAGACTGTCGTCTTTGTTCATATTCGTTACATTTAGAAAACTTTACAATTAAATTCTTTGTCGTAGCAATGCTCATTATGATGTCCTTTTCCATATTATCGCATTCAATAAGCTCAATGTCCATATTTGCGGTACTTAAAACCTCTATTTCACTCTGCAAATCATCTACTTTAACTGATAATGATTCAAATTTGGCAAGCTTTAAATTCAGCATTGTTAACTGAATGTCACTTAATTCCTTTTCTTTAGAAATACTATTTAAATAATTTTTAAATCTTGTAATTTGTCCTTTGGCTGACGTTCTTTTAGCAAATAACTCTTTATAATGCTCTTCAGCCATAGTGTAATTTAAGTTGAGCACTTATCTAGCTAATTTGTTTTATAATAATTATAAAAAAGGACAAATAAAAATGATTAAATAAGCTCACGTCATTCCCTTTGGTGTCACCTGCTAGTTGGAAGACTGGGGCTGGCGTGCTACACGTCTGAGGAGCTCGTTGTTGCAGTTATTGTCTGGAATTAGTCGGCAAACACAATGAGAATTTGCTAGCAATAAATTGTCATGGAATGAATATTGGTGATTACTTTAAATCATTCAATAGTTTGTTTCTATTGAATTGTTATCTGGGGGCACGGCAGTGCCCCCGCCAAGTTGAGCAAAAAAAAAGTCGGGCAAAACGCAACACTGCCGTAACATACTTTTCTCGAAGCAATTCAGGCCATTTTCGACCCCCTATAACTTCGCTGTGAATAAAACTAGAAATCTGAAGTTTTAGTAACCCAGCAGGCATTGTATATAAATTGTGTATTTGAAATTTCATTCAATTTGAACCAATAGTTTAAGAATTATAACTAGTCAAAATTTCGTATTTTTGTCACTCACTGACTGACTGACCGATCATCAATATTAAAGAGGCACTTCTAGCAGACATAGAAGCTTCAAATTTAGAATACAATTAGTGTTTAATAAAGGAAAAATATAAAATAAAGTAAAAAAGTAATAATAAATACAATTAGTGTATAAATAAAGGAAAGATTATGAAACATTGTAATTTTCGTCCAGTTGCAGTGTATCTCGACACTAACTGCATAAATAATTTTGTAAGCCCATATAAATATACCCTGGTTTAACAAAACCTGCAGGACGGCTGCATGCCAGAAACAGTCCGCATATCGGGCCTGGAATAGGGCCAAAAAATGCCAGGACCCGAACGCCAAAGAGGTGAAGCGGAAATTTAACGCCGCTTCTAGATCTAGTAAGAAGGCTATTGCCAGAGCCAAGGCGGAACATGTTGCCAGAATTGGCGAGCGATTGCAAAGCTATCCCGCTGGGAGTCGTGCATTCTAGTCGCTCGCCAAGGCTGCCCAAGGCAACTTCTGCCAGCCCAATCTCCCACCACTGCAGAAACACGATGGTAGTCTGGCCCACAGCGCAAAGGAGAAGGCCGATCTTCTAGGTCAATTCTTTGCCTGTAACTCGACTTTGGATGCCGGAGCTGCCACACCACCTACCATCCCACGGTGTGAAAGCTCACTGCCCGAAATCCGCATCACGCAGCGAGCGGTTAGGCGGGAGCTGCGGCTTTTAGACGTCCATAAGTCGAGTGGACCGGATGGCATTCCTGCAGTGGTACTAAAGACGTGCGCCCCTGAATTGACTCCCATCCTCACGCGCCTATACCGACTTTCCTACGCTACTAATAGGGTTCCGTCTTCGTGGAAGGTAGCCCATGTCCACCCGATCCCTAAAAAGGGAGACCGGTCTGACCCATCGAATTACAGGCCAATTGCGATAACATCCTTGCTCTCCAAGATAATGGAGAAGGTTATAAACCACCAGCTTCTGCAGTACCTTGAGGATCGCCAGCTTATCAGTGATCGCCAATACGGCTTTCGTCATGGTCGGTCGGCTGGTGATTTTGGATGGTCGGAGTATAAAAGTCGTCGTAGATGGCTCCTGCTCCGATACCATGACCATTAATGCTGGTGTACCACAAGGCTCGGTGCTCTCCCCGACGTTGTTTATCCTGCATATCAATGACATGCTCTCTATCGAGAGTATGCGTTGCTATGCGGATGACAGTACGGGTGATGAGCGGTACACTGAGCAACGGAATATTTCTCGGAGTATTCAAGAAAGAAGGGTTCAACTTGTGTCTGAAGTCGAGCGCTCTCTGGGGCGGGCCTCGGAATGGGGTGAACGGAACCTAGTCCAGTTCAACCCCACAAAGACACAAATTTGCGCGTTCACTGCAAAGAAGGACCCGTTTGTCATGGCGCCTCAGTTCCAAGGAGTAACTCTTTCAATTTCTGAGAGTATTGGGATTCTCGGCGTCAAAATATCGAGCAAAGTCCAGTTTGGGAGTCATTTGGAGGACAAAGCCAAATTGGCAAGCAAAAAGTTGGACGTCCTGAACAGAGCCAGGCGGTACTTCACACCGAGACAGCGTCTTGTGCTATACAAAGCACAAGTTCGTCCTCATGTGGAGTACTGCTCATATCTCTGAGCAGGTGCGCCCAAATATCAGCTAGACCCACTTGACTCCCTGCAAAGACGGGCTGTTCGAATCGTCGGGGATCCCAATCTTACGGACAGATTGGAGTCGCTGGAGCAGCGGAGAGACTTTGGGTCACTCTGTGTACTCTACCGACTCTTTCACGGGGAGTGCTCCGAGGAACTGTTTGACTTGGTACCACCGTCACCATTCTACCAACGTACCACTCGACATCGCAGCAGGGTTCATCCATTTCACCTGGAAACGTTATGGTCTTCAACTGTACGTTTCCAGCGATCATTTCTCCCACGTACTTGCAAGCTCTGGAATGAACTACCTGCTGCTGTGTTTCCCGAGCGCTATGACATGTCCTTCTTTAAACGAGGTTTAAGAAGAGTATTTCCTTCACGGTAGGCAGCGGCCTAGTATGCCCCTGGTATTGCAAAGGTCCATGTGCAGCAGTTTCACTTACCATCAGGTGTGCTGCCTGCTCGTTTGCCACCGTTGGCAATAAAAAATATATATATATATATAGGATTACAAAGTTATATTTGCAGTTAATGAAATGTAACTTTGTAAAAAAATAAGAATACATTTGTCGCCATCATTGCTTCCCTATGGGAATCGTAAAAACTGCCTAAAGACTGCGCAGATGGCGTAGTGATTAAGATACCAACGTACCGTGACAGTGTCGCGGGTTCGAATCCCATGCAAGACAACACCTTGTAAGATCCACAAATTGTTATTCCGAGTCTGAATGTAATTTGTGTCGGTTAATTATATGTTCTTTCCGTGTGGTGACGAAGTAAGAATACAATTCACCACTCTCTATCTTGCCCGTGGATGTCGTATAAGACGACTATGGGATATAATATGCACATACCATCTGTGCAAGAGAAGAAGAACTCGAAATGTAACCCTATATCAACATGTTTGACCAGCATGGTATAGTGGGTCAAATTCCCTCCCATTGTGGAGGAGGCGCAAACCCAACAGTGGGACGTATGAGGGCTGCGATCATGATACGATGATGAATTATATGTTTGTAAAGTCCCCCAGCATATAACGATTATTATTACCTTAATGCGAGGCGCTGTCATTTAAAAAAAAAAGATTCAATAGGAGAGTGGGCAGCAGCTCTTGCCGGGGAAATGTATGATACCTCACTGCGAAACCAACCCGCCTACCAAACGTGGCGATTACGGCATTATTCCTCATATGGCGAAGAAAAATGAGCCATGGCAACTCTGTTAGCCTTGAACGTCGTTGGATGCAGGTGTAAGAGAAATTCTTTATAATGTATTATTTACCTTTATTTTATAGCAAGACGCTTATATTTCTGAGAAATAATAGACTGTCTTTGAAATTTGTTCGTTAATTTTCTTAAATCGGCACAGAAAATTAATAATAAAAAAGTGGGTAGAAAATAATTTGATTTTGTACGATTTTTTTGTAAGAATTGGGACGTTTACCGTTATGACTTACCACAAAATCCCTGTTTACACAAATTAGTTATAATTAAGAATAGTATATAAGGTGTACGAGGTATATTGTATGATTAGGATTAATTTTGTGATTGTAGGAAGACACTTATCTTTTTGATGCAGATGTCGATGTAATACTTTTGCTGTATTACTGCTCGAACTTAGCTTCTGAATTGCTCTGGAATTAGTATATCTTCGTCTGGAACCCATGGCTTTAGTCCATCCACTGCAAGGCTCCAACCTTTGAAGTAATCCGATTCGGAAGTGGTCAACCGTGTCGACGAACTATGGCCTTTTTAATGTCTTGAAAATTTTTGTATTTCTTGAAATTTGCGCGGATTTCTAATTTTCCCCTCATGGGCCACCAATGTTGTATCTTTAGAGGATACACTGGTGCCAAATAAAAGTCCCAAATAAGTTTAAATCTAGTATATTACAAAATTACGTGTTACAACTCGTGAGTTCTGTGGGTAAGTGAGGTTCAAGTGAGTATTTGTTATATTAAACTTAATAGCGCCTAGTCTATTGCGCATCACTACACTATAGCTTAGGGAACTAAATAAATACGTCCAGGCTCTATGATTCTCTCTAGTTTCTGGCTCGAACAGTGTGTTATTTCTTTGATTTTTTTCCATAGTAATTTGTTATTATTTCCTGCAGACTGTAGCTGCTTCTTTTCATAATTGACCTTAACGTTTTTTAACAACTTGGAGCAAAAATTTCTATATCTTTTGTATGTAATCCGTATTACAGTATTTTCAGGATTCTTTTTAAACTTAATATATAATTTATCACGATTATTGAGACACTTTAAAACACCTGGTGACATCCATGGTTTCAGTATTGTCTTTCGTCTGGATGTTCGAGATGCCCCGGTGTTAACAATAACTAGTGCACGAATCGTGTCAGTAAAAAAATCAGCAGCCCGGTTGGCATCTGTGATGGTATAAAGAGGACTAAAATCTGCATTTGCAATGTCCTTAGTTAACGACTCATGGTATATTCGACTGTTGACTTTAACAGGTTTTGATTTCTGGTTAATTGAGATATATAAACCTACGCTCTTATGATCAGTAATAGACGTCGGGAGAATCAAACAATGTGCTGCAAGTTCTGTTTTAAGAAGAACATGGTCCAGACAAGTTTTGTTATGTGTTGGTAAAGTATGCGCCGGTAAGATACCATGAAAGGCCAACATATCCAAATATGGTGAACGATATGTATCAGTGCTGTGGTCACTAATATCTATGTTAATATCACCTAATAGGATAATATTTTTTATAGATGAGTATTTTATCAGGACATTATTCAATAAATTAATAAAGTTGTTGGTGTTTTTATATCCCGGAGGACGATATATAACAAAAACAGCAGAATTTTTATTTGGTTTAAAAACCAGGCAGTTGGCCTCTGTTATCTTTTGTTCTTCAAAAGAACAAATAAGGTCCTGCCTGTAGTATATCAACTACGCCTTCATTTTGTGTAACATTATTCCTACTATAAAAATAATTATAACCATGTATAATTGGGATACGATTTGTAGAGGATAACCAACACTCTGTCAAAGTTACGTAATCCCAGGTAATACCACTTTTAGCGAGTATAGGTAAGAGCCCATCAATATTACAATTTATACTTCTTATATTTTGTTGAAATATTTTGGGCAGTTATTAGATTCAGGGAGGAAGGAGCAGCACTCGTCTACATTACAAATAGTTGAGTCTGCTATATGGAATGAATCTAGTTCATTTTGAATTTTATTTATTTCGTTGAATTTTGAGATTAAATTTTATCACAGAAGAAGCCAAAAAGTAAAAACTATAAGATATAAATATACTACAGCTTAGTGCTTTGTTGTTAAAATAATGATATAAGCTGATGGAAAATTTCTAACTATCCTAACTCTAACTAATATTCATTGTCATCATTACGGCTCATAAACGTGCCGTGCCGCTTTTGGGATGAATCCTCCTTCACAATAGAAGAAAATTTGTCTCCTATACTACGCTAGTGATATAAATTGGTTTTATTTATCTCCCTTGGTCACATTTTAAGGTATCTACGGGCAATATAGAGGTGGTTAATTGTATTCTTATTTCGTCATCACACAGAAAAACTAATACTAATAAAAAGAAAAGAGAAGCGTGTCACTTTTTTCTTTCAGTTCCGTCCTTTCAGTACCGGGTGCGGTTGTAAATTCCCGAATCCCCTTGGACACACACAAACCATTTCATCAACATCGGTCCAGCCGTTTAGGAGAAGTTCAGTGACATACACACGTACACAAAAATATGTATATAAAGATATAAATAACCTATATCACACTTTAGTTAGACTTCTTTGAAATAGATGTGAGCCTAAATTGTGGCTGAAGAATTTTTACTTCAAAAAGGTTTATTACTTTCTTACATTTTTTAACTCCTAAATCGATTGTGCTGACTGAAAACGTCTTTGCTTGCGGTAGCTAGATTTACCTTTTCCCTCCAGTGTGGTTGAGAGTTGTGATAGTTTTCTATAAGGATTAGGCTAATAATAATGTGCGTGAGGAAAGACCGACGTCCTCCCCGGGGGGGGGGGGGAGGACATGTTGGTCGATGGGAGGGTACCCCAAGTAGGGGGTATTCCGTCGGGCCGACCACTGATGACAAGTAACCCTGCTCCGGTGGTCGGCCCAACGACGAAGGCGACGTGGTTTTCGGGTGTTGCGTGCTTACGCCCCTCTGTCGCCCCGGACGGAGTGGTGCGAGGAGCGCGCCGACCGCAGCCCACCCCCAAAAAAAAAACCTAATAATAATGTATTAAATGATTTGATTTGAACGAAAATTTAGGCTATTTTAATTTACGACTGAAGACTGATTCCCGAGTAGTCCACCCGCGAATCCACTAATTTACCTAAATGTTTTTTTTTAACCTACTTATGACACTATCATCATCATCAGCACAGCTCACATATGTCCTACTCCTGGGTTCGAGCCTCTTTCATAATAGTAGAAAAATTGATCTACTATACCACGCCGGTCATACAGGCTGGTATAAGATTTTATTTATAGTTTTCCGTCTCTTGCATAGATATTATCTGCATATTATAATCCCTTAGTCAACTTTTGCGACACTCACGGGCAAGTGGTGAATTGTATTCTTACTCCGTGAATACAGGGAATTACTTTACTATATATAATAATTTTTACAAACACCCATGGGAAAGAAATGGGTAGTAACTATTGTATTCTTACTCTACACTACAAAAGCTAGTAACTATTAATGATTTCTGATTCTATTAATGACTCGGTTATAGTCGCCTTACCCGCGTAGTTCCCGTTCCCCTAGGAATATCGCAATAAAACATATATTACTCAGAGATAATGTAGTTTTCCAATGGTGAAAGAGTTTTTGAGATCGGCACAGTAGTTTTTGAGTTTATTCATTACAAACATACACACACAAAAATATAAATTTTTCTTATAATATTAGTGTAGATATCGGTAATAACGATGACTTGTTTGACGTGAGACTTTTTATCCGCCAGTGATCATGAACGCTATAAAGTATTCGAAACGTCAGGCAATCAAATATCAAATACAAACGCGATAAAATCCATAGTTTTATTGGTAACTATTAATTATAGTAACAAGTAAATAGTTTCAAATGTTCAAAACTAGTATTGACTAAGTTCGTAAAGCAAGTTATGGCTTGTTGAAACTTAGTTTATCTTATGGTCAACACATGTCGACTCAACTGAGCGTGTCAACCCCTGTCATGCAAATATAGTGATCTAGGGACGAGACTTGTCTGAAAACCTTTCATAGGTAATTTCGTATTGATACAGGTACGAAGTAGAAAACCTTATTCAATATAGACGTTGACCACTCTATTTTTTGCCTTTGGATGTCGTAAAATACGACTAAGAGGTGTCATATGCATAGAAATTGTATTAACTCGATTGTACTGATGGCATAGTGGTTAAATATTGATCTTCCGTCTTAGTGTCGTGGATTCGAATGCCATGTAGGCCAACATTATATACTGGGACGCGGTCGCAGCCTTCTGCGAGGCAGTAGTCTCGCAGAAGGAGGCGACGGGTCGCGGCGCGAGGAGCGCAGCCTCGACGAAGCGACACGCCGCCGGCGACTGGGAGGGCGTAGGCGTGACTACCTGCGCTTCATGCCGCCCTAGCTGAGGCCGCGGGTGACGTGACCGGAGAATTAGTCCGTCACCCGCTGAGAGGCCGACCGCGTGAGGAAAGACAGTCGATGGGAGAGTACTCCTCAGGCGGTATTCCGTCGGGCCGACCACTGATGTCAAGTCACCCTGCTCCGGTGGTCGGTCCAACAACGAAGGCGACGTATTGTTCGAGAGGGTTGCGGGTGTGCGTGCTTACTCCCATATAATGTTGGCCAACATTATATGCAATCCACAAATTGTTGTTCTGAGTCTGGATGTAATTTGTGTCCATTAATTATATGTTTGTAAAGTCCTCTGAAATATTATTTCCTTAGCGTAGTGTGTTGTCTTTAAATAAAAAAAAACTTGATCTCGAAAACAGTTCCAACGATTTTGATGAAATTTGGCATAATAGAGGTTTCGGGGCCAAAAAAACGATCTCCATCCATCCATCAGCCTACGGACGTCCACTGCTGGACATAGGCCTCCCCACAAGTATGCCACTCGGAACGGTCGTGCACCACCTGCATCCAACGGTTCCCTGCGACTTTGAGAATGTCGTCAGTCCACCTAGTGGGGGGGTCGTCCTACGCTGCGCCATCCGATTCGTGGTCGCCACTCAAGAACCTTTCTTCCCCAACGGTTGTCGGTTCGACGAGCGATGTGGCCTGCCCATTGCCATTTCAACGTGCTAATTCTGCGGGCTATGTCGGTTACACCCGTTCTTCTACGGATTTCCGTGTTCCGGATTTTATCACGTAGAGAAATATCGAGCATAGCCCTCTCCATAGCACGCTGAGCGACTTTGAGCTTTTTTATGAGGCCGACATTTAGAGACCACGTTTCAGTGCCGTAAGTCATCACTGGTTATAAACCTTTGTTTTCAGACACTGCGAAATGTTGGACGAGAAGATCCTCTTAAGTTTCCCAAACGCTGCCCAGCCGAGTTGGATTCGTCGGCTGACCTCTTTCTCGAAATTGGATCTACCTAACTGGACTGCTTGTCCTAAGTAAACATAATGATCCACAACTTTGAGAATCGCATTCCCAACTAGGACCGGTACAGGAATGACATGGGCATTAGACATTACTTTCATCTTGTCCATGTTCATTTGTAGACCTACTAGATGAGATACCCTGCTGAGGTCATTGAGCATAGTGCCAAGGTCCTCCATGGATTCTGCCATGACTACGATGTCGTCAGCAAAATCGAAGGTGAGTGATGTATTCGCCGTTGATGTTGATGCCGAGTCCGGTCCAGTCTAAGAGCTTGAAGACATCTTCCAGCGCAGGAGAGATGACGTCTCCCTGTCTCACACCTCTCTGCAACTGGATCGGTTTCGTACTCTTATTCTGGATGCGGACTGACATAGTGGCGTTTCTATACAAATACTTCAGCACTTCGATGTATCGATAGTCAATTTGATACCGCTGAAGGGACTGCAGCACTGCCCAAGTTTCGACAGAATCAAAGGCTTTCTCATCAAAATGATCTAGCTAGGTTTTATTTATAGAAAGTGTTGTTTTGTCGGTGTTTTTAGCTAATCAATACAATGACATAAAATGTTATTGACATTCTCTGCATAGGTATTCGAAATTCATCGCCGTTGTCAAGAGTGACAATAGCTCAGTTGGGCAGTTGTCCAGTTTTCTTTTTGTTTTGTTTTGGCATTCAAACAGCGTGCGATCGAATCTCGGTGTTATTATCATTCTGTTTTTGTAACTTTGAAATTTTCCATTATTTAATTTTTATTTTTTATTAATATATATCTAAATAAATTCGCTAAAAATATAACAAAAATATACCGAGCAAAGCTCGGTCAACCAGATATTAGTAAATTATATATATATATATATATAGATATAGTTAGATATATATTACATATATGTAGATATTATAGTATACATTTCAGTAGTTATATATCACAAAAATCCATTTCAATAAATAAAAATAACAGCTGAAATATTAAAACTTTTCGCATCCCTAGTATATCAAACGACAATTTACTCGTCAGCTGGCCGAAGGGATGAGCGATGTTATCCTTGTCAGAGTATAGGCTCATGAACTTGCTTTATTCATTAATTTTAGGTGACGCAGCTGCTATGTATGAAGTTATAAGTCCTTATAATAATACTAGCTCTTACCTGTGACTTAGTCCGCGTTGAAAACACATGTGATAAATGCAAACGTAGAAAGATATGCAGATTATTCAATATGTTGAATGTGTGAAGTGATGGGAAAGTTACAGCAAAAAATGTAATCCCTTGTTTTACACCCTTAGAGAATAAAAACCAGTAAATGCAGAAATACGTATGATTAAAAGCTTGCTTCTACATGAGATCTTTTTGACTGTAGAAACCATTTGGTCTCATCTTGACAACTTCTTTTTATTTTATTCACCATCTCCGCTCATACACGTCCCACCGCTGGAATCGAGCCTCCTCTAATAGGGTGGATAATGACCTTACTACACCAGGCTGGTCAGACAGGTTGGTATAGGGTTTTGTTTCAAGGTTTCTTGCCTTTACATAGATGATATTTTTTTTTTTTTTTTATTGCAAGCGGTGGCAAACGAGCAAACAGTACACCTGATGGTAAGTGTTGCTGCCGCTCATGGACCTTTACAAGGCCGTTGCCTACCGCAAAGAAAGTGAAGGGAGTGTGAATGCGTGCATTGAGGCTCGGTGATACCAAGGGCACCACCAAAACCCTCCACACGCAAACACCCTCAGAAAGTTGGGCTTCCGGCTCTCTCGCTCACCGAACGAAGCGCAGTAACAAATCGCTACTACTCAGACGTCGATTTTCTGCGAGAGTGTAGTACTACCCCGGACGGACCGGCCCGCGGCTGTAGACAGATAACTGTCGACAGTGTGGTCCTACCACTTCTGTTATATGCGTATTATATCCCTTAGTCGTCTTTTACGACATCCACTGGCAAAATAGGGGGTGGTGAATTGTATTCTTACTCCGTCACCACACGGCTCTCTTCTTGCATAGATGCTACATAAAAAAGGATATATCCTTTATTCATCTCTTACGACACCTAAAGAGAAGAAAGTGGGTGGGGAATTATTCTTATCTCGTCACCACACAGAAATCACTAATAAATAAAAACATTAAGTATTCTGATTCTGTTACCACACGGACATTATTTTATTCTTTTCTTTCTTTTTTTGTGATGTATTTCTTGTATATCAGAGATGCCTTTTTCATAGTCCACTCTTTATGAGCGGGTAGACATTACGTGTATATGTCGGTGTTTTGCGTGCGGTTAAGTTTATCGCCTAGTTTGAAGGGTGGGGGATGATTTATTAAAAAATCTAAAATATGTATTTCATTAATTATAAGAGGGAGTTTCTATATAAATTGAATAAAAAAAATAAGAGCTATGCAATCGAAATTGTATATTTTTATTAAGTCTACTATTGAGATGTATATGAATATTGACATGAGAATTTTTTTTATCTAGTGTAATACAAACCTAAGAAGAGAACTCTAAGGGAAGGAAAACTCGAAACGAAATCCTATTCCAACACGTCTGACCAGCGTGGAATAGTAGGTCAATAACCTTCCCAATATGTAGGAGGCCAGAGCCTAACAATGAGACATATATAGGTTGAGATGAATGCAAACCAAAGTTATGAGGGTTTAAAACAGCATCGATGCAGCGCCTCGAGGAAAGGTAGTAGCGCTCTTACGTTTTGCTTGACTCATATTGGCAGGCACTCCTGTGCCCCTAGATTACATGTTCTCTAAATAGGAACCCTCCCGATTTACCAATTAGTAATCATGATAGTAAATCGGTATTTATTTCGAGTTTTATTTCTCTTTTATTATCCCTTATTCATCCCTTAGAATAACCACGGGTAAGTTAAGGAGTGGTAAATTGTAATCTTACTTAATCACTATTTGAATAAGTTTTTTTAATTGTATATAAATATAAATACAAAACCTAGTATATACCTAACTACTATATAATCTACTATAAAATCTCTCAAAAGGTTCTCCAATAAATTTAATTATGATCAACTTTTTGTTATATAAAAAATGTATCCAAAGAAATATACATTCTTAAAGAAGTTGGCGGTAGGTAGCGGCCTGGCTATACTCTTGGAATTCTCGATATCCATAAGTGGTAGTTATTGACCACTGATGTCAAGTAACCCTGCTCCGGTGGTCGGCCCAACGACGAAGGCGACGTGGTTTTCGGGCGGGTTGCGGGAGTTGCGTGCTTAAGCCCCTCTGTCGTCCCGGACGGAGTGGTGCGGAGGCGCACCGACCGCAGCCCACCCACAAAAAAAAAGAAGTGGTAGTTATCATTTACCAATAGCATTTATTTACTCTCATACCGCCATTAGCAATAAAAATATAGTTGATCAGTTTCAGAAAATACAAAAAAAAACTGTTTCTGACATTTGAGTTACTTTGCTTATTTCTTAATTGCTTAGGTTCTTAATAAATCCTCAGTAAATTTTCCATGTGGTGACGCAGTAAAAATGCAATTCACCACCCTCTGTCTTGCCCGTGGATCTCTTAAAAAACGACTAAGCGATATAATAATATGCAGATTAGATTTTTTTTTTTAGACAACACCCTGCACTAAGGAAATAATCCTTGTATTGCGGGGGACTTTAAAAACATATAATTAACGGACACAAATTACATCCAGACTCAGAACAACAATTTGTGGATCGCACAAAGTGTTGTCCCGCGTGGGATTCGAACCCCCGACACTGGCGCTGTAGGTCGCTATCTTAACCACTACGCCATCTGAGCAGTCGAATTATTCGATTAGTGCATAAAAAGGAAAATTTGTAATAAAACCTTATACTAATATGCCTGAACAGCGTGATATAGTAATTCACATTCCGTCACATAGAGGAGGAGCTGCTGGAGCCCAACAGTGGGACATACATGGGCTAACATGATGACGATGAGGATGAAATTTAATAATAATCACGGAACAGGAACGGGTGATGACCAATTGACTTTAGTATTGCTTGCTTCACCACTTATTTAAACAACGTACACAAAAAAATACAATTCCAAACTTGGCCTCAATTAAATACAGAAAATTTAAAAAATAAACTCACAGCAAACAAATTTGAGATTCGTTTATTCCGTTTACTTCTATAAAACTTTAAAAGAAACAGTTTTACAGTACAAAGTTTAACTCTAAGCAATCAGAAGAGAAAATGAAGATGATTACAAAAATCGTTGCGATCATTAAAGGGGGCAACTTAAAACTTTTGACGCGAGGGTTGTGTTGGTGTTACCGGAGAAGCGGATATCTGAACTTCACAATGCGGGTCGGTACATAAAACATAAATGAATATACCATCCAAGTTTATACTGTAAACGGTATTATGAAACGTTTTACTAATATGCAATTTTCAGACGTTCAGATATAAAACTAGTTCAAGGTCACATGAGGATTGTTATCTCGCTGAAAAGCGTTTAAAACGTTGTATAATTAAAAATCAAATACAAACGCGATAAATTTCATAAAAATAGTTTTATTTTTAACTAACAACCCGCCCTCGCTTCGCTTCGGTTTCACTCGCCTTAGCCGCGTAGTTCCCGTTCCCATGGGAATATCGGAATAAAATATAGTCTATGTTACTCCCTGATATAATAGCTTGCCATTGGTGAAATAATTATTGAAATCGGTTCGGTGGTTTAAGTGTGAAAACGTAACAAATAAACAAATTTACTTTCGCATTTATAATATTAGTAAGGATGCGTTATATGCGCGGACAACTAAAGCTGTAAAGCTAACAGATTATACAAAGATTCAAATTTCAGTTATCCGGGGTAATAATATAATTTATTTAAAAAAAAATAACTGGTTGTTAAATAACAAACTGGAAGCCATTACATTGATTGAAAAAAAAAATGAAATTACAATTCGAAAAACAAATTTGCAGATTCGAAATATGGTATTATAAATTCACTGTCCGTTATCAATTTACTTATCTGGAATCAATCAGCTGAGTATTTTTTTCAATAAATATGGAGTTTTTCAATCAGGGATTTGGGCCATTTTTGTATATTTTAATGTAGTTACTTTTTCGTTTATTGCCCGATACATTTTAACTCTGATTACCTCTACCTCGGATTGCCACGGTTGCCAAATGTGCAATCAAAATATTTAGGGTCTTTTATTGTATACTCCTTAGAATAATAACGTATAGAAGGTAAGTTCGCACACAAAAAGTGAAGAATTTTAATTGGAGCCTAAGGGACTTACGCCGGAACCGTTCCATAATGTACAAGGTGCAGTACAGTGATGTACTGCACGTACGTACGCAACTCTTAAAAAATTAATAGGTAATTATGACGGTTTGTGCATTCAAATGGTGTCATAACAAACACATTTGAAAAACTTAAAAAGGTTTTTAACATTACTTTTAAAATTATATCGATGATTTATGTTAATAGAAACAAAAGTTGATTTCATAATTTGTATAGTAGTGTGCGTGTGTTCGTGTGTAATCGTCTGCGCGCATATAGTATTTTTAGATTCATGTTTCGAACGTTCGAAGTACCGACACTATCCTTCTATACGTCATTATTCTAAGGGTCTTTCATTGTATACTCATTATCACCTTCATCTCAGCTCATATACGTGCTACTTTCGGGCTTGAGCCTTTTCCACAATAGGAGGGAAGTGGACTTATTATATCCGCTGGCAGACGTCTTAGTATAGGGATTCATTTCAAGTTTTTCTTCTCTTACATATATATTCTACTAGCAACCCGCCCTCGCTTCGCTTCGATTTCATTTGCTTTACCCGCGTAGTTCCCGCTCCCATGGGAAACCCGGGATAAAATATAGCCTATGTTACTCCCTGATATTATAGCTTTCCATTGGTGAAAGAATTTCTAAAATCGGTTCAGTGGTTTAAGCGCGAAAGCGTAACAAACAAACAAACTTACATTTATAATATTAAGTAAAGGATGCATATTAAATTCCTTAATCGTCTTTTACGATAACGATGAGTAAGAACAGGTGGTGAATTGTATTCTTACTCCGTCACCACACGGCAATTACATATTACAAAAATTGTTTGCAAATGCAATTATAACCGACCTCTTGTCAAATAAACTCTCTTTGAGAATGATATCTGATGTTTACGCGAGCACTACACATCCATACTAATATTATAAATGCGAAAGTAAGGATGTTTGTTTGTTTGTAACGCTTTCACGCTTAAACAACCGAACCGATTTCAAAAATTCTTTCACCAATGCAAAGCTATAATATCAGGAAGTAGCACAGTAACATAGGCTATATTTTATCCCGGTATTCCCACAGGAACGGGAACTACGCCGCGGGTAAAGCGACTGAAACCGAAGCGAAGCGAGGGCGGGTTGCTAGTTGTAAATAAAACTACTTTTACGGATTATATCGCGTTTGTATTTGATTTATGATTGGCCGACGTTTCGAATACTTTGCAGCATTCATGTCTATAATAACGATTACTTGTTGGACGAGAGACACCTTAGTCCGCCCGTGACCATGAATGCTGCAAATTGTTTGAAACGTCGGGCAATCATAAATCAAATACAAACGCGATATAATCTGTAAAAGTACTCTTTGAGAATCATCATCATCGCAACCCACATACGTCCCACTGTTGAGCTCGGGCCTCCTCCACAATGAGAGGGAATTTGACCTGCTATACCATGCTGGTCGGACATATTGGTATAGGGTTTTATTTCGAATTTTCCTTCTCTTGCACACATGTTATGTGCATATTACATGGCTCAGTTTTTTACGACATCCACAAGCAGGATAGGGAGTGGTGAATTGTATTCTTACTCTGTCACCACACAGATGACTGGCTACCACGCAGCAGGTACTGATTGGACTCCTCCATCAAATTAATAAAACCATAATTGCCACAATTGGGTTATTGACTGCAGCAGTTATGGGTTTGCTAGGAAAGCGCTATTGCTCATAACTCTAGCACAGCCTCGACGAGGCGACCCGCCGCCAGCGACTGGGGCGGCGCAGGCGCAACTACCTGCCATGCTGCCCTAGCCGAGGCCGCGGGTGACGTGACCGGGGATTAGTCCGTCACCCGCCGAGAGGCCGACCGCGTGATGAAAGACCAACGTCCTCCCCGAGGGGGGGACGTCGGTCGATGGGAGGGTACCCCAGGTAGAGGGTATTCCGTCGGGCCGACCACCGATGACAAGTAACCCTGCTCCGGTGGTCGGCCCACCGACGAAGGCGTCGTGGTGTTCGGGTGGGTTGTAGGTGTTGCGTGCTATACGCCCCTCTGTCGCCCCGGACGGAGTGGTGCGTGGAGAGAGCCGGCCGCAGCCGAACCCAAAAAAAAAAAAAAATTGTTCATACCTCTATTGGTCAGGTGCTATTTATATCTCCCATGGGACATTATAATCTTATCTTATCACCACATATCTATGTCTAAAAGAGTACAATTTTACAGCAGTGCAATATTCCAAGTAAAAGTCAATATTCATTTCATTTATTGGTACTAAAAGTTTGCTTTTAATTAGAGACGCTCGATTCGTAGATTCTGTTTTATGTCATACAAGCTACATTTATTTGGATAAGAACAGGATTTTTGCAAATTCCTTATCTAGCAGATAATTCACTGCACGGGCTACTTTACAATAGGAGTGAAATTAAAAACAAATAGGAGCGAAAATGTATGTGATTTAACTTATTTGGACGTTTCTATCATAATCTTTAAATATATATTTCTTGTGTACGCGTGCGTTACTGAACTCCTCCTAAGCGGCTGGACCGATGTTAATTCTTTTTTTTTGTAAGGAGATTCGAAAATGGTTTAGATTCATAATTGGACGCGGTCGCGCAAGGAGGAATTCCTTTTATCTTATATCTTTAAACGAGCAATTCTTGTATATATATATATATATATATATATATTCAGGATCTCAGAAACAGCTCCAACGATTTTGTTGAAACTTGGCATACTAGAGGATTCGGGTCCAAAAAATCGATCTAGCTAGGTTTTATTTATAGAAAATGTTGTTTTGTCCGTGTTTTTAGCAAAATAAACAATTCCATTAAATTTTAAAAGAATATGAATTCAAATTTCGATGGCAACGTCATGAGTTACGATAGCTCAGATGGGAAGGTGACAGGTTTTAATTTTGGTATTTTTTTCAATCAAACAGCGTCGGTTCGAATCTCGGTGTTATTATTATTCTCTTTTTGTAATTTTTTATATATTTTTCATTATTTATTTTTTATTTTTTAGTAATATATATCTAAATAAATTCGATAAAAATATGCCGAGCGAAGCTCGGTCAACCAGATATTTTTATTTGAACAGAACAACGTCTGTTGGGTTAGCTAGTAATTTACAAAATCTGATTATGACTTTATATTTCATTATATTTTGCCAACAATTTTGTAAGCATAGAAAATATGTGACTATGAAAGGTTTATTTTTATTTGCGTTGGATATTGAAAAGCATCAACTAAAATTTATTCATAATGATATCTGATGTTTACGCGAGCACTACACATTGTAAATAAAACTACTTTTACGGATTATATCGCGTTTGTATTTGATTTACGATTGCCCGACGTTTCGAACACTTTGCAGCATTCATGGGCACGGGCGGACTAAGGTGTCTCACGTCCAACAAGTAATCGTTATTACAGACATTTACAATTATCTACCCGATACAGAAATTAGTTATAAATTTATTAAATTGTTAATCCTTTTGAGTGGCTTAAAATAAGTTTTTATGGAAGCCCGTTTCAGGATATAGCCAATCTTGTCAGTGACTCCTTTCACATAAGGTAGTACTGCAGGGAGGCGCTCAACTGTGGGTGGTTTCACACGGTCTCTGCGACGGGGGCGTGGAACTTGCAGCTTGTTTGCACGTAGAACCTGCTTGACATGCTGCAGCTCCCCAAAAGGATAAGTCAGTTCTTACCACCTGTCAAGTACCAGATCCCTCTACAAGATGCAGGAGTTTATAAACTTGACTGTGACTGTGGCCTCTCTTATATTGGGCAAACAAACAGATCCATAAGAACTCGGGTCAAAGAACACATAGCTGATGTGAAGCACCGCCGTCACACTAAGTCTGCAGTCTGTGAACATAGTCAGGACCGCTCCCGCCATAACATTAGGTTTGATAAACCTCAAGTCCTCGCAAAGGAATACCGATACCTGCCTAGAATGGTACGCGAGGCTATTGAAATCAAAAAACACAAAAATTTAAATAGAGAGGATGGCTGGGTATTACCATCAAGCTTGGATCCTGTTATAAACATAATTAAAAATAAATCCAAAGAGACCACCACAAGACTGCATGATACTGTGAGCACTTATTGTATAGATTTGACCCACAATAATAATAGTTAAAGATAATTTTATAAATCAAAAATCTTTTAGTAAGACAAAGTAAGCCGCATCTAAAATTAAAAATCAATATTAATTTGACAAGTCCCCTGAGTTTTCTTGCCGGATCTTTCTCAGTGTGGCCGCGTTCCGATCCGGTGGTAGTATATTAGTTTTGTTAGTTTTAAATCAACAAATTGTAACAATAATTGCTACAAATTTAATAATTATTAATTACTAACCATAAACAATATAATTTTTTCATATAGAATTATTTTCTTTTTACACTGGCAATAAATTTGTACTAAAATGTGGGTAACAATTTAATAAATTTATAATTAATTTCTGTATCGGGTAGATAATTGTAAATGTCTGTAATAACGATTACTTGTTGGACGTGAGACACCTTAGTCCGCCCGTGACCATGAATGCTGCAAAGTGTTCGAAACGTCGGGCAATCATAAATCAAATACAAACGCGATATAATCCGTAAAAGTAGTTTTATTTAAAATTTATTCCCTACTTTACACCCTTGCCAAGGACACGTAATCCGCATGTCTTGTAGATTCTGTTTTATGTCATAAAAACTACATTTGTTTGCATGAGAACAGGATTTTTGATAGATAATTCACTGCATGGGCTACTTTACAATAGGAGTGAAATTTTATGAAGTTTCATTTCCAGTTATCCATTCAAATTCAAATTTATTGGTTTCGGAGCAAAAAAATCGATCTAGCTGTGTTTTATTTATTGAAAATGTTGTTATATCGGTGTTTTTAGCTAATCAATACAATGACATAAAATGTCAATAGAATATGGATTCAAATTTCGCCGTCAACGTCAAGAGTGGCGATAGCTCAGTTGTCCAGTTTTCTTTTTGTTTTGGCATTCAAACAGCGTCGCATCGAATCTCGGTGTTATTATTATTCTCTTTTTGTATTTCTTAAATTTTTTCATGATTTTATTTTTATTTTTTATTAATATATATCTAAATAAATTCGACAAAAATACAACAAAAATAATCCGAGCTAAGCTCCTAAGTCAACCAGATATTTCACATTAAATGGAGTAAAATAGACGATAAGTACATTAATATATATTGCTCATTCTGCTTAGCCGTTGTTTGGCACGTGAAACATAGATTACAGTATATTCATCATCATCATGATGATGATGACAGAAAAAAAATTAAATGAAATTTAGCATGAAATACATTGGTCATTAAAAATTCATTGATGGAATAATACGCTTTATTTACTAGCAAATCTCTTGCATAGATGTTATATTCATATTATATCCTTTTTTTTTATCTGCTTGAGGAAAGACCAATGTCCTCCCCGAGGGGGGGGGGGGGCCGTCGGTCGATGGGAGGGTACCCCAAATAGGGGGTATTCCGTCGGGCCGACCACTGACGTTAAATCACCCTGCTCCGGTGGTCGGCCCAACGACGAAGGCGACGTACATTGTGGGTGGATTGCGAGTGTGCATGCTTACGCCCTTCTGTCGCCCCGGACGGAGTGGTGTGAGGAGCGCGCCGACCGCAACTCTTATGGTTGCACTTTTATGGTTGCGCTATGGTAAGTGCACACGTGGTCCATTCCGTCCGGGGCGACGAAATGACGGCGCGCGGGCCCATAACCCACCCGTCAGCACAGGGACAAGTAGAGAATTACTGGTCTATTAATTCATATCACCATCCCTTTTTTTCCGTGTGGTGACGGAGTAAGAATACGAATCATCACTTCCTATCTTGCCCGTGGATGTCGTAAAAGACGACTATGGGATATAATACGCATGTAACATCTATGCAAGAGAAGGAAAACTCGAAATAAAACCCTATACCAACCTGTCTGACCAGCATGGTATAAGTAAGGTCAATTTCCCTCTTATTGTGGAGGAGGCTCGAGCCCAATAGTGGGACGTACATGAGCTCAAATGATAAAATGACCATCACTTTTCTCTTATCACAATTACTCGGGTCGACTCAATTTGCACTGTTATTTCATAGTCTATATCACAAAAGATATTGGAAATAGTTTTATGACCATCCACCTTACTGACATCATCCCTCCTTGGGGAATGATCTTGTTTATCAGATGAAATTGGCTCAGGTCTATGAAAAGCTTTTAATCATCTTTTACGTCACCCACGATCAATGTTAAGTATTGTCAATATTCGTAGAGCTACTATTCGGTAGCAAATGATTTACTGTTTATTATAAGTGGTTAATAACACTGCAACAGAAAAATATCGCAGAATGAAAACACATACCAATTCTTACGATCAATATAATAAATACAGTGCAGAATGGTAAATCACTTTTTCCAAAAGTGAGAAGCTGAAAAGCAAAATAAAGTGAATTAGTTTCCGCATTAATCAGCTGATTAGGACGTACGAGTATATTATTAAAGGAAATGAAACTACTAGACAAACGATAAATTCTTTATCATCAAATTAATACCAGTATCTCCATAATGTATTCAGAAAGAAAAAAGCATTTCCCATTCATATTTACCTTCACTTTACTGAGGTACAAATGATATTTTTCTCAAAGAAATTACACGAGAAGCCAATTGCGAATTACAGAAAGTCGACCACGCAAATACAACGCTAAGCCAGCTGACACTTGGAGAGGCGAGGCTCTTCAAACATAGTTTCCAATATTTACTTAGGAGGGAAGAATTTGTAGGGACCTCTGGCCGGCAAAGTCGATCCCTGATACGTCACATATTCGTTTATCTCTGCAAACACACATTTGATGATATAGCGAGGGGTGTTAGTGAAATCTTAAGAAATGTCGAGGTCTCGAGTGGGGCAATGGATGACTGTATTGAGAATCCCCTGTTGTATGTATATCTCTTGTAAGTTTTGAAAAGAAAAATGAAGGGAAAACGTTAATAATTATTTACGAGGTCAAGATAAGATGCTTTATATTCTAGATGACCTAGTTTGATAACATTACTGGTTTTATTTTTTCGTTTTTCTTTTTCTAAATATTCTTAACCCATGTGGTCTTAATCCGTGCGGTGGTGTAGGTTTCCAGTGGATTAAATCAATATAAAGGTTTCTTCAAAATTTTGGCAGACACCAGCATCTGTCTGAACCATAAAACTTATAGACGCCCACTATTGGACATAGGCCTCCCCATAAGAGTACTATGCAAAACGGTCCTGTGTAATCTGCTTTTAACTTAGCGTAACAGTATAATCTTTAGGTAAAATATTCGTAAGTAATAAAGCTGCAATTTATTGTACCGCCTCACCACCTGTTTAACCCCTGACGCAAAAATAGGATATTATAAGTTTTCCTTCTCTTGCATAGATGTTAATGTGTATTTAAGTCCTTTAGCCGTCTTTTACGACACCCACGGGCTAGAGAACAAGTTGTTAAATTGTATACTTACTCCGTCACCACAGGGAAGTTTTATTTTAAACCATATATATATATTATAGAACCTTAAAAGATTTTTAATTTAAATGCGAAATCGTGGATATGAAACTTTTTAAAAATTCCTAATTCAATTTAGTAAATATTGAATTGAAAACGTCTTGAGAATTTTGCTTATCAAAGAAATCAAGAAATTCCATCGCTTTAACAATCTGCTAAAGCGTTAGTTCTTTCCTCTCAAACTAGTCTCTGGATCCACTTTAAAAGTTTTCTCTTGCTGTTCTTGTCTTCATTACTTGTAAGAAAGAGATGACGATAAACATGCTGTTCAATAATAATGAGTGCTTGGAAATTTGAGATTCTCAGTTTACAAAATGAGATTTGTCTTTTAAGCATCATAGTACAGAAGTGTCGAGTTTGCGTTTATCATAAGATCATAAGAGGTTCCCAAAGTTCCTTTCGCTGATTTAAGTTTGGTCATGTTAATGCTGATTATTCAAATTGATTTACTGTTGAAAGCTAAAATCTTTTGAGGGAAAATGTATGTGATTTGAGTTATATGGACGTTTTTATTATAATCTTTACCCTTATATATAAATTTCTTGTGTACGTGTGTAGGTATGTCACTGAACTCCTCTTAAACGGCTGGACCGATATCGACGAAAATTTTTATGTGTGTTCAAGAGAATTTGAGAATGGTGTAAATTCACAATTGGACCCGGTAGGTGGCGCTTATTCGAACAGAACAATGTCTGTTGGGTCAGATAGAGTTTATGTACTTATTTCTTGTGTACGTGTGTATGTCACTGAACTTCACCTAAACGGCTGGACCGATGTTGATGAAATTTTTGTGTGTGATCAAGGAGATTCGAGGATGGTTTAGATTCACAATTGGACCCGGCAGGTGGTGCTTATTTGAACAGAACAACGTCTGTTGGGTCATCTAGTTGTCTATAAAATCTGAAAGTAACTTTATATTTCATTATATTTTGCCGACAACTTTGTCAGCATAGAAAATGTGTGACTATGAAAGTTTTAATTTTATTTGTGTTGTATATTGAAAAGCATCAACTAAAATTTATTCCCTATTTTTCACCCTTACCAAAGACAAATAAACCTCCTCTGAGTAGTTGATATTCAGATCATTCCTTTTATTGAATCATATATCACAAAAAGACGTGTCAATTGAGACATTGTATAGTACTTAATTTCTATTTTTTTATATTTTCGCGTATTTTTAATTTAATTAAAAATCAATTAAAAGTAATACCAAAACATTTGATTTCACATTTTATACCCTTAGACGATAAAAATTAACAAATGCTGAAACATGTTTATTAATATTTCTACTGAAGAGAATTTATGTTTAATTTGAAAACTATCCATAAAGGTATTTTTCTCTAAATACAAACTTAGCCAATGCTTTGGGGTTGAATATTCTAAAACTCTTTCTTAGTGAATCTCTAAATTATAAACAGGAACTTTTATGTGGGCGAATTTTTGATGGACCATACCGTAGACTCTCGCAGAAAACCGACGTCTGAGTAGTAGTAATGTTTCTGTACTTCTCTCGGTGAGCGAAAGAGCCGGCAGCCTAACCTTTTTGAGAGTGTTTGTGTGTGGTGAGCTTTAGAGATGACTTCTTATCTATTTGCATTCTTATAAATTTTACAATAGGTAGGAGCCTAGCAAAGGAGCGCCAGGATAACTTACCATCAGTTGTGTTGTTTACTAGTTTGCCACAAACACTTATAACAAAGAACTATTGTCCCAATTTCATTCTATTTTCAGTAGTTTTATCTCAACGTTCATGAGTCAATCAGCTTCTCTACATATGCGTAGATAAACTTCTTTACCTACCTATATAAATAAAGGTACATAAAATTTTAAACATTTATGACCAGAGGTCTCAATTTGATTTTTTAAGTATGTGTTATATTGCTGTGTGGTAGCGGCTTCGAATACTACCAACCCTTGCTTTGCTCGTGGGTGTCGTAAAAGACGACTAAGAGCCCTAGATTGACCCGGACCAACTCCATCTGGTACCATTTGGGTCAACGATTACATTCCCAAGGAGGGTTGACGTCAGGTAGGCGGCCGGTCATAAAAGTCATTGCCGAAACTTTTTGCAATATGTCAAAACAGATGACATATTGCGTCGACCCCAAGTAATTGGGATAAGAGCAAGATGATGATGATGATGATGTGTTATATTGCTGGTTATGTTACATTCATGTCAGTAACATGAAACTTTATTTTCATGCGCTTTTCTGTTGCGATAAAAGTCACATTGAGTTGACAACAAAATAAAAATTTAAAGTATATAGGGAACTGCACGATTTTAAACCATTCTTTTTTTTATAAATAAAACTACTTTTACGGATTTCGTTCATGTTGAAAAGTGTTCGAAACGAGGGGCAATAAAAAATTAAACACGAACGCGATAAAAGCCTCATGTAAACATCAGGAAAAATTATTTTCTTAATTTTCCCAATTTTTGTAAATTCTGAGTAACAATCAAATTGAGAGTCCCTAAATTTTTGAAGTTGTCAAATAATAGCTTATGTTAGATAGCTAATAATATCAGGCCGACCATTGAAGACAAGGAACTATGCACCGGTGGCCGGCCTAACGACGAAGGCGGGTGTGGAGCGAATTGAGCATAGCCCACCGCCAAAAAAAAGGAAGTTAATAATATAAAAGGTGACAAGTAAAGTATTCCGCCTTCTTGCCATAGATCTAAACAAAAACAGCATTTGACAGTGTAAGATAATGTGTGTTGTAAAAAAATGTGTTTGCCATTATTATGTTTACTTTAAATGTGTAAAGGCCCTTGTTAATTATATGTACATCATCAAAAAATACTCCTCTTATAAAAATGGCACCGACCTTAACCATTAAGCGATAAAGTCATAAACATTTTACAGAGTAACTTAATTATTTTCGTCAGGCAATGTATTCATATGAGTTCTAATTATTGTAGGTAACAATGCATCGTCAAAAGATATTTTGGACTTTTAAAGAAATATTTTAAACATAATTTTTAATATGGTAAGCTGTAAAAATATATTTTCTTTATCTTTGTTATTAATTAAAAATTATTTTTGACGGTTATTCTCAAAAAAATAAACTTTACGCCTTTGTTTTGTACACCAAAAGTATCCTCATAAAGTTTTCTTTTTTATTTTTATTTTAATTAAAAAAATGTATAGGGTCATTTAGGATACTAAAAAATTTTGCCAAGTGCGAATCAAAAACATTTAAAAAAGATCCCGTATCATCCTATAAGATCATATTTTTCTAAATACTTATTTAACAGAAAAAAAACGAAAAGTGCTTTCGGATTGGGCAATTTATATTTTTTAGGGTTCTGTGCCCAAGAAAAGGGGACATATGTCATATTATTAGTATCATTATTTAATAATATGAAAGGAACAATATATAATATTAAATATTATTATAATAATCATTTTTTGGGGTTCCGTACACAAAGGGAAAAAACGGGACCCTATTACTGAAACTTCGCTGTCTGTCTATCACCAGGCTGTATCTCAAGAACCGCGATAGCAAGACAGTTGAAATTTTTACAAATTATGTATTTCTGTTACCGCTATAAAAAAAATACAAAAAAAAATTAAAATAAATATTTTCCATATAACAAACGCGATTTTTTGTCTATTTTATAGATAATGGTACGAAATCCTTCGTGCGCGACTCCGAGTCGCACTGAGCCGGTTTTTTTTAATTTATTTGTTGTTATTGTGATAATAGAATTTTTTTTCCTCCCATTTATGTAATAGAATAATTGACCTACTACCCATCGCTCATCGAATACAATGGCTCAGTATCAATAGCTCACCCTAATGTCAATAGAGAGGGTTGTGTAAGGCAGTTTATGGGGCTGCACGCTGTCCTTGCTGCCGCTCTAGGCTGTTTGGGCGGGGTGGGACTGGATCATAGTTTGTTCTTATAAAACTATTCCATGTTAGCTAGGCGGATTGAAATAGAATATCGTTAATTGTCAAATACTATCCGTAAATTTTATTTTTTTTTGCTAATGATGCCAAACGAGCAAACACCTGATGGTAAGTGTTGCTGCCGCTCATGGACCTTTGCAAGGCCGCGGCCAACTATAAAGAAAGTGAAGGGAGTGTGAATGCGTGCAATGAGGTTTGATGATACTTACAATACGCAAATACTCTCAGAAATTTGGGCTTTCGGCTCTCTCGCTCACTGAACGAAGTGCAGTAACAAATTGCTGCTACTCGGACGTCGATTTTCTGCTCAGTGTGGTACTATCCCGGACGGACCGGCCCGCGGCTGTAGACAGACAACTGCCAACAGTGTGGTCCTACCACTACAATATTTACAATGTAATGTAATACTAATAAATTAGACATCAAAAATTTTTAGAATATTGTTTTGAATTTCATTTACTTTTCAGTAATAAAGCGAGCTTACATATTTTAATCTAGCAAATAGCTTTGAAAAGCACTTTATTTTACACTTTTTAAGTACAAAGAAAATTTCATAGAGATATTTCTCACTTCATATTTGTCCCATTGCCGGGCTTGAGTTTCTTGTGCAATAGGAGGGAATTTGTCTTATTACCACGCTATCACGCTGGTCAGACGGGTTGGTGTAGGGTCTTATTTGGAGTTCTGCTTCCCTTTCACAGAATCCTAAGAGTTAAGATAGTTTCTTATTTCCATAAGTTGATAAGGTATATTGTATGCTTTTCTCATGGATCAATACCAGATGAAGAGCCAGATCCCTACTGTATGTTAGGGTTCACTGAATAAAGGCCAGAAGCAAATTTCCCTTTTTTAGCAATAGGTTTGCTGCGAGAGTGTTGTACTGCCTTGACAAGCCCAACTATTTATAACTGCAGTCAGATAATTATCAGCAGCATTGCCCTGGCACTAGAAACCTGTCTTTTAGTGAAATGACAGAATGAAGCCTTGTAAAATAGTAGGTTTAGAGTTATAGTTTAGAGTTAGGCGCAGCACACGCTCGAAGAGTGTGCTGCATGGGAGGGGGATCGCCGTGAACTCGTCGCAATTATCGGTGCCGACCTGGCGCTGCCGACCATCGCCAGGGAGATGCTCGTCAGCGTCAGGAACTGGGACGCGGTCGCCGCCTTCTGTGAGGCCGTAATCTCACGGAAGGAGGCGGCGGATCGTGAGCGAGTAGAGCTCCTATTCGGCGACACGTTTCGCCGCCGGCGACTCGGGCGGCGCAGGCGCGAGTATCTGCCCCTAATGCCGCCCTAGCCGAGGCTGCGGGTGATCGGACCGGGGAATTTTCCTTCACCCGCAGAGAGGCTGACCGCGCGACGGCGACCGACGTCCCCGGACGTCGAGAGGTGAGGTTACCCGAAAGGGTATTCCGTCAGGCCGACCACTGACGACAAGTCACATCTGCTCCGGTGGTCGGCCCAACAATGAGGTGACGTGGGTACAGGTGGGTTATGGGCCCATGCGCCGTCCTTTCATCGCCCCGGATGGACTGGACCGCGCGTGCGCTTACCATAACCCACCCATAAAAAAAAATAGATTTAGAGTTATCACTTTCAAGCTGAGGTGGTGCAGATACTTCGAGAAAGGTACTCGAAACGATAGTCCGGGCGGGCCACCGGGAGCAAGGAATTGGTACAAATGGTCAGTCCCATTGTAGTGCGAAGAGGCTACAGTGCCTGAGGCAGCTTGATAAGCATGTGTTTAGATCATAGATTGTCATAAAATAAACATGCATAGATATATAGCATTTGCCGTATGGAGACTGAGTAAAAATGCAATTCACCACCCCCTCTCTTGCCCGTGGGTATCATAAAAGATGACTAAGAGATAAAATATGAATATAATATCTATGCAAGATAAGGAAAACTTGGAATAAAACCCTATACCAATACATCTGACCAGCGCGGTATAATAGGTCAATTTTCCTCCCATTCTGGAAGAGGCTCGAGCCCAACAGTAGGAGTATAAGTAGTGATGGACATATATAGCGTCATGCCTGCTTCCCAGAGGGATAGACAGAGACTACGGATTGCCACAAGGCGCAATCCTGACATACACATATGTACATATATATTTGACTCATCAAAGTCTTCATGCATTCTCTACGTTTACTACGTACCTACTCTTAACATGATATATCACCAGTACATCTCTAATTTGATCCAGAAACGTGCGGCGTGGTCTTCCTCTTGCTATAAAATAAAAGTTATATTTAGTAACCAAAGTAGTTTAACATATTTTAATATTGATATATAATAGTAGTTAATGTAGTTATATTTAAGTTTAGAGCAATTTTAATAGGTGACAACGGTTTTGTTACGCACTGCCCGCATTCCCAAGAGACTCCTAAATTTTAAGTAATACTCAAAGGAATATAATTAACATATAGCACCGACATTAATTATTTTTTTGCTTTTAATTGATAATGAAATTATTTTTTTTACAACATACGATATTAACGGCATATAATATTGATATTATTATCATCATCATTTCGGCATACATAACTCCCACTGTTGGGCAGAGGTCTCATCCACAATGGGATGGAAATTGATCCACTATAGCGCGCTAGCCAAAACTGTTGGCATAGGATTTTATTTCGAGTGTTCCTTCTCTTGCATTGATGTTATCCGTATATTTAATCCCTCAGTCGTCTTTTACGACACCCACGGGCAAGATGGCAGGGTAGTGAATTGTATTCTTAATCCGTCTCCTTCTTTATCTAGACTATTTTTTTTTAACTTCATGTCAATATTTTTTATGGCTATGGCCAGCGCATACGCCGTCCGCTCCATCCGCGGTGACAAAGAGGCGGTTCGGCTCTATAACCCACCGTATCTCCTCTCCATTCAGCCAACCACTGGTATTGAATGTCCTCCGTGGCCGGCCCGGCGAGAAAGTTTACCTCAATCCTAGGAAAACCTTGAGACATCACAGATTGAATAACAATATGTTTAGTACATTCATCATCATCATCATCTCAGCCCATATACGTCCCACTGTCAGGCTTGGGCCTCCCCCACTATGGAAGAGAAATTGACCTCCTATACCACGCTGGTCAATCGTGTTGGCCTAGGGTTTTTTTTCGAGTTCCCTTTCTCTCTAAAACCTTGAGAGATCACAGATTGAATATCAACATCTTTATTACAGTCATCATCATCATCTCAGCCCATATACGTCCCACTGTTGGGCTCGCGCCTCCTCCACTATGGGTGGGAAATTGACCTACTATATCACGCCGGTCAGTCGTGTTGGCATAGGGTTTTGTTTCGAGTTTTCCTACACTTACATAGGTATTATATGCATATTTTATCTCTTAGTGTCTATTTTTACTCCGTCACCACACGGACTAGTACATTATATTACTCTATGACCATTTAGCAAAAAGTTGGGTGTAAGGAAATCCTTATTTCAAATAAAATGAACAGAAAATCGATTACCATACATGGCCGTCATATTTGCCATATTAGATTAAATAGTAACCACGGCAGTTACTAATAGATTTGACATAACAATATATTTTAATGTATTTTTTTTTATCAGCATTTCCAGAAACACAGATGGTTATATTCAACAAAGCCTTTGAGCTATGAATATTTTAATTTCCGGCACTCCCGTCACTGAGATTAAGGAGATTCAGTTCGAAATACTTTATTAACTGTTTACCCCGCTGCGTCTTAGCCTGATTGTACTTCCAACGTCGTTTTTTTTCTGTTGTGTGATGAATTTAAAAAGGTCTTAGTTTATTTTGGCGAATGATGTTCGCGAATGAAGTGGAAGATTCTGTGCTGTACAACGTTGAGATGTATTTTAATCTTTTGAAAAAGGGATTTATTACTGCAATATTGATTAAATTAGATACTGTATTAGTGCTCCATAGATAATTTGATTTCTCCGTGTGGTGATGGAATAAGAATACAATTTACCGAGTGGTAAATTGTATTCTTATTCGGACACAAATTACATTCAGACTTAGTACAACAATTTATGGATTGCACAAAACGTTGTCCTGCGTGGGATTCGAACCCCTCGGTTCGATCGCTAGCACACCGTAGGTCGGTATCTTAACCATTACGCTATCTGTATTGCCCGTGGATGTCATAAAAGACGACTAAGGGATATAAATACGTATGTAAATACTGTGCAGGAGAAGAAAAACTCGAAATAAAACCCTATACTAAGCTGTCCGACCAGCATGGTATAATTCTTATTTTTGGCAGGTTGTGGCCTGGACGCACGTCGTACAACCTGCCCGAATTGACAAAAGGGCGGTGCACGACTCCATAACCGGGTATATTCCCTCCTCTTCGGCATTGAGCCGACCACTGCTACCGAATCGTTGATGTTCGTGGCCAGTCCGGCCGCAAGGTTTAGTAACGTTCATTTCCTTCCTAATGTGGAGAAGGCTCAAGCCCAGCAGTGGGACGTATATGAGCGGAGATTATGAAATACTTTGATTACAACATTTGATTATTGAAAATTCCTAAGACACTTTCACACTTTTTCTATACTTTTTATATACTTTTTATATCAAAGCTGGTGCATCCCGCGTGGACCCATTTCAAACCAATCCAGTTCTAACAATGGCCTCCATTAGAAAACCATTACAGTAAGTTTTTGTTCACTTTTGATTTCTTCACGTATTTGACTTTTGAATTCTTGACGTGTTGAGCACTGTCGAATTATAACGACGGAAGGATTTTAATTCCCTTTATTCCATGTGGTAAGGGAATAAGAAGAGAATGGGCATATCTCTTCCTTTCCCATAGTCATTCCTAGAGAAGGCAAAGTGAAAATAAAATCCTAAACCGGTCCATGTCACTATCGGGTTATATTTAGTCTCCTTCCGACTGAAGAGCAGGCTCGAGGCCTACAGTTAATCGTAAGTATACTTAAAATTGAGATCACTATTTTTTCAATTGATTGTATTAATTTTTATTCATAACAATTTTACCTATGAATGACGTATCTTCAATTAGCAATATCTGTCGTACCGAGCCAACCGGTATTATTAAAAATATATATATATATATATAGTAGTTAATAATTTCTGTATAAAAAGTCACGCATAATTAATTCAAATGGACAATAAATCATTGTTTCATTGGTATTTCATGATTCAAATTACTTTTCAATGAATTAATTTAAATTAGAAGTAACTGTGGAATTGTTAGAAAAATATAACGAAAATATGCAAAGTAAGCAAAAAAAGCATGAGGACTGAATTATGCAAAATTATGTCGCTCCTCAACCAATTTTCGCTAGACAATTTGATAAATCAAAGAAAATTTCAAAGTAACGAAATTTATTTTTGGAACTCAACAAAGGTTATATTTGGGATGTTCAATGTTTCATTTATAAATGACTATTTTATAACACTTTCATTAAGTTTTTATAATTTTTTTATTTTATTTATTTAAGACAACACCCTGCACTAAGGCAATAATCCTTGTATTGCGGGGGACTTTACAAACATATAATTAACGGACACAAATTACATCCAGACTCAGAACAACAATTTGTGGATCGCACAAAGTGTTGTCCCGCATGGGATTCGAACCCCCGACACTGGCGCTGTAGGTCGCTATCTTAACCACTACGCCATCTGTGCAGTCACAGCAATTATGTTATTATCAATCGAAAGGTGGCAAAACAAAGTATGCTCTGACAACATTTGTAGCCGCGCATCGTCACGCTTGAGTGGTTTACCAGCTAACAACGTTTATAAATAGGTCACGAATAAGTTGAGGACATTCGGTGGTCACACGTGGCAGAGTCAGCAGAAGAAGTATAACATTTGAATATTACAAGTGCTTATTAATTTGGTTTTGTTAACTTGCTTATACTAAGTGTGTATTTATGAAGATGTAATTAAGGAGATATACGTGTATCGAATTGTATATGATACTAACAACCCGCCCTCGCTTCGTTTCGGTTTCAGTCGTCTTTCCTGCGTAGTTCCCGTTCCCGTGGGAATACCGGGATAAAATATAGCCTAGGTTACGCCCTGATATTATAGCTTTCCATTGGTGAAAGTGTTTTTGAAATCGGTCCAGTCGTTTTGAAGATTACCCGGAACAGACACAGACAAAAAAAATATAAAGTGTATTTTAGGCATATGTATAGCGCAAATAACTGTGTGAACATGAAAAAAGCCTATTATTTTGACAATACAAACAGACACTCCAATTTTATTTATTGGTATAGATACAGGATTGACGTACTGCTTATAATTATAATCAGTATTTGCATTAGTAGAAGACTGCATCTATACATATATCCATCTATACCAATAAATAAAATTGGAGTGTCTGTTTGTAATGTCAAAATAATAGGCTTTTTTCATGCTCACACGGTTATTTGCACGACACCTATGCCTAAAATAGCAATTAAAAAAATTTTGTCTGTCTTTCTGTTTGTTCCGGGTAATCCTCAAAACGGCTGGACCAATTTCAAAAAATCTTTCACCAATGGGAAGCTATAATATCAGGGCATAAACTAGGCTATATTTTATCCCGGTATTCCCACGGGAACGGGAACTACGCGGGTAAAACGACTGTAACCTATAACCGAAGCGAAGCGAGGGCGGATTGCTAGTATAACATATTTCCAAAAGTAGCTTGAGAATATAATTGTTGAACAAACTCCATAATATGGAGTAGTCACAGGTTGAGATTCTCAGTGTTTTAAGGCAATAGAGAATATAATTAGAAAATGAAGGTAAATTTAGATATTGCCATCGAAAATTAATACAACTCAGTTGGAAATTCGAGCAATCTTTTAATTTAGACAATCTCAATTCGATACATGATTGAAGTTTCTTTTTTGTGACGAGAAGAATCTTCTTTTATGATAAAATCTGCTCTCTTAAGTTTCTCTTAGCTAAGAAAATGTTTCTTCTTTAAATAAGTTATATATTTACCTAAAAACATATTTACCTGAATATTTAAGTGAAAAGCGTTTTTATAGTAATCAGAATTTTTTCAATATAAAATGTAAGTTTTTAATATTATGACATTATTTTCTTGACATTTATTATTATTTTGACTTGATTTTTTTTTTGTAATTATATAGCCAGTGTTCATGTCAAAGTATGACTTATATTTTCATACTAACCGTAGTGACTGTAATTTTGCATGTTATATGATTATGATAGGACATGTAGAAGAATAAAAATTTTGTAACATCCTTTTTTACCATGTTTTAGAGCAAAATAAATTATTATTATTTGTATCTCTTAAGATTCACGGGATCTTCCCTAGAGAAGATACCCGGTCCTTTGAAAGGCTTACATGGGGATATGGATCCAACACGTAGAGGCCTTTCGAGAAATTTAATCTAAAAATGGGATGGGACGTCTACCGATGACACTCCACGTCTGCACATAACACACGTGGTCTGCCAACGGTAAGTATAAAACTATTGTTGATGATGGTATCTAATATATGATTATGTGGTTAGAGGTTCGATGGACTGGTCTAACTTAATGATATTGATTTAAAAGCTGTCGTCTGCCTTTAATACCTTTATCTATGGCAGACGGTGACTCGCCAAATCACTAAATGGGCCCCCCTCAACGGTCGCCACAGACACGTAGGCCATATGGACAACAGGGGGCAACATTGGTGCCGGTTTCACCATCGCAGTAATGCCCTTGTATGTAATACCACCGTAGTTATGCCCTTGAAAATGACACTTCCACCCCCGAGCATATAGCTCTGGCGACCCCTCTCTGACTGGCCGTTTAAGGCAAGCCAGAGTTGAGAATCCTGCGGGCAATTTTCAGTTTCCACTCCAGCCAGACAATAAAGGCGAGCTGGATACGAGGCCCTGGCCGACTCTCTGGGGCACTCAGGACTGCAGTGTCGCCACTCACATTCAACACGCCACAAGCTGCCCTGAGGTTAAATTATTATATTATTATTATGTATCTCCCAGTTTCACGGCTATCTTCCAAGGGAAGATATCCGATCCTTTGAAAGGCTTATATGGGGATATTAACTTATTATTATTATTATATTATACCAAAAATACAACCAGGCTACAAATAATTTTCTTTTTTTTATTGCAAACGATGGTATATGAGCATAGTTCAGAGGGTGTCACTGTTCGTCAACTGATTAGTGCCACTACGGGCGCGCGATCCCGGACTGCTCCAGCTGCTGCTGTCGTCCCTCTTTCCTATATCTTATGACAGTAGTATCCTTAACCCATTTTCTCCCTTATTCATCCACCATGTCCCATCCTTTTCCCCATAAACGAGAATTCCCGAGGAGGGTTGGCGTCAGGCGGGCGGCCAACCATAAAATTAATAGCCGTATCTTTTTTACAGCATGCTTTTTGTGGTAAAAACATGTTGTGCCGACCCCACTTAGCGTGAGACGAGGGCAGGCGAATGATGATGATGATGATGGTGGCATATGAGCAAACAGTACACCTGATGGTAAGTGGTGCTGGCGCTCAGGTACCTTTGCTAAGCCGCTGCTTACCATGAAGTACAAGAAAGTGTTGAATACGAGCAATGAGGTTCAATAATACTAAAGGTATCACCAAAACCCACCACACGCAAACACCCTGAGAAAATTGAGCTTTGGGCTCTCTAGCTTAACAAATGAAGCGCAGCGTCAAATTGCTACTAGTCCGCCCGTGACCATGAAAGCTGGAAAGTGTCCGAAAAGTTGGCAATCAAAAATCAAATACAAACGCGATAAAATCCTTAGTTTTATTTACCTTTATAAATGATCGATTAAACGTCAGATATAAATTGCTACTAGTCAGAAAATATTGTATAGTTGCCTATACAATATTGAAATTTAGTAGTAGTCCTTATAAGCAGGATTTAAAGCTTCCTCTTCCTTGATTCGTTTTCCCCATTACTGGGGGTCGTGACCCCTGTCCTTCAGGATGCGATCTTGTACGATGGAGCGCCATTTGGACCTGTTGGTAGCTATCCGTAAAGCCTCATGTATTGGAGTCTTAAGAGCGGTGCGGATCTGGTCTGACCAGTAATAAAATAAATAAAAAAGTAATAAAAATAAGACCTTAAAATGACAATCGCAATTAATAAATGTTGATTTAGCATTCAACCACATAAAATTAAATATTCAAATTCTTAAAACACTGGCTCCGAGATAAGGTTTTACCTTTGCGAAATTGCGACATTCTCTTATCTACCTTACTAAATGTGGGAGGAAAAACAAAATTCTGGGGGACCTTTATGTTTGAAGGAATGGATTTACGGTCGGTGTAACTAATTGAAATTATCATTGTAAAAGTTGTTATTGTTTAGATAAAAGTAACTTTGTATCTAATTAGCGTTTTTATGTGGTTAGTTGGGGGCTTACTTTAAATTAATGTGTGTTATTTTGCTTATTTTTTTAAATTAAATCTTTCCGTGTGGTGGGGTAAGAATGCCATTCACCACCACCCTCTTTTTCCATGGGGGTCGTAAAAGGCGACTAAGGCATAAAATATATATGAGAAGGAAAACTTGAAATGAAACAAACACGTCTGACCAGTGTGGTATAGTAGGCCAATCTCTCTCCCATTGTGGAGGAGGCTCGTACCCAACAGTGGGATGTCTATGAGCTGAAATGATGATGATGAAATCTAACTTAAGATAACTTTATGATTTTGCATGATTATCGTCATGTCGGCTCATTTATGTTTCACAGCTGTGCTCGAGCCTTCTCCGTAATAAGAGATAAATTGATCTATATCACCATGCTGGTCAGATGGTATGGCCAAGAATTTTATGTCAAGGTTTCCTTCTCTTGCATTGATTTCATCTATATATCATATCCCTTAGTCGTTTTCTGCAATTTCCACGGGCATGAAAAGAGGTATTGCATTGTATTGTTACTATGTCATCAAACAGCTAAATTTACCGTACAAAAATGTTTTCTTAAGATAGGGCGGCAAGAGGTACGGTATAGGTTTTCATTACTTGTCCTACTATAACCTCAGTATCGATGTATGGGCGGACTACCAGTAATTAGTTTTATCTTCGTCAGTCAGGAATATGGCATTCTCATTGGCGGCTACGAATACTATCAGTCATTACAATTCTTGTGAATCTCGTAAAAAATGAGTAATAGTTTTTCCTTGGCCTGCTCACTGATTGCTTATATTCTCAAATGCCAAGTCCATCTGATATGCCAACAGCTCAACGATTTCGTTACCAAAGAGGGTATACGTCAGGCAAGCGGCCAGTCATGAAACGATTTCCAAAACATATTATGCAATATGCTTGTTATATGGACGAATAATACATACGGAGTTGATCCGAAGTAATTAGTTTTTAATTAGTTTAAATTTTAATTATTTTAGTATAAGAGAATGCTGAAAATTAGTACTTTGTAATATATTCTAATAATATTAATCTGAAGAGTTTGCGTGGTAGCATGCCCTAATATCAGTAACTACTGGTTCCCATTGAAAACTTCTCTTAGTGAAGAAAATATATTTACTTATTTACCCGTTAGAGTCGTAGAAATGCGGTAAAAGTATCGCTAGCAGAACGGCTGCAGCTGTGTTCTGAGACACATAAAGCATTTCAATCGCCAGCCCGCCTATCAAGCAAAGCGTATTACGGCACTATCCCCTTATTTGTGGAGAAGCTTACGTCCAACAGTGAATGGTAAAAGGTTGAATAATAATGATGATATATATTTCTAATATATTTCTTTCTCTTTTTTTAAATGGAAGGAAATAAGGGAGACCCACCACTTTGCCACGGTAATCGATATACCACACACTACAATAGAAGGAAGACGGGATAGGATTAAGGTGGACTAGGAAATAAGGAAATCTTACTATCACGCGATGAGCACCTTCCAGTTCCGTCCACTTGCAATTTTCCACAGAACTTCGAATATTTATTCGACACGTGTTTCGTCTCTAAACGAGGCATCTTCAGGACGGTTCAGCTTCAAATGTGCATTTGAACTGAAGGAAAGCTCATCACGTGAGAGTATGATTTCCCAGTCCACCTTAATCCTATCCCGTATTCCTTCTATTGTGGTGTGCGGTATATTGATTACCGTGGGAAAGTGGTGAGTCTCGCTTCCTTCCATTTTAAAATAAAAATGGATTTCCGCAATGTATCGCCTAATTCAATCAATTGTTTCTTTCTCTGTTCGACTCGAGCCTCCTCTTCAATAGGAGGAAAATTCACCTACTTTTTTTTTTTGGGGAGGGCTGTGGTCTGCGCGCTCCTCGCACCACTCCGTCCGGGGCGACAGAGGGGCGTAAGCACGCAACACCCGCAACCCACCCGAAAACCACGTCGCCTTCGTCGTTGGGCCGACCACCGGAGCAGGGTTACTTGACATCAGTGGTTGGCCCGACGGAATACCCCCTACTTGGGGTACCCTCCCATCGATCGACGTCCCCCCCTCGGGGAGGACGTCGGTCTTTCCTCACGCGATCGGCCTCTCGGCGGGTGACGGGTTCCCCGGTCACGTCACCCGCGGCCTCGGCTAGGGATGGGAAATTCACCTACTGAACCATCTTGATCAGACGGATTGGTATAAGGTTTTATTTCGAGCGTTCAATTTCTTCAATTAATTTTCTATGTATATAATATCCTTTAGACATATTTTCGGCACCCAGCAGCAAGATAATTGAAGAGTTGGTGAATTGTATTCTCATTCCGTCACCACACAGAAAATAACTATAATAATAAAAATATTTCTAATATGAACTCTCGAAAACCCCTCGAAAACTCTAATACTCAAAATTTTCATTAGTTTCCTATAAATTTTAGTAATTTTGTTTTTATTTTTAAAGAAATTTCAGATAGCAATAGCCGTAACACTCTATGCAACTTTCAGCTTGCCTACGCCAATATTTAGAGGCCAAATTTGTTCTGTCATTTATCATGTTTGATATATATATAGCAAACCCTGTATAAATTAAGGTATAAACAGAATAATGATGATGAGGATACTCTCTACTCTCTAAACATTAATTACATCTCAATAAGTTAGTTCCATCCACATTATGTACACGACTTCAAATTCTATAGGCTTCAAACCGAAAACCGCCTAAAGACAAACAAGTAGAGTCACTATTTAACTTTGAACTTTGATCCATTGTGGAATTTTCTCCTTGTCGTTTAGTTATCGATTACATTGAGTTTTTAGAGACGTTGATAGATCGCCCCGGGCCAGGCATTCTACTTTTACCGGTTATATTCTAGATGTGACTCAAGGGATTAGCGATTGCCGTGTAACAATTTCAGTTTTGTTCACCGAAAACTGTTAAAATATATAATTTCCTTCTTCTTTTATTATACAGAGGGCAATCAGTTTAATACATCAGCATTTTTTGTACTCTTCTAATACTTCTGTACTCTCTTCCCATTATTGTTAGGGTTTACTCTCGACTTATCCCCTAGGACTGTATCACTGTAACGACTGATACTCCCTGTAGCCATGCATCCCCAAGCTGAACTCGGGAGTTACGGGTTGGGCCGGTGGTTCTACCACTTATGAGAGCGAAAGCCTCTGCATGGCGTACGGAGATGAAACAGGCTAAAGTTACCGTCCGATTTATTTGGGTCAACCACTGCGTATCCTGTCCAACAGAGCAACGCTGAGACCCGTTATGCCAAAATCTCGGCTGTCTAACAGATATTGACCAGGGCGCAACACAAGGAGCTGTTTCGGCTCCGTGCTCCAAAGATGATAACAATATTGTGACATTACCGAAACTATGTACCAAGTCCCACATGTGGCAATAATTTTTAGCTCGCCTAAAAGGCTATTATTAATATAAATTACTTGATATAAAATTATAATTAAACAATAATAATTTAATATACAAGAATCTTTAGTCTAAAATTAAGACCTCCAGAGTAATATTTTTGGCGCCAATATTAGGCCACATTCAGCCAGTTTAGGCAATCTAATTTTGTTAAATCACATTCTCATCTAGTCAATATTCAAACCACATAACTTCTTATAATATTTCCTAAAGTGGATTTACAATGACCCAGTTCACGCTAATAATGGCAGTAAGTTCATAAGTGCGCCAGAAACCGTCGATTATTTACCGGAACAAGTTTCTCACGCCATAATACTTCCATTAGAAGTGAATTCAAGACAAATAACATGCTACTTCATAATAATCATTGTGATGTGTAATTTTATTTGGTTTTCGTGTAAATTGTATTCTCTTAATGTCATTATAATGTAAAAGAAAGAAAAAGAAAGAAAAATAATTTATTACTCTTTTACGAAAGGAACACCTACAAGAACATAATAATAAAAGTACAATAAGATAAAAACTATAACTAACAAAAAAAAGAAAAAGAGAAACAACGAAAATAACAAAAATTACATAAAGATCTGGTCTCCTTCGCAAAAGAGCAAAGGGATAGCTGCTCAGCATAATGCTGAGGTATCTACTCAGTAAATACCACAACGCTGATATTCTGCAGCGTCCTGCGACGTTCGTCAGCGATGTACACGTAGCAGAGTATAAAAGACATTGACGAATTATAAGTATCTCTTTACAAATAATATATTGCAATAATAACAAATATAACAATAATCTAACTTAAAAAACATATATAAAAATAATAACAAAATAAAGGATAAGATCGTCTTAAAATTACCTAAATGAACCAAGAAAAAATTAAAAAAAAAAAAAGAAAAAAGATATATATTTTAATCTGTGGCATTACCTGTGATGTGATTTTGCTCTATCTGTAAGCGAATATTTACTCGTATATCTGTATATTATTATCAGATTTGTTAGCTGTATAAGTGTAGTTATAATTAATGGTCGACAATTATAATGATTAGTGAAAGTTATAAGGCAAATCAAATGTGACTTTTAAATATGTGTGGTGAAAATATTATCAACGTAATGTGGCTAATTATTGACAAGCCGTATTACACGATTGACCAAGAGAACCCCATTTGTGGCAGCACACTGCTGGATGTATCGAATCATTTCTACCATGCTAAGGATATAAAGGTATGCTTAATATGTATATATAATTCTGCATTTGTTAGACAGCATAAATGTACACATTTGTTTAATAAATAAAGAAGAAAAGAAAGATAAATAAAGGAATGGTTTTTAAATTTGGTTTTGTATAAACATGAAGTGTTTTTTCAGGTTATTTATAAAGCTTTGCTTTGTTTTTAGCTGGCGCAGTGGAGGAGATAATATGTTCCAGCAGTGTGTTGCAGCATATTTGAAGCTTCCCCTGAAGGCAGCGGTCCTATATTTTGGCACTATAAGAGGATGCACCGTAGAACGGACTGGGTATTTACATTGGTCTACTTTCCAGTATAGTTTATAATACAAGTATTTAGGGCTTTGAGTGGCAATGATACTATAAACAAAACTGGCGAAATGTATCTTTCTCCTAGAGGTCATCTTCAACATATTGTGTTTATTTAAATATGGAGTTACATGATTTCTTTTAGGTATCCGGAAGCAGAAGCGTGCACAGGCATTTTGGATTCTTTGTATCAGGCACTCTGTTCTACTTAGTATACATGGTCCATATACAATATCACAATAGTTCAACTTGGATAAGATGAGACTATTGGATAATGTGGTGATCAAGTTAATTTTATAAATAAACATATTGTTATTTTTGAGACTAATCCCAAAACACATTCCCACCACTGTAACTTCTGTAAGCCAGGATCCACAATGGTCTCCGTATTCGAGGATTGACTCTGAGGTAGTACCGGCAAATGGCTTTAATTGTCTTGGGACCCGCAACAAATTTCATTAAAAAAGAGAAAAAATAGAAGGAGTTGGAAAGATTCCACGTCCTTCCTATGCAAAACGGGAGACATGAAGCAAAATAAACCAGTAGATAAGAGAATGTACAACTACGTAAAGTGCAGTAGTATAGCACAACAGATTTAACAGAACTTGAGGGGCATTAAGGCCCCTCAAGCTCACATTTAAAACTCACTTTAGAATTAGTTGTGTTAGTAGTGTGTGTAGTTAGTAGTTAATATGGCAAAATCGATAAATAAATAAAGATATATTGATTTTCCTTATCACTCAAGTAATTAAATAAATATATTAATACTAGCAACCCGCCCTCGCTTCGCTTCGGCTTTAGTCGTTTTACCCGTGTGGTTCCCGTTCCCGCGGGAATACCGGGATAAAATATAGCCTAGTTTACGCCCTGATATTATAACTTCCAGCCGCCCGAACAAGCCGGCTTCCGAAAAGGCTATAGCACCATAGACCATATCCTCACGCTTCGGCAGATTATACAAAAGACCGAGGAGTATAATCGGCCCCTGTACTTAGCGTTTGTGGACTATGAGAAAGCCTTTGATTCAGTCGAAACTTGGGCGGTGCTACAGTCCCTTCAGCGGTGCCAAATCGACCATCGCTATATCGAAGTGCTAAAGTGTTTGTATAGGAACGCCACAATGTCAGTCCGTATCCGGGATAACAGTACGAAACCGATCCAGTTGCAGAAAAGCGTGAGACAGGGAGATGTCATCTCTCTGAAACTGTTCACCACTGCACTGGAAGATGTCTTCAAGCTCTTAGACTGGACTGGACTCGGCATCAACATTAACGGCGAATACATCACTCACCTTCGATTCGCCGACGATATCGTCGTTATGGCAGAATCCATGGAGGACCTTGGCACTATGCTCAATGATCTCAGCAGGGTATCCCAACTAGTGGGTTTACGAATAAACATGGACAAGACGAAAGTCATGTCAAATACCCATGTCATTCCTGTACCGGTCCTAGTTGGCAATGCGATTCTCGAAGTTGTCAATCACTATGTTTACCTAGGACAAACAGTCCAGTTAGGTAGATCCAATTTCGAGAAAGAGATCAGCCGACGAATCCAACTCGGTTGGGCAGCGTTGGGGAACTTAAGAGGATCTTCTCGTCCAACATACCTCAGTGTCTGAAAACACAGGTCTACGACCAGTGTGTGTTACCAGTGATGACTTACGGCACGGAAACGTGGTCCCTAAATGTAAGCCTCATATCAAGACTCAGTCGCTCAGCGTGCTATGGAACGGGCTATGCTCGGGATTTCTCTGCGAGATAGAATCCGGAATACGGAAATCCGCAGAAGAACGGGTGTAACCGACATACCACGAAGAATTAGCATGCTGAAGTGGTAATGGGCAGGCCACATCGCTCGATGAACCGCTGGGGAAGAAAGGTTCTCGAGTGGCGACCACGCATCGGACGACGCAGTGTAGGACGCCCCCCCACTAGGTGGACCGATGACCTAGTGAAAGTTGCTGGGCGTCATTGGATGCAGGCGGCACAGGACCGCACATTGTGGCGCAACATGAGGGAGGCCTACGTCCAGCAGTGGACGGCAATAGGCTGAAATGATGAATGATGATGTTGATTATAGCTTTCGATTGGTGAAAGATTTTTTGAAATCGGTCCAGCCGTTTTGAAGATTACCCGGAACAAACAGACAGACAGACAGACAGACAGACAAAAATTTTTTAATCTGTATTTTAGGCATAGGTGTCGTACAAATAACCGTGTGAGCATGAAAAAAGCCTATTATTTTGACATTACAAACAGACACTCCAATTTTATTTATTGGTATAGATTTTCATTCAAATTTGTTGAAAGGTTTCGCCTAATTCAGTAACATACATCCAAACATTTATAATATTATTGAGATTCCTCTCAGCTCATATATGCCCTGTTTGGCTTAAGCCTCCTCCATTTTCAGAAGGAATTTGACCTACACAAACTCACTAGTCTGATATATTGACATAGGGTTTTATTTCAAGTTTGCCGCTCCTTGCATCGATTTTATCTGCGTATTATATCCCTTAATCGTCTTTTATGACACCGATAAGCAAGAGAAGGGATTATGAATTGTATTCTCACACCGTCACCACACTTAGAATAAAATAATATTAGTAGAATTATGTTACACAAATACATACGCCAATAACTTATACCTTAAAAGATTATTTTGGTATATCTACTTACGTTTCATTTACAAAGCGTAAATATAGCTTACTGAAACTTTCCTATTGCTGACGCTTGAAATTATCCAGATATCTTGTTGTGGTCTTCAATCAATATATCGTATTTTAGATTGCCAAAGGAAATATTATAATAATTTCTCATACATATTTCTTTTATCTATAGTGGTAACCGATTTTTCTTATATGGTAGGACCACAAACTAGTTTTTCTACTACCGCAGACCAGTCTGTTCGGGGTAGTACCACACTCACGCAGAAAATCAAGGTTTGAGTAGTGTCCGCCTGTCTGCCGTCAACTCTTGTTAGGAATGTAATTGCTAACCAGTGGTATCAGACGGATGGAAATGACAACAAAGCTTAGCTTCAACTGGCTAGTGTTAGAGTTAGGGATGTGAAAAAATAATCGATTTTTATATTAATCGATTTTAATAATCGATGATCTAAATAATAAACAAAAAAACGATTTTTGTGTATTAAATTTAATAGATTATTTTAGTATTTGCTTTTTGTTTAAAATAAAATCACTGCCAGATTTTCTAAAAAAACGTCATCACGGCATACTACCAGGAAAAGTGCTCGATCGAATATCAGTGTTTCATACTATATTAGAAAATAAATCTCACATTTTCTAAATAAAACGGCCATCATAATCCTGTTGGGAAAAAAAATCGATTATAAAATAATCGATTAATTATTTTTAGTTAATCGATTATTTTATAATCGATTTATATTAAAGAATAAAATCGATTATTTATTAAACGATTTTTTCCCCTCCAAGTCACATCCCTAGTGAGAGTGGATCTATCGCTGACATTTATGCTCGTTATCGTTATCATCACCATTTCCATAAGTCCCACTACTGCCATCAGTCCTCTTCCACTATGGGAGAAGAAATAAAAGAAATAGTGGTAAATTATATTCTTACTCTGTTACCACATAGACATTTCATCTCACGGAAGATATTCCTTTCACTCGCTAAAACGATAGATTTTTTTATCTCGTAATACGCTTAAGAAACTAATTTGAAAAGTTTTTCGCGCTCTCGAAATGTTTTTCAAGTCTAATTTTGAACATCAAAAAACATCTCACGACTTATATTGACACTTAAAATTTTAACTTTTATGAAAATTGTATTTATTTTTATTAACAACAGGGATAATATGACCATTTTAAGATTAAATATTTATTGATAAAAGTATTACTTGAGTACACATTTCAATTATCAATGTTGGGAACCGTCCAGTTTATAAAGAACTTCACATATTCACATATGTACAATAAAAGTGAAAGCTATTTATAGTGTAAGTAAGGCTGTAAGTTTTTTTTTATTTTCTCTTTTATTGCGGTAACTACTGGAATGAGAATACAATTCACTCACTCTCTTGATCGTGAGTGTCAGAAAAGATGATTAAGGGATATGATATACATATAACCTATGCATGCAAGATAAGGAAAAGTCCAAATAAAACTATACCAATACGACTTCTAGACGACAAAGGTATTATTTGCAAATAACATCTATGAAAGAGAAGAAAAAACTCGAAATGAAACCAACCCGTCTGACCAGCATGGTATAGTAGGTCATTTTCCTTCCCATGTGGAGCAAGTTCAAGCCCACTAGTGGGACTTATAGGAGTTTTTTTAAAAATTACTACTTGGCCATTAAATTAATTGATATCCTCATTAATATTTAATTTGAAAAATACGTGCCGATTTTTCTGTGGGAGGCTATGATCGGGACTTATCCGACTAAATTTCCAGGGCGAGGGAATGACATCATTCGGATATATAACCTACTGTATCCTCCCCATCACTATTGCGCTGACCATTGATTCCGAGCCCTCATCTACAATAAATCTTTGATGCCCCTAACTGCTTTTTAATCGGCTTCCAAAGAGGAGACCTTTCTCAATTCGACTACATTTTTTGTGATTGTTACCTTATAACTTTGACGAGTTGGTGAAACGATTTTGATGATTCTTTTATTATAAATAAAACTATTTTGCGGATTTTATTGCGTTTTTGATTTTTGATTGGCCAATGTTTGAAACACTTTTTAGCGTTCATGGTCACGGGCGGACTAAGATGTTTCACGTCCCGAAGTCATCGTTATTACAGAGATTTATAATTGAATTCTACCCGCTACAGAAAATCTTTAAATCTTTAAATTTTAACCAACATTATGGTACAAATTTAATACCAAGTACAAGAAGATAATTATTACATATGAAAATAATACATTGTTCATGGTTAGTAATACATCATCATCATCATCGCAGCCCACATCCGTCCTGCTGTTGGGCTCGGGGCTCCTCCACAATGGGAGGAAATTTGACTTACTATAACATGCGGGTTAGACATGTGAGTATTGGGTTTCATTCCAAGTTTTCCTGCTTTTGCACAGATATTATGTGCTTGTTGAATATCTTAGTCGTCTCATACGACATCCACAGGTAAGACAGGGATTGGTGAATTGTATTCTTACTCCGTCACCACATGTAAAGATTAGTAATTAATTATTAAATCTAATGTACTACCACCAGTTCGGCATGCGGCCACACAGAGGATTTATTTTTTATTTGAAAGCTGGTACTTCTTATGTGGTCTCATTTCAATTTGGTCTAGTTCTGATAACGGCATCCATGAAAAAACGGATGAAGTCGGTTTTTTTTTGTTACAATTTTAAATTATTAAACTCTCACGACTACTATTAACTCACGACTATAGGGAGGACATTTAATAACATAAAATTTATTACAAATAAAAAAAAATCTTCATATATACAAGTGTTTAGTTAGGGGTCAAGTACGAGTAGTCGGCGACAAACTGTCGTGTCCACTCCTCGCCTAAACAAATATTGAGGAAACAGGTCTCTATCGATATAATAATGTTTGTAGTTTATGTTTACTTTATTGAATGTAATGATGCATGTTGCATGTCATTCCCTGGTCATGGTACATTCATTTGTACTGAACAAGATCAATATTTTTTTATTTGTAATTGTGGGTGGGTATGAAAAGAATTTATAAAATAAATCTATATCAACGCGTTCGTTCAGCGTAGTATAGTAAGTTGAATTCCTTCCCATTTTAGAACAGGCACGAGCCCAATAATGGGCCTTCCACAGGCTGAGATGTTGATGATGAAAAGAATTTCTTTACATATATAATTTTATATCCTCCGTATGGTGTGAGAGTAAGAATACAATTCACCAGTCCCTATTTTGCCCGTGGATATTGCATAAGATTCATCATATCAGCTTATATATGTCCCATTGTTGGGTTCGAGCCTCCTCCATAATAGAAGGGATATTGACCTTACTATATACCATGCTGGTCAGACAGGTTGGTATAGGGTTTTATTTCCAGTTTTCCTTCTCTTGTATAGATGTTATATGCGTATTATATCCCTTAGTCGTTTTTTACGACATTCACGGGCATGATAGAGAGTGGTGAATTGTATTCTTACTCCGTCACCACACGAAAATGCATAGATTACTGAAGAATAATATGTAGGTATATAACGTAGGCATGCAAAAAAATCTTTTTTTTATGGTCGGCCCGCTCCTCACATCACTCTGTCTGGGGCTACAGAGGGGCGTAAGCACACACACCCGTAACCCACCCGTGACACGTCGCCTTCGTCGTTGGGGCGACCACCGGAGCAGGGTGACTTGATTTCAGTGGTCAGCCCGACGGAATACCCCTTGAGGAGTACCCTCCCATCGACCGACGTACCCCCCTCGGCGAGGATGTCAGTTTTTCCTCACACGGTCGGCCTCTCAGCGGGTGACGGACTAATTCCCGGGTCCAGTCACCCTCGGCCTCGGCTAGAAAAAAAAAAGAAAAGCTTGAAATAAAATCTTATGCCAATGCCCTGATCAGTGGAGTATAGTAGGTCAATATTCTGCCTATTGAGGTGGGTCGAACCCATCACTAGGATGTATAAAAGCCGAGATGATGATATAACTTTTCTACCCGTGTATGTATAACCGACTCGTAAACAACCGGATCACCACTGACGACAAGTCACATCTGCTCCGGTGATCGGCCCAACAACGAGGTGACGTGGGTACGGGTGGGTTATGGGCCCGCGCGCCGTCCTTTCATCGCTCCGGACGGACTGGACCGCGCGTGCGCTTACCATAGCCCACTCATAAAAAAAAAAAACAACCAGATCAATTTTGATTAATTTTTTTGTATGTATTTAAGTGCATTTAAGGATGTTTTAGTATCGAAATCGATAAGCTTAGCTTAGATCCAGTGACGCTGCGAGTAATTTCAAGGCATTGCATTTTTAATAAATTTTTTAGTGTTATATAAAACAGCGTCTATTGAATCAAAAAGTAAAGCATATAAACTGCTTCATTGTTTTATTAGCTTAAGTGTGAATGCCGATTATGATGTGTTGGATTCAAATTCTAGATCTAATTTAAAGTTTATTGATTATATATTATAAGATTAAGGGATTAAATATTGAATCCCTATGCCAGCACGTCTAACTAGCGTGGTATGGTGGGATAGTTGCCCTCTTATTGTGAAGGAGGCTCATGCCCAACAGTGGAACATATATGGGCTATGATGATGATGTTGAAACTGTTGAGAAAATTTCATGCATCTGAGATATATAGAGATTAAATGAAGATTTCCGTTTGGTGACGGAGTAAGAGTACATCTTATATCTTTAAACGAGCAATTCTTGTATATATATATATATATAAACTTGGCATACTAGAAGTTTCGGGTCCATTCGATCTAGCTAGGTTTTATTTATAGAAACTGTTGTTTTGTCCCTGTTTTTAGCAAAACAAATAATGAAATTAAATTTTAAAAGAATATTAATTCAAATTTCGTTGTCAACGTCATGAGTTACGATAGCTCAGATGAAAAGTTGACAGGTTCTAATTTTGATTTTGTTGACGTTCAAACAGCGTAGGTTCGAATCTCGGTGTTATTATTATTCTCTTTTTGAATTTTTTTATATATTTTTCATTATTTACTTTTTATATTTTAATAATATATATCTAAATAAATTCGATAAAAATATTCAGAGCGAAGCTCGGTCAGCCAGATATTTTCATCTTTATTGTCCGTAGATATCGTAAAAAACGAATATGGAATATGATATGCAGATAACATCGATACAAGAGAAGACAAACTCGAAATAAAACGCTATACAAACCTGTTTGACCAGCGTGGTATAGGGAGTCAATTGATAATAACAAGCCTCCTACCGCGAAGAAAGTGAAAGGAGTGTGAATGCATACAATGAGGTTCGATGATACTAAAGGCAACTCCAAAACCCATCACACGCACACGCCCTCAGAAAGACTGGCATCTATCGCTCACCGAACAATAACAATTTGCTGCTATTCTACTATTCATACGTCGATTTTCTGCGAGAGTATGATACTCCAGAAGGACCGGCCAGCGGCTGTAGACAAACAACTGTCGACAATGTTCTCCTACCATTTAAAAACACTTCTAAAACATTCACGATTTCAATATTATTAAATACTAGCAACCCGACATCGCTTTGGTTTTAGTCGCCTTACCCGCGTAGTTCCCGTGTCCGTGGGAATAACCGGATAAAATATAGCCTATGTTAATCCCTGATATTACAACTTTTTTAATTTTTTAAATCGGTTCGGTGGTTTAAGCGTGAAAGCGTAACAAACAAACAAACAACTAAACAAACAAACATACTTTCGTATTTATTATATTAGTAAGGATTTGCCGAAATAAAATGTTTTCAATATTGGCTATAACAATCATATTGAACTGACAACATTGTAGTATCAGTCACGTGTGTTAATATTGCAAAGAGAATTTCTTTATTTATTGAATTGTACATTTTTAAGATTGATGATTGATGACATTGATTTGAATTGACAATTATTTGCTTGATCGCCTACGAAACTACAAATTGTGGAATCTAAACAAAGGTATTTCAATAAATACAATTTAAAATGTGTTTCGCAGTTTACGGATTCGTTGCAAATATACGTCAAATATCATCAGAGTAATTGAAAATACGAAATTCGATGTGGAAATTGTGATCTTTTTTATATTTTTTGGATAATAAAATGTGTTATCGCCTATCGAAAGGTGACAACCCAGAGTATGTTCTGACAGCATTAGTAGCTTTTTTTTGGGGTGGTCTACGGTCAGCGCACCCACTGCCCGGCTCCGTCCGGGGCGACAGAGGGCGGCGCGCGGCCCCATAACCCACCCGTGGCACGTCGCCTTCGTCGTTGAGCCAACCATCGGTGCAGGGTGACTTGTCAGTGGTCAGCCCGACCGAACACCCCAGAGGAGTACCCTCTCCTCCGCCGCCTTCCCCATCGGGGACGTTGGTCTTCGTCGCGCGGTCGTCCTCTCAACGGATGACGGACTAAATCCCCGGTCTTAGTCGTCTAACCCGCGGCCTCGGCTAGGGCGGCATCAGGTGCAGGCAACATTAGCTGCAGATCGTCATGCTTGCATGGTTTAATAGGCAAAACCGGGTATAAATAGACTGTCTCGAATAAGTAGAGGGCATTCGATGGTCACATATAGGAAAGAATCGGCAAAAGCGAGGAAGTAATATTAGTATACTCGGATATTGCAAGTGCGTATTAAGATTATATATAATTATATATATATTTTTATATATATAATTATATATATATATATATATATATATATATAGATACTATCTGATCCAACAGACTTTGTTCTATTCAAATAAAATAAAATGAATTCGCCTCTAACATCAATAGCAGCGCCACCTACCGGATCCAATTGTGAATCTAAACCATTCTCGAATCCCCTTGAACGCACACAAAAAATTTCATCAACATCGGTCCAGTCGTTTAGGTGATCGATGACATACACAAGAAATATACAAAGATGTATAATCTCAACTATTTCTTCCTTTTACTCCATAAACAAATACGAATAAATAAATTGCATTCGTGTGTAATATTTGAAAATGAAATGTAAACAGCCGTTGCTGGGATTCTTTACAGAGTCTTAAATGGAATATAATATATTATGTACTAGCTGACCCGGCGAACTTCGTACCGCCATAATTTTTAGCTTAACATTAGTTTCTAAATTTCCGAAAATATAGTCTCTAATAGAAGAACCATCACAGCTTTGTCGGGAAAGATTCGATCGTCTTGTTCGCGGCATTGTTAATGATGATTCATAGAGAATACAAATTACTGATTATAATTCCCAAATTTTCAAACATACTTAACTATAGACAAAATTACGTTTAACTGTCATTTGCGTTTTTTTATTACATATCAAATGCGTTTTTTATACTACGTTTCATAGTGACTTGTACTCTTTTTGACATTTTATGTCACGTCACACGGGAACGCGATCGAACGGGATAAAAGAGTTATTGGCGAAATCTTGTAAGCACCATTAAAAAAAATGGGATTAAAAGTATCCTATGTCCGTCTCCTGGTTCTAAGCTACCTCCCCATCAATTTTCAGCCAAATCGGTACAGCTGTTCTTGAGTTATAAATAGTGTAACTAACACGACGTTCTTTTATATATATATATAGATATATATAGACTAGCTGACCCAACAGACGTTGTTCTGTTCAAATAAAATAAACGGAATTCTCCTTGAAATTGACAGCAGTAATAGGAACTGACCGACTGCAGCGCCATCTACCGGGCTGATTTGTGAATCTAAATAATCCAGCCACCCACTTGAATGCATTCACAAAATTCATTCAAATCCATCCAGCCGTTTAGTTGCAGTATAGATAAATGACCTAGATACTCAGTCGTTAAGCTTTCTTAAATTTTCTGATTTTCTGCGCAACGTTCTTTTTTTTTTTGCGTAACAGCCTTTTTCAAAGTATTGGAAACATTAAAAAGAAAGATGGACGAAATCGGCGAAGTCGTTCTCAAGTTCTGTTATTGTCCTGCCCGAACAACGCCACCTACCGGGTCCAATTGTGAATCTAAACCATCCTCGAATCCCCTTGAACACACACAAAAAATTTCGTCAACATCGGTCCAGTCGTTTAGGAGGAGTTCAGTGACATACACACATACGCTAGAAATTTATATATAAGATATGTTATATCCGTTTGGTGACGAAGTAAGAATACAATTAACCACTCCCTCTCTTGCCCGTAGGTGTCACAAAAGACGACTAAGAAATATAATACGCATATAATATCTATGCTAGAGAAAGAAAACTCGGAATAAAACTTTGTACCAACACGTCTGACCAGCGTGGTATATTAAGTGGGTTTCTTTCTCATAGTGGAGGAGGCCCGAGCCCAACAGTGAGTATCACAATAAACAGATTTTCTTTCTTTCTTTCTATTATATGGGCTGAGATGAGATAGATGAGTAAGGTTATGTTAGTAAGTGTGTATTTCCATTCATCAGTCTACAGATGTCCACTGCTGGACATAGGCCTCCCCACGAGAATGCCACTCGGAATGGTCCTATGCCACTCGCATCCAACGGTTTCCGGCAACTTTGAAAATGTCGTCATTCCATCTAGTAGGGGGTCGTCCTACGCTACGTCGTTCGATTCATGGTCGCCACTCAAGAACCTTTCTTCCCCAGCGGTTGTCGGTTCTACGATCGATGTGGCCTGCCCATTGCCATTACAACCTTTATTATTACGGGCTTTATTATTATGCTGGTTACACCCGTTCTTCTACGGATTGCTGTGTTCCGGCTTTTATCACCTAGAGAAATACCAAATATAGCCCTCTCCATAGGACGTTGACCGACTTTTAGCCTATTTATGAAGCCGACATTTAGAGACCACGGTGTGTATTTATTAAGATACTAGCAACCCGCCCTCGCTTCGCTTTTAGTCGTTTTACCCGCGTAGTGCCCATTCCCGTGGAAATACCGGGATAAAATATAGCCTAATTTACTCCCTGATATTATAGCTTTCCATTGGTGAAAGAATTTTTGAAATCGGTTCAGCCGTTTTAAAGATTACCCGGAACAAACAGACAGAGAGACAAAAATTTTTTAATCTGTATTTTAGGCATAGGTGTCGTGCAAATAACCGTGTGAGCATGAAAAAAGCCTATTATTTTGACATTACAAACGGACACTCCAATTTTATTTATTGGTATTGATAATTGTGTAACGAATTATTTTTACAGTGGACTTACGTTAAGCCATTACATGTTCTAGAATATGTGACTTTTGAATGGAGCTTTTGAACGAATTCCCGACTGTGATGAAAATCTCTGATAGCCCATATAGTTTTTAATTTTTGTGTGATAAACCCACGATGTCTTGGTATAATATTTATATCAAATTTTCTTTCTCTCTCGTTCTCTTCTCTTGTTAAGGAGATCGTATACACACATCATTTTACCACGTATCCTACACTCCGAGATACAGGTGCATACTTAGTTCGAGTGTAGAAGTCATTATTATGTATTGCGTCCATAATCCAATATCTGATTTGCTATTTTGTCAACCCTATAATATATTACACACTTCTAATGTATGTTAACTTTAAGCTTTACTGTCAAATTATTGAGAAATAAATATTATTATTATTACATTTATTCAACTTAAAAACTACCTAATACATATTTAAATATGATATAAAAAATAAAATATTTAAAAATATAAAAAGCGTATTGACTCACCGGCAGCGAATACAAGGACCAAGCCGCCAGTGGTTAGGGCTACAAAGAGAGGAACTTTCTCACGATGCGCGCTGTGTTCAGTAATACCGCCTTCTGCATCAGACCCGCAATCCAACTACCTAACGCGAGCCTCTTTAGATGTTGATTGAGGCTCTTGGCTATTAACCCATTGGTCGAAATGACTATCGGTACAACGATTGCCGAGTTCACATCCCACATGTCGACAATCTCGTGAGCTAAGTCTTGATATTTTATTTTATCTTTCTCAGCCTTCACGAGATTCCCGTCATGTGGAACAGTGATATCGACAATCATTGCAGGGCGCTGCAGCCGATCTATCACCACGATGTCTGGCTTATTGGCTACAATAGTCCTATCAGTGATAATAGATCGGTCCCAGTACAATGTGACACGACCATTTTCGAGAACCGGCTCTGGTACGTATTTGTAGTACGGCACCTCTACGCTCACAAGTTTGTGTAGCAAAGCAAGTTATTATTATTATTATGTATCTCCCTGATTCACGGATATCTTCCAAGGGAAGATACCCGGTCCTTTGAAAGGCTTACATGGGGATATGGATCCAACACGCAGAGGCCTTTGGAGAAATTTAATGTAAAAATGGGATGGGACATCTACCGATGACACTCCACGTCTGCACATAACACACGTGGACTGCCAACGGTAGGTGTAAAACTATTGTGTGATGATGGTATCTAATAACTGTTTATGGGGTTGGAGGTTTGATGTACTGGCTAAACTAAAAACTATTGATTGAAAAACTGTCGTCTGCCTTCAATACCTTTATCGTCTTGTACTTTGGCAGACGGTGACTCGCCAACTCACTGAATGGGCCCCCCCAAACGGTCGCCACAGGCACACAGGCCATACGGGCAACAGGAGGGCAACATTGGTGCAAGTGGCTTGGGGTGTCGAGCGGTGCGGCGCCGGTTTCACCATCGCAGTGGTTTCCCCGTAGTTATGCCCTTGAAAATGACACTTCCACCCCCGAGCATATAGCTCTGGCGACCCCTCTCTGATCAGCCGTTTAAGGCAAGCCAGAGTTGAGAATCCTGCGGGCACTCTTCGATTTCCACTCCAGCCAGCCACTAAAGGCGAGCTGGATACGAGGCCCTGGCCGACTCTCTGGGGCACTCAGGACCGCAGTGTCGCCACTCACATTCAGCACGCCACAAGCTGCCCTGCGGTTTATTGGCTTTCCTATACATCTTGTGATACATTTTTTCTTTTATATCAAAAGAACTTGAGAGCCATATAATGTTCCTCCGGGGTTTGCGTTAGTCTCATGGTGAGATAACGACTGGCCCAGAGGTTTTATTATTATTATTATTATTATCTTACTCTTTATCCAAATTACTTGGGGTAGACTGTAAGTATTCTTCTTTTTATGTATATTGCAATAGTTTTGGTTTTTTTATGATCGGCCGCCAGCCTTCCTTCAACCCTTCTTGAGAATGTAATTGTTGCCTAGATGCTATCAGATGGAATTGGCCTATATACGTACTTATAGTATTTCTATATAATCTGAATCTATTGCTACCTACATTCCGTGACACGGGGCAGTAAAAATACAATTTCCCACCTTTTATTTTGTTCGTGGGCGTCGTAAAAGATGATTAAGGGATATAATATGCACATAATATCTGTGAGAAAAAAGTGAGCCGTCGCTCAGTGCGCCTGGCAGATGTGAAACATCGAAATTATTTTGTACAAGTATATATGCATAAAAGAACAGATTACGACAGGATGGCATAACGTAAAAATAAAAATATTAGAGTTTCTAGAAGAGATGATTTTTATTCAATAAATATTAATTTTCATTAAATACAAGAATTAAATATTCAAACATATTTCAAATTGTGACAGTCACGCGTAGTTTTACGCCACGCGTAGCTTCACACCACACCAACGATCAGGTTTACCTTCGCCTATAGATGTTTCACATCACAATAATAGAAATAAAATATTATGCCATCCCGTCCGATCAGCGTGGTATAGTGGATCTATTATTATGGAGGATGCTTAAATTCAACCGTGAAATCGTCATCATCATCATTCTACCCATCGCCATCCACTGCTGAACGTAGGCCTGCCTCATGTTCCATTATAAAGTGCGGTACTGTGCCGCCTGCATCTAACGACGCCCAGCAACCTTCACCAAATCGTCGGTCCATCTAGTGGTAAGGCGTCCTACACTGCGTCGTTCGATACCTGGTCGGAGTGGAATAAAATTGGCTATTTTCTTCTTCTCAACCCATATATGTTACTAGCTGACCCAACAGACGTTGTACTGATTAAATCCAAGAAAATAGTAAAAGGAATTGTCCTAGAAATCGATCGCAGCGCCACCTACCGGGTCCAATTGTAAATCTAAACCATTCTCGAATCCCTTTGAATACACACAAAAAAAATCATCAACAAGAAATTTATATACAAAGAAGATAAGGTTGGGGCCCTTCCATATCTCATCATCATCATCGTCATCTCAGTCCACTTAAGTCCCACCTATTGTGAAGCCTCAGGCGCAGCAGTGGGACCTTTATTAGCCGAGATGATAATAATTAATAGTATGTTAGTAAAATTCTCCACATTACAAGGACTATAGTCCATAAAATATAGCTTGATCTCTGTGACAGATGTCAACGAAACCAACGAAGTAAGTTTGAACGAGCGACATGTTTACAATTTAATTTCGTATCAAATGTATTTTCATTCTTTTCGTGCCAGTTTTATTGCAATTAAATTGCAATATATTATAAATATAAAAATATTAATATTCATGCCTAAAATGTATCTCGTAAGTACTGAAATGCCTAGTAAACATTTTATACATAAATGACGCTTGCCCATGTACAAAGTCATACTGGACTGAAAATAAAAAAGAGCTGTGACAGTCGATATACGTAAATCGATAACCGATCTTTATTAAATTATATTAAAAGAAATAAACCCAACAAAGTACCTATATAAAACTTTCAACATATTTTGTACAATTAAAACAGACAGTTACATTATAAAATACATAAATTGAATTAATTAAACATTGAAAAATTCTTATCGTCTCAGAGTAAATGATAATATTATGTACGCATTATTGTCAATAAACTAGACATATTTATTTATAAAACAGTCGTAATTGATCGATTAATCTAACGACTGTCCCTATTTTGGCAAAAAAATATAAATTTTCTAGCAGAAACGCTCCAGCGATGACGATAATAGTGACCGAGACCTTGATTGTTTTGACCTTTTGAATAATTAAAACAGTCAAAAAAACAGTTTTGGTGGAAATAAACTCAAAAAGATTTTCATTGATTGTATTTTAATTATAATAGAAAATCACAATTATAAAAATAAAGAGTTTTATCGATAAAAAACTACGGACTTTATCGTAAGCGTGTCAGCACTAGGGACAACTGTCACAGAAATCATCCTATATTTTATGGACTATAGTTTCTAAGCGTTCTCTTTTAAAACAAACAACAAATGCTATATCTATATATTCTATTATCATGTAAATAAAAGTAAATACATTTAATGAAAGTAAATACTTACTTACTTAAACGCGGTCTATTAATTCATTAGCGTACTCTTTTAAAAATAAAAAAATCTATTATTGTCTATCTATACAAATTAATAACATTGAAGTGTGTTTGTTATGTCCAAATACTGGGATTTTTTCATGCTCAGTTATTTGCAGGACACAAAAATTTTTGTCTGTCTGTCTCTTTCTGTTTGTTTGGGGTAATCTTCAAAACGGTTGAACCGATTTTGATAATATTTTACTACCAGGTAGCTGTCTGTATAAGAAGTAACTTAGGTTATATTTTGACCCGGTATTCCCATGGAAACGGGAAGTATGCGGGTAAGGTGACTGAAACAGAAGCGAAGCGAGGGTAAATAAAAGTAAGTAGGTATATTTAATGCAAATAATCGTATAAGGCGGTCTACTAATTTATTAGCGTTCTCTATAAAAATTAAAAAAAAGCTATTACAATCTATTTACTTAGAATAATAAGGTATAGAAGGTAAGTTCGCACACAAAAAGTGAAGCATTTCAATTGGAGTCTAATGGAGCTTACGCCGGAACCGTTCCGTAATGTACAAGGTCACTATGCTGCACGTACGTACGCAACTCTTAAAAAATAAATAGGTAATTATGACGATTTGTGCATTCAAATGGTGTCACAACACATTTGAAAAACATAAAAAGGTTTTTAACATTACTTTTAAAAGTATTTCGACGATTTATGTCAATAAAAATAGAATTTGATTTCATAATTTGTATAGTGGTGTGCGTATGTACGCGTGTAATCGTCTGCGCGCATGTAGTGTTTTTAGATTCATGTTTCGAATGTTCGAAGTATCGACACTATCCTTCTATACGTTATTATTCTAAGTCTATTTATTTTATTATCATGTAAATAAAAGTAAATACATTTAATGCAAACAAGTACAAGGCGGCCTTGATATCAGTGTCATACGATTGCAAACACCTGTATTAACCGTTATGTAGAGCTTCATGAAAAGAAGTATTTTGTATCGTGTGTATTCCCTATCAAGTATTGCGGAGCGATCTTTATTTGCTTTATATCATTGGTTTTTCGTTCTTGGAAGTCGACTTTAACTTCTCTCATTTTACTATTAATAGCTCTACAATACTTTACAAGATCGTACATATGTCATCTCGGCTTATATACGTCCTACTACTGGGCTCGAGTCTCCTCCGTAATAGGAGGGATATGGATCACGCTGGTCAGACCTGTTGATATATGGTTTTATTTCGAGTTATCCTTCTCTTGCATAGATGTTATATGCATATTATATCGCTCGGTCGTATTTTACGACATCCACAGGCAAGGTAGGGAGTGGTAAATTGTATTCTTATTCCATCGTCACATGTACACGTGAACCTTCAGTTTATTTAAACATATAGTTCACTGAAACAGCAAAAAAAAGAATTCACATTTTAAGAACAAAAAGATACAAGAAAACTACCATTCAAAAAACACTTCAAACTCCCCCAAAAAATTGAGACAACACATTTACAGAAGCATTACAAAAACCGTCCCCCGCATAAATTATAATAGGCACAGCGTTGAGTTAAAAAAAAAAACTAATTAAAAAAATACGGCACGTGGAGAGCTTTAAAGCGCAAGTTCTAGACGCTTTTGTATGCGTAACTTGCATTTGTGTGCGTATCCGTTGCAGGTATAGAGCCTCAGTTCCCATCGGGCATTGAAACGAGTATGACGTATTTTCGTCAGTCGACAAAGATCGCGCGTACAATTACTACGAATTAAGGTTCACGGCGGTTTTTTCCGACAGCATAATTATTAATGAAAATATTTCAGTTTATTTTGGAAATAAATAATTGTGTTGTGTATTTGTGTTTTGACTAGTGGATTGGGTGTTATTAATACTTTTTAACAGTGGATTCAGTGATTGGATGTCCATGTGAACTTGTGATTGGTCTTATAATTATTGCAAGGTTGTATAATTATCGCCGGCATTCTGATTTTTCAAGTAAGTTTGATTAGTTTTTCTAGACGTGTTATGATTAATTATTTTTATTAATTATATTTATATTAAAGGCAACGTAATAAGGTGACCTGTAGTGTTAACATTATTTTATTTGGTAAAGAATTATATAAAATTTAATAATCTTGTTAAAATGTTTTATAACGTATTAGTAAAATTATTCAAATACAAAATAATAGGAAATCGTAATACGGAAATGTATATCCATGATACATAGAGTTTGAATAGTATTTTTCTGAAGTATTTCATTTCTTATATATGTAATATTATAAAAAGGAACTTCTAACTGTTTTCATCAATAATCCGTTAAGTATAGATAACCCATAATGTATAAATAACATATTATAGAATAATGTTATATATGTTACGTATGATTTTATTTAATATCGTAAGATATAATTAACCCGAATGTTAATTGTCATGTAAATTTCCTTATACTACTACCTAAAATTTAGGTGTTATTAATGAAAACGAACATCTAACTATTGAAAAACGACATCTATAAATATTATAAGATAAAAAATTTAAAAAAATATTAAAAAAGTTCAAAGGAGTTTTTGTCCTTGATTGGCGTACATTCATATTAATTAATAATTGCAATAATAATAGAAAATATACATTTTAGTACCAGCCATTGATTGATGCCGGTAATGCGAGAATAAACCACTACCTCAACGCGAAGAAAAAATAATTGTAGGTATCTATTTATGAGGCCTCGTTTATTTCAATGTTTAGAGATCGAAATGATCTAAGATTAAGCTACTTTATTCATCATCATCATCTCAGCAGATGTAGGTAAAACTTTTAGGGTTAAGCCTCCTCCATTTTGAAGGAGAAATTAACCTAATATACTACATAATGATATCTTATATCTTTAAACGAGCAATTCTTGTATATATATATATATATATATATATATATATATATTCAGGATCTCGGAAACGGCTCCAACGATTTTGTTGAAACTTGGCATACTAGAGGTTTCGGGTCCAAGAAATCGATATAGCTAGGTTTTATTTATAGAAAATGTTCTTTTGTCGGTGTTTTTAGCATAACAATAAATGACATTAAATTTTAAAATAATATGAATTCAAATTTCGTTGTAAATGTCAAGAGTTCCCGTAGCTCAGTTGGGGAACGGCCGGTTTTAATTTTGAGTTTTGTAGCATCCAAACAGCGTCGATTCGAATCTCGGTGTTATTATTATTCTCTTTTTGTAATTTTTTTATATAATTTTTAGTTTTTAATAATATATCTAAATAAATTCTATAAAAATATTCCGAGCGAAGCTCGGTCAACCAGATATTCTGATGTTTATGCGAGCACTACAAATTGTAAATAAAACTACTTTTACGGATTATATCGCGTTTGTATTTGATTTATGATTGCCCGACGTTTCGAATACTTTGCAGCATTCATGGTCATGAGTCATGGTCGTGAGACACCTTAGTCCACCCGTGACCATGAATGCTCCAAAGTGTTCGAAACGTCGGGCATCATAAATCAAATACAAACGCGATATAATCTGTAAAAGTAGTACTAATATAGTACGCTGGCCAGGCGGATAGGTATATACTTTAATCGCTAGTTTTCCTTCTTTTGCAATGACAATCTGCTCGAGTCCCTTAGTTTTACGATTACTCACGGAAAAAAGAGGTGGTGGCCATTGTATTATTGTTCCGTCACCATACGAATTGGTTCTATTATTAGTAATTAAATAGCCAGCTTTCTGAGGCAGTCATCGGAAAGTGGTGTCATCGTAAATAAACTTAATTTACTTCGGAATAAGAATACAATTCACCACTCCCTATCTTGGCCGTAGATGTCGTAAAAGATGACTAAGGCATACAACATCTATGACAGAGAAGGAACCAAACCTGTGTCAACCTGTCTGATAAGCATGGTATCTATAGTAAGGTGAGTTTCCCTTCTGTTGTCGTAGAGACTCGAGCCCAGAGTGGGGCATATATGAGCTAAGATGGTGATAATGAATTCAAGAGAGCCACTACTCAATACGGCAGTATGATTCACTCATTCTACCAGGAAACAACACCGTTCTCGACTGTACGTTTTCAGCGTTCATTTGTCCTACGCACGCGTAGGCTCTGACATAAACTATCTGCTTTTTTTTTTGGGGTGGGTTGCGGTCGGCGCGCTCCTCGCACCACTCCGTCCGGGGCGACAGGGGGGTGTATAGCATGCAACACCCGCAATCCACCCGAACACCACGTCGCCTTCGTCGTTGGGCCGACCACCGGAGCAGGGTTACTTGTCATCAGTGGTCGACCCGACGGAATACCTCCTACGTGGGGTACCCTTCCATTCACCGAAAATAAACCATCTGCTACGGTGTTTCCCGTGCGCTATGTTTTATCCATATTTAAAAGTGGTTTAAGAAGGGCTTATTTCTCATGGTAGGCAACGACTTGGTGATATCCCTGGTATTGATCAGAAGGATTCCTTGCTCGTTTGCCACAGACTGGCAATGTTAAGACAGAAAATATAACACCATCCATGTGATAATGTAATAAGAATTCACCAACCCCTGTCTTGCCCCTGAGTGTCGTATAAGACGACAAAGGGATATAAGATATGAAAAACTCGAAATTAAATCCTATACCATCATGGTATAGTAGGTTAATTTCCCTTTTATTGTGGAGGAGGCTCAAGCCCATCAGTGGGACGTATACGAACTGTGATAATGATGATGAAATATTACAAATTATCCACTTTCAACAGCTAGGTTATGACCATTTACGAGAGCAGGAGCTAAAAGCTTACGTACTACTTTAATTCTAAGAAAGATTTGGTGAGTAAGATTCCATTTAAAAATTATGGTGTCTTTTGATACTTATACCTGTTTGCACAAATGCTACTTAAATTTTAGGTTACACCTAAAGTAATGGCACATACCATCAATTAATTATTAATGCTATATGTCATTCAATATGCCTATGCCTATGTGTAGGTGTTTATTGCCTTAAGTGTTATATAAAATTTACATGTTACTGTCGAAAAAAAAATTAGATATGAAATAATGGATATTAAATATACAAAAATAGAAATGAGTGGTAGTACCTAATTAATTGTGGTCGGCCCAACGACGAAGGCGACGTGCACGTGCGCCGACCGTAACCCACCCCCAAAAAAAAAAAGATATTTTTTTCAAGTTTTCCTTGTCTTCTTCATCTTTTCAACACTCACGGGCAAGAAAGGGGTTGGTGATTTATATTCTTACTCCGTCACACCGAGAATCCTTACTAATATTATAAATTCGAAAGTAAGTTTGTTTATTTGTTTGTTTGTTACGCTTTCACGCTTAAACTATCGAACCAGTTGCAAAAATTCTTTCACCAATGGAAAGCTATAATATCAGGGAATAACATAGGCTATATTTTATCCCGGTGTTCCCATGGGAACAGGAACTACGCGGGTAAGGCGACTGAAACCGAAGCGAAGCGAGGGCAGATTGCTAGTAAAGAATAATTATGTAAAGGGAAGGAATACCAATTCAAATACTTAACTTTTAATTATCTATTAATTAATTATAAAACATTGATGAACTTTTTCCCATATCAGAAACAAAAAACATTTTGTAATTAATGCCTTTGTGATTTTAATTGCTTTATTTTCATTCATAGCCTACACAATTATCACTTAATAATTAATTAATTTTAATATTTTTTCAAACAGATCTAATTATGGATAAACATTAGGCGTATTTGTCGTATGGTGACGGATTAGGAATACACTATAACACCCTATGGCTTGTCGATGGGTAACATTAAAGACGAGGGATATAATAGGCATATAAGATATATGTAAGTAAAGTTAAGCTCGAAACATAACCCTGTATAAATACAGCCAATTTACCACCCTTTGTTATGCCCGTGGGTGTCGTAAAAGATGACTTAGTGATTAAATATGTATATAACATCTATGCACGAGAAGGAAAACTCGAAATGGAACTCTATGCTCACATGTCTGATCAGTATAGTAAGTCAATTCCCCTCCTATTGTGGTGGAGGCTCGAGCCCAACAGTGGGACATATATGAGCATATATGAGCTGATGAATAAAATAAGAAACCTCTAACTTATTTTAACTTAATATAGAATCCTTTCACAATAGATTTCTACTAGTTCTTTTTTATTATTACATGGTTCCAATAAAACATTAGCTCATTCAGTGATGTAGTTTTTTTTCAAACGTCGCGTTCGGCATTGAAAATAATTAGTTAATGGTCAAAGACCTGAACTGAGGTCAGAAGTGACAGTTATAGGTGTTCTAACAAGTTAAATTTAGTTTCGTTTATAGGCAGTCATACAATGTTATAGTCTTTATTATTTTAAAACCTATTTGAGTCGTGGTAATAAATCGCTCGGGTGCTGCTTGCAATGTCCTACTTATTTGCTCCAACCATACATATCTTTTTGAAAGATTATATTATGGTTTGAAGGATATTTCAGATTAAGGCCAGATTATTGTATAAATTTTTACACAAAAAGAAATATGTAGTTTCAAGTCCATACTTGCTAAATAATATGATAATAATGATTTAATCTTATATCTTTAATTCTTATATGTATATATATTCAGGGAGATTCGAGATTCATCTCGGCAAGGGCTCCAATGATTTTCATGAAATTTAGCATAATACAGCGTGAGATCGAATCTCAGTGTTTTTATTCATTGTTTTTTAATTATTGATATTATTTGTATTATTTCATTATCTTTAGTTTTTTTATTAATATATATCTAAATATGTGCGTCTTAAATACCATATACTTGCAAAAAATATTATACCAAAAAGTATAACAGATATTCAAAAATAATACGCGTAATTAAAATATGTAAAACATTTAAACTATTATTTAAAAAAGAACTTTAAAATAAAATTCTCTATATGGTCACGGAATGAGAATACAATTCACCACCCCCTCTATTACCTGTGGGTGTTGTAAAAGACGATTAAGGGATTCATATACACAAAGCAGCATTGCAAGAGAAGGAAATATCGACATAGAACCCTATTTCAACACGACTGGCCAGCGTAGGTCATATATCGTAGGTATAGTAGGCTTTTTCCTTTCCGTTGTGGAGGAGGTTTGACTCCAGTAGTGAAAAGTGCTTGAGTTTGATAAAAATGATAAAATAAAACTGTTTTTATGGATTTTCTAGCGTTTGTATTTGATTTTCACATTCTCGATGTTTCGAACACTTCTCAACGTTTATGCTGAAGGGAGAACTAAAGTATCACGTCCTAAAGTCATTATTAGTACAGAGTTTTTTTCTTCAACCGTTACAGTGTCTAGTATTAAATTGAGTTATTAAATTGCCGGTATAGTTGAGAAAATGAAAATCATATTCAAACGCTATAAAATCCGTAAAAAATGTTTTATTTAGTAATATACCAATAATATACCAATTCCAAAGTCCAGTTCAGTCAGTTCGCCGTTAAGTATTACCTATAAAATCTCTCACACTTTAAAAACGGTAAAAACTAAAAATACTTTTTTTGTATAGATTCCAGGCATTGAAATCCAGTATTTCAAGATTACAGTAGTCAACTTGAGGCGCTGCATCGATAGGTGACAGTTTAAGAAAGGATTTTTTTTTCAATCTACAGCTGCCTCGTTTTTTAATGTGTAATAGATGATAATTATACAAGATGGCGTGATATGCCGTATCTCATAAAAATAAGAAGTTAGCAATCACGGTGTTAACGTAACGACACTAACGGACTAGATAGGGGGAAGCGAGTTATATTTTAACTCCGTCACCACTCGGAATGTAATCCTCTACAAGTGTCTTAAGAAACGAACAATATAATTTTTTATAACGTCCCTACAATACAAAGATAAGTCCTTAAGTACAGGGCATTTTTGGTGTGTATTTTTTTTTTTAAATTTAATGTTCTTCCACAGACCTTTGTCCGTGCCTTTTTTATGGTAAGTATATTTTATTTTGATTTTATATAATAATATGTTTCTTCAAGTGGCGTTATCCATACTAATATTATAAATGCGAAAGTAAGGATATTTGTTTGTTTGTTTGTTTGTAACGCTTTCACGCTTAAACCACCGAACCGATTTCAAAAATTCTTTCACCAATGGAAAGCTATAATATCAGGGAGTAACATAGGCTATATTTTATCCCGGTATTCCCACAGGAACGGGAACTACGCCGCGGCTAAAGCGCCTGAAAACGAAGCGAAGCGAGGGCGGGTTGCTAGTTACATATATGATGGTTTATGTAATTTGGTGCGCTTTCTCATGTGTCCTTGATGATGTGTGACTTCATGTCTTCCAGGGTTTTCTACTCTGTACTAGTAATTGATGTTAATGGTGAAAACCCCTATATTGTTAGTATTCGTCTGTCCTCTTGATTTGATTTTTGTGTCTATAATTTGTTTTGTATTAACCTTGTATCCCTGTCCGTGGGATGACAAAGTAAGGATACAATTTACCAACCCTCTCTTGCTCGTGGGTGTCGTACATGACGACTAAGGGATATAATATGCATATAATATCTCAAGAGAAGAAAAACTCGAAACAAAACCCTATACCAACACGTCTGACCAGTGTGGTATAGTAGGTCAATTTCCCTCCGATAATGGAAGAGGCCCGAACCCAACAGTGGGACGTGTATGGACTGAAATGATTATGATGATGATTCTTGTTAAGATACATATATTATTATATTGTATCCCCCTTTAGATTTACGGTATCTTCTCTGGAGAAGATACTCGGTCCTTTGAAAGGCTTACATGGGGATATGGATCCAATACGCAGAGGCCTTTCGAGAAATTAAATGTTAAAATGGGATGGGACATTTACCAATGACACTCCACGTTTGCACATAACACTCGTGGACTGCCAAGGGTAGGTGTAAAACTATTTTGCAATTATGATATGTAAAACCTGATTATGGGGTTGTGAGGTTTGATGGTTATATGATTATTTATATTATTATTATTTATTTTGTATCTCCCAGTTTCACGGCTCTCTTCCACATTGTTAAAAAGAGAAGATACCCGGTCCTTTGAAAGGCTTACATGGGGATATGGATCCAACACGCAGAGGCCTTTGGAGAAATTTAATGTAAAATGGGATGGGATGTCTACCGATGACTCTGCACATAACATACGTGGACTGCCAACGGTAGGTGTAAAACTATTGTGTGATGATGGTATCTAATAACTGTTTATGTGGTTGGAGGTTTGATGGACTGGCTAAACTAAAAACTATTGATTGAAAAACTGTCGTCTGCCTTCAATACCTTTATCGTCTTGAACTTTGGCAGACGGTGACTCGCCAACTCACTGAATGGCTCCCCCCCCCAAAGGTTCGCCACAGACACACAGGCCATACGGGCAACCGGGGGGGCAACATTGGTGCAAGTGGCTTGCGTGTGGAGGGTTTTGGTGGTGCCCTTGGTATCACCGAGCCTCAATGCACGCATTCACACTCCCTTTACTGTCTTCGCGGTAGGTAACGGCCTTGTAAAGGTCCATGAGCGGCAGCAACACTTACCATCAGGTGTACTGTTTGCTCGTTTACCACCGTTTGCAATAAAAAAAAAAAGGCTTAGGCTGGAGAGACTTAGGGTCGACGCAACATGCTTACTTCTTCCATCTTACAAAGCGTTTTAGCAATAGTTTTATAACCAGCCACCCACCTGAAGTCAAGTCTCCTTGGGAAAATAGTAGCTGACCAGACAGAGGTGGCCCAGGTCTATATAAAGCAATTAGTTGTCTTTTACTCCACCCACGAATGCAGTAAGGGTTGGTCGTATTCGTAGTCGCTATCACACAATAGACATTTTTCAAGAATGTGCTCTTTAGAAGCACTTTTATGCTAATTTAAATTACCAAAGCCACCCTAAATGTTGATGTTTGCTATTGATTGTAGACAGTATGTTTTATTTTGATAAAAAATAAAATATTCCTTTTTAAATGCGTCGTAAAATGTATGCATAATTTCATCATGATTTGAGTATTTTAAATAAAACTACTTTACGGATTTTATCGCGTTTGTATTTGATTTTTGATTACCCGACGTTTCGAACACCTTACAGCGTTCATGATCACGGGTGGACTAAGATGTCTCACGTCCAACAAGTCATTGTTACTGCAGAAAATTTATAATTATCTACCCGATACAGAAATTAGTTATTAAATATTGACCCACATTTTGATACAAAATTTATTGCCAGTGTAAGAAGAAAATGATTCTATATGAAAAAATTATATTGTTAATGGTTAGTAATAATTAAACATTAAAATTAATAGTAATTATATTTAAAAAACTAAGTAATAATCTAGTATACTACCACCGGATCGGAACACGGTCACACTGAGAAAAATCCGGCAAGAAAACTCAGGTAACATGATGCTAAATTAAAGTTAATTTTTAAGGCGGCTTACTTTATGTTACTAAAAGGTTTTAATTTATAAAATTATCCTTAGTTATTATTATTGTGGGTCAAATCTATACAATATGAGCTCACGGTGTCTTGCAGTCTTGTGGTGGTCTTTTTGGATTTGTTTTTAATAATGTTTATAACAGGATCCCAGCTTGATGGTAACACCCAGCCATCCTCTCTATTGAAATTTTTGTGTTTTTTAATCTCAATAGCCTCGCGTACCATTCTAGGCAGGTATCGGTGTTCTTTTGCGAGGATTTGTGGTTTATCAAACCTGATGTTATGGTGGGCGCGGTCCTGACTATGTTCACAGACTGCAGACCTAGTGTCCCGGCGGTGCTTCATATCGGCTATGTGTTCTTTGATCCGAGTTCTTATGGATCTCTTTGTTTGTCCAATGCAAGAGAGACCACAGTCACATTTTTCATATAGAATCATTTTCTTCTTACACTGGCAATAAATTTTGTATCAAAATGTGGGTCAATATTTAATAACTAATTTCTGTATCGGGTAGATAATTATAAATTTTCTGCAGTAACAATGACTTGTTGGACGTGAGACATCTTAGTCCACCCGTGATCATGAACGCTGTAAAGTGTTCGAAACGTCGGGTAATCAAAAATCAAATAAAAACGCGATAAAATCCGTAAAGTAGTTTTATTTAAAATGTATAATACTCGCGTAAACATCAGAAATCATTATGATTTGAGTATTTTATGGGCCTGTAAGTATAATAAATAGTCGAGCCGGTGACGGACGTCAAGGATTCGGTAATAGTGACGGGCCTGATGGCGCAGGGGAGGGAAAGAAGTGGTTTATGAGGCCGCGCGCCCGCAGAAGAGAAAGAAGAAAAAAGTATTAAAATCGTATCTGTAATATTTTTGTTTATTTAATAAGAACTAAAACATTAACTTACAAAAATTGCACCCAGACTCGGAACAACAATTTGGGGATCATACTAAGTATTGTCCTGTATGGAAATCAAAACCAGAACCCTGGTACAATAATCAATATGTTAACCACTTCATCATTTCTGCATTTTTATATTACTTATATAATATACCTCTATTCATATGGTTTTTTGTTCTTTTTTTGTTTTGTAAAGACAATACCCTTATTTTTGGGGGTGGGCTACGGTCAGTGCACCCGTCACCCGGCTCCGTCCGGGGCGACAGACGGGCGTAAGCACGCACACCCGTAACCCACCCGTGACACGTCGCCTTCGTCGTTGGGCCGACCACCGGTGCAGGGTGACTTGTGGTCAGTAGTTGGCCCGACGGAATACCCCTGAGGAGTATCCTCTAAAGTAAAAACTGACGTCCTTCCCGAGGGGGGAACGTTTGTCTGCGCCGCTCCAGTCACCGGGCGCCGGCGGTCCGCATCGTCAAGGAGACGCTCCTTGCGCACGCGCTACGCCGCCTTCTTCCGCGAGACTAAAAAACAATGCCCTGCACTAAGAAAATAAGCTTTGTCTTGCGGAGGACTTTACGAACATATAATTAACAGACACAAATTCCATCCAGACTCAGAACAACAATTTGTGGATCGTACAAAGTGTTGTCCTGCGTGGGATTCAAACCTGCGACACTGGCTCGGTAGGTCGATATCTTACCCACACCGCCATCTGTGCAGTTTTGTTATTATCCTATCTCTTTCTAACATCAGTTATAAGACCAACCGTATGTATATGTACGACAATTGGTAGCAAAAGCCACTCCTTCAGTTAGAATTCCGTTAGTTGGACAAACATAAGGCTTCTGAGCATACGTCATTGGGCCGTACAAATGTTTGTCTCATGCTATGGTCGAAAGCGGGACATACAATCTTTATCTAGCAGTATGCCATTTAGTCTGTCAATATACTCGTCAAATAATACGAATATGGATTGCTTCTAGTGGGATGGTACATATTAATGTTTAAGCAATCTAATATTACAAATGAGAGTATGTGGAGCGAGTATTTTTATTACCACTAAAACGTTTCAGAGGAGTGATGGCTGGTCTAGTAGTCAGAGTCGTGATCAGATGACGCTTGTGGGATCTTGTCCACCAATAATATTTCGCATTATGTTTGAGAATGATTTTATAGTATGGGTCTAAGGGCATCAAACTGGAGTTACTTACATGTTATATACAATTTTATATGATAGAAATTATTTAAAAAAATATATAATAACTAGCTGACCCGGCGAAATTCGTAACGCCATAATTTTTTTTTTCGTAAATTCATTTTCTAAATTTCCTAATATATATTCTCTAATGGAGGAACCATTACGGCTTTGTCGGGAAAGATTCGATCGTCTTGGTCTCGCCATTGTTAATAACGATTCAAAGAGAATACAAATTACTGATGATTGATTTCTGAGAAAATTATAATTATCAAATTTTAAACCATACTTAACTATTTAAATAAAACTACTTTACGGATTTTATCGCGTTTGTATTTGATTTTTGATTACCCGACGTTTCGAACACTTTACAGCGTTCATGATCACGGGTGGACTAAGATGTCTCACGTCCAACAAGTCATCGTTACTGCAGAAAATTTATAATTATCTACCCGAAACAGAAAATTAGTTATTAAGTATTGACCTACATTTTGATACAAAATTTATTGCCAGTGTAAGAAGAAAATGATTCTATATGAAAAAATTATATTGTTTATGGTTAGTAATAATTAAACATTAAAATTAATAGTAATTATATTTAAAAACTAACTAATAATCTAGTATACTACCACCGGATCGGAACACGGTTACACTGAGAAAGATCCGGCAAGAAAACTCAGGTAACATGATGCTAAATTAAAGTTAATTTTGAAGGCGGCTTACTTTGTTACTAAAAGGTTTTAATTTATAAAATTATCTTTAGTTATTATTATTGTGGGTCAAATCTATACAATATGAGCTCACGGTGTCTTGCAGTCTTGTGGTGGTCTTTTTGGATTTGTTTTTAATAATGTTTATAACAGGATCCCAGCTTGATGGTAACACCCAGCCATCCTCTCTATTGAAATTTTTGTGTTTTTTTATCTCAATAGCCTCGCGTACCATTCTAGGCAGGTATCGGTGTTCTTTTGCGAGGATTTGTGGTTTATCAAACCTGATGTTATGGTGGGCGCGGTCCTGACTATGTTCACAGACTGCAGACCTAGTGTCCCGGCGGTGCTTCACATCGGCTATGTGTTCTTTGATCCGAGTTCTTATGAATCTCTTTGTTTGTCCAATGTAAGAGAGACCACAGTCACAGTCAAGTTTATATACTCCTGCATCTTGTAAAGGGATCTGGCACTTGACAGGTGGTAAGAATTGGCTAATCCTCTTCAGTGGCTTAAAATAAGTTTTAATGGAAGAACGTTTCAGAATGTAGCCAATCTTGTCAGTGACTCCTTTGACATAAGGTAGTATTGCAGGAAGGCGCTCAACTGTGGGTGGTTTCACTCGGTCTCTGCGACGGGGGCGAGGAACTGGCAGCTTGTTTGCACGTAGCACCTGCTTGACATGCTGCAGCTCCCCAGCCAGGTGTTCATCGTCACAGATTCCTCGTGCTCTCTGCAACAAAGATTTACACACGGTAGCTAACTGTGAAGGGGGATGATGAGAATCACCGTTCAAGTATCTGTCTGTATGTGTTGCCTTACGATACACTGTATGACTCAAGGTGTTATTAGGGTTACGTATAACCAAAATGTCTAAGAAGGCTAAAGAGTTATTTGACTCCAGTTCCATAGTGAATTGAATTTTTGGATTAATGGAGTTAAGATGGTTTAGGAATATGGTTATTTTGTCTGTGGGTAATATTGTGAAAGTGTCATCTACGTACCGCTTGTAGAACCTGGGTGTGACAGGTGAGCTTGATAAGGCCGTCTCCTCGAAGTCCTCCATGAATATATCGGCAACGACAGGGGAGACCGGCGAGCCCATAGCCACTCCATCTACTTGCTTGTAGAAGTCATCATTCCACATTAAATAGCCAGTTGTTAGGCATGGACGTAACAGTTCCGCATATCCCATTGGGATAGTTATATAGATAGATATATATATATATAGTTAGATAGATAGATAGTTTTATTTAAAATGTATAATACTCGCGTAAACATCAGAAATCATACTTAACTATAAATAAAATTACGTTTAGCTGTCATTTGCATTTTGTTATTACATATCAAATGCGTTTTATTATCCTACGTTTCATAGTGACTTGTATTCTCTTTGACATGAGTTTCGGTGCGAATATGGAAATGTCATGTTTAGCTCTTGTATTATATTCATTTTTTTAGTGTTTTATAGTGTTACATTGAATAATTTGCTGACATTTTATGTAATATAATACAGTTAAGATGTGTAAGGAATGTGATATAAGAGTGGTTTACGTGTATTTTCATATTCTACCGTAATTCTTACAGAAATCAAATAATTAGGTTTACAGCGGCTAATTAATGGTAACGACTGGACTTACTGATGGTCATGACTATAAATAAGCTGTTCTATATAAAGAAATGTTAAATAATATGAAGAAAATTGTATCAGACTTGGCTGTATGGTTTTTGATTCCTTTGCCCGTCCGAATGGACAAACAGAAACAAAATAAAATCTATTTGACATTTTATGTCATGTCACACGGGAACGCGATCGAACGGGATAAAAAGGAGCTCATTGCCATTAAGAAGAAGAAGAACAAGAACGGGATAAAAAGTATCTTATGTCCGTCTCCTGGTTCTAAGCTACCCTCCACCAATTTTTCAGCCAAATCTGTACAGCCATTCTTGAGTTATAAACACAGTAACTAACACGACTTTCTTTTATATATATAGATAGACAAGACGGTAGCGGTCGGATTCCATATCGGTGGTAGTTTATTGGTATTCGTTGAAATAAAATGTTTAAATGGTATGTCCATTTTATATAAAGGCCACCGCGATGTTTATGCGTAATAAATTAATAAATTTTGAATTCGATTTTTTTCAAATTGAATTATAAGATTTTATGGTTTATTTTATTATATGAGAATGGAAAAGGGATTGTGATACCTAAGTATACCTAGTCTCCTAAATGAACGTATCTTCAGCGTGGGATATGTAAAATATCCTTTTTTGGACATATGTTTTACCAAAAGAATATGTTACTCAATTCGCAATTACAGTTAAAAGTTTCCCTGAAAAGTACTACAGTTTATTCTCTTAGTGATGCATCAGCCAACTTTTACTTCTCCCACGAAAAAGTAAGAGGTTATCTATACTATCTATACTAATATTATAAAGAGGAAAGATTTGTTTGTTTGTATTGAATAGGCTCCGAAACTACTGGACCGATTTCAATAATTCTTTCACCAATGGAAAGCTTTATAATCAGGGAGTAACATAGGCTATATTTTATCCCGGTATTCCCGCGGGAACGGGAACTACGCGGGTGAGACACTGAAACCGAAGCGAGCGAGGGCAGGTTTCTAGTATTACATAAAATGAATTCTTCACCACATTTGTTCAGACCGTCTCGGATAAAAAAAAAAACTTAATTTCTGCAGCGAAGAGATACTTAGTTCTGAAAACACTGCAAAGTTACAAATTTACAGTTTAATCTCTCTGTGATAACTGATCTTACTATGGACTGTCGAGCTCATTTTGAGCTTGTTTTGTCATTATTTTAACGCGACAGAGTTTATTTGGTTCTCTTCATTTAAACTGGAAACAAACGACATAATACCTTACTTCGTTAACGTTAATTCATGTTTCAGTTGGATGGACGATTGCATTACGTTTTCCAGTTAAATACGACTTGACCGAGTGAAGCTTTTGATGTTAATTTTGAAACATTCTGTCAATACGATGTTTTTTTTTTCGTGTGGCATCACCAATTGGAAATAGTGAAAATACAATTCACCATTCACTTTCTTGCCGTGGGTATGGTAAAGAACGACTAAAAGATTACACATTATGATAAATTACTTTAAGTAAAAAAAATGGCCTCCAAAAACACTGAGAAAAATTATACATTTGAAGACGGTGCCTCCTATAAACTACTACGCAACCTATAGGCACGTCTACTTAAGGCACTTATACCAAGGATAAGATATTTTCTTTAAATACAGCAAGTATTTGATGCTATCAACGTAATGATGAAAATTATATATATTCTGTAACTGTTTATAGTGGTAGGACCGCCGTCGACAGCCTTCTGCCTACAGTCACGCGTCGGCCCATCCGAGTTAGTACCACACGCTCACAGAAAATCGACGTCTGAGTAGTAGGAATTAGTTTCTGCACTCTCTTTCGGTGAGCAAGAGAGCCGAAAACCCAACTTTCTGAGGGTGTTTGAGTGTGATAGGTATTTGTGATGACTTTAGTATCAACAAACCTCATTGCATGTATTCATACTCTCTTTACTTTCTTCTGGGTAGACAGCAGCCTACAGGAAGCCTGACTTGCCACCTTTTGGGTAGGGTAGTTGTCACGTATAAGGATGCGGCGGCGTATAAAACAGGAAGAATTTCTCTACACCGATATACTCCACCACCGACGCTGCCCTAGCCAAGCTTGTGGGTGGATGGACGGTCACGGATGTCAAAGAATCGGCACCAGTGGTTAGCTCAATAGCGATAGAGACGTTACCCGATAGGCTATGTGACCGCGCGATCTTTTCATCATTCCAGACGGAACGATTAGCGTGCATACAGACTATAGTCTAAATAAAAAGGCATTACTTAAAATTTGAATTTTATTTAACTGCAAATAACAACAAAAAATTGTAAAATATCAATGAAATGCATCATGTATACAATATTAAGCGTTCATCTATAATTTAGAAGTAGTTAATAAAAACAAGCGGCAAATATCTTTATACATTTTGATACCTTTCTTTTGGAACGGAATAGAGAAAATGGATACTCAGTATATAGCAGAAATAAAAATGCTGTAAGTGATCAGGGTTCTGAAAGTGCTCTCAGCACTTTTTGCTATTTCTTTTATGTGTTTAACCGTAAACTGTTGCCTACTTTTATTTGTTATATCCGGACTTATAATGGACTAGCAACCCGCCCTCGCTTCGCTTCGGTTTTAGTCATTTTACCCGCGTAGTTCTCATTCCCGTGGGAATATCGGGATAAAATATAGCCTAGTTTACGCCCTGATATTATAGCTTTTCATTGGTGAAAGAATTTTTGAAATCGGTCCAGCCGTTTTGAAGATTACCCGGAACAAACAGACAGACAGACAGACAAAAAAAAATACATAGTGATTTTTAGGCATGTGTATAATACAAATAACCGTGTGAGCATGAAAAAAGCCTATTATTTTGAGATTACAAACAGACACTCTAATTTTATTTATTGGTATAGATGTAGTAAAAATTTCCAATTGCAAAAGATCTAATAGATTTTAATTAAGACTGTTATGGCAGTTTTTATAGTACCTATTTAAAATTTATTTCGAATAATACATCCGTGTGGTGACGGTGTAAGAATACATTTCACTACTCCCTATCTTGCCCATGGATGTCGTAAAATAAGGGATATAATATGCATAGAAGATCTATACAAGAGAAAGAAACTCGAAATAAAACCCTATACCAACACGTCTGACCAGCGTGGTATAGTAGGTCAATTTCTCTCCCATAGTGAAGGAGGCCCGAGTGCAACAGTGAGACCTGTATGGGCTGAGATGATGATGATATCTTGCCTATGGGTGTCGTAAAAGATGACATATATAATATGCATATAGACTTAAAGCAATAGAAGGACACATCCGAATAAAATCCTATGGCAATACGACTGACCAGCTTGTTACAGCCAGTCCTTAGTAGGCTCGATCCGAACAGTGGCTATATAAGCCGAGAGAATCATGTTTTCGATAAATCTATTTTATACGGCTTTTATTATATTTTAAATTTATTGTGAACACTTGACGATCAAGAGATTAAATAAGAAGAAAACTCGAATTAAAACTACGAGTATTTTAACGGATTAAGCGCGATAAGCGTTTGTATGTAATTTTCTGATATTACGAACACTATTCAACCTTCATAATCATGGCATAACTCCGGGGATTATAGAATTAGTTTTACTCTCGTGAAAATAGTTTTATTTAAACATCGGGAGAAATTCAAAGAAATAAATATTCTAACTGCTGTATCACAATATATATACGAAAATATATTATATGTCAAAAAAATATCGCTAACTTTAAGAGATATTGTAACATTCATGAAATGAATACTCGTAATAAGGATAGATTAGTTGTACACACTACTCGTCTCCAAAAAGTTAGCAAATCATTCATGGGGCAATGTATACGCTTTTACAATAGATTACCTAAAGATATCCGAGACCTGCCTATGAAAAAGTTTAAAAAAGCCATCAAGAATAGACTTTGTAAAAAGCTTATTATAAAATCTCGGATTATGTAGATGATAATACAGATTGGTTGTGAGCAGCTCCTCATTCAGCAATTTACTTGTTATTTTAAATATACTGTTTGTAAATGTACTTTTTAACTTTTATTGTAAAGTGTAGCGTGTTTTGCCTAACGAAATTTTGTATTTTCACCGTTTGTAACATATTATGGTGTTGGTCATGCTCACAGAAGGATCTACTTGCGGTAGCTGCGTGGAGCGGGTCTCTCCCTTCCCTCCATAGTGGTTGAGGGGAGTGATGGCTATGCTAGTAGTTAACTCGTGATCGGGTGCCGCTTGTGGGATCTGGTCCAGCCATAATCGTTTGAATTATATTAAGTGTCTTGCGGTTCGAAGGGCATCACACTGAAGCTAGTTCTTACGAAACATGTACACAATTGTATATGGTAGTATATTTTTTTTGGAAATTGTAAACCTGACAATATGTAAGTGCCCTCTCGGGGTTTATGCATAATAAATAATTTGAATCTGTAGGCTCAAGTCTAGTAGTGTTTAGTTATTAACTTTTAATTATAGTATAAAAAAAATATTAGCTATCAAATCTAATAATTGCCAGTATAAAAAAATACAGATAATAAATCTTTGGTAGCATTTAGTATGAAATCCGGCTGAATGATATCCGAATGATATATTCACATAGATTTAATAAAAATATATTTTTTATATGGATATTTTCATTAGGTTACCTAACGAAATAAAGGCTTTTAAAAATGGCAGCCAGTATTTTGCTTTAAAATAATATTACTGTGTTGTTGAAAAATCATGCCCTTTTTTTTAAAGGACATGGTCATTCCGTTTTGAATTATATTCACATGTTAAGTTGTTTATAGTATTATATTGAATAATTTTGCTGATATTTAATGTAATATGTAACAGTTAAGGCGCTGAAGTTTTGTGAATATGATATAATAGTGGTTTACGTGTATTTTCATGTTCTACCAAATTGCTTAGAGAATTATTTTTGTTTTCAGCGTCCAATTAATGGCAACGATTTACTGATGGTCCAATAATATTATTAAGTTACCTACTCAATATGAAAAATGTTATGTAAAGAAATTTGTACAAGACTTGGCTGTATGAGCTTTGTTTCTTTGCCTTTCTGAACAAAATAAAAAAAAAATGGAATACTCGTATTGTGGGCGACTTTACAAATACAATGAAGAGATACAAATTATACACGTACGCCGTCCTAGGTCGATAGGTGAGGGTACCTCGCGACTGGGATATTCCGTCGGGTAAACCACTGAAGACAAGTTAATCTGCACCAGTGGTCGGCACAACGACGAAGTCAATTGGGATGGCGATCTAAGATCGATTAATCGAAGAATCGATTTTCAGGCTTAAAAGATCGATTTTATAAATCGATGCGATACCCCAGAGAATTGTCGTTCAATTTTTTTCTGCCACTCGATACTATGTAAGACTAGTAACACCTTCAGATTTACGGAAAAAAAAAAATTTCACATATTTACTCTCCTGACTTCCTAAAAAAAAAAACGTCACCACAAGCACGTCCAAAAGAAAAGATTGATAGATCGATTAATCGGGAATCGATCGTTCAGACCTCAATTATATTTTGAATCGATTCTTTGGACAACAATTCGAATCGATTTAAGAATCGATCGTTTTCTGAAAGGTCGCCCATCCCTAGAAGGCAACGTGCCATGGGTGGGTCATGGGGCCGCCTGCCACCCCTCCGTCACCCCGGATGGAGCCGGGCGGCGGGTACGCTGACCATGGCCCACTCCTAAAAAAAAATGGTAGGCTATCTTAACCACTACGCTATTTGTACAGTATTTTTTTTTATAAATACATAACAATAATATATATTTTTATTATATCGCGCTGGTTAGATGGGTTTGTTTAAGGATATTTCGGATAGTTTTGAATTTTTCTTCTCTTACATGTATGTTATACACAAATTTAATTCCTTAGTCGTCTTTTACGACACCCCAGTCAAAAAAGGGATGTTGAATTGTATTATTATTTCATCACTTTTTTTTTTTGTTTTTTTTTTTGTTGGGGTGGGTTGCGGTCGACGCGCCCCTCGCACCATTCCGTCCGGGGCGACAGAGGGGCATAAGCATGCAACTCCCGCAACCCACCCACGATGCACATCGCCTGCGTCGTTGGGCCGACCACCGGAGCAGGGTTACTTGACATCAGTGGTCATTATTACTTCACTGCCCGAAAATATACACAAAATTGAGATTAACTAATTATTTTCTACATTAATGTTATGTGTTATATTGTTGTTGTGTCTTCAATTTAGGCACATTGATATAAAGGGACAAGTTTTGCTTTTTATACTTATAGAAACATTGTCTCAGCTCATATATGTCCCACCGATGGGCTAGGGCCTTACCCTTTATGAGAAGGAATTTGACTTACTATACCATGCTTTTTTTGTCACGCTGTGGAAATGCATTTACGCACTATCCCCCGCCGGTTGCAGACAGGGCAGTATGTGTGGGACTCGCCGGCCACAGAAGTGACCGAAATACCCACTAAAACCACAGCGGCCCCTTCCGCGCTTTTACGGGGTGCCGGAGAGATCGTCTAATAACATTCTATCCCCAACACCCCAACGCTTGGCCGTCTGGCCACGTCCTGGCCACGGCAACGGCGGTGGGTGGAGGAGCGTATAGCGCCGTCTCCTCTTCCCTGGTCGTCGCCGGCGGAGCGAGTCAGCGGACGCAATCGCCTCGCGTGCCCGCTCCGCGGCCTCCTTCCTTGTCGTGACAGCCTCACATAAGGAGGCCATCGACGACCAACAGCTGTCGCTGCCGAGCATCTTGGAGATGATGGTCAGCAACGACAGGTCTGTTATTACCAGTTCCGTTGACAGGATGTGGCGCTGAGACCCCCAGGCGGGGCATACTTCCATTGTGTGGCGCGTATCGTTGATTAGCGCGTCACACTTATGACATCCTGGAGCCTTACCTCTTCCAATTTTGTGCAGGTACTTACCGAAGACCCCATGTCCGGTAAGCACCTGTACTTTACCACGCTGGTCAAACGCGATAACATAGGGTTTTATTTCGAGTTTACTTTTACTTGCATTGATCTTATTTGCATATTACATCCCTTATTCGTCTTTTACGACACCCATGAACAATACAAGGGGGTGGTGAATTGTGTGCTTAAAGAAATATACGGATAAATATATGGGATTTCTTTTTCACATAAGTTTACTTGAAAGAAACCTATAGAAAAATGGTTTAATAAATATTACATATATTTGACATGTAAGCCACATTGCCATGAGATATTTCCGAATTGACATTGAACTTGAAATGAAAGATAAACAAAGCAAGCCAACTTGAGAAAAGGAGGTTACTCAATATTGTGTGCTATATACTTGTACACGTTCGCGACCTTTCAACTAAAAGGTCGAAGTAATAAAGGGCTTCCAACGGCGATGATGATTGTGGAATAAATTTTATGATGTTATCTATAAAAGATATAAAGTTATTTTAAATAAAACTACAGATTTTATTTGATTTTTGGTTGCTCAGTAGTAAACTAGACTATTAGGTTTTTAAATATAATTATTAATTTTAATGTTAAATAATTACTAACCATAAACAATATAATTTTTCATATAGAATCATTTTCTTCTTACACTGGCAGTAAATTTGTATTAAAATGTGGATCAATATTTAATAACTAATTTCTGTATCGGGTAGATAATTATAAATTTTCTGCTTGTTGGACGTGAGACATCTTAGTCCGCCCTTGACCAAACGCGATAAAAAACAACTATACCAAATATAAACGTGATAAAAGCCGTAAAGTAGTGTTATTTAAAATGTGTAATACTCGCGTAAATATTAGAAATAATTATATATAAAGTTACATTAAAATACTGCAGAATTTGACGTGATTTAAAATAAACATAATTGATCACTTCAAATCATAATCATCATCATCTCAGCCTATATATGACCCAATATTGGGCCCATGCCTCCTCCATAGTGGGAGGGGAATTGACCTACTATTCCACGCTCAGACGTGTTGGAATAGGATTTTGTTTCAAATTTTCCTTCCCTTGCACAGATGTTACAAGCTTATTATATCCCTTAGTCGCCTTTTACGACATCCACGGGCAAGATAGGGAGTGGTGAACTGTATTTTTACTCCGTCACCACACAGTCATATAATAAGCCGAGAAAAAAATTTTTCTCCTATAGTCTTTATAAATTTATATCTGGCTGGTTTTGAAACCATTTAGGTTACAATAAAAAAAAGAAATAATTTATTAAAACGTTGTTTGAGTTTTTGGCGGGAATCTGTAATTTTCATGTGGTGTTCTTGTATTATATTCAATATCTTAGTGTTTTAACGTATTATATTAAATAATTTTGATGGCATTTTATGTAATATACAGTGGCAAAACTGCTGAGGTGTAGTGAATATGATATAAAACTGCTATACATACCTTATTGTTTCCAACAAAATTCTCAGAAGATACCCCTAACAGTGGCCATTACACTGTTGGAGGCGACACTTTGACTTACTGACGGACCATTACTGACATGAAGAAATTGATAATTTGAAAAGAAAATTATAACTGGACACTGGCAAAAATGGCTTGTATTAATAGCTGATTGCCAAGACGAAAAAGAAGAAGAAGAAGAAATGTTGTTTGCCGGCGTTTTCCTTTGTTTTTCTTTCTATGAAAATGAGTGTAACTAATGAAGAGTTTGATACATTTTTTTTTTTTTTACAAAATGGAAAATGCTAAGCGAGTCCTGAAAAAAAATTATGACGTTTACGGGCCTAGTGCAAGTAGCACAAAGTTGATTTAAACGTTTTCAATCTGGGAATAATTTGTAATGTGAAAGGCGCAACTCGCTCTGGATCCTTTGTTATTTTGAAAAAGTGGGGCAGCATCGACATTTCTGTAGTTACGACGTAGCGGAAGATATACAAAAAAGCTGGATATTTGCTCACTGAAAGAAACCTAATGAGCCGTGTACTTATTTGCGATTCTTTATTGAAACATAATGAAACCGAACTGTTTTTGATAACTGGTGATGAAAGGTGGATCACATGCGGTTAGAAGGTTGTAGTCAAACGTAGGTCAGGTTTTACCGACTGTGTACCATGCTGATCAGACGGATTGATATAGGGTTTTATTTCGAGTTTTTCTTCTTTTGCATAGACGTTATATGCAACATACATCTATACCAATAAATAAAATTGGAGTGTCTGTTTGAAATGTCAAAATAATAGGCCTTTTTCATGCTCACACGGTTATTTACACTATACATATGCCTAAAAATCACTTTTTATTTTTTTGTCTGTCTGTCTGTTTGTTCCGGGTAATCTTCAAAACTTCTGGACCGATTTAAAAAATTCTTTCACCAATGGAAAGCAGCAGAAATAATATCAGGGAGTAAACTTGGCTATACTTTATCCCGGTATTCCCATGGGAATGGGAACTACGGGGATAAGGCGACAGAAACCAAAGCGAAGCGAGGGCGGGTTGTTAGTTATATATAAAGTGGCAGGACCACACTGTTGACAGTTGTCTGTCTATAGCCGCGGGCCGGTCCGTCTGAAAATCGACGTCTGAGTAGTAGCAATTTGTTACTGCGCTTCGTTCGGTGAGCGAGAGAGCCGGAAGCCCAACTTTCTGAGGGCGTTTGCGTGTGGTGGGTTTTAGTGATTCATTTAGTATTACCGAAGTTCATTGCATGCATTCACACTCTCTTCACTCTCTTGGCGGTAGACAGTGGCCTTGCAAATGTCCATGAGCGGCAGTAACACTTACCATCAGGTGTACTGTTTGCTCGTTTGCCACCGTTTGCAATAGAAAAATAAATGAATTTTTTTTTTTGGGTGGGTTGCGGTCGGCTCGCTCCTCGTAACACTTCGTCTGGGGCGACAGAAGGGCGTAAGCACGCACAGCCACAACCCACCCACGATGCACCTCGCCTTCGTCGTTGGGCCATCCACCGGAGCAGGGTTACTTGTCATCAGTGTTCGGCCCGACGGAATATCCCCTATTTGGAGTACCCTCCCATCGACCGACGTCCCCCCCTTGGGGAGGACGTCGGTCTTTCCTCACGCGGTCGGCCTCTCGGGAGGTGACGGACTAATCCCCGGTCATGCCACCCGACAAAAAAAAAATGCATATTATATCCCGCAGTCGCCTTTTACGATGTCCGACAAGTGGTGAATTGTATTCTTACTCCGTCACCACACGGATGTATAATTAATTCTGTACCCAATGAAGTTAATTATATGCTAATATGGTTTGACAGCTGTGTATAGACGGTGAAATATTGATTTACATTAATTGTAACCCTAGCACTGCTTTTGATGTTTATTACGTGGAAATTTGATGTTCTGTTTGATCTTTATGTACGAAAATCACCTTTGGTCTTAGTTGGTATTTCAAATAGGTAGCTAATAAAATAAAGTCCGTAGTGAAATAGCCTACATACTCCTTTTAGCAGACTCGGCCACGCGTTGCTGTGACTAATGTTTTTGTTATATTACATTTTATTAAACTCTTTAAGTGGAACTGTAGGAGAGCATCAGTCATGGAGGTTGTAATATTTTTTTACAAATGGTATCTATGTAAAAAAACAAGTTAAAATCGTATATGACACGTTTGTAGGTTTCACATAGCAGCGCCATCTATTAATTAATTACTCAATCCAGTCAATAGATATCGCCATCTATTAAAATCGTTTGCAGTTAACAAATAAGTCTGAATGTCAAATAACAGACAAATAATTTGCAATAAAATAATATTGCGACTATAAATTAAGATGTAAGCTATCCTATCTTTCAAATTGGATCAAACTGTACACGGTGTGCAAATTTGATTAAAATCGGTTTAGTAGTTTAGGCGTCCATCGCGGACAAACAACGTGACACGTAATGTATATATATTAAGATATATATATTATTTATTTGGAGTTTTCCTTCAATTTTACCGATGTTATCTGCATATCACACTTCTTAGTAATCGTTTACGATACCTACGAGCCCTAACGCATCTTTATTTAACTAAATCTTTTGTTCGTATGTTTATAACTGAACTCCTTCTAAACAGCTAGACCGATTTTTATGATTCTTTATGTGACTTTGCCGATGGATATGAGAATGATTTAGATTAATAATTGGAACCAGTAGGTGGCGCTGCGACCGATTTCAAGGAAAATTCCTTGTACTATTTTTTTAGAGAGAATAACGTCTGCTGGATCAGCTAGTAGGTATTATAAAAGTTGATGATGAATACTGTTTCCATACGTAAATTAGAATTATTAAGAATATTTTATCTATTTATGTGAAATTAATTGAATTGATTATTTATGTGTAATGTGAAATTAATAAAGAAAGTTTGTTCAAAAGCCGAATACATATTATCAGCTATACAAAACTGACTATACCTTTCATTACGAAAAGGGGGCATCATACCCGATAGCTGAAAAAAAAAAAGGTTAAATAAATCTTTATTAACACGGGTGAAACCGCGAGCGTAGCCTGTACACAACTTAAAAAAAAAATTCTCTTCCGAAGGGCTTCTGAATAAAATCATAATTGTAAATTAAAATAAAAAATATTCAACATCTTCCTTCTACTATTTAAGGTGTCTGCTAATTTGCAAGATAACTCTCCGGAGATTACCATTAGAGGAGCGCTAATTATGTTTTTATACGTTACTAGGGAAAGATTGTTCACTAAATAATTATTAAATTAGCTATGAAAACGAGTTGTTATCCAATTTCAAGTCATTATTTTTTTTAATTGCCTTCCGCATAACTAGAGCAGACGGCAGTCTCTAATGATAAATAGTAATAACTATTCATGGGGCAGTTTTTGGCGGGAATCTGAAGTGTCATGTGGTGTTCTTGTATTATATACAATATCTTAGTGTTTTAACGTGTTATATTAAATTATTTTTGATGGCATTTTATGTAATATATAGTGGTAAAACTGCTGAGGTGTAGTGAATATAATATAAAATTGCTATACATACCTTTTTGTTTCCACCAAAATTCTCAGAAGATACCCTTAACAGTGGCCATTACACTGTGGAGGGCGACACTTTGACTTACTGACAGACCATTACTGACATGAAGAAACTGAGAACTTGAAAAGATAATTATAACTCGACACTGGCAAAAATGGCTCGTATTTGTAGCTGATTGCCAAGACAAAAAAGAAGAAGAAGAACTATTCATGGATCTCTGAAATACCATGGGTATACCCTGGTATCCTGATTCCCTCAATGAAGGAACGAAGCGTAATAACACATTGCTATAATCCACATATTGTAAGAAAATACTTTCGGTGTGGTGACGGAGTAAGAATACAATTCACCAGTCCCTATCTTGCCCGTGGATGTCGTAAAAGACGAATAAGGGATATAATATGTACATAACATCTGTGCAAGAGAAGGAAAACATGAAATGAAACCCTATACCAACATGTCTGACAAGCATGGTATAGTCAGGTATAGGTCAAATTCCCTCCCATTGTGGAAGAGGCCCGAGCCCAACAGTATGTCCCACATATGCGGGCTGCGATGATGATGAAGAAATACTATTTGTACAAAAACTTTATATGAACTCAACACTCACACTCTATTGATAAGAAAATAATACACCCTACTGGACTGTGGTTATTATAAATATTAGCTGAAGGTCTGAGGAGAGTGAGCAGCAACTCTCATCTGGGTAACGTTAAACATCACACTGCAATCGCCAACCTATCTACGAAGCGTAGCAATTTTATTATGACTAGTGGTCCCCGTGTGATCGAAATTCGGCCAAAATTCATTTTAATTAATTATTCTGCTACACAATTTTATTTTAATTTTATTTATGTATAATTGTATATTGAGAAAGCTGTATTTCACTAATAACTAATATATAAAGTATTAAGTACTATTATACAGTACTAAGTCCATTAGACGTTGTCACAATTATGATTTTGACATAATTATGATTATTTGACATTCGGTTTGACCAGAGATTTTAACCGTAAACAAAAGTGTATAAGCGCGCGCATGTGTGTGTAGCGATTGCGTTATACTGTGCGTAATCCCTTTTTTAATGAATTGAATGTATTTCTAATCCATTATTATATGAAATTGCAGTTTTATGCACTTCTCCTCATTATATACTTCAACTGTGCCAAATTTTATACTTGTCCATCCACGTAATTTTCGTAAAAAGGGGTACAAAGTTTTTGCTTGCTTCACGTATTAATATATAGATAATCCCCTTATTATATACATAATTTATTGGGTAGACTACCATTCATTAGTTAACGGCAACAAGCTGAATGATGATAATTTTATCAATTCGGATATTACTGTCTATGTTGGCCAAGGCCGTATATAAAACCAACAAATTGTGTATACATTTTCTTTATAAATTCCTTCTTCAAAATATTCATTTTTCAAAGTGTAGTCTTTATAAAGCTTATGTAGTTTTAGACCGTGTGATCAACGCTACAGATTCCAAGGAATTAGTACCAGTGGTCGGTTCAATCGTGATGGTGATACTCCCTGTATGGTGGTTTATGGGGCTACGTGTCGTCCTTTCGTGACTCTAAATGTAGTGGAAACCGTAGGTCCAGACTATAGCCTGCCTAAAAAAATAAGATTATACAGTAAATCGTTGTTTATTAATAATAAAAATGCATGCTTAAAATACTTTTTCTCTACTCTCCCTTAAAAGCAACGACTCAAGCGGAGCCATCTCATTTCCATTTCTTATTTTTACGTTAAGGTATATTAAAAAGATAAATATAATAAGGTACCGAAGAGATTCTATTCAGTACGCATGTCTCTTGAATAAGAATTTAGACCCCACTTGGGCCTTCGTACTTACATTACAATGGGTAATTGCGAAGACGGAAAATATCTTTACGTCATGTATTTACGCTGATTCTCGTCGAATAATGTGCGTTAGCGTAAATTTTCTGTAGCGACTTATGAATAGATAACATTTTTATGGAATACGTGTTTATTTAACTTTTATGTATTTTTTTTTTATTGACGATGGTGCTACATGAACAATTAGCTGATAGTAAATGATACTGCTGTACATGGACCATTGCTCGGCCGCTGTCTAACGTGAAGAAACTGGAGGGGCTTAGAATAATAACGTATAGAAGGTAAGTTCGCGCACAAAAAGTGAAGCATTTCAATTGGAGCCTAATGGCGCTTACGCCGGAACCGTTCCGTACTGTACAAGTCATTGTACTGCACGTACATACGCAACTCTTAAAAAATAAATAGGTAATTATGACGGTTTGTGCATTCAAATGGTGTCATAACACATTTGTAAAACTTAAAAAGGTTTTTAACATTACTTTTAAAAGTATTTCGATGATTTATGTTAATAAAACAAAATTTGATTTCATAATTTGTATAGTGGTGTGCGTGTATACGTGTGTAATGGTCTGCGCGCCATTAGTATTTTTAGATTCAAGTTTCGAACGTTCGAAGTACTGACACTATCCATCTATACGTTATTATTCTAAGCTGGAGGGGTGTGAATGCGTGCTTCAGTGATACCAAAGACATCGTCAAAATCTACCACATGAAATTTTCAGAGAGTTGACGTCCCGGCTCTCGCGCTCCGCGAACGAAGTGTAGTAGCAAATTGCTACCACTCGGACGTCGATTTTCTGCGAGAGTGTGATACGATCCTGGACTGGTCCGCGGCTACGGCGACAGAAGACTATCGACCGTGTGGACCACATATCGTTACACATTAGAATCGATACCACATCAGAACCTATTCTTTGTGGATTGTTAAATCAATAAGTGATTGTTGTGAGTCTTGCTGTATTTTTTAGTGTGACTAGTTGTAGTTGTTAGCCGCAGATGGCTGTGACAACTTTACCCGGAGTTTTGAGTGAAGCGCTGAGGTGTTTCAACCCGAAAAAGTTAAGCGATCGATCCTGAGGGCACCCTCTGCGGTATACAGACTTCAGTGCGGGGGTTTGCTAGCAAAATAGGCAGTTCCAGGTTTATAATTTTACCCGGAGCACGATTTTCGTCCCCGGCGACAAGTTTCCATTAATTTGTTTGTTTGTAAAGTCCCTCACGACACAAGAATTTATTCTTTAGTGTGAGTTTTCTGATGTTTACGAGAATAGTAAACAGGAATACCGAAGGACTAGTTTTCCTTTTAACAAGTCACGAATACTGAAAAGTGTTTGCAACGTCGGACAAGTAAATATTAAACACAAAAACGATAAAATTCAAATAAATAATTTTATTTTATATGTGTAATATTCGCTTAAACGCTAGTAATCATTATTACTATTTATGATTTTTTTTACTTTTCCGTGTGGTGACGGAGTAAAAACACAATTCAACACCCCTATCTTGCCTGTACGATGACTTGTTAGACGTGAAACATGTTTCCTAGATGAGGCAGCGCGTGACGGGACCGGGAATTAGTCCGTCATCCGCAGAGCTGCAGGCTGACCGTGCGACGGCGATCGACGTCCCGGGAAAGGGACGTTGAGAAAAGAGGTTATCCCCTCAGGATATTCCGCCGAGCCGACCACGGAGGACAAGGACCTCGGTATCTGTGGTCGGCCTAACGACGAAGGCGACGTGCTACGGTTTGTAACAGGGCCGCGCGCCGCCCCTCTGTCGCCCCGGATGGAGTCAGGTGGCGGATGCGCTGACCATTGCCCACCCAAAAAAGAAAACAAAAAAGACGTGAGACGTGTCAGTCGACCCGTGACCATGAATGATGAAAACTGTTCGAAACGTTCAGCAATCAAAAATAAAAAACAAACGCTATATAATCCGTAAAATGCTTTATTAAGAGTAAGGAATATGTAGATACACGATATCGTTCACGATAAAAGTAAAAATTAAAACCCAATTATAATAAAAAACTAGTTATAGGATAATTACAAATAAAGTCACGAGCAAATGCTAATAATATATATATATATATATATATATATATATATATATATATATATATATATATATATATATATATATTTGAAATTTACAAGTAACGCCCTTTCCAATGATATGAAACACGATTTATTTTTCTTTAAGACCTCTAGAGGGCGCTATATTAGATTCAGTGACATATCATATAACCTATAAATAGCGGACGATTAAGACGATTCTAACCATACCTCATTTGTCCGGTTTTAATTTGTAGTTGACGAGCTATGGGGGAACAGATGAACATATATACATTAGCCTGTCAAAATCATAACTCTCCGTAGTCAGGTAAAAATAGAAAGAAATGTGTACCAAATATCTGTATCTGTACCAAGCTGTCTGGTCAGCATAGTATCGTATGTTAATATTCCTCTTTTTATGGAGAAAGCTCGAACCCAGTAGTGAGACATATTTAAGCTTACATGATCATCATTATTATGATTTTTAAGTTTACGAGCGTAAAGATTTTTCCTACTCGGATTAAATTTAAATAAAATCAGTCGTTAATTTAGCATAGCATCTAATCAATGAAACAGGTTTAGACGGACAGATGTTATGATTTAACTATAAATCATCTGATTTCTTACAATCTTTAAAAATATAAATATTTACATCGACGATCTTGTGTCGAGGTCAAACGTGTAATATTATGTATATTTTTAGTGATTTTTGATGATAAGGACTGCATATATGACGAAGTGGAAGTGTCGACTGTGCCGAGTATTAAAGGTTTGATTGTCATGCAGGATAATTAATTCTTTGTGAGATTCACAAAAGAAACAAATATTTGTCTTAAGGCATTTTATAAACGTATTAATTTCGTCTCATCATCTCGTACTTTAGTAGGTTCCACTGCTAGGCTCGGGGTAGGGATGTGAAAAAATAATCGATTTTTATAATAATCGATTATTTTTTGTAATAATCGATTTTTAAAATCGATGATCAAAATAATAAAAATCGATTTGTTTATATAAAAATTAATCGATTATTGAGAAAAATCGATTATTTTATAATCGATTATTTATTTTCAATTAATCGATTATTTTATAATCGATTTATTTTATAGAACAAAAAATCCATTATTTAATTAATCGATTATTTTCCCTCCAAGTCACATCCCTAGCCCGGGCCTTTTCCCTAATAGGTGAGATGTGTTTTTATAGGACTTATGTCTAGTTTTCCTTATCCTGCAGAGATATATATCAGATCCGTTAATCGTCTTTTACGACATCCACGGGAAAGCTGGAGAGTGGTGAATTATCTTCTTACTGTGTGACCATGAAAACATATAATTACAAAGATAATGGGCACAAATAACGCCTAGTCTCAGAGTAATCAATTGTAGATCATACAAAAATCTCTTCTGACCTACATGGGAATTAAAAAAAATTTGCCTGCATTGCAGGCAATTTAACAAATATATACTCGAAATACAAGACACAAATTACACCACAAATATTGACCTGCACGGAAATCGAAACTGCGATTTGGCACTGAAGGTATCTTAACCACAACGCCATTTACAAAGTTAAAGGCTGTACATAACTGAGCTATGTTACGACCGAAGTCGCGGACAAACTGTGATAATATTACATGTTACTTAGAATACGGAAACTGTTAAACATGTTGCAAGCTTTACTTAAATCAATCGTAAACGCTTTCATTATTGACATGTCAAATACAAAATCGGAAAGAAATTTAACATGTCTATAAAAGAAATAAAAAGACCGAATGATGGTCAATCTTGTCTCGTTACGACTCTATTAAGTTAACTTACGAGATTGTGACGATATATTTGACATTCGATTACTTAAGTACTATTTACACTGTCCGGCGCACTTCGTTTTAGAGTTACGACGCATATTAAACACGGTGAAATAGAATACCTTGTACTTTAATTCGTGTATGTCTCATTTTACCTTACCTATATGAAACGTCACTTACCTTTAAGAGACGGAAAGCTCGAAATAAAACACTATACTAACACGTCTGATCAGCGTGGTATGATAGGTCAATTGCTCTCCGATTGTGAAGGAGGCCGAGCCCAACAGTGGGATACATATGAGCTATCGACCTCAATTAATTGAAATAAGAGTAGGATGATGATGATTTTTCCATGTGGTGATGGGGTTTTGTTATTTTTATTTTTTGGGTGGGCTATGGTAAGCGCACGTGCGGTCCAGTCCGTCCGGGGCGATGAAAGGACGGCGCGCAGGCCCATAACCCACCCGTACCCACGTCACCTCGTTGTTGGGCCGACCACCGGAGCAGATGTGACTTGTCGTCAGTGGTCGGTAACCTTCCGGGTAACCTCACCTCTCGACGTCCTGGGACGTCGGTCGCCGTCGCGCGGTCAGCCTCTCTGCGGGTGACGGACAATTCCCCGGTCCGATCACCCGCGGCCTCGGCTAGGGCGGCATTAGGCGCAGATATGTGGTGATGGGGTAAGAATACTATTCATCACTTTTTTGCGACGAAGACGACTAACAGATATAATGTTGTTATCATTTATACAAGAGAAAACAACTCGAAATAAACCTCTATACCAACATATCTGACTAGCATGGCATAGTAGATGGCCACTGATGACAAGTAACCCTGCTCCGGTGGTCGGTCCAACGACGAAGGTGACGTGGTGTTCGGGTGGGTTGCGGGTGTGCGTGCTTACGCCCCTCTGTTGCCCCGGACGTAGTGGTGCGAGGAGTGCGCCGACCGCAACCCACCCCAGAAAAAAAAAAAGCATGGTATAGTAGATTATACTTTTGGGGAGGAGCCTCGAGCCCAGGACGTTTATGAGCTGAGACGATGACTATAACATTTCATAATGAAAATGCTTATTAGTATATCAGAGAAGTTAATTTGAAGTTTAATCTACTTATCCCTTACTTGTTTCTTGTACAACCATGAGAAAAACCCTTTTTTTGGTAGCATCTTGTACTCTCTTACTCTAACATCGCACGGAGCATCTGTTGATGACCACACGTCCCGTTTTAACAGGACAGTCTCGTTTTCAGATTAACCATTCCGTTATCCTCGGCTGTAATTATACTGATACGTGTCCGTTCTGTCCTTTTTTTTAAATTTCATGTTGTGGCCGTTTTATGTAAGTGTGTAGACATGTTCGATATTCGATACAGTTTTTACGTGTTATTGTTCTGTTTTTAAATTTTAAGTTCATATTTTTACTTATTTCTGCAAGCATCCCGTTCTGTTATAAAAAATAATGATCACGTTTGCAAGCGTCCTTCTTAGTCGTAAAAAATTGGTGGTCTGTAAAGTCAATTTACGGATGATAACTTTATGTGATAACGTCATAAGAAAACATTGAAGAAAGATTGCATAGTTTTATGAATTGAATTATTATCAACTAGCAGCACCCTGCGGTTTAACTCGCAGTTCCTCTTCCCCTGGGAATATCGGGATAAATTATAGCCTGTGTTATTTTGATATGTAAGCTATATTATTGTGAAGTTTCATCAAAATCCATTCAGTAGTTTTTGCGTGAGAGAGCAAAAATCATCTTCACATCCTCACATAAAACTTTCGCGTTAATAATAATTGAGTGAGAAATGATTGAGCGAGCTTCGCTCGGTATATTTTTGTTGTATTTTTGTCGAATTTATTTAGATATATATTAATAAAAAATAAATATTAAATAATGGAAAAAATATCAAAAATTACAAAAAGAGAATAATAATAACACCAAGATTCGATCCGACGCTGTTTGAATGCCAAAATAAAACAAAAAGAAAACTGGACAACTTCCTAACTGAGCTATTGTAACTCGCGACAACGACGACGAAATTCGAATTCCTATTCAGAGAATGTCAATAACATTTTATGTCATTATATTGATTGATTAGCTAAAACACCGACAAAACAACATGTTTTATAAATAAAACATACAAGAATTGCTCGTCGAAAGGATGAATTATCATTATACTCGTATTGTATAACACAAAGAATGAGTTGGTAAAAATTACAATTTTTTCGATAAATTGACATTTATTTGCACACGTTAATTTTAATATTTAGGATTTTTTAGGAGATTAATTAGGAGTAACAATAACACAAGCCGAACCCTTGGCCTGATCATGCCTCTCTATTGCTTATGCCGCACTCTCACTTCCACGCTCGGCACAGGCGGAACGTGACAATTTTTCGTGCGTTTAGTAGATGTTCATCGATTTATAAGACGTTATCACGTCAAAAATATGGTTACATCAGTAATATCATCATCATCATCATCATCGCAGCCCACATACGTCCCACTGTTGAGCTCGGGCCTTCTCCACAGTGGGAGGGAATTTGACCTATTATACCATACTGGTCAGACATGATAGTATAGGGTTTCATTTCGAGTTTGCCTTCGCTTGCACAAATATTATGTGCATATAATATCCCATAGTCGTCTTTTACGACACCCACGGGTAAGATAGGGAGTGGTGAATTGTATTCTTACTCCGTCACCACACGGAAAATATGAAAATAATATATGAAATCGAAAACATTATGGTCCGCCTCTGCCGGACAATGTAAATCGTACTTTATAATTGACATTAATGTCTTAGATTTTGTTCAAAATCATGGATTCACATATAATTTTAGTATATTATTGCTGTGACTGATTATTGATTATTTAAATGCTCTGAAACCGGATATGACATTCTTTAACTATCGAATGGATTTGCTTTATGATATTGTCGCATTGAAATAAAGTAACATGAAAATTAACTTATTAACATAAGTAATATTATCCGTTCGTTCGTTTTTTGTGTATATATAAAATGATTCCACGCGTTTATTTAACTAGATTTTTCAGCAGTTTTGCTCGAATTGAATAAATATTTAATGTTGTATGTTGCTACTACTTGGTCTATGAACAGCTTTGTATTCTCTGTGAAACACGACCAACCCATGGGTGTCGTAAACTCTCTGTGTCTGTATCCTGACCTCTTGCCCGTGGGTGTCATAATAGATGATTAAGGGCTGTCATATGTAGATAACATCTATGCAGGAGAAGGAAAACTTGAAATAAAACCCTATACCAAACCCTCTGACCAGCATGGTGTAGCAAGTTATTTCCATCCCATAGTGGAAGGATCGAGCCTAACAGAAGATCCCATGTGAACTGAGATAATAATGATATGCAACACTTAGACTCTGTTAGACACCCACGGGTAAGACATGGGGTGATGGATTGTATTCTTACTTCGTCATCACTCGGAATATTTTATATTCTTCAAATATTATTCAAGAAAACAAAAAAGAAATGACGAAAAAGGTATACTTCAATTGCAAATGTAATCCATTTTCACTCTTAACTTCAACAAAATTCGTCGAGCTCTCTACTCACCCACATAAAATATTCATTTAAAAATGTTTCTCTTGTAAAACTCTAAATTATTTATTTAAATATTTTGTTACTCAATCCGACTAAATCGATATGACGGTATGAAATTAGTTGTATAGAATATAAGTTAGACAAGTCGCGTTCCAGTAATAGATACGAATGTTATAAAGCTTTTTAAAAATACCACTATGTTGAAACCGCAAACCGAAGTTTGTATACATATACAGATGTATCGATTGCGGATAACCGAGGTAAAGTAATATTTTACGTTGCCAGACTATTCATAGGTTATTTAGTGAGTATAGGAAGTCAAAATAACTTATATCCTAATGAATAAAAGTGGGTGTTTACTTATGTACGCACGTAATCCTTACTAATATTATAGATGCGAAAGTAAGGATGTTTGTTTGTTTGTTACGCTTTCATGCAGAAAGAAAAATGTATTTATTACATTGAAAGTTTTATTATAACGCATTATCTAGTTAATATTTCTGACGGTGAGCGCGCATTGTATAAAATGTTGACTAGGTAACTTCAGGGTGTAAACGATTCACAATCCTCTCTTTTATCCTTAATATAATAATCATACACAGAGAAGGAAAACTTGAAATGAAACCTTTTACCAACACGTCTGACCAGTGTGGTATAGTAGGTCGATTTCCCTCCTATTGTGGAGGAGGCTCAAGCCCAAAGTGGAACTTGTATAAGCTGAAATGATGATGATGATGATGAATTTATAGCAACAATTTTTTACGCATTTCATCAAATTCTATATCGCATAGAATTCATCCTATGAACTGCGATGATACTAAAGACATCAAAACCCATCACATGCAAACACCTTCAGAATATTGAGCTGCCAGCTCTTTCGCTCACCGAACGAAGTGTAGTAAAAACTGCTAATACTCATACGTTGATTTAGATGCCCATTCTCCTGGTGATATCCTCACCGGCTTTTAAAATTCTGACAGTAAATAGAGGGGTTTTAATACTTTCTTTTCTCACCCATGCGGGGTGGGGTTAATTTGGCTTCTAGAATAAGCTATAGATATCATCAAAGTTATATCTCTCTATGACAATTGATATAGGATATGTTGAAACTAATTTCTTTTGTCGTCACTCTAGTTTATATTAAAAGGGTCGACCGTTCGTCTATCTTCATTTCGCAGCATAGAGACCCTGACTGACAGATAAAGGGCGAGACCTTCGCATACTGAGCCCTAAAAAAAGGGTTAAGGGTAGGAGGTTATTCGCCAATATTTACATAGATTCTTGTAATTCCCTTAGTTTGTTTTTTATTCGAGAAATAAGGGTTCGCTTTAATATTAGTGATTGTTTAAGGGCACTTGTGAATATTGGGTAGTAAAGCATAGGTAAAAAGTACGCATTTTCGACTATTGTATTTCAGATTATGGTCCATTCGATTTGATCTCAGTCATCATCATCATCATCATCATCTTGCTCTTATCCCAATTACTTGGGGTCGACGCAATATGTCATCTGTTTTGACATATTGCAAAAAGTTTCGGCAATGACTTTTATGACCGGCCGCCTGCCTGACGTCAACCCTCCTTGGGAATGTAATCGTTGACCCAAATGGTACCAGATGGAGTTGGTCCGGGTCAATCTAGGGCTCTTAGTCGTCTTTTACGACACCCACGAGCAAAGCAAGGGTTGGTAGTATTCGAAGCCGCTACCACACAGCATAGGCCGCCTTTACCTATTGTGAAAAAAGTGAAGGGATCGTGAATGCCTACAATGAGGTTCGTAGATATTAAAAACATCCCCGAAACTCATCACGCGTAAACACAGGTGTTCTGTTAGCTCATTTCCCATCAACAACAATAAAAAATTGTAATACAGGACTACTACAAGATTCTTTCACGTTCTTGCCGAAAAGCCATGGTACACTTCTAATTTCTTCTACGGGATTGAGTCTAATAAAAATAATAATAATTTTCTCATGTTCTTTGTTTCACGTATAATATTTTGATCTTGAAACTTTATAGGCTACCGCTGGTTTAAATGGAAAATCCTTTTTTGATGAGCTATGACCCGGTAATACATGGTCATCCTTTTGAAAATCCCTTCAGTGGATTACAAGGGTAGCCAGTATTTTATAATTAAAGAGAACGTCCGAGGTGATGCTTCATTAAGGTTTTCATCAAAAAATAACCATGGCTTCAGCTGAAATGAAAATAATCCGATTAGTTAATTTCTTTAAAAGTGTTATTTGAACTATGAAATATTTTTACGTATTTATTATTTTCTTATAATTAAGCTTTGAGTGAAATGATATAATACGTGTCATGTGAATAATAGTATTTTTATGTTCTTTATAATATTTTATTTCGCTATCTTACCCGAGGATGGCGTAAAAGACGATTAAGGGATGTAATAAGCATATAATATCTGTGCAAGAGAGGGCAAACTCGAAATTATACCCTATGCCAAAATATCTGACCAGCGCAGTATAGTAGCTCAATTGCCTTCCTATTGGAGAGGAGGCTCAAGCCCAGCTGTGGGACCTGTATAAGCTCTGACAACGAGACGACTTGTAATATTTGAAGTCTTCCGATAATTGTTAAAAAAAAAATACAAATAAATTATTTTTACAATTTTTATCGTGTTTTAAGCCCTTTTTTTTGGGGGGTGGGCTGCGTTCAGCGCGCTCCTCGCACCACTCCATCCGGGGCGACAGAGGGGCGTAAGCACGCAACACCCGCAACCCACCCGAACACCACGTCGCCTTCGTCGTTGGGTCGACCACCGGGGCAGGGTTACTTGTCGTCAGTGGTGTGTTTTAAGCCCTTGAGTGATAGCTGCTCTAATAGTTAACTCGCAATTAGGTACTGTTTGGCGAATTTAATCAGCATTTTTTTACTACATTGTGAAGCGTACCAGAATTCAGTCTAATGATTGCGAGATTCTTTTGGGATAGTTGAGAAACACATAAACTTTATATGATAGCTTTTCATTCTTTCATTAATTTTCAACTTATATACTTTCCACTGCAGGGCTCGATTAACTTTTAAGTTAACTCCTAAAAATGTTAACGCTCTTGTTAACTTTGATTAAATTGAACTTCCGTTAACTTTAATCCGTCACATTAGTCGTTAGTTGACATGCTGTCATATTGTTTGTTTGAATTATGAGCCACGACACGATCGTAAGTTCCACGACGCCTGCGCCGCCCAAGTCGCTGACGGTGGATAGTGCCGTAGAGGAGTTCCTCCCAAAGCGGCAACCGCATCCTAGTCCCTGACGCCATCGAGCATCGCCCTACCGATAGTTGGCAGTTTGAGGTCGGCAGCAATGATTGCGATGAGTGCAAGGCGCTGTTCTGTCCACGCGACACACACCTCGAACGTGTATCGTGTCCTCGTCGCAATCGCAATGGTGGCAGGACGGTGTGCTCTCCTTCCTTACGACCGTGTGCAGGTACTTGGCAAAGCTACCATGCCCCGTAAATACCTCCACCAGTCGAAAGGAAAGCACCCCGTGCCGCCGACCCAGTCACTCTATCAGCACCGGCCGGAAAGCCTTGATGGTTCGAACACCGTACCGAGGCCTTTCCAACAGGACTGCGCAACGGGCAATAACGTCATGGCGGGCGTCGTTCCGCCAGGCGGCCATCTCGCTAACCGAGATTAAGCCGCTCCCCGCCCCGCCACGTCGTAAAGTATTGGTGCATCTTTTAGTATTGGAACTACCGGCAGTAGTATTTATCCTAAGGTAGTGTGGACAGATGCATGCCAACATTCAATTCCACTACACGCTATAGAATATATCTATTTGTCTCAGCCTAAAAGCAGAATAGGTTTTAAATGGTTAACTTTTAGCGATTAACTTTAACTTACGCTAAATTTTCGCAAATGTAATGCTTTAATGATATTATCGAACTTTTTTACTAACGAATTAACGAAATTAACTTTTGGATTAACTATGCCCAACCATGCTGGTACCTACGTTGGTCAAGTGAATAAGGTTTCATTTCGAGTTTTCCTTCTCTTCCATAGATATTATCTGAATATTAAACCCCTTAGGTGTCTTTTACGACAACCACGGGTAAGCGAGGGCGTTATGAATTGTATCCTTCCGCCATAGCAATTTTGCATATAAATTTAATAATTATGTGGAGAAATTAAAGATATAAGGTCAAACAAATTTCACTTTCTTTGTAGCATAAAATTTGTGCTTTGATTATTATATAACGCTATTACAATATTTGAGGTCGTTGGATAACTGGAGATTTATGATATGGCGTCATTATGAAATACTTGTATAAGAGGCCCTCAGAAAAATGTCATGTAAATAAACGTTCAATTGTTCAAATACTTATATTAAAGTAGACGAAATGATAATTTTTTTATGTTATGATGGACTAATCCGTGTGGTGACGGAGTAAGAATATAATTCACCACCCCCTCTTATACCCGTGGGTGTCATAAAAGACGACTAAGGGATATAATACGCATATAACATCTATGCAAGAGAAGGAAAACTTGAAATAAAACCCTGTTAGTATACCTATCTGACCAGCATGGTATAGTATGGCCAATTTCCCTCTCTTTGCGGAGGAGGCTCGAGCCCAGCAGTGGGATGTATATGAGCTGGAATGATGATGGACCAAAAATTTAGTACTCCCTTTATCACGAATGCCGTAAGATGGCCGAGAAATTTAAGTAGTTAACATTTATCATCATCATTCAGCCTATCACCATCTACTGCTGGATGCAGGCATCCCTCATATTTCACCATAAAGTGCGGTTGCTGCCTGCATCCAACGGTGTCCAACAATTTTCACTAGATCGTTGGTTTATTTAATGGAAGGCGTCTTACACGGCGTCGTTTGATACTTTGTCACCGTGGTTGGTTAGTTTGGATATTGGAAAGTTACTGCCCACGCTCCTGGTGTTGGTGTATTTCCCAGGAAAGTTACTGCCTACTGCTTGTGATACGTTTAGTCGATTTTTACGACTATCATGGGAAAATAATAGCTAGCGACAATTGTATTCATAATCTTTCGTCATACTATAAGAGAAGTACAAATAAAACTATGACTATGCCTACGCATCTGACCAACGTGAGATATTAGGCTACTTTTGTTTTCAGCATGTGAACAAGGACCTTGAATAATATTAAAGCAAATATATGAGGAAAGGTATTTAGATGATGCACGTTTGTATAATAAAGAATTAATACCTGTGAGCCAATTAGTACCTGTAACCTTTGTTATACCTGTGAATATTGTGAAAGACGGTTTAAGACTAATATTATAAACGCGAAAGTTTGTGCGTATGTATGTGAGGATATTTGTTACTCTTTCACGCGAAAACTACTGAATGGATTTTGATAAAATTTCATAATAATACAGCTTACATATTAAAATAGTATTTTATTATTTATAGGCTATAATTAATTCCAATATTCTTACGGAAAGGGGAACTTCGCGGGTAAAACGGCAAGGCAATGCTATTATTAAAATAATAGAGGGCAAACTCGAAACGCCTGATGGAGTGGTTGGAGCGGACGCACGGGGTGCTTTCCTTCCGATTGGTGCAGGTGCTGACGGGGCACGGTTGCTTCGCGAAGTACCTGCACAAGATTGTCAGGAAGGAGAGCACACCGTCATGCCACCACTGCAATGGCAACGAGGACACTGCGCAGCAAACGCTCGAGGAGTGTGCCACGTGGGCGGGGGAGTGCCGTGAACTCGTCGCGATTATCGGTGCCGATCTGACGCTGCCAACCATCGCCAGGGAGATGCTCGACAGCGTTTGGAATCGGGACGCGGCCGCCGCCTTCTGTGAGGCCGTAATCTCACGGAAGGAGGCGGCGGATCGTGTGCGAGTAGAGCTCCTATTCGGCGACACGTTCCGCCGCCGGCGACTCGGGCGGCGCAGGCGCGAGTATCTGCGCCTAATGCCGCTGTAGCTGAGGCCGCGGGTGTTCGGACCGCGGAATTGTTCGTTACCCGCAGAGAGGCTGACCGCGCGACAGCGACCGACGTCCCAGGACATCGAGAGGTGAGGGTACCCGAAAGGGTATTCCGTCCGGCCGACCACTGACGACAAGTCACCCTGCTCCGGTGGTCGGTGGTCGGCCCAACAACGAGGTGACGTGGGTAGGGGTGGGTTATGGGCCCGCGCACCATCCTATCATCGCTCCGGACGGAATGCACTGCGCGTGAGCTTACCATAGCCCATCCATAAAAAAAAAAACTCGTAACGCCGGGTCGCATTAGCGGAGAGACGGGTGGGTTATACTAACATGAGCTGAGATCATGATGATATGATTTTGAAAGACTGCCACTAAATAATAATTAATCAAAAACAAATAAGTCTCAGATTTGGCACATGAATAGCTTCGATTATTGCTCTATGTTGGTATCAGATCCAATTTGCAAGGGTTGATCGCAAATTTTCAATACAAAGTATATTTATATATATATATTTAATAAAATTATCACAAGAAAACACTATGTGTTGCAAGTTTCCCAGTTCATTTTAAATAAAACTACTTTACGGATTTTAACGCGTTTGTATTTGATTTTTGATTAACCGACGTTTCGCAGTTCATGTAAGGTAGTACCACACTCCGGTCCGTCTGGAGTCGTACCACTCTATATGTGATAGTACCATACTGTCAATAGTCTTCTGTCTACAGCCGCGGGCAAATTATTACTGTACTTCTTTCAGTGAGCAAGAGAGAGAGAGATTAATTATATTCTTACTCCGTCACAACACAGAATCAAGTTATAGCAGTACAAAATAGCAATGATTATTATTATTGTAAATTAATTTCAATTTCTCAGAAGACAATACAATCCATTAATGAAATGAAATTCGCGTTTGATTATCTATCATTGCGATCTACTTAGGTAATTAGAGTTTGTATTCGTCTATAGATACAAAATGTATACAAGTAATAGACTACTATAGATACAAAATATATAACAGCGATAAGACTTAATTGATTTCACGTAAATTGATATCAAAATTCAGGTTTATATTGACGGATAATAATGGTATCCAATTATAATTGTATTGCTGTGTATTGGCAACAAATATCAATCCTTACATTGCCCATGGGTGTCATGAAAGTCGACTAAGGGCTTAATATCGACCTAGGTAATTCTCTGTTTGGTTAATAGGGATTAACGTCAGACAGGCGGCTGGTCATTCCATCACCCGCCGAGAGGCGGACCGATGTCGTGAGGGGAGGGTACCCCACAACCGGGGTACCGGGCCGACCATTGAAGTCAAGGAACTCTGCACCAGTTGTCGGCCCAACGACGAAGGCGACGTGATATTTTGGTGAGTTACGGATGTGCGTGCTTACGGCTCTCTGCCGCCCCGGACGGAGCCGCCCGACGAGAGCGCCGACCGTAACCCACCCCCCAAAAAAAATGAGAACAATAATTATAAAAAAATATATAAAATAACTAGTAAAATCAATCAGATTACAAAGCTATCTTGAGCACTCATTTGATGTATTTTTAATCACATTTAGAATTTTCTTGTATATAATGTAATAATTTATATTTAAACACTATAAATGAATTAACATTTTTTTATATTTAAAGATAGTTTATTGTACAATCGAAACGCACCTTCGAAAGTGATATATTTTTTTTTCCATAATTTGTTCGTATTTTTGGTAGTGCCAATAAACTAGCTCGGCGAGTACTGCATTTACTAATTTGTGAATACTTTGTAAAGGATTTTTGTATTTAATTAAAAATCAAGTTAATTTTTAGAACATGCATTTACATTTACGCAAAATCGCTCGTGGAATTAGAAATAAAAGTATTTTTGCGGATTTTATCGCGTTTGTATTTGATTGTCGATGCCCGACTCCGTAAAAATAGTTTTATTTATAATGTGTAATACTCGCGTAAATATAAGAAATCGCTGGAGTAAGTTATTAATTAATACAAATCAATCAAATTTAAATAACCATAAAGTTTACATAGAGCCGCTTGCAATAGTTACGTTATAAAGACCTTGCTTCGTCAAGTCACCATTGTATGGGACCATTATGAATACATGTTTTGATTTCACTTATGTCAAAAATGACTACAGTAAATCTTATCTATATAAATGTACTTTATATACCAAATATTAGAGTTGAATTTTGAGTGTAGAGCTTTGTAAAGTTTTAAGAATCTTGACTTTTGACTTACTACTAACGTTGGCATGTATTGACAAGCAATTAATATAAGTACTTTTTGATATCTTTTGTGTGTTGTTTATAAGTGAATTTTGATATTATCTTAAAATGCCTAAACGATATGCTATTATAGATTGTAATACTAATTGTTTGGTAGTAACAAAGAAATGATTAAGATAGACACAAGAATAAGGACTTTTATTATCAGTGTGTTGACGGAGTAAGAATAAAATTTACCACTTCTGTTACTCATGGGTGTATTAAAATAAGGAAGAATAGAATAAAAATAAAATAAAGACAGAGTAAGTAAACAATTCACCAGACCATGTCATGCCCGTGGGAGTCACAAAAGTCGACTAAAAATGTATGCAAATAATATCTATGCAAATGAAGAAAAACTTTGTAAATAAAACTAATTTTATGGCGTTTGTATTTGATTTTTGAATGCCCGACGTTTCGAACACTTCGCAGCGTTCATGGTCAAGGGCGGACTAAGAAGTCACACGTCCAACAAGTCATGAGTTTAGTTGAAGAATCTTCACCCATGATATGTGAAAGTGTAGTGACGGAGTAAGAATACAATTCACGACTCCCTATTATGCCCGTGGATGTCGTTATAGATGACTAATATACATATAACATCTGCAGGAGAAAGACTCGAAACGAAACCTTGTACCAACATGCCTGACCAGCATGGTATTGGTTAATTTTCCTCTTAATGTGGAGGAGGCTCAAGCCTAGCCTAGCCTACAATGGGACGTGTACGAGCTGATCTATACCAATAAATAAAATTGGAGTGTCTGTTTGTAATGTCAAAATAATAGGCTTTTTTCATGCTCACACGGTTATTTGCACGACACCTATGCCTAAAATAGCAATTAAAAATGTTTGTCTGTCTGTCTGTCGGTCTGTTTGTTCCGGGTTATCTTCAAAACGGCTGGACCGATTTCAAAAACACTTCCACCAATGGAAAGCTATAATATCAGGGCGTAAACTAGGCTATATTCTATCCCGGTATTCCCACGGGAATGGGAACTACTAGGTTGCTAGTATAACAAATATGCGTAAATTTGTAGCTAGAATATAGCTTTTCAGTGTTTTGCTGTTTTCATAATATTTACCTTTTATAGTATTGGAAAAGTACCTTAGATGCCATTATCGATAGCATCAGGAATTGAGTTGCGGATGCTATTTTCTGCTAGGTGCTTATCTCTCCTAATGGAGTAAGTCAAGAAGGAAAGCCTCTACGCTGACATGCTCTGAAGCTAGCGCGTCGGAGCACCCGGCGGCGTAGCCCCAAGTAAAAATTATTTATGACTATTAAATTCAAATTCAAATCATTTATTATGCATAACCCCGAGGGAAGGACTCATATATTGTCATTTTGCACATTTTACCTTAAATTACCACCGAATTAACACACTAATACACTGAGAGGATCCGGCACGAAATTGAGTGGGCTTGTCTACTATTTCTACGGCTAATATAATTAGAACAACTAAAATTAGTATCTTTACAAACTATTTGAAAGAATAATTAGATTAGATATACCTTTTATAGCCAAGAGTAATAAAAATTAATTTAAGTAATGGAATTATTTCTATCTTGCTTCAAACATGAAATTACGATCCCTACCCAGTTCTAGGGACAAAATACCTAGGTTCCTAATTAAAATTATTATAAAACTAATCCGCTTACCGCTTAAATTATTATTGTTAGTACTTCGGACCCTAATTAATTTAACAAAGGATGTGATTAAAAGGTAATGGTGCTAAGAAGAGTTAGCTAGGAGCTAGTTTCGGAATGAAATGTTTATTTTAGGCAACACGATGCGACACGTATACGATATCGATAATAAATTTACAAGCCTACTCTAGTAAAATTCTCGAAAATCGAATCAAAAAAGAACTGGGTCGGTTAAAATTTAATAAATTTCGTAACTAATTTTCTGTATCGGGTCGATAATTATAAACGTCTATAATAACGATGACTTATTGGACGTGAGACATCTTAGTCCGCCCGAGACGCTGCAAAGTGTTCGAAACGTCGGGCAATCAAAAATCAAATACAAACGCGATATAATCCATAAAGTGGTTTTATTTAAAAAAATAAAGAACTGTACCGTGAAGGAGTAAAAATATATTTTACCAACTCCTTTTAACTCGGAGTATCGTAAAAAACGACCAAGGGATATTAATATCTATGTAACAGAATGTAAACTCGACATAAAATCTTATACTAACTCTTGCGTGATATCGTCAATTTCCTCTCTTCTGTACAGGAGAGGCTCAAACCAAGCAGTAGCGTCGGATATAGGTGGGCCTCCCTATAGAGGGACTCTATCCGGGCCCATATGAAGCTTGTGCCTGGTGCTCTACAGGCATTGGCTAGAACCAGCGCTACGTGCCGACGGTTATACTCGGGAGTCATGCGGTCGATAGTGGCCTGTACGGTGTACCGGTGTGGGCGAGATCCTTAACTGTCCGTCTGAGGGCTCTCTTGTGACGTCCACAGAGGGCCATGGCGGTCAGGGTCATACGTGGATACTGCACGGTGACGACGAAAGCAGCGTGTTTCTGGGCCGGGACTCCCCCGTTGCATACGGCGATGCTCGCCGAACTTTACCGGCTGACGGAAGGGCGGCGCGCGGCCTCATAATACACTATATTTCCGCCCTTTCGTTATTGGGCCGATTACTGATACTAGGTTCCTTGACGTTAGTGGCCAGAGCAGCATGTAAGAGATATTTGCGCTACAGAAATGATATTTAAGAAAATAAAATCACTTTTATTAGTCTATTCCATCTCTCTTACCGTTATATAGCACAATCAAATCAGTTATTATGTTTCTTAAGATAATTATAAGTAAGTCGCAGTATAGCCCCGAGTAATATGTCTACTACTCCCGGGTAACGTGACAGTCTTGAGTCATTTTAGATATATAGGACTTCAAAGATAACCTAAAAGAAGTGTAGATATGTTATCTCTACTTGACTATTCAGTTATAAAATCATACAGCCATCCTTTTATATAAATGTAATGTTTACATATGTAATTTTAGTATATTTGCGTGTGTAAATAAATTATGTGTATTAGGCGTCGTAGGCGTGAGTACATGTAGCGGATGCCACCCTGGCCGTAGACGTGGGTAACCGACCGAGGAGGAGTCTGATCAACCGAGGAGGAGAGAAGCAGGGACCGATCGCGTGAGATCGTCTGAGATAGGACCTGAAAGGCTAACCGGCCTAGATGGGTCACTTCTGACTTGTTGCTTGAAAGAAGTACGCACCCGGCGGGTTATTAGCCCGCCTCCTGCCCTCTCCATTGCTCCGAATGGATCGGACTATGTGTAACGCACAATGCCACGTCTATAGAAATCAAATAGATTGCATGGGGAACGTCTGACGTTAAAGCGATAAATGTGTCACAATTTGATAATCATACGCACACCCACTCACGTTGGTTTAATTGCTAAGGCGGTGATTGGAACGGATTGTCAATATTTATAGAATCAAGTTTCACGTATGGTAATTATTTTTCATTAATAAAATTTGATTTTATAAATAGCCTAGCATATTAAATGCCATGAATAGTTATATACATATTTGTCTATCTAAGTAAACTTATCGGATTTGTACATTATCATCATTTTAGCTCATACACGTCCCATTTGAGGAGGGAGAGAAATTGATCTGCTATAGAACGCTAGTCAGACTCATTGGCATAGGGTATCATTTCAAGTTTTTCTTCGCATGCATACATATTATAATATTTAATTAATTATTTAGTCGGCTTTTACGACATCCACGGGCAATAGAGGGGTGGTTAATTGTATTCATACTCCATCACCACATGAAAAATCGGATCTGTTACATTAATAACAAAGAACCACTGGGTCAATATGTCGTGTCGGTGTCGTCTCCTTATGTAGTTAGTAGATTTTAGAATTACAGAGTTAGGGTTGTGCTTAGAATTTTCAGTTCGAATATCATCATCATCATCTTGCTCTTATCCCAATTACTTGGGGTCGGCGCAATATGTTATCTTCTTCCATACGGTCCTATCAGACGTCATCTCTGCAGTCACTCCCAGGCTATCCATGTCATGCCTCACGCAGTCCATTCATCTTTTCCTCGGTCTTCCTTTACCCCTAAAGGCTTCAGCATTTTCAGTTTGGATATATTAATTTATTCTAAAATTTTTTAGACTTTACATTTTAGAAAATTTTAACAAAAATAAACATTAGGTATATAATTTATCCTAGCCGAGGCCGCGGGTGACGTGACCGGGGATTTTAGTCCGTCACCCGCCGAGAGGCCGACCGCGTGAGGAAAGACCGACGTCCTCCCCGAAGGGGGGACGTTGGTCGATGTGAGGGTACCCCAATAGGGGGTATTCCGTCGGGCCGACCACTGATGTCAAGTAACCCTGCTCCGGTGGTCGGCCCAACGACGAAGGCGACGTGGTTTTTGGGTGGGTTGCGGGAGTTGCGTGCTTAAGCCCCTCTGTCGCCCCAGACGGAGTGGTGCGGAGGCGCGCCGACCGCAGCCCACCCACAAAAAAAAAAGGTATATAATTTATACTATTACGCCTTTATTACTGAATCATTAAGATTAAATAGGACATATTTTGCAATAACTTCAACAAAATATTCCCTGTATTAATAGGGAATATTTTCTTAGGGCAGGGTGTTGTTATTTCTAATAAAAAACAACTAATTCCTAGTATTATTGAATAAACCGGCATGAGAATTATAAAAGACACTTCTCTTGTAGCCAAAGTTATGTAGACAAATATGTGTATAATCTACAAATAAAAAAAACACAAAAGTCAGATTTACAGATATGACAACCCTGTACCGCTGTGATTAAGACGATTATTAAGCGATTACGCATAAGCTAAGGAATTGTAGAGGTACTCATGAATTAGTCTTCTAAGGGGTTTAAGTGAAGTGACATGCGGTGGGGGGGTAGTCTTAAGGCTAATTATTAATAGTATACTGTTTTTAGATTACGTGTATGAGAGTTTGAGGTTAATTGCTGAAGTTTAATACTTGAAACCATCATCAGTTTGTCCCAGGTAGTTCCAAGCTCTGGAAGTAAATGGTACGCTTTTTTTTCGGTGATCAATTTTGAAATTCTTGCTTGTGGTAGCGACTTGCCCCTGACATTGAGTGATTCACGAAAGTCAGTTATCACTTACTATCAGGTAAAATGCTTGCTCCTTTGCTATCACACAGTAAAAGAATCATAAAAGTAATTTAAATATTATAGAAATATCTATACAATATTTGGTCCCACTTAATTTTCCAGAAATTTCGCTTGGTGACGGAGTAAGAATAAAATTCAGTACTTCTTATCTTGCCCTGTGGCGTTATAAAAGAAGACTAAGGGATATAATATGCATATAAATTGTAGGCAAGATATACAGAAAACTCAAACCTTATACCTATATCCAATCCGCCTAACCAACGTGATATAGTAGTCAACTCCTCTGTTATTGTAGAGAAGGATCAAGGTCAACAATGACTGAGGCTGAGAAAGAGAAGAAAATATCATATAATCAGGACTCCCAGTCTTTAAAATAGGAAATATAATGTTGGCTTCTCTTGAATAAATCTTATCTGCATATCATAACCCTTAATAATGTTATACATTACCCATGGCGAAAAGAGTGGTAGTGAATAATAGTGGGTGTTTCAAATTATGGAACATCTGGTCAAATGGGAGTTAGGCAATGATGGTAGGAACCCACGAAAAAGTTTCAAGTAAAAATGTCGATTCTTTAATGAATTAGCGATATTTAAACATTTCCAATTATGTTATCGCTTTTTCGTGTAAATCTGATTGAAATGTATAAAGTAAGTAATACTTAATCTGCAACATATTCGTACTTTGTTAAATGTTTGTTAGAAATTCAATTAATCAATGATTACGTTCGCACATGCATGACAAACTTCGTCTTAATATCAGCTGATCGGGCGATGACCGTTAGCATAATGCGACCGCTCACCTTCATACCTAAAAACTTAAAGTATCGACGCGTTTGCGCGTTTCGTACCTATGTACCTACTACGTATATTTAAGGTATAGACTCTTAGACACATTTTTGAAATTACTATATTATTTTTTTTTTGTTTTTCCTGTAATATACATCAAGAGTGGTAGGACCACACTGTCGACAGTTATCTGTCTACAGCCGCGGGCCGGTCCGTCCGGGGTAGTACCACACTCTCGCCGAAAATCGACGTCTGAGTAGTAGCAATTTATTACTGACCTTCGTTCGGTGAGCGAGAGAGCCGGAAGCCTAACTTTCTGAGGGTGTTTGCGTGTGGAGAGTTTTGGTGGTGCCCTTGGTATCACCGAGCCTCAATGCACGCATTCACACGCCCTTCACTTTCTTCGTGGTAGGCAGCGGCCTTGTAAAGGTCCATGAGCGGCAGCAACACTTACCATCAGGTGTACTGTTTGCTCGTTTGCCACCGTTTGCAATAAAAAAAAATCATTCCAATTATGATCCATGACTGTTAAACTACAACATATTTTTACTTCGTCACCATATATTATTATATAATATATTTACATAATAATATTATCAAGTGGACCAAAATTCGTAGACGAAATGATTTAATTATAATAAAACCGTTCACTGAAATGGGTATTCTAAATATAGATACATGAATTATATCCACTTTTACGCTCTAAATATTTACTGCTTAAAAGGGTTTTCTTGATTATTACTGATTTATTTTTTTATTCGTAGTTACAATATACCTACCATTTGCGGTTTTAGTTATTAAATGTATTAATATCGAGATACAAGTAAATGTCACATCAAAAACTGGCATTTAGTTTTAAACATCGCAGATATTTTTTTTAGAATTTATTCCATATGTATTTGATTTTTGATTTATCGACGTTTCGAACACTTCAGCGTTTATGGGCACGGGTGGTCTGAATGTTACGAACAGATTGGAGTCACTGGAGCGGCGAAGAGACTCTTGGTTACTCCGTGTACTCTACTGACACTATCATTGAGAATGCTTTGAGGAACTGTTTGATTTGGTACCACCTTCACTGTTTTATCAATGCACACACTCGAAACCGTAGCAGAGTTTATCCATTTCACCTGGAAACGTCTTCAACTGTACGTTTCCAGCGATCACTTCTCCCACGTACGTGCAAGCTCTGGAATGAACTACCTAATTTTCCTACCTTCTTTAAACGAGATTTAAAAAGAATATTTTCTACACAGTAGACAACAACCTAGCTGTGTCCTTGGTATTGCAAAGATCAGCCATCAGGTGTGCTGCTTGCTCGTTTGTCACCATAGGCAATAAAAAAAAATATAAAAAAAGCATTTGTGGGCTGATATAGTCATGATAATAATATGCAAAATAAGAAAAATCGAATTAAAAGCCTATACCAACCCGTTTGATTTGCGTGGTATAGTAGGTCAATTTCTCCTCCTATCTAGAGGGAGGCTTAAGCCTAGCAGTGGAATTTATATTATCTGTGAATGACTACACAAACATGTAAATTAATAGATACAAATTACTCGATTCAGAACAATAATTTGTGTAAAAACTATTTAACAATGTATTTTCATTTGTACACTGCGAGCATTTCTCAACAGTCACAAACGATTAAGAAAAAATAATTACAGTACGCAAGTCCAGGGTAATTTTCCGCTCAGCGGACACAACTGCAATGGCACATTATACTGATTGTTTTTTTAATGTCTACTGTCCAACTGTTATTATGTCGAATTTAAAGCCATTATTTAATTGCTCTGTGGCAATGTATGAGTACTTGGGAAAGGTCACGGACTTATATTAGTTTTGAAATATTGCTAATGATTGTAGCAGATTATACTGCAAAGGTGTTTGGTTCGTATGCAGCCCTAGTTACTTCATGACGTTGTTAAGGAAGCTAAAAATATTAAATTAATGATATCCAGCAATGTTTAATGAAATGGAGTGACACGAAATGAAATGAAACGAAATTAATCTAAATGAAACGAAACGTGTCATAAAGCGCTAGGCCAATATGTCTGGCCAGCGTGGTATAGTAGGTCAAACTTCCATCCATTGTGGAGGAGGCCCGAGCACAACAGTAGGACTTATGTCGGATGACATGATGATTACATGAAATTAAACTATTTAGTTTTAGTTGACTATTTAATCAAACAATTGCATGATAAAATACAGGATCTCTACGTCAAATGAAAGTTTTCTGTCAAATTCATAAAATTGTTTGCAATACAAACGCCTAACTAGCATAAACTATGAACAGAAAGCGAAAAAATAAACTATTGCTTCATATTATTTGGTGTTCCCGTGAGTATTACCCTCGAAACAGTTACGGACTATAAGTGACAATGAATATAGGAAAGTGTCTGAAATATTAGGATAGCAAAAGAATAAATATAAACGACATACATATTTTTATAATGTCACCCAAAATATGTTATTTTTTTGCAAGGATTTCTTACATACATAGGAAAGAGACCATGAACGACATCTCTTCAAGAGCTTGATTACACATTTTAAATAAAACTACTTTACGGATTTTATCGCCTTTGTATTTGATTTTTGATTGCCCGACGTTTCGAACACTTTGCAGCGTTCATGGTCACGGACGGACTAAGATCTCTCACGTCCAACAAGCCATTGTTATTGCAGAAAATTGCAGAAAAATAAATTAAAGTCTCTTTGTAACATAAAGTAAGCCGCCTTCAAAATTAATATCAATTTAGCATTATGTCACCTGAGTTTTCTTGCCGGATCTTTCTAAGTGTGACCGTTTTCCGATCCGGTGGTAGTATACTAGATTGTTAGGTTTTTAAATATAATTACTATTTACTGTAATGTTAAATAATTACTAACCATAAACAATTTATTTTTTTCATATAGAATCATCTTCTTCCTACACTGGCAATTAATTTGAATCAAAATGTGGGTCAATAATTAATAACTATTTTCTGTATCGGGTAGATAATTATAAATTTTCTGCAATAACAATGACTTATTGGACGTGAGACATCTTAGTCCACCCGTGACCACGAACGCTGCAATGTATTCGAAACGTCGGGCAATCAAAAATCATATACAAACGCGATAAAATCCGTAAAGTAGTTTTACTTAAAATGTGTAATACTCGCGTAAACATCAAAAATCAGATTGATTACAGTTGTAATGTTTCTTTACGATTCATCGTCATTTCAGCTCATATACGTCCCACTATTGGGCTCGAGCCTCCTCCACATTAGAACGGAAACTGACCTTACTATACCATGCCAGTCAGACAGGTTGGTATAGGGTTTTATTTCTAGTTTTGCTTCTCTTGCATAGATGTTATATGCTTATTATATCCCTTAGTCGTCTTTTACAATATCAACGGCCAAGATAGGGAGTGGTGATTTGTATTCCCTTGGATGAGATGGAACCTGAAATTATTTTACTCAAAGTCGATAACTTTTCCGAGAAATAATCAGCGCACCTGGAAGTTTCCATTCTTAGTCATGGCGCAAAGACACTACAAGATATCAGTTACTTAATAAATCCTGAAAATCATGGTAAGAATAATGGAACTATGTTTTTAAAACATTAAATTGTCATTCGTCCTTGATAAGTGTGCCAAATTTCGTGTCAATCTTTTTTTTTGAAGGGGCTCAAAATCATGTTCAAAGTCTCCATTACAAATTAATATAATCACATACTAAGGTAGGACCACACTGACGTCTGAGTAGTAGTAATTTGTTACTACGCTTCGTTTGGTGAGCGAGAGAGTAGGAAACCCAACTTTTTGAGGGTGTTTGCATGTTTATGAAATCCGCAGAAGAACGGGTGTAACCGACATAGCACGAAGAATTAGCACGCTGAAGTGGCAATGGGCAGGCCACATCGCTCGACGAACCGACAACCGTTGGGGAAGAAAGGTTCTCGAGTGGCGACCACGCATCGGACGACGCAGTGTAGGACGCCCCCCCACTAGGTGGACCGACGACCTAGTGAAAGTTGCTGGGCGTCGTTGGATGCAGGCGGCACAGGACCGCACATTGTGGCGCAATATGAGGGAGGCCTACGTCCAGCAGTGGACGGCAATAGGCTGAAATGATGAATGATGATGATGATTGCATGTGTTAGGTTTTGATGATTCCTTTAGTTTCACCGAACCTTATTGCACTCATTCACACGCCCTTCGCTTCAGGCAACGGCCTAGCAAAGGTCCATGAGTGGCAGCAATACTTACCATCAGGTGTACTGATTGCTCGTTTGCCACCGTTTGCAATAAATAAAAAACATACGTATAAGGCTAATAAAATCGTGTTAAAATTTTCGTATGTCTTATATTCTGCTATCAAATTTACCCTTTGCCACATCACCGTCTGCAAAGCAGGCGTTCTTAAAAGATATTACGTTCCTCATTTTAAAAAGACCGTTGATATTTTAAGATGTAAGCCATTTTAATATCGGCTTCCCATTGAAAGGTCTTTATTGGCGAAATATGAAATTCTCTTCAAGAGCTACTGTGCTTAAGAGGAACATTTTAAAAGAGATTGTTGGGAAATTTCGTGTCTCGGTATTTCATGGCTTTGTATCAGTTAAAGTTTGAGAAGTTCTATGTATGTTCAAGTTGGCGTAATATTTTAAGCATTTAATTTTTAATGTGATAATTTCTTATGGGAGAGTAAACCGCTTCGTTACGTAACGCGTTACGGCGCTTTAAATAACATACAATGTAAAAATAAAATTGTACCGCACCGTTACTTTTATAGGATTAAATAATGATACTAATTATGTACATACACAAAATTCTAAAATACAACAATTGTAACTAAGAATAAAAGATATTTTATTATCAATAAAAGATTTTAGTAGTAAATAAACGTTCCTTACATTATCATATAAAATGTAAGTAATAACATAAGTTTTCCTCAAGTTAAACAATTTCAATATTAAACAGATTAACAGTTTAGTTTAAGTTATCACTTCTGTTGGACGTCCTGAGCATACGTTTTTTAATCTAACTCCTTCATAAAGTAAAATATTTCTTCCTTTCTCGAGCCTGAGCCCAGCAGTGGGACGTGTACTTAGTTGATGAATTATTATGTGGTAAAATGTGTAGTATGGGATCCAAGACTACACTTTCGTGGATAAAGGCTTATAAAAAAAACCCACTATTGTGCCACAGGAATCACAAAAAACATTCCCCTGGGCAATTTATAAGATCAACTTCGAGCGCCAATTAGTTTATTAAGCGTGATGTTTATATCATCATTATGTCCAATCATCATCATCTCGGATCATATTATCATCATCGCAGCCCACATAAGTCACTGTTGGACTCGGGCCTCCTCCATAATGGGAGGGAATTCGACCTACTATACCATGCTGGTTAGACATGTTGGTATAGGGTTTTGTTTCGAGTCTTCCTTCTCATGCATTATGTGCATAATATTTCCCTTAGTCGTCTCTTACGACATCCACGGGCGAGACGGGTGGTGAATTGTAAATGAAGTAGACGTCAATAGTCTAATGACAATGACGCTGACGGCAATAAAAAATTCTAAACGTCATCAATGACGTCACACCTCAAACATTAAACTATTCATATTTACCGGAACTAATTTTAGTTGTTCAATCAGGTTCAATCAACCCTGACATTTTCTTTATATGTCATTCGTTAAAAAAAACCACACCATGTATTCCTTTAGTAACGTGTATTGTTCGATTCGTATTGAGGTTCTGTTTTATTAAATTCTTTGGTTCATTAAGTATATGTCTAGTTGTGCACGCTACGAGTTTATTTAGATTACTTATTTAGTACTAGCAACTCGCCCTCGCTTCGCTTCGGTTTCAGTCACCTTACCCGCGTAGTCCCCGTGGCAATACTAAGATAAAATATAGCCTATATTACGCCCTAATATTATAACTTTCCATTAGTGAAAGAATTTTTGAGATCGATTCGGTGGTTTAAGTGTAAAAGCGTAACAAACAAACTTACTTTCGCATTTATAATATTCGGGAGGAGGTTCGAGTCCAACAGTGGGACATGTGAATGATGATGATACTAGAACTTATCTGAGCATGATATATTTTCCCTAACTTTAACATTTTAGTCGACAACAGCTTAAGAATTAAGATCTAATGGCATTTAAGTCCACAACTTTACTCGAACAGACATTACAAAGCTATATAGCCGTAGCCAGCTTAGGGCACCCAAAGAAGTATTTCTCTTGAAAAATCTAAGTAATTAATAATAAAAATCTTATCAAATCTCAGTAACTATACCAGTACAGTATCAAACCAACAGCCTGGATAATCCACTTACAACAGTCAAAGCAACCTTACTAATGATGATGAATAAACGAACAGTTTCCAATCAACAACTTGCATATGCAAATAGATTGCCCCGCAGCCGGATTCAACGTTATCCCATTTAGTCCCCCATTTCGGACCAACATCAGAGTTCCTAATTACTCTCACTATATTAACGATACTAAAAGGTTGGATTTATTACCAAAAGGACTTAGCTTTACTGTCAATTTTTTGATTGCGGTATTAAGGAACAATAGTTATTACAAAAGGATTAAAAAGTTTCAAAGCTGGTTCATCATCTCAGCGCATATAAGTCTCACTAATGGGCTTTTTTTTGGGGTGGGCAGCGGTCGGCGTACTCCTCGCACCACTCCGTCCGGGGCGACAGAGGGGCGTAAGCACGCACACCCGCAACCGACCCGAACACCACGTTGCCTTCGTCGTTGGGCCGACCACCAGAGCAGGGTTACTTGTCATCAGTGGTCGGCGCGACGGAATACCCCCTAGTGGGGTACCTTCCCATCGACGTCCTCCCCGAGGGGGGGATGTCGGTTTTTACTCACGCGGTCGGCCTCTCGGCGGGTGACGGACTAATTCCCCGGTCACGTCACCCGCGGCCTCGGCTAATGAGCTGGAGCCTCATCCATAATGGACGGGAAATTCATAGACTATTCTATGCTGGTCAGACGTGTTGGTATAGGGTTTTATGGCGAATTTTCCTTCTATTGCACAGATTTTATCCGCATATTACAATCCTTAGTCCTCTTTTACGACATCCATGTACAATATAGGGAGTGTTAAATTGTATTCTTATTCTGTCACTATACGGCAATTCTTATCTTTATGTAATACTAGCAATCCGGCTCCGCTTCGCTTCAGTTTCAGTCAACTTGCACATACATTTTAAAACTCCAATATCTTAAAAAAAATAATTACTATACGCGATCACAGTCTATGAGGCCTCGTCTTCGACTACCGAACCGGCAAAATTTTATAGGGGTTTCTTGTGAGAAAAGTGTCCCAAGTTAAGTATTTGGTAGTAAAATATTATTATAAAAAAAAAAAAATCGTTCCAGCCATTTGGAAGATTAATTAACAATAAAAAAAATTACATCACACACAAAACTAATGAGTCTTTATATTATTGTTACCTAAAATTTTCGGGGTCTTTGGTGAAAATGACCTTTAATCATCTACCTATCATTAACAACCAACGGATTTGTGCAGAAGCTCTATAAATAAGTAAAATAGAAATTTTGAATAACCTCCCATACAAACTAAAATAATAAAAAAAGTATTACGTATTCTTCAACAGGAATTATCAATTATCATTTAAAGATTATACTGGCACGCGTGAAGCACTAAATCGAATAATCATACGCCATTACATTATTTTGCAAAAACAGCTGATACTCTTACACTGCTGGACCGATATTAATCAACCATAGCTAAGAACCACCGCAAGTTAATTGGCTTTCAAATTAAAAGAAACGCATCGAAATCGGTCCATCCGTTTGAGAGCTACGGTGCCACAGATCAAACTTATAACACCTCTCCTTTTGCATCGGGGGTTAAAAAGAACGTTTTTCATCGTATGTGTAATAATTCCAATAACTTATTTACCGTTCATATATAAGGCCCATTTAGTTGTAAAGTTGCCAGGGATGTGATATATTATTCAGAGTAAGGGGGGGAAATAGGGGAGCAAAATTGGCAATAAATATGCGTTACTTTGCAATATCATACGATATGAATGGTTATTGTTAGTAGTTACCGCGAAAAGGTATCTGAAATCATATATGTGGAGCTTTGCTTTAATTTTGGTAGCAATTATGGATAATATAATGTAATGGAAATATATTAAAATGAAATAATTTATATTGTTAAGAAAATTGTTCTTTGGTGTTGTAAATTTGGTCTTTTTTATTTTAAAACTGGCTGATCTAACAGACGTTGTTCTGAGCAAATTAAAAAAAAATATTATTGAAGTTGACCGCAGCACCACCTACCGGTTCCAATTATTAATCTAAATCGTTCTCATATCAATCGGAATAGCCACATTAAAATAGCATAATCGGCCCAGCCGTTTAGAAGGAGTTCAGTTACAAACACATGAAGAGAAGATTTATAGATTATTACTAGCTGACCCAACAGACGTTTAAGCCATTCTCAAATCCTCTTTAACACACACAACAATTTTTATCAACATCGGTCCAGCCGTTTAGAAGGATTTCAATTGCAAACACACGAACAGAAGATTTATTTTATAAAATTTCAAAAATACAGAGTGTAGATATAAAACTTAGATATATAGAATAGGATATCTTAGATATCATAAATAGACACATATACATCATTTATTTTATTTTGCTTACACTTTTTCTTTTTGTTTGGGGTGGGCTGCGGTCGGCGCACTCCTCGCACCACTCCGTCTGCGGTGACAGAGAGCGTAAGCACGCACACGCGCAACTCACCCGAACACCATGTCGCCTTCGTCTTTGGGCCGACCACCAGAGCAGGGTTACTTGTCATCAGTGGTTAGCCCGACGGAATACCCCCTAGTGAGGTACCCTCCCATCGACCGACGGTCTCTCGGCGGGTGACGGACTAACTCCCCGGTCACGTCACCCGCGGCCTCGGCTAGGGCGGCATGACGCGCAATTTTGCTTACACTTGGCGTTTAGTGAACAAATCATTGCGTCATCCTTTGACGAACGAAGCTAGCATAGCGTTTATGACGTATGTACTCTTTGAACGGAGTGACAAAGATAACCCACGCTTATATTAACGTAACCACACTTTCACTACACAGAGTATATTATTTATCTATATACACTCCTGTTCGTCTATTCTTTTTCCTATTTTTTAATAATGCTAATTATGTACTCTTTTTTATATTATGGCAATTTTATTTTTTTTTGTATTCTCTTTCTAATGCGCCACCACTTGGTGGCTTTGATGTCTGACGTCGGAAGAATAAAAAATTGGCCAAGTGCGAGTCGGACTAACGCACGAAGGGTTCCTTACCATTGACTAGATAAACAAGTACCTCTCTATTGCCATTATCGTTATTGAGCAAAAAAACAAGTTCGTTGTATGGGAGCCCCCTTAAATATTTATTTTATTTTATTTTAAGTATTGGTTGTTATAGCGGCAATAGAAATACATCATCTGTGAAAATTTCAACTGTCTAGGTATCACTGTTCTTGAGATACAGCCTGATGATAGACGGACGGACGGACGGACAGAGAAGTCTCAGTAATAGGGTCCCGTTTTTACCCTTTGGGTACGGAACCCTAAAAAGGAACATTGCTGTTGGAATCTCGGTGTTATTATTATTCTCTTTTTGTAATATTTTTACATAATTTTCGTTATTTATTTTTTATTAATATATATCTAAATAAATTCGACAAAAATATTCCGAGCGAAGCTCGGTCAACCAGATATTACAATATAATATATACTTACAATTTTATTTGAAGTATTTAAAAAGAAAATTACAGCCTCTGAGCCTCTTCTTGTTGGATCTTCTCAGCTTATGGTCCCGTTGCGATCCGGTGGTAGATTATTAGGTTGTCTCAAACGATGTGTAAATTTCACAGTACGTAAGCGTACTTAGGGGGCTTATGCAGAATAAATGATTTGATGAATATTGGCTATTCCGTTACTTCGAACGCCCGGACGAAGTGGGGCCAGATTATGAAATGACAAAAAATTCTAACCCGTTTAAATGGCGTGATGCTGTAGGCAAATTTCACTTTTATTATTTTAAACTCTTGTACCTATCAATAGAACATACATATTTAGGCTAGAGAAGAAGAAACAAAGACCTGAAATACAGACAATATTTAAAAAAAATTAATGTAGTAACCGAACAATATGTTTTTATTCGTCCCAAAACGCTTATGATAAATTTTATTGGCTAGTTCAAGTAGCACCTACTTGAAACTACGCTTGAAAACTACAGTTTTGCCCCAGTTAAGGAAAATATATTCAGCCAAAGCGTGTCCCCCGCTTCGTTGAAATATGTACTCTAAGCTATCTATGTAAAACGGGCTTGTTTTGTGTTAATTTTGGTGAGATTCAAGGAAGAAATTAGAAGCTTTTTTTAACATTTGTTTAAAAAAGAAATGCGTGAATCTCGCACATTAGAAGGAAAGTTGGTTGATGACTTTTTTATTGTTTAAAATTTGTTCACGATCTTTTTATTTCTAAATTAAATGAAAAATTATATAAATATGTTTTGGGGTCTTGATTTCTATTGTTGAAATTGAAAAGATTAAGAATGAAAAATTCAACATTTACTAGAAGTAAATTTTTAAAGAAGTTCTGTGTGTAGGAATCGAGTAAGAATACACTTTATCACCCCTATCCTGCCCGTGAGTATCGTAAAATGGGTATACTATTCATATAACATCTATGTTAGGGAAGGACAACTCAAAAATGAAACTAGGTAGGTCAATTTCTTTCATATTATGGTGGTGGTTGAAACCCATTAGTGGGACGTAAATGAGCTTTGATGAGATGATTAGTGAAAAAAACCTTATTGATGATAGGTTCACCATACTCTCCCGTTACATTTGTAAAGACCGCCCGAGGAATCAAGGGAAGGGGGTAACGCCACTTTCCTTAGCCATTCTCGAGCATGGTGATTTTTATATTATCACCCCTGGAGTAGGTCCACTTCCTTCAAGGATAATACATGCAGGCATGAGTAAAAAAAAATCTCTCTTCGTCATTCTATGTCATCATCATCTTGCTCTTATCCCAATTACTTGGGGTCGACGCAATATGTCATCTGTTTTGACATATTGCAAAAAGTTTCGGCAATGACTTTTATGACCGGCCGCCTGCCTGACGTCAACCCTCCTTGGGAATGTAATCGTTGACCCAAATGGTACCAGATGGAGTTGGTCCGGGTCAATCTAGGGCTCTTAGTCGTCTTTTACGACACCCACGAGCAAAGCAAGGGTTGGTAGTATTCGAAGCCGCTACCACACAGCATCAAATTGATTCTTAACGTAATATTTAAATCAATTCGGATTTTCTCACTGACCCAATTCCTTCATATTTTGAAAAGACACCTGTGTCTAAGCTGGTGATAAATGGATAATTCATAATATATGCTTGTGACACTGATGGTTGCTTTATTTATACACAACGGTCTAAAGATGTAATTAATGACTGGCAATTGTCAGTTGTGGGCTTGAATTTTGCGTTTTAAAAAATTATGTTATTTTATGCATATTTTTTAGATTTTTGATGACTTTTTTAATATACTTTTATTAATATGGAGTTGACGAAATCAATTAACATAAAAGAATATGTACCAAGTTTTTATATCAGACTAAAAAGTTTTTTCATACATTCCACTTCTGAGCTATGGTCCAAATTACAAGTATCTGGTTATCAGAAAATTAGTTTAAAATCAATTACAAAATTTCATCCTCACAGACATAAAAGAAAGCGAATTAATAAAAGCCAATAATAAAATAGTGATAGAAAAATTTAATTTTTCTAACTGGTCAGACATATTTAATAGAGGCTATTATTTCTAGAATTTCTTCTATTACAGCCTAAAAAATAGAACATGAAAATATATAAAAAATAAACCTGTTTATTTAACCTGACACTAGTGAAAACTGACAGGAGCTTTAGAAATAAAGTTCTAAAAATATTTTCATTAACACCTCCGTATATTTTCAGCACCTAAGAGTTTTTAAACAGTAAAGAAAATATCACACCCAATTACGACGTTTCTTCGCGGACGTTTTAAAGCTTCCCTAAGTAATATTTAAGGGCTTCAAAATCCCACGCCTTGGGAGGGCGACCTTAATGTATTTTTATAACACGCTTGATGTAACAGGGATTTGTTTTAATTGAAACATTTTGGTTTTCCTAGTTAAAAGCCAATGAGTGTTCTTTATTAAAGATTCCACTTAAATAACATATATTATTTATGTATATATTGTGAATGGCAAGCGCACGCGCGATCCAGTCCGTCCGGGGCGATGAAAGAACGGCGCGCGGGCCCATAACCCACCCGTACCCACGTCACCTCGTTGTTGGGCCGACCACCGGAGCAGATGTGACTTGTCGTCAGTGGTCGGCCTGACGGAATACCCTTTCGGGTAACCTCACCTCTCGACGTCCTGGGACGTCGGTCGCCGTCACGCGGTCAGCCTCTGCGGGTGACGGACAATTCCCCGGTCCGATCACCCGCGGCCTCGGCTAGGGCGGCATTAGGCGCAGATACTCGCGCCTGCGCCGCCCGAGTCGCCGGCGGCGGAACGTGTCGCCGAATAGGATCTCTACTCGCACACGATCCGCCGCCTCCTTCCGTGAGATTACGGCCTCACAGAAGGCGGCGACCGCGTCCCAGTTCCTGACGCTGACGAGCATCTCCCTGGCGATGGTCGGCAGCGCCAGGTCGGCACCGATAATTGCAACGAGTTCACGGCGATCCCGCTCCCATGCAGCATACTCCTCGAGCGTGTGCTGCGCCGTGTCCTCGTCGCAACTGCAGTGCAGCACCGGCCGGAGGGCCTCGACGGTCCTGACACCGTACCGAGGACTCTCCAGCCGGACTGCCCAACGGGCAATGACTTCTAGGCGGGCGTCGACCCGCCAGGCGGTAATCTCTTTGATGGAGACCATGCCGCCGCGGGCGCGCGTCTCCGACACCCGCCGATAAGTGTCGGCGAGCATCTCCGCCTCCAGGTCCCACGGGGGAGTTCCGGCCAGGAGGCACGCTGCCTCCGTCGCCACCGTGCGGTAACCCCGTATGGCCCTGATCGCCATGACCCTCTGTGGTCGCCACAGGAGGGTCCTAAGACGGACGGTCAGGGACCCCGCCCACACCGGTGCACCATACAGGGCCATCGACCGGATCACCCCCACGTACAGCTGTTGGCACGTAGCGCTGGGTCCGCCCACATTCGGCATCAGCCGCGAAAGGGCGGACGCCGCGCCGACAAGCTGGGGAACAAGTCGATGGAGATGCTCCCGGAACCAAAAATGCCCGTCGAGCACCAGGCCCAAGTATTTCATGTGGGCCTGGATGCTGATGGTGACTGACTTCACGGTGATTGAAGCGCCGGCGGGAGGTCCGGCGGTACGGAGGCCATGGAACAAAGGGCCTCCGTCTTTTCCAGGGCTACCCTCAACCCCAGCGCTTCGATCCGCCTGACAATCTCCTCGGTGCCGAGAGTTGCCAGGCGTGCCGCCTCCTCTAGCGTCTCACCCTGGGCTGTGACGAGTGTATCGTCGGCGTAGCAAATAACGCCCAGCCCGGGTGGGAGGCTTCCTCTCAACGCCCAGTCGTAGCCGATGTTCCACAAGGTCGGACCCAGAACCGACCCCTGCGGGACACCGCACGTCATGGGCGTTCGCACAACGTCCCCTACTCGGTCAACGTAGAGGACGCTGCGCCCCTCCAAGAATGGCGACGGGTAGGACTACAATTTACGGTCATGTAAAAGACGACTAAGGGATTGTAAGGTGCTAATAATATTTATACAAGAGAAGGAAAACTTGAAGGAGAATATGATACCAATCCGTCTAATCAACATGTTATATTAAGTCAATTGCCTTCCTATTATGAAAGAGGCCAGCAGTAGGAAGTATATGACGATATTATTTATGTATATTTAAATAGGAAAAATAATGTATTTCTGATTTCTTCTAAGTGGAAAAGTTTAACAAAAATGATTAATGAAAATTTATTTATATATGGTAGAGTCTACCACCAAATACGTGCGTCTACCAGGTACGCAAAGTCTACAAGACGCACGTTATTGGTCATATTAAATAAAATGAATAATCGTATTAGGCGTTAAAAATGCATGAAAACATTTCTTAAATTGCAGGAACGTACCTAAAGTGTACCTGTGTACCTGTTATGCGAGTTCTACGAGTCTCATTGTATTTACTACCTATTCTGTATCACGGGAGCACTTAGTCGTCCTATAACCACGAACGCGGTGAAGTGTTCGTCACATAGGAAAATTAAAAATCAAATACAAACGCGACAAAATCCATAAAAATCGTTTTATTTATAATATGTGCTAATTAACAAAACTGTGATATTCGCGTAAACATCAGCAATCAATAAAAGCTGTTTATCAGGTATTGTTCATTAGAAACTATTAATTCCTTATCGAGTCTTTTATTCAGCCTATCCATTGTTAAATGTAGATTATAACAGAGGTAAGATGATGTCGTAATCGCCAGGCTTGGTAGGCGGTTAATTGCCAACGGGCTTAATAGTTATTATTATGAGTTTTGCAAGATAGCGCTGCTGCACCGATAGAGACGTTTACTTAATTCTGTAAATTTGCCAACAATAATTGGATATTGATATAGCCGACCCCAACGACGAAGGCGACGTGGTTTTCGGGTGGGTTGCGGGAGTTGCGTGCTTGAGCCCCTCTGTCGCCCCGGACGGAGTGGTGCGGAGGCGCGCCTGCCGCAGCCCACCCACAAAAAAAAAATATACACGAATAAAATATATTTTTAAAGGACAAAACCATGAATTATGTTGCGGGGGACTTTACAAACAAATTAACAGACACAAATTATATCCAGACTCAGAACAAAAAATTGTGGATCGCACGAAGTGTTGTTCTGCGTGGGATTTGAACCTATGCTGACACATTTGGTCAGATTCTTAACCACTACACCACCTGTGCAAAATATATAGCCTATGTTTCTCACTGATAATGTAGATGAAAGAATTTTTAAAATCACCAACATTTCCAAAGTTTTATCCGCTTTCATTCGCCTGGGAGTACAAAGATAGAATATAGGCCAAAATTATTATTTATTATTACTATCTCGGCTCATAGAGTCCCATAACTGAGCTTGATTCTTTTTATAGCGGGCAGGAAATTGGGCAGGAAATAGGCCTGGAGTTGGCCGCCTACTATGAGTAGGCCAACTTTCCTCCAGCCTTTATTTATAGTAATGGTATTACTTAATAGAAGCCAATTTCTCACAACACGCTGATTAGACGGGTTGGTATAGGGTTTTGTTTTCGAGTTTGCCTTCTCTTGCATAGATGTTATATGATGATACATCCCGCAGTCGTCATTTACAAGAAAGTGATGATTTCTATTCTTACTCCGTCATCACATGAAAAATAAGCCATAGATAATACTCACTAATAATATCGAAGAGTTTACTGGTATAGCCGTGAAAATTTCACAAACAAACTCATATTGGCATTAATAATTTTAGTTAGTATATCTCTAACCATACCAAATTCCTAAAAATATATATTTTCTTTACGTTACTATCCTCCAGTAAGCCGACAAAACAACTGTAACAACATTTTCTTTTCTCAGATCAACATCGAAATATCTATATAGATAATAAAGGTTCATTCTTGTAAAAAAAAAACGGGTCGACATGATTCAGTGAGGGACAAGAGCGGGACAAAAAGAACTAAATGGATCAACCATTAGTTCGCATCCTTCACCGTTTGGTTCTTTAGTTTTATTTTATACTAGTTTTTATAAGATCTTAGTAGCGTTTAATGTTTCGTGAAAACAAATAACCATGGAATAGAGTAAATAATAAAGTTCATTACTTAATCAATTCCTCCAGCCTGTCAAAATCTAAGAGAGCAGAATACTCGGAACGGTTGGAGAGTCAGGCTGTGATCGTATTTGGTATTTTAAGTCAGTTTTTACGACATCCACGGGGACGAACAAATTTCAAAATTGGTAAAAATTGTTTCAAGTGCCCTTTGAATATTAGATTATTTTGGAATTACAAAGTTAAAGGAAACTTGCCGTGTGCTGACGGAGTAAGAATATAATTCATCACCGTTTCCTACCTGTGGGTGTCGTAAAAGACAACTAAAGGATATAATATGCATTTAAGATCTATGCAAAATCAGACATACTCTAAAATATCTGTAAAAAAATTGGTATAACTTGTTTTTAAACAATGGCGAACTTTAGGTTACAATTTTCTTTTAAATACTACCATAAAACTTATTATTTTTCTTATAATTATGTGGTAGGACCACCCTGCTGATTGTTTATAGCCGCGGGCCAGATATTCCGGGGGTATCATATACCATACTCTCGTAGAAAATGGACATTTAAGTAAGTAGTATCAATTGGTTACTGCAGTTCGTTTGGTGAGCGAGAGACCCGGCAGCTAAACTTTTTAAGGGTGTTTGTTGATGTCTTTAGTAACACTGAACCTCATTGCAAGCATTGCTACTCCCTTCACGTTCTTCACGGTATACAGCGACCCAGCAAAAGTCCATGAGCGGCAGTATCACTTATAGTGACAGTATCGTATGTGTGTGTGTATACAGGGTGTATCAGGTTACGGGGCAACTGTTCGAGTATGTTGTAGTTAACGGTCATAGATCGTAATTAGAATGTATATTACACAAAAACAATAAAAATTAAAAGTTAGAGTGATTTCAAAAATGTCTGTCCAAGAGTCTATGCCTTAAATGTTACGTATTATATCGGCGTGTCCAGACAGGACACATGTAGGCATGTAAAGCTTCGACAGTATAAATAGGTATGATTTGCGCGAACGCTTCAATGGTAACGTAGGTACAAAGGCAACTCGTCAACGGTCATCGGCAGATCAGGTGATTTAAAGCGAAGTTTGTCGTACTTATGCGAACATAATCATTAATTTATTCAATTTCAAATAAACATTTAACAAAGTACGCATATGTTGCAGATTAAGTATCATTGACTATACATTTCAATCAGATTTAAATGAAAAAAAAAACGATTACAAAATTGAAAACGTTACATGTCTCTAATTCATTAACAAAGCAATATTTTTATTTCAAATATTTTTCATGGGTTCCTCCCACCATTGGCTAGCGTTGTATCCCGTTTGACCAGTTGCCCCATAACCTGATACAACCTGTATATATTCTAAAATTTCATATCCATTATCTTTTTACAAGTAAAGATTTGTTTCTGATGCAAGTTAATTAATTATATTGTTAATGTTTTGCTTTCGACTCGTTTTCAGTCCGTGGCTCGACTTGAAAAATGAAGTGCAAACGTGATCAGGTGGTAAATGTTTTAATGATGGTAATTTATTATTAGATGGAATTTAGGGGAATTTGCAGATGATGTAAACGTTTAAACATATATTTTTTTGTATGGCGATGAAGTGAGCATGGTGTAGTGGATGTCGTAAATCTTAATATATATAAATTACGTGTCAGATTGTTTGTCCGCGATGGACTCCTAAACTACTTAACCGATTTTCATTAAATTTGCACACCGTATGCAGTTTGATCCAACTTAAAAGATAGGATAGCTTACATCTTAATTTATAGTCGCAATATTATTTTATAGCAAATAATTTGTCTGTTATTTGACATTCACAATTATCGTTTGGAGTTACCAAACGATTTTAACAGATGGCGATATCTGTTGACTGGATTGAGTAATTAATTAATAGATGGCACTGCTATGTCAAACCTACAAACGTGTCATATACCATTTTAACTTGCTTTTTTACATAGATGCCATTTGTAAAAAAATATGACAACATCCATGACAGATGTTTGCCTACAGTTCCACTTAAATAGTTTAATAAAATGTAATATAACAAAAACATTAGCCACAGCAACGCGTGGCCCGGTCTGCTAATAAGGGATATAATACCCCTATAATATGTATGCAAGAGAAGAAAAACTTGAAACAAAACCTATAGGGTACTTGTCTGGGCTGACCATGGACGACAAGGAACTCGGTACTGGGGGTCATGGCATAGTAGGTTCATTTTCCTTCTATTATGGAGGAGGCTCAAGCCCAGCAGTGGGACGTATAGGAGCCGAGATTATAAGAGAGATCACATGCCCCTGGGTATCGTAAGAGATATTATTTGCATATAACATCTATGTAAGAGAAAGAAGACTAGAATTAAAACCCTATATCAATACGTCTAACCAGCGTGGTATAATAGGTTAATATCTCTCCTGACATAGAGGAGGCTCGAGCCGAATAACTATATTTCCATTTAGGGTTGACGTCAATCAGGCGGCCGATCATAAAAATATTACCCATATCTTCTGCAATGTCTATCATATCTTTATATATAAATTTCTTGTTTACTTGTGAATGTCACTGAACTCCACCTAAACAGCTGGACCGATGTTGATGAAATTTTTTGTGCATGTTCAAGAGGATCCGAAAATGGTTTAGATTCACAATTGGACGCGATACGTGGCGCTTATTTGAACAACAACGTCTGTTGGGTCAGCTAGTCTTTATATATATATTTCTTGTGTACCTGTATGTCACTGAACTCCTCCTAAACGGCTGGACCGATGTAGATGAGATTATTTGTGTGTGTTCAAGGGGATTCGAGAATGGTTTAGATTCACAGTTGGACCCGGTAGGTGGCACTGCGATCGATTTCAAAGAGACTTCCTTGTTTATTTGATCAGAACAGCATCTGTTGGGTCAGCTACTGTATTATAAGCACATATTGTATCAATCCCAAATAATTAGAATGCTGCTTTTAGCAGAGTTATGATGAATAGTATCAATAACTTGTATATTTATATTTCCGTCAGTTCAATATTGAAAATTTCAAGTACGTGGTATATTCTATACTAGTTTGAAGATAAAAGATACTTTAAAAGGTGCAACATGATATCATTCAAATCGACAGCTTGAAACGTGCTTCACATTACTTGAAATATTTGCAAACTCTGTAAAAAGGAATATTTGGATAAAAACTTATTCATCTCAGCCCACATAACGCCCACTGTTGGGCTCGGGTCTCCTCCACAATGGAAAGGAAATTGACCTAACATACCACGCGGGTCAAACGTGTTGGCACAGGGTTTTATGTCAAGTTTTCCTCCTCTTGCATTATTTTTTTTTGTGTGTACAGCTGTTGGCCGCAGATGGCCTTGACAGCTTGACGCGGACTATGGGTGAGCGCTGAGGTTTCTCAACTCGGAGAAAAGTATGCTAAGCGACATCACCCAAGGGCTCCCTCTGTGGGGAACGGACCTCGGCTTGAGGCGTCACTGGAGGCAAAGTGGGCGTGCCCATGTTTTGATTCGTGACTTTTGCGCGGCGCGGTTTCATACCTCGACGGCGAGGGCGGAACCGCGGATATTTATGTGTTAAGGCCTCGCGGGCCGTGTAGGCTCTACGTTGAGCGAGTGTGATGTTGTCGTCCTCTTCGTCAAGGACGTGACGAGGATATCGGATGGAGCCTCTTGCATAAATGTTATCTACATAATATATTCCTTAGTCGTCTTTTACGACATCCTCGAGCAAGAGAGGGGGTGGTGAATTGTATTGTAATCGACAACAATATGTCAAAATTGGCGATCTAGCAAGTGACCTGCTCCCCATCAGTTTTGGAGTTCCACAGGGAAGCATACTCGGCCCGACCTTATTCAATCTGTACATTAATGATTTGTTGTACCTCCCCCTTACCAATGGCCAAATTATATCTTACGCCGATGATACAGTGATTATCTTCCACGCCAAAACCTGGGAAAAGGTCTATCACTACGCGGAGATTGGACTCAGAACTATAGCAGAAACCCTAAATAAAAATCTACTAACTCTAAATTTAAATAAAACCAAAATTATTAACTTCCACAAAACCTCCAAATCTAAACCACCACAACACCTCCTCCTCAAATACCACACTTGCCCAAAGAACAACGTCCCTAACAAAAGTTGCAACTGTTCGATCGTAGACCAAACAGATTGTATAAAATACCTTGGCATCACAGTCGACAGTAATTTATCCTTCAAAACACATATACGCCTACTCGCCAACCGTACCAGGAAACTCATTTATGTGGTCAAAGCGCTGAGAGACTGTACACCTCCATCAACATTGCGTACCGTCTACTTCGCGCTATGCCAGTCAACTCTACAATACGGCATTGCTTTATGGGGCGGCGCTGCGAAATCTGTCCTTATGGAACTAGAAAGAGCACAGAGGGCTGTGCTTAAAGTAATGCTAAAAAAATCTTACAGATACTCAACTGATCTCCTATACCAAGAGTCGTCGGTCCTACGGGTCAGACAGATATTTATTCTAAAAGCCACCCTCCTTGCCCATAAATGCGTGAAAAGCCGCTCTGACTACCAGAGGACGATTCGGAGGAGAATATATAGGATTCCCTGTCCGCGAGCAGACTCACTTCTTGCGAGGCGATGCCCATTCTTCTTACATCCACACATTTACAACGCTGTCCTTAAACACTGTAACCTTAAAGACCTCTCTTACTTCACCTGCAAAAATACTGTAAAGAAATGGTTACTCTCACTCTCATACGCTTCCACTGAAATGATCACTAATGTTAGTAAGTAATGACACAGACGCATGCACCCCCACTCAGAAACATTCGCACATATACACACACACACACATACACCCAACACACGCAAATACACACGCGCACACACAAACACACTCAATCACGCAGTTGATCAAGTCATAACATTGGCAAAATTACTGAACATTCATTACTAAATTTTATTTTCGTTTTTTCTCGTTTTGTATCTTTAAATATGTTTCATTAACTTTTAAAAACTTGTATACTCACAACTCTGGCTTCCGAGATACAGGCACTAGCCTAGTTCGGGAATCGTTGTAAACATTGCTATGTATATTGTAATCGTTATCAAATAAATTATTTATTTATTTATTTATTATTATTATTCTTACTCCGTCACCTCACGGTCCAGTAGTATTTATAATTACATGACCATAAAGGTATATTTTTTTTTATCTGTGTGATGCCGAAATAAGAATACAATTCAATAGTCCCTATTTTGCCCATGGATGTCGTAAAAGACGATTGAGGGATATAATATGTATATAACATATATGCTAGTTATTTAAATACTTGTACAAATTGAATGTGTTAATTAAATATGTACCATTCGAAGTTTATCCGTGGTGACGGAGTAAGAATACAATTCACCACTCCCTATCTTGCACGTGGATGTAGTAAAAGGCGATTATGGGATATAATATGCACATAACATCTATGCACAAGAAGGCAAACTCGAAATGGAACCCTATACCAACATGTCTGACCAGCATGGTATAGCAAGTCAAATTTCCTTCCATTGTGGAGGAGGCCCGAGCCCGACAGTGGGAAGTATGAATCGAAGTTTATTATAACCTGTAGTGTTTTGTTTGTTTATTGTTATATGGTGTTCATAGAGGACTGGGAGGCCTATCTTGCTGTAATACAGTTTTAACTAGCACGGAGGATAGTGTAATCTTAATCTAGGATCAATATTATACAATATACGTAAGTTGACTACTACGAAAATCGTATTTAATTCGATGTAATCGTAAGGAAGTACTTTCTATACTATTTTCATTTTAGTAGGTACTATTAGCAAAGTTTGTTGTTATAGTTTGTTACATAAGAAAATAAAGTTATTATTATTATTTATGCAAGAGAATAAAAACTTGAAACAAAACCATATACTAATCTGTCTGACTAGCATGATATAATAAGGTCAATTGCCCTTCAGTGGAAGAAACTCGAGCCCAGTAGTGGGACGTATGACACACATCTCAAATAGGATGACGTCACAGCTTAGATACAATGATAAAAAAAATCGAATGATCTCCAGTACAAAACTTGAACCGTGTCACTAATGTCTTTTTGAGTGAAAATGTTGGCAGAAAATGATAAATAATGACTTAGATGCCCACCGAATTTTGATGGCCACCTCTTTGTATCGTATCTTGTTTCAAAGTGGGCTTATCCGTTCTTCGCATAATAGTGTGGACGTTCGTTGCTATCCGAGAACCGTCGACCGGTATCATGGTTAATGGATTTAATGGCAGGCTCGACTTGATGGCTGATAAATTTTACATAAGTTTTGGGTTGAGCAAGGATGGGTTTGTTAGGCCTTAAATGACAGGTGTTGTACTGCGTTAGTTGGTATAATCACAACGGGACTATGTTCTGAACAACGTCTCTTAAGGATTGAATCAATTATTAAAACAATAAGTATTGGTACTTTGTCATATTTATTACTTATTGTTCGTGATTATTAGGAATTCAGTTTGATATTTTAAAAGTTTATTAAAGATGCTCTAATTTAATAACGAAGAAGTAAAATTGAAAAATTTTAATTACCTCCAATATAAACTGAAATAATAATAAAAAGCATTACATTATTTTTAACAGAAATTATCAATCAAATGTCATTTAACGATTATAATGGCACTTAATGGAGTAATCATAGGCCATTACATCATTTTGGAGCTGATACTCTTACACTGCTAGACTGATATTAGTCAAAAATAGCTAAGAATCATCGCGAATGATTTCAAATGAAACAATCCAAATCAAAACCGGTCCATCCGATTGAGAGCTACAATGCCACAGACATACACATACAGAGAGAGAGACAGACCTCGACGTTAAACTTTTAACACCTCTCTTTTTGCATCGGGGACTAAACATAAATTCATTTAAAAAAATACACGCTTTTGTAGATAACCTAAAGGCCTGTGCACACCATGTTTTTTAAACTAAAACTAAAACGCGCGTCAACGGTGCGCTTTAATCTTACAGAGCAGTTTATTGTCGTTAGTCTCGATACAAACGCGATGCTAACGCACGTGTGTATCGAAACAATATTTAAACGCGCGACACCGATGCTACTGCTAACGCGCGCGCCTTCCCTACGGGCGGAATTTTTCCCGCAACGAGGAAAGTGTGAATCTACGCTAGTAGCAATCGAGCAATTTTGTTTGTATCGATACATACGCGCGTTTGCATCGCGTCTGTATCGCTACAATCGCGCGTCTGTATTGATTCAAACGCGTATTTGAATTTATACAGGTATGCAAAGGTCCACAGGCTGCGTCTGACTTGCGTGCGTATTGCGTCTGTATCGCTACAAACGCGCGTCGACGGCGCGTGGTGTGCACAGGCCCTAAGAAATGCGATGTAGAATATAGACATAGTGACATATATCGAGCCACGTCAAAATCAGCCACATGTAAAAATGGTTATTCTTGTAAGGATAATGAAAAAGTTTTAATTGAGAAATAAAATAAGAAACAAATTATTGTGTCAGACTCAGAATAATAACTCGTGGATCGCAAAAAGAATTTCCCTGCTTGGGGCTCAAAGCAATAACACTTCACCAGGTTGGATCTACCTGATCAAGTGTCTGAAAAGATTAAAATAATCCATCAGTTATAAAAGCTATAATCGTACATTTATTTTTTATTTTTACTGTAAATTTTACGGATTTTATCGTGTTTGTATTTGAGTTTTGATTGCCCGACGTTTCTGTGGATGTACGTGTTGAATCCTTCTAAACTAGTGTTGCCCAAAAAAGTCTTGGTCTTGCGGTCTTGGTCTTGGTCTTGCGAGAAATGCGAGACCGAGACCAAGACCAAGACCGCTTAATTTTTGTAAGACCAAGATCAAGACTGGCCCTGCAAGACTTGAGCAAGACCAAGACTGGGCCTGCAATAGTCTCGCGGTCTTGCATTTAATTCAAGTCACCATTTCAGCTTATATACGGTTGAGCTCGTGTCTTCTATATAACAGGAGGGAAATCGGCCGTGGCCGGAGGGGAATCGCCACGGTGATCGGCCGTGTTGTTACAGGTCATACATGTCAAGTTTTCCTTCTCTTGCACCGATGTTATATATTATAGCCCTTAGTCGTGGGTACGCAGTCGCGGGTAAAATAGAGGGTGATGAATTATATTCTTACTCCGTCACTACACGCCAAGTCAAATCAGTCCTGAGATATCCATCTATTGGCCAATCGATTCCCAATGTTGGTGTTGGCTTTTCAGAATTACTCTTCGGAAAGGCTTAAGGACAAAAATACCGTAATCACGAGAGTGCTCTTGCCCATTATACATATTTATATATCTGTTTATTCATTAGCCCAACGACGTTCACTGTTGGATATATAAATATACCTACAATTAATCTACATAAATGTCCATGTAGGGACAGAGTACGAATATAATTCACCACTCTCTTACCCGTGGATGTTGTATCAAATCGGATCGGGCAATGGTGTTAGGAACCCATGAAAAAAAATTGAAATAAAAATATCGATTCGTTAATGAGTTGAGAGACATGTAAGTTCTCAATTTTGTCATCGTTTTTTCGTGTAAATTTGATAAATATGTATAAAGCAATGATACTTAATCTACAACATATTCGTATTTTGTTAAATGTTCATTAGAATTTGAATAAATCAATGATTACGTTTGCATAAGCAAGACAAACTTCGCTTTAACATAAATCAGCTGATCGGCCGATGACCGTTGATGAGTCGCCTTTGTACCTACGTAACCATTTAAAGGTTCGCGCAAATCTAATACCTATTTATACTGTCGAAATTTTACATCATTACATATATCCTGTCTGTACATACCTACATAACGCATAAAATTTAAGGCATAAACTCTTAGACACACATTTTTAATAATCACTATAACTTTTACGTTATATTGTTTTTGTGTAATATACATTCTAATTATAATATATGACCGTTGAACTACAACATACATGAACAGTTGCCCCATAACCTGATACATCCTGTGTATATAACATATGTGCAAGGGAAGTGAAACTAGAAATAAAACCCTATAACAACATGTCTGACCAGCGTGGTATAGTAGATCAATTTTCCTCTTGCTGGAAGGAAGCTTAAGCCCAACAGTGGCACTTTTATGACCTGTGACAATGATGACGAATATCATACATTTTACAAGTATTAAAACCATAAAATTTTAAATCAGTTTTATATGTTCTTGAATAAGTAATATATTAAGAGCTACATGGATCCAGCGGCCAAAGTATTTATATAGGCAATAGAGCAACAGGTTTTTTCAAGTATCCAGAGTATCTGTAACTAAACTGGAAATACAATAGATACATACCACTTAACTTGAAGGGGAATATAAACAATCGCATTAATTGTAAAACTATCGCATTGATTATAAAATTACATAAAATTTATTGTATCAACTGCCTCATGTGGTGACGTCTTAAGAAAATAGGGCCAAAAGTCCTGTCATAAGAGTTGTAACGCTGTCTAATGGAACACCAGGGGAATAGAAGAGTAATTTTCCCCAGTGGTAAGTATTGAATTCAATAGTGAACTATAGGCTAGCAGATGGATAGATAGGATAGGTTGCTATTTGATTAATTTAGTTGGATTTTTCATTGCTATGATAAATTACTGTTACGTTATTCCAACTGCAAGACTTGCAAGACTTTGGTAGACTCTTGCTGCAATACCAAGACTAAGACCAAGACTCGGGTGCGCAAGACCAAGACCAAGACGAGACCAGGAGTGACGTTGCAAGACCAAGACTGGTCCAAGTCTCGTCTTGGTCTTGCATTTGGGCAACACTATTCTAAACGGCTAACCGGTTTTGTTGCAGTTTCTGTATATATTCAGTTGCATTATTCTTAATAATTTAGATTGATAATTGGACTCAGTAAGTGGCACTATCGATTATAATTATTATTGCAAAAAAGAAACCACCTTCAATAATGTAAACAATGTAGATATTTTTTTACATTTTTGTTGATTTTTCTAAAATCGCTTGTCCCGTTTCGATAAAATTTACATGGGACCATTTGGGAAGTATACCCTTTCAAACAAAAAAAGAATCATCAAAATCGGTCCATAAACGACGGTTATCAGAGAACAAACATAAATAGACAAATATACGGTCGAATTAAGAAACCTCCTCCTTTTTTGAGGTCGGTTAAAAACCTCCTCCTTTTTTAAGTTCTTGTTTTCATCTGGGAATAAGGACAAGTACATAATGGGGATCTAATATGCTAGTCAGTGCTAGTCAGACGTGAAATAAATTCCTTTAGTTTTACTATTCTGAGAATGATATTATCTGACAACATACCTAAATCTTTTACTATTATCGCGAAAAGGTAAACTTACTTTTAAGCTTTGACATTCATTGTCATTGGCCTCCTTAACCGAGGTGGGATATTTCCATAATTTTCCTTTTCAAGTTCTTATTGTTTGATATAATATATCAGGATATTATATCCTACTTATAAATTCTCCTTTCTTGACAGTGGGTAGTTTAAAAAATCACAAAGGTCTTCATATCATAACATATCTTCTTGGCTGATAAGGAATAGTGAATATTTATGTTTATTATTTTGTATTTGATTCGTATATAAATATTTACCAGTTTGATAATTCGATACAGTTTTCACATCAAAACCAGTAGAACTTCTATAAATTCCACGGTATGCAAACTAATTTATTCAGTATTCTAATCAAATGATTTGCATACCAAAGCTGTGTTATCAGACGCATGTACTTATTTATATATCTATAGGTTGAAGCGATATTGATGTTATCAAGTTTATGTTATGTTAGTTTAGTAATTAAGTTCAGATACTAGACCATAAAATAAATTTAAGTTTTTGTAATAGATAAATTTATATAGATTCTCCGTGTCCCTATCTTACCCATAGATGTCGTAAAAGACGACTAAAGTAAGCATATAATATCTATGCAAGAGAAGAAAAACTTGACATAAAACTATATCAACCTGTCTGACCAGTATGGTATAGTAAGGTCAGTTTCCCTCCTATTATGAAGGAGACTCATGAGCCTAGCAGTGAGACCTGTATGAGTCGAGATGATGATAATATGAGATGAAGATAGGTTACTGAACGAGCGTGATCGAACATCAGAGAATTAAGCGTACCTAATGATTTCTGATCTTTATGCGAGTATTACATATTGTAAATAAAACTATCTTTACGGATTTTATAGCGTTAGTATTTAATTTTTGATTGCTCGACGTTTCGAGCGCGTTTGAGTATTCATGGTCACGGGCGGACTAAGATGTTTCGTGTCCAATTTTTTTTAAAGACAACGCCCTGCACTAAAGTCTAACTTTTTATTAGCTGCAGTAAAATGACGTTTTGTGGGTTGCCGGTTTTTGAAGAAAAATAAATAGGGATGTAGCTAAATGAGTGAATCATAAATGAATAATCAGTTTGGTTTTTTTTTTGAGATTTAATATTAAGTTGTAATGTATTTTTTTAACCTATTATTATTACTATACTAGAGGATTGATCTTTTTTAGTGGAAGTATAGGGAGGTACATTCAAAATGAAACAAAAACGTCATAATAATGTTATTTAATTAATCTTTTTCGAAATCACTGTCGCTGTCGCTTTCGGTCACACTAATAACAAATCTATCTGTCACTTCATCTATAATATGATCGAGGTGGCACATTTTATCTTCCTCTTTAATAGTGTGAGACACACAGTCACTCCACTTAGCCGGTGTCACTTTCTTGATTCCTTCTTGGAATAAAGTTTTCACTTCTTGCATTTTGTACGTCTTATTATTGTTTGCGACGTGACTCTTTAGCTGCGCCCATACCAACTCAATGGGGTTCAATTCACAGTGATAAGGGGGCAGTCTTAAAAGTGTGATACCTTTTTGTGCAGCCATCTTGTCTACGGCATATTTCTCAGTATGATTTTGTTGTTTCACAATATCTATGGGAGTGGCCTTGACCATATTTGGTTCAAACGCAATATTTTTAGTAGTCAGCCACTCTTGAATTCGTGCTTTCGTCCACGACATCTTCGGGATTGTTTCGATCTTCCGTGAGTGATAGGGTGCATTGTCCATTACGACTACTGCATTCGGCTTGAGTTTAGGTAGAATACCGCCGAACCAATCCTCGAAACACTCCGCGTTCATTTCATCATGGTAGTCTTCTGTACCTTTCTTTGCTTCAAACATAAGAAGTCCGTCGACCAGGAAGCCTTCTTCTCCGCCTATGTGACTAATTATGAGTCGTTTGCTCTTTCCTGTGGGATTTTTCAATCCCGTAGTCAGGCCGTCTAAAAATGCTTGTCGAGAAGATTTAATACTTCCGTCAATCCAGGATTTTTTGTAGTATGACCTGAAAAGAACAAAAAATAATCATAAGTTTCGACATCAAAACAAAAAGGGAACAAATAGAAGAAACTAAAAGTTGACACGTACCAGCGTTGACCCAGGTCTCGTCTTGACAATATATGTATTTTCCCTCCCTACGATATTGTTTAATTAAACGCAGGTAGCGCTGGCGCCATGATATGATATCTTGTCTATCAATAAGCACACTCTTGCGTGATCGAGTAGCGAATTCGAAATTAAGATGCTTCATAATTTTTCTCAATGTCTCTTTCGAGAAGTTGGGCAATCCTGGGTCATCATTTACAACTTGCAGCACCTAAAAATGATTAAAGTTATTACCTAATTGGTTAAGATTACACATGGGATGGGAGAAAACATACATGACGTATAATAAAAAGATGAGTGACGACATGTGTAAACTAACTTTTGCGATGGTGGGTATTTCATTTCTATGAAAGAACTGATGTACAATTCGTCTAACAGCAGTGAATGTGAAATCATCAAGTTTATCTTTAAATGTAAGTTTTGGGCCCGTTTTTTCGGGAGGTTTTGGTGATTCGCTGTCGTTCTCCTTGTGCTCCTTTAAAACGGAATAAACTGTGCGGACGGATATTCCCAAGACTTCAGCCACCTTGTTAACGCATTTACTTGTTTTTGGAACTTCAATGTTTGATTCTGAAGATTTCACTTCAAACACATATTTGTAAACGTTTTGGAGCCAAAGTTTTTCAGTTGCACTTAGAGCTACACGTGGCCTTTTTTTCTTAGGAGATAAAAATGTGTCTCCATCTTGCGATGTGCTCGGCAGAGCATCCATGTCTTCAATGTATCAAACAAAAAAAAACTAACACGATTAACGAAAACAGGTAATGAAAAACAAACACAACGTAACATAAGTTTAACAATAATGATAACAAAAACAACGCGCAGTGGGCAAATCAAAGTTATTCATGCACTCAAAACAGAAGTATGAAGCCGAATGAGCGAATGACAACCGAAACAAAATGGCGGTCAAGCGTCATCGTAGCACCGTAACCAAAAACCAGTACTACCAACTTGAGAGAGCGTTTTCTTGAGTGTTACCTTGTATATGTCTAAAAGGATCAACGTTTCTACAGCCTTTTATTTACATTAATATTAAATAGAATTTAGTATGATCATTATGAGTCTGCTATGGAACGATTAGATATTCTGTAAACTTTTGTGAACTGAATCACATCCCTATTGAGATTAGGCTGTCAACATTATTTTACGAAATGACATTTAGAAACGTCATTTTACTGCAGCTAATAAAAAGATAGACTTTAAGTATATAGTCCTTGAATTTCGGGGGACTTTACAAGCATATAATTAAACGGACAAAAATTACATCCAGACTCATAACAACAATTTTTAGAGTGAGTCCTTCTTGGGATTCGAGCCAGCGACACTAGCTGCTAGATATCTTAACCACTACGCCATCTGTGCAGTGTTGTACGTTAGACTTCGACATCAAAATGATGATGATGATGATGATGATATTAAAAATGACTGTTATTTTTTTAATATTATGTGCATATTTTATCCCTTAGTAGACGACTATGGTTTACGATATCCAAGGGCAAGAGAGGGGGTGATGAATTGTATTCTTACTCCGTCACCATATGGATTCCAATAATGATTTTATTTTAATTTTATTCATTTCCAAAAAGTACTTATTATGTTTTTTTAAGTATTATTTTTTTACTATACAGCCTTGCTATACTCTCAAGTGCTTAATTATTCGACATATTTAAATAATAACCTATTACTATAATAACCCGTTTATAATATACCAAAGACAGTACCAAGTACAGTCTTTTATAAAAAATAGCACTAATTCAATCCAATTACTTGCACGCCATCGAATTTAAGAAACAAAAACCTATTAGTATTTGCATAGGGTCGGTAAAATGACTTTCAATGGTAGACAGTTATTCATATTTATAGTAGTGTACGTTTTATATTTTTTGTTATGTGTATTTAAATTTCTTTATGTGGTAGGACCACACTGGCAATAGTTGTCTGTCTATAGCCACAGGTCGGTCCGTCCGGTGTAGTAAAACACTATCGCAGAAAATCAATGTCTGTGTAGCAGCAATTTGTTAGCACACTTCATTCGGTGAGCCTAACTTTCTTTGCGTGTAGTGGGTTTTGTTTATGCCTTTAGTATCGCTGAAACACATATCTTTCACTTTCTTTATGGTAGATAGCATCCTAGGAAAGGTCCACGAGCGGCAGTATCACTTACCATCAGGTGTGCTGTTTGCTAATTTGCCACCGACAGCCAGAAAAAGATCTTGTGTTAATACGTAAAATAATTCTTTACGTTCAAATATTGAAGGTTTTTGGCTCCTTTTATAAAAACATTTATTTCTTATTCCTGTAAGTTGCTCTAAATTTGAGATGGATGAATTAATATATTGTAACTAAAACTATTTTTACGGATTTTATGGGTTTTAGTTTAATTCGTTGTAAATAAAACTATTTTACGGATTTTAGTCTGCCCGTGACCATGTACACTGTAAAGCGTTCAAAACGTCGGGCAATCAAAAATGAAATACAAATGCGATAAATCCGTAAAAATAGTTTTATTTACAATGTATTATTTACAATTAGATGTGTAATACTCGCGTAAACATCAGAAATCGTTAATTAATATGAATTTAAAAAATGAAGCATACAAATATTATTAAAATTTATACTTTTCGATAAAGCAATATATTTCCCGAACTTAAAAGCGATGTCATTCTCAGATGTACACTTAATAGATTGACATTATTTAGAAAATTATAAGTACTCCTCAAAACGCTGAGAGATCAAAATCATATCTCACAAAAATAAGGTATTATAATAGGATCTCGAACATCATCCGACAAGCTTGAACGTGTCACTCTCAAGCCCTCCCACGGTCTAATCTGACCGTTATCATCAGGGGTCTCAAACAGGCCCTCTGTAAATGGAGAGCCATTATCAGTCCCTCGGCCCATTCACTCCGAGAGCTCTAAGGGAGTTTCTATAGTGTCCATTATGGAAATTCTCTGCCTTATTTTCAACGATATTTTTATTAGAAAGTGTTGGATTACTTAATTATTATTTTTAAGGTAGCTTTATCCTTTCAAAGGTCGTTTTTATAATGGAATTTGGATGTTAAAAAAATATATTAATGTTTTCTTAATTGAGTTATTTGAGTTATTAGTTTTTTAATAGATGAGTATGGCCACCATCATAACTCATATGCGTCCCACTGCTGGGCTCGAGCCTCCCCCATAATTAGGGATGCAAACGATACATCAATGTTTTTGAAACATTGATGTTTTAATAAGAAAACATCGATGTTTGCCATCGATGTTCATTACTGTAAAATATTAATCATCATCATCATCATCATCGCAGCCCACATATGTCCCACTGTTGGGTTCGGGCCTCCTTCACAATGGGAAGGAATTTGACCTACTATACCATGGGGGTCAGACATGTTGGCATAGGGTTTCATTTCGAGTTTTCCTTCTCTTGCACAGATCTTATGTGCATATTATATCCCTTAATCGTCTTGTACGACATCCACGGGCAAGATAGGGAGTGGTAAATTGTATTCTTACTCCGTCACCACACGGATATCATCAATGTATCGATATTATTTTATACGATGGTTTGACATCCATGTTTTGTAATTTAAAATGTATGGTACTTTTAGCAGAGCCTACAAAAATAATATGCTTGATTTAGCTAAAAAAAAAAAAAGATCATCGTATAGATTTCTAGACAGTATAGATGTTTCAATACATCGATCTTTTCAGGGCCATGTTTTTTATACATCGATGTTTTTGGTTTCGATATTTGCATCCCTATCCATAATAGGAGGGAAATTTACCTACTATAGCACGCTATTGAGACCTTCTCTTGCACAAATATCATGTCCATATATCATGTCCATATATCATGTCCATATATCCCCTAGACGTCTTTTAAGACACCCACGTGTATGATAGTGGGTATTGAGTTATATTCTTACTTCGTCGCCACACGGATTCTATGAACTACAATATTAATAATAGATTTATACGTAAATAATCACGAAAATATACACATTCAATTATATACTACCACGCATATTTATAATTTGATACATTCTGTATATACAGAATGTATCAAATTATAAAGCCTTCAACGTACAAGGGGTTCTCTTTAATTACATACGTATTGAGGTAGCCAACTCTCTGCAAGTTCTTGACACCCTTCCCTGCCACCTTTATGTGAACTGTTCATAGTTAAAAAGGCCGGCCGTAATTATAACCGGCTAGTTTTAATAAGCTACGTTTGAGGTGAATTTGTTTTAGGTAAAATGTGTGGCTATTTAATACAACTTACCACCCTTTTTTTTGACCATACTTGTCGTAAAAAACGACTACATATTCCTCCTATTTAGGAGGAGGCACCAGCCCAGTTTTAGAACATAAATGAGCTGAAATAATGGTAAAAGAGGTGTCGTTATGGTCATCATCATTATCATTTCAGCTCATATACATCCTACTACTGGGCTCGAACCACCTCCAAATTAAAAGGAGAAATTAACCTACTATACCATGCTGGTCAGACATGTTGTTATAGGGTTTTATTTCGAGTTTTCTTTCTCTGGCATAGATCTTATATGCATATTATATCCCTCAGTCGTATTTTATGACAGCCACGAGTAAGATAGGGAGTGGTTCATTGTATTCTTACTCCATGACTACACGGATAGCCCTCTATATAAGCACCATAAAATCCGGCTGCGACATCATATGGCGAACTGGTAATATTGAGACAACGTAACGTCTGAAGAACAGCATATAATACGTAGCCTCTTTACACTAAAACTATTTTTACGGCTTTTATCGAGTTTCTATTTAATTTTTAATACTTTACAGCGTTCATGGTCACGAGAGGACTAAGGTATCTCACGTAGAACAAGTCAGTTAAGAACCAGACAGTTAAGAACAATCAGACAGTTAAGTTCAATCAGACAGGTCCCGGACTCGGGCGGCGCAGGCGCGAGTATCTGCGCCTAATGCCGCCCTAGCCGAGGCCGCGGGTGATCGGACCGGGGAATTGTCCGTCACCCGCAGAGAGGCTGACCGCGCGACGGCGACCGACGTCCCAGGACGTCGAGAGGTAAGATTACCCGAAAGGGTGTTCCGTTGGGCCGACCACTGACGACAAGTGACATTTGCTCCGGTGGTCGGCCCAACAACGAGGTGACGTGGGTACGGGTGGGTTATGGGCCTGCGCGCCGTCCTTTCATCGCCCCGGACGGACTGGACCGCGCGTGCGCTTACCATAGCCCACCCATAAAAAAAAAAAAAAAGGTAGGTCCTGTCCCAAGTACATTCTACTTTTTTTTTGTGTGCCGGTGTTATAAATTTGTTCAACTGTGATGTTTACGCGAATATTACACAATACAAATAAAGCTATTTTTACGACTTTTATTGCTTTTATATTTGACTAGCAGCGCCTTGCGATTTTACCCGCATAGTTCTCCTTCCCGTGAGTAGATCGGGATAAATTATAGCCTATGTGTTATTCTAATATTTAAGCTGTATTATTATGAAATTTCATCAAAATAGTTTTTGTGTGAAAGAGCAACAGGCATCCTCACATACTCACATACACAAACTTTCGCGTTTATAATATTAGTAGGATTATGGATTGCCCGACATTTCGAATACTTTTTAAGGTTTATGGTCACGGGAGGATTTAATCGCGTTTGTATTTGGCCAATGTTTTCTCTATCGATTAAGTTCTTCACGTGTGCCAGCATAATCGTTAAATGACAATTAATTGATAATTCCTGTGGAATAGTAATACTTTTTTTTTTTTATTATGGGTGGGCTATGGTAAGCGCACACGCCGTCCAGGGTCAGGGCGACGAAAGGATGACGCACGGGCCCATAACCCACTCGCACCCACGTTGCCTTTGTCGTTGGCCCGACCACCAGTGCCGAGTTCCTTGTCCTCAGTGGTCCGCCCGACCACTAATTTTAATTTATATTAGGGGTTATTCGACCACCAACTTTAATTTATATTAGGGGTTATTCAAAATTTTCAATTTTATAAAAGTTATAATATGACAGTATTTCTCTTGTAATGTAGAAATACATCTCTAATTATATTTGTTTTCATTCGAGTATTCCACAACGAAACGCTTTCTGTGGTCTTCACAATGAACGCTTCGGTTCCGTTTGTTTTCAATGTTGGTATTGTGATAAGCTGGACTGTCTGTCAATATCTTTCTGCGTCATTGTTAACTATTCATCATTAGATCTAGGCTATGTCTACGCTTTCACTTATATATGGGATATTCATCCAAGAGTTACCTTTATATAAAGCCTTATTGAAGTTGTACTGCTTTTGGCGCATTAGGGAAAATTAGGAGAGATTTTTACAGTGCACGCGCACGCCGCCACGAAAACTCGACACCTTGAAGCTAGTAAGTCAAAATTTTTTACGACAGGCTCGTACGCCGTCACGAAAACTAGACACTTTTTTTTTGGGTGGACTATGGTAAGCGCACACGCAGTCCATTCCGTCCGTGGCAACGAAAGGATGGCGCGCGGGCCCATAACCCACCCGTACCCACGTCGCCTTCGTCGTTGGGCTGACCACCGGAGCAGGGTGACTTGTCGTCAGTGATCGGCCCGAATGCCAAAAAAGCATAGGTAACTTCTTAAGTACGTACATAAGTACACACAAATACTTTTTTTTTGTTTTCGACTTACTATAACCTGCTGTATTTTATTTTTACTCCTTGTAGTGACGGATTAAGAACACAATTCACCATCTCCTCTCTTACCCGTGGGTGTCATAAAAGACGACTGAGGGATATAGTATGCATATAACATCTATGCAAGAGAAGGAGAACTCGATATAAGAACTTCTCCCACCCCGTCTGACTCACGTGGTATAATAGGTCAAGATACCTCCCACAGTGGAGAAGGCTCGAGCCCAGAAGTGGGACGTATATTTGTTGTGATGATGCCTTGCTGTTTGGGTCAAAGAAAATTGGGAAGCGGCACGTTATTCTCTATGGGACTAATTTCGCCATTATAAATCCATTACGTCAGGGTTCAGAATGCTCTCTATAAAGAACACCAAGTTTTAATCTTCAAGACGTTTCGGGTCTTTTAATTATTTCGGAAAAAGCAGCAAATTTAGGGGGCACCTAACGTGCAGGCACAGTTTTGTTTTTTTTTTTTGTTTTTGTATATAGCTGTTAGCCGCAGATGCCTTTCACAGCTTAGCCCGGACTATGGGTGAGCGCTGATGACTTTCAACCCGGTAATGTGCAGGCACAGTGTTCTCTCCACTTATTAAGTGGTGGTCTACTCATATCACTAAGCTAGTGTTAGCTAGTCTTAAACGTAAATATGTGTCCTTTTTTGTATCCCTAACAAGGCATGCAAAATCTCAATAGGATATTAATAGAATATTTCTGATGTGAATGTGTAACAAAGAAACTGATGTTTATTTTGAAAATGCTAGTTAGGATTATAGCCCATTGATCTCTTTTTTTTTGGGTGGTCTATGGTCTACGCGTACGCCGTCCGTTTCATCCCGAGTGATGAGGTGCTTAGCCCCATAACCCAATGTGCTTCCTCCCATTTGTTACTGGGCCGACCACTGGTACTGGTTTCTTGACGACCATGGCTAGCGAGGCGGATCACCCTTTCGGGTACCATCCTTCCCTGACACCCCCGTCAGCCTCTTTGCGGGTAACGGACTATTATCCGGTGCCCATTGCCCTTCACCAACTATATTTTAAAATTTAAGCACGACTTTTACATAACAAGGCATCTCAATAATGTCTGACACTACATTCTAACCTCGAACTTCAGCTAGCAATCACATCTTTAAACGAGCAATTCTTTATATATTCAGAATCTCGGCAACGGCTTCAACGATTTTCATGAAGTTTAGCATATTAGAGGTTTCGGGACCAAAAAAAGTTTTATTAATAGAAAATGTTGTTTTATCGGTGTTTTTAGCTAGTCAATACAATAACATAAAATGTCACTAGAATAAGAACCTAAATTTCGCCGTCGCCGCCAAGAATGACAATAGCTCAGTTGGGAAGTTGTCCAGTCGCATTCAAACAGCGTGAAATTTAATCTTAGTATTATTGCTATTCTCTATTTGTTTTTTTTTTCATTATTCATTTTTAATCTTTATTAATATATATATATATGTATATAAGTTCGTTAAAAATACAATTTAGGAAAAAAAAAATACATATTGAGCAAAGCTCGGTCAACCAGATATTGTTTAGATTAATAGAACAATTTGGCATACAAAGTTACACTCGATATAAGAATATATACAATATTATCAAACTTTAGCAACATTAGCCTTAAACTTCCAAATCGGTTGATTATACAATAACAATTTTCGTAATGGTATTGACTTTTAAATACAAACATGCGTTGTAGATAATGTTGATGTTCGCTAAGTTTAAAACATTTGTATCTAAAAGTTGTTTTAAATAACATTCAGATACAAATTTTGGGTTAATTAAACACACTTATTATATTATGTGAATAGAATCAGCTATATTTTATGCTGTTCAGTTAAGATACTACTCGGCAGCGGCCTAGATGTGCCCCTGATATTGCAAAGGTCTATATGCAGCAGTAGTACTTACCATCAAGTGTACTGGTCACTCCTTTGCCATCATCAGTAATAACAAAAACTAACTAGTCGAACATGTTGGTATGGGGTTTATTTATTACTATCTTCTGCTTGCGACTTCATCCGCGTGGTGTAGATACTTTGGGCTAACGCTAACTTTAACCTAAGACCTTGTTTACGTAGAAGGTTAAAATATTTTTAAGTAATACGATTTTGTCACACATTATTCTTGTGAAAATTTAGCCTTCTACGCAGCGAAAGCTCTCAAAAGGAAAAAAAACCCGAATTTGAAACATTCTTCATCGGTGCTCCGCTCCTGTTGGTCTTCGCGTGATAATATATAGCCTATAGATTTCCTCTATAAATGAGCTATCTAACCCTGAAAGAATTTTCAAATCGGACTAGTAGTTCTTGAGATTAGCGCGTTCAAACAAACAAACTCTTCAGCTTTATATATTAGTATAGATATAGATTACACGTTTGTAATATAATCCTTACATTAGTAATTACATTATATTAATAATAAATGCGAAAGTAAGGATGTTTGTTTGTTTGTTACGCTTTCACGCTTAAACCAGCGAACCGATTTCAAAAATTCTTTCACCAATGGAAAGCTGAAAAATATCAGGAAGTAACATAGGCTATATTTTATCCCAGTATTCCTACGGGAACGGGAACTACGCCGTGGGTAAGGCGACTGATACCGAAGCGAAGCGGGGGCGGGTTGCTAGTCTGTTGATAAAAAACTAAAATCCGATTACGCAAAATCTTTACTGAAAAAAATGATTCAAAACGTATGAGTCAAGATAATGTTTTAGACAGAAATCAAATATATGAACTAAAATAGACAAAGTACAGTAGGTGTTTCTAGTACATACAGAGCGACCACGGCTTCACCGTGACCACTTTTATACATATATTTAGATTTTTCTTCGTTTAAAATATTCTGTTGTTTTTCATACGCTTTAAATCCGTGAAGGCATAGTCGGGTGTTAGTTATTTGCGGGTGACCGGACCGGGGACCTTAGTCCGGCAGCCGCAGAGAGATTGACCGCGCGATGGCGACCGACGCGACGTCCCGGGACAGGGACGTCGAGAGGAGAGGGTACCCGAAAGGTTATTCCCTCGGGCCGACCACTGAGGACAAGGACCTCGGCACTGGTGGTCGGCCCAACGACAAAGGCGACGTGGGTACGGACGTCCCGGATGGAACAGACGGCGTGTGCGCTTACCATAGACCACCCATAAAAAAAAGCTTTAGTTATTTAACATTATTTTATAACACATTTAAGTATCTAAATGCATGAAAAATGCAAAAAAATATTCATGACTTATATTTTCCTATCTGACAGGCGCCATCTTGGATGTCTTAAAACGTCATGTAACCTATAACCAGTGGACAATTGAGATGTTCCAAAGGATTTCTGATTTGTTAAATTATGATAAGTAGTTTAGAAGTTATGAAGGAACACTGAGCATGTCATAAATATAAACCTTCTTCTCCATAGTCGAGTAAATCGCTCTAATTTCACATAGTCGGATATTTTTATTTGAGCAAACATCCAAGATGGCTCCTGTTAAATAGCAAAATATAGGTCATGAATATTTTTTTTTGCATCTAAGTTATTTACGTATAAATCTATTATTAATATTGTAGTTCATAGATTCCGTGTGGCGACGAAGTAAGAATATAACTCACTACCCACTAATATATGGACATGATATATGGACATGATATTTGTGCAAGAGAAGGTCTGAATAGCGTGCTATAGTAGGTCAATTTCCCTCCTATTATGGATAGGGATGCAAATATCGAAACCAAAAACATCGATGTACAGAAAATATCGCCCTGAAAACATCGATGTTTTTCAGAAATCTATGCGATGAGCTTTTTTTTTAGTTAAATCAAACATATTTTTACATGAATCATCAATATTTGCGTGATGCGTGGACTTTTTTTTTGCAAGTTCTGTTAAAAGTATCATACATTTTAAATCATGCAGGCAAAACATCGTATAAAATAACATCGATGTTTTACAATAGTGAACGTCGATGGCAATCTTCGATATTTTTTTTGAAACATCGATGTTTTAAAAACATCGATGTATCGTTTGCATCCGTAAACTAAGTACATCGATATCGGTATCAAAAATTTGTATGAAAACAAATACTTTTATTATTATTGTAAGCATTAAATATTTATACCATTTTAAGTATTAAAAATCTTTCACCATTTGAATACAGATTAATAGTCGAGACACGTATTAATTAACATGCGATCTAAATATTAAATGTTTTAACGTTTTATAAAATTTATTAGATTAAAATAACTTCCAGTTCAAAAATTACAATACATCAGCTATTAATTCGAATAGATAATAGTTTATATATTATAATTTTAACTGGTATGGTAAAACGTGAGCATTTATAGAAATTTTTAACGATGTCATCTTGGTTTCTTTTGGTTGTAAGATTCTCATTTGAGAATGTTTGAATATGTGGGTTGAGAAAAACAATTTACCGCCCTTTCTTAAGTTTATTTAGGAGTCGCTAAATACAGTTGATAGATGCAAAAGGTTGAGGTTGTAATCACATAGCACGGCATATCGCCGTGTGGTGACGGAGTAAGAATACAATTCAACACCCATTTTTTTACTCGTGGGTGTGATAAAAACTAAAAGAATCTGATATGCAAATGACATTTAAACAAGAAAAGGGAAACTTAACATAAAGCCCGTTTTTTTTTGGGGTGCGTTAGTGTCGGCGCACTCCTTGTACCACTCCGTCCAGGGCGACAGAGAGGCGTAATCACGCACATCCGTAACCCACCCGTGACACGTCGCCTTCGTCGTTGGGCCGACCACCGGAGCAGGGTGACTTGACGTCAATGGTCGGCCCGACGGAATACCCCCTTTAGCTTCCTCCATATTAGGAGGAAAATTGATCTACTATACCACGATGGTCAGGCGGGTTGGTAGGCATAGGGTTTTATTTCGAGGTTTGAACCTCTTGCATTGTTGTTACATGCGCAGGATATCCAGTAGTCGTCTTTTACGACGCCCACGGGCACGGGAGGGGTTGGTGAATTGTGTTCTTACTCCATCACCACACAGAAACCTTCAGATACAGACCAAGCTAATATAAATGTATTAAAATGAGTGAAAACAATGCCCAAGTTACTATCATAAAGTCCACTAGTTATCTTTTTAATGATTTTTAATTGTCAAATATGGTTTTGTTTCAGAACTTACATCGAACGTGAACGAAGTATGTGAGTATTGTAACATGTACATTTATTTGTATTATTTAGTTTCTATATTTATTTAACTCCATATCATTCTTAAGTACACACTAATTTGCTTACATAGTAGGCAAGGACGTCCCTGTGGCAAAGCCGAGGCCTGCTCACAAAGTTTTGTCATGTTTGATCCCAACTCTAAAGTCTGAATTTAAATCCAAGACACGCCACTTTGTCGAAATATTTCGGTATCCATTTGTAGTAAAATATTAGTTTTTATCGTGCGTTCTCTAAACTCCCTCTGGTCACATTGAATTTTCTTTAATAAGACTAACGGAATAAAGAGTAGATAGAAAAAAATAAGATTAGTTAATAGAAAGTAGAGTTAGTGAAGAGGGTACTGTTAATGCTATTGCTGATTTGCGATAGTGTCGATAGTATTAAACCTTGACGATGTTAGCAATAGTATCGATGTTATCTATATTTCTATCGCTAGTCTCACTATTGCCGAACTATCGATAGTAGCGTATCAATCGGCATCACTATTAAGGTTCCTAAGCATTCACCCAACAGTCCGGGTAAAGTTGTCACAACAACTATAGTCACCCAAAAGAGAAAAGATTAATTAACACTATTTAATCGCAGTCGCTATAATACCATTGGTTATATACCATATTCTTCTTTTTTTTCTTCTCGGCTCATACCCTTTCACTGCAGAGCCTCTGCTCATCTACAATATGAAAGAAATTATTGTAATATAATGTTCCTTGCAGTGATAGAGTACGAATGCAATTCACCACTCCCTATCTTGCCTATGGATGTCATAAGGTTTACTTTAGGATGTCGTAAAGTCGACTAAACGATACAATCCTTACTAATATTATAAATGCGAAAGTAAGAATGTTTGTTTGTTTGTTACGCTTTCACGCTTAAACTACGGAACCGATTTTAAAAATTATTTCACCAATGGAAAGCTATAATATCAGGGAGTAACATATGCTATATTTTATCCCGGTATTCCCACGGGAACGGGAACTACGCGGGTAAGGCGACTGAAACCGAAGCGAAGCGAGGGCGGGTTGCTAATATGTATATAAGTGGGGGTAGACTCGAAATAATACTCTATACCAACCCTCCTAACTTGTGTGGTATAGTTGGTCAATATTCCTCCTATTGTGAAGAATGCTTGGGTTGAGCCGTAGGTATGTGATCTGAGATAATATCATGTCAATTATTAAATTCTCAAGGGTTGTTCAGACGACTGGTCATAACACTATTGTCAGGAAATAGGAGTACATATTGTATTGATTCTAAATAATTGGGATAAGATCAGGGTGATGTTGATGATGTAAACGACAAATTTTGTTTTCTCAGCAGTTGTTATGACAACAGCGCATTATGTTTGAAGGTCATTGTTATTATATATGGTATACATTTTGATAAGATTTATCGACACAAGTTCGCTTTTATCTATCGCAACATTATGACCTCATAACCTTGCTCGATAAATACATTATCAAATATAATAACAATTCTTAGAAGTCAGTTGAGATTATTACTTTTAAAAAAAATAAATTCTTAAGCTTCATAATAAATAATATAGATAATGGAAATATGGTACATTAAAATATAATAGGTATTATTAAAAAAAATATTGTGACGGAGTAAATTTTGTTTATCTATTTTTATTTCGTGCGGTGACAGAGTAAGAATTCACCTCCCACTTTTATGTTCGTGGGTGTCGTAAAGGACGACTAAGAAGTTATTTGCAAATAAAATCTATGCAAGAGAAATAAAACATAAATGAAATCTTATACTAACCCGTATCCAGCATGGTATAGTAGATCGGTTTCCCCTCCCATTTTGGAGGAGGCTCGAGCCTAACAGAGAGATTTATATGAGCTGTGATAAAATTTTGAAAGGTTATGTAGATGATAATAAACAGTTATAGGGAATGACTTTTGCAAACGCTACACATCCTTATTAAAATTATTATAAATGCGAAAGTAACTTTGATTATTTGTTTGTTACGCTTTCACGCTTAAAACACCGAACCGATTTTAAAAATTCTTTCACGAATGGAGAAATATAATATCAGGGAGTAACTTAGGGTAAGTATATATTATCCCCGTATGCCCACGGGAACAGGTACTACGCGGGTAAGACGACTGAAACCGAAGCGAAGCGAGGGCGGGTTGCTAGTCTATACCAATAAATAAAATTGGAGTGTCTGTTTGTAATGTCAAAATAATTGGTTTTTTTCATGCTCACATGGTTATTCGCACGACACCTATGCCTAAAATACAGATTAAAAAAATTTTGTCTGTCTGTCTGTCTGTTTGTTCCGGGTAATCTTCAAAACGGTTGGACCGATTTCAAAAATTCTTTCACCAATGGAAAGCTATAATATTAGGGCGTAAACTAGGCTATATTTTATCCCGGTATTCCCACGGGAACGGGAACTACGCGGGTAAAACGACTAAAACCGAAGCGAAGCGAGGGCGGGTTGCTAGTTGTAAATAAAACTACTTTACGGATTTTATCGCGTTTGCATTTGATTTTTGATTGCCTGACGTTTTTAACACTTTGCAACATTTATGATCACGGGCGGACAGAGACATCTTAGACCGCCCGAGACCATGAACGCTACAAAGTGTTCGAAACGTGTAACAATCAAAAATCAAATACAAACGCGACAAAATCCGTAGTAGTTTTATTTACAGTTATAGAGATTTATTTCATACTTATATAAATACAAATATTTTAATATTTAAATTTGTAAAATTTTAACGCGTGACCGATCATTTCCTTTTGGTCTCGATAAAAGCGTTTTCATTGATGATAATTCTGTATACTGAAAATCGTATAATTAAATTCTTATCCGTTCTACCTGAAACTCAAATAACCCAAAATGCGTGGAATCATCGAAAGTACCAGCAGTGTAAAACTCTTATTGCCCTTTTTTAACCAATACGTTGGAACGATCGAACCAAGTAATAGAAATTAGTTCAGGTGGTCCCCGCTCATTCGCTCCGTCGGTCAACGGTTCGATTGAATGAATTGAATGGAATCGTTCCCTCGATCGGATACGCGAATTCGATAGTTAACGACAACATTCTATTTTACAATCCTCAAATCGTATCAAAGAAAATAAAGTTAGATTTTGAAACTTATTTCTTTTTGAATAAGATTCTTTATATTTACGCTTTCTTTTTCTATATAAATTTGATTTCTAAGGGAGTTTTTGATGACTAAAGAATTGATTAGTCACAATGTTTTATTACTTTATTGGAAAATGAGGATTTCTTTTATCCACTTTTTGGGACACTTATTTTTGTCTTTGTGGGTCGCTGGTAATTTTGTTTTGTTGTCCCTTAAGTTTCTTGGAAGTGTATTTTTATTTGGAGCATAACTCAGTAATTACAAAGCCTTTTTTTCCCTGTTTTTTTATGTTATAAAGAATGTGTATATTTATATTCCGTGTGGTGATGGAGTAAGAATACAATTCACCACACCCTATCTTGCCCGTGGATGTCGTAAAAGACGACTAAGGAATATGATACACATATAACATCTATGCAAGAGAAGGAAAAATCGAAATAAAACCCTATATCAACCTGTCTGATCAGCATGGTATAGTAAGGTCAATTTTCTGCCCGTGGGTATCGTAAAAGATAACTAAGGGATTATAATATGCAGTTTATATTTATGCAAGAGAAGGTTAACTCGATTGAAAACACTATAGTCATCCGTCTAACCAGCGCGATATACTAGGTCAATTTCTCCACCATTGTGAAGTAGGCTCGAGTTCAGTAATGGAACGTATATGAGCTGTGATGACAATGATTATGAAACGATACTTCTATTTTGTCTAATTAAGAATGTAAATTTTCCGTGTGGTGACGGAGTAAGATGTCGCAAAAGACGACTAAGGGATATAATATGCACATAAGATCTGTACAAGAGAAGGAAAACTCGAAATCAAACCATATACCAACATGTCTGACCAATGTGGTATAGTAGGTCAAATTCTCTCCCATTGTGGAAGAGGCCCGAGCCCAACAGCGGGACGTATGTGGGCTGCAATTATGATGATGATGGAGAATGTAAAGTCTTATTCGGGTTTCGACGCCCTTTTTAGTACCGGTCTCCATTTGAAGCCATACGGGGTCAGCCTTTCAGGACGTACTAAGCTACTAGCAGCTTTTTGAATCCATTGCTGTTACACTGTAAGAATTTGCACTCACATCCACGATTATAATTTCGATTGTCCGGTCCTTGAGCGACGGGCCGACGGTATACTTCAATGTACCTACGCAAGCAGTTTTTTTACAGAATTTCAGTACTATAATAAATAATTTTCTGTGTGGAGTGAACGAAGTAAGAATAAAATTCACTTCCCGTGAGGCTCTTTCTTTTTCTTTTTTTTTTTCGCTTGGGAAAATTCAATCTTTACGCATGCCCACCTCTAATAGATAAGGTATGTCGAGCTCAGCGTCGAGTTTTTGGCGGGAATCTGAAGTGTCATGTGGTGTTCTTGTATTATATTCAATATCTTAGTGTTTTAACGTGTTATATTAAATAATTTTGATGGCATTTTATGTAATATATAGCGGCAAAACTGCTGAGGTGTAGTGAATATGATATAAAATTGCTATACATACCTTTTTGTTTCCAACAAAATTCTCAGAAGATACCCTTAACAGTGACCATTACACTGTTGAGGCGACACTTTGACTTACTGACAGACCATTACTGACATGAAGAAACTGAGAACTTGAAAAGATAATTATAAGTTGATACTGGCAAAAATGGCTCGTATTTGTAGCTGATTGCCAAGATAAAAAGGAAGAAGAGCTCAGCGTCGATTTATTATCAGCGCCACTACCAGCTAAAAACTACACACTATTCCTATCCCTCAGCTACGACGAAGTCATGGGACCGTTTGCATGCTCCACAAGCCACCCGTGAGGCTCTAGCCCAACAGGTGGACGTATATGAGCTAAAATGATGATAATTAATTGCAAGCCGTGTGGTGACGGGATAGAATACAAATATCGTTACCCCTTTCTTGCCAGTAGAAGTTGTAAGAATCAGCCAAGGGTCTCAATAGGAGAATGGGCAATAGCTATCTTCTAGGACAACTTGCAACACCTACTGCGATCGCCAACCCGTCTGCCAAGCGTGGCGATTATGGCATTATTTCCTGCGAAAATTTGATGGCATAGAACTGTTCCGAATGGCATTCTCCTGGGGAGGCTTATGTCCAATATTAAACGTCTATAGGCTGATGGGTGGATAAAAAGGGCATACTACAAGTGTATGCTCTTTTTATCCACCTCTCTTTAGAAGTATACCATAAAGAAAGAGAGCTTTCGTTCAGGACGTCTGGAAAATGTGAAATATCGAAATCATTTTGTATTACTACATGTAGACTACTTTTGCAGATGTATAGCGTAACTTTAACGCCACGTCAATGATCAGGTTCACCCTAGCCTATAGATGTTTCACATCAATAAGTAGATTAATAGAATAGTTGACCTAATATGTCATATAACAGAACGCCCTCCATTAGTCTAGATCATCCTATTTGAAAAAGGGAATCTCACAAAGACATGATACCAAACGATCCCTAAACAAAAATTGCCTTCACGAATTCACGGTACCCTTTAAAAAATGTTGGCCAACGTTCGAGGAGAAATGAGGACCATATTTTGCAAGATTCCCGAATAGAGGTCAAAGGATGGACGTTTATAATCCTCAGGCAATCGATTGCGAAACGACCTTTGGAGCGATTTCTTCGTAAACAAATATTTTTGGTAGCCAAGTAAAAATACTATCCAATTATTATCGTTAAAAATTGGTTTGTTAATGAATATGGATGTTTTTTCAAACATTAAGCACTTGTTATTTTTATATCAATCGGCTTATAGACGCCCACATGTTGGATATAGCTTCCATCTTATTTATTTTTATCAAGCTAAGGAATGACGAAGAAGAGGTCACTCTCCTTCGTCATTCGTTTACGAGTCCGGGGTGACAAAAGGGTGACGCATTGCTCTATAAGTCGCCTTATTCCCACCACATCGCCATTGGGCTGACCACCGATACCTAATCGATGACGTCCGTGGCCAGCCACGTGAGATATCCTTTCGTATTGGCATAGGCCTCTCTAAGCGAGGCATATACCGTGATGACTGTGTAGCTGGATGGCAATTGATGTTATTCTAACTAATATTATAAATCTTAGTTTGTTTATTTGTCAAGTTTTCATATCTAAACTACTACACTAATTTTAGAAATACTTTCACCGATGGAAAGGTACATTAAGTAACATAGTTTATAGTATATCCCCGTATGCCCACGGTAACAGGAATTATATGTATCGGCCAGAGATTATTTAGATATTTATTAATTTGTTATTTTCTAGTCTAGATAAACTGTTTTTTACTTCCAGAAAAAGATCGATGTAAGCTGAAATTCAGCAGCAATTTGGTTTTACATACAAAGAGGCTAGTAATTTAAATTAGGACTTCTGTTGCTCTAATAATGACTCCATATTAGTTTTTATTTAATACCTGTTACACATCGCCGTGTGGTGAAGGAGTAAGAATACAATCACCCCCTCCTTTGTCCGTGGGTGTCATAAAAGACAACCAATGGATATAATACGCATATCTATACCAATAAATAAAATTGGAGTATCTGTTTGTAATGTCAAAATAATAGGCTTTTTTCATGCTCACACGGTTATTTGCACGACACCTATGCCTAAAATACAGATTAAAAAATGTGGTGTCGTGGGACACCAGGTAGGAACGAAGTTCCTTCGGCTAATATAGAATCGACACAATTTGCAAAAAAATCAAAATTCAGGGTTCTTTTAGTTGGTGTCCTTGTTCCGAACATTGTTAGTTTCTAATTATAAAATTTATTGTGACTAAACTATTGTAGGCTTTTGAAATTTAGGTTTTTTAGTATTAAATCGGTTCTTTTTCTTTTTTGTGGGTGGTTCGCGGTCGGCGCGCCTCCGCACCACTCCGTCCGGGGCGACAGAGGGGCTTAAGCACGCAACTCCCGCGACCCACCCAAAAACCACGTCGCCTTCGTCGTTGGGCCGACCACTGGAGCAGCGTTAACTTGTCGTCAGTGGTCGGCCCGACGGAATACCCCTAATTGGGGTACCCTCCCATCGACCAACGTCCCCCCCTCGGGGAGGACGTCGTTTTTTCCTCACGCGGTCGGCCTCTCGGCGGGTGACAGACTAATCCCCGGTCACGTCACCCGCGGCCTCGGCTAGGGCGGCATGAGGCGCAGATAGTTGCGTCTACGCCGCCCCAGTCGCTGGCGGCGGATCTCCTCATCGAGGCTGCGCTCCTCGCGCAGGTGATCCGCCGCCTCCTTCCGCGAGATCACTGTCTCGCAGAAGGCTGCGACCGCGTCCCAATTCCCGACGCTGTCGACCATCGCCCTAGCGATAGCTGGCAGCGTCAGGTCAGCAATAGCCGGCAGCGTCAGGTCATTAAATCGGTTCTACTGGAAATTCTATGAGGTTTGTCAAAAATCCGGAGTTCCTGCGGTCAAAGATGACTGATTTATGGCAGTTTGGGGTTTGAACGATGTTTCACATCAAAAAAGGGGGAAAGGGAAGTTTCTAATGGAGGGTAGGGATAGTCCGGGCGGCAATGTTGGATGCAAGGGGGGGTCAAAATTTCTATCAAAAATGGTCTAGCACTTATAGTTTTTGAGATACGGCGGTCAATACAATTGTAGGTTGAACGATGTTTCACATCAAAAGAAGGGGGGGGAGGGAAGTGAGATACGGCGGTCAAAACAATTGTAGGTTGAACGATGTTTCACATCAAAAGAATGGGGAGGGAAGTTTCTAATGGGGGGTAGGGGTAGTCCGGGCGGCAATGTAAAGTGCAAGGGGGGTCAAAATTTCTATCAAAAATGGTCTAGCACTTATAGTTTTTGAGATACGGCGGTCAAAACAATTGTAGGTTGAACGATGTTTCACATCAAAAGAAGAGGGGGGGGGAGTTTCTAATGGGGGGTAGGGGTAGTCCGGGCGGCAATGTGGCGTGCAAAGGGGGTCAAAATTTCTATCAAAAATGGTCTAGCACTTATAGTTTTTGAGATACGGCGGTCAAAACAATTGTAGGTTGAACGATGTTTCACATCAAAAGAAGGGGGGAGGGAAGTTTCTAATGGGGGGTAGGGGTAGTCCGGGCGGCAATGTGGCGGCAAGGGGAGTCAAAATTTCTATCAAAAATGGTCTAGCACTTATAGTTTTTGAGATACGGCGGTCAAAACAATTTCGTCTCATTTAACGGTTTTATTCCACGCACTTTTTCTTACGGTTTTATTCTTACGGTTTTACTATCACATTTTTTCAGTTCGGTCACGCAGCAAAATCCCTATCTCCTCCAAGCCTGCCGTAAGGAACTTCGTTCCAAAAATTTTTGTCTGTCTGTCTGTCTGTTTGTTCCGGGTAATCTTCAAAACGGCTGGACCGATTTCAAAAATTCTTTCACCAATGGAAAGCTATAATATCAGGGCGTAAACTAGGCTATATTTTATCTCGGTATTCCCACGGGAACGGGAGCTACGTGGGTAAAACGACTAAAACCAAAGCGAAGCGAGGGCGGGTTTCTAGTAACATCTATACAAGAGAAGGAAAACTTGAAACAAAACCCCACCTATTTTTTTCCCCCTTTCGGGTAGGTACCCTCACCTGTCGACGTCCCTGTCCCAGGATGTCAGTCGCTGTCGCGCGGTCAGCCTCTCTGCGTGTGACGGACTAAAATCCCTGGTCCAGTCACCCGCGGCCTCGGCTAGGGCGGCATCAGGCGCAGGTACTCGCGGCCTGCAGTGCCCGAGTCGCTGGCGGCGGAACGTGTCACCGAAGAGGAGTTCCTCTCGCGCATGATCCGCTGCCTCCTTCCATGAGATGACGGCCTCACAGAAGGTGGCGACCGCGTCCCAGTCCCTGACGCTGTTGAGCATCTGTCTGGCGATGGTCGGCAGCGTCAGGTCCTACTTAACCTAACCTAACCTACAACATATCAGACTAGCTCACCTACTATACCTGACTAACAACTACTATACCAGTAGGTCAATTTGCCTCCAATAGTGACGGAGGCCCGAACTCAACAGTTGGCCGTGTGTAGGGCGGAATGAGATAACCTGTTACATTTTACTATACAGAGTGTATCAGGTTATGGGACAACTATTGGAGTATGTTGTAGTTTAACGGTCATAGATCATAATTAGAATACACATTACACAATAAACAATATAACATAAAATAATATAGTGAATCAATTATAGTGATTTCAAAAAAATGTGTCTAGGAGTCTATGCCTTAAATGTTACGTATTATGTAGGCATGTACAGACAGAATACATGTAGGCATGTAAAGCTTCGACAGTATAATTTTATTCATTTATACCTAGAATTGCGCAAACGCTTCAATGACATGTAGGTACAACGGCAAGCGGTCAACGCTCATAGGCCGATCAGCTGTTTTAAAGCGAAGTTTGTTTTGCTTATGTTAACGTAATCATTGATTTCTTCAATTTCTAAAGAACATTTAACAAAGTATGAATATGTTGCGTATTAAGTATCATTGACTTTATACATTTCAATCAGATTTACACGAAAAAGCGATGACAAAATTGAAAACTTTACATGTCTCTAATTTCTAAACGAATCAATATTTTTCGTTCAAAATTTTTTTATGGGTTCCTACCACCATTGCCTAGCCCCCTTTTGACCAGTTGCCCCATAACCTGATACATCCTGTATAATGTCTATTTTATTATGTATAGAAAGTCTTGTTTTTGGACCGCTAATGTACACAGACCCTTCTATTATACATAAATTAGCGCTTCGCGTATTCCAAACTCATCAAGCGTGTCGACAAATTATCACGCTCAACAATTTCCATTACTTAAATTAGTCACCCCAATTAAACACCCCTACATTTTTATCTACGCATTTTACAACCACTTTTTTAATTGTCTCGCGTGTTAGATTTGATTTTGCGTGTTAAAATAATTAATTGTTAAAATGATGTTAATTTAAAATTAAAACAGGCATTCCTTGTTTGTAATGCGTTTCTGTAATATCAGAAAATGAAATAACACAAAGCAGTCGTAAGAGCTGTCGAGAGAAATGAAAATAATTTACAACTATGAACGAATAATTTATTATTATTTTTGGATATTTAAATTAATCTTCATTTAAAATTTGTAAATTAAAACTTTTTACATCTAACTACAGTTTGTTTGTTTGTTTCTTTTAAGCTATTGCATAGCTTTAATCGCAGGCTTGGCGCGGGGACTGAATCAAGAAATTCCATAACGAAAATAAAACCTCATCCCCCCTACCATGTAGCTACATGGTACGAGCTACATGGTACGCGGGTGGCGGCAGCTCGGCCGAGCGTCGTCGATACATTCTGCGTTCGTCCGTCTCGGTGCGCACACGTGCCACCGCTTTGCGTAGCTTACGTCACAAAAGTGTTTTCGCGCGTTTTCTAACGGTCCCAACAATCTTCATCGGACGACAGTGGTAATCCAAACCGCTTTTATTATTATACATATAGTACATTTGTTTTCCTATAGGTCACTACGTTCAAAAAGCGTAACTTGAATTAATATCAAAGAAAAAATACTGCATAAATAAAAAATAAATAAATAATTATAATTGCATAAGTTGATAAAAAATGCTATGCAATAGCTTTACCGCGGCAGTCCCCGAGTGCCACACGTTTTTTTTGGGGTAGGACATGATAAGCGCACCCGCCACATACCGTAGCTCGTCGCCTTCATCGTTGGGCTGACCATCGGTACCGAGCTCCTTGTCCTCCGTGGTCACAGATGTAGTGCTTTCTTTGTTTGTTGTTCTTCAACAAATCTTTGTTCGTGCCTTTTTTATGGTATATTTTATTTTCATTTTGATTTTATATAAAAATAGGTTTCTTCAAGTATTTTTTTTTTTTTCTAATTATGATATAACTTAACAGTTACCTCATAATAATTACAATCTAGCGTGAGGCTAATAAGTAATTTAAATCTTACTTAATTTGCTAAGAGTTACAGAATAAAGAATGTGTTCATTGGCGCTTTTCTTATCATCTCTAATAATAATAAAATACACTTTGTTCTTGTGTTCTTCAAGGATAGCACTCACTGCACTACTTATCACTAATTTCACTAAACTAAACACTATCTTAACCACTATGCCATCAGTGCAGTCTAGTTCTAGAAAGTACTATTGGTATAGCATGGCGGACTATAAAACCCAACGCTACCCAGCTCTCATTCCGGGCAGCTAAGAAAGATAGCCTGTTTATCGATAAAGGTTATAGCATATAAAACAAGGCTGTGACCTATACTATTGAGGCAGTAATCGTAAATATCAACAAGAACAATAAAATCTAGAATAACGACTTGACGGGAGTACCTTCGAAACGACCAGATTTAGATTTCATATCTTTCTAAGAAACATTTCAAGGTCGTTGAAGGCCGCATCAATCCAGTTCTCGGCTTCAATTTTTTATTAAAAGTAATAAATTGTAAAACAAGATTATTAGCAGGAAATTAACAAGAATATATTATTATAATTATATATGGTTTATTATTAAACTAATTAATTTCTTATCCGCTTGCTTTATTAATAGCGTTAAAGAAAGTTTTAATAATTCTATTATGATTTCTGATGTTTACGCGAGTATAACACATTAAAAATAAAACCATTTTTACGGCTTTTATCGCATTTGCATTTGGTTTTTTATTGCCCGACGTTTTGAATGCACAGCATTCATAGTCATGCATAGACTGTGACCATGAACAGGTGATCAAAAATCAAATACAAACGGAATAAAATTAGCAAAAATAGTTTATATGATTCTGTTTCTTGCATTGAAAAGATTCTAAAATAATTGCCACTCGTAAAACGCCGTGAGATTGCCGACTATATATTCCTCCTAAAGGTCATACAGAATTATATAGATTGTCCTGAGCTCCTATATAAAATTAATTTTAATGTACTATTCAAATGTAATCGTTTCCATCCACCATTACAGATACCACGTGCAGCAACAAATTATAGGCAAAATAGTCTTATGATATCCGTTATGGTATCCGTGTGGTGACGGAGTAAGAATACAATTTACCACTCCCTATCTTGCCGTGGATGTCGTACAAGACGACTAAGGGATATAATATGCACATAAGATCTGTGCAAGAGAAGGAAAACTCGAAATGAAACCCTATACCAACATGTCTGACCAGCATGGTATAGTAGGTCGAATTCCCTCCCATTGTGGAGGAGGCCCGAGCCCAACAGTGGGACATATGTGGGCTGCGATGATGATGATGATGATGATGAGTAGTCTTATGATACGCGCAATCAGAGGCTTTTATAGTTTAAGTAAACAGCATGATTTTGATCCATTTATGAAAAATATAAATGTAGCACGTAGGATCTTAAGCCAAGACTTTTTTAATTAGTTTAAGATAAGTAAATGCATTCTAATGTGAATGTATTGTAAGCAATTACATTATATATAGTCAGAATGCTCTCAATCAATTATATCTACAATTACTATAAGTGAAGACTTGTAATTAGCTAACAGAAATAATAACAATTAGTCTATTTAGATATAATTAGCTGTCAGTCTTCCATAATGTACAAAATAAATAAATATTTTAAATAATTTAAATTCAAGAGTTTGAGTTATCATTTCGGCTCATATACATCCCACTGCTGGGTTCGAGCCTCCTTCGTAATAGGAGGGATATTGACCTGCTTTACTACGCTGGTCATACTTGTTGGTATAGGGTTAACTTACGAGTCTTCCTTCTTTTGCATAGATGTTATATGCATATTATGCCCCAAAATCGTCTTTTAGGTCATCCACGGGTAAGAAAGGGAGTGGTAAATTGTATTCTTACTCCGTCACCACACGGAAAAAGTTTAAGTTATGTTTGTACTATATATGGTAGCGGCTGCAAATACTACCAACCTTTACATTACTCGTAGATGTCGTAAAACTGCTAAGAGCCCAGCTCCTTCTAATGCCATTTGGTCAACAGTTACATTCCCAAGAAGGGTTGATGTCATGCAGGCGGCTGGTCATAAAAGAATTGCCTATAACTTGTAATATGTATGTAACATGAACTATGAGAAAAAATTACATTGAGTCGACCCTAAGTAATTGGAATGAAAGCAGGATGATGAGAAATTTTCCCTTAAAGATAAATATTTCTCATTTAGAAATCCTTTGACCTCAAAGATTTTACACATGCACAATTACGGGACGCAAATAACAACCTCAGAATATTATTCTTTTGGGACTCATTCCATTACATATTCTAGCAATTTTAACTCCTATAAGCCAGGATCTACGATGTTCTCCATTGATGATACTAAAGTTGGCCCTCAGACCGTTCAGCACGGATTTTAATTATCTTAGAAGCCGCAATTAAATTAATTAGAAAATAAAATACGTTAAACAGAAAAGATTAATTTTACTTCCCTTATACACAATGTGCGTGACTGAAAGCAAAATTCAGTCATCATCATCTCAGCTGACAGAAGTCGCACTGCTGAACTAGGACCTTCTCCGCAACGGGTGGGAAATTTACCTACTATAATACTCCTGAAAGACGTGTTTCTGTAGTTTTATTTCAAGTGTTCTTTCTGTTGAGCAGATTTTATACGAATTTTATATCCATTAGTCGTCTTTTACGACATCTCTATATATTAATAATCACTTTATTTCCTATTTTTAGGGTTCCGTACCCTAAGGGGTAAAAACGGGCCCTATTACTAAGACTTCGCTGTCTGTCCGTCTATCTGTCCGTCACCAGGCTGTATCTCGAGAACCGGGGTAGCTAGACTGTTGAAATTTTCACAAATATTTATTATTATTTCTGTTGCCGCTATAACAACAAATGTTAAAATCAAAATAAAATAAATATTTAAAGGGGGCTCCCATACAACAATCGCGATTTTTATACGAAACTAGCTGACCCGGCGAACTTCGTACCGCCTAATTATTGGAGGCATATTTAGTAAGTCACAAACACACGACACAATACTTTTTTAATTTTATTGAAATTTGTTGCTTTTAGATTTTTAGGAATATTAAAGAATTATAGTATAGATGCACAGCAAAGAGACGTTTACATTTCAAGTGACATTTTACCATAGACAATTTTTCTTTGAGTGAATACTGACAAATATTTACACTATAACTATCAAACTACATCTGTCGTTTTTTTTTTTGACGGTGGCCATGGTTAGGAAAAGAAGAAGAACTACATCTGTCATCGAGAAAATAAAGAATTCAAACAACTATAATATTTAAATTGTTGATATTTTAAAACTATTTTCCAGAAGTTATAGTGAAGCTATATATCCCTCAACTCCTTAAAATGCATTGTCCCTTTTGTAAAAAGTGGATGGAACGGCAGAACAAAAATAATAACTGTCCAGGTTGTATTAAATTATTATTAAGATGCGACGAATGCTACAACATAATCGCTGACACCTTCAGATTTTGTACCAAGTGTGGTAAGAATGTAGAACGAATAATACGCGTGAACAGGGCAAAAGTACAAAAAAATATATTAAAGCAAAAGCTGCTATCTAAACCAAAACACGTTTCTACAATGCCATCTTCATCATCTGAGGAGACATTCTGTGAATTAAATTTATCGGCCGAAGACAGAAGACAGCCAAAAGCCCAACATCAAGAATGTTCTGGTAGATATTGATGTTATTGAAGACAGCCAGCAGCTCAACATTGATAATGTTCTGATCGAAGCTCCTCTTTCGATTCTGTGAAGTGACAGAAATCTGTGGGAAAAGTCATTAATCCGGTCGAGCTGTCAACTGCGACCTTACCATTGCCAATATCCAGCAACTGCTTCGAAAACACAGTCGCAGTTTGATCTTGTTGCAAAAACACTCGCATGTTAGTAGTTAATTGTAGTGTCTTTACGTGCCGCCACAAATTTGATGATTTTAATCATCAAATTTGTGGCGGCGGATTTTATTCATCAAATTTGTGGCTTAAAGAGGAGCTTATTCAGCGTGTTTTTTCGGACATTAAACAACAATATAATAACCACGATTGGCTAAGTGAACGAGCAATATTGGCAGCAAAAAACAAAGATGTCGATGATCTCAATGCTACCATTCAGAATTTCCTTCCAGGAGAGTTGTTTACGTACAAATCAGTTGACACGGCTACAAACCAGGATGACGTAGTCAACTATCCTACAGAATTTTTAAATTCATTGGACTTGCCTGGACTACCACCACATAATTTGAAATTAAAAGTAGGGTCAGTTGTCATCATGCTGCGTAATATTAATCAACCTCGACTTTGCAATGGAACGAGATTGGTTGTGAAGAAACTCATGAATAACATCATCGAAACTAAAATAATCAAAGGAAAATACAAAGGAGAGGATGTCTTAATCCCACGAATACCTATGATTCCAACGGATTTGCCATTTGATTTTAAAAGGTTGCAATTTCCCGTGCGTCTAGCTTTTGCGATGACCATAAATAAATCGCAAGGCCAATCGTTGCAAGTTTGCGGAATAAACTTAGAGTTTCCCTGTTTCGCACATGGACAATTATACGTTGCGCGTTCGCGTGTCGGAAAATCAACATCCTTATTTATTTACGCACCGCAAAAAAAAAACTAAAAATATTGTCTACCAGAAAGCACTATATTAATTAACTGTATATATGTACAGCAGTGGACATTTATTGGCCGATATCATGATGATGATGATAACTGTGTTGTATTTAATTTAAGCAAAGATTTCTTTATCATGTTCACAGTCCAGAAACGAGCACATCCACGAAAATTTTAAATTTTTGTATATGGAGTGTATAAATATAAATAAATGACTTAATATGTATATAATATGTGCATTTGGATCCTTACAATTATATAATAATATGTTGTATATATCTAAAATAAAACTCAATTTGATACAACATTTTTTTTTATTTCAAAATATATTAATCACTCTTCTTCTTTTTCTTTTCAAATTATGCCTTCCATCTTTGCTTGACGATTATTTTGCCAATGTCAACGTGTATTAGTAACTCTTTATTTCCATCAACTTGGCTTCATCTACTTGGGAACCACTTGGCTCGCCAGGACATGATAATATGGCGGAAGTACTAGGCGACTCGGACAAATCTGATTCGATCAGAACATTATCAATGTTGAGCTGCTGGCTGTCTTCAATAACATCAATATCTACCAGAACATTCTTGATGTTGGGCTTTTGGCTGTCTTCTGTCTTCGGCCGATAAATTTAATTCACAGAATGTCTCCTCAGATGATGAAGATGGCATTGTAGAAACGTGTTTTGGTTTAGATAGCAGCTTTTGCTTTAATATATTTTTTTGTACTTTTGCCCTGTTCACGCGTATTATTCGTTCTACATTCTTACCACACTTGGTACAAAATCTGAAGGTGTCAGCGATTATGTTGTAGCATTCGTCGCATCTTAATAATAATTTAATACAACCTGGACAGTTATTATTTTTGTTCTGCCGTTCCATCCACTTTTTACAAAAGGGACAATGCATTTTAAGGAGTTGAGGGATATATAGCTTCACTATAACTTCTGGAAAATAGTTTTAAAATATCAACAATTTAAATATTATAGTTGTTTGAATTCTTTATTTTCTCGATGACAGATGTAGTTCTTCTTCTTTTCCTAACCATGGCCACCGTCAAAAAAAAAAACGACAGATGTAGTTTGATAGTTATAGTGTAAATATTTGTCAGTATTCACTCAAAAAAAAATTGTCTATGGTAAAATGTCACTTGAAATGTAAACGTCTCTTTGCTGTGCATCTATACTATAATTCTTTAATATTCCTAAAAATCTAAAAGCAACAAATTTCAATAAAATTAAAAAAGTATTGTGTCGTGTGTTTGTGACTTACTAAATATGCCTCCAATAATTAGGCGGTACGAAGTTCGCCGGGTCAGCTAGTTTCGTATAAAAATCGCGATTGTTGTATGGGAGCCCCCTTTAAATATTTATTTTATTTTGATTTTAACATTTGTTGTTATAGCGGCAACAGAAATAATAATAAATATTTGTGAAAATTTCAACAGTCTAGCTACCCCGGTTCTCGAGATACAGCCTGGTGACGGACAGATAGACGGACAGACAGCGAAGTCTTAGTAATAGGGCCCGTTTTTACCCCTTAGGGTACGGAACCCTAAAAATAGGAAATAAAGTGATTATTAATATATAGAGATGTCGTAAAAGACGACTAATGGATATAAAATTCGTATAAAATCTGCTCAACAGAAAGAACACTTGAAATAAAACTACAGAAACACGTCTTTCAGGAGTATTATAGTAGGTAAATTTCCCACCCGTTGCGGAGAAGGTCCTAGTTCAGCAGTGCGACTTCTGTCAGCTGAGATGATGATGACTGAATTTTGCTTTCAGTCACGCACATTGTGTATAAGGGAAGTAAAATTAATCTTTTCTGTTTAACGTATTTTATTTTCTAATTAATTTAATTGCGGCTTCTAAGATAATTAAAATCCGTGCTGAACGGTCTGAGGGCCAACTTTAGTATCATCAATGGAGAACATCGTAGATCCTGGCTTATAGGAGTTAAAATTGCTAGAATATGTAATGGAATGAGTCCCAAAAGAATAATATTCTGAGGTTGTTATTTGCGTCCCGTAATTGTGCATGTGTAAAATCTTTGAGGTCAAAGGATTTCTAAATGAGAAATATTTATCTTTAAGGGAAAATTTCTCATCATCCTGCTTTCATTCCAATTACTTAGGGTCGACTCAATGTAATTTTTTCTCATAGTTCATGTTACATACATATTACAAGTTATAGGCAATTCTTTTATGACCAGCCGCCTGCATGACATCAACCCTTCTTGGGAATGTAACTGTTGACCAAATGGCATTAGAAGGAGCTGGGCTCTTAGCAGTTTTACGACATCTACGAGTAATGTAAAGGTTGGTAGTATTTGCAGCCGCTACCATATATAGTACAAACATAACTTAAACTTTTTCCGTGTGGTGACGGAGTAAGAATACAATTTACCACTCCCTTTCTTACCCGTGGATGACCTAAAAGACGATTTTGGGGCATAATATGCATATAACATCTATGCAAAAGAAGGAAGACTCGTAAGTTAACCCTATACCAACAAGTATGACCAGCGTAGTAAAGCAGGTCAATATCCCTCCTATTACGAAGGAGGCTCGAACCCAGCAGTGGGATGTATATGAGCCGAAATGATAACTCAAACTCTTGAATTTAAATTATTTAAAATATTTATTTATTTTGTACATTATGGAAGACTGACAGCTAATTATATCTAAATAGACTAATTGTTATTATTTCTGTTAGCTAATTACAAGTCTTCACTTATAGTAATTGTAGATATAAAACAACACAAACATGTCAACACATTAATTATTTTTATATTTTGAAATTTAAATACACGATGTTATGAGCAAAGTTGATATTATGTTGTCGATTCAAAAGTCTTGTTTTAATGCGTTCTTCAATTCGAGTGGAACTGAAAGTACAAATACCGTCAAATGTTTGACAGAAAGTAAGTGGTCAACTTTTATATGGGAAAATGGAATTGTCGTCTTACTCTATCTTACTCGCAATTTTTCCTTATTTGCTCACCGTTTAGACCTACCCTGGACTACGACAAACATTTTAAAATCAAAATCAGCTCAATCGGCTCAGCCGTTCCCAAGTTTTAATCAGACTAACGAACAACAATTCATTTTTATTTATATAGAAGATGGTACGGGACCCTACGTGCGCGACTCCGACTCGCACTTAGCCGGTTTTTATACTATTTTCCACTTCTGAATATTAATATTTTTTAAATACAAAATTGATTTTAACTGCAATTATAATATTCATGAACCATTTTCCCTAATCTTTACTTTTTTATCGATATTTATAAAGAAAATTCTTATCAGTTACATCTTCGTCCGAGATCTTTATAAGATCCAATGATGTTGTCAAGTATGGGATTATGCAAATATAAGTTGCCATATCAATATTATGCTATTAACTTCATTGCTTAATAATGTCTTGCCTCTATTTCCATTTTAATGTACATATACTGATGTACTTGTTGACTAATGTACATAATGATTGCATAGATGGCGAAATGGTTAAGATATCGACCTATTGTGCCAGTGTCGTGGGTTCGAATCCTATGTAGGATAACAGATTTTGTATCCGTCGGGCTGACCACGGAGGACAATGAACTCGGTTCCGATGGTCGGCCCAACAACGAGGGAAAGGAATTACGGTGGGTTATGGGATCGCGCGCCGCCCCTTCGTTGCCCCGGATGGTGCTGCACGGAGGGTGCGCTGACATTGCCACTCCAGCGTGCTCATTCTCCGTGCTATGACAGTTAGCCCCGTTCTTCTACGGATTTTCGTATTTTGGATTCTATTTCGCTGAGAAATTCTGAGCATTTGCTCGAGTGGTGACCACGTATCGGACGACGCAGTGTTGGAATCTCCTCCACTAGATGGACCGATTACTGGGTGAAAGTTACTGGACTTCATTAGATGCAGGCGGCACAGGACTGCACTTTGTGACAAAACATGAGGAAGGCCTACATCCTTTATTAATTCCATTGCATTCCTTTATTAAGCCAAGTCACTTAAACGTACAAAATATCATTGAAATCAAAACAGTAAAATACCTACCACTGGAGAAATTAAGCAGGTGTTGTCAGACCGTAAACAATAATTAAATCAACATCTAATTACAAATTAGTTACATATGTCTAATTATGAAGCAGATGCGAGTCAAAGACAATATTATCCTTACTGTTATCATGTATGGTAATATTTGATTCCCGCTGAGATGTAAGCGAACTTAAACAATGGGGAGTCGAAATCATTTCTATACAAATAAATTTAATTAAAGTGTCAGTTTTTCATGTACAAAGTACATCCAGACCATAGGCCACTCATAAAAATATATTTGAGTATGCCGGTTCACCGTCTTTACTAGCAAATGAAGACAAAGCAAGAATATGAAGGATAACGACCACTGTTCGATATGAAACCTGCCCAAGGTGAAAAAAATTATAATCATCCCACTAGGCATGAGATTTGACCATGGCTGATGGATTTAATAAGTTTTAGGATTTCCCCTTAATAAGAAGACCGTAACTAGATAGTTACGTACTTCTTACATATTGTACTGCCATCTAGATCGAATACAATTGGGTACAACATTTGAATTTTCGTGAAAAGGAAACGTATTCGGAGCTCGACTCCAACCGCTTTTCACGATCAGACTGTTAATCATCATCATCATCTCAACCCATTTAAGTCCCACTGTTGAGCTTGGGCCTTCTGCACTATGGAAGGATGCTTATTATACCGCTCTGGTCAGACGTGTCGGTATAAGGTTTTATGTCGAGTTTTCTTTTTTTTGCATAGATATTATCTGCATATCATATCTCTTAGTCACCTTTTACGACACCCACGTCTAAGTGAAGGGGTGGTGAACTGTTTTTTTTTTCTCTGTTACCACACGGAAAATCTGTTAATATTAACTTTGTATTTTATTGCATTTATATATATTTCAATGATAATAAGTAATGCCCAAAAGTCTCTACAGTTATTTAAATTCCCTCACAATAAATATCCCATTGGTTTGCTGATACATGTTCTTCTAGTCACTCACCCATTTTTACGATCGTCACAGGCAAATAAAGGATGGTGATATCGTCATTACAGAAGGAGGCAGTCATAAAACATTTTTTACAACTTAAACATTAATTGAATTGTAATTGCTTAATCATGCTGAAGTTTTTTTTAGCAAATACCAATTTACTAGAACGTAAAGTAAATTGAACTACAACATATTCTTAATGCAGAAATACTTCGATCTAAATGCCGTATAAAGTAAATAGGTAGCTTCTAAGAAATAATTATTCGTTTTGAATAATAAAACGAATTTATTTTGTAGGTACGTGTGTATTTTGAGAATTTATTGAAATATTCTTTTAAAACATAATTTCATACCGAGCGGTGACTGAGTAAGGAAATAATTCTTCTATCCCTTGCTTGCCCACGATAAAAAATAACAAAGATAATAAATAACAAAGGCAGATAATATCTGGCTGGAGAAGAAAATTTTAAATAAAACTCTATAGAAACTTCGCATAAGATACTTTTTTTTTTTTTTTTTTGTGGGTGGGTCGCGATCGGCGCGCCTCCGCACCACTCCGTCCGGGGCGACAGAGGGGCTTAAGCACGCAACTCCCGCGACCCACCCAAAAACCACGTCGCCTTCGTCGTTGGGCCGACCACTGGAGCAGCGTTAACTTGTCGTCAGTGGTCGGCCCGACGGAATACCCCCTATTGGGGTACCCTCCCATCGACCGACGTCCCCTCCTCGGGGAGGACGTCGGTCTTTCCTCACGCGGTCGGCCTCTCAGCGGGTGACGGACTAATCCCCGGTCACGTCACCCGCGGCCTCTGCTAGGGCGGCATGAGGCGCAGATAGTTGCGCCTGCGCCGCCCCAGTCGCCGGCGGCGGATCTCCTCATCGAGGGCTACTATGCCCTCTCATTGTGAATGAGTCTTAGGCTCAACAGTGGTATGCAAATTCCACTGTCCAATTCCACTGTGCCTAGTAAAGGTCCATGAACGGCAGAATCACTTAACATCAGGTGTACTGTTTGCTCGTTTGCCACCGATTGCAATAAAAAAAAATACAATGTGCTGCTTCTTGTTATTTAGGAATTTAGAAATTTTTGAAACATATTCACTTAAAAGATTCAATTAAAAAAATTATTAAATTCCAGAATAAACGTCACTCCAAAGTTCCACTGTGCGTTGCTTTTGCAAAGTTTGTGCTTGAAGTTCAGCCTCAAGCGCTGTAACCTTTGTTCAACGTTTGATTGCCTTGTTCCCTAGGGAATCGAGATTTGAATTTATCATTAGTACTCCCCTACCCAAGTTCGATGCGGTCGGACCGCTCAAATATTCAGTAGCTTTGCTGTTACGAAGCCTTTTGTTTTTGATGTAATTCCAAATTTGAATTCTTCTTGAATCTTGAGTTTTAAGTCAAATAAAATCTGGGTTACCAATTCAAAATTTTTATCTATATTCCTTTTTTATGTGTAACATCTTAATTTTGACTAGGGAGCTTCTTTATTTTCTTCGGTGGCAGACGAGCTGGCAATATAAATGATAGTAAATGGAAATTTTCGCTCAAGGATTTTGTGATATAAGTAGTACAGGTACATACGTCGCTGCTACAGGCAGGTTGTCACTGTAAGGTAGATAGATGGTTTAGATTACTAGATGGTATTACTAGAAAGTTTTTTAAAAATTTGGATGAATGTATATTTTATAACTTGCCATTTTTCCATACTATTGGTTACAGAAATAAGTTATTAAATTTCTACCCATATTTTAGTACAAATTTATTGCTAATAAAAGAAGAAAATGATTTTATATGAAAAAAATTGGGTTAGTAATTATACTAAAATACACAAGCTGCCTCCGTGTGGTGACGGATTAAGAATACAATTCACCACTCCCTATCTTGCCCGTGGATGTCGTAAAAGACGACTAAGGGATATAAAATGCACATAAGATCTATGCAAGAGAAAGAAAACTCGAAATAAAACCCTATGCCAATGTCTTACCAGCACGGTATAGTAGGTTAAATTCCCTCCTATTGTGGAGGAGGTCCGAAGCCAACAGTGCGACGTATGTGGGCTGCAATGATGATGATGATGATGATACGAGCTGCCGCTGTCATACCATTTTGATTACTCGTCTCTCTTTAAAGACAATAAAAATTTAATGGCTTCCACAACACATTTATTTCAATAAAACTCACGTCCATTTAAATCGCACATCAATTAAATACACAAAAATAAATAACCATTCTTAACCGGACAAATTAATCAAGCTTTGTAACATAAAAGATAGAAAACCTGCCGTATTCATTGGTACATTATTAAATTTGAATGTTTTATGTCCGAAGATACTATACTCATACTATTAATAGGAAAAATGTTTAAGTATATTCCATCATCATCATCATCAAAACTGATGAATGATATTACTCAAACGTCGATTTTCTGCTCAGTGTGGTACCACCCCGGAAGGACCGACCCGCAGCTGTAGACAGACAACTGTCAATAACGTGGTCCTACCACAACTAAATCTAATTAATCATTATTAAATCACGTGGAGGAAGCCTGAGTCGATCAGTAGAACGTATATGATTTGAAATGAATAAATGAATGACTATTTTGTATTCTTCATATACGTCCGACTGTTGGGCTTAAGCCTCGTCCACAAGAAGATAGAAATTGAACATAGTCTTGTCTTGAATGTAATCTACGTATTATAATCCCTTAGTCGTCTTTTACGACATCCATGAACAAGACAGAGGATTGTTGAATTGTCTTCTTAACACAGGATAAATAGTGAGAATACTGAAAACAAAATAACAATTAAAAATCATTAAAATTAAATCAATAGTAATATCTATGTCATTAGTTTTATCATTCCGTTTCATCAATGGGGAAGCTCGGTGGCCGCCTCTTTTGTTTACTCGAAATCGGCATTCATTTGTAAAGTCATTAATTTTGAGGGTTTATAAATAACATGATTTGAAAAAAGGACAATTAGAATGTACTTGTCTTGCGATATCCGTTGAAGTATCTTCCTATTAATATTTATTGGTCAAAATCAAGAAAGAAAGAAAAAAAGAAACATTTATTTTACTCTTGTTAACTCTTAATAAAAAAAACACAAAAAAAAGAAAAGAACCTCTTACATAAAATAATCTAATTTTAACGAGGAACAAAAAATGCTAGTGACTCAGCTCATGCTACTTCTCTTTTAATAAATATCGCTGGTATTATGCCAACACCTGGTTTACATATTTAAAATATAATGGAACTTACCTTGTGGTAAGTTCATTCAATAATTACACCACACGATTAAGGCTTTAATTAATTGTACATTTTCTTACGAAGTTTGACTTCAAACAAGAATTCAAGTATCTGAAGTTGGTTAATAACTTTCCAACATAAAGTTATTTCTATAAAATAATACCTCACAATATCACAAACAAATTAACATTTATAAAGTAAAAAACACTTTCTCGTTTTAAGAAACACCACAAAAGTCAAGTTTTGTAGACATTCAAATCGGAAAATTATTAATCAAACATGACATTTAACTTAGCGAGCCCTATTAATCCGGGGACAGATTTAACATGTATGTAAAATTTCAAAATTAATTAATATTCAAATAGTAGTTTCGTTGGTATTTGAGCGAATGAATTTTATTGATTGGTTACCGAAAATAGGTACATAATGACAAAGGTTAGCATTTTGAAATATTATACGGAACCCAAAACAAAGAAAGAATTTTTGTTCAATAACTAGCGGATTGCCACAGTTTCATACGCATAGTTTATGCTGCTGAGGGATTAAATATAGCTTTAGTTATTCCTTATATAGACAGCTTACTGGTAGCAAAATATTATCAATATCAGTCCACCCATTTTGAAGATAACTTGGAACAAATAGCCAGGCACATAAAAATATTTAAACTTATTTTTAAGCCTAGGCATCGTGCAACCACCGTGCGAGTATAGAAATGCCTAATTATTTGACATTAAAAGGAAACGCTTCAATTTTATTTATTTGTATAGATAGGCATCGATGTTAAGATACTTGGCACATGAAGACGATACTTAGAAAAGATCTATGCATTCAAATCATAAAATTCATACGCCTTTATGACAAGAAAGTGTGTGTACTTCGATACGTAAGAAGTTATATTCTTTAGCGTAAAAAGATAAAAATCTTTTCGAAAATTTTCGCATTATCCTACGTTTGAAGAAAAAATCGGCTAAGTACGAGTCGGAGTCGCGCAAGTAGGGTTCCGTACCATTGTCTATAAAAATCCCGTTTGTTGTATGGGAACCCCCTTAAATATTTGCTTTTAGTATTTGTTGTTATAGCGGCAAAAGAAATACATAATTTGTAAAAATTTCAACCGTATAGCTATCGCGGTTCTTAAGATACAGCTTGGTGACAGACAGACGGACGGATAGACAGCGAAGTCTTAGTAATAGGGTCCCGTTTTTACCTTTTGGGTACGGAACACTAAAAACGACAATAATATTAGAAAAAAGGTATTTAATACATTGAAAGTTTTATTATAACGTACTATCTGTCTATCTATCTATTTATTATAGTGTGCATGGGCAACCTAAAAAATGTTGACTAGCAAACTTCAGGTTGTCGGTTTCTTGTGACTTGTTTTCCCTAACGTGCCAAAAGAAGTATAACTTCAAAAAGTAACAAAACTATTTTAATTGGTTTTTAGACATAGGTTCGATACAAATAATGGTGTGAGCGTCAAAGAAACCTACTAATTTGACATTACAATTAAACATTCATCATTCATTTATTCATTTCAGCTTATATACCTTCCACTGCAGGGCTCGAGCCTCCTCTTGGATAAATATGAAATTTACCTACTATGCGCACTGGTCAAACGGGTTGGTATTGCGTTCTATTTTGAGTTTTTCTTCTCTTACATAGATATTATATCTGTCGACGCAAGACTAAACAACGCAATAACTTCATAAGTTTAAACTACAGTTTATTAGTAAATATGTTTACGTTTTGTTTATCCTAATTATTAGACGATTATTGCTGTTTTCAAGATGAGTTTTGTTCTATTTATTTAAAATAGGGACGTGTAGTTTTTACATGTTCCTGTTGTAACGAATCGTCAACCATTTATGTACGAAGATCGTTTAAAAATAGTTAAAACACTTACGTTATTCTAATCTCGATTTTAGAATTATAACCAAGTGATTTTTACACATTTTAACTAAGTTTATAACAATTACAGCACTCAATTTAAGTTCAATGTAAAGGGATTGAAATGGCCGGCGTTTAAGTTTCTTTTAATTTAGTAACTGTTTCTAAAATATCGTGATAATTAAATTAGCTTTCTATATTCATTAAAAGAATTATTCCAATTAAATTACATCATAAACTAGAACCATTAATAAAGCGGAAGTATGTTTGAGTAGTGTATCAACTTGAGACGCGCCATTTGCAATGCCTTGTTGTGCTGTAAAATTTTTGTGCAGTGACATTATTGTAGAAGTATTCATAGAGAGAGGTCGTGCTCAAAGCCACATGCGAGTAAACCTTATTGTTTAAATAATAGGAGTTATTCAGTGTGTTACAATATTCGCTGCATTGTTCTTATGTTATAATTATTTAGTGTGTGCGTGTGTGTAGTGTATAATTATTCAGTGTAATAACAAGTGACATTATAAGTTGTTACCAAACCTACTTGCATTATTTCACTGCCTTAAAATGAGTGAATCACATGAAGAGGTCTGTGACGTCAGCCATGCTGACGTCACGATTTTTAAAAACGCTGCTGGTACCCAGGCTCCGTTATATCTATACCAATAAATAAAATTGGAATGTCTGTTTGTAATGCCAAAATAATAGACTTTTTTCATGCTCACACGGTTATTTGCACCAAACATATGCCTAAAATACACTTTATATTTTTTTTGTCTGTCTATCTGTCTGTCTGTTTGTTCCGGGTAATCATCAAAACGGCTGGACCGATTTCAAAAATTCTTTCACTATTGGAAAGCTATAATATCAGGACGTAAACAAGGCTATATTTTATCCCGGTATTCCCACGGGAACGGGAACTACGCGGGAAAGACTGAAAGCGAAGCGAGGGCGGGTTGCTAGTGTGTAAATAAAACTACTTTTACAGATTGTGATTATAGATTTTTATAAATTAAAAATCTGTAATAATGTTGACTTGTTTGGCCGTCAGACATCTTACACCGCCCACGACAATGAACGCTGTAAAATATTCGAAACGTCGGGCAATCATAAATCAAATACAAACGCGATATAATCCGTAAAAGTAGTTTTATTTACAATGTGTAGTGCTCGCGTAAACATCAGATATCGTTATTATATTTGTATTATATCCCTTATATTTACCTAGGACAAGCAGCCCAGTTAGGTAGATCCAATTCCGAGAAAGAGGTCAGCCGACGAATCCAACTCGACTGGGCAGCGTTCGGGAAACTTAAGAGGATCTTCTCGTCCAATATTCCGCAGTGTCTGAAAACAATGGTTTATAACCAGTGTGTGTTACCAGGTATGACTTATGGCACTGAAACGTGGTCTCTAAATGTCGGCCTCATAAAAAAGCTCAAAGTCGCTCAGCGTGCTATGGAGCGGGTTATGCTGGGTATTTCTCTACATGATAAAATCCGGAACACTGAAATCCGTGTAACCGACCGTAACCATAGCCCTCGGAATTAGCACGTTGAAATGGCAATGGACAGGCCACATCGCTCGTCGAACTGACAACCATTGGGGAAGAAAGGTTCTTGAGTGGCGACCACGAATCGGACGGCGCAGCGTAGGACGGCCCCCCACTAGGTGGACTGACAACATTCTCAAAGTCGTAGGGAACCGTTGGATGCAAGTGTCGCAGGACCGTTTCGAGTGGCATTCTTGTGGGGAGGCCTATGTCCAGCAGTGGACGTCTGTAGGCTGATGGATGGATGGATATCCCTTAGTCGTCGTTTACGACACCCACGGGCAAATCAGAGGGTGGTGAATAGTATTCTTACTCCGTCACCACACGAAAAACAAAAACTTCAATTTTATTTATTGTATAGTACAAGATTCTTTTAATATATAACAGTCCAATGCTTTTAACGTCAATATTATTACTCAATCACTCAATTTGTTTCTAATAAAGTTTATATATACGTTATTTATTATGTTATATCGATATATAAGGATTATTGTGCAAATGTCGTCGTAATATATGAAATAAAATATTCTAATATGTATTAGTTATAATTTGAAATTTAAATATTGGTAACATTGAATGTTGTAGACAGCGAGGGACCGGATTATGGTAATAGCGTTCAACGCTTTTAGATAAAATTAAATTCTAGTTTTTATCTTCTCGACTCATACATGTTTCACTGCTGGGCTCGAGCCTACTCCATAATAGGAAGGAAATTCACCTTACTATACCATGCTAGTCAGAATGGTATAGGGTTTTGTTTTTAGTTTTCCTTCTCTTACATAGATGTCATATGCATATTATATCGTTCAGTCGTCTTTTACAACATCCACGTGCTAGATAGGGAGTGGCGAAGCGTACATGCAGCAAAATTCTAGTTTTAATGTATAACTTTTTGTACTGCTATTGTTGGCAATAATTTCCGTGTGGTGACGGAGTAAGAATACAATTCACCACTCCCTATCTTGCTCGTGGATGTCGTAAAAGGCGATTAGGGGATATAATATGCACATAACATTTGTGCAAGAGAAGGAAAACTCGAAATAAAACCCTATACCAACATCTCTGACCAGCATGTTATAGTAGGTCAACTTCCTTCACATTGTGGAGGAGGCCCGAGCCCAACAGTGGGACTTATGTGGGCAGCGATGATAATGATGATGATTGTTGGCAATCGAGTAAACAGCATACCTAGTAAGTGATACTGCCGCTTTTAGATCTTTGCTAGACCGCTGACTACCGCGAAGATAGTGAAGTGAGTGAGATGAGAATAAGGTTCTGTGATACTAAAGGCATCAAAATCCACCACACGTCCATCAACGTCCACAGAAAATTGGGCTTACACTACACAGAAAAAAAAATATTAAAAAATAATAAGGAAACTCATAATTAATTCGCCTGTTGGAATTTTGGTGATTATAATTATATCTTCCCATCGTTACAAGGCTTATGCGCCACAGTAGCTATCGTTAGGCTTATAGATAGATGAAATCACACGAATATAAATATATATACATTCGTTAATACAACTAAAACGTCTTTGATAATCGGATTATACAAGAGATTTAGAGATAAGCCGATAATGTCCGCACATAGAAGCCGCTTGTATGTATCGATCAATACAAGGTTCAAATAGATTAAACACATGTGAAATAAATCAGAAAGTATTATATTTTAATGTAATATCATTGTTTGGCTCGAGCACCCATCGTAATAGGGGGTTTAAGTATTTTAGGCACATTTTATGTGACCTGCAGGAGTGAAGAAATTGGTAAAACATTGTTTTACTTTAAGTACATTCATTTGCTTATTGCTTACGTTTGTTTTATAAAGTCGTTATCTCAGCTCATATACGTCCTGCTGCTGGGCTGGAGCCTCCTCCTCAATAGGAAGGAAATTAACCTACTGTATCCCGCTGGTCATGTATAGGATTTTATTTTAAGAAATAGGATGAGTATTAACTTATTATACAGCGCTGATCAGACGTTTCGTTAAATTTATGTCAAATTTCCTTGTCTTGCATAAATATTATGTACATATTATATCCTTTATTCCTCTTTTAAGATATCCACGGGCAAGAAAGGCGGAGTAAATTGCATTTTTATTTTATCACTTCACGGTAAAGTTACTTATCAGCAAGTTAAGTTTTTAGAAATGTTTAAATGTGTTTACCTATCAAGTACACAAAATAATTATTTAAATTTTGGATAAATACATAATATACCATTGGTTACGATTTCCATTTATTTTTCATTTTTTATACTAATCAGTTTGGAACCAAGACCACAAACAAGTTCGCAGTAGCTTATTTTTACCTTTTTTTTATCAGTGGGCTATGGTAAGCGTACACGCGGTCCATTTCGTCCGGGGCGACGAAATGACGGCGCGCGGGCTCATAATCCACGCGTACTCACGTCGCCTCGTTGTTGGGCCGACCACCGGAGCAGGGTGACTTGCCGTCAGTGGTCGGCCCGACGGAATACCCTCTCGGGTACCCTCACCTCTCGACGTCCCTGTCCCGGGACGTCGGTCGCCGTCGCGCGGTCAGCCTCTCTGCGGGAGCTTATTTTTACCTAAGGCAATTCTTTATTAGTGTCCTTCTACCGGGTAAGCAGAAGAAACCAGAAATCCAATCAGTGTGGTGTGCCATCGTTTATCGATGCCCAGAGAAAGAGCCACGTACATCATATTCTTCCCTTTAGATCTGACAGGCACTTTACCGAAATTTCTAACGATATTATCGTACTTTGAAGAGGCAAGATTTACTCGCTCTAAGTTCCAGTAGCATACTTTGTCATTGGATCAGCTTAGTATTTGAACGTATCATCATCACAGCTCGGGACGTATATGTCCCACTGATGGTCTCGAGCCCCATGACAAATGGAGAGGGAAATTAACCTACTATACCACGCTGGTCAGACGGGTTGCTCTTGCATAGATGTCATCTGCAATAATCCCTTAGTCGTCGTTTACGACATCCACGGGCAAGAAAGGGGGGTGATGAATTGTATTCTTACTCCGTCACCACACGGAATACGAGCGTATATTATGAGATAATCCAATTAACTATTTAGTAATAGTATTACCTAAGCTTTACAATTTATTAACTTGTTTTTTTAACATAATAATATTCTTATGTTAAAGTCACAGCTGGTGACCATTATAAAAACAAAATCCGTTATTTTTATCCATTAATGAAATACTGTATAATTATGTATATAAAATTATTCGCCTATTTTATTAGATAATAATAAAATCGAAAAAGATCTTTGTATGAAAAATATTAATGAACTTGAGAGATCGTTCACGTTGTATTATATTTAATTTAATTAAAACGTATTAACTAGGGCAATTCTCTACGTGAATATAAATGAGAATATATTAATTTTAAGTGATTTATTGATATCATCGCAGCACATATAAGTTCCACTGTTGGGCTCGAGCTTCCTCCACAAAATTGTAAATTGACACACTATACCACGCTGGTCAGACGTATTGGTATACGGTTTAATTTTGAGTTTTCGTTCTCTTGCGTAGATGTGCTATGCGTGCTATATCCCTTAGTCGTCTTTTACTATACTCATAGTCAAGAAAAAAGGGGGTGGCGAAATGTATTCTTACTTCGTCACCACACGAATAAATTTTTGAATTTATATTTATACAAACATGCCTTACAACCTTTCTTTCTATTTGTAATTTAGCTGCACAGATGTCGTAGTGGTTAAGATGCCGACCTACCGTTCCAGGGTCATGGGTTCGAATTCCAAGCTACATTGAGATAATACATTGTGCGATCCACAAATTCTTGTAATCTGAGTCTGGATACAATTTGTGTCCATTAATTATATATTTGTTAAGTCCCCGCAATACAAGAATTATTTCCATATTTTATTTCATTTATTTGTATAGATTTTAGTCATAGGTATCGTATAAAGACGCATATAGGTGGACCGACGACCTGGTGAAAGTTGCTGGGCGTCGTTGGATGTAGTCGGCACAGGACCGCATTTTGTGGCGTAACATGAGGGAGGCCTACGTCCAGCAGTGGACGCCGATAGGCTGAAGTGATGATGAAATGATGATCGTGTAAACAATTGTGTCAGTATGTAAAATACCTACCATTTTGAATTACCAGATCGTGTTAAAAGAATAAGATATTGAATATAACAAAGACCGGCGGAACACTATTAAATTCTCGGCAAAATCCGCTATTAAACTATCCAACGACCACCAACAGCTCTATTTAATGTTGCCAGAGTAGAATATTATAATCACCACCTGCCGTTGGCCGATAGTAAATAGGTATCGCCAACATAGCTAGGAGCACGGCGAAGTGAAATTCCATAGCCAATTGCCTCATAATATTTTTATCACAGTTAAAATAAGCTTCCATTCAGATAGAGTGAAATTCACACTATCCATTTTCTAACACACAACAACGGGTACAAGGCCCGCCTTGAAGACCAGGTTGGCAGGATAAGCCAAGATGACAGCCAGAGTAGCGGGTAAATGTGGCTAGCTAGCAGGAGATTCAAGAAGCATGTGCATACTTACGCAAAGAGTATGATGTGCACATGTAACTCGATGATTCGGCCTGTATGACCAAGATGTCGAAAAGGCCATGGGTGGTTGGAGGGATATCCATTTTCTAACCAGTGGGGGTCATGTAAAATAGTTAAGGGTATGGAAGTCGGTGATGGTAATATATGTATGTGTAGATAACTCTAATGCAAGAGAAAGAAATCTCGAAATAAAAACCTATACCAATCTGTCAGACAAGTGCGGTGTCATCTCATCTCAGATCATAGGTATCGCACTATTCCTGTAAAAGCGACGTAAATACACTTGCGCCCAAAATGTTTTATTACGTGAATAAAGCGAGCATCATGGTTTACACCTTCTGTCAAAATCTCGTGAAGCTATCGACAAAACTAAAGGAATAAATGCAAAAATACTATATTTTTACGATCTTAGAAATCATAAAATTCCAGCATAAAATAGAGGGATGCGTATTTACATTTATATGCTTTACAATTATCCCGTTCATAAAGTCATAATTATGTTTACGTAAATTTTAAAGGAAGATTTACAAGAAAATTTATAACGCAAGTATACTTAAATACTTGTTCCAGCATTGCACAATCTAGGAATTATGTGTAATTCTAATTACTTATTTCTTCTACGAAACTTTTAGGTGACAGTTTATGTGTAATTATTGTTACATACTTTTCATTTTCTTTATTTGCCGTTAAAGAACAACATGATTATACTTACAACGCTAGATTACAATGAAATTAAAGAGAGAATAAAGCCGTAAATAGTTTTAAATAAGTTCATATATTTGCAAATACATGGCGGAAAAGTAATAATTATACTTACCCCTGCAAATATTCTTTGCGTTTCGTGGAATACAGAAGTAACAGTATTTTTTTAGATTATCTCGAAGTACATTAAGCTATTCCTAAATTAAAAAACAGGTGTAGCTGAAAGCAACTGTGACCTACGATTCTCTTTGAAACATATTTCTAGAACTTATAATTATAAATATAGGACATTCTTCCAAGCTCCTAAAAAGTTGGCAAAAATCATTTACTTCTTTCTTCCAGGAACAGTGCGTTATACGTCCCACTGTTAGGCTAAAGCCTCCTCCATAATAGGCGAGCAAATAGTCTACTATACTACGTTGGTCAGCTGGGTTGGTATGGCTTCGAATTTGCCTTCTCTTGCAACATTTCTATGTTTTAAGCTGTCTTAGCCGTCTTTTACGCGATTTTTACGTCTTTAGGGGGCCTTTTAAGATACTCACGGACAAGTTTATACGCCGCCACCACAGGGAAATACCTATATATAACTATATATAAAGCATTTCTATGTACGTTATAAATTTTAATCCTTACTGATGTACCCCAAACCCGTTTCTTCAAAAGGGCAATAACACAAAGATTTTTTCGTCTGGATTCGGTTCAAATATTCGGTTCCAATGGCCGGCCCAGTGGTGAAGGAGAAGGAATACGGTGGATGGTGTGTTAGCTAACCATTACCCGTCAAAAAAACACCATTAAAATAATGCTAATGCATCCTATTGGACCCTGTAGCTGGCACTGCGATTGATTTCAAAGTAATCTATTTTCTGGTTTTTTATTTACACAGAACGGCGTTATTGGCTCAGCTAGCAAAATGACATCAATAAGTTTAAGAAATGCCAGGTTTATTTGAACCTAGAAGTACTACATGCCAGTCTAGGGCTCAACACAAAAGCTATTACTTCAAATAATAAACAAAAAGTAAACATTACATTATATTATTCATATATTACCCAATTTTGTCATTTGACTTTGTGACCGCGATTTCATGACTATTAAACTCACATTGAGGTCTTGTTGCCATTAAGCAAACATTTCCAAGGGTTATTTGATCATTGGAATTTACTTACATACGTACTTATACGTAAGAGTTGTCAAGGTAGTTTTGTATTGATTATTGATAGCAATGATGACGTATTCCATAGACTGAAAGTCTATGAATACTAATGTCCTAGTCAGTCTAAACAGGGGTTTAATAATCGCCGCTGTTTTTCAAAAATTTTCCCTTCTAGAAAAATTATTCCTAGTTTTCATGGCATTTTCGTGTGGTGACGAAGTAAAAATATAATTCACCACCCTTTAGGTCAGTTTCACCCTCTTTATGGAGAGGTAAGCCCAGTAGTCTAAGTCCCACTGACTTAGAGGAGCTGAGGTGATGATATCCGTGTGGTGACGTAAGAATATAATCTTGTCATCTGTGACCTGACTGGTGTCAGAGAAAGTCCGTGAATGACAGTTACTACTTACCATCAGGTATGCTGCCCATTCGTCCCCTACCATGGGCAATTAAAAGCCTCAACGAGACTACCTTTCAAGGTGATCAAGAAGCTAATTAGTTACTTTTCTATAAAATGAATTCAATTGGAGATTTATTATTGGTTACAAAATGGGGGTGAAATTGACCTATTATACCACGTTCGGGAAAATTAAGAGGATCTTCTCGTCCAACATACCTCAGTCGTTGAAAACACAGGTCTATAACCAGTGTGTGCTACCAGTGATGACTTACGGCACGAAAACGTGGTCTCTAAATGTAAGTCTCATAACGAGACTCAAAGTCGTTCAGCGTACTATGGAGCGGGCTATGCTTGGGATTTCTCTGCGAGATAGAATCCGAAATACGGCAATCCGCAGAAGAACGGGTGTAACCGCCATAGCACGAAAAATTAGCACGCTGATGTGGCATGGGCAGGCTACATCGCTCGACGAACCGACAACCGTTGGGGAAGAAGAGTTCTCGAGTGGCGACCACGTATCGGACGACGCAGTGTAGGACGACCAACTAGGTGGGTTGACGACCTGGTGAAAGTTGCTGGGTGTTGTTTAATGCAGGCGGCACAGGACCGCACTCTGTGGCGTAACATGAGGGAGGCCTACGACCAGCAGTGGACGGCGATAAGCTGAAATAATTATGATGATGAATGTAAAGTCATGGCAATATATGCCGTAAGACTTATTTCATTTTAATACTAAGGGAAATCTAACTATGTAACTATTATATCACTTTGGACTTAATTTCACCTTACTTGATAGTGTAACTTTACCAGCACTAAACTTTCATTCATAAATTAGGAATTCGTTTGAAAATCTAAACTGGCTCTCGGTAATATTACACCTGACGAAGTTTGCCCTGTGCATATTTTAAAAGGGGATTATAATATTCCGGAATTTAAAATCTTTAAAACTCGTAGACAGATTACGGAAGTTTTAGACCGAAATATTTTTATCCGAATTTTCACCTTACTCAACTGCCTCAAAGTTATGTGACGTTTATTAATAATTATTCCTTGGTTTCTCGTTAGCCAATTTGGTCATCTTAAAGACTCGATAAGAAATTATTTAGGAGAAAAGTTAGGATTATATCCATAGTGCAGAGTGTATTTTTTTATTAAAAAATCTTAAAAGTATTACAATATTGTCGTCCAGGAGTGGTAGGACCACACTGTCGACAGTTATCTGTCTACAGCCGCGGGCCGGTCCGTCCGGGGCAGTACCATGCTCTCGCAGAAAATCGACGTCTGAGTAGTAGCAATTTGTTACTGCGCTTGGTTCGGTGAGCGAGAGAGCCGGGAGCCTAACTTTCTGAGGGTGATTGCGTGTGGAGGGTTTTGGTGGTGCCCTTGGTATCACCGAGCCTCAATGCACGCATTCACACTCCCTTCGCTTTCTTCGCGGTAGGCAACGGCCTTGTAAAGGTCCATGAGCGGCAGCAACACTTACCATCAGGTGTACTGTTTGCTCGTTTGCCACGGTTTGCAATAAAAAAAAAAACGTCTCAGGAAATTATTTCCTTGAAAATCATACATACTCGTATACAATTACCAATCCAATATAAATAATATTATGAACACCAAGAAATAATGATTACTATCACCCAAACTTTTCCCATTCACTATAACAGTAATATATAGGTTTTAAAAAATAGCAATGCCGGTAAATATAGAAAAAAATTGCGCGTAAAAAACGCGCTATTTTTGTGACGGCCAGGAACACACGAGTGGAACAATTATATTCCGTACAGTCTTCTTTATTTTTGTGTTGACAGCTGATAATATAAGCCTAATGTTGCCAGTTTCCAGTTTACATTTTTTTTTATCTGCCTCTTCTTGTCTTTAGGTTCTTCATTTTATTTATTATCCTTTAATAAATTAAATGATCATTTTCAACAGTGCTAATGGTATTTTCTGCACTTTTATATTACATGCACTACAGCCCAGTAATACTTTTTTTTTTGGGGTGGGTAGGTCGGCGCACTCTCCTCGCACCACTCCGTCCGGGGCGATAGAGGCACGTAAGCACGCATACCCGTAACCCACGGAATACCCCAAGGGAGTACCTTCTCTCTTCGACGTCCCCTACTGGGACACCGATCGCCGTCGCGAGGCTAACCTCTCCGCGGGTGCCTGGACTAAATCCTCGGTCTGGTCACCCGCAGCCTCTGCTAGGGCGGCATCAGGCGCAACCCCAGTAATACTGCCGTGTTATATTATATAACATGCCATCAAAATTATTTAATATCATCGTCGTTACAGCTCATACATACTCACTGCTGGGCTCAGGCCTCCCCCTCGATAAGAGGGTAATTACCCTACTACTCAATGTTGGCCAGAAATGTTGGTATTGGGTTTTGTTTCGAGTTTCCTTCTTTTGAACAGATATACGCATTTTATGTCCCTTTTTTTGGGGTGGGCTGCGGTCAACGCACTCCCCGCACCACTCCGTCCGGGGCGACAGAGAGGCGTAAGCACGCACACCCGCAACCCACCCGAACACCAAGACGCCTTCGTCGTTGAACCGACCATCGAAGCAGGGTTACTTGTCATCAGTGGTCGGCCCGACGGAATACCCCCTAGTAGGGTACCCTCCCATCGACCGACGTCCCCCCGCTCGGGGAGGACGTCGGTCTTTCTTCACGCGGTCGGCCTCTCGGCGGGTGACGGACTTATTCGCCGGTCACGTCACCTGCGGCCTCGGCTAGGGATTTTATATCCCCCAGTCGTCTTTAAAGACATCGATGGAGAAGATAGAGAGTGGTGAATTGCATTCTTACTCCATGACCACACGGAAAATTTAGCATGTTAAAACCGATTTCACGTTAATTAATTCCAATGTTTACGCGAATATTACAGATTGTACATAAAACTACTTTACGGATTTTATCGCGAGTTTTTGATTTTTGATTGCCCGACGTTTCGAACACTTTACAACGTTCATGGTTTCAGGTGGACTCGTGGTCATAACCTCGATAGTCCACCCCGTGACCATGAACGCTATAAAGTGTTCGAAACGTTGGGTAATTTCACTTGCCCGCTAAAACTTCTACTTGACAATATATACAACATTGCTTTATCAAAAACTAATAGAATGACGAAATCGATACATTAAAATCCAATAGTACAAATTATCCGAATTTATTACCTAAACATTTATCTGCCCATTGAAAACAATATATGAATACAAACACTTTATTCATATCTAACATTTCACTTAACAAAAACATACATTCATTCACTTTATACAACCGTTTCTATCATTACAATTAAGACCTCGATCAACTAATCTAGACAACAAATGAGAGACATTAGTCGATAAGATCCAACATGTAACACTTTTTATTGGTTGGTTGGACATAGTGAAAGATAATGTCCGTTTAGAAAGAATACAGACGTACCGTATAGCACTTTTTTTGAAGTGAACCTTCTATTGCGACATCCAACAAGGTTGCGTTAAACGTTTAACGCTATGGGAATAAAAAGAGACAGAGCGAGAGTGAATGCGTGGTACTCGAACGCATGCGCGTAGTATACCTGTTACTAGGGATGTGAAAAAATAATCGATTTTTATATTCGATTATCAAAATACTAAAAAATCTATTATAATTGATTATTTTTGATGTTAAAATTAATCGATTATTTCACTGCCAGATCTCCTAAAAAAAGGTCATCACGATACTGGGTGCAGTGTTTCATACTATATTAGAAAATAAAATTCACATTACCTAAAAAAAGTCATCATAATTTTATAATCGATTATTTATTTTTTAATCGATTATTTAATTAATCGATTATTTTCCTGTCCCTACCTGTTACAGGCCAGCGCTAGTTACCAACGAGTAGCGTCCAAGATATTTTATCTTTTTTTTTATATTTATTTTTTATTTTTTTTTTATTTTCACAAAAAAAAGGGGTACCAAAGAAGTTTCACTTTGATATGCGTATTTTGTACGCACGCTGTTTTTTTTCTATGGTCAGCGCACATGCCGCGGCAATGCCAGCCCCATAACCCACCGTCTGCTCTCCTTCGCCGTTGGGCGGACTATCGGTACCGAGTTCCTTGTCCTCCATGGCTGACTCGGCGGGATACCCTGTGGGATACCCTATCCCTTCGATCATTCGTCCGTTCTCTCGGGATGACGATCGCCGTCGCGCGGTCACCTCTCTGTAGGTGACGGGGTAATCCCCGGTCCGGTCACCCGCGGCCTTGGCTAGGGCGTCTTTAGGATTATCACAGCACTGATTGTTGGCTATGTCCTTGTGACCCTCTCTTACCTGTGGGTGTCGTAAAAGACGACTAAGGGGTAGTTCACGTTCCCGTGAGAATAGCGGGATAAAATATAGCCTATGTTACTCTCTGATATTATAGCTTTTCATTGGTGAAAGAAATTTTGAAATCGGTTTATCGGTTTAAGCGTGAAAGCGTAACAAACAAACAAACAAATATACTTTCATAACCACCGAATTGATTTCAAAATTCTTTCACCAACGGAAAGCTATAATATCAGGGAGTAAAATAGGCTATATTTTATCCCGGTATTCCCACGGGAACGGGAAGTTCGAGGGTAAGGCGACTGAAACCGAAGCGAAGCGAGGGCGGATTGCTAGTCTTTATATATATTAATCTTCTATTCGTGTGTTTGTAATTGTACTCCTTTTAAACGGCTGGACCGCTTTTGATGTTATTATTTCTGTGACTGTTGCGATGGATGTGAGAACGTTTTAGATTAATAATTAGAACTGGTAGGTGGCTCGATCAATTCAAGGAAAATTTCTTTTACAGTTTTTTTAGATTTGAACAGAATAACGTTTGTTGGGTCAGCTAGTTCTAAATAAAAATCTACACCAATACATTTGAATAACGTGGTATAGTAGGTCAATTTCCCCCCATTGTGATGCTTTCTCATAAAAGGGCTTAAAGTCGCTTAACGTGCTAGAGGGCTATGCTCGGTATTTCTCTACGTGTTAAAATCCGGAATGCCGAACTCCGTAGAAGAACGGGTGTAACCGATATAGTCCGCAGAATTAGCACGTTGAAATGGCTGTAGGCTGGTTACATCGCACGTCGAACCGAAAACCGTTGGGGGAGAAAGGTTCTCGAATGGCGACCACGAATTGGATGGAATGACCCCCTACTAGATGTACTGATGGCATATTCAAAGCCGCAGGGAAAGGTTGGATGCAAGTGGCACAGGACCGTTCCAATAACCGACGTCCTCCCCGAGGGAGGAACGTCGGTCGATGAGAGGGTATCCCAAGTAGTGGATATTCCGTCGGGTCGACCACTGATGACAAGTAACCCTGCTCCGGTGGTCGGTCCAACGACGAAGGCGACGTGGTGTTCGGGTGGGTTGCGGATGTGCGTGCTTACGCCTCTCTGTCGCCTCGGACGGAGTGGTGCGAGGAGCGCGCTGACGGCAGCCCACCCCAAAAAAAAAAAAGATGTATTGTTGGCATATTCAAAGCCACAGGGAAAGGTTGGATGCAAGTGGCACAGGACCGTTCCAAATGACATTCTCGTAGAGAGGCCTATGTCCAGCAGTGGACTTCTGTAGGATGATGGATGAATGAATGGTTGTGATGGGGGTTTGAGTCCAACAATGGGACGTATAACAAGCTGTGTTGATGATGAAATATATTTGGGTAACAGAATATTTCAAATGCGGCGAGTCTGTATTAACCTTTAGAAAGATTTAGCTACCTCGATTAGATGTTCGTAATGGATATCGTGTTCTGACTGAATAATTTATTGGAAGGGATGCTTTGGAGCATAAGTTTCAGGGAAATCGATTTTAAGAGGTCATAATATTAATATAGATTAAGCCGCATCAAATATTATATATTAAAACTTTTAAAAACAGTTAACAAAACCACGTGGATAATAAAAACATTCGCGTGGTGATGGAGTAAGAATACAATTCACCATCTTGTCTTTTGGCCGCGGGTATCGTAAAAGACAACTAAGGGATATAATCTTCACTATCACTATATCACTATCACTTACTAATATTATAAATTCGAAAGTAAGTTTGTTTGTTACGCTTTCACGCTTAAACCATCGAACCGATTTCAAAAATTCTTTCACCAATGGAAAGCTATTATAGCTTTCCATTGGTGTCAGGGAGTAGTAATATAGGCTACATTTTATCCCGGTATTCACACGGGAACGGAAACTACAGGGGTAAGGCGACTGAAACCGAAGTGAAGAGAGGGCGGGTTGCTAGTAATATTATAAAGAGGAAAAAATTGTATTTTTGTGTGTATGTTTATAGTGAATAAACTTAAAAACTGCTGCACCGATTTCAAAAATTCTTTCACCATTGGAAAGCTACATTTTTCTGAGTAATATAGGTTATATTTTATTCCGGTGTTGACACGAGAACGGGAACTACGCGGGTTAGACGACTGTAACCGAAGCGAATTGAGGGTAGGTTGCTAGTAGGTATGTATATAAAATCTTACGCCTATACCCAATCCACCTGGCCAGCGTAATGTATAGATCAATTTCACTCTTATAGTAGAGGAGATTAGAACCCTGTGGTGAGATGAATATGGATTGAGAATCAGAAAAAATGTCCTATTTTCAATTGGTGGGTGTCGTAAAAGACGACTAAGGGATTAAACATGCATCTATGCAAGGAAGCGCAAGGGAAAACTTGAAATGAAATCCTTTAATGATTTCTGATGTTTACGCGAGTTTAAATAAAACTATTTTATGGACTTTATCGCGTTTATATTTGATTTATGATTGCCCCACGTTGCCAAGTCATTCTATTTAAGACATAAAAGATCTTTAATATTGATATAGTCACTATAAGGAGTTGTTAGGTTAGCTATTTACGTAATAAGTTAAGAAGAAATGTTCCTTAAACAGGGACTGAATGAGTTAACCGACTTGATATAACATGGATCTAACAACTTTTTATGGCGTAAATATATTTTCTAAATTTCCAAATATATAGTATCTAATAGAAGAACCATTACGGCTTTGTCGGGAAAGATTTGATGGTTTTGGTCGCGGCATTGTTAATGATGATTCAAAGAGACAACAAATTACTGATTATTGATTTCTGACTAAATTATAATTATCGAATTTTCAACCATACTTAACTATAGTCAAAATTACGTTTAGCTGTCATTTGCGTTTTATTATTACATATCTGCGTTTTTGTTATCCTACATTTCATAGTGACTTGTATTCTCTTTGACATGAGTTTCGGCGCGAATATGGAAATGTCATGTTAAGCTCTTGTTTAAAGAAAAGCTTAAGCTTCATTTTTTAGTGTTTTATAGTGTTATATTGAATTATTTTGCTGATATTTTATGTAATATAATACAGTTAAGGTGCTGAAGTGTGGTGAATGCGATATAAGAGTGGTTTACGCGTATTTTCATATTCTGCCGAAATTCCCAGAGATATCATTTAATTAGGTTTTCAGCACCTAATTAATGGTAACGACTTGACTTACTGACGGACATGACTATAAATAAGCTATTCTATATAAAGAAATGTTAAATAATATGAAAAAAATTATATCAGACTTGGCTGTATGGGCTTTGATCCCTTTGCCTGTCTGAATGAATAAACAGAAACAAAAAAACAAAATCTATTTGACATTTTATGTGACCGTCACATGGGAACGCGATCGAACGGGATAAAAATAGCTCATTACCATTTAGAAGAAGAAGAGCAGGATAAAAAATCCTATGTCCGTCTCCTGGTTCTAAGCTACCTTCCCATTTATTTTCAGCCAAATCCATACAGCTGTTCTTGAGTTATAAATAGTGTAACTAACACGACTTCCTTTTATATATATATAGATTAGTGGAATACAGATTGCTCAATATACAATTATACATAAATAAAATTATAAGAAAATTGTGTAGCAGAGAAATTTATTTAAATGAATTACGGCCGAATTTCGACCACTCGGCGACTACTAGTCATTATAAATATCTGTAATAACGTTTACTAGTAGTTTTATTTACAATGAAACCCTTTACTAATATGTCCGATCAGTATAGTATAGTTGTGCAATTTCTGTCCTATCGTGGAGGAGATTCGAACCTGGGACATATATGAGCTGAAATGATGATGATGATATGAATAAAAGCTAAAGCAGTATCCGTAAACCTATAATAATCAAGTGATGGGCCCATACATTGGCTCATTCCAAACGTTTTTTTTTCTTACTTTTTATTAAAAAGTCAATACTCTGTTATAAGGAAATAATCCTTGTATTGCGGGCGACTTTAAAAATATATAATTAATAGACACACGAGGTAGGACCACACTCTTGACAGTTATCTGGCGACAGTCGCGGGCCGATCCGTTCGGGGAAGTACCACACTCTCGCAAAAAAGCGAAGTCTGATTAGTAGCAATTTGTTACTTCACTATGTTCGGTGAGCAAGAGAGCCGGCATCCCAGCCTTCTGAGGGTGTTTGCATGTGTTGGATTTTGGTGGTGCTTTTAGTTTCACAGAGCCTCATTGCACGCATTCATACTTTCCTCACTTTCTTCACGGTAGGCAGCGGTCTAGCAAAGGTTTATGAGCGGCAACAACACTTACCAACAGGCGTACTGTTGGTGCGTTTGCCACCGATTGTAATTAAAAAAAAACACAAATTACATCCAGACTCACTTGATACATATTCACCATTGACAGACATACCAGTTTTTCCGTGTGGTGACGAAGTAAGAATACAATTCACAACCCCCTCTCTTACACGTGGGTATCTTAAAAGACGACTAAGGGATAATAATATGCATACAACATCTATGCAAGAAAAGGAAAACTCGAAACAAAACCAATGCTTCAGACCAGCGTGGTGTGGTAGGTCAATTTCCCTCCCACAGTGTAGGAGGCCGGAGCCCAACGGTGGGACGTATTTGGGCTAAGATGATGATCATGATGAGACATACCGGTGATATCAAATTACATTTTTATTCAGATAAGTATATATAAAGATTTCTTTTGTGCAATTTCTATGATTTTCCATTCAACAATCGAAGGTTAAACGAAGCATTTGATATTTACTTTCATCGATGCGTGTTGGGCCATGAAATATTTTATTATTAAAGCTTTCCATTTTATCTGTATTGTATTTTTAAAAAATCGTGGTATCATATCAATCGTGGTGGTAAAACGTGGTATCATATTTATATCTATACATATAATAAAACTATAGAAATCGAACGTCTGTACATAGAAAAAAAAAACCGGTTTAACGCGGTCAGGGGGATGTTAAAAGTGAAATAGAATACTGTTTTAAAATTTTTTGTTTCTCTATCTGTCTATTTATCTGTTCGTACGGGCTAATTTTCGAAGTTATTCGACCGATTTAAATAAAGTTTTGTATGTACTTTACATCCCTGGTCAACATTTAGGACATTTTCAATCACGGAAAATATTCAGAATATTAGATTTCTTTGTAGTGACAAAGTAAGAATGCTATTCAATACCCGTATCTTGACCCTATGTGTCATACAAGACGACTAAGGGATTATAACACGCATATAATACCTATGAAATAACTAGCAATAAAACTCTATATCAATTGGTCTGACTGACCATGCGACGGCGACCGAGCGTCCCGGGACAGGGATGTCGAGAGATGAGGGTATCTGAAAGGGTATTTCATCGGGCCGACCAAGGACAAGGAACTCGGCACTGGTGGATGGCCCAACGACGAAGGCGACGTGGGTATGGGTGAGTTATGGGCCCACGCGTCCGTTTGTCGCCCCGGACGGAATGGACGGCATACGGCATATGCGCTTACCTTAGCCCACCCATATAAAAAAAATATCAACTCGTCTGACTGGTAATAGATTAATTTCACTTATAATCAAGAGGAAACTCAAGCCCAGCAGTAGCGTCCAACTATTGGGCTCGGGCTACCTCCTATGCAAGGGAAATTGACTTACCACGCTGGTCCGACGTGTTGGTATAGGGTTTCATTTTGAGTTTTGTTTCTCTTGCATTGACGTTGTGTACATATTATGTATATTCCTTAGAAATATTCCTTCCCCTTTCTCCCTTATCCTTCCCCATTCCTTCCTTAGAATTGTACTCTTACTCCATCTCCAAACTGAGAATAAATTGTATTACAAGATTATACTGTATACTCTGTAAAGTAGATTTTTTTTTATAAATACCTGCAATCTTATAAATTAAACACAATATTCTTCGAAACAAAAGTTTTATTAGGAGGCTGTAGTTTCAATTTATGAAGCCAAAAAAATATATTTATTTTGAATGAGAAAATATTATTCTGGAAGCAATCAGTTAACTTCGTCATTAAATGAATATTAAATGAGACGTAATGACCGACAAAGATTTCCATTTATTTGATTTATTCATTGACACGTTTACATTATAGTCATACATTTATTTTAAATATACGTATTTTTCAAAGACTAGGCACGTATCTTCTAATTGCTATAATTAAGTATTAGGCGGAAAATCCATCCAATGATATTGCTCTAAAGAATCAATGGCGACTTGCAACAATCTTTTTGGTTGTATATATATATATATATATATACACAGACACACACATATATATATATATATATATATATATATATATATATATATACATATATATATATATATATATATTTATTTATTTATTTATTTATACTTTATTGTACACCATATATTATATATAAAAGTAGAAACTTATAATAACAATAGTCAGTAGAATGGGCGGCCTTATCGCTAACAGCGATTTCTTCCAGGCAACCTTTGTATGGAGAAATTATTGTACAGAGAGAGAGAGTGGTAGTTTATGGTGTAGTAGTTAATATAAATACTAATACACATATACACATACAAATATACATAAACATATACATACAATGAAAATACATATGATTAAAAATATATCAATATAAAATAACAATTAAATAGACTACAATATAACATAGACAGGAAATAGGTAAATTACAGTATTTATACAAGAAGTCAGAGTAGTAAAGTTGACGTAGCAAGTTGTAGGAAAAACGTTAAAGTCTAAGATAATGCGTTTTTAACAATAGCTTAAATGCAGATAAAGTTTTGGCTTGACGTATTTCAAGCGGCAGTTCATTCCACAAACGTACGGCTGAAACAGTGAAAGAGTTTGCGAAAAAGGTTGTGGAATGTACTGGGATTTTTAATTTTAAGTTTTCAGATGATCTTAGACATCTTTCATGCGTTTTATGGAGGTACACGAAACGATCTTTGAGATAGGAAGGTGCTGAAGGATTAAATAAGATATTATAAAGCAATGAAAGAATGTGTGTATTTCGGCGAAGGCGAATTGGTAACCACTTGAGCTGAGACCGAAACTGAGAGACATGATCATATTTACGAAGACCAAATATGAATCTTATGCATACATTTTGGAGGCGCTCAAGTTTATTTAATTGGTTTTCGGTGAGATCTAGATAGCTGGCGTCGGCGTAATCAAGGACTGGGAGGAGTAAGGAATTTGCAAGCGTAATTTTGGTAGCAGTAGGCAGAAAATTTCGCAATCTTTTGAGAGATCCTGCAGAGGCGAACAGTTTTCGACTCACTTCCTGCAGCTGCGAGTCCCAACCAAGATTGGAGTCTAAAACTAATCCCAGATTCTTAACTTTGCTGCTTATGGGTATAACAGTACCATCAAAAAGAATCGGCGGTAAATTGGTCCACTCGACTTTTGAGAGTAGTCTACTACTACCCACAATGCATACCTGTGTTTTTGCAGGATTTACAGTGAGCTCATGACCTTTACTCCAGGAGTTTATTTTCTCAAGGTCATTATTCAGTTTAATAAGAGCGTCTGATATTTGTGACAATTGAGCCTGCGCGTAAATTTGCAAGTCGTCTGCATAGAGATGATAGGAAGAAGTAAGATTATAGGAGATAGAGTTAATGAAAATTGCAAAGAGGAGTGGAGATAAAACGCCACCCTGAGGCACGCCAACTGCTGTATTACACCAAGAGGAGTAGTTATTTTCCACCTGAACGCGTTGTCGGCGGCCAGACAGGTAACTATGAAGCCAATTTAATACAGTTGAAGATAGGTTAAGTGATCGAAGTAATAAGATTAGAATGTCAAAGTCTACCGTATTAAAGGCATTGCTAAAATCTAGCAGAGCTAAGACCGTCAGCTTTCCACATTCCATGCCGGATCTGATATCATCCGTAATGTTAATAAGGGCTGTGGTAGTACTATGTCCAGGACGGAAGCCAGATTGGAAGGGGTTGAAGAGATTTTTTCTAACAAGAAAGGCGCTAATCTGGGTGTGGACGAGGCGTTCAAGGACCTTGGAGAGGAAAGGCAAAACGGATATAGGACGGTAATCAGTGAATGCTACAGGATTTCGTTTTTTAGGTAAAGGAGTAATCAGTGCATCTTTCCACGCCGAAGGAAACGTACTACTGGTTAGGGAAAAATTAAGGATGTAACAGACTATGGGAAGGATTTCATCAAGGATAGGTAGAATCATTTTACGACTGACAGAATCAGCTCCAACTGCATTGGACGTGATCGACATAATGCACTTCTTAACTTCAAATGCAGTGAATAAATTAAAAACAAATGGTGGGTAACTGGGAGTAGGAAGAGATGAAAGAAAGTTTATAGTATTAGTCTTGGTCGTCATTGGAAAGTTAGGTGAAGTAGAGAAGTGGAAATTAAGAAGATCAAGATTTAAGTCTTTGGAAATAGTTTCTTGGCGTGATTTTCTGATTCCTAATGTTCTAAGAAATGCCCAAACTTTAGCAGGATTTTCATTTTGTATAACGTTATGTATATGCTGACGTTGAACATCCCTGCATACCCTATTGCAGTGATTCCGTATTAAGACGTATTTTTTTAAGTTCGAGTCATTAGGCTTAATTTTGTATTTAAATTTTGCCGCACTTTTTTGATTGATTAGAGCTTTAATGTTACTTGTAAGCCAAGGTGAAGGCGCATGTTTAATTTTTACAGCTCTAACAGGTGCATGTTTGTCATAAAGCCGGGTGATGTTAGTTGTGAAAACATCAATTTGTTCATCAGTACTCTCAGAACTAGTTAGTGACATCCAGTCAATCCTACTAGCATCTGCACGCAGATTGTCTAGATCCATGCCAACAAAATTACGCTGCATTACAATTTTCGGTTTATATTTGGGCGGTCGAATTTTATATGAAAGAAATAGTAAATCATGATAAGAAAATAAATCAGCAGGGCACTGTCCATACTTAGCAACATGTTCGTGTGAAGAAACTAGAATAAGATCGAGAAGAGAAGGAGTACAATTAGGAAAATTGTGAGTGGCATTAAGGGGTAAAATACATAAGTTACATGAATTGGATACAGCACAGAGAGATTTAGAACGGTGGTCATTTTTTAAGAGGCATGTATTAAAATCACCCATTATTATAGTGTGACTATAGGGAGGCATTAAATTTACTAATAGCGTTTCGAAAGAGGAAAAAAAGTCTAAACGTAAAGAAGGACAATAATAAACACCGAGGAGAAGCTTAGTATGGTTGAGTTCAACTTCTATAAATAAGCACTCACCACAGTTTGTGGATGGAGGCTGCAAAGATGTATGCAGTATATTAAAATTAATGTATGATCGGAGATAAATGGCAACACCACCTCCACCCCCGACAGTGCGATCATTTCTAAACAGCTTGAAGCCAGGAAGGGAGTATGAAGAAGACGGTAAACAAGGTTTTAACCAAGACTCCGAAATAAGAATAGCATGTAAATTCTTATAGTCAAAGTTGGCCAGCATATCTGGGAAATGTGCCGGAATACCCTGGGCATTGATATGTATAACATTAAAATTCTTAGGAACATCAAAAAAATTGGATTTAATATTATCATTTAATGCTGGAAGACTTGTAAAACTATTGCAAGTGCTATTGCTATACGCAGAATAAAAACTTTCACTGTCACTAACATTGTCGTCATCAATCATACCTAAAATATTAAATAAAGATAAATAACAGCTATTATAATAATCTATATATATATATATATATGTATAAATATAACTATTAACCTAGACTTATAACTAACTTATAATAAAAAATAAAAAGCGAAGATAAGTACGTGCTATAGTAACCTACCTGCCAGTTATTCAAACGATATTATTTTAAGTAACAAAATACAACTATTAGATTAAATAGACACTAACCAGCTCCGGGGGCGCAAGGATTAAAGCTATTAAATATAGCTATATGATAATAATTAATAAATAGTTATAAACTAAAAATAAATAAAAATAATTAAAAAAAAAAAAAAGAAAACAAAAGAATTGATCATAAGTGTTACATAGGGTGCTTATACATAAACATAATTTACAAATCTCAAAAGCCTAGCTCTCCATGTATTAATTTGAAATGTCAAATTTGAAGATGCTAAGTGACAATTATTTGGCAGTACATAGTTGACATTGTTGTTTGCTGATGAAAGAAATGTTTTATAAATGAAATCAAATTAGTAAAAGTTACATATACCGACATAATAACAGTAATAAAAGGTTACCTTCGTAGTAAATATAAATAACTATTACGATGGAGGTAATAATGAATGACATAATATAAGCTTTATTCATTTACATATGTATATATATATATATATATATACATATGTAAATGAATGTTTGTCTGTATGTTGTTAACTATGCATTTCCTCATGTGATGATCACGGGCAAGATATGAATTGGTGAATTGTATTCTTACTTTGTCACCACACGGAATTCGGTTAGATTATGTTATGTTAATTTTTTAGCATGCACGCGCGCATGCCGTCACAAATCTATACCAATAAATAAAATTGGAGTGTCTGTTTGTAATGTCAAAATAATAGCCTTTTTTCATGCTCACATGATTATTTGCACGACACCTATGCCTAAAATACAGATCAAAAAATTTTTGTATGTCTGTCTGTCTGTTTGTTCCGGGTAATCTTCAAAACGGCTGGACCGATTTCAAAAATTCTTTCACCAATGGAAAGCTATAATATCAGGGAGTAACCTGGGCTATATTTTATCCCGGTATTCCCACGGGAACGGGAACTACGCGGGTAAAACGACTAAAACCGAAGCGAAGCGAGGGCGGGTTGTTAGTGTCAAATATATGCGTTATAATAAAACTTTCAATGTATTATTTTTCTTCTATTTGTATGTATTATTTTTTTTTCTATTACGATGACACTAATCGTTTTTTATCTATAAGTTTGGATAACGCGAAAGATAAAATTTTTGGAAAGATTTTTATATATTAGAAGGATAACTTCTTACGTGCGTACATAAGTAGGTAGACATACTTTTTATTAATTATTAAAGTAAATAATCACGAATTTTCGGCTGTTATTATATTCGTTTAAAGTTGTAGGCAGCCTATTAGAAATTTACCCTTGGGTTTCGAAGAAATGCAAATATAAATGTAAGGAGAGCGCGAATTATAAAAGGGACATCAGCTGCTGTGTAATGTTCCTAATGCGGTCCCTAACAGATTAGCACACGTTGCAACTATCTAGGTCAAATACATAACTAGATTTGGTCTTTCGGAAAAAACAATCTTTGTTTATTTGCTATATTGCAAGCACGAATATAATTGGAGCCAATCTAGAAAAGTTTAAGAGACTGCTCAATTTATCAACGGATCTATGTATTTTCATTTTTACTTGCTGTGACTACATTTACCCTAACTATATCATCGAAACTATCCTATTTCTGCAGTTGCAGTTCAATTTCAAATACATTACGATAATAATGACCGAAATCGCTTTCTTCAAAGCCACATCCTAATCCCTGCTCGTGAATTTTGTCCCATAACTCTATGGAAGGGGTGTAATCTCGATGCGGTGAATCTCAAAGCTTCTTCTGAAGCCTTTGGTGATTGGATCGCAGATGTTTTTATCGCGTTCCTCGTATTCCCCATGGATAGAAATGTATGTAACCGTAAAGATCACGTATTTAGCGAGTACGTCGGAAGCTTTCCTTTGTGAATTGTTCGGCCCATATACGAAAAGGGATTTTTAAATATACCTATCGGTCTTGCAGAAAACGTTGGTAAAGTGAGATTTCTAATCTCACTTTACCAACGTTTTCTTTACCAACGTATTCTATAATTGAACAGTTTTCTATAATATTTTATTTATTATATTCAAAGGAACATAAAGAGTTATGACAAATATTTATAATAAAGTAATATAATAAAATTTGTATGGAAAATTTAAAAAGTCATAAATAACAACTGAGTCTTTGATCGTCTCAGCTTGTATAAGTTCCACTGCTGGGCTTGTGCCGGCTTTAGAATCGGCGAGAAATTGGCCTACTATATATTCTGGTCAGGCAGGTATATTTCAAATTTTCCTTCCTTTGCATATATATTATCTGCATAGCTTTAAGCTATCACTTACGACATCCACAGGCAAGATAAGGACTACTGAATTATTCTTACTTATTACAAATAAAACTACTTTAGGATTGTATCGCATTTGTATTTGATATATGATTGCCCGACGTTTCGAACAGTGTTCATATAATAGCATAGGCAAGAGATGGAAAACTTGAAACAAAACCCTATACCAACACGTCTGACCAACATGGTGTATTAGGTCAATTTCCCTCCCATAATGGAGGAGGTCCGAGCCCGAGCCGTGATCATGATGATAAATCAGCATTTTTGTCAGTGTTGAGTTATAATTTTCATTACAAATTATGTTTCTTCATATTATTTTCCGTTAGTAAGTCAAATTGTCTTCGTCAACAGGTTATGGCTACTGTTAACTGTTCTTAGAATTTTGATGCAAACAAAAAGGTATGTAAAGCATTTTATATATACACTAGCAGACCCGACCAGGCGTTGCTGTGACTAAGGTTTTGTTATATTGCATTTTAGTAAACTATTTATGCTATTGAATTGTAACTTATATGACACGTTTGTAGGTCGACATAGCAGCGCCATCTATTAATTACTTACTCAATCCAGTCAACAGATATCGCCATCTGTTAAAATTGTTTGGAGTTAACAGATAATTGTGAATGTCAAATAATAGAAAAATAATTTGCAATAAAATAGTATTGCGACTATTAAATAATATTAAGATCTAAGCTATCCTATCTTCCAAGTTGGATCAAACTGCACACGGTGTGCAAATTTGATTAAAATCGGTTAAGTAGTTTAGGAGTCCATCGCGGACAAACAACGTGACACGTAATTTATATATATTAAGATTTACTGTAGTAAAAATGGGGTGTACCGCAGCAGTTCTTTCGCCACATCTACAATAATATTATAAAGAGGAAACGCTGTATTTTTGTTTGTTTGTTACGAATAAACTCAAAAACTACAGGACGGGTTTTGATAATTCTTTCACTATTAGAATGCTACATTATACCTGAGTAGCATAGGCTATATTTTAAGCCGGTATTTCCTCGGGAACGGGCATTACGTGGGTAAGGAGCCTGAAGCCGAAGCGTAGTGAGGGTTGCTAGTATCATATAAAATTTCATCAAAATTATTTAATATACACACGTTTAAAATACTAAGATAATAAATATAACACAAGAACACCACATTCCCGCCAAAAGTCGCATAATTATTTATTTATAACAATATTAACAAAGATAAGTAAGACAAGTACATTTAAAAAGGTATCTAAATGTTAATATATTTCCATCAGATTACAGAAATTTTTCCGTTTGAGTAGGATGTAAAGATGTACACATTTGTAGCTTCAATTAATTAAATAAAAATGAAATCATATCAATATTACATTATTTCCAGAAGCTCTTTATACTTCAAAAGCTATACTTAAGTTCTTTAGGTATTATAATTAAATTAATATTTGATATAACGTAATATGCGACAGATTTATTTCATGATCAAGTAACGTATTGGGTTTCCCAGGACTAGAAATTGATCTGTATGAATACAGGATTTAAAAAGTGTTGAGACTTTTCAAATAATAGATGCGAATTCATCATCGCAGCCCATACACGTCCCACTTTTGGACTCGAGCCTCCTCCACAACGGGAGGGAATTTGACCTACTATACAATGCTGGTCAGACATGTTGGTATAGGGTTTCATTTCGAATTTTACTTCCGGAAACACTGCAATGTTGCACGTCAAAAGGGGGACGGTACGCGAAAGGATAACCCGCCGAGCCGGCCACAGATGCCAAGGAATCGATATTAGTGTTTGGCCCAATGCTAATGGGCAGGGAATACGGGTAGATTATGAAGCCACAAGACGCTCATCCGTCGGCCCAGACAGATTGGGTGGGGTGTGTCCAGAGCATTGCCTACCAAAAAAAAATGGCTGTGTTGTCTTAAAAACTAATCCATTTCAATATTCTATTACTTAGAAGTATATGTACAATGTACATATATCAAATATTTTTGATAAATGTTTTATGGGTTGGATTTGTGATTTATATGCGAGTCAGTCAGTCATAAAAAGATGACTTTTGTGTTGTTTATAAAATTATATAAAATAGAATTTCATTTGTAGTGGGTTTCAATATACATATGTAACAAATTTGATGCATTTATGTTGAATAGTTTTCATGTTATGAATCACAAGCATTTCGTGTAAATATATACTTGGTGCGACTCGCCACTGTCTGTGAGTATCGCAAATGACGACTGAGTTATATAGCCTGCAATAACAACTCTGTAAGAGAAGGAAACCTCAAAATAAAAATCTATTGCAGCCCTTTTTTGGATGGGCCATAGTCAGCGCACCGGCCGCCCCACTCCGTCCGGGGCGACAGAGGAGCGGCGCGCAGCCCCATGACCCACCCGTGTTACGATGCCTTCGTCGTTGGGCCCACTACTAGAGTAACTCGTCTTCAGTGGTCGGCCCGATGAAATACCCTGGTCGCCGGGTACCCGCTCCTCTCGACGTTCCCCCTCGGGGACGTCAGTCGACGTCGCGTGGTCAGCCTCTCTGCGGGTGACGGACTACATCCTCGATCTATGCCAAACTTAGACGGGGACCAGTTTGTTATAGTAGTAATTGCCCTCCAATTGTTGGGGAGGAGTCCAGCAGTGGAACTTTTCTGGGCTATGTTGATGATGATAATGAGATATTTTACATATATTTTAGTTATTTTTAGTAGCATGTATCTATAAAACAAAACAACAATTTTAAATTTAATTACATTCCTAAAGTACCATCATTCAAATTTATATCATAAAGCTTATTACAGAAAACGCATAAGCATAGTTATAAATTTAGAGATTTAAATCGTAAAGCTAATCTGATTGATTGATATAGTGTAGCCATCCAAAATATCCGGATTATTTAAAATAAAAATATTATTGAAATATAAATGTATCGAGATCTGAATTTATTATTATTTTTATGGTAGGTAACCAATTAATAATTATAGTGGTTTTATTCTAAATACATGTTTTGATTTTAAATGATTATGACTTGAATAACTTAATTATTATTTGACTTCATAATTAATGGTCATCAGAGAATATCCGTGAAGATGATAAACTATTCATGCGGTGATGAAGTAACAATACCATTAACACTTACTTAACTCTACTGAGGAATATATGCCGGTAACATCTAAGCAAGAGAAGGAAAACTCCCTTAAACATATAAAATCTTATACCAATACGTCTGATCAGCGAGGAATGATCATCGATTTCCCTCCTAAATCAAATCATTTATGTGTGGTGATGGAATAAGAATACAATTCACCACTCCTATCTATCCGCGGATGTCGTAAAAGACGACTAAGGGATATAATACGCACATAGCATCTGTATACCAACATATCTCGGGGATTTTAGTCCGGCACCCGTAGAGAAGCTGACCGCGCGATGGCGACCGACGTCTCGGGACAGGGACGTCGAGAGGTAGGGGTAATACCCGAAAGGGTGTTCCGTCGGGCCGACCACTGAGGACAAGGAACTCGGCACTGGTGGTCAGTCTAACGACGTAGGCGACGTGGGTACGGGTGGGTTATGGGCCCGCGCGCCGTCTTTTCTTCGCCCTGGATAGAATGAACCGCGTGTGCGCTTACCATAGCCACCATAGCCCACCCAAAAAAAAAATACCAACATGTCTGACCAGCATGGTGTAGTAGGTCAAATTCCCTCCCATTATGGAGGAGGCCCGAGCCCAACAGTGGGACGCATGTCGGCTGCGTTGACGATGATTCTGCAAAGGCCCCTTAAGGGCACTTACATATTGTCAAATTTATACATCGTTTGAACACAATACAATATCTACCATCGGATCGAAACGCGGCCACAAGCTGAGAAGATCTGGCAAGAAATTCAGCGGGCTGTAATTTTTCAGGTTCCGTACCCAAAGGATAAAAACGGAACCCTATTACTAAGGCTTCGCTGTCTGTCCGTCCGTCTGTCTGTCGCCAAGCTGTATCTCAAGAACCACGATAGCTAGACGATTGAAATTTTCACTAATTATGTATTTCTGTTGCCGCTATAACAACAAATATTAAAATAAAAATAAAATAAATATTTAAGGGGAACTGCCATACAACAAACGTGATTTTTTTGCCCTTTTTAAAGATAAAATGGTACGGAACCCTTCATACGCGACTCCGACTCGCACTTAGCCGGTTTTTTTATCTACTCAATAAAATTACACGTATACAACATAATTTTAGCTGCACTGTAATACTCTTCGAGATAGGATAAATACTTTTTTTTTTATGTAGTTCAAATAAAAAAAGAAAGTAAAAAAAGCCCATTGCAGAAGATACTTGAGCTTAACAATGAGACATATAGACTCAGATGATGGCGGAGTGAAAATTGCTCATCACTCTTTCTCCTGGGTCAGTAAAAAAGGACTGAGAGAAACAAGCAAGCAGCTTAACTGCAAAAAAAGAACAGATACGAAATAAATCCCGTCTAAGCCGCATGGTGTTAGTATACCTTTTTTTCAACGCTGTGGAAATGCATTTTACGCACTATCCTCCGCCGGTAACAGACGAAGGGGTGTGTGGGACCAACCGGTCATCTATGCAACCAGAATACGCACTAAAACCAACAGCGGTCCCTTCTTCTACAGAATACTGGAGAGATCGTCTATTGAGATGGGTATTAGTATACCTAGTGGTCTATTACTCGTATACTATGGAGGGAGTTCAATCCTGATAGTGGGATGTTAAGCTGAAATAATTTAAATGACTTCCTATATGATGATGTAGCGTATATATTTGGATAAATCATCATCATTTAGCCACTGCTGGACGTTGGCCTTCTTTATATTTCCCTACAAAGTGCGGTCCTGGGCCACTGTGAAGGGACATCCTACACTGTGCCGTCCGATGTGGTTGCCACACGGGAATTTAATAATAAATTGGTGGTTGGGGTTTTTGACATCATAACGTATTATAAATCTGCTAGCTGCTCGCACGAAATTTTATCACGTTCCGCCTGAGCCGAACGTGAAAGCGAGAACGTAGAATAAGCAATAGGGACACACGATCAATCTATGCATTCGGCTTGTGATGCATAGGTATATCTTCAAAAAAATATTTGTACTAACCAGTGATAACTAATAACTTCTATGCAAGAGCAGGAAAATTTGAATTAAAACCCTATACGTTAGTATAGCCAGCCGTCTGACCAGCAGTGGGACGTGTATGAGCCGAAATGATGATAAATTATAAAATAAATACTAATTTATCGAAAAAAAAATCCAATTAGCTCCTTCTTTTTAACCGAGTTTCAAAAAAGGAGGAGGTTTCTAAATTCGACCGTATATATGCTTTTGCCCCGGACAGAGTGGAGCGAGGAGTGCGCCGACCGTAACCCAACGCCCCACAAAAAAAAAAGAAAAAGATGTATGCTTTTTATGTTTGTTCGCCCATAACTTCGTTGTTTATTAACCGGTTTTGATGATTCTTTCTTTGTTGGAAAGGGGATACTTCCCAAATAATGCCATGAAAATTTTATTGAAATCGGTCAAGTGATTTTTGAAAAATCAACAAAAATCTAAAAATTCATCTGCATTGTCCACATCGTTGAAGGCGGTCAGTTTTTTTTTTTCAAAAAATGATATTGTACAAAATAATGATAATGCAGTGATAATAATTCAATTTATAAAAGCATGAAATTTTCATCAATGTATTCTTATGACAATATCACGTGAAATTATCATCCGTAAACCAACTTCCGTGTGGTGACGGAGTAAGAATACAATTCACCACCCCCTATCTTACCCGTGGGTGATCGTACGAGACGACTAAGGGATTTAAAACGCATATAACATCTATGCAAGAGAAGGAAAACTTGAAATAAAACCCTATAGCAACACGTCTGACCAGCGTGGTATAGTAGGTCAATTACCCTTCCATTATGGAGGAGGCCCGAGCCTAACAGTGGGATGTATATGGGCTGAAACCAACTTTACAGATAACCAATTTTTTTCACCAATTCAGGAACAGAACTTGATACATCATGTTTAGCTGACAATATCATTAAACCAGCTAAACAACAAATGAGAATAGTCTCATATCTCTGTATATAGATACATATGTACACAATACTATATTTACTTCACAGATATTAAATGTATTTGATAAACCTAACCACATGTATGGCGGTTTACCAAATTGCCGGGAGCGAAACAGAGCTGTTCATTTAGTGCCTGTTACCTTGGAACTTACATATACACATACTAAATGTAATATTATACATATAAAACATTAATAATAATAGAATAAACACCCTCGAGTAATCTTTAGATGTAAACAGATATCTATAGTTTCAGTATTCTGAGAAATAATAATGACCTCATTAATTAGGAAAATATATATTAATTTATATACCTAATCTCTTTTCGCATGGTAACGGACTAGGAATACAATTCACGTGGGTATCGTAAAAGAAAATTAAGTGATTATAATATGATGATATCAATGAAAGAGAAGAAAAACTCGAAATAAAATCCCATACCAACACTCCTGACTAGTATCGTATAGTAGGTAAATTTAACTTCCATTATGGAATTAGTGAGACTGTCAAGTGAGACGTAAAAAAGCTGTGATGATGGTAGTTTTGATTTATGCAATAAATTAATTTTTATAATAAACTTATGGCTACTCGTGCAGCCATACACAATAAAATGTCAATATCTATACATTACTAGCTGATCCAATAGACATTGTTCTGTTCAAATAAAATAAAAGGAATTCTCCTTGAAATCGACAGCAGCGCCACCTCATCTTAGCCTATATACGTCCCACTGTTGGGCTCAGACCTCCTCCATAATGGGCGGGTTATTGACCTACTATTCCACGCTGGTCAGACGTGTTGGAACAGGGTTTTGTTTCGAGTTTTCCTTCTCTTGCACAGATGTTATATGCTTATTATATCCCTTAGTCGTCCTTTACGACATCCACGGGCAAGATAGGGAGTGGTGAATTGTATTCTTATTCCGTCACCACACAGAGAAGCCAGCTATCGGGTCTAATTGTTAATTTAAACCATTCTCGAACCCTCTTGAACACACAAAAAATTTCATCAACATTGGTCCAGCTGTGTAGGAGGAGTTCACGCAGCGGGCTATTGACCGAGCTATGCTCAGGATTTCTCTGAAAAATACGAGCCGAAATACGAAAGTCTTTAGAAGAACGGGTGTAAAGTGCATAGCATGAACCTTTACGCTACATGCTGAATTAGCAAAGGGCTTATTGCTGGATGAACGGGTAACTGGGTAAGGATGGTTCTCAAGTATTATGGGGATAGCCCACCAGGTAGACCGACGACTTGGTGAAATTCGTTGGCAACCGTATTATATGGGCGACATAGGACTGCGCCTTGTATTGTTCTAAGATGGAGGCATTTCGACAACGGATAAAAGCTGAATAATGATCATGATCATGATGAGGGTCGCCCTGGACAAGACGGAGGCCCTCTTGTTCCATGGGCGCCGTATGAGCCCTCCCATCGGCGTCTCGATCACCGTCCACTCGGTCGACATCAGCATCTGGGCCCATATGAGGTACTTGGGCCTGGTGCTCGACGGGCAATGGTGGTTCCAGGAGCATTTCCGCAGGCTCGCTCCACGGCTCGTCGGCGCGGCGTCCTCTCTATCGTGGCTTATGCCGAACGTGGGCGGACCGAGCGCCACGTGCCGACGGCTGCACGCGGGGGTCATCCGGTCGATGGCCCTGTACGGCGCACCGGTGTGGGCGGGGTCCTTGACCGTCTGACTTAGGGCCCTTCTGTGACGACCACAGAGGGTCACGGCGGTCAGGACCATCCGCGGCTACCGCACGGTGGCGACGGAGGCAGCGTGCCTATTGGCCGGGACTACCCCGTGGGACCTGGAGGCGGAAATGCTCGCCGAGTTGTATCGCCGGGTGTCAGGGGTGCGCGGGGAGGGCGGTGTTGTTTCCTTGAGGGAGCTCACCGCCTGGCGCGTCGACGCCCGCCGAGACGTCATTGCCCGTTGGGCAGTCCGACTGGAGAGGCCTCGGTTCGGGGTGCGAATCGTGGAGGCCTTCCGGCCGGTGCTGATGCAGTGGTTGGAAAGGCGGCACGGGGTGCTCTTCTTCCGACTAGTGCAGGTGTTGACGGGGCATGAGAGCTTCGCCAAATACCTGCACAAGGTCATAAGGAGGGAGAGTACACCATTCTGCCACCACTGCGATTGTGACGAGGACACGGCGCAGCATACGCTCGAGGCCTGCGCCGCTTGGGCCACGCAGCGCCGTGAACTCGTCGCAGTCATGGCGACTTGACGCTGCCGGCCATCGCTAGGGCGATGGTCGACAGCGTCGGGAATTGGGACGCGGTCGCAGCCTTCTGGGAGAATGTGATCTCGCAGAAGGAGGCGGCGGATCGTCTGCGCGAGGAGCGCAGCCTCGATGAGGAGATCCGCCGCCGGCGAATGGCGCGGCGCAGGCGCAACTACCTGCGCCTCATGCCGCCCTAGCCGAGGCCGCGGGTGACGTGACCGGGGATTAGTCCGTCACCCGCCGAGAGGCCCACCGCGTGAGGAAAGACCGACGTCCTCCCCGAGGGGGGGACGTCGGTCGATGGGAGGGTACCCCACGTAGGGGGTATTCCGTCGGGCCGACCACTGACGACAAGTAAACCTGCTCCTGGTGGTCGGCCCAACGACGAAGGCGAGGTGGTTTTCGGGTGGGTTGCGGGAGTTGCGTGCTTAACTCTGTCGCCCCAGACGGAGTGGTGCGGAGGTGCGCCGACCGCAGCCCACCCACAAAAAAAAAAACCATAAATTATTATTCTGAGTCTGATTGCTATTCGTGTCCGATTAGGGACACGATAGCAAAAAGTATCGATACTTTTCGGTATCAAGTACTTTTCCTTTCGATACTTTTGTACTTGATACTTTTTATTCGATACTTTTACTCAATGAGTAATTTTTGGTAAGTATCGTATCGAATAAATTGTAGAAATAACTTACTTAACCTGAATTTCCGTCCGTTCACAGATGCTCAATTCCTGAAAAAAAAAAGCTCATCACAGTAATCCCGAAAATGCTGGTGCTTTATCTAAAAAAACATGCTTGCATGAAATTGATTGTATCCAAGTTATCACTTCCAAAGAAAAAGCTCACAATCCCGTGATGAACATATCTGATATCTGATAGCCTCTATGAAAGCACTCGATATTTTAAAACCTTTGTTTCGATACTTTTATGCGTAGGATACTTTTTCCAATATCACTGAAGAGTACAGTATCGATATTTTTTATTCGATTCCGTATCCCTAGATCCGATAATTGTATGCATGTTTTATATTGCTGGAGACCTTTCCCCCGACAGTATAAAAATGAGTTCTTAAGTGCACAATGTTGACTTAAAAAATATTCCTTCCTCTTCATATATTCGCTCGCTATTACAAGCTGAGCTAAGTATAAACGTTGTAAAGCGTTAAAAAAAAACATTTTTGGCAATATATTTACTAATTACGTCTGACACTCACACGGTACAAACAAGATCGTTAATACGCTGGGCGTGGAGTTGTCACTAATTTGTACCTACCAGTCGAATGAGTGATAGACAAACTGTCTGATTGACGGACGCTTCATTAGCGAGAGTATTGAAATTCAAGTACATATATTTATTGAGCTTATAGCACGTTTTCTTTCAGGCAATCTACACTTCTATTATAAAGAGGAAAAATTGGATTTTTGTGTGTGTGTGTATGTTTGTAACGAATAAACTCAAAAACTACTGTGCCAATTGCAAACATTCTTTCACCATTAGAAAGCTACATTATCCTTGAGTAACATAGCTAGCAGAGCTATATTTAAAGCCGGTATTAGCACGGGAACTATGCGGGTAAGGTAACTGTAACGAACTAAACGAAACGAAGGCGAGGGCGGGTTGCTAATTATGAATATTTTGTGTCATTTCGGCCCGTATGCGTACGCTATTGAGATCGGGCCTTCAATATGGGGGAAAATTTACTTATTATACCACGCTAGTCAGATATGTTTAAATACAAGTATATTTATCGGGCTTATAGTACGTTATCTTTCAGACAAATGTAAAGAACTTTATCATTAATATTTTGTTTCACCTTGGCCCATATGCGTCACGCTATTGGTTTTGGGCTTCCTTAATTGTAGGGGGAAAATTTACCTACTATACCATGCTGGACAGACGTGTAGGTAAAGAGTTTCATTTCGAGATTTCCTTATCTTACATAGATGTTATATGTATATTATATCCGTTAGTCGTCTTTAACGCACATCCACTAAAAAGATAGGGAGTAGTGAATTCTATTCTTACTCCGCCATCGATATAAGATTATGAACTATGGACGCTGCAAAGTATTCGAAATGTCAAATACAAACGCGAAAAATCTGTAAAATAGTTTTATTTAAAATGTATTAATGTAATGCTCGCGTAAACATCAGAAATCATTATATAATTCACCACCCCCTATCATCATCATCATCATCATCATTTCAGCCTATTGTCGTCCACTGCTGGACGTAGGCCTCTCTCATGTTGCGCCACAATGCGCGGTCCTGTGCCGCCTGCATCCAACGACGTCCAGCAACTTTCACTAGGTCATCGGTCCACCTAGTTGCGTCCAACGCTGCGTCGTCCGATACGTGGTCGCCACTCGAGAACCTTTTTTCCCCAGCGGTTGTTGCTTCGTCGAGCGATGTGGCCTGCCCATTGCCACTTCAGCGTGCTAATTCTTCGTGCTATGTCGGTTACACCCGTTCTTCTACGGATTTCCGTATTCCGGATTCTATCTCACAGAGAAATCCCGAGCATAGCCCGCTCCATAGCACGCTCCATAACCCCCTATACTGTCCATTAATGTCGATACATAAGTTACACATACCTCGTCGGCCGAAACATACATACAATACAGTAAAGTGATCAACTACATTCTTACATCGTCAGCACATTGTTATAAATACTAATTGTAACTAAGATGAAAGTAAAAACTAAAACCAAACTACGATAAAAAGCGAGTTATCGGATAAATACGGATAAAGTCACGAGCAAATGCTAATAATATATATATTTTTGAAATGTACAAGTTGGAAAGGTCCAATGATATGAAACACAACATATTTTTCTCAAATTTATTACTACTAGTCTAGAGGGCGCCGTATTAGATTCAATGATACATCATATAGCCTATAACCAGCGAATGATCAAGACGCTTCTAACAATACCTCATTTGTCCGCTTCTCATAAGTAGTTGAGGAGTTATGAGGGAACAGATGAACATACATACATAGCCTGTCAAAATCATAACCCTCCGTAGCCGGGTAATTAGTTAGCTTAAATAATTTTAAAATATTTTTAATGTTTATATTCGTGCGGCGACAGATTAAAAGAATAAATTTTAATCAGATATGTTTGCGTCTTTAAATAAAATAAAATAGGCGAACTAAAAGTGTGATTTAGAAAATAGGGATCACGACAAGCGACATGTATCAAGGCACGCCAAAATTGTGATCGGGTAAAACTAAATCGATAATATTGTAAAGATAATGAGATAATCTTTAAATTATTATAATATCAGCGGTCCTTGACAAATGTACACTTTGAAATCAATTCGATGCTTAGAATCACGTTCAAAAATTCCATTACATTCAAACAAAGTTAATAAAAGCTTTAAAAATTAAATTAAAAAATGGATGCCCAAAATTGAAGCTAAATTAGAAATGAAATAAATAAATAGAAATTACACAACGCGTCTCCATATTAAAATTACAGTAATCGTCATTTCTGTGTCAACATAGTTTGAATTTCACATAAATGTCCGCACAGCTTTATTACCATATATGTATGCCAAATAGTGTGTCGCTACTTTATCGTTAGCTTCAATCTAAAAGGTAGAAACCCATCAATAAGCACATCGATATTATCGATACAAATGACAATATCGATTCTATAGATTATTTTAATTAATCTATAGTCCCTGCTAACTTTCAATTTCTTTAGTATTGAAATTATCGTGAGATTGATACATATTTTAATATCTATAACGGCTAAGCACTCACCAGGTTTTCGATCATATCCGATACTCATCATGAGGGCGAGATGCCACTACAGGGCATCTGCGAGGCCCCGGGAGTGCACTGGTGCACTACTTCACCCGTGGATGTCGTAAAAGACGACTAAAGCATATGATATGCTGATAACATCTGTACAAGAGAAGCAAAACCTGATTTAAAACGTTATACTGATACGTTTGACCACCATGGTATATGTAGATTAATTTCCCTATAACTATGGAAGAATTGCTGATAAAATCATTCTCAGAAATTATTCTTTTTTAAATTTTCAATCAATAACATTAGTTGAACGCTGCTCTGACATAACTAATAACAAAGGTTTGGTAAATTGAGACACAACTTCCACATTGAGTTGATTGACACCAATAAAGATACCGTAAAAATTTCTGAAACTATATGATTTTTTTGAAATCGCAACATTTTATCGATATATTCAGGTGTTGGCAGAATACCAGCGCTATTTCTTTAAGTAGAAGTAGCACGAGTTGAGCCAATAGCCTTTTTTATTCCTCGTTAAAAGTGAATTATTTTATGTAAGAAACTCTTTTGTTTAGTTGTTTGTGTTTTTTATTAGATTTAACGAGAACAGAATAAATGTTTTTCTTTCTTTCTTTCTGTCATATGCAAATAAAACCTATGCAAGTGAAAGAAATCTCGAAATAAAACGCTATACCAATCTAAGGTCAATTTTTAAGTCAATTTGCTCCCACAAATTAGAACTTTTGAGTCCAGTAGTGAAACATATAAGCATTAAGATGAAAAAAGTATCGATAAATGATCGATATTAAACTATCGAGTAGCAAACACTAGTGTATATAGACAATGTCTATTCGTTGATTGTCTGCCTCTATCAATAATTGCTTTTAATCATTAGCTCGGCTTATGTTTGGACGGGCCACATTCCCTAATTGGCTTTCGTCTAGTTCTGACTTAGTATGTAAGGGATTAGTGGCCATGTTGACAAATGTCTGGGTTTTGATTGATGGTTTGGAGTTTCATTTACTAGTGTCAGTATCTCTTAGACCAGTAAATTGTAGTACTCTCCAAGTGATTAATTGTTTGTGTTATTTAAGGTTTACATAAATTTTATATCTTTTGTTTGGTGATGCAGTAAAAATACAATTCACCACTCACTTTCTTGCTCATGGATGTTGCAAAAGGTAACTATAACTAACATATATGCAAAACAAGGAAAACATGAAATAAAACTTAATACCAAACCATCTGACTGGCGTAGCATAAGAAGTCAATTTCCCTCCCATTACAGAGGAGACCCATCATGGAGGGGTACCAGCAATGAGACGTGTATGAGCTCGGATGATGATGAGTATTATAAATGCGAAAGTAAGTTTAATTGTTTATTTGTTAAATTTTCTCGGCTAAACCACTGAATTTCAAAAGTTTTTCACCAACATGGTTACCGTTACTCGCTATGTTTTAATCATCGTATTTCTAAGAGAAAAGAAACACGTAATTACGCAGGTGAAACTGCAGAAATTCTACTAGTATCAGGTATAATTAATATATAATACATAATTCATCCATGATAAAAATACAAGAGTCGTAGCAATCAACTTAAGGATCATCAGAAAAATGGGTAGCAGCTTTCTTCTAGAAAATGTAAAAGACTTTAATGTGATCCTCAAACTGCTCCTTTAGCTTTTTTTTTTGGGGTGGGCTGCGGTCGGCGCACTCCTCGCACCACTCCCTCCGGGGCGACAGAGGGGCGTAAGCATGCACACCCGCAACTCACCCGAACACCACGTCGCCTTCGTCGTTGGGCCGACCACCGGAGCAGGGCTACTTGTCATCAGTGGTCAGCCCGACGGAATACCCCCTATTTGGGGTACCCTCTCATCGATAGACGTCCCCCTCTCGGGGAAGACGTCGGTCTTTCCTCACGCGGTAACTGCTCCTTTAGCTTGGCATTAATGTCAATAACTCCACAAATTAATAACCACGCTTCGGAATTCAATAGGTAAGGACAGCGGTTAACTAAAAAAGAGTAAAAAAATCATATTTTAATAAAACTACTTTACGAATTTTATCGCGTTTGTATTTGATTTTTGATAGCCCGATGTTTCGAACACTTTGCAGTCATCATTAGTTCTAATATCAAGTCAAAAAGATTTTTGGAGCACTCCCAATTAAAAACTCTATAAAACAAGTCTGTAAAACAGAGAAATTCGAAGTCTCTGCATCGCTACAACAACTTTTAATTTGTCAATACAGGGGACCCATCAATAGACAAAGTTCCTTCCGGTAATTATTACAGTTGCATTGTTGTAAAGCCGAGCATTTCCGATTCCTCATTGTTTTAAACTTGATCAAGTTTCAATTATTAATCCAATACTGTGCATTCAGCACAGTGGTGCTTTTTATTCCAAGCACTTGTGAAGTTTATCATGATCGAAATTATTATTTTATTAATCTCGACGCAAAAGGGGTGTTATAAGTTTGACGTGTCTGGGCGTCCGTCTGTGGCATTGTAGCTCCTAAACGAGTAATTCCCAATACGAAAAAAGGAAAAACTAAAAGATAAGCTTGGCGTTCATTCGGCTTTTCACCTGAACTTTAACGAATCTAAAGAAGTCAAGACTTGATAAATGAATTAATTACATTACCACCTTACAAAGCCACATGTACCAAACACATACGCAGATACACTCGTGATAATTATTTTTAACATGTATATATACCTATATATATATATATATACCTATATAAATATATATATATATATATATATATATATATATATATATATATATATATACCTACCTATTTATCAGAACTATTTCGTACTATTTCTTTAATTAGAAGTAGTACGAGCTGAGCCAATAACCTTTTATGTTCCTCGTTAAAATTGAAATTTTTTATATCAGAAGCTCTTTTGTTTAGTTGTTTGTGGTTTTATAAGACTTAACCTGAACAGAATAAATGTTTGTCTTTCTTTCTTTGATAGCCTTACTAATAGGTAACCCAGGATTTCGAGAAGTCGTCGTTAGAAAATGAAAACTTGAAATAAAACCCTATACCAGCCCGTCTAACCAGCGTGGTTTAACTGGTCAATTTCCCTCCTAATATGGAGGAGGCTCTAGCCCAGTAGTGAGACGTACATGAGCTGTGATGACGATGATAATATTTTTGAAAATAAATACGAAATATACATCTAATATCTCTACAGCTGCTAACAAAAACAGCTGATGACCTTGAAACTTCTGAACAGTTGACACAATTTTACTCAAGGACCTTCTTAAGTCAGCTATCAACCAAAAAATTGCATCATATTCGGTCCATTTCTTTAGGAGCTACACAGATGTGTGTCATTCTCTGGTACTGTAGCTGATGATGTAGTAAATGAAGTCTCTATATCATCATCATCATCGCAACACATATGCGTTCCATTATTTGGCTGCCGCAGAATTAACACGTTGAAATGGTAATGGGCAGGACACATCGCTCGCCGAACCGACAACCGCTGGGGAAGAAAGGTTCTTAAGTGGCGGCCACGAATCGGACGGCGCAGCGTAGGACGACCCCCCCACTAGGTGGACTGACGACATTCTCAAAGTCGCAGGAAACCATTGGATGCAAGTAGCGCAGGACCGTTTAGAGTGGAATTCTCGTGAGGAGGCCTATGTTCAGCAGTGGACGTCTATAGGCTGATGGATGGATGATTTGGCTCGGGCCTCCTCCATTATGAGAGGGAAATTGATATACTATACCACGCTGCTCGGAAGTGTTAGCATAGAGTTTTGCTTCAAGTTTTCCTTCTCTTGCATAGATAGCATATTATATCCTTTACTCGTCTTTTACGACATCCACGGTCAAAAAAGGGGGTGGTAAATTGTATTCTTACTCTGTTACCATACGGACACAGATACATAGATAAATCAAATGTATAACACCCATATTTTCGCGCCAATAACTAAAGTACAATGTTGATGTAAATAACCCAGAAAAAAAGAATGAAAATAATTCTTACCCCGTCATCACACGAAAAAACATACAGTAAACTTACAGGTTGATACGTCACTTACTAATAATGGAACTTTGCTAACACCACGCTAAATATATAGAACGATACGGCAGAGAAGAAAACTTCGAAATATAACCAACAATACAAGAACTGATGTGTCATTTCCACGGCGCATAGATTTTACTCACGATACGAACAACGAAATGGATTTCAAAGAACTTTATATAGTTTTTTTTTTCGCCGTAGATATGCTTTATATTACAGTCACGTGAAAGTCTCATTTGGGTGTTCTATGCTATAGTGGTAACTAGACAAACCTTATCGTTAATTGTACTGAGAAAAAATTGGGTTAAGCTACGCAGTTTAATGTTCACTATTAGGGGTGATGTTATGTGGTTGGGCGTAGTTTTGACAGTAATAATATTCGCATCTAAAATTGTATAGATAGGGTAATGTTCAAGATACCCTACAGCTCTAAATATAGAGGCTTCGATGTCCATTTAATAATTAAAACTTTAGATAAAGATTTCTGATGTTTACGCGAGTATTACACATTTTAAATAAAACTACTATATAGATTTCATCGCGTTTGTATTTGATTTTTGATTACCCGACGTTTCGAACACTTTGCAGCGTCCGCCCTTGACCATGAACGCTGTAAAGTGTTCGCAACGTCGGATAATCAAAAATCAAATACAAATGCGATAAAATCCGTAGTTTTATTTAAAACTTTAGAGACGCGTTGGCCGATGGACTTGCTTCACAAGTTTCTTAAGAGCTTGATCAAGAATGTTACTATCCGTCTTCCTGATTATACAATTTTTACATCAAAATAAGCGATGGTATGTATTTTTAACTTTTTAGCACACGAAAGGTTGTAAATGTAACTTGTTTTTAATAGTCTTATTGTTCCAGCCAATGAGTTCACTGAATAATGTACGGATGAAGTTAATTATGAATTAGGTGTATTGAATGATGTACAATAAAATGTTAATTTTCACAACTAGAAAACAGACATTTATTAAAATATATAAATAAAAACAGGAAACGTATTTATTAAATTATTTAAAAAAATGATGAAAACAAAATCAAGACGCTGTTTTGTTTCTCTAGTAGTATATCTTCATATACATATATGAAACTTCTATTTGTGTGTTTGTAATGAACTCCTTCTAAACGTCTGGACCGATTTTGATGTTTTTCTTGTGGCTGTTCCGATGGATATGAGAAGGGTTTAGATTAACAATTAAAGAGGAGAGAGGAGGTGGCACTACGATCGATTTCAAGGAGAATTCACTACTTTTTTTAGATTTGAACAGAACGTGTGCTGGGTCAGCTAGTTTAATATAAAATTAGTACTTATATAGCGTAAAACTTTTCATAACATTACTTAGTGAGGAAGACTGTAAACTAAAATAAACACTAGATGATAATCCAGCAATATTTTGTAGACACGAACTAATTACGATATCCAATAAAAGCCGACCATACAAAAAACGTTAGTCAACAAAGTCCTAATCTTTGTTTACTGAAGCACAATTAACTCGGTCGGTTAATGACGTGTGGTACCTATGTGACTATACTGCCACGTTTATGTACTATTATCAGGGTTGCCAACTTTAAATCATTCTAATTAAAGAAAAATTCAAGATTTTGATTATTTTGAACGCTGAAGTCTGGATTATTCTATTCGTGGATCAGACTATCAAATTCCATTTTGGATGTGGTCTTCCGATTGCGGATGCTTTACCATATTATAGATTGCCCGAGATATTGTGAGCATTTTCATGAGAATGGACAATTCTAGTTCATTCTGATATATTTTTTTTAATTATCTTATGGTAGAGATATTGTGGTTCCTAGCTGAGGAGGTGGAGAAAGTGTGGCTCAGTCCAAATAGCAATGAAATGTTATTTTCTCAGGTTATGGGGCCACACGGCTATTCCGTTGTCTTTAAAAAGAAAATTATCATTGAGCATTTTTTTTCAAAGCTGTGTATTATATATGGGGTCTTTCAAAATCTTATCTTATATCTTTAAACGAGCAATTCTTGTAAATATATATATTTTCAGGATCTCGGAAACGGCTCCAACGATTTTGTTGAAACTTGGCATACTAGAGGATTCGGGCCCAAAAAATCGATCTAGCTAGGTTTTATGTATAGAAAATGTTTTTTTGTCAGTGTTTTTGGCAGATAATATAATGACATTAAATTTTAAAAGAATATGAATTCAAATTTTGCCATCAATGTCATGAGTTACGATAGCTCAGTGGCGAAGTAGTCAGGTTTCATTTTATTTTTGACATCGGCCACAAACGGCGTTGGATCGAATCTCGATGTTATTATTATTCTCTTTTTGTAATTTTTTATATAATTTTCATTATTTATTTTTTATTAATATATTAGATATATATTAGATATAACTTCGTCGGAAATACAATTTACGAAAAAAGAATATACCAAGCAAAGCTCGGTCACCCAGATATTATATTAATTTTTAATTAACAGATATTATATTAATGGTTAATTATATTATAATTAACCTGCGTGGGATTTGAGTCCGTGACACTGGCACGGTAGTTGAATATCTTAACTACTACGCCATCTGTGCAGTCAACCAGTCACCATTTGCCATTTTTATTGTAATAGAAAACAATATTTTGGCGAACCCTATCAACGTATACTGTATTATTACAGCCAATGACAACGGTTCAGGGTAAATTGTGTTGTTCGTTCGATTTTGATGAGGATTACATATTAATTGGTATGTTGGGCTCTGATCGTTGATGAAGGATAATATGTATTGCTCGTTTTAGAATTAGACATATCGAGAATACTGTTAATTACTTTTTGTAGTTGTTTGTTGATATTTGAACTAAACTTTTTTCATTATGGATACTAGCGGTCGGCCATTGGTTAAAATTTAGACATAATTAGTTTAGAGCTTCAGCATTATTAAGCTTCTATTATCAATTAAACACAAATTTTACGATCATCTGTTAACAGGACTTTTTTTAATTAAGTTATTTTTTTCTAACGTAAAAATAAAGTCCAAAAAATAAATGAAAGTATAAAGAATCCTGATGTTTACACATTATACCGACGTTTCGAACACTTTGCAGTGTTTAATGTCACGCGATAAAATTCGTAAAAATAGTTTTATTTATAATTCTATAAAACAATGATATCTGATGTTTACGAGAGCACTACACATTGTAAATAAAACTACTTTTACGGATTACATCACGTTTATGATTGCCCGACGTTTATAGTAATAGATAATAGTAGTTAGATAATTTTATAAATCAAAAACCTTTTAGTAAAACAAGCATCAAGCATCATAAACATCATCAATCATCAAGCATCTAAAAATAAAAATCAATATTAATTTAGCATTATGTCCCCTGAGTTTTATTGCCGGATCTTTAAATGGTTAAAATCCACAAATTGTAACAATAATTGTAATAACAATAATTGTAACAATAATTGTAACAGTAATTGTAATAACAATAATTGTAACAATAATAAAAATTTTATAATTAATAATTACTAACCATAAACAATATAATTTTTTCATATAGAATAATTTTCTTCTTACACTGGCAATAAATTTGTACTAAAATGTGGGTCAAAATGTAATAAATTTAATAACAAATTTTCTGTATCGGGTAGATCATTATAAATATCTGTAATAACGATGACTTGTTGGACGTGAGACACCTTAGTCCGCCCGTGATCATGAATGCTGCAAAGTGTTCGAAACGTCGGGCAATCATAAATCAAATACAAACGCGATATAAACCGTAAAAGTAGTTTTATTTACAATATATAAAAAAAAAATCTATTTTGTAGAATAAAATATGATAACCCATAATTTTATTTATAAAAGACCTGCACTGAAGATAAATACTTTAAAAACTTATTGATAGACAAATATTACACCGAATCAAAGAAGAATGATGATAATAAAATGAAATAATTTCTACACGATCCTAATATTATTGCATAATTCATAATATATTTATATTATATACTTTACGTGTGGTGACGGATTAAGAATACAATTCACCACTCCCTATATTGCCCGTAGATGTCGTAAAAGACGACTAAGGCATATAATATGCGCATAAGATCTGTGCCAGAAAAGGAAAACTCGAAAGGAAACCCTATACTAACATATCCAATCAGCACGGTATAGTAGGTTAAATTCCCTCCAATTGTGGAGGAGGCCTGAGCCCATCAGTGGGACATGTGTGGGCTGCAATGATGATGATGATGACTTCATAATAACATTATATAATTTCTAAATGATCATAATAACATTACATAATTTCTAAATAATCTTATCTTATATCTTTAAACGAGCAATTCTTGTATATATATATATATATATATATATATTCAGGATCTCGGAAACGGCTCCAACGATTTTGGTGAAAGTTGGCATACTAGAAGTTTCGAGGCCAAAAAATTGATCTAGCTAGGTTTTATTTATAGAAAATGTTGTTTTGTCCGTGTTTTTAGCAAAGCCAACAATGACATTAAATTTTAAAAGAATATGAATTCAAATTTCGTTGTCAACGTCATGAGTTACGATAGTACGATAGCTCAGATGGGAAGTTGACAGGTTCTAATTTTGATTTTGTTGACTTTCAAACAGCGTTGGTTAGAATCACGGTGTTATTATTATTCTCTTTTTGTAATTTTTTATATAATTTTCATTATTATTTTTTTTTTATTAATATATATCTAAATAAATTCGACAAAAATATTCCGAGCGAAGCTCGGTCAACCAGATATTCATAATAACGTTACATAATTTCAAATTTTTTTCTATTTCTTTTCAAGTAATTAAAGTAGGTATGACGTCAGAGACAGCTCACTAAACCTAAACTTTAGTGCTCATTAGTTGGAAACATTTTTAAAAGCAACGTTAACATTTCATATTGTTATTGCCTGGAATGTGGGTTACATACGTCGTTAGTTTTGTAATTCAGGGATATTATTGTTTCACTAGTGTCTTTGTATCTTCAGAGCTTTTGTTTCTAGGAAATATTTTATGAGAAAACTGCTCAGTCGCAATAAAAGCAAATATATTAAGTGCCTGAAACCGTCATACGTGATTGAGGTAAAACTCTTTTGACATCGTGATGGATAGCGATTAAATTAAAAATGAATAAGTTCTCGTCGAGATATTTGTAGAATACAGTATTTTTTTTGTACTAAACATTATTCATGTGATGATGGACTAAGAATACAATAAATCAATCTCTATCATGCCCATGGATGTCGTAAAAGACGACTAAGGGATATAATATGCACATAACATTTGTGTAAGAGAAGGAAAACTCGAAATGAAACCCTATATCAACATGTCTGACCAGCATGGTATAGTAGGTCAAATTCCTTCTCATTATGGAGGAGACCTGAACCCAGCAGTGAGACGTATGGCTGCAATTATTATGACGATGATGAAATTGTTCATTAACTTTTTTAAGGAGCTGAAATATTTAAAAACAGAAATCGGTGATGGACTAATCCTTAGTCCGGACACCCGCGGCAATACGGTGGATATCTTTCTGTGGAAGATATCTGGTCCTTGGAGAGGCTTACATGGGGATATGGATCTAACACGCAGAGAATTGCGCCTTTGGAGAAATTTAATCTAAAAATGGGATGGGACGTCTACCGATGACACTCCACGTCTGCACATAACACACGTGGACTGCCAACGGTAGGTGTAAAACTATTGTGTCATAATGGTATCTAATACATGATTATGGGGTTGGAGGTTTAATGGACTGGATAAACGGCAAACTATTGACTTTAAACTATCGTCTGACTTCAATACCTTTATCGTTTTGAACTTTGGCAGACGGTGAATCGCCAACTCACTGAATGGTCCCCTCAAACGGTCGCTACAGACACGCAGTATGTATATTATTAATATCATTATTTAATAATATGAAAGTAACAATATATTAAATATTAATATAATCATCATCATTTCAGCCTATCGCCGTCCACTGCTGGACGTGGGCCTCCCTTATGTTACGCCACAAAGTGCGGTCCTGTGCCGCCTGCATCCAACAACGCCCAGCAATTTTTAGCAGGTCGTCAGTCCCCTTTCTTTTTTTTTTTTTTGGCGTGGCCTGTGGTTGTCGCGCCTTCGCACCACTCCGTCCGGGGCGACAGAGGGGCTTAAGCACGCAACACCCGCAACCCACCCGAACACCATGTCGCCTTCGTCGTTGGGCCGACCACTAGAGCAGGGTTACTTGTCATCAGTGGTCGGCCCGACGGAATACCCCCCACCCGGGGTACCCTCCCATCGAGGAGGACGTCGGTCTTTCCTCACGCGGTCGGCCTCTCGGCGGGTGACGGACTAATCCCCGGTCACGTCACCCGCGGCCTCGGCTAGGGCGGCATTGCACGCAGGTAATCCCGCCTGCGCCGCCCCAGTCGCTGGCAGTGAGTCGCTTCGTCGATTCTGTGCTCCCCGCGTTCGCAACCCGCCGCCTCCTTCTGCGAGATAACTGCCTCGCAGAAGGATGCAACCGCGGCCCAGTTACTGATGCTGCCGAGCATCTATCGTCGGTCCTCTATGGCGTCCTACACTGCGTCGTCCAATACGTGGTCGCCACTCGAGAATCTTTCTTCCCCAGCGATTGTCGGTTCGTTGAGCGATGTGGCCTGCCCATTGCCTTCTCAGCATGCTAATTCTTCGTGCTATGTCGGTTACACCCGTTCTTCTGCGGATTTCTGTTTTTCGGATTCTATCTCGCAGAGAAATCTCGAGCATAGCCTATTCCAGAGCACGCTGAGCGACTCTGAGCCTTGTTATGAGGCCTACATTTAGGGCCCACGTTTCTGTGTCATCACTGGTAACACACACTGGTCGTAGACCTGTTTTTTCAGACATTGAGGTAATATAATATCATAATAATATGTTTTAAATACGGCTAGCGCTGTGGGTTAGAATGAGAGAGGAGGAGCCTGCCTTCCGCTGCCGTATGCGTAAGAGAAAGGGAAGCCAGATAGACTAGCGCCGTAACACGTTACGTAACGAAACGGTCTACCCTCTCATAAGAAGTTATCAATTCAAAAATATACAGTTATATTTATAAATTCACTACGATATAATAAGCAAATTATTATCAATTTATCACTAAAATACATTGCATACATTTCCTTAACAATAAACGGCTATGTTTTACAAAGACATATCTCAAATCACCCCCTCAGGTAGAAGTTTGGAGCGAACGACGACAAATAAGGCATTGTATTGTTATGTAAACAATAGTATCGTAAATATATCACAAACTTGCTATTAGGTACTCTACAAGACGATTGAACTAAATATCGCTGTATAGTCCAGTAAAATAAGCATTCAACCTCGGAATGGAAGCGAATAAGCTGTAAATTTGCATAAACCTATGTTTTGGTGTTCTAATGACTGGTAGAAAAGTCTCATATAATCACGTGTCTGGGTCACAAGTATGTATGAAGGGCAGTTTTCTTGTAGGAATAATTGTGCTGATTGGTACAAATCGGGATGTTTCTCAAACATTTTAATAATTTGCATTTTCCCTTTTTTAAATATAGACAATGTTGAGTCACACCCAGTGAACGCATGTAAAAATAAAATATTTTGTGTGCAATGAGGATATTTGTTGAAGATTTTAGACGAATAAATTCGTGTCTCTACATTTCCTTTGCCAATTTTTTTAAAATAAATTTCCTGCTCATAAAATTGAGTTCGTCCTATTAAAATGACCAGTAGATCAATATGCTCTCCAATGATGACAGCAGTTTTTTGTTGTTGTTTATTGCTATACTCCGGCTGCTCTCAGTTTGCGTTCCTGACAGGTCATGACAGAATGGGCGATGTAACTTTGAACTGACGTACTATTTACGACACAATTTTAAAATATCTTATATTTACCTTATTAACGAGTAATAACATTAAAAATTTAATAATTATGCCCACTTACATTAAACGTATTAATTTTCGGCTAAAATTATTAACAATTACTCAATTAACAGATATAAAAACAATAGTTTTAATAATCAAAACATGTCAAACTGCCCTGTTTCAAGGTTTTGTCTTATGTTTGTTTTTGTAGTGATGGGACAAAATAACGAGACATTTGTAATCGCATATTTTTATAATCTTAATATAACTGTCGGTATAATATTAATAAAACGTTATAATTTTATTTTATAATATATTATATATTATTTACTATTTAATAAAGTTAGTAATATGACAAAGGTACGCCCAATCAAAACTTAAGAAAATAAATATCGTGATTTCTTTTTTTGGGGTGGGTTGCTGTTGGCGCGCTCCGCGCTCCACTCCGTCCGGGGCGACAGAGGGGCGTAAGCACGCACACCCGCAACCCACCCACGATGCACGTCGCCTTCGTCGGTGGGCCGACCACCGGAGCAGGGTTACTTGTCACCAGTGGTCGGCCCGACGGAATACCCCCTACTTGGGTATTCCGTCTTTTTTTGCATTTGCGTTTGGCGTTTGAGCTTTAGGTTAGGTTAGATTGTCTGTTTGTTTGTTTAAGGTTTCATAATGGCCGCTGGGCCATGGCGCGCCACAAGGTCCATCACTTGTGTAGTTAAAGTCGGACTTAAACGAACAAGTGATGGGTATACATTAGTATACCAGCACCCAACACTTGGGGAGCTAAAGTCGCGCGACTTAAGCGGAATAAGTGGTGAAATCGGGCTGAAAAGTATGTGACCTTGAGGTGCCGAAATCGGTCAAAAAGTGGCCAAATTCGGTGACCCAGTGACCTACTTTTTTCGAGAGCGGCCAGCTCAGGCTGGACCGCCTTTATTGGAATAGGTAAACAGTCGAAATAGGTTCAGTTAGGTTCGCGCACGGTTTTGGTCCGCGTTAGGTTAGGTTAGGTTGAGCTACGCCGTAGCCGCTACTACTACTACACGAGACGGCTACGAGTCTCGAATGGCGCTCACAGCTCTTGGCTGTTATAAGGGCCTGGTACTTGTCGACACGCTAAGGTAAACAAACCGTTGACGTTCCCGCGCAACAGTGTTGCAACAAGTTTTAAACGATAATTTTTTAAAAGGTAAACTGGCTTTGTGTACATTGTAAGGGGTATTTGACCTAGAATAAAAAAAAAAAAAAGAGAAAGGCAAAGACTCATACATACGAATAGATGAAACATTCTGAACCTTTTGGAGGGCACATAAGGTTCAATTCCGCGAACAGACAGATAAGCGTCGAGGGATATAAAAAGGGTGCATAACGAAGGGAGAGCACAAATAGGTTCATGCGTAAGGCTACGGGCGCACCGTGGTTCATACGCAATGCCGATCTCCACATCGACTTGCACTTGCCGACCATCAGGCAATATATGAAACAGTGTGCCCGTAGATATTTTGATTCTGCTACAACACACCCCAACCCCTTAGTGGTCGCTGCGACCAACTATATCCCGTCCCGCATCTCGAAGGTCACTCGACCGAGACTTGCTCTCGACGAGCCCGACGACGAGATCACGATAGCTCAGAATACAGCATACACGGCCCGCGAAGCCGCAACAAAGAAAAGACCACGGTTCCGTCCTCGCCGTCGAGGTGCGAAACCGTGCCGCGCAAAAATAAATAAATCTAAAGTGGGACCTCCCACATTGCCCTCAGCAACGCCCCGAGCCGAGGTTCGTACCCCACAGGGGGTGCCCTTGGGCCACGTTGCTTAAATTTTTTGGGTTGAGAGCCCTCAGCGCTCACCACTAGTCCGCGTAAGGGTGTAACAGCCATCTGAGGCTAACACTCCTTGTCAGAACAAAAAAAAAAAAAAAAAAAAAAGGAGAGCACAGTGCGCATTCGTCACTCGACCGTTCCGAATGTATAAGCCACAGTTGTACTGTAATGCGCTACACATTATCTCCAACGCCACTAATATCGAAGAATTTCTGTACGAAGACCAGCCAATCGTAATCGATCAAGATGGAGCGGGTCCTTCAAGAATTGATCGAGAACAGCGACAACGAGAACGATAGCCAGTATGCAAATGACCAAGAGAGTCATGCAGTGGAGGAGGTGGAAACAGTCCTGAGCGACAGCGAAGAACGGATTCCGCTATCTCAAGCGTAACCAACACCAGCGAAGACCGAGAAAGAGGTGACATCCCTGTTGATGACACCGAAATCGACGGCTGGGAAAGCGAAACGCCCAACTACCCTGTCACTGAACGAGACTGCGAAGAATAGGAGAATAACATCGACGGAGTCCAAGCGGCGGAGGTAATCCCGAAGGAGTTGAGTGCCCTATCGAACCAAATACTCAAGTTAAAACAAAACGGTATCGATTCGCAAGTTCGATCGGATAATTGCTGGCGGTGTATAATCTGCAGTCTTTGATAGTGTGCCTACTCTTATATTTAATGTCCGTAGACATTGATTGTTCCACGGCCAGCAATTTACATTGTTCGAACTGGTTTTCAGTTAATTTACATTCGTCCATGAATCATGCGTTTGTATGCACCAAGGAGCTGAAGTTGAACGATGATCCTGGGGTCAATCCTGTTAGCCTTTCGTAGTTGAATTGCATTTGCACTAAACTTTCCATTACCATGGTTTTCCAGTGCTAGGGAGTCCGACAAAAAATAAGTTATTTTTCTTTTTGATTTGTCCAAAGAAGTGTTTCTTGGTGACAGTTGCGAAATATGTGAGATTGAATTAATTCAAGAAGCATATTGCTTCCAATTTGTTTACATTTCTAGTTATGTGTCCAGTCCTTCCAATATCAGGATTTTCCTTTATCTGTAATCTTTTCCATCGTTCTAGCCGAAGTTCGAGTCCTTCTAGAAATACCAAAATTTTGGATATTGAAATGGCTGTTCTGAGTCTTTCAGTAAAGTTTTTACTAAATTGGAAGGCAATCCCTTCAGGCGTTGAAGACTGCACTCTTAGAGCTTCGGCTTCGTCGAAAGCTCTTTCATCACATAATCGCTGCACCAGTGTGTTATTACATTGACTATACTCTTGATATCGTCCACCTGGAGGCTGTCTCCAAACCAGATTTTCTCGTTATTGTAAGTTAACACGTGACTGTACTTGTTCAGACTCCACTCGTCGCTGTTCCAATTCAGATAGTATTTCATCGGTTTCAGCAATGTTTGCATCCATTGTCGCGTTCCTCGGACGCAGTTCTGTGCTTTGTTCGTTATGTAGTGTATCTCTCCCTTGGGGATAGTTAGTTACATTTTGTACGGCTTCCTGCCCACATTGACGTTGTTGAATTCCCAGCAAACAATTTGCGCATTTGAAATTTCTTTTATCACTTTCGGTGAGAATGTCTCTAAGTGTAGTACGACCATCGCCGCTAGATAAATACTCAAGTAAACAAGTGATACATGTAATTTTTCTAGTGGTATGTGCGTGTTTTCTAAGGTTTTCCCCAAATCGAGTATTATGTCCCCATCCTTTGTTTGTGGATATGTACAGGATATGGTAATGATCACGCCTTGTGCCCGTATGCTTAGAGACTTTAGTTATGTTAATGGATAACGCCCCTAATCATTCGGTGCAATTAAATAAAGCACCTACGAAAGCTAATAAAAAGAGGAATCGGTGGCTGCAAAGACGTGGCAATGACGAAAATATGTCTACACTAAAAGCAGAGTTGATGAAATTAGTCAATGACCATAAGCCGGCATAAGTTCGTTATGTTTTAGATGAGCTAGCTCTGGAGAACGCTTATTGCGTTCTTCGAATTCCCCCATTCCACTGCCAGTATAATACCATAGAGCTAATCTGGGCCCCAATTAAAGATTATGGAGCCGGCTATAATACTTCTTTCACCGTATGACATAAAAAAGATAAAGGCACTTTTAAAAAAAACATGCGAAATAATTCCTATAAATTTAACAAAATCTATATTGAATTGAATAAATATGCATAATGAATGCAATAAATAACATTATTAACCCTCCATCGGGCGCATGTAATCTGTCAGTTTAAGTAGCATTATTTGGTTATGACAAATTCATATTTTTACGTGTAGCGGTACGGGGTCCCTAGTAGCTTCATTATTTACTATTAACTAATGAACGAACTAAGAATTAGTATCTTTGCTGAGTTGGGAGCGACTGGGTGTGCCCAAGTCATCTGTGAGATGAGTTGCGCCTTATTGTGTCTCGTTTTACAGATAATTCTGTACAACATAATTCATCTTTAGAATAAAAGGTAACTTCTATTTTTAGGTATGTTTGAATACGATTATAAATTGTAGTAAAATTATTTTAGACAAAAATGTCGCATAACCAACAGACATTCAATTTGGATAACCAAAATGACGTGAACGATATGATGACGATACTGGAAAGAGATGAATAGAGTAAAGTTGAAGATTTTGAAGACGAAGATGATACAGATGGTAGAAGCCAGAGAAGAAAACTCAGAAAGCGAAACATCGTGTGCTTCCTCTTCTGAAGACGAGAATTTACACGAAAATTGGTATATTGGAAAAGACAAAATTACTAAATGGCCAATAATAGAACCTCGGTCTAGAGTGAGACGAGCCATAATATAGTGGTTAGATTACCTGGTGTTGATTGGCGTAGCAGCAAAATGCTAAAACGGCTATTGGATGTTGGAAGTGTTTTATTTCTGATGATATGATTGAAGATATAGTGATTAATACAAACAAAAATATCGAAAAAATTAAAGTGTAATATTTTTTAATAATGTAATAATAAGTAATTTTTGGTTAATGTCTAATAGAAATTAAGGTTAAATATAATGAATGTTATTTATTGTACATCACTAGTTGTGACGAATTGACATGTGTCAGGAACGCAAACTCAGAGCGGCCGAAGTATAATATATAAAATAAATTGATTTTAAATAATTAACTTATGACAACGTCATACCTGACACCGTATTTCACACCATTTCTCTATGTACGGATGCGCGCTCGCCGCTCTCCGCGCTATATCTCGGAAACAGAAGATGGTTCAGAAAAATATTTGAAATGAAAATTGTAGATAATTTTATGACCGATAAATTTTGTAATAACATTAACCTCTGCTGTTTATAAAATTTATATGTACGTATATGTGTATTTATGTATGTATATATGTATGTATGTATATATGTATGTATGTATATATATATATATTTCAATTGAATACTTCAATTTTAATTTTAAGACCTGACTCAGCCTTTTAAAGTTATTTTTAATACTGACTCCTGAAAATGCAGACGATGTAACTTAAACTAGAAAAGGTGGGTAATTTATTTTAGTTTAATATTTAATTTTATGAAGCAGTACTGATTATTAAGGTAGATATAGTTTTTAATTACCACTCCTTTTGATAATAATAAGAAATGAGAAAAAACTCCCTTTGAAGATTTAATCACTAGCGCTTTAATCCCTATTTTCGTTGTCGGTGGATTAAAACACATTTTAAATTTGAAAGTATTTTATTTTCATAAATGGCGGTACATCCTTACTAATATTATAAATTCAAAAGTAGGTTTGTTTGTTTCGCTTTCACGCTTAAACCACCGAACCGATTTCATAAATTCTTTCACCAATTTAAAGCTATAATATCAGGGAGTAACACTATATTTTATCCTGGTATTCCCACGGGAACGAATACTAGTCGAGTCGAGTTTTCCTTCTCTTGCATATATATTATCTGCCTTTAGTCGTCTTTTACGTTGTATTCTTACTCCGTCACGATACGAAAAATTTGTTGATTGGTAGTAGAAAAAAAGAAAAAGAAGAAACATTGGAATGTTCACTTCCAATCACATGAGCGAAAGGTCTATAGAACTATATACCGGTTTATATACATCTCTATTTAATTCCTAGGGAAATAAAGATGAGGCAATTATAAACAAAATAATAATATATGTACAAACACAAAATCCAATAGCATATTCTGTCAAACTATCAACAATTCAAATCAATACTTGAGTAGACAATACGAAGTACCTACAACCGTATCCAACATTTGGGTATCCGGTACCACTACAGGAAATTGGTGCCAACAATGCCATACCACCGCGAGCCGGTATTATTTGTCGTAGTTTCCGGTTTCGATCTTGTAGTTACAAATAGGTTGGGGTAGTTTTGAATTCAAACTACAAGTATTAATACACGCTGTTATGGCTTGCGAGTTTGTATTTGTTTACTAGTTAATATCTGGGTGACCAGACGGTTGGTATATTTTTGTTGTATCTTTGTCGAATTTATTTAGATATATACCTATATTAATAAAAATTATATAATGAAAAAAATATCAAAAATTACAAAAAGAGAATAATAACACCGAGATTCGATCCGACGCTGTTTGAATGCCAAAACAAAACAAAAAACTAGATGACTTCCCAACAGAGCTATCATCACTCACGATGTCAACAGCGAAATTTGAATCCATATTCTATTGACATTTTATGTCATTGTAAATATTGATTAGCTAAAAACACCGACAAAACAACATTTTCTATAAATAAAACATAGCTAGATCGATTTTTTGGCCCCGAAACGTCTAGTATGCCAAATTTCATCAAAATCGTTGGAGCCGTTTCCGAGATCCTGAATATAACATATATATAGGTATATATATATACAAGAATTGCTCGTTTAAAGATATAAGATATAGGGCTTTATTTGTGGTAATGTAGGATTTGCTAAACTCTAACTTCTCACTCATCATCATCATCATCATCATTTCAGCTCATACATGACCCACTGTTGGGTTAGAGCCTCCTCCATAGTAGGAGGGAAATTGACTTTACTATAGCAAGCCGGTCAGATATACTGTTATAGGGTTTCAAGCTTCAGATTTTCAGTCTATTGCATAGATGTTACATGCACATTTAATCCCTTAGTCGTTCTTTATGACACCCAAAGGCAAGAGGTGATGAAATTATTAAATTATTTTCTTTTAAACTCGTACCATCACCATTATGTCAATGTTCCACATCTGACCACGAGTATGAACAATCAGCACATCACATTCTCTGGGAGTGCGATATCTGGCGAAAGGAGCGTAACCTTATGTTAAACAGTTTGCAAGTCACCTGTGGGGTAGTATACTATACGGACCTTGTAGCAACTCGAGAAAATTTCCGTGCGTTCATGCGTTTCTGCCATACCTACTGTAGCAATCAATCTTAACGATCACATATAGGCCCCGTTAAGCTCTTCCGTATCCGTGGTGCCGTACTGCTGCGCTATCGTAGCTATACACCTTTTTACTTATTGGCTGACTAGTCATTTTGTTTTCCTGTCTCCCGATTTGCCTAGGAGGGAAGTGGAATCTCTCTTTCCAACTCCTCCTCTTTAATCTTCTCTAATTATATTTGTTGCGGGTCCCAAAGCAATTAAAATCATATCCCGGGACTGCCTGAGGGTCAAACCTCGGTGTCATTTATGGAGACCATTGTGGATCCTGGCTTACAGGAGTTACAATGGTGGGAATGTGTGGTGGAATTAGTCCCAAAAAAAAAAAGAGGTGATGAATTTTATTCTTACTCTGTCACTACATGGTAACTATTATTTTTTTTTTTCAATAGATCATGAACAGTATCAAATCCCCCAGTTACTTTATATGCGAGTTTATAACAACATCGTTTGAATAGCTAAAGAGATAAAACCGAACAAGGAAATAATTTTTTTTTTCTGTTCACTAAAGCACCTGCAAGCTTTATGGTCTTCAACTGTATGTTTCCAGCGATCATTACACGTACTTGTAAACTCTGGAATCTACTACCTGCTGCAGCGTTTCCCGTGCGCTATGACATGTCCTTCTTTAAACGAGGTTTAAGAAGAGTATTTTCTTCCCGTACCCTTAGCATTGCAAAGGTCCATATGGGGTAGTATCGCTTACCATCAGGTGTGCTGCTCGCTCTTTTGCTACCATTGGCAATAAAAAAGCTACTAAATGCTTGGCAATTCTTTGTAGGGTCTATAATTGCTCGATCTAAATCTAAATATAATTTGTGTCTCTTAATTATACGTTTCTATGATAGAAGTATTCATTTCTTAGCGCGGGATCTTCTCTTTTCAAAGATTAATGAAACTGCTTTTTGTCAGCATCATCGTATCGTCTAAGTCCATGTGTATCACTTTTGGGCTTAGTACGATTAACCTACTACAGCACGCTCACCTACACCATGTCAGACACGTTAGCATAGTGTTTTATGACGAGTTTGCCGTCTCTTGCCTTAATGTTGTTTATGAACATATCCATTAGTAGTCTTTTAACTATTTACACGGACACGAAATAGGGTGTTGAATGGTATTCTCATTCCGTCATCAAACGTATAATCATCAACATTACCAACATACTCTTTCCGTGTGGTGATGGAGTAAGAATAGAATTCACCACTCTATCTCTCTCTTACCCATGGAAGTCGTAAAAAATCAGTGAGTTGTATTCTTACTCGGTCACTACACGAAAATATATGGTACTCAATAGTTGTAATAATTAATCAAACATCAATTCAAACTCTCAAACAATTTTCACCGGCGAAATCTGTCCGATCAGAAAATCTATGAACTTGATCTTCTCGATTCCAGTTAATTATATATTGATCAAATATATTTGTTTGCAAAAGACCCCTCGAGACGGCCCAGTTAACAAAATTTCGTTGTGATTAACGTCCAACTTTTCATTTTATTTGAGGAAGGTTATTATTTGAGTACACGATGAAACTTGTTATTTTTTGTTTGACTAAGGCAATTAATATCCAGAGTACTGATTTGATTGAACTTGAAAAGTTAATGTTCTCGGAAATTTTATTATTAAAACTTTGAAGCGATTCGTAGCTGTATCATATCAATTTAATGTCTTGATTTGTATATTTTTATTTTATTTTATACATTATTCATGTTTAAATTAATAATTTATTGAACTCTCTTCTTTTTTAATTGCTCTTAACATGGGGTTTTGAATCAATTCTTCTGTCATGACTATATAGACATAGAAAAAGACAAAAATTAACTTACTATACCGCGCTGGTCAAACGTATTGGTATGCGGTTTTATTTCGATTTTTTTTCTTTTGAATTGATGTTATAGGCAAATTATAATCTTAAAGTAATTTTTTATGACACCCACAGACGAGAAAAGCGGTCGTATTCTTACTCCATCATCATCCCCTGAGCCCATACATTTCCCACTCCTTCATTATTGGAAGGCAATTGACCTTCTACACCACGCTAGTCAAACGTACTGGTATGGGGTTTTATTTTGACCACTGACGTTAAGTCACCCTGCTCCGGTGGTCGGCCCAACGACGAAGGCAACGTGCATCGCGGGTGGGTTGCGGGTGTGCGTGCTTACGCCCCTCTGTCGCCCCGGACGAAGTGGTGCGAGGAGCGTGCCGACCGCAACCAACACCAAAAAAATGGGGTTTTATTTCGTCTTTTGCTTCTCTTGAATAGATGTTATATGCATATTATAGTTTTTTAGTTGTCTTTTACAATACCCAGGGTGTATAAAGAGGTATTAATTATTATTCCATCACTACACAAAAAAAAATATTTAAGTTAAAGCCTGGCTGAATGTTTTAAAATAGATATGAAAACATTGTTCTATTAATAAAACGTAAATCATGTTTGTTTTTGTAAAATATACTAACATAAGATCCATTCTGTACAAATAATAATGCATTATGTCTAATATATATATTACAGAAAGCCCTTACCCACTATATTATTCAGTAGCAATATCAAACTGAAGTCGCTAGTATCCACTTTCATAACTTCATTCGGATGACAAACAGCCTTTACCGTACGAAAACAAAAGTACACATATTTTATTAAAACAGGCGACGTATATTAATTCTTGGCGTTACAACATTCGTACGGTACAGTTTGTGCGAAAGTAAACTTATAAATAACATTAGCAAACACTATACGGTTTCATGGGGTTAAATAATACAAACTTTCATCCCTTATTTCAGTCCCCAAGCGATTAAACTTTCAAAATTAGTTTTTAAAACCTTACAAATTAAAATACTCGTTTTATAGATTGACTTCAAAGGTAATGTATTTTAAAATACTTACTAAGTAAACTGTTCTATTTATTATTGTTTTGAAAAATCCAGAATTCGGTTACAACACCACTTAGCAGTTACATTGAAAATCTAAATCATCTAAAGACTCAATATTCCAAAATCACGATTAATACATATATTCACGCCTTTTTCTAATAGAGGTAGACAGACGTCACTTCCCTTAACTTGCTGCAATCTTGACATACCACTTTCGGTTTAGGGTACTTCCTAGCTGGCCTGGCCTTTCTTAATCACGTCCCTAATTTAAGCGTGTAAGGTGCCTTGGTACCCAGTCCAACATTGCGATTAAAATGTGTCAAAATATTTATAGATAGATGTTCATTAAAAAAATAAACGGGGGAATTAATTGGAAGGTGATCCCATAGGTGACTTCCATATCAACTAACATTTCAACATTCAACAAAAAAAAAAAAAGAAATATCAACTAACATTTAGAAATACCTACAAAATCTTAAGTGACCACTAATGTAACCAGGAACTTGATTTATGATGATTACTTGTCAAGAATATTTCCAATTAGAGATTAGAGGATTAGAGAACACAATGCAGTAATGAAGACTGCCGACAGAAGTGAAAACTTATAACTATGAATAAACAGGTGTCATTTTTAAGTACATATTCGAATTAATTTCTTAATATAATAACTTCTGATGATTCATCATCATCATCATCTCAGCCCATATACGTCCCACTGTTGGGCTAGGGCCTCCTTCATAATGGGAGGGAATTTGACCTACTATACAATGCTGGTCAGACATGTTGGTATAGGGTTTCATTTCGAGTTTTCCTTCTCTTGCACAGATGTTATGTGCCTATTATATCCCATAGTCGTCTTGTACGACATCCACGGGCAAGATAGGGAGTGGTGAATTGTATTCTTACTCCGTCACCACACGGAAATGATGATGATGATGAATCTGATGAATCTGATGATTACGTGAGTATTATATATTGAAAATAAAAACTATTTTACGGATGTTGATTGCCCGACGTTTCGAGTCGAGTCCGCCCGTGACGTAGAATGGCATGGGATTATCCACTATAAACTGCGACTCCACTACCTCGTCTATTGTTTATCTATGAAAGAGAATGAAAACTCGAAATAAAACCATATACCAATCCGTTTGACCAGTATAGGCAATTTCTCTCCTATTGAAGGCTTCGAGTCCAACAATGGAACGTATTTGAGCTACGATGAAACTTATAAACTCAGCTATAGGTCGACATGTTAGCCAGCTAAGCTAAATCGTATAATAAATTGAAAGTGGATAAAATTTAATCCACTTTGAACGACACCCCTTAATACTTTAAATATGCAAACCGATCCATTCAAAACAAAACGGTGGCATGTTTAATTTTCGTTCTAGTAAATATTTTGAAAACTGTTTATTCTAACGCAGTATTCAATGTTGTTGAATAATATGTGTTTTGTTGTTTTAATTACTCGTATATATGAATTTTATTTATACTAAATGTTTACTGGTTTGTTGTTTATAAACACGGCAAACGGCAAACATTTACTATAGTACATTTACAAATGTAAATGTAAATGTTTGCCGTGTGATGACGGAGTAAGAGAACAAAAACTGGAAACAAAACCCTTATTAGCATGTCAGACCAGCCCGGTATAGTAGGTCATTTTCCCTCCTATTGTGGTGCAGGCTTGAGCCTAACAGTGAGACGTATTTGAGCTGCTATGATGATGACAGAGTAAGAATAAAATTCATCAACCCATCTCTTGCACAGGCACGTCTATTAAGACGACTAAAAAATGGCAATGGACAATATCCAGGTAAAATCAACATAAGAGAAGGTAAATCCGGTAAAAGCCACCAAAAATTCTTTTTGTCTCGACTCATAATTGTACTTCTGGGCTCAGGCTTACGCCATTACAGTTGGAGAATTTACTTAACATGCTGATTAGACGCGTTGGTATAGGGTTTTATTTTGAACTAGCAACCTGCCCTCACTTCGCTTCGGTTTTAGTCGTTTTACCCGCGTAGTTCCCGTTCCCGTGGGAATACCGGCATAAAATATAGCCTAGTTTACGCCCTGATATTATAGCTTTCCATTGGTGAAAAAATTTTTAAAATCGGTCTAGCCGTTTTGAAGATTACCCGGAACAGAGTTTAAAGAGTGGTAGGACCACACTGTCAACAGTTATCTGTCTACAGCCGCGGGCCGCTCCGTCCGAGGCAGTACCACACTCTCGCAGAAAATCGACGTCTGAGTAGTAGCGATTTGTTACTGCGCTTCGTTCGGTGAGCGAGAGAGCCGGAAGCCCAACTTTCTGAGGGTGTTTGCGTGTGGAGGGTTTTGGTGGTGCCCTTGGTATCACCGAGCCTCAATGCACGCATTCACACTCCCTTCACTTTCTTCGCGGTAGGCAACGGCCTTGTAAAGGTCCATGAGCGGCAGCAACACTTACCATCAGGTGTACTGTTTGCGCGTTTGCCACCGTTTGCAACAAAGAAAAAAAAAAAGAAACAGACAGACAGACAAAATTTTTTTGATCTGTATTTTAGGCATAGGTGTCGTGCAAATAACCGTGTGAGCATGAAAAAAGCCCATTATTTTGACATTACAAACATACACTCCAATTTTATTTATTGGTATAGATTTGCCTCTTTTTGCACAAATGTTACCCGAATATATCTCTTAGTCGTCTTTATGATATGTATGGGCAAGAAAGGGAGTGGACAATTGTCCAATTAGTCTTACTCCGTCACCATACGAAATCCATTTGATTTGTCCAAATTTTCTGTGCATTCACATATCAACAATAACCATTATCGAGATTTTATATTATTAAGGCTAAGGCTTACTCTTAATGAAGACTTCCAAAATCATTTTCAGTTTTTGACTTATTTAGTCCATTAGCCATGACATTTGCCTTCATAACCTTATGAGGGTCTACCATAAATCATCAATTTATGGCCTTCACAAATATGGAAGGCCTGAACCCAAATATATTCATATCATCGCAAAAACAGTAAAAGTTCAAGCACAGTAATAAAATGGATAGTTTTATGACGGTTTTATATCCAGAACAGGTGAGTCTTGAAAACACATATGTTTTATCATCTGGAATTGGATTTTGCATAACAGAGGATTTAAGCCTCGCTTGATAGTTTAGTTACTTCAGTTTCCGTTTGATGACGGAGGAAGAATACAATTCACCACCCCTTATCGCCCCGTATCTTAAAAGGCAAGATTTTAAGATACGGGACAGTGATTCTGTGGTATCATTAAAACAATGTTATTTTTTTATTGCTAACGGTAGCAAACGAGTAAACAGTACAGTGATATTTTATCACGCTGTGGAAATTCATTTACGCACTATTGCCCTGCTGGTGATAGACGGGGGGAGTGTGTGTCGGACTCACCGGCCACATAAGCGACCGGAATACCCACTAAAACCACAACGGCCCCTTCCACGCTTTTACGGGGTACCGGAGAGATCGTCTGATGACATTCTATCCCCGACACCCCAACGCTTGGCCGTCTGTAGACGTCCTGTCCAAACCCAAGAGTAGGACTTCTGCTGGCTGAGATGAAATTAATTTAAAATAATTTTTCTCGATAAAAATCCAACAATAACGCTACAAAATTAGTAATCTAATTGGCCGCACTATAGACTAAAATTATAATTATTAATTAAGACAGTGCGCTACGCTTGCTCGTGGTAACTCAGCACCCCGAAATAATTTGCTTCCTTCAATGTTACCCCTTAAGCGATGTAATAACGTACATCAAGTTTAAACTATACCACTAATTAATAACGCTTAGGCAACCCCTGTCTGTGTGCAGAGCTTTACGTAAAGCTTAGGTTTGCTTCATTATAACTACTGTTGAGCTTTACAATAGTTAATTTCTTCTTCTTCTCAGCCAAATGGACGTCTTATTATTTTGACTGCATAGATGGCGTGGTGGTTAAGATACCGACCTACAGTACCAGTGTCGCGGGTTCGATTGCCACGCAGGACAATACTTTGGGCGATTCACAAATTATTGTTCCGAGTCTGAATGTAATTTGTGTCCATTAATTATATGTTGGTAAAGTCTCCCGCAATACAAGGATTGATTCCTTAGTGAGGGTAGTGACTTTTTTTCAATAAAAATAATAAATTCTATTGGCTTGGCTGAATTTTTTGTGGCTATGATCTGGTCATATTCCACCCAAGTCACCCTGGGCGACAGGGTGGACGTCATAACCTACGGCACACTACATCTCTATTGCCATGTGGACAAATCATTGTTACAGAGTTTTATCTTTGGTGTCTCACCCAGCAAACTCTTTCCGCTTAAGGAAAACAAATTTTTCATCACCTTCGTCAGACTATCATCGGCCACTATTGAAACTATCTTCTAATAAAAGTGATCTTAGCTCATATGCATCTTATGCTGGGTTCAAGGCTCATAGTGAGAGAAGAAAAGACAGTAAGAGAGAAATTGATTATACTACTGTTAGTATAGGGTTTATTGCGAGCCTTCCTTCTCTTGGAGTAATGCTATCTGCTTGTATTTATTATCTCTTGCAGCACCGAATTGTGCTTAATTGAATAAAAAAAAATAATTAAAAAGAAATAATTAAACATATGCAGACGTTTTTGGTGTGGTGACGGAGTAAGAATACAATTCACCACTCCATATATTACCTGTATATGTCGTAAAAGACGATTAAGGGATATAATACGCATATAATATCTATGCAAGAGAAGGAAAACTCGAAACAAAACCCTATACCAACCTCTCTGACCAGTATGGTATAGTAAGGTCAATTTCTTTCGTATTGTGGAAAAAGCTCGAGGCCAGCAATGGGACACGTGTGAGCTGAAATGATGATGATGAGACATTCTTTTTAATTGTGTGATAGCAAAATAAGAATATAATTCACAACTACATATCCCGCTCGTGGGTATTGAAAAAGACTAAGGGATTATACATATAATATCCATGCAACAGAAGGGCAATTCAAAATAAAAGTTTATAATAACCCGTCTGATCAGCGTGGTATAGTAGGTATCCCTCCTATTTTCTTCTTCTTCTTCTAGTTTGTCTTGGCAATCAGCTACAAATACGAGCCATTTTTGCCAGTGTCGAGTTATAATTATCTTTTCAAGTTCTCAGTTTCTTCATGTCAGTAATGGTCTGTCAGTAAGTCAAAGTCGCCCTCAATAGTGTAATGGCCACTGTTAAGGGTATCTTCTGAGAATTTTGGTGGAAATACAAAGGTATGTATAGCAGTTTTATATCATATTCACTACACCTCAGCAGTTCTGTCGCTATATATTACATAAAATGCCATCAAGATTATTTAACATAACGTGTTAAAACACTAAGATATTGAATATAATACAAGAACACCACATGACACTTCATATTCCCGCCAAAAAACCCCTCCTATTTTGGAAGAGCCTGGAGCTGAGTGTTGGGACTTCTATAACGGTTTATATGATGATGAAAAATATTTACAGTTACCACCCTTACCATCAGTTCAAATATCTTCAAAATGGAAAAGCGATTATCTACAGCCCAATATAATATATTTCCCGGTACCCCTTCCAAGTATCGCTTCAAGTTATCAGCAAAGAGTTGTATGAGATTTTACTTCAAGAAAATCCAATAAAACTGGCCACTTATAAATTGAATAAAGTATTTTGAAATCGGTCCATGGTAGACTGGATGCCAGGAAATTTGCTCTGTAACGGTCCAATGATGTTAAATTGTTAGAACGTGGTACTGGCAATTTATTGGCTTTGTGAAAAGAAGATTACAGTTGCAAGGGTCTTGACCATTTCTACAATTTTATGAAGACTCTTATAGTCTTATAGTCTTATTAAAGAAAATATGTCTTGTATAGGATTTTAAAGACAAGTTTTATTTATGAAGAACCTTTCTGTAATGTTATGAGCTAAAATTAAAAAGGATTTCTATTATAGTCTTGTAAGTTACTACAGACTTTCTGTGTGGTGATGGGGTAAGAATACAATCCACTAACCTCCTATATTCCCCTTCGATATCGTACGAGACAACTAAAGGATATATAAGCAACTATGAAAGGGAAGGAAAAATTAAAACTCTATACCGACCCGTCTGACTGCTGTGTATAGTAGGACAACGTTTATTCCATTATGGAATAGGCCAGTAGTAGGATGTATAAGGGCTGTGATTTCTAATTCTTCCTGTTTACACCTTTTACCTGTTGACAATATGACAGGTTTAGAATAATAAAGTACCTTCTTACTTTGTAGTGTTGGTACTTCGAGCGATCAAAAACATAAAGCGAAAAATACTACATGCGCGCAGGCGATTACACACGTACACCACTATACAAATTATGAAATCAAATTTTGTTTTTATTAACATAAATCGTCAATATACTCTTAAAAGTAATGTTAAAAACCTTTTAATGTTTTTCAAATGTGTTGTGACACCGTTTGAATGCACAAATCGTCATAATTACCTATTTATTTTTTAAGAGTTGCGTACGTACGTGCAGTACAGTGACCTTGTATACTACGGAACGATGCGGTGTCAGCTCCATTAGGCTCCAATTTAAATGCTTCATTTTTTGTGCGCGTGCTTACTTTCTATACGTTATTATTCTAAGAGTTTATAAAAACTCAAAATGTAAAATTGTGATGGAATTTTTTAATGTTCAACTTTGAGCTTCTTAAATGGTGGCAAGTTAAAAATATAATTTACCGTTATCTTTGCCAATACATAATCGATCCAGACATCATCGATTGTCAAAGATAATCTGTTAAGTAATCATCAAGAGAATAATCAGAGAGAATAACCTCAATTCTGCCATTTTCATATGGCAATTTATAGAATTAGAGCTGCATAGTGTTTTCTTTTGCGCATTTCAAAGGGATAAGGTCTCTTAAGCTCTGTCATATTCATGGTGTTGTACTGCTGAACTTCTTGTGTGTATCCTCTTATCTATTGGCTTATTAGCTATTTTTCATATCCACCCCACCTGTTTCTCTTTTCCAACTAAATTTGTTGCGAGTCTCAAGACTATTACAGGCGTTTTGCGAGATTTTCTAAGGATCAAATCTCGAACTCTTTTACGAAAGACCGTTGTGGATCCTGGATTATAGGAATTCCAGTCAAGGGAATGTGTAGTGAGATAAGTCCCAAAATCATCATCATCATCATCATCGCAGCCCACATACGTGCCACTATTGGACTTGGGCTTCCTCCATAATGAGAGGGAATTCAACCTACTATACCATGCTGGTCAAACATGTTGGTATAGGGTTTCATCACAAGTTTTCCTTCTCTGTTGTCCATGTTATATGCATATTATATCTTAAAGTCGTCTTTTACGACATCCACGGGCAAGATAGGGAGTGGTGAATGGTATTCATACGCCGTCACCGCACGGAAAGTCCTGAAATACCAAACATTAAATGCAAATAAACTGAGGCAGTGATATCTCTATGGCTTTTTTAGTAATTTAAATTTAAAAATGTTTTGACTTATACAATTATCGTTCTAATTACCTCTCATAATAGTACTGTATCCGTGTAAGCGTTAATGAAGGTATACACATCAGTTTCAATACATCTCTGTGCATAACAATTATAATACATTTAATACCATATCGCTTGAGGCCAAGTAATAGAATGGGACAAGCTGATTCTTAATTACGACCACACGCGTTTACAACATCAAATATACGGTGACATATAACGTCTTGACACGCTCGTTTAATACTCCTAAAAAATAAGTTTAAAATGTCCGCATGACCGAATGGGGTATTATTATTACCTTATTCTTTTAAGGGTACAATCATTGGTACAAAATTTAATGTTTTTATTTATTTTTATTTATAACTAGCAACCCGCCCTCGCTTCGCTTCGGTTATAGTCGTTTTACCCGCGTAGTTCCCGTTCCCGTGGGAATACCGGGAAAAAACATAGCCTAGTTTACGCCCTGATATTATAGCTTTCCATTGGTGAAAGAATTTTTGAAATCGGTTCAGCCGTTCTGAAGATTACCCGGAACAAACAGACAGACAGACAAAAATTTTTTAATCGCTATTTTAGGCATAGGTGTCGTGCAAATAACCGTGTGAGCATGAAAAAAGTCTATTATTTTGACATTACAAACAGACACTCCAATTTTATTCATTGGTATAGATGTGTAATACTCGTGTAAACATCAAAAATTCTTTTGTACAATTATAAGCCTCAATCGTTAGAAAGCTATTAAGTTTTTATCAAGAATTTATTGCTTTTTTCATGGTTCTGTATTTTTTTTTAAAGGAGAGACATTATCTAATGATCTTCGTTCAGCCTTTCGCTTCTCCCATAAATGTTTGCATTTTTCATTGTACTGTATTTTTTTTAAAGGCGACACATTATTTTCAAATGATCTTCGATCAACCTTTCGCTTCTCTCATAAATGTCACAAAGTGCAGTTCTGTGCTGCTGTAACATTTATATGAGCTCTTAGTGTTATCGTCGTCACGTTTAACAAACGAGTTGGCAATCCCAGTAGTTTTTACGCAATGTAGGAGATAGCTGCTGCTGATATGCCGGATAAGCAAGGAGTGGTAGATTAAAACACACATATCCTGCTCTAAAGTAATTCATCATTATTATCATCTCAGACCAAATAAGTGCCACTCATGAGCTCGGGGCTCCTTTTTATTGGAAGGGAAATTGATCTACTATACTGCGCTAATCAGATGGGTTGACATAGGGTTTTATGTTGAGTTTTCCTTCTCTTGATATATATTTTATCTGCATACGATATCCCTTAGAAATCTTTTAGGACACCCATGGACATGAGAGAGTCAGCACTCAATCAGTCATCATCATCAGTCAGCACTCGAAAAGAATAATTGTTTTTAATTTATGAAAACTGTTCATGATCTGGTAAATAATTTGTTAGTATTGTTCAGATAAACCGTATTTCTCATACTTAAACGGACGTTATATGACAAAATAAAAATCCGTATGTTTTCTTTCCTGTCATTACAAACGTAGTTATCTTCAAGTCGGCGTTACAGATAAGAAACTAGATCGTAGTAATTTTAATTAAGAACTATATGTTTATTTAGTATAAAATATAATTAAATTACAGATTAAATATTCACCGAATGAAATCGTTTTATTTTCATTGAAACTAAACTAACTCTAAAAGGAAAATTGCAATCTTAAGTTTAGGTAGAATCGTAAATAGGAAACGGATTTCTTTACAAGCTTTTATTTTTATTAATGATCGTATGTGATACTGCTCTTCGACTGCCGCCACGCCATTGCAGACCATGAACAAAGTGCTCTTCAACCTCATTTAAAGAATGACATGTCATAGTCATCGAGGCAGGTAGTTCATCAGTTCATTCATTCAGATAGTTCGTTCAGGATGTATCCTGCACATACGTTAAATAGTAGAAGAACCACATTGTCTATAAGCTCTCATCTACAGTCATGGTCCAGTCCGTCTGGGGTTCTACACTTTCGCAGAAAATCTACGTTTGGGTTGTAGCAATTTGTTACTGAACTTCGTTCGGTGAGCACGCATTTACACTTCCTTCACTTTCTTCACAGCAGGCGGAGGCCTAGAAAAGGTCCATGAACTGCAGTATCACTCACATCATCAGATATGCTGTTAGTTCGTTTGCCACTAGCGCACACCAATAAGGAAAAAAGGCTTTGGGAGAAATGACCTGAAAACGTATAATTATTTTTACTCACATTCATATGAAAGAAGTAGCTTATTTTACAGTCGCAACAGTTTTTTTTTTTGGACACTATGGTACAATTACAACCCACCCAAATCGCCCGGGCTGGGAAATTTATGGTGTGCAATTTCATAACGTGTTCTCTATCGTCACTTCAGTAGAAGACCATAAGGGTTTTTGTCTTCGGTGGAAGAAATGAAATAGGGCCGTAAAGAATACAGGAAATAATAAACTTGAGTTACACATAAAAGTTTACAAACAAAATTTACGAACAATTAATGAACAAAAATTACGCTCGGGACCAACCAATCATTTGTGGATGGCATAAAGACTAATAATGGGTAAGAATTGAATCTAGAACACTCAATATTAATAATATTAGTACTTGCATCTGTGTTACTTGAGGAACAAACCCTCTTGCCCTATTGTCTTCTTCTCAATTCATTCTCTCTTCTTCTCCTACTTTTACAGCAGCACTTTAAATCTGTTCAGTACTTTCTAAGTGGTGACGGAGAAAGAATATAATTCCACGTGTCTTGCCAGTGGATGTTGTAAAAGACGACTACAGTGGAAACAGCAAATCAAATCCTAAATCAATACGTTTGGCCATAACTGTGCGGTGACGGCATGAGAATACAATTAATCACTCCCTATTTTGCCCGTGGATGTTGTAAGAGACAAGTAAGGGATATAATACACATATACTATATATGCAAGAGAAGGCAAACTCGAAACAAAACCCTATACCAATCTGTATGACCAGCATAGTAAGGTCAATTTCCCTCGCATTGTGGAGCAGGATTGCGACGTATATGAGCCGAGATGATGATGATGATACTTTTGGCCAGCATGGTACTATAGGTCAATTGCCCTTCTCTTCTAAAGGAGGTTCAAGCCCAGTAGTGGGATGTATATGAGCTGATATGATGATGGTGATGATGACAGGACTCATCGGCTATATTACTGAAGTCCATGAACGGTATCTAGAATGATAGGCTTAGTCGTCTACAACCAAAGGCAATTAAAAAAAATATTGTAGTTAAAGACGAAGTTGACTGCACACATGGCGTAGTGGGTAATTTAGATACCTACCTCGGCTGTGTTATGGGTTTGATTCTCATGCGGAACCATATTTTATGCGACTCAAAAAACTGTTGTTTCGAATCTGGGTGTATTTTCTATCCGTTATATATGTTTGTAAAGTCCCCCACAATACAAAGATTATTTTATTAGTGTTGTCTGTTATCTTTAATAAAAAAATCTCTCTAGATACAAAATGCATGACGCCAGAAATTATCTACACAAAAGAAAAAGTCGCTTACTTTACTGCCAGCCTTAATACAAATATTTACAGCAATTTAATTCAAATAAACGAGCAACAGCAAGTAAATTATAATAAAAAAACTAAATTTCCAATGCAACGGACAAAAGACAATATATTTTTACTACCTAGAAAATTCTCTATTATTCCCCCCTTAGCGTTGGAGTGGATTCCGTTGAGTAGCTTTGTTATTTCTCATGCTGCACTTCAGTTTTGTTTATTTTTCGTTGTTTTGAAAATAAACAGCGGCCATTTGGTATGGTTTACATTACTTAGCAAATGCGTTGGTATGTTTCTTTTTAAAAAAATGTCATGCTGTTCATAGTACAATAATCTCTCGGTGTTTCAAATATTGATTATCTGAATATGTAATTTTTCTGTATGGTGACGGAGTAAAAATGCAATTCGAGATCTTCTATCTTGGCCATGGATGTCGTATAAAAGGGTTAAGGGATATAATATGCAGTAATATCTATGCCAGATAAGGTAAACTCAAAAATCCTATACCAACTCGTTTGAACAGCGTAGTATAGTAGGTCAATTTCAGGCTCAAGCCTAGCAATAAGATTTATATGAGCTGAGATATTGATGATGATGAATTTATCCATTTATCTATCATTAGCTTCTCTTCGCGACTTCGTCCGCGTGGTATAGATACTTTGGGCTAGCGCTAACTGTAACCTTTTTTTTTTTTTTTTTTTTTGAGGGTGGGCTATGGTAAGCGCACGCGCGGTCCTGTCCGTCCGGGGTGATGAAAGGACGGCGCGCGGGCCCATAACCCACCCGTACCCACGTCACCTCGTTATTTGTTGGGCCGACCACCGGAGCAGATGTGACTTGTCATCAGTGGTCGGCCCGACGGAATACCCTTTCGGGTAACCTCACGTCTCGACGTACTGGGATGTCGGTCGCCATCGCGCGGTCAGCCTCTCTGCGGGTGATGGACAATTCCCGGTCCGATCACCCGCGGCCTCGGCTAGGGCGGCATTAGGCGCAGATACTCGCGCCTGCGCCGCCCCAGTCGCCGGCGGCGGAACGTGTCGCCGAATAGGAGCTCTACTCGCACACGATCCGCCGCCTCCTTCCGTGAGATTACGGCCTCACAGAAGGCGGCGACCACGTCCCAGTTCCTGACGCTGTCGAGCATCTCCCTGGCGATGGTCGGCAGCGCCAGGTCGACACCGATAATCGCGACGAGTTCACGGCGCTCCCTTTCCCACGCAGTACACTCCTCGAGCGTGTGCTGCGCCGTGTCCTCGTCGTAACTGCAGTAGTGGCAGGACGGTGTGTTCTCCCTCCTGACAATCTTGTGCAGGTACTTCCCAAAACACCCGTGCCCCGTCAGCACCTGCATAAGTCGGAAGGAAAGCACCCCGTGCGTCCGCTCCAACCACTCCATCAGCACCGGCCGGAAGGCCTCGACGGTCCTGACACCGTACCGAGGACTCTCCAGCCGGACTGCCCAACGGGCAATGACTCCTCGGCGGGCGTCGACCCGCCAGGCGGTGATCTCCTGCAAGGAGACCATACCGCCGCGGGCGCGCGTCTCCGACACCCGCCGATAAATGTCGGCGAGCATCTCCGCCTCCAGGTCCCACGGGGGAGTTCTGGCCAGGAGGAGCGCTAACTATAACCTAAGACTTCGTTTACGTAGAAGGTGAAATATTTTTTTTATAATACGATTCTGTCACACATGATTTTTGCGAAAATTTACCCGTTTCCGCAGCACTCTCAAAAGAAAGCAACTCGATTTTGTAACATTCTACACTGGTACTCTGCTCCTGTTGATGTTAGCGTGATTATATATAACTTATAGACTTCCTTGATAAATGGGTTATCTAACACCGAAAGAATTTTTGAAATCGGACCACTAGTTCCTGATATTAGCGCGTTCAAACAAACAAACTTTTCAGCTTTATATATTAGTATAGATTTTTATATTTTATTGTGCCATTTTGAAGATAATTTTACTCTCTAATGACGACAAATTAGTAAATACTATGAAAATAATATTCTTATTCAAATCCTCAACTCAGCTCAAATAAATAATGCTCACTGCTGCGCTCGAGTCTCTTCTATAATTCTACAAAAGAAATTGACCTATTGTTCTACAATGGTCATACGGATTGGTTTTGGATTATATTAAGAGTTTGCCTTCTTTTAAATAAACGTAACATACATATTGTCCGTGTGGTGACGGAGTAAGAACACAATTCACCACCTAATCTTTTGCCCTTAGGTGTCGTAAAAAACGACTAAGGGATATAATATGCATATAGCATCTATGCAAGAGAATGAAAAATCGAAATAAAACCTTATACCAACCTGTTTGACCAGCAAGGTATAGCATGGTCAATTTCACTCCTACTATAGAGAAGGCTCGAGCCCAACATTGGGATGTATATGAGCTGAAATGATGATGATGTATATAAGTGAATTACAATACCAGTTCTAAGTTATAAAACTTATATCTGTAAAATCATCTTTTACGATATCCGTGGACAAGAGGGAGTGAGTAGTATTCTTACTCCTTCACTATACTGACTCGCCTCTAGTAATGGTCTAAAATATTCGTACAGTAGGTACACCTACTTAAGCTATATTTATTACAAAAATATTAAAAATAACAAAATTTTTAACAAACAAAATCTGACTTCAAAGAAAAAAGATCGTTAATGTAGTCAATGCAGATACATTTTAGATTTTTATAAATTTTCAAAAACCACTCGTCTGATTATGATAAAATTTTCATGGGGCCATTTCGGAAGCCTATACCCTTACCAACAAAAAAAGAATTTTTCAAATCGGTTGGTAAGCGATGGAGTTATGCGCGAACAAACATAAAAAAAAATACTAACATCAGAATTGAGAGCCTCCTACTTTTTTAAAAGTCGGTTAAAAAGTAATCTTGTAATACACGTGAAATATTTTTATATATTTCCTTTCACTAAACAGCTATATTAAGATGTCTCATATTCCAGCATCCCTATCTTTTCGTGATAAATGAAGCTGGAATTGGTTATTAGATTTGACGCGGATTTTTACTTGATTATAACCGAACTGCCGTGGGCGTCCACGAGTATCTTTTTAATTTCTGTTTTGTATATTTTCCTCGTTTTTAATAAAATGATAGCGAAATGGTTGATTCAGAGATAAAATGTCTTATTTTAGTTTGATATGTCTTATTAAATGAAGTTTATGAAAATGTGTGTGTTTAATCATCATCATCACAGCTCATAGACGTCCCACTGCTGGACTTGAACCTCCTCCACATTAGGAGGGAAATTGATCTTCGATACCACGCTGGTCAGATAGCTCATATAGGTCTCAGTGTTAAGTACGAGGCTCCTCCACAGTGAGTAAGAAATTGACTTACTATATCACGCTGATGAGACGAATTTCTATAGGGTTTCATTTCGAGTTTTCTTTCCCTTGCATAGTTGTTATACATACATACATAAATTCACGCCTTTTTTCCATAGGGGTAGGCAAAGACCACTTTCCTCCACTTGCTACGATCTTGCCATACCACTTTCACCTCCTCCACATTCATTAATCTCATCATGCATATTCTTCGGTGTAGGGTACTTCTAACCTGGCCTTTCTTAAGAAGGTCCCCGATTTGATCGTAGAACGTCCGCCTTGGTCTTCCCCTTCTAACACTTCTGCTCAGATTCGCTTTATAAATTCTTCTTATTAATCTGATTTCATTCATTCTCTCTACATAACCAAACCCACTTAACATACCTTTCTCAATCCTTGTCACTACATCAACATTCATATCTCAACGGTCCCTGTTATAAGCATATTTAATCCCTTAATAATCTTTTACAACACCCACGGGTAAGATAGGGGGGGGGGGTGAATTGTATTCTTACTCCGTCACGCACACGCTATGTATATATAGTAATAATATTATACTAATAGTCGTTATAGAAACTTGTCCTTTCAAAATAAACCATTTCCCACGACCTTCATTTGAAAATGCACAATGGACTACTTTTAAACCTTATTTGTGTCATTGTTATCTACTTTAATGAAAAGAGGCTCTATAGTAACCCCACGTTTCCAAACTGAATAGCTTTTAAACTAATGAGTTGCGACCTTGATTGCTGTTGACCTAGAAAACACTTGCTTTTAATTTAAATCTTCGAACCCTCGCTTTACGTAAAGTGTTTGTTCGATAGTCCTATAAATATCTATACAAATAAATAAAATTGAAGCATCTATATGTATCTATCTAAATAAAATTGTAGTTCCCGTTCCCGTGGGAATACCGGGATAAAAAATAGCCTAGGTTACTGCCTGATATTATAGCTTTTCATTGGTGAGAGAATTTTTGAAATCGATCCAGCTGTTTTGAAGATTACCCGGAACAAACAGACAGACAGACAAAATTTTTTTATTCTGTATTTTAGGCATAGGTGTAGTGCAAATAACTGTGAACATGAAAAAAGCCTATTATTTTGACATTACAAACAGACACTCCAATTTTATTTATTGGTATAGATATAGATAATGTTATTTACGCGATATCTATGTTTAAAAACAACTTTAAAATTTGTTCCGGGTAATCTTCGAAGCGGCTTGATCGACTTTAATAATATTACGATTTTAGTATTGACTGCAGAAATGGCGTAGTGGTTAAGATACCTACCGTGCACATGTCGCAGGTTCGTATCCCATTCCATCCCTAAGTGACCCGCTCCATCCCAAGAGGAGCGACTCACTGCCTTCCCTCCATTAGCGTTGAGAGGAGTGAGGGTTGCTCTAGTGGTTAACTCATGATCGGGTGCCACTAACGGGATCTATTTGCTTACTCTTGAATCGAATTTGAAGCTTCAAATTCGAGCTTCGATTGGGTTTAGGATTGGAATCAAGATTCAAGAGTAGGGACACAGGGCGTTGTCTTTATAAAAGACAAACAATAATATAATTTTACTACCAGGCTGTCTATCGTGTGGTGACATAGGCTGAGATGATGAAGATGACAGTCTTTAGTGTGTTTTATAACCTTATCTCTATTCCACGAGGTAACGGAGTAAGAATACAATTCACCACCCCTTCTCTTACCCGTGGGTGTTATAAAAGACAACTAAGGAATATAGTATTCATATACTTATAGATGTTCTATGCAAGAGAAGGAAAACACGAAACAAAACTCTATACGAACACATCTAACTAGCGTGGTATAATAGTTATTACTCTGCCATAGTGGAGGCGGTCTTTTTTTTCTTTTTTTAAAGCTATGGTAAGCGCATACGCGGTCAATTCCGTCCAGGGCGATAAAAGGACAGTGCGTGGACTCATAAACCCACCCGTACCTACGTGGCACTCGTCGTTGGGCCGACCACGGGAGCAGGCTGACTTGTCGTCAGTGGTCGGCCTGACGGAATACCCTTTCGGGTACCCTCACCTCTCGACGTCCCTGTCCCGGGACGTGGGTCGCCGTCGCGCCGTCAGCCTCTCTGCGGGTGACGGACTAAAATCCCCGGTCCGGTCACCCGCGGCCTCAGCTAGGGCGGAATCAGGCGCAATAATGGAGGATGTCTGAGCTCAACAGTGGGTGGTATATATACGTAGCTAACATCTCAATTATAAGAAAAGACTCTAATTTCTGCAACCGAAAACGAATAAAGCTGTAATTATTTGGTAATTTCACCACTTTTTCATCGCTTTTATAAATACATTAGAATTATCCTGAATAATTTATTTATGTTAATTTGGACTTTTTTGTTCTTATTATGTTAAATAGACTTGCTTTTAATATATTCACAGAGGTACAAGGTTTAAGTTTCCTTGTCCGTATTTCTCGGTGCGGCTAATATGCACTTCTCTGTCGCCTGGTCTCTAATTTAGTTCAGTAAAGTTAAAAAGAATATCTAATAGCAACTCGTCCTTGCTTCGCTCCGACCTTACCCGCGTAGTTCTCGTTCCCGTAGGAATAACGGGATAAAATATAGCCCATGTTACCCCCTGATATTATAGCTTTCCATTGGTGAAATAATTTTTGAACACGGTGGTTTAAGAGACAAAGCGTAACAAACAAACAAAGAAACAAAGTTACTTTCGCATCTATACCAATAAATAAAATTGGAGTGTCTGTTTGTAATGTCAAAATAATGGGCTTTTTTCATGCTCACACAGTTATTCGCACTATACATATGTCTAAAATACACTTTATATTTTTTTGTCTGTCTGTCTGTCAGTCTGTTTGTTCCGGGTAATCTTCAAAACGGCTGGACCGATTTAAAACATTCTTTCACCAATGGAAAGCTATAATATTAGGGAGTAACTTAGACTATATTTAATCCCGGTATTCGCACGGGAACGGGCACAATGCAGGAAAGATGACTGAAACCGAAGCGAAGCGAGGGCGGGTTGCTAGTTTATAATATTAGTAAAGATGTGCTATTAAATTAGACCACCATTTCTGTATCGGGTAGATAATTATAAATTTTCTGCAGTAACGATAACTTGTTGGACGTGAGATATCTTAGTCCGCCCGTGACTATGAACGCTGCAAAGTGTTCGAAACGTCAGGTAATCAAAAATCAAACACAAACGCTATAAAATCCGTAAAGTAGTTTTATTTAAAATGTATAATACTCGCGTAAACATCAGAAATCATTAACACTAAAATAATTTATGTGACGAAAATGAATAGATAAGATGAATATCGTTGGGAAAGTGATAAATATTTTTGATTTCGTTTTATTTGAAATGTGTTTAATAGCTGTTTTATATAGCAGTCAATTATTATTTCAATTATTAAAATTACATATTATTAGAACAAATAATAAATTGAAATTATTGTGAGGTTATTGCTGGTTTTTGCAATTTGCACATAAAATTAAAGGGTAGTTGAGTTTTTTACTACTACTTCCCCACAAGCGGCACTCGTGATCGGGTGCCGTTTGTGGGATCTGGTTCATCCATAATCGTTTGAATTATATTACGTATCTTGTGGTTAAACGCATCACATAGGAGCTAGTACTTACAAAAGATGTTGTACACAATTTTAAATCTAGTAAGAAGAAAAAATACTGAAAATAATAGACAAGCCCACGGAATTTCTTGCCGGATCTTCTTAGTAGCGGTCACGTTGTGATGCCGTGATAGTTTATTTTTTGGATAATTTAATTTAATTTTGTTAACCTGACAATATTAAGTACCCTCTCGGGATTTATGCATAATAAATGATTCGTATTTGAATTTGCATGAAAAATTTAAAGACGGTGACTTTGTATCTACTCTTAGCTCGTTATCAATCAATACCTACTCTGATATATCTTGATATCTGCTATAATTTCGTTTTTAGTTTCTATGATTTGAAATCAAGACAGAAAAACAATCTGGATTTCCACTACCAACCTTACCTAACCTTGTCTTCATCTTTTGTTTTCTTGTCTATATGTTTTGTTTTTGGTGAGCTGTTCGCTGGATTTTATCTGAAAGGTTATCTAAGAAACCTTATTACTTGAGCGATATGCTGGTTTCTCGCTACCGTAGTTCAGATTAAGACTTCACGAAGCGATATCTCATCTAATCCTGACATATCAGTTTGGATTGCGGATATCAGATTTAGCAGTTCATTCGACTATCAACTGGTCCAAGTCCACGTTTGGATGTAGATTTCTACCAGGAGAGCACTGTTTACCGCTTTCAGGACCTTGGTTTTCTTAAACTATCAGGATATAGGATAAACGCTCCATTAAAATTTACTATGAATACTATAAAGTCTACCCAGTATTAAGGTGAAAATTAATAAATGTTAAATGAATTGAATACTAGAAAGTCAATGAAGTATAAAGGGGCAACATAATAAATAAATTATGTATTTTTTAAATTAACTGTCGCTGCCACTTGTCACTGTAACATTTTACTGTAGGATACTTCGTCAGTCAAAAACAAACACAATTTAACCGCGAGGAAACAGTAAAAAACCGTAAAACACCACAAACCCAGCTGATATTGCGAAAAAACCCAATGACCCGAGTTGATATTTCGCAACCGAAGCAGGCAATAAGTTTACGTTGAACTCGTTTCGGTATTATCTTACTGGAAGTGGTATCGATATTGTGTATAGTAAAATATATTCAGATATTTTACCATATTTTTGTGGCTGAAACCAAAGCCTTTGATCATTTTTTATAAATAAATTTATATATTACATATTTTTTTTTTTTATAATACTTTACTTTTCAGACTTTACGACGTTTGTGTTTATTTTTTCCTACCCGGCTTTTTGAACACTTGAATGCTGAGTTCAAAAAATACAAAGCGTTGATAAATATAATAACATAAATTATTTTCTGTATAGTTATTTATTCATCATCTTAGCCCAAAGACGTCCCACTGTTGCATTTGGGCTTCCTCCATTGTAGGAAGGAATTTGACCTACTATACCGCGCTGGTTAAACGTGTTGGCATATGATTTAATTTCGAGTTTTACTTCTCTTAAATTGGTGTTATGCAAATATCGTTCCTTAGTCGTCTGCTACGATACCCACGAGTAAGAGAGGGGGTGATGATTGTATTCTTACTCCGTCATCACACAAAAAACTTTATTATTTTTATTTTATTATTTATTTCTTATTTTTGCTATAATTATTTATTTATAATAATTTAAGCAACATATTATTATAAATGATTCGTTTCTACAAGTAGATTGAACCGTCTCCGGAAACGTGATCAAAGAATTAATTTTACAAACTTTACAATAGACTTCTTTGTGCTCTCTTGTCTTTGGTCATAAATTAAAAAGTTTCACTGAAAATTTTGTATTAAAGTGAAAAGTTTTCATATTTCCAAGTATCGGATTCCCGGACGCACTATTGTTATTGAAACAGCTTATTGAAATGCTTTGTTAATATTTCATAGATACACTTTTGTTATATAAGTAAATTTATCCTAAAAGGTTCTATTAATTTTGTTTTTGAATTAAAACTTAGCAAGGCTTCTAGTAGTAAGTTTCAGATTAACTGCTTATTAATATTTGTCTAATGTTGTAGGATAAATTTAATTGTGACAACTCAGTGATTCTATTAATATCGATTTTATATGTTAAGGCATTAGTGTCGACAAACAAAGTAACAAAAAAAAGAGCGTGCGTATAAAATACGCATGTCAGTAGTGAAACATCTTTGGAAAACTTTTTTATATTGACATAAACACGTGGCACGTGTTTTTGTAAATATAAAAAAGTGATAAAAATTTTGGACGCTACTCGTTGCTAACGCTCGTGCTGGTCTGTAACAGGCATGCGTACAGGTTCCACGCATTCACTCTCACTCTGTCCCTTTCTATTCCCGTAGCGTTAAACGTCTAACGCGCGCGTTAAACGTTTAACGCCTGTTGGAAGTTGCACTAGAAGTTTGTTTCACTTCAATACTTGTAAAAAATTAAAAACACGCTGCTGTAAATAACCGAAATAAAATTACGATGCAGAAAATAGGATGACATTGAGTTATGCCAAAATCGCAGCAATAAAAGGATTGCTAATTCTTTTTAATCTTTTGTCAGTTAAATTGCTAACCTTATGTTTGATGCAATTCCATGTCAATTGCCTGAAAATTCTTATGGTTAACATCATAAATGTGCATTCTAGCCTGTGATAAGTGTAACATTTGCAGAAAAGCGACGTCTGACTAATGGTAATTTGCTATTGCGCTACGTTCGGGATACGAGAGAGCCAAACGCTAAAACCGTTTGTATATTATAGCACAATACTGTATTTCATAGTTCCAGGAGCGACAGTGACCAATTAAATTGTGGATTGCTTGATTGCCACCAAAAGGCATATACGCAAGCTAATTATTATTAAAAAAGATTTAGAATTGTTATTATGCATAATTTAACTATCGACCGAATTTTGACCTTTGAATCCCTAAAATCCTGAATCACTTTTTATACAATAACCTTCTACGAATGAAATCAAACAAGCATACAATTTCAAACAACTTATCGATGTACATTATTATAACATAAACTGTCGCTTCCATTTCAACTATACCCGTAACGGCGTATTCGTGAAAATGATTTTTATTTCAATACGAAAATACGAGATCCCTTATAAATCATCAGTTGTGCTCGCTTCCGTGTCAAAACGTCGACTAGGCCCATTACCGAGTGAGTCGGGAGATTTCTAATGATGGTGCTACATGTGTTTATGGGCCAGGGAGTGAAAGTTTATTATTTGTGGATAGAAGTTATTTAGTGGTGAATTTATGGAATGACACCGAAAAAAGGTAGGCAATTTATAAATGGAAATATAACGATATGTAACGTCATATCCTCACTATCCCCTTAATACGAGTACCACGTGGAGTTCAGATTCTTGATTGGTTTAATTATTGGAATATTCTTCTGTTTCTTGAAAAACTTGTAAATTATCATGATCTTAGCTTAAATACGTAACACTGTTGGGACCAAGTTTCTTCCAAAATGTAAGGGTAATTGACTTACCTACCAGGCTGGTTACAGAAGTTTTTTTTAGGTCCTTTTAATTTGTATAGGTGGTTTTGCATAGTTTTGGTTTTTGCGTTGTCCTATACGTGGTCGCCATTTGAGAACCTTACTTCTTCAGTGGTTGTCCGTTCGTCGTGAGAGAGAATAGACGCCATACAACCTAACAAATTGCTGTAATGTCCCTCTTAATCACGATTTAGGCCGACCATCAGTATTGAGTTTTTATCCTCGAAGGTTTTGTGTTGTTAACCTAAGGTTTTCATCACAAACTGATCAAATGACTTTCAATTTTAGACGTTTTAGCGATTGAATAAATTTTCAAATTAACTTTTACGTTTTATCCACATTGACCTTTAAGGTATTCTTCTCACAGTTCACAGCGCACGCGTTCACAGTCCTAAAATATAAATAATTTAAACCTGCTACTTAGTTATACGATTACTTGTTTGACATTTATAACGTACTGTCAAGTTAAAAGGTTCGTGACATGTCCTTCTTTAAACGAGGTTTAAGAAGAGTATTTCCTTCACGGTAGGCAGCGGCCTAGCTGTGCCCCTGGTATTGCAAAGGTCCATGTGCAGCAGTTTCACTTACCATCAGGTGTGGTGCTTGCTCGTTTGCCACCGTAGGCAATAAAAAAAAAAAATATATAAAAAGTAAATTTTATTCATCATCATCATCATTTCAGCTCATATTCATCGCACTGTTGAGCTCGAGCCTCCTCCACAATAGGAGGGAAATTGAACTTATAGTAAGTTAAGTAAAACTATGCTGGTCAGACAGATTGGTATAGGGTTTTATTTCAAGTTTTCTTTTCTTGCATACATGTTATATACATATTATATCCCTTAGTCCTTCTACGACATCCACGGCCACGATACACTATGGTGAATTGTATTCTTACTCTGCTACCATACGGAAAGAAACTTTATTAATCTCTATATATTTATCATCACCATCATCCGTTCCTACCTACTCTTATCCTAACTAACTGGATTCGACATCAAGCGTTGTAGTGTATTTCATATTTATCTTATTTTAAGATATTTTTATTAAAATTAAAATTGAGCAAACAGCACATCTGGTGCTAAGTGATACTGCCGCCCATGGTCCTTTTCTTAGCCGTTGCCTACCGTAAAGAAAGTGATGGAAGTATGAATGTGTAATAAGTCTCGGTAATATTAAAAGCATCATCAAAACCAAATAACCTGCAAACACCTTCAGAAAGGTGGGCTGCCGGCTCTTTCGCTCACAGAATGAAATTCAGTAACATATTGCTACTACTTAGAGGTCAATTTTCTGCGAGAGTGTGGTACTAACCCGAATGGCCGGTCCCGCGGCTATAGACACGACTGACGACAGTGTGATTCTACCACATAATAACTTCTTAAATTTCATAATAACTGTTTACATTTAAGCATATAAATTTACCTATAACTACTGTGAAGGAAGTGATGGTGACTTTATATTCTTACATTGTCATTTCACAAATAAATGGAATTCGTAATCGAAGTAATACCGCCTCTAATAATGATCTGTTGTCCTACTCTTGAAATCAATTCTAATTTCGAATCCGATTCAATTCCAATCTCACCAAACTTATATTTGGTACTCTTGAACAAAATCGAGAATGAATTCTTCGCGTTTGCCGTTGTTATTTTCACCAAATATGCTGTATTTTCTTACTTTAAAATAATAACGTTATCGAACTCGATCACCACAAAGACGCTTTCTTGAAATTGTGCAACATTGACGATTTTAAACTATATCAAAATCACGTTGGGAGTAACAATTATTTGACTTAATCTATGAGAGTCGAATTCATTTAGTTTAAAAAAGTTTTACCAAATTTGATTCTAATCTTGCGCTAGTGTCGCTTTCAAGAGTACCAAATTTGCTCGCTGCGACTGGATTTAGGATTGGAATCAAGATACAAGAGTAGGCATGCTGATCTTGTAATTTCGCTGTGACGATCTGTTTAATCTCCATAATCTCTTTCACAATAAGCTTTGCACAATATCGTTCCTAGCTGTCCCTTCTCTTGCTATCATATGATACGTTCATGTTATTTATTTGTTTATCGGTTTGACGAGATATTATTCTAAGTTCATTAACATAATATTTATATATCATATCACACTGCTGGACTCGAGCTTTCTCCATAATAGAAGGATAATTGTTCCACATGATGGTTAGACGAGTTGGTACAGGGTTTTATTTGGAGATTTTCTTCTCTTACTTAGATATTATATACATATTAGTTAGTTTTTTTGTTGTTTTTTATGACACCCATGGATAAGACAGAGAGCTGTATTATTGTTGAGAGAGAATTGTATTATTATTACCTCACCAGACATAAATATATATGTATATATAACTTATAAATTCAAAGCTAAACGATGTTAGACCGTGAAACTTGTTATACGTATCAGAAAAAACTTTGCTTGTCAACTTATGTAAGTACTGAAACTTTTCTGATTGCTTTCAACTTGTCAACTAGAAGGAAAATATCGCTAAGTCGTTACTTACGTCAGATTCCCTAATTTTTTTCTGTTTGTCTATAGATTTATTTATCAGCCTACTAACATTTAATGTTAGATTTTTGAAGTGAAACTTCTTTGCGCGCATGAGGGTAAATTTTTTACGATATGAATTGATGATGATTATGAAACGCAATTAAGCGTCACGAAGATGTGCAGCGTTTTTGTCGAAGAAGAGGGCGAGAGTGATTGAGACCGATTGAGAGAGAGTGAGAAAGGGCGAACATAGCACGAAGCATAGCCATGGGGGCGAGATTAGGGAGCAAGCGAGTGAATTTCTCACTCGCTTGCCATACAACAAACGCGATTTTTTGCCCTTTTTGCTCGATATCAATAATGGCCATAGGTAGGCATTTATTTACTTAGTCCATAGTACGGAACCCTTCGTGCGCGAGTCCGACTCGCACTTGTCCGATTTTTATTTACAATGTGTAGTGCTTTGGTAAATATCAGAAATCTATAGTCGGTGGTCTCCTTAAGTGAAAATAATCCCATAATTTATTACACTGATAGCAAAGTGGTCTGAAACCTCTAATGCTGATAGTATCGTCGGTTTGAATCCTCGACAATTCTTTGTGCGATTCACTAATTATTGTTCTCAGTCTGGATGTAATTCGAATACGTTAATCTATATATATATAGGAGAGGCGGGTTTTGCGAGCGATATATTGACTCATCACCATATCTCTGGAACCATAAGGCGTACAGACTTGAAATTTGGCAGAAATATTTCTTTCGTCGAGTAGAGGTCAGCTAAGAACGGATTTTACGAAATTCCACCTGCAAGGGGTGTTGCGGGGACATTAACAATAATATACATATTAAGGAACAGGGTGAGCCGAAGCTACTGAAGCTAAAAAAATGAAATTTAGACCGTAGTTTAATTTTGTGATGAAGGCCCCACTAAGAAAAGATTTTTTTTAATTCCACCCCTAAGGGGGTGAAACGCAACGGTAAAGTCTGTATGGAAAGAAAAAAAAATCTTTAGCTACTATCTTCAAATTAAGCACAAATACTCTTTAATAAAAATAAATAAACACGTGTTTCAGCGTTTGTCCATTTTCATCCTCTAAGGGTGTAAAATAGGTAGAAAGATGTCAGTTTACTGACTTATCACAGAGCCGAAACTACTGAAGCCAGAAACATGAAATTTTGACATTTGTTTCTATGCGTGACGTAGAAACCCACTAAGAAAGGGTTTTTTGAAAATCCACCCCTAGGGGGGAAATCGCAGTAACAAAGTTTGTATAAGGAGAAAAAAAATCTACATCGAATTTCTTCAAATTCTCTAAAAATACTCTTTAAGTAAAAATAAATAAACCCGTGTTTCAGCATTTTTTAATTTTCACCCTCTAAGGGTGTAAATCCACACTAATATAATAAAGAGGAAACGTTCCTTATGAATAAACTCAAAAAATCCTGGACGGATTTCGATAATTCTTTCACCATTAGAATGTTACAGTATCCCTAAGTAAGACAGGCTATATTTTATCCCAGTATACCCACGGGAACGGGTACTACGCGAGTAAGGCGATTGAAACCGAAGCGAAGCGAGGGCGGGCTGCTAGTTGTATATATACGAAATACGTACCTTATATAATTCTCTGCAATTCGAAAGTTTATTTATCGGTCTTTTTAAAGAAATAGAACTTACTTTTATGTTTTGGTGGGTTACAGCACCGGTATAGCAGCTTAGAAGCCCGAATGCCATGCGATCATCTTCCTCGTGGAAAAATATATACCCATGTTAATATGTTAATTTTTATCAAATAAAACATTTCAAGTACGTGTGGTGACGGAGTAAGAATACAATTCACCACCCCCTATCTTACCCGTGGGTGATCGTACGAGACGACTAAGGGATATAAAACGCATATAACATCTATGCGAGAGAAGGAAAACTCGAAATAAAACCCTATACCAACACGTCTGACCAGCGTGGTATAGTAGGTCAATTACCCTTCCATTATGGAGGAGGCCCGAGCCCAACAGTGGGACGTATATGGGCTGAGATGATGATGAGAGATGATGAAAACATTTCTAACGGATTTTATTTCGTTTCATTTGATTTTTCTTCTCTGACGTTTCGAATACTTACTGTAGCTTTTATTACACGAGGCTAAATCGTAAAAATAATTTTATTTCATCTGTGTAATACTCACTTATATTCCGTATGGTGACGGAGTAAGAATACTATTCAGTATAGGGGATCTTGTCCATAGAGGTCGTGAAAAACGACTAATGGATATGATATGCCTATAACAGCTGAAGTGCTGCTTATAATAGAAGAAAACTCGAAATAACAATCCATCTCACCAGCGCGCCGTAGTAGATCAATTTCTCTTCTATTATGGACGAGGCTCAAGCCTAGCGGTGGGACATGAGCTGTGATAAATACTCACTCATGAACACAAAATGCCTATTTTTGCCTATATTTATAAAATTTTATTTTTGTTTCAGGATGCACCAGAAATTATTCAGCATTATTTAGTGTAAGTATATTTAATTCTTATGTTTGGTTGAAAATTTAAATGTGAAATAAAATTGTTCACGATTCATTTGTAATTTGCCGTTGTTTATTTAATAAATGCTATGAGTGTAGAAAAACCCGCCAGGTAGGCCACTGATATAAAAAAATCCGATGGTTAGTTCAAAGGGCGATGATTAATACAGCAGTTCGGTACATAAGTATCCCGAAAAATTTGGAATGGGTGTGGCCAGACTATAGCCGGACAAATGATGACCGAATAGGCGGCAGCATTTTGCTGGGAAAATTACAGCAATTACCTGCTTATAAAGTGATTATCACATTATCATACCCAAAGCTTTCTAAACGGAACGTTTGCACAAAATGTATTTTTCTTCAAGGGTGATTCCCTTTAGCAGATCAATTTTATAGACATCTTAAAATCTTTTTATATGATAACATATACATAAATTGCGACGTATATAATAACATAATTTTGGGAAATTTTATATTTTCGTCTTTTTTTCTTACCCTGGAATAAATTGGTATGTCTCAAGATAAAAATCACGATACGAACTACATTAAATCGAAACCGCAAGGGGTATCGTTAAACTTTTATTGGTCTATTACTGTTTTATAACAAAGAATATCGAGAAGGAACTCGGCTGCTATAAAATCCTATACTTCTAACGGTTCTCGATTTATTCTACAGGCTGAAGCGTATGGTTCTTCTAATTGGATTGTATCATTCCTGTATTGGCTATAATAATACATTTCAATGTATATTTTATTTATATTGTATATATAATTTGACTATTAGCTTCCTCCTTATAGAATGACTGAACTGTAGGGATGTTACGTTTATTGTACATAACAATGATAGTATTGTAAATAAAACTACTTTTACGGATTATATCGCGTTTGTATTTGATTTATGATTGCCTGACGTTTCGAACACTGCAGCATTCATGGTCACGAGCGGACTAAGGTGTCTCACGTCCAACAAGTCATCGTTATTACAGACATTTATAATTATCTACCCGATACAGAAAATTCGTTATTACATTTATTAAATTTTGACCCACATTTTAGTACAAATTTATTGTCAACTAGCAATCCGCCCTCGCTTCGCTTCGGTTATAGGTTATAGTCGTTTTACCCGCGTAGTTCCCGTTCCCGTGGGCATACCAGGATAAAATATAGCCTAGTTTACGCCCTGATATTATAGCTTACCATTGGTGAAAGAATTTTTGAAATCGGTCCAGCCGTTTTGAAGATTACCCGAAACAAACAGACAGACAGACAGACCGACAGACAAAAATTTTTTTATTGCTATTTTAGGCATAGGTGTCGTGCAAATAACCATGTGAGCATGAAAAAAGTCTATTATTTTGACATTACAAACAGACACTCCAATTTTATTTATTGGTATAGATATAAGAAGAAAATGATTCTATATGAATGGTTAGTAATTATTAATTATTAAATTTGTAGCAATTATTATTACAATTTGTTAATTTAAACCTAACAAAAGTAATATATTAACACCGGATCGCAACGCGATTACACTGAGAAAGATCCGGCAAGAAAACTCAGGGAATTATATTATATTTGAGTACTGATGTGGGAACAACATCGCTTCTCCGTATGGTGACGGAATTAGAATACAATTCACCACCGGCCCGTGGAAGTCGTAAAAGAGAAGTAAGAGCTGGGATGAAAGCGAGTAAAAGGATCGCTACTAAGCTTTATGTTGTAGTAACACCACAACCTTAGAATAATAACATATAGAAGGTAAGTCCACGCACAAAAAGTGAGGCATTTCAATTGGAGCCTAATGGAGCCTACGCCGGAACAGTCCCGTAATGTACAAGTCATTGCACTACACGAACGTACGCAACTCTTAAAAAATAAATAGGTAATTATGACGGTTTGTGCATTCAAATGGTGTCACAACACATTTGAAAAACATAAAAAGGTTTTTAACATTACTTTTAAAAGTATTTCGACGATTTATGTTTATAAAAACAAAATTTGATTTCATAATTTGTATAGTGGTTTCCGTGTGTACGTGTGTAATCGTCTGCCCGCCATTAGTATTTTTAGATTCAAATTTTTAAATTTCGAAGTACTGACACTATCCTTCTGTACATTATTATTCTAAGACCACAACGCTGTTTTTCAGCAGCGGCCTATTATGTGACGATTGTCAGCAAACTCAACGCTTACTCATTTAGAACATATTTTTGTTAAGAATACCTAAAACTAAAATAAGTACGTAATAACACGTGCAAATATTAATAATAACAACAATAAAAATAATGACATTAAAAAGTAAACAATTGGTTAATAAAAGACGACAAAGGAATAAAATACCCATACCTATAACATCTATATGGAAAACTCGGTATGAAACCCTATACTAATACCTGTTACCAGTATGGTATAATAGGTCAGTTTCCCTCCTATTGCGGAGGGGGCTCTATCCCAGCAGTGCCACGTATATAAGATGTAGGGACACGATATCGAAAGGAATGCATCGGTACTGTACCCATGATGAGTATCGAAGAAAAAGTATCGTACTCATTAAAGTATCGAAACAAAAGTATCGATACTTCAAAGTATCGAGTACTGAGTACCTTTCGTAGAATTTATGTCGTGATGAGCTTTTTTTATTATTAGGAACTTGACCGTCTGTGTATGGATTAAAATATTAAATTTATTCGATACGATACCTGCCAAAAAGTACTCGCTGAGTAAAAGTATCAAATGCAAAGTATCGAGTACAAAAGTAACAGTATCGAAAGAAAAGTATTCGATACCTAAAAGTATCGATACTTTTTTCGTATCCCTAATAAGATTTGTTGATGATGATGAAAAATCTTTTAACATTTATATCACGTAAATTTAGTTCTTTTTAGTTAATTTCATATCTGAATAACTATATTTTAATAAGTTGTATAAATATTAAAAATAATAATTTTGAAAGCAGACAGAGTTATCGTAAGTTTAATAAATTTATTCCAAGGAATAAATTTACTTAAGCAAACTGTTGCAGTTTTTTAATAGGCTCGGCTGTCGGAGATCAAAGATATTTAATATTGATTGGTTACCAATTTGAATTAAGTAATGCTAATTAAGGAATACCCTCAAAAGCGTTTTTATATAAGAATTTTAGAAGTCAGCTAATTTATTTTATAATTTTAGGGTATCATCAATTATAGTAGTTAAAATAGATATATAGTTTATGCGATTGATTACCAATTTGGTCGCAATAATAATTTTTGTAGCTGATAGATAATTATAAATATCTGTAATAACGATGGCTTGTTGGACATCAGTCATCTTAGTCTGCCAGTGATCATGAACACTGTAAAGTGTTCAAAACGTCGGGCAATCAAAAATCAAATACAAATCGTAGTTTTAATTAAAATGTGTACACCCTCGCGTAAACATCAGAAATCATTACGCAATAAAACTGTTTAAGATATTCTGTATGTTTGACTGTACGTTTATCACTTCGAAGTAAGATATTCTGTTTATAAAAATAATATTTATTAAAATTTAATACTAGCCTTTCTCGTAACACGGCGCAGCACACGCTCGAGGAGTGTGCTGCATGGGAGGGGGATCGCCGTGAACTCGTCGCAATTATCGGTGCCGACCTGGCGCTGCCGACCATCGCCAGGGAGATGCTCGTCAGCGTCAGGAACTGGGACGCGGTCGCCGCCTTCTGTGAGGCCGTAATCTCGCGGAAGGAGGCGGCGGATCGTGTGCGAGTAGAGCTTCTATTCGGCGACACGTTCCGCCGCCGGCGACTCGGGCGGCGCAGGTGCGAGTATCTGCGCCTAATGCCGCCCTAGCCGAGGCCGCGGGTGATTGGACCGGGGAATTGTCCGTCACCCGCAGAGAGGCTGACCGCGCGACGGCGACCGACGTCCCAGGACGTCAAGAGGTGAGGTTACCCGAAAGGGTATTCCGTGGGCCGACCACTGACGACAAGTCACATCTGCTCCGGTGGTCGGCCCAACAACGAGGTGACGTTGGGTACGGGTGGGTTATGGGCCCGCGCGCCGTCCTTTTATCGCCCCGGACGGACTGGACCGCGCGTGCGCTTACCGTAGCCCACCCATAAAAAATAAAAAAAAAATAAAAAAATCCTTTCTCGTAAAGATTTTAACGCGAATGAACCGCGTAGAAATCTTTTATTCCTTTTAAAAACTAATAGCGCATCTTTAGGCAACAAATATCATAATACCTATACCTATACGCCACTTAATAGTTGCGCCAGTTGCCCCAGTGACGGAAAAGTTAAAAAGTGAACAGCTGACATGGTATGTACATGTGATGAGGCGGGATGAAAGTAATGTTGTGAGAAAAATTTTGGGTATGAATGTTGAAGGCTTCAGGGGTAAAGGAAGACCGAGGAAAAGATGGATGGAATGCGTGAGGCATGACATGGATAGCCTGGGAGTGACTGCAGACATGACGTCTGATAGGAACGTATGGAAGAAGATGACATATTACGTCGACCCCAAGTAATTGGGATAAGAGCAAGATGATGATAATACGTCACTTAATAGCATCCTTACCGCTTGGTGACGAAATAAGAATTCAATTCACCATCCGCGGGTGTCGCTTAAAACGACTAAAGAATATATTGTATCTATACCAATAAATAAAATTGGAGTGTCTGTTTGTAATGTCAAAATAATAGGCTTTTTTCATGTTCACGGTTATTTGCACTACACCTATGCCTAAAATACAGATTAAAAAATTTTTGTCTGTCTGTCTGTTTGTTCCGGGTAATCTTTAAAACGGCTGGACCGATTTCAAAAATTATTTCACCAATGGAAAACTATAATATCAGGGAGTAAACTAGGGTATATTTTATCTCGGAATTCCCACGGGAACGGGAACTACGCGGGTAAAACGACTAAAACCGAAGCGAAGCGAGGGCGGGTTGCTAGTATTGTAATAAAACTACGGATTTTATCGCATTTGAATTTGATTTTTGATTGACCGATGTTTTGAACATTTTACAGCGTTCATGCAACGCGATAAAATTCATAAAGTAGTTTTATTTAGAACTAGCAAACCGCCCTCGCTTTGCTTCGGTTTTAGTCGTTTTACCCGCGTAGTTCCCGTTCCCGTGGGAACACCGGGATAAAATATAGCCTAGTTTACGCCCTGATATTATAGCTTTCCATTAGTGAAAGAATTTCTGAAATCGGTCCAGCCGTTTTGAAGATTACCCGGAACAAACAGACAGACAAAAATTTTTTAATCCGTATTTTAGGCATAGGTGTCGTGCAAATAACCGTGTGAGCATGAAGAAAGCCTATTATTTTGACATTACAAACAGACACTCCAATTTTATTTATTGGTATAGATGTGTAATACTCGCGTAAACATTGTGTTTATTATACATATATGTAACTTCTGTGCATTCTCATGAAAAGTAAAACTCGAAATGAAACCTTGACCAGTGTAGTAGGCTAATATCCCTCCGATTGTGGAGGCGGTTACTGCTGGGCTAGCAGTTGTACGTCTATGAGCTGTGATGATGACGTCACTTAAGCGTCTCTTATGCCATGTGAAATCTAGGGGTGGTGACACATTGTATCCTTAACTGGTCATCACAGATGATCTGTAAGATGTCTATTTAACAGAGAGATGGTGATCAATTAATGGTGAAGGAAAAATAGATAATAATCTTCTATCAGGTATAGAAACGCTTGAAACTTGTTCCACGCGTAAACAAAAGCTCTGTGTAACTTCGTTTTCTTTGAGTGTAGACTCTTTGTATAACAATAAAATAAATAAATAATAACTAAGTACTACGAAGCATTAAACAATAAATAGATTGAATATTGAAATGAAGAGGATAATTATACCGACTGCACAAATGGCATTCATAATTCTGCTCTTATACTAATTATGGTTCGACGCTCTGTTCGCCTCTTACATCGTAGGTACAATAGGTACTGTAGTTATATTGCAAACATTTTGACTATAGTTTTGTAACCGATAATGTAATTGTTTTCATGTGGTAACGGAGTAAGAATACAATTCACCACTCCCTATCTTGCCCGTGGATGCCGTATAAGACAACTATAGGGCATAATATGCAAGTAACATCTGTGTAAGAGAAGGAAAACTCGAAATGAAACTCTATACCAACATGTCTTATCAGCATGGTATAGTAAGTCAAACTCCCTCCCATTGTGATGGAGGCCCGAGCCCAAATGTGAATAAGCCTAACAGCCTAGAACTGTTTTTGCTGATAAGAATTGCCAATGAGTTACCTCAAATCCTTACTAATATTATAAATGCGAAGGTAAGTTTGTTTGTTACGCTTTCACGGTTAAACTACTGAACCGATTTCAAAAATTCTTTCAACCATGGAAAGCTGTAATATTAGGCAGTAACACAGGTTATATTTTATCGCAGTATTCCTACGGGAACAGGAACTACTCGGGTATGATGACTGAGAGCGAAGCGAAGCGAGGGCGGGTTGCTAGTACCTCTATAAAATCCTAAAATGTACTTTTTTGATCAGCTCAAGATACAAATTAGTAGCATGTGAATGCATTGGCACACGTATGCTTCTGGAGTATTGATATACAAAGAATTTATCACGAATTTTGCAGGAAGCATCTGCATAAAATATTTCTTAAGACGTAATATTCCCGAGAACTTTTACTTTTACGTCAAAAGTACTTTTCAATATATATTTTTACGTGCTCCTCATAACGTGGGAATACGGCGTCGTATGCCTATCCATTGAATATTGATCAGTTGTATAAATTACGCCTAACACCTGTTTATACGGAAAATCGTCGTGTTGCCCAAATTGGCAATTTGCATTGGGAATCACCGAGGAAATTGGTCGATTTGCAAGTGACGATACTAATGATTTCACAGTACCGCCTCGATAGTCTGTTCTTTCATTTTCATTGGGAATTTCAAGAACCTTTTATATATTCTCTTAAATGTTTTACAATTCGTCACATCAGAGCTCATTAACGTTGCAAAGCTAGGTTCTAGCTAGGAATAAATAATGTAATGTATTCCTAATTTATTCCTAACCAGCAGCGCCCTGCGGTTTTACCCACATAGCTTCCCATCCTGTGGAAATATCGGAATAAATTATAGCCTATGTGTTATTCTGATATGTAAGCTATATTATTGTGAAATTTAATCAAAATCCATTCAGTAGTTTTTGCGTGAAAGAGCAACAAACATCTTCACATTCTCACATACTCACAAACTTTCGCGTTTATAATTTTAGTAGGAAGTAGGATTATTTATATTAGAAATAATAAAGGAATATTGTATTTTTATTGTACACTGTGATAAACGAGTAAATACTACACCTAATGGTAAGTGTTGCTGAAGCTCATGGACCTTTGCTAGGCCACTGCTAACGGTGAAAAAAGTGAAGGGAGTGTGAATGTGTGCAATGAGGTTGAACTAAAGGCATCAAACACAAACTCACCAAACACAAGCACCCTCAGAAAATTGGACTGCCGGCTCGGAGAAAATCCCTATGAGAGGCGGATTAGCGATCACAATTGTTATAATATCTAAAACGGCAAAAACACTCACGTGCTGAGATTGATTACGTCGACCCGGGTTTCGAGCATGTCCGATGCTCATCATCAGGGCGAGTGCGCAGCGGCGACTGCAAGGCCCCGGCGTGCACTGCGCGATGCATATCGAGCAGCGCGCCACGACACAGCCCTGAGGGGTGCGGGGGAGGTGTTCGCCTCTTGATCGTCCTCGGCGGAAACGTCGGACGAAAATCGGACGGGTGTGAAGTTTCGTCCGACGTTCCACGATCGATTTCAAAGAGAATTCTTTTTTTTTATTTTAACAGGACAGTGTCTGTTGGTTCAGCTAGTTATTAATAAATTTACGACAAATAATTTAACGAAATATTTTCTTTGATATCTTTCGTAAAAATAACTTAAAGATTTTCTAGTTTATATATGAAATTATTCATAAATAATCCAAGAACTACAAAACGCGAAGCGCCATTAACTAAGCCAGAAGACGTGCCGAAATTCCCAGTTAACCCAAACGTCAGGTGCTAGAAGGCTGTTGTGTGATGTACACAAAAGCTTACAAGCTTTATTTCATCCATTAGGTTGTATTAATAATTAATGCCTTATACATCTGACAGTGGATTACGAACAAGTACATTTTTCCACAATGAATAATTTTGTTATAGAAATTTGCGGTGTAAATTTTTTTAGTTATTAACAATATTAAAAATATTAATTTCAGCTCATGTACGTCCCACTGATGGGCACGAGCCGTATTTGGTTTCTAATAAACAATGGTATTTTATCAAAGTTCCACCTATCCCGCAACTCGTCTGGTGTTAGCAGAGGCTGGTAATCTGTCATATTAGACTTCCTAGTACAGCTGTCCTTCTCAAACACAGATGCTCACAATTTTGTAATAAATAATTGAAAGTAATACCTATTCTAGCATAGCAAAGTATTTACAACACGCCAAATGTACATATATCAGATCCTACGTAGATATCACAGGGTCACTATCCCACAGTTGCCGAAAGTTGGTAAGCGACGATATCGATGTCCAGTTCCATCTGTAAAATCTAGCTTTGCACAGCGGTACTATGAGTATAGGGCTCCACAAATTTACAATAAAATTTACTCCGTTGGTATGCAGAACCTTAGCAATTACAATTTTAAAAAATATATACAAACTTTACTCGGTAATATGGATTATAACAAAGTTGAATCACTTCTCAACATCTATTTCGCTTGATTATACCTATGTTACACACACACACACACACACACGCGCGCACAGACACACACACACACACACACACACACACACACACACACACGTACACAAACACACACACACACGTACATACACACTAGCACACACTAACAAACGCAGACATATCATAATACTCATACATAGAAAAACGCGCGAGCGCATATACATATTAAATTTCTTAAAATTGTTATTTAACCTTTATATTTATCTTATTAATCTTTATAACGTTAGCATATTAATAGTACCTTATAATCCTGTCACTGTAAGATAATTCTAGGATTATGTTTATGTATTTCGGGAAGAAACTGTCTCTTGAGACACAGGTTTTACCTAATTCAAGAGGCAGAGACACCCGTGTAAGTGTCAAATGTATATGGTTTTTAATAAAGATATTATTATTATTATTATTATTCTGTATGTGGTAGGACTGTCCCCCATGGGACAGCCTAACAAAAGTCTCTGAAGGATTTCCACTATGCCACCCTAAAAAATAAAATATATGACGCATTACTTCAAATGATTGGCTATAGACCTCTTTTAAGAATAAATGAGTTAATATCACGCTACAACATTAAGTTAAATTAGCAAATTGATTTGAAGTTATTAAATAGTTTTCTAAAGTAATAAAAACGATGTAAAATATTTTATTCATAAAATAAATATGTAGGTACAATGAAAATCTGATATGTTTTTTTCTATTACTACAAAGAACCCCCTTATCAGTTATCCCTCCTCATGGCCATTCTATAACTGGCCCTGGTATTTCAACATCCAAGGGGTATCACTAACAACATGATGGCCTGTTGTACGTTACGCACCTGAGTATTCCTACAACTATGAAAATTAAATTCTCGGCGGCCACCTGTTTGACTGTAATAGCCACTAAAACCACAGTGTCCTTACCCCGCTTTTACCCCGGTGTCGGAGTGATCATCGGTTAGCATTCAATCCCCGGCATTTATAGCTCAAGGTTCATCTGGCCACGTCCTATCGTCATCATCGTCCTAGCGTAATGAGTAGATGGACGCAAGCGCCTCGCATTCCTATGGGCGGCCAGCACCTATGTCTGTCGAGTATCTTGTAGATGATGACCAACAACGATAAGTCTGTCCCAATTTTAGCCGGTAGGAAGTGGCATTAGGGCACTCTTCTCTTCCTCCAATGCTGTTCGGGCACCTACATATCGAAGTACTTATGCTAGTCCGCCGTCTATGCAGACACCTATAATAAAGCGTATGAACTTTCTTCTAGGCATTTTTTGCTACAAAAATTAATAATCTGTAAACCCTAAGTCTTAATTAATTCTGAATTAAAACAGTATCCAAAGCATTAATATTTAAATGCTCAGATTGCGTCGTCAGTGAAGAAAGAAACGAAGTCGATGGCTGTTTGCTGCTATAAAATTTTCATGTTTTCCTCATAAATAATAGATAAGACAAGTCTTCGTACTACGTAATTGCGAACTCTAGTGTTTTCGCAAGATATTCTGATATTATGAAACAAAATTTTGCATGAGCTGTTTGATGTTTCAAAGGCAAAGATTTCATTTAAGTTTATTTAGCTCAAAGATGTATTTACCGCGTGTATTTTGTCAGTAGCTTTATTGATCTTAACACATATTAATTTATTTCCAAATTTCTCATCAGGCAACATTATTTTCAGGAAGGCCGAAATATAATTCAAATCTGTGAGGGCAGACATGTGGCGATAGAGAGGGACAGTACGGAAATTATGGGGCTGCACGCCATTCAACGCTCCGGGCGGATTGTTTGGGTGTGATCGTTCTTTCTTTTTTTGGCCGTAGACTATGGTATTTTGCGGACAGTGTGATCCATCCAGGGTGACGAGAGGGAGCGGCGATCGAGCCCATAGCCCGCTAGGTGTGTACCTCTTTCCAGCGCCAAGTGGGCGGGCCACCGGTACCCGATCTTGCTATCAGTGGCTGTAACATAGCATATCCCAAAAAGCTCTATTTCCATTAAGAGAATGTGCTTGTCCTACCGAAGAAAGCATATTTATAGGCCATAAAGGAGAAGTGGAAGAAAATTCGCAAAGCGCGTAATTTTGAGGCGCGCCGACCGCAGCCCACCCAAAAAAAAAAAAAAAATTATTAATCGCATAATTTATCCCTGATAAACTTAGACTTTGATTTCAATAACTCTTTACATTATACGTATATGATAACAGAGTAATCCCGATCGGCTCAATGAAGAAATTGTAAGCTGTTTGTTTTAATTTGTTACGAGCGGACCACGTACAGACTTTCAAGTAAAACTATTTATTCAGATTTTATCGCATTTGTGATTTTAAGCTTTCTGATATTTCTAACACTTTTTAGCGTTTATGGTCAATAACTAATAACTGACGTCTTGGAGAATAATTCTGGCATATAACTCTGTCTTTTCACCGGGCAATACAAATCAAATAAAAATGTAATAAATTGCGTAAAAATATTTTAATTTTATTTGTGTAGTACTTAAGTAATTTTCCTTGTTATTTCAGAGTAAGAATACAATTCACCACTAGTTTACTAGTTCTTGGATATTGTAGTAAGTAAATGAATAAAAAAGAAGACAAGCCCACTGAGTTTCTTGCCGGATCTTCTCAGTGCGGTCGCGTTCCGATCCGGTAGTAGTGTAAGGTAAAAATGTAAAAAAGTGACCATATGTAAGTGCCCCCGCGGGGTTTATGCATAATAAAGTATTTGAATTGAATTGAATTGTAAAGGATAACTAAGGGTATAATATGCTTACAATCTCTATTCAAGAGAAGGAAAACTCTAATTAAAACCCAATACTTGATTGACCTACGATAAACCTATTGGGTTTTAATTCGAGTTTTCCTTCTTTCCTCCTATGACCTTCTCTCCTATTATGGAGATTGGAGTAGGGAGACGTATTCGGACTATTATGATAATGATGAATATTGGCGTAAATATCAGAAATTAATAATATCTGGTTGACTTTTTTGTAAATTGTATTTTTGATGAACATATTTAAATATATATTTATAAAAAATTAAAAATGAATAAATACTGAAAAATATCAAAAATAAAAAAGAAACAATAATAATAACACAGATCCGATCCCCGGTTGTTTGAATGCGACTGGACAACTTCCCAACTGAGCTATTGTCACTCTTGACGACGACGGCTATATTTGTTCTTTTATTCTAATGCCATTTTATTGATTAGCTAAAAACACCGACAAGACGACATTTACTATAAATAAAACCTAGGTAGATCGATTTTTTGCCCGCTAAACCTTCACGAAAATATAGAAACATACAAGAATTGCTCGTTTAAAGAGATATTTTTGTATATTTCTATAAATTTTTTATACAATTAATACCGAATAAGTTAACAATAACTCGGTATAACAAAATAATATGTAAAATAATATATGAATATGAAACAGCCTGATACAAAATCAACGTCGTCTCAGCATTTTGTAAAGTATTTTATCTTGGCAAAAATACACGAGTATTTTTCTTTGCTCATAAGTTGTTGGTATGTAAATTTCAACGAAAATATTTAAATGGCGCTGAAAAATGTAATGTAACGAAAAATGAATGTCACAGATAACTGAACAAAATCTCAGTAATGCTTTTGATTTATATAAATTTGGTTAGTATGTTAAACATTTTGATTTATTTAATAAATCGTAAAATAGTTGGTTTATCGTGTAGTGACGGAGTAAGAATACACTTCACCAACCTCTCTCTTGCCCGTGGGTTTCGTAAAATATGTGCATATAATATCTATACAAGAGAATGAAAACTCAAAATGAAGCCTTATACTAACATGTTTCCACGTCAATGACCGGTATTCTATAGTAGGTCAATTCCCTTCCATTGTGGAGAAGGCTCAAGCCCAATATTAGGACGTGTATGAGCTGAAACGATGAACAAATAATAATGAAAATAGCTAATCCGCCATCTTGCTTGCTCTTGCAGCTTATAGGAGTGGTAGGACCACACTGTCGACAGTTATCTGTCTACAGCCGCGGGCCAGTCCGTCCGGGGCAGTACCATGCTCTCGCAGAAAATCGACGTCTGAGTAGTAGCAATTTGTTACTGCGCTTCGTTCGGTGAGCGAGAGAGCCGGAAGCCCAACTTTCTGAGGGTGATTGCGTGTGGAGGGTTTTGGTGATGCCCTTGGTATCACCGAGCCTCAATGCACGCATTCACACTCCCTTCGCTTTCTTCGTGGTAGGCAACGGCCTTGTAAGGGTCCATGAACGGCAGCAACACTTACCATCAGGTGTACTGTTTGCTCGTTTGCCACCGATTGCAATAAAAAAAAAAAAAAATCTTGGATCATCCGCCATATTGGATTTCAAATGACATGTATTGTCTTCCAAATCAAATGTATATGCAATATTTTAGCTCATTCGGTTTAAAATAATTATTTTAATACACTGAAGATTTGACTCAAAAATAAATTTAGAGTTATATAAAATCAAGTAACAGAAAAAAATACGTTGGTGAGAAATGTATTCTCACTTTGTCACCACAATAAGTAAGAAAGAGAAGAAATACGGTACGTAGTAAGTAAAATTAATTAGCTAAAGTAATATCAGGCTTGCTAGAGTTTATTACATGACTGCCGTCTTTGAAACATTCTGACTTCTGTAAACGTCGACTTATGTCTTTATGACTGTTTAAATATTAACCAAAGAACAAAGCTGTGATATTCTAGTGAAGGGCCATTTGATAGGCTTCTGAATTCCGTAATTTCATCTTGAGTTGCGTTATATTCGTTTTATTATGTATTTAGTTCAAAAGTGTACGAGATAAATGTATGATGTTTGTTTCGAAGATATGATTTAATATTTCTCAGATATAAAAAGCAAAAACTATTTGATTGATTTTTTTTTCTAACTAGAACTATTATATAAAGATAGAAATGTTTGAAAGAGTTGTAGACAGATTTTTATGTTGTTACGCCAAAGAAATATATTTTTGACGTGCATGAATAAGTACGCACACTTTTTTTGCGCCAGCTCTATTAATATATATCAAGAATTTGTTTAAATAGCAAAGGAAAATATAATGAGCAAATCTACAAAATTAATTTGATGGTACGACTTCGTGGATATTCCAAATCCTGTAATTATTAGAAGCCCGCTAGAAGTTTATAAAACTGTAATTTAATGTTGATCATAATTTAAAGATAACAGAAAATATTTTCAAACAAATAATGTCGTTATTAATTCTAATATTTATTATAAACTAGCAACCCGCCCTCGCTTCGCTTCGGTTTCAGTAGCTTAAACCCGCGTGGTTCCCGTTCCTATGGGAATATCGGGATAAAATATAGCCTATGTTACTCCCTGATATTATAGCTTTCCATTGGTGAAAGAAATTTTGAAATCGGTTCGGTGGTTTAAGCGTGAAAGCGTTACAAACAAACAAACAAACAAATATCCTTACTTTCGCATTTATAATATTAGTATGGATATAAAACTTTATTATTTCATTGTTATTATGTTTAACATCGTCATCAACATTCAGTCTATTGCCGTCCACTGTTGGAGGTAGGCCTCCCTCATGTTTCGCCACACGGCCTGTGCATCCAACGACGCCCAGCAACTTCCTTCAAGTCCTCGGTCCACCTAGTGGGGGACGTTCTACACTGCGTCATCCGATACGTGGTCGCAACTCGAGAACCTTTTGTTCCCAACGGTTGTCAGTTCGACGAGCGATGTGCCTCGCCCATTGTCACTTCAGCGTGCTAATTCTTCGTGCTATGTCGGTTACACTCGTTCCTCTACCAATTTTCATATTCGAATCTATCTCGCAGAGAAATCCCAAATATAGCCCGCTCCATAGCACGCTGAACAACTTTAAGCTTGATTATAAGACCTACACTTACGGACTTAAAGTCCATATAACTTCCACTTTTGAGGTCGTGCCCCCTCCACAATAGAAGAGAAATATCTCTACTGCGCTGTTCAGACGTGTTATCATAGGGTTTTTATATCGAGGTTTTCTTTTCTTGTATAAATATTAATATCTGGTTGATCGAGTTTAAAACAACAAAAAGAAAGAGGCTCAAAAAGGAGCAAAAGTCGTACAGCCTGAACGTAATCCAACTCCAATTTAAAAAATTAAGAATAATAGTCCAATATTTACTTTAAATATGCAAAAATAAAACTGTTTAAATTATGGGACTAGCTTTTATAATCCAAAACAGGTTTTAAAAATATTATTCATGAATTTTCTTGTTAGTAAAATTATTTATAGCCAGTTAATTGCGGATTTATCATTAATTTGATTTAACTTTCTGATAGGTAATAATAGTCATTGGACAAAATAAATATATCTTTATATCTTCTTTATCTTTATATATAAATTTCTTGCGTACTGTTATAACCATACAATGTATGCCAACCTGATGACGTAGCTCTCAGCCCCCTCTGCCGGTATGACGCTAACCATTTGTGTCATGTCAGCACTTTTAGCATGAAGCTCGATGCAGAGCGCTCAAGCGTCAGTCTAGACTTCGACTCCGCGAAGAACGGTTGCATTCAGGGTTCCCTTGCCATACTTGTCGTAGTTCGTAATTCATTTATTAATAAACATTTTAATTTCAATTATAATTCTTTTTTTAAAACGACCTCGGCAAGGGACCCTATAACATTTGGTGGCAGCGGTGGGATACGGATATCTCCAGTGCCGATTCGCGTAAAACCTCTATTAAATCACAAATTGTGAAAATTCGCCGTATCCTGCAAATCAAACGAAAAGAGTACAAACTCTTCGGTGTCTATGAATGACACATTCTGCGGTATCCTGAGCATCCTGCAATCATCCAGTGGGCAGCATCGCGCAATCCGCGCAACCTTCGAGTAGCCGGTCGTGACATACGACCATCCTGCGAGTAACCCTGCTAGCAGCATCCAGCGAGCATCCTTCAAGCATCCAGTGCATTCTACACTCCTGCGAGTATCTACGAGTATTCCTCGTCCTTTCTACGTAGTGTTATACGTCCTATCATTCTCCGACCCGCGAGTGTTCCGCGTTGTGTCAATAGTGTCCTGTGAAATCATAGTGCGGTCCGTGTGTACGTGACGCTATGCAGCTTATCAAAGGCCTGACCTTTATCGCCGTCTACGTGTTCCAGTAAGTCAACGAACATTTTTATTGTGTAATTTTACTCTTATACCTCTTATTGTTCTATATTTTATATTATTTTAATGTTTTTGTTCAAATATTATGCCTAAAGTGCCTAAAGTTGAAGATAGTAAATTACAAATTGAAATTTTTGATATCCCGGAGCAAAAGTCTCCGATCACTTCGCCTAGATTAACTAGAAAATCAGTTGCGGAAATGGAACTAAATATTTTATTAAAATTCGTTAAACCCTTTGACGGCAGTCGCGATAAATTAAATTCTTTCATTACTAATTGTAACAATGCTTATGAATTAGCATCCGATTCACAGAGACCTATTCTTTTTAAATACATTTTATGCCGGCTTACGGGAAAAGCTGAAACCGCCTGCTCTATAAAAGAGTTTTCTTCGTGGGAACAATTGAAAGAGTTCCTTAAAACACAGTTTTCTGAGAGAAAACATTATACACATTTATTAACCGATCTCCAGGAAGGCAAACAAAGTCAGACGGAAAATGTCAGCCAATTCGCACTAAGGATGGAAACTTATCTTTCTCAACTACTTACCGAAATCTCGCTCTCTAATCATAAGGTGAAAGAAATACCTGGCCGTACAGCGGCTATGGAAGACTTAACGCTCCATCATTTCCTCATGGGTCTTCACCCTCGTATATCAAACATTGTTAGGTGCAGAGCCCCTAAAACGTTTAATGAAGCCGTAAATTTGGCTGTTTCTGAGGAGCGTATTCAACAAACGCTATATAAGCGAACAAATATTCCCAGCTCGCCCCTGGAAAAAGAAAATAAAATTCGGTTCAAACCGAAATTCTCTGCTCAAAATCAAATGACAAAGGTCAAATCGCCGCAATCCTCTTTTATTAAATCAAATCCAAACCTCGAATGTAGGTATTGCAAGGAAGTTGGACACGACATAAACAATTGCTTAAAGCGTCAACTCTCTCACAAACGTTTCGCTTCCTCTTATCCACAAAAGGATATCTATAATAAACCCTCGGGGTCGCAACCCCATAAATCTCCTACGGTAAACTTCGTCAGTGAAGATAACGACGAAGAGCAGGTTGAACCTGAATACGAAAGTGCCGAGGAAGAAGAAATCCCAGAAGATTTAAACCTATAAACGTCCTGCAACCGTGTCGCACAGGACGTAAGGTCAAAGTCGGCACAAAGCCTAATCAGTCCCAAAATGGACATCACACACCTAAGGATATACGACAGGGTAACCAGCCCCAAAATGGAATCCTTAGACGTGTCTTCAAAGAGGTTGTACATCAGGGTAACCAGCCCCAAAACGGGAACCTCACTCCTACTGCCAAGGTTATACGACAGGGTAACCAGCCCCAAAATGGAAACCTTAGGCGCACTCTCAAAGAGGTTGTACATCAGGGTAACCAGCCCCAAAACGGGAACCTCACTCTTGCCGCTGAGGTTATACAACAGGGTAACCAGCCCCAAAGCGGAAACCTCGCAGCAACTAAGGTTATACAACCGGGTAACCAGCCCCAAAGCGGAAACCTTACAAAACACAAGGTTATACAACCGGGTAACCAGCCCCAAAGCGGAAACCTTACAAAACACAAGGTTATACAACCGGGTAACCAGCCCCAAAGCGGAAACCTTGGTATACAGGCCCCGGAGCCTAAAGAAATTTACGAGGTAAATATCGACACCTCGAAAAAACTTTTACCTCATATTTTAGTTGAAACAGACGTTTCTGACATACCACTTACGTTATTAGTCGACTCAGGAGCTGCTATCTGTCTATTGAAACAGTCCAGTATCCGACACCCATTAAAGTTAAACAAAAAACCCATAGGTATCAAAGGAATTGATCCTGGCGAAGAAGCTACTCAAACATTAGGCCATTTTAATTTAAGATTTAAAGCATCTGGAGAGAAAAACATATGTCATAAATTTCATGTCATTGCTGACATTAACTTGCCGTATGATGGTATCATAGGTAACGATCTCTTAACCGCACACGGCTGCAATATAGACTACAGTCGCGACGTCCTAAAAATAGATGATTTCGAAATTAAAATTCACTTCTTTGATCCCTGCTACATCATACCAGCACGATCAGAAACAGTGATTGAGTGTGCCGTTATAAACCCTAATCTAAACGAAGGCGCGATAATAGACCAGCATCTCTCTAAAACCCTTCTCGTGGCAAATTGTTTAGTTAAAGTGAAAGAAAATAAAAGAATTAATTTAACTGTTGCCAATATTTCCGATAAGCCGGTTAAAATAAAACGAGACATAAAATTTCATCTTCACCCAATAGAGACCTATTCTATGCAACCATTTTGCACTCAAAACGCATCTAAACGAGCAAAAGAAGTACTTAGCCTATTAAGAACATCTCACCTCAACGAAGAAGAGGCAAACGCCCTCCTCGAATTATGTTCAGATTATTCAGATATATTTCACTTACAAGATGAACCCCTCTCCTTTTGCCCGGCTATCCAACATGAGATTAAAACCAACAGCAATACTCCCATAAGTACCAAATCGTACCGTTTTCCAGAATGCCACAAGAAAGAGGTGGAAACTCAAATAAACAGAATGCTAGAACAGGATATCATAACTCCTTCATCGTCACCCTGGTCTTCTCCAATCTGGATAGTTCCAAAGAAGTCTGATGCCTCTGGCCAAAAGAAATGGCGCATAGTTATCGACTATAGAAAACTCAACGATATTACAATTGGCGAAATTTACCCCATACCACAGATAACGGAAATTCTCGACCAACTCGGTAAGAGTCAGTATTTCACCACCCTCGATCTTTCATCAGGGTTTCATCAGTTATTAATTAAGCCAGAAGACGCAGCTAAAACCGCATTTTCTGTACCCCAGGGACACTTCCAATTCAACCGGATGCCTTTCGGTTTGAAAAACGCCCCTTCCACATTCCAAAGGCTCATGAATAACTGTCTCACGGGACTGCAAGGCTCCCGTTGCTATGTGTATTTAGATGACATCGTTCTATACTCATTTGACCTCCGTTCAGCTATTGAAAACCTCAGAGCTGTCTTCGACAGACTCCGCCAATATAATTTAAAATTACAACCAGAAAAATGTGAATTTCTCCGCAAAGAAGTCGCATATTTAGGCCATATCATCACTCAAAATGGTGTGAAACCAAACCCGGATAAGGTCAAAGCCGTTGCACAATATCCTACTCCGAAATCACCTAAAGATATTAAATCCTTTTTAGGACTAGTATCGTATTACAGACGTTTCATACCCAATTTCTCTTTCTTCTAAACCTCTCACTTCGTTGCTTAAAAAAGATGTCTCCTTCATCTGGACGAATGAACAACAGATTAACTTTTTAAAAACAAATTAATAGAAGCACCAATACTAGCTTATCCGGATTTCAATCAACCCTTTCTACTAACATGCGACGCATCTAATTTCGCCATATCAGCCATCCTGTCACAAGGCCCCATAAGTAACGACCGGCCGATCGCCTATGCGTCGCGCACCTTAAATAAAGCAGAAATAAACTATAGCGTGACAGAGAAAGAATGTTTAGCTATAGTGTTTGGAACAAAAACCTTTCGTCCTTACATATACGGCCGTCATTTTACTATTATAACCGACCATAAACCTCTCCAATGGTTATTTAACTGTAAAGATCCTGGTTCCCGACTCATCCGTTGGAGATTAAAACTAGAAGAATTTGAATACAGTATACAATATAAAAAGGGAAAAATAAACGCAAATGCAGACGCTTTGTCCAGGTACCCCGTTAATCCTGTTCAACCTTCCACAAGTGAAAGACCAACTAGTAGTACGCAAGACTCCGACACCATTACACACAACACAACCTCCGCACAACTAGAAGAATCCCTTCTAAACCCGGAAAACCTCGATAAAGACTTATTTGACTTGCTGACGTCACCTACGTCAATCTCAACAGACAACTTGGACCCTGATATTCTCGTTGACTGCACTACCCCAGATCTTCAAGACATTGGATTCCCTGATCCTAACCTACCGGTAACGCCACCACGCCCGTTACCAGAAAAACGTATACCCCCAGAAACAGAAATCAACCCAGACGACAATTCTACCACTCACCCGACGCCATTAAATGACGATTACACAACCTTTTTGAAAAACATAGCAGACCAAACCAAATCTTTTAACACTAATATAATAGAACGAAACGAAAACTTACTAAAAAGCTCTAGCAAGACAATACTAATCCCCACTTCATTAGATCTTGACACATCGAATCCCTACCTAGAAGAAATACTAGGGAACCTAGAAAATAGGGACGAAATAATTAACCAAGAAAAGCAATTGCACAACTTCACTACATTCACCTTAAATAATAAAAATTATTTCCTCTTATATACAAAAGTACACCATTTCGACCAAACAACATACCAAGAAATATTTCAAACATTAAAACTAATCCGTAACGAGCTAATTAACACACCGGAAATTAGCGAAATAGCTATATCTGACTTTCGGGACCCCTTCGAAAAACACAGTTTTATTAAAATTTACAATATACTTAATTATCTCTTTGACAACACCAACATAAATATTACTATTTTTCATAATAGCATAACTTACCCTTCACCTTCAGAAGTAAAGAGAATTTTGTACGACAACCATAACATACCGGTTGCCGGCCACCTAGGTGTAAGCCGTATGTATAACAGACTTAAAGAACTCTATTACTGGAAAAACATGCGTAGTGACGTAGAATCATATGTAAGAACGTGTAAATCCTGTCAGGAGAATAAAGCTCTTCGGAAAATAAATCGAGCTCCTATGCAGATAACCAGCACTTCAACAAAACCCTGTGAACGCATCTCACTAGACATAGTAGGGCCCTTACCCGAATCCGGTACCGCTAAACTAAAATATATATTAACCTTACAGGATGATTTCACTAAATTTTCATCAGCTTACCCCTTACGCAGTACAACCGCCGAAGAAACTAGCGAGAGCCTTCTACATTTCATATCAGTATTCGGTATACCAAAAATGATATTAACCGACCAAGGATCTAATTTTACATCCGATTTATTCAAACGTACATGTGATTTCCTAAAAATAAAACAGCTGTGGTCGAGTCCATACCACCCACAGACCCAAGGATCTCTAGAAAGATCCCATTCAACTTTAAAAGAATATCTAAAATCGTTTGTAAATAACGAACAAACAAACTGGCCTCGTTATGTTTACACAGCTATGTTAACCTACAATACGACTGTCCACTCCACAACGCACTATACTCCTTATGAACTAATGTTCGGTAACAAACCCCATATACCAAATTCTATATGCAATGAACAGTTAGGCGCTACATATCCGGACTATGTACGAATGTTACAAAATCGAATTAAATACTCGCGTGATAAAGCGTTAGAATACATACAGAGGTCTAAATTAACATCTAAGAATTATTATGACTCACATACTCGCCCTACACAATACAAAATAGGCGACTATGTTTATTTAAAAAACCACCTTAGACTCAGGAAGGCCTTATCACCGATATGGAAAGGACCATACAAAGTAATCAAGGTTCATGGGAATAATACACTATCGTTACTAATAAACAGACGGCACGTGCGTCATCACTACGATGAAGTTAAACTCGCCGATACAACCAACAATCTGTAAAAGAAATATACACGGACCTTTTTACATGATATACTTATATATATGTATATGTTGTATACATATTATACACCCCATCAATGTACCCATATACAGTACACCCTTTGTTTTACTTATATACTACATGCATATAGGTAATTAATATATATTTATACCATATAATTAGTTTTATAATTAGTTACACCCATATTCTACGATTAGCTACATATATATAAATCAGTAATAACATATTAACACAATATTAGAGAAATTACAACAACACTATATATTTCGAGCTTAAAATAGTTTAACGCGTAAATAAGCTATGAATTCATTATAAATAAACACTACAAATAGCATATTTCAATCAAAATTATACCTAAATATAATACTTGCAAGGTATTGTTCATACCTTATTAAATTATTGAATAATTACCATACAAATACTTATATTAGACTATATATATTACAATAATATATACATAAAATATTACAAATACACTATTGATTATTTATTCTATTTTTTTTTTATTATTTAACTGGTTCGTTAAAGACCACCCATATTTTAAGCCTTTCCGCTCATTGCTTATCACCGTAGCGAATAAATTAATCAGTTAGTATATGTACTTGCAGTGCCTCAGCGGAACTCCAAGAACCTAACGAGTGTGTCCAACCGATTACCACGAGTCCTGGGATATTTTTCGATTACATAGGTAAATTAAAATTTAACAATGGCATCCTAAACGTTGTTATGCCAATGGAAATTTCATATTTTGAACCACATATAGAAAACCTCAACCTAGCATTAGAGACAGTTTCCACCCTGTGCAAACAACCCGGCTTTATAAAAACCTCTGAATGTGAGAGTACATTCGAACCACTGATGGTACAACAACGTAATATAGTTAAATTGTTTGGTTCCATATCACATCTGATAGACAATAGATCCAGGCGAGGAGCTTGGATTGGCGGAATAGGAACCGTCCTAAAGACGGTATTTGGCACTTTAGACGAAAATGACGCATTTGAATATGACCAAGCAATCCATTCTGTACAAGAAAATCAAAAGAATTTATTGTCACTTATTAAAAATAACATTTTGGTCACTAATTCGGTCATATCCACTTTTAATAATAGTCTTTATAAAGTTAAACAGAACGAAATAAAATTAAATAATGCTATCGGCGAACTCTCTTTAAAGATGTTGAATTTAACCAATACTTTAGCGTTACGAACTCATTTTGATTTTATCCTTAACACTTTTGAAACATCCATGGTCACCCTATCATTTCAACTCGAAGACATTATAAACGCGATAATGTTTTGTAGTCAAAACATCCTACATCCAGCAGTTGTATCCCCTACTGTAATATACCGAGAGTTGGCCGATAACATGAGGCACTTTGCCAATGATTTAAATTTACCTATGCACTTAGATATAAGTTCCATTCATTTAATTGTTAAGGTCTCTACTTTATTATGCTACTATTTTAATTATAAGCTTGTATTTTTATTACGTATTCCTTTAGTTTCTAATCAAGAATACACACTGTTTAATAATATTGAACTACCAACACCGCACAATGTAAATCGACCGGATATATTTAGTCTTATAGTACCCAGTACCAGATAGATACATTGCTATCACCAAAGATAAATCAAACTATTGTACCTTGGAATCTTTGGAAAATTGTAAAATATTAAGCCCTGCCGAATATCTGTGTGATATCCCAATAATCTACAAAGCAGACACAAAACCCAACTGTGAAAGCGAATTAATATCCAAGACATTAACCGATACTCCTCTGCAATGTAATATTAAATTTATTTTTGGTAAATTAAATATATTTAAACCGCTATCTAATAACAGGTATCTCTATGTACAATCCGAACCACTAAAATTATCTTTAGATTGTCAAAACGATAGGCAGATTCAAGAAATTAATATCGTTGGAATTGGTATACTTTCTATACCAAATAAATGTGTAGCTTATTGTAAAGGTACTACCTTGTTACCCAAATACCATAACATTCTTAATTTAACGTCACCAATCAAGCTGCCCGATTTTAACTTAATAAATAGCAATTGTTGTAGTATACATAGAATTAACTACATGACAAATAATTTATCCCATACTAAATTAGAAGACATCCATTTAAAAGATATAAACCACATTCAAAGTTTAACATCCAAACTTCTATCAGAAGCCGATAAAATTAGAGACACCTCTCACATAGTGAAATATGGGATACATTATTCAATAGCCACTAGTATAACAGTGTGTATCATTATTTTGTACCTTAGTTATAAGATTATTTTATATTTTTGTAAACCTGGATGCAACCTTCGTAAATATAGGTTTTGCGAATCGCCCAAAATAGAATCGAGCAACATAGAGTTGGAAGAAGGTATTCAAGTCATTCCAGCTCCAACCCTAAGAACTTCAATTTAAAGTTAACTTCAGATGTCACCCCGAAGTTCACTCTAAGAGGGGAGGTGTTATAACCATACAATGTATGCCAACCTGATGACGTAGCTCTCAGCCCCCTCTGCCGGTATGACGCTAACCATTTGTGTCATGTCAGCACTTTTAGCATGAAGCTCGATGCAGAGCGCTCAAGCGTCAGTCTAGACTTCGACTCCGCGAAGAACGGTTGCATTCAGGGTTCCCTTGCCATACTTGTCGTAGTTCGTAATTCATTTATTAATAAACATTTTAATTTCAATTATAATTCTTTTTTTAAAACGACCTCGGCAAGGGACCCTATAACAGTACGTGTGTATGTCACTGAACTCCTCCTAAACGACTGGACCGATGTTTACGAATTTTTTTGTGTGTTTAAGGGGATTCGAGAATGGTTTAGATTCACAATTGGACCCGGTAGGTCGTGCTTTATAAATATTCTGTTCGTGTGTTTGTAATTGAACTCCTTCTAAACGGCTTGACCAATTTTGATGTTTTTTTGAGGCTGATTCGATGGATGTGAGAATACTTTAGATTAATGATTGGAACCGGTAGGTGACGTTGCAGTCGATTTTAATCAGAATTGGAGAATTCCTTTTACTGTTCTTTTAGATTTGAACAAAATAATGTCTGTTGAGTCAGCTTATACATCTTCTGTTCATATGTTTGTAATTGAACTCTTTCTAAATGGATGGACCAATTTAGATGATTTTTTTGAGGCTGTTTTGATGGATATGAAAATGGTTTGGATTAATAAATGGAACCGGTAGGGGAAGCTGTGATCGATTTCATAGAGAATTCCTTTTACTATTTTTTTAGATTTGAACAAAACAATGTCTGTTGGGTCAGCTAGGTAAGTGTATTATATTAAAGGTATTCAAATAATAATAATAGCAAATTGAATGGCCGTGTAAATAAATTAAATATGTGTTTTAAGCGTTAATTGTAATTAACATTACAAAAACTTTTGCTCTCCATCAAAATTATCAGAAATTTTGAAGAGGGGAATCACAAAATAGTTATAAGGGTTAATTGAATTTGTTAATAACTGGGCAAACAATATCCGAGGCCCACCTCTTTTACAATTATCTCAGTTATAAAATTAACTTTCTGATAACCCCACACCTCCCTGTAAAGTTACTTTGTAACAAGGAAAATTCAGCAATTTAAGGATCACAGAGACACATCTTAAAGATAATTATGACTTCGGAATCCATTGGAAAGTCCATTTCGCGCAAAAGTTTCGACTAGTTGCGAAACATGGAAATCTAATCAAAACATCTGAAGAGTTTCTAAGTGGTGAAGGTTCTACGTTATAGAATACTTTGATCAGCGAGTTGTGATGTGGAGTGGTTTCTTCGGATACTTCAACTAAGTAGTTTAAGCCGGGGTTGTGGTTCACTCACTATTTGCTGTTTGCTAAAACTACTAATTGTTACCGATTAAAGCCAACATCTATTATTACGAATTATTAATATTTTATTTAGTGACATCTTGAAATTTTTTAATGTTTACGTCTATTAGACATTTTAATAAAACTGTTACGAATTTTAATCGCATTTATATCTGATTTTTAATTATCCGATGTTCGAAAACTTTTTAGCGTTGTTAGTTACGGGCGAACTAAGATGTATCACGTCCAACAACGAATGTAATAACGATGACTGCCGTAAATCTGTAAAAATTATTTTATTATTTATTTTTCAAATTTACCAATTATTTTTCATTTCATGTTTATCTATAACGGAAAGGAAAAACTGTACGATATAGTAGTCGTCGTCATCGTTGTCAATGTTGTATTAACTTATACACTATGAACTACACTCTCAAGCCTCTTGCCCAATAGGAGGGCAATTAACCTATTGGTTAGACATGTTGAAATAGAGTTTATTTCGAGTTTTCTTCTCTTGTTCAGATGTTATATGTATATTATATTCATTAGTGATCTTTTACGACATTCACGAGTAATATAGGAAATGGTGAATTGTATTCTTACTCCGTCACCACACGATTCAATGTACAATGATAAAATGCAAATGCAATTGCATTTGCATTTGCATTTGCTGCACAGATGGCGTAGTGGTTAATGCTAGTGACCTACAGCGCCAGTGTCGGGGGTTCGAATCCCACGCAGGACAACACTTTGTGCGATCCACAAATTGTTGTTCTGAGCCTGGATGTAATTTGTGTCCGTTAATTATATGTGTATGTATTTCTCGCGGAAACGCAATGAGTTTCAAAAAAAAATTAAAAAACTGTACGAATGGCGGCGATGTGGCTCGCGACACGTCACGTCTCGTTTCCGTCGGGGGCGAAAAGTGGCCCACAGAGAACCGCTTTGCTACGCTGAATATGTCAAAGATCGTAGCAGGTGGAGGGCAGTGGACTCTGCCTACCCCTATGGGAAAAAGGCGTGAATATAAAAAAAAAAAAAAAAAAAAAAAAAATGCAATAGTTTATAATCCTGTAAATTAGTGGTTTCTTCAAATTAAAAGTAATCATTCGTCAAAATAATCAGTACTACACGAATTAAGAATGTGTTGACATTTCTGATTAAGAAAGTCTATTAAAAAAACCTTCTTTTTTTTTTTGGGGGGTGGTTTACGGTCGGCGCACTCCTCGCACCACTCCGTCCGAGGCGACAGAGGAGCATAAGAACGCACATCCGTAACCCACCCGTGACACGTCGCCTTCGTCGTTAGACCGACCACCGGAGCAGGGTAGCTTGACGTTAGTGGTCGGTCATGAAAAAAAAAAGAAGACCTAAGCCAAGCCTATTTTTAATAGAAAAAGTTAGAAAGTGAGAAGATAGTTTTAGACTATTTTAACATTATGTCAACCTTAAATAAAATGTTTTTTCGAGGCACTTGATTTATATATAGTGGCCCCGCAAAAATTTAATTCAGCCACACCCATCCTGTTTCTTTTAAATGCCATAAAAATCGACAGTTCATAAACAAAATCACTGCCAGAGAAGACAACATCAAAAATGTGAACTCTCTATGCTAATTTAGCAGGCAAGCGTTATATAATAAGTTAATTTCCTTCATCTAAAGGATGCTCGTTACTAATAATGAGGCATATATGTTCTGAGAAGAAGCAAACGTTTGTATTTATATGTTAATCTTAAATATATATCCATATTACTATTATATAGTTGTAGAGTTTGCCTTTTTATTTCAACGCGTTAACCTGATGATTTCCGTGTGGTGACGGAGTAAGAATACAATTCACCACCCTCTCTCTTGCCCGTGGGTACCGTAAAAGACGACTAAGAGATTAAATATGAATGTAATAACTATGCAAGAGAAGGCAAACTTGAAATGAAGCCCAATACGTCTGACTAGCGTGGTACAGTTGGTTAATATCCCTCCTATTGCCCTAAAAGGTGAATCTGAAGAACTACAAATCAAATTTGAAAAAGCTTGTCGTGTCGTCTGCTTGTAAAGAGACACTACACATTTTAAAAGATATCTGTGCTTATACGCTAATAAGTAGGACCCCACGCAAAGTGATCGTAATTAATAAAAAATCGGGCATGTATTGGTAACCATGTGATAATATTAGACCAATACTAGGTGATTGCCGTTCATAACAACTATTATAATAATAAATTCGTATAATTTGTCATTAATATAAATCTAGATGCAGGAAACAAACTAAAACACTAAAATGCGAGACAAAATAATTTAAAATTGAGAACGCGTAGACGTGAATACTTAAAATAATAAAAATAAATCTACGAATTTTATCCAGTTTGTATTTCGAGTATTTTAGGTATTACGTTGATGGTCAGGAGAAGACAGTCCTCCTCAATTAAAAACGCAATAAAAGTCGTAAAAATAATTTTGCTTCAATTTGTAATATTCACGTAATAATCAGAAATCATTATAACAATAATTAAATGAAGCTGCGAGTATTAATATTTGTTTTATATCATCATCATAATTCAGTCCCTCACCGTCCACTGTTGACTGCCTTTCTTCATATTTTGCCACAAAGTGCGGTCCTGGGCCACCTTTATCCAATAACGCCCAGCAACATTCACCAGATTGTCGGGTCACCTAATGGAGGGACGTCCTACACTGCATCGTCTGATACGCGGTCGCTGTTAAAAGCCGTTTTCCGCCAGTAGTTGTCGTTTCATCGAGCGATGTGGCTTGCCCATTGCCACTTTATTTATTTCTTTAGTCAATTATTTATCTTATTGTTTTTTTTTTTCGTGTGGGCTACGGTCAGCGCACCTGCTGCCCGGCTCCGTCCGGGACGACTGAGGGACGACGCGCGGCGCCGTAACCCACCCGATAGCACGTCGCCTTCATCGTTGGGCCGACCACCAGTGCAGAGTTTCTTGGCTTCAGTGGTGGGTCCGACGGAATATCCCGAAGGAGTATCCTCTCCCATCGACGTCCCCTTCCCGCGACGTCGGTCACCGTCCCGGTCCAGTTACCCGTAAATCCCCGGTCCAGTTACCCGCAGCCTCAATTTATCTTATTGCTTGCATACCCGTACGTAATAATATATGTATAGTAATTGAATATAATGAAAAAAAAAATACAGAATTATTGATAACAAAAATAAAATATAACAAATTTGGATCAACATATACTGCTGCCATTGGTCAGTGCCTTCCCATAAGGGATGTGAAAAAATAATCAATTATTTATTTGTAATAATCGATTTTAATAATCGATTATCTAAATAAAAAAATCGATTTAAAAGGAATCTTTTTTTATATTAAAATTAATCGATAATTTTAGTATTTGCTTTTTTGTTTTGTTTAAATTTATGTTTTCTATTATATAGAAAATAAATATAACTGTCAGATTTCCTAAAAAAAGGTCATCACAATTCTACCAGGAAAAAAGGACTCGATCGAATGTTAATGTTTCATACTATGTTAGAAAATAAATTTCAATTTCTTAAAAAACAGTCATCATAATCCTGTTGGGTGAAAAATAAAAAAAAAGAACTACTAATAGTAAAAAAATCGATATAACATAATCGAATATTTAAAAGTAATTAATCGATTTTTTGCAAATCGATTTATTTTTATGAAAGAAAAATCGATTATTTATTAATCGATTTTTTTCCTCCAAGTCACATCCCTACTTCACATACCTCTCAGCTATAAAATATCTCTATGTACAGGAAAATAAGTCTTTAGCATGCTAATTCTTCGTGTTATGTCAGTTACACGTTTTCTTGTACGAATTACCCTGTTTTATATACCAACAAATAACTTTTTGTTATGAGATATAAAATCCATGGAATAATACAACTATTATAAAGGAAATTCAGCTGATAATAGTAATACTATAAAGCTGTAAAAATGAGTCGACATAATATTTCTAAGAGCCTTTGTACGTCCAGTCCCCGATCTCTTAAAGAGGGATAAAGGGGCTTCGTTTGAAGAGATTTGATTTGTTGACATCGAGAGATTGTTGGTTAACAATAAATATGTCTAAACATTATTTTTCTACTTATATTTAGTACATTGATGTCTTTAATTGTTATGAATATTTGTCATATAGTTCTACTACTAGCGTTAAAAGCTAGTAAAAAAAATCCATTTTTTTGGGCGGTTTGGACGCATGCCCCCTTTCAGAAAGGGTGACATACGGCCCCATAACCCAACGTATTCCCTCCGCTTCGTTTAAAATCTCTGCTCAAACTGAATGTCAAACAATCATAATTATGATCACAATGTCTAATAGACATTTGTACTTCTTAGTTATTAATGAAATACAGCTTGCTGAATAAACAATAATACATAAATAAAATAAAAAGAAAATTGTGTACATACCAGAAAAAATTATTTAAATGAATTATGGCTGAATTTCGACCACTCAGCGACCACTAGTATAAATTAATAGTAATTTCCGTGTGGTGACGGAGTAAGAATACAAGTCATCACTCCCTATTTTGCCCGTGAATGTCGTTAAAAACTACTAAGGGATATAAATATCCACATAGCATCTGTGCAAGGGAAGGAAAACTCGAAATGAAACCCTATACCAACACGTCTGATCACGTCTGATTATAGTAGGTCAAATTCCCTCCCATTGTAGAGGAGCCCCGAGTTTAACAAGGGGTCATGTGTGGGTTGCGATAATGATGATATAAATTAATATTTTAAGCGAATATGCTCAGAATGCCATAGGTAGAAATTTTGCCAGTATGCCGTCTATTATTCTAGTAATCACTCCGCCGGTTTTTGCAACTCTCATGGACGACTAAAGGGCACAGAAACCATTGTTAAAGTTTAATCCAAACATGATTACTTGCCAGCCATGTCAACTTGCCAGAGAAGCCGGGATGCCAACGTGGATGGGACTAAGGTACTTCGAAGTACTTATTCTCTAAAATGCGCGGAAACAGCTCGAGGGTTGAGTTGGCGCGTCTCACTGCCACCTTCAGGCCGAAGTCAGGGGCCTGGTTGCAAGCCTTACCTTCTTCCAATATGGGCACGCTTCTAGATAGTGACTCCCTTAGGGTGGCAGTGGGTTTGCGTTTGGGGTGCGGGGTTTGTGAACCCCATGTTTGCATATGCGGTACGCATGTTGATGCGACCGGTCTGCACGGCTTGAGTTGTGTGCGATGTGCGGGACGATGGCCCCGTCATCACGCTATTAACGAAATAATTCGGCGGGCTTTCGTTTCATATGCGTTTTGGAGCCCCCGGGTCTTTCTCGTTCGGACGGCAAACGGCCGGATGGCCTTACGCTAATTCCGTGGCGGAAGGGTCGGTGTCTCATCCGGGATGCCACATGTGTTAGTACTTTTGCGGCTTGTCATCTCTCCGCCACTCAACAGTGCGCTGGGGGTGGCGCCGAGATGGCCGCAAGAGTGAAACTCTCCAAATATGCTTGCCTGGAGTCGGCGTATGATTTTGTCCCTTTTGCTGTTGAGACGGCTGGACCGTGGGGCTCTGAAGCCAAGACACTGGTGCAGGAGGTTGGGAGGCGCCTGTGGAGAAAGGGGTAGGATCCACGCTCTGGGTGGTTTATTGTCCAGCAGGTCTCGCTGGCAATCCAGCGCGGTAACGCAGCCAGTTTAATGGGCCGGGGTCCGTATGTGGGGTCATTTAGTTTTTAAGTTTGACTTGTGGCTTCCTTGTCATTTAATATTAATTGACCTGTAACTTTCATTCACTTAGTATATAGTATTTGAGATAATAATTAAAAATATTTTTGTGAACGTATAAATTTAATAAATAAAAAACATGATTATGATAGTAAAAATAATATTAATCCATTCGTAATGTACCTTAAGGATTTGCCAATAAATAATTTCATCTTAAAAATATCTTATAACGAAGTAACATTATTTTACTTTGAAATTAATGTACAAATTATATTATAAATAATTCAAAGAAATTTCAGAGTTTATTCCACGCGAATAAAATTTGAAATTTCTACGAATTTATTTTATTTAGATTACCTTAAAACTTAATTATAAAAATTTCATAAAGTTAGTTTGTAAGCTCGCTTGGAAAGCTTAATGCGCGAAATGCTTATAATATTTTAAAAAATGACAATATCATATATTTTTCTTTTAGTTCTTTAAATTCGTAGATATATTCCTTCTCTTTCACCTGTTCACGGTTCGTATATATGCCACAGCCGGGCTCGAGCCTCCTCAACAATAGGAAATACATTGACCTACTAGAAGACTGATCAGGTGGGGTGGCATAGGCGTTATCTTGATACTGCAGTCCCTTAGTCCTCCTTTACGATACCTATGGGCAAGATGAAGGGAGTTAGAGTGAAGAATTGTATTCTTTCTTCATCACCACTTGGAAAGTATAAGTAAAATAATAATATATATAGAAAATATTTCCTTCGGAATTGTCTCATAAGTTACCGCAACTAGGTCATTTTGTAAGTATTAGTGCTGAAATATGATCTTTAATTTCGAACCTTGTACTGAAAAACATGTTTAAATATACAATTTCTAAACTAGCCGCAAATAATATTTAACTATCAAGGCACTTATTACGAACACTATCGTCATGCAAATATCTACGTCCTATTTTAAATGAAGTCGCCTAAACAAGGTTTACGCCGCAAATTTGTATTCCTGACCAAACATAATAGATATGTAACTTAGAAATTAGGGTTGTCAATTTAAAAAAAAAATATAATTTAAATAGAAGTGATAAAATCCGGAACACGGAAATCCGTAGAAGAACGGGTTTAACCGACATAGCCCGCAGAATTAGCACGTTGAAATGGTAATGGGCAGGCCATATCGCTCGTCGAACCGACAGCCATTGGGGAAGAAAGGTTCTTGAGTGGCGACCACGAATCGGACGGCGCAGCGTAGGACGACCCCCCACTAGGTGGCCTGACGACATTCTCAAAGTCGCAGGGCACCGTTGGATGCAAGTGGCGCAGGACCGATCCGAGTGGCATTCTCGTGGAGAGGCCTATGTTCAGCAGTGGACGTCTGTAGGCTGATGGATGGATGGATAATTTAAATAGGTACTATATTATTCATTATTACCCGTGTGGTGACAAATTAAGAATAGAATTCACCAGGGAGGGTGTTTTTTGCCTGTAGTTGCCGTAAAAGACATCTAAGGTATATTTTTTTTGCAATCGATGGCAAACGAGCAAACAGATGATGTTAAGTGTTGCTGCCGCTCATGGACGTTTGCTAGGTGGCTGCCTGCCGTGAAGAAAGTGAAGGGAGCATTCACAATGCTGCATGCATAAGATTCGGTAAAACTAAAGGCATTACATCTTCCACTCCCATAAAAATACGGGCATAAAATATAGCCTATATTACTCGCTGATAATCTGGGGGCACGGCAGTGCCCCCGCCAAGTCGAGCAAAAAAAAAGTCGGGCAAAACGCAGAACTGCCGTAACATACTTTTCTCGAAGCCATTCAGGCCGTTTTCGACCCCCTATAACTTCGTTGTTAATAAAACTAGAAACCTGAATTTTTAGTAACCTAGCAGGCCTTGTATACACATTGTGTATTTCAAATTTCATTCAATTTGAACCAATAGTTTAAGAATTATAACTAGTCAAAATTTCGTAATTTTGTCACTCACTGACTGACTGACCGATCATCAATATTAAAGTGGCACTTCTAGAATACATAGAAGCTTCAAATTTAGAATTCAATTAGTGTTTAGTGTATAAATGAAGGAAAAATTATGAAACATTATAATTTTCATCCAGTTTCTGAGATACACCAACTGCATAAATAATTTTGTAAACTCATATAAATATATAGGATTACAAAGTTACATTTGCAGTTAATGAAATGTAACTTTGTAAAAAATAAGAATACATTTGTCATCATCATTGCTCCTCTATGGGAATCGTAACAACCGGCTAAAGACTGCGCAGATGACGTAGTGATTAAAATACCAACGAACCGTGCTAGTGTCGCGGGTTCGAATCCCATGCAAGACAACACCTTGTACGATCCACAAATTGTTGTTCTGAGTTTGAATGTAATTTGTCTCGGTTAATTATATGTTCTTGCCGTATGGTGACGAAGTAAGAATACAATTCACCACTCTCTATCTTGCCTGTGGATATTGTACAAGACGACTATGGGATATAATGTGCACATACCATCTGTGCAAGAGAAGGAAAACTCGAAATGAAACCCTATATCAACATGTCTGACCAGCATGATATAGTGGGTTAAATTCCCTCGCATTGTAGAGGAGGCCTGAGCCCAACAGTGGGACATATGAGGGCTGCGATGATGATGCGATGTTGAATTATATGTTTGTAAAGTCCCCCACAACATAAGGATTATTATTCCCTTAGTGCAAGGCGTTGTCATTTAAAAAAAAGATTCAACAGGAAGGAGAGTAGGTAGCAGCTCTGGCCGGGGAAATGTATGATATCTCTTTGCGAAATCAACCCGCCTACCAATCGTGGCGACTACGTCATTATTCTTCATAAGGCGAAGAAAAATGAGCTCTTTTTTTTTTTTTGTGGGTGGGCCGCGATCGGCGCGCCACCGCACCACTCTGTCCGGGGCGACAGAGGGACTTAAGCACGCAACTCCCGCGACCCCCCCGAAAACCACGTCGCCTTCGTCGTTGGGCCGACCACTGGAGCAGCGTTAACTTGTCGTCAGTGGTCGGCCCGACGGAATACCCCCTATTGGGGTACCCTCCCATCGACCGACGTCCCCCCTTCGGGGAGGACGTCGGTCTTTCCTCACAAGGTCGGCCTCTCGGCGGGTGACGGACTAATCACGTCACCCGCGGCCTCGGCTAGGGCGGCATGAGGCGCAGATAGTTGCGCCTGCGCCGCCCCAGTCGCCGGCGGCGGATCTTCAATTCAATTCAATTCAATTCAAATACTTTATTATGCATAAACCCCGCGGGGGCACTTACATATGGTCACTTTTTTACATTTTACCTTACACTACTACCGGATCGGAACGCGACCGCACTGAGAAGATCCGGCAAGAAACTCAGTGGGCTTGTCTTCTTTTTTATACATTTACTATTTTTTTTAATAAGATAATATACAACAACATGTCTATTAATAGCTCCAATGTGATGCCTTTCGAACAATCATACAATACAGTTATTAAATATAACGAAAAAGTACCATGGCTGGACCAGATCCCGCAAGCGGCACCCGATCACGAGTTAACCACTAGAGCAGCCATCACTCCCCTCAACCACAATGGAGGGAAGGGAGTGACCCGCTCCTCGTAGCTACCGCAAGCAGACCCTTCAGTGAGCATGACCAATACCATGGGCCACAAACATAAAACACAGATTAAATAACAAATTCGTTTGGCAAAACACGCTACGCTTTACAATTATATTAACAGCAACAGAATAAACATGTATGTAACACCTTTTGAAATAACGAGAAAATGCCCGAATGAGGAGCTGCTCATAACCAGTCTGTATTATCATCAAGATAATCCGAGATTTTATAATAACCTTTTCTACAAAATCTACTCTTGATTGCTTTTTTAAACTTATTAACTGGCATATCTCGAATATTAATAGGTAATTTGTTGTAGAAGCGTATACATTGCCCCATGAAGGATCTGTTAACTCGTTGAAGACGAGTACTGTGTACAACTAATTTATCCTTATTCCGAGTATTTACATGATGAATGTCACTATATTTTACAAAGTTACCGATATTTTTCTTTACATAAAATACATTTTCGTATATATATTGACATATAACAGTCAGAATATTTATCTCTTTAAATTTCTCTCTTAGTGACACTCTTGGGCCTAAATTATATAGCGCGCGGACCGCCCTTTTTTGTAGAATAAAAATTCTATTCAATTCCGCGGAGCAGCCCCAAAGTAATATGCCGTATGACATGAGACTATGAAAGTATGCGAAATAAACTATTCTGGCTGTTTCAACATCGGTTAACGCGCGAATTTTTTTTACCGCATAAGCCGCTGAGCTGAGCCTATTTGACAGTTTCTCAATATGAGGCCCCCATTGGAGTCTATTATCTATAGTGATGCCTAAAAAGGTGGTTGATTCCACAAGGTCCAGAGCCACCCCATTCATTTGAACATTGGTTTCCACTTGTCTCACATTGGGAGTAGTAAATTTAATACATTTAGTTTTTGTCTCATTTAGAACTAAATTATTAGAATGAAACCAATGAACAACGTTAGACAGTGTATTGTTCACATCGTCATAGTTGAGCATTTGTCGCTTAATCTTAAACAGTAAAGAGGTATCATCTGCGAACAACACAATGTTTTGATTGTCCCCTACATAATAGGGTAAGTCATTGATATATACAAGGAACAGAAATGGCCCCAGTATTGACCCTTGCGGAACGCCCATTTTGATAACAGAACCAGATGATCGTGCACCGTTAACATCGACTCTCTGAATTCTGTTGCTTAGGTACGAAATTATAAGTTCCAGAGCGTTTTTCCTGATCCCATAGTGGTGTAATTTCTTGATGAGAGTTTCGTGGCTTACGCAATCAAATGCCTTAGATAAATCGCAAAAGATGCCCAAAGCTTCGTGCGATTCCTCCCAGGCTGAGAAAATGTTTTTTAATAATTCTACACCCGCATCAATAGTAGAGCAATTCTTAGTAAAACCAAATTGATTTTTATGAAAAATACCATGGTTGTTAAAATAATTCAACATCTGAACAAGTATAATTTTCTCAAATACTTTACTAAGTATAGGTAGTATGGATATCGGTCGAAAATTATTAACATCTGACATACTACCCGATTTAAACAAAGGAATTACTCTACTCATTTTCATGAGCTCAGGAAACACACCTCGAGCAACACAACCATTAAACACAGAAGTCAAGTGGGGGGCAATAATATTAATTATATAATTAACTGTCTTTACTGATAAACCCCACAGATCAACTGTTTTTTTAATATTAAGGGATTTAAACGAGCGTAAAATATCTTTCACAGTGACATCTGAAAATTCAAAGGTTGTGTCGCATTTTACAATACATTGCTTAAGGAGCGATTCAGCTATAATAGGAGATGACACTAATGATTTTGTAATCAGTACAGGCACATTTGTGAAATGGGTTTCAAATTCAGCCGCCACTTCTTTATCTACTTTCACATTCTTATCACCTATCTTTAAACTAAAGTCTTTCTTGCATGCAGTATTCCTACCAGTTTCACTATTTATCACATTCCAAGTCATTTTAATTATATCACCTGATTTTTTAATTTTATTTCTCAGATAAATAGATTTTGCACAGGAACAGGCACGTTTAAATATTTTGGAATAGTTCTTTACATATTCCAAAAATACTGGATAATGGTTATAAGATTTTTCATGATAAAGATCATATAACCTTTTTCTGCTTTTGTAAATACCAGGAGTAGCCCATTCACTAAAACCAGCAGGAACCCCAAAAGTCAATATTTTGGGTTTGAATATTTTATTAAATTCAGTATTGATTATGTGAGATAGAGATGTATATAACTCATCTGGGTTGTCATGAATAGGCAACAGCGGCACTCTCATACTCAGGTTGTCTCTAAAGTTTTCTAAACGGCTGACATTCATAGGAATAAAGGTAACACTTTCTTGTTGAATCCTATTAGTTCGAGGCAGTACAACAAGTTGTCCACAGTGATCTGAATCCAGTGTGTTTAAGATGTATTTACTAATTGGCTTAGCATTTATAAAGACATTATCTATACAAGTTGCACTCCCAGCAGTTATCCTAGTAGGTTCCAAGAAAGCATTATACAAATTATAAGATTTCATCAAAGTTATAAATTTTTGTGTAATATTATTTTTTTCCAATAAGTTTATATTAAAATCACCACAGATCACAAGAGTTTTATTACTGGCAGAGATTTTGAACACAATATCCTCCAACTGTCTCTCAAAATGATCATATGGTGAACATGGAGGTTTATATACGCACACAACTATGAACTGCTCAGACTCAATACAGGCAATTTCAATAACACGTTCAATAGAGAGCCTCACAATATCATTTCTTTCCTTAAATTTCATCATTTTGTTTAAAATTATTAACGAGCCACCTCGTATCATACTGACTCTATTGAACGAGCTAACAACCTGGTGATTAGGAAAATTGAACAATAATTGATTATCTTTGAGCCAGTGTTCAGTAACGCAGAGGATATCTACCTGGTAATCATTCAAAAATAATTCAATTTCCAAATCTTTACCTAACATTCCCTGAATATTCTGATGTACCAGGTTGATTGATTTATAATTATTCTTAACACTTGAAATACTTAGGCAAGAGGAATTCTCTGTTGTCTTAATATCTAATTTAAATTAGTTTGTGAATTAATGTCACTATTTACATTAGTGTAAATGTCATTATTTAAATGAATAATGTCAATACATTGCCCAAAAGAGGCAACTTTGTTAGCCAAGTTCTTGGCTGATGTAAAAAAAAAATAAGATAGCGAATCAGCTAATAGTTTTTTATAATATCTAGCAAGATTAGAACTATCTTTTGTCAAAAAAGTTTTTTTCTTAACATAATTGTTAATGTCAATTACATGCATCTTGTTACTAGTAGTATAATTGGATGCAGTTTTGACATTATGCAACGTTAAATTTAAATTATAAATGGATTCATTTTCCATTTGTGTTAAACAAGTTCTGTACGGAAATGTGAACATTACAATTTTGTCTACATTTAATCTACATAGTTTTTCATTATATTCTAGCAATTGCCTTTTGGTCACATTTCGTGCATTACCAATGAAAATTATTAACATACTACTAGAACAATAATTATAATCTAATATTTTTTGCATTATATTGTTGTATGACAAACCTGGCAAACAGTAATTAACAACTGCATGTCCTTTATCTGACAGCAGGACCCCCATATTTTTGCCAATTTCATCACTAAACAAAACAATCTTATTTTTAGCTTTTATATTTAAAGGTTTAGTAGTAGGTAAAGGTGTAACTAAATCAATAGCTGTCAACAGGGAACTGTTAGTGGAATACAGAGTACTGTGTAAGTTAACATGAGACTGTTTGGTCTCCGGGACACATAAATGAGAGGAACACTTTGATGATACACAGTTATATACATTACTAATCAATTGTTTATCACATTGGTCTGATTTATCTATTATCAATTTATCCATGGCTAGTAAATACTCTTTATTTAGTTTTTCTGAGTTGGAGTACCTAGTAGTCATAGATTCCAACTCATCTTGTAGAGAACCAATTCTTATTTGAAAGTTATTAACATCATTGTTGTACCGTTTTGTTTTAATTTCCAATTTATTAACATATAAATTAAGCTTCTCTAACAAATGTAACCTATCTTTGCTAAATTTAACATTCTTAATAAAAAAGTTGTGTTTTTTAATTAGTTTTTGTGTTTTCTTAATATATTTATTAATTCTAACAAATTTCTTAAATTTTTTCAATGTTTTGTTCCTACTGCGCCTGATTGTCTCCTCATTGCAAGATGGTACTGATTGATGGACTATGTCATGTGATACGGAAGATATTTCAGGCGCAACAGAAACAAAGTTTGGGTCACTGGTGACTAGCTCATCAAACAAACTTTGGTTCAGTGAGGCTGTCACATTATATTTCGTGTTTTCTAGCTCTGTTATTTGATTATGAGCCTCTTGTAGTTGGTGTTCCAAAGTGCTTATGCGAGTTAGACTGCTTACATACTCAATACTGCACTCTTCAAATCCATCTACAATCGTTTGGAGGCTAACCCGGGCTTGTACAGCCTCACTGAGTTCTTTATGTAGTTCTGCCATTTCTAATTTTAGATTTTTATTGGCATCGAGTAATCCTAACAGTTCCCTTTCGCTGTCATCTCTTTCCTTGCTTAATACGCTACACAATTCTTTTGCTGCCTTCAATTCGCTCAAAGCCAAATGGAGTTTAGATTCCTCCTGGCGAGCAAAGGCCTTGCGAGTCAACATAATGTAATAAAATAAGATATCCCTTTACAAGCAAACGAAAAATGTAGCAAAACAGAAAAAAAAAGAATAAAGGAGGTATATTAATTTTTTTTGGTTTTGTAAATCTATGGATAGGAAATGAATTATATATAAGTAACAGATAAAATAATGAAATAATGTACCTTATTATAAGACAACAACGATAACAGCAATGATATTTCAAATACCAAACACCGGTAGAACATGCACTGGCACTGACACTAGTAGAACACAAGAAAAAAGTAGCTAATTGGTATTTGATTAACAATTATACAATGCACCACCTCTAAATTAGCGATAAATTGGCAAAAGGGTCATAAAACAATTACAATTAAATATAAAATCAAAATAAAATAAGAGAATTAATACAGACACAGCTGTTAGCTCGGTGTTGCCACACCAAAAAAAAAAAGTCTCCTCATCGAGGCTGCGCTCCTCAAGCAGGCGATCCGCCGCCTCCTTCCGCGAGATCACTGTCTCGCAGAAGGCTGCGACCGCGTCCCAATTCCCGACGCTGTCGACCATCGCCCTAGCGATAGCCGGCAGCGTCAGGTCCGTACCGATGATTGCGACGAGTTCACAGCGCTGCACTGCCCAAGCCCCGCAGGCCTCGAGCGTATGGCGCGCCGTGTCCTCGTCGCAATCGCAGTGGTGGCAGGACGGTGTACTCTCCCTCCTAACGACCTTGTGCAGGTATTTGGCGAAGCACCCATGCCCCGTCAAAACCTGCACCAGTCGGAAGGAGAGCACCCCGTGCCGCCTCTCCAACCACTGCATCAGCACTGGCCGGAAGGCCTCCACGGTTCGCACCCCGAACCGAGGCCTCTCCAGCCGGACTGCCCAACGGGCGATGACGACTCGGCGGGCGTCGACGCGCCAGGCGGTGAGATCCCTTAACGAGACCTCACCGCCCTCCGCTCGCACCCCCGTCACCCGCCGATATAGTCCGGCGAGCATCTCCGCCTCCAGGTCCCACGGGGGAGTCCCGGCCAATAGGCACGCTGCCTCCGTCGCCACCGTGTGGTATCCGCGGATGGCCCTGACCGCCGTGACCCTCTGTGGTCGCCACAGAAGGGCCCTAAGTCGGGCGGTCATGGACCCCACCCACACCGGTGCGCCGTACAGGGCCATCGACCGGATGACCCCCGCGTACAGCCGTCGGCACGCAGCGCTTGGTCCGCCCACGTTCGGCATAAGCCACGATAGGGCGGACGCCGCGCCGACGAGCCGCGGAGCGAGCCTGCGGAAATGCTCCCGGAACCACCATCGCCCGTCGAGCACCAGGCCCAAGTACCTCATATGGGCCCGGATGCTGATGTCGACCGAGTGGACGGTGATCGAGACGCCGATGGGAGGGCTCATAGTGCGCTCATGGACAAGAGGGCCTCCGTCTTGTCCAGGGCGACCCTCAACCCCAGCGCTTCGATCCGTCTGACGACCTCCTCGGTACCCGAGGTCGCCAGGCTTACCGCCTCTTCTAGCGTCCCACCGCGGGCTGTGACGAGCGTGTCGTCGGCGTAACAAATCACGCCCAGCCCGGGCGGGAGGCTCCCCCTCAACGCCCAGTCGTAGCCGATGTTCCACAGGGTGGGTCCGAGGACCGACCCCTGTGAGACACCGCACGTCATGGGCGTTCGCACGACGTCCCCTGCTCGGTCGGTGCAGAGGACGCTGCACCCCTCCAAATAGTCTGCCACTAGCCGCCTCAGGTAAACTGGCACCCCGTGATACCGGAGCGCCTCCCTGATGCAGCTGAATGGTAGACTATTGAATGCGTTGGCGATGTCTAGGGACACCACCAACAGCACTCCCCCGCCGGTGACGGCCTCAGTCGCCACGGCCCTCAGGCGCAACAGAGCCGCGATCGTCGAACGACCCCTCCTAAACCCAAACTGGGCGTCTGACAGATCGGGCCCCGTGCCGACGAGGTGCCGCTCGATGCGGGGAGCTACCACCCTCTCCAGTAGCTTGCCCGTGTCATCGAGCAGCACGATAGGCCTTTTTTTTTTTTTTTTTTGTTAACGCTGTGGAAATGCAATTTACGCACTACCCCTCGCCGGCAACAGACGAGGGGGGTGTGTGGGACTCACCAGTCGCCTATGCAACCGGAATACCCACTAAAACCAACAGCGGTCCCTACCGCGCTTTTACGGAGTGCCGGAGAGATCGTCTAATGACATTCGATCCCCGACACTCATACGCAAGGCCGTCGGGCCACGTCCTGTCGTCACTCAAGGCGGTGGGAGGAGACGCGCATATCGGAGCTTCCCCCTCCCTGGCCGCCGCCTACGGAGCGAGTTAGCGGACGCAAGTGCCTCGCGTTCCCGCTCCGCGGCCTCCTTCCGGGCAATGACCTCCTCGCAAAAAGAGGCCATCGCCGACCAGCACCTGTCGCTGCCGAGCATCTTTGTTATGATGGTCAACAACGACAGGCCCGTTCCTATGACCGCCGACAGGTCGCGGCGCTGAGGCCCCCAGGCGGGATATATCTCCAGGGTGTGACGCACATCATCATTTGGCGCGCCACACTCATGGCATCCGGGGGCCTCCTCACGCCTGATTCTATGCAGGTACTTACCAAAGACCCCGTGTCCGGTAAGTACCTGCGTCATCCGGAAGGTCAGGTTGCCGTGCTTTCGTTTCATCCAGCGGTGGAGGTGGGGCGCAATTGCCTCTACAGTCCCCCGTCCTGCTACAGGGGACTCCAATTCCTCCCTCCAGCGCCGAATAACTATCCTTCGGGCCGTTTTTATTGCCCTACTCAGTCCCCTTGTGGTGATACCTACGCCACTGACCCGCGCCGTAGCGCAGAGTCGGTAGACCTCTGCAAGCGCCCTAGCTTGTAGAGGCCAGGGTGGATCGCCCGCCAGCAGTGTGGCTGCAGTCCAGGACACCGTACGGTACCCTCGTATTGTTCTCACCGCCATGGCTCTCTGCGCCTTTCGCAATTTAGCCTTATTGGAGGCGGTGAGAGACTCCGCCCAGATAGGGGCACCGTACAGTGCCATAGACCGCAAGATACCGGCATACAGACGCCGGCAGGACGATCCAGGGCCTCCAGTGTTTGGCAGAAGCCTACCTAACGCCGCGGCTGCCTTGGCGAGTCGAGGGACTAGCTGAGCAAAGTGCGGCCCGAAGCTCCATCTAGGTGCAGACCCAGGTACTTCATCCGAGTCTGCACCGGCACGGCAACCCCAGACACACTGATCTGTGCTCTGCGGGGGAGACCTCGGCTTGGACCATAAAAGAGGAGGGCCTCTGTCTTCGCCCTTGAGACCCTCAGGCCCAACATGCCTATCCGGTCGACGACGAGCGCTACTCCAATCCTTGCTAGTCGGGCGGCCCCCCGGAAATCAGCCCCCCTCACCGTGATGAGGGTGTCATCTGCATAACAGATAACCCCCATCCCGGGAAGGAGCTGACCCCGGAGAAGCCAGTCAAACCCAACGTTCCACAAGGTCGGACCAAGGACCGAACCCTGTGGAACGCCGCACTCTACCCGATGATGTCGTATGCGCCCGTCGTCCCCCTCCCAGAGCACGTGCCTCCCTTCGAGGTACGCCTCCAACAGCCTCCGGAGGTACAGAGGCACCTCATGAAATTTGAGCGCCTCCTTCAGCGTCTCATGTGGGAGACTGTTGAAGGCATTTTTAATGTCAAGCGAGACTGCCAGTACTACTTGCTTTTGGGCCACCGCTTCGGTGGCCAGGGTTTTCAGGGCGGCCAGCGCGTCAATAGTTGACCGGCCGCGCCTGAACCCGTACTGTTTTTCTGACAGCCCCGGCCCGACAACCTCGAGGTGATGGACGAGACGGTCCACAAGTACCCTCTCAAACAACTTTGCCGTCTCGTCCAGCAGAGCACGATAGGCCTGTAGGCCGAAGGCGACTCCGGAGACCGTTCCGGCTTCGGCAGGAGCACCAGCCTTCCCTCCTTCCAGCACCCAGGGAACCGTCCGGACGCTAAACACGCGTCGAACAGCCCCCTGAGGCGGGGTCCCAGGTGTTCGAGGACCAGGCCCAACACGCGGTTAGGAACACCGTCGGGCCCGGGGACGGTGGACTTTGCGCACATGCGCGGATTCCGTGATGGGCGGAACACTGTCGTCGTCGGCCTCACGGTCAGTGTCTGGCGGAGCCATGACCGGGGGCGTGTGTTCCGCCCGCCGCGGGAACAGGTCCTCGACGACCCGGGTGAGAAGGCTGGGCTGGAGAGTCTCGGTGAGGGGAAGGCCCCGCGCGTGGAGCTTATTCAGCACCGCGCGATAGGGGCGTCCCCAGGGGTCATGATCGAGACCGTCCAGCATCTCCTGCCGACTGACGTCCTTGGCGGAGCGGACGGCCAGCCTGAAGGCCGACCGCGCATTGCGGTAGCCCTCATACAGCAAGGCCTCCCGCTCCGCGTCGCGTTGGCGCCGCCGGCTGCGGGTGCAGGCCCTCCGGGCGCGAATGCACGCGGCCCGGAGATCCGCCAGCTCCCGGGACCACCAGTGGACCGCCCTCCTCGGGGGCGGACGCCGTACCCGGGGCATGGCCGCATCGCAGATCTGCGTCAACGCACTGCGGATGCGGCCAGCCTCGGCGTCCACCCCGTCCGACTGGTTGGCAGAGGACAGCCACGACTAATCGATGGCTGTCTCCGCCAGCTGGTCCCGGTCTAAGCGACCCACAGCCCATCGCGGGAACGCAGGACGTCCATCCGCCCCGTGACCCCTGCTGGGCGTCGGGATTGCAGGGGAGACCTCCATCCGGATATACCGGTGGTCCGACAAAGTCTCCACCTCCTCCACGACGCGCCAGCTCCCCACGCGTGCGGCGACCTCGGGGCTAGCGAACGAAAGGTCCACTATCGACCCGCCCCGTTGTCGCACGCACGTATGCACCGAGGCCCTGTTCAGCAAACAGAGGCCCAGTGCTGCCGCCCACCCCTCGATCGCCCGTCCTCGGTCGTTCGTCTGGGGAGACCCCCACGCCACGTACTTGGCGTTGAAGTCCCTCAAGACGAAGACCTGGCGCGATGCCATTCGCCGTAACGAGGCCTCCATGATGGTGAGGGAGGCCTCGAAATCGGTCACACTCCAGTTAGGGGAGAGATAGACTCCGAGGAGCGTAATATCCCCCCAGTCCGCCGCGACGTATCCGACGCCCCTGTCCCTAAGGGTCAGAGGCGACGAAGGCCACGACGTGGAGGCGACGATTGCCACGGTGCCATCGGTGCTACCCAACCAGTTAGGCCGTTCGGGCACCACGTACGGCTCCGCGGCTACGGCTACTCCTATCAACCAATCCGCCATGGCTTGCAGGAACACGTCCTGCGCACCGGCGGTGTGGTTGAGGTTAGCCTGAAGGAGACGAATGGATACGGGGTCCATTAACGGTCCGTATCCATCGTCACCTCCTCCGCGCTGACGGGCGATCGGGCCGCGCTCGGAGCGGGGACTGGCCCGGTCGATGGGCCGTCCCGCCCCTTCGGGGCCGATGCCGGGGGTCTGCAGTCCCCAGAGCCCATGCGGTGTTTGGCAGGCCTATTGCCTGCCGCACACGCGGGGCAGTGGGGCACCGCAGAGCACGATGCCGCCTGGTGTCCGGTCTGACCGCAACGGAAACATAGCCCGCTACAGTCAAAGCAGTTTTTGCATGTCGGTCGGGTATGCCCGACCGCCATGCATTTGTAACACCTCGCGGGCCGGGGCTCTAGCACGGTTACCCGCGCCGAGCTCCAGCCCACGAGGAGCCTGCCTGAGTCGGCCAATTGCTTGACCGACTCTACCGGACACTGCACCCAGGCAGCACCGACGCGTTTATTTAAGACATAAAAGACATATTTATATAGTCACTATAGTTGTTAGGTTAGTTATTTACGTAATAACTTAAGAAGAAAGGTCCCTTAAGCAGGGACTGAATGAATTAACCGACTTGGTATAACATGGATCTCACAAATTTTTATGGTAGAAGAACTCAGTTGCGAGGCTTGGCTTTTTTTACAAGTCTTGTTTTTGATGGTATGTAACTTTCTAGTGGTGAAACAATTGAAAGAAAAAATTATATACATCTGAAAGCATACTATACAAACTCGTATAGCATTATTTCACAATATTTTATTTTCTCTTTGATCTCAACTAAGTGTTTAATGTTGACAGTTGATTGATATGATTTAAAAAGTAAATTAAAAGCTTCTAGCTTTATAAATATTTAGTGATTAAAATGATGGATAGATTATTTAATACGCCTTAATAGGCTTGAAACTTAATGTTTATTGAAAAGTACCATTTTTTATTTAAAGTCCAGATCGGCATTATCGGCATTAGATTTGCCCTATTTTAATTAAAAAATAAAACCATTCTTAATCTCAACTCATATAAGTCCCACTGTTTTGCTCGTTTCTTCTCCATAATGGATGGGAAAACTGATCTACTGTACTGTGCTGGTCAGACGTGTGGATTTAATGTCGAGTTTTCCTTCTCTTGCACAGATATCTGAATATTATATCCATTAATCGTCTTTAACGACACCCATGGCTGAGAAAGGTATTCTTACTTCGTCACAACACGCATACCATTAACAGCCCCTATTTTATCAGTGGATGTCTTAAAAGACAATTAATGCATATTATATCAAGATTACATTCGTGAAATAGAGAAAGAGAAACTTTAAATAAAACTCTACACTAAGTCGTCTGACCAGCTTTTCTTCTTATTATAAAGAAGGCTTGAAATAGTTTGAGGTTCGGCATGTTAAGCTTTTAAAGCGAAATAAGAAACGACTGCGTGTAGCAGAGATGAAAATGTTTATATGGCTTAACAAGAATGGCTAAAATAAGGAATTAATAATAAGAGGGAAAAAAGAAAGCAAGAAAAAATATTTCAATTGTAAACTCCTAGATCCCAGAAAAAAAGCATTACCTAAAAACACTTTTTTCAAAAATACACGAGATCAAAATATGGTACTGAACGCATAAGAGACAGTTTGATAGTAGCACCAATAGCAGCATAATTTAAAAGAAAATGTCTGACTTGGTAAGGGCATGTGATAATAGGAGACGAAAGTTGTGTGGAAAGTTTGAAATATGAATACAATGGCTTTAAAGACAAGGGAAGACCGAAGAAATCACTACGTGAAACAAGACATGGGTAGAACGCGAAGTCTCATTTGATAGGATTGTGTGGAGGAGGAGAGGCCATATTACGTCGACCCTAATACTTTAAACACAAGAGCAGGGTGATGATGATATGGAGGAGGCTTAAGCCTAGCAGCTGGACGAATATGAGCGAAGATAAATGATGATAATAAATGATATTCCACTGGATTAATCAGTCATTTCATTTTATCATGTAAAACCTGCTCATACTTCAAATGTCATTTTTAATCTGTCTGATACACACAAATTATGCTCTAGCAAGCCTTTTACTAACCCTGTTCCATGTTGAGATGGGTAACGGGTATACGTACCCTTGTCATTGGCCTCACGTACACCGTACCTATACTTTTGGAAACTAATGAGTTAGCGGTTGGGTTATAATAAAGAGAGCTCGCCTTTAAATGTACCAAATGGTCGAGACATGTTGACAAAGTATTATTTCGCAGATTCAATTGTTTGATTTTTAGAAAGAGGTATTTCAGTTTGATATTTTGAAATTGTAGTTCTATTGGCGCTTTAAAAAAATATTATGTAAGTGAATTATTACAAGCGCGCGCACACCGACACCCAAATTCGACACTCTGAAGTTAGTTACAGAAAATGGCTAGCGACAAAATAAAATGAAATAAATGTTCTACAGTAAATGTATTTTAGGTGAAAACTGGTAACTGTAGTCAAGTTTTTATTAAATCTGCAACACGCATTTTACAGTAGTCAGCATTATAATCATGAGCAAAAGTTTTTGGCAAGTGTTTTATAACCTGCCGCTTGCCTGACGTCAATCCTTCTAGTGAATGTAATTGTTGCCTGACGGCATTCAAAGCTCTTAGTAGTATTACGACGCCCATAAACTATGTAAGGTTTGGTAGTTCGTAGCCGCCACTACACAGTTTCTATATAAATCTCTATAATACTGAAAGAAAAGGAAATGACGGCATAAAAATCCTACACCACCTCATATAACTAGCAGGGTTAGATGCCTCTCTGTTACGTAAAAACTTCTTACGTAGCCATGATATAAGAAGATAATTTGACACCCCATACTTACATATACAAGTCATAAATATCGACAATCAATGAATGTATTAAGTGGTGTCCATTAAAAGGCCTATTTTATAGTGGTAGGACCACATCTTTGACAGATGTCTGTCTACAGCTGCGGGCCGGTGCGTCCGGGTTAGTACCATACTCTCGCAGAAAATCGACGTCTAAGCAGTAGCAATTTGTTACTGAGCTCCGTTTGGTGAGTGAGAGAGCCGGAAACCCAACTATCTGAGTTTGCGTGTGGCTTTTGGTCATGCCTTTCCGAACCTCATTACACGCATTCACACTCCTTTCACTTTCTTCACGGTAGGCAGCGGTTCAGCAAAGGTCCATGAGCGACAGCAACATTTACCTTCAGGTGTACTATTTGCTAATATGCCACCATAATCAATAAAAAAGAAATATCAAGCAGTTGACGACAAAAGCAGACTAAACTATGAAGATACTAAGCTTACTGATATGAACTGTAGGATACAGGCTTCCTCAAGGAGAGATAATCCCAAATTGCCAAATTTTTCAGGTGCATTAGTAAACTTTGGTGGTATAAGATTCCCAGGTTGAATTTGCTCATTCTCCTAGGGATCCCTTGTACATTGTACCTTGTACATTGTATTCTTAATCTGTAACCCTAGCAGAAATATTGTATGAATCATTTTTAATATTCAACACGTAAAAATATTACACAAATATACAAAAGAATGAAATCAGAAATTGAATTTCTCCACGATTCAGACAAGACAAAGTCGTTTAATAACAGCTTAATAAACTTTAACACAGGTAAGTGATATTTAAAATTTAAAACAGTCAGAGCTGAAGAAACAGAATAATATTAGCTGTAGGTGCAAAAACTTCGTTCTTATTCAGGGTTCGGGCAGTGAATTTTCCGCATTGGTGTAGCGAGTAAGATGTTGCTATACTCAAAGATATGCGATGTGGTAATAATTTATTTTATATTACGCAAGTGGTAGGCCGTTGCCGTGTGGTGACGGAGTAAGAATATAATTCACCCCTCCCTATCTTGCCCATAGATGTTGTAAAAGACGACTAAGGGAAGTGAAACTCCACCGGAATTCGTCCCGTCGTCGCGGGCCAAAAACAAATATTTTATCACTAAAACTGTATTAAAGATGAAAAGTTTGTAAATAAAACTACTTTATGGACTTCATCACATTTGTATTTGATTTTTGATTGCCCGATGTTTCTGACACTTTGCAGCGTTCATGGCCACGGGCGGGTGTAATACTCGCGCAAACACCAGATATCATTACGACTAAGGGATATAATATGCATTTAACATCTGTGCAAGAGAAGTAAAACTCGAAATAAAACCCTATGCAATGCAAACAAGCAATGTTCTAGCTATGGTCCAAGTCTTTTGGCAGTGTGATATTAACATAAAATGGAAATCTGGAATGCTATTGAATTATTTTAGATTTCCAAAGCCTATGGACGTTGATTGTTAGATATGAACCTCTTCGCAAGGCTAATAATGCTGTAATCATAAGCTTGGTCAGCGGTATAACGATTGTACATGACGTAATACGAAACTGCCACTGCCAATTATTCTGGTGACCCCTTAACCAATTTTTAGGACACTCATAGGAAAAGAGGATGATACGTTATATTTTTAACCCGACATATGCATACCATCGACCAAGGGCTTCATTTAAAAAAAAAAACTTAAATCTCGGCGATCGGTTGTGGTAAGAACAAAAAAATCTTTCGCACCGCTCGCATTACAAAAAAATCTTTATAATACACCCTGTATACATATTCATTTAACGGCATTAAAATGATTTACAATGCAATATTTTCACTTAAATTAAGGTTTTCGCGCGAAAATATACCGAGTTGAACATAATCGTTCATATCTATTGTAAAATTAAGCCAACATAAGCTAAATCATTTTTATCGTTTCGACCGGCTCAATTTTACGAACAATAAAGTTTTTTATATAATCTTGAACGGCCTACTTCTATTTGGAGCGACAACATTTTGACACAGACTTCGTACATTTTTTATTTTATTTTTTAATATTACAGTGTTATATTAGGATGAGGGCTAAGATTTTTTCTGTATTGTGGTAACTTACGATTACATAATTAGTGGACGAAATTTATATTATAAATATTTGTGGATACCTATTTGACATATATGGTATCGAACCTGTGCCGCAAGGTGCTTGAGGTTACTATTTAGATAATCACGTGCAATGAAGCTGACCGTGATACTTGGTTACTTGGATGTTACCGAAGGGAGAGGCCTGCCAGGTGGGTCAACAACGTTAAACAATGGCCTACTCTTGAGTCAAAAAGAGGGAAATGGTGAATTTTAGAGCTACGTGCCATCCTTCTGTTGATGCCACCGATTTGCTGGTGTGAAATCACACCATAAAAGTTATTTGAACGACTTTTATTTTACGAAATTTTATGAATAGATATTTAAAAGATATAATTGTTAATTTAGGTTAAATTCGATATACTTTTATTTAACTAAATACATATAGATCAAATAATATATCGCTTTCCGTGTGGTGACGGAGTAAGAAATCAAGCCATTCCCTGTTCTTCCGGTGGGTTTCGTAAAAGACGAGGAATATTTCTTGCTTTCCTATATGCGTAAAAGATGTTTAAGAAATGCGGGTAAATAGTTCAACGGGTAACCGAAGTCAAAAAAATTTGTCAGATTAGCCCGCTTACTTTAGTGAAGGGTAATACTGGGGGTCATTAGACCGTAGAGGACCGTTTTTTTATGGATGGGCTATGGTAAGTGTTCACGCGGTCCATTCCGTCCGGGGCGAAGAAAGGACGGCGCGCGAGCCCATAACCCACCCGTACCCACGTCGCCTTCGTCGTTGGGCCGACCACCGGAGCAGGGTGACTTGTCATCAGTGGGTGGCCCGACGGAATACCCTTTCGTAGAGGACCCTGCCATCGTTTTGGTCGGTTTGCCTGAGCTGTGACAGGTTTTTTGTATTGAATTTTAGTATTGAAATTATCGTTATAGATATTATAAGATGTGACAGGCCTGTTAGAAAAGAGGTGTTAACTACAACTCTTTTACAACATATTTTTTTTTTTACTTAAATTATCCACTTACACACCTTAATCGTCTCAGAATGGTAAATTTTATCCTTACATCGTTACTATAGTGTATTATTAATAAGAATAAGTACCTCCTATGGTGACTGGTTAAGAATACATTTCACTACCCCCCCCCCTTTCTTTCCCGTGTGTGGATTATAAGTCAATTAAGTTATATCAGCAATTCATATTACTGGAAGAGAATATATACTCAAAATTATATAGGTACAAATTCGTCCGACTAGGACTGTCTAGCAGGTCAATTTTGCGAATAAAGTTGAGGAGGCTCGAGACTAGCAGTAGGGCTTCTTTTTTATTGCCGATGGTGGCAAACAAGCAAGCAGCACACCTGATAGTAAGTCATACTGTCGCACATGCACCGTTGCAAAATTAAGGGCACAACACTTCTTATTGACAATCTTCTTAAACCTCGTTTAAAGAAAGGTATGTGCTATGACATACCTCTCGGGAAATACAGCGGCAGGCAGTAAATAAACTGCGAGGCAGTGATCTCGCAGAAGGAGGCGGCGAGGAGCGGAGCCTCGATGAGACGATCCGCCGCCGGCGACTGGGGCGGCGTAGGCGCGAGTACTTGCGCCTCATGCCGCCCTAGCCGAGGCCGCGGGTGACGTGATCGGGAAATTAGTCCGTTACCCACTGAGAGGCTGACCACGTGTGAAAAGACCGACGTTCGTTCTCCCCGAGGGGGGGATGTCGGTCGATGGAGGGTACCCCAAATAGGGGGTATTCCATCGGGCCGACCACTGATGACAAGTAACCCTCCTCCGGAGGTTGGCCCAACGACGAAGGCGACGTGTCACGGGTGGGTTGCGGGTGTGCGTGCCTACGCCCCTCTGTCGCCCCGGACGAAGTGGTGCGAGGAACGCGCCGATCGCAACCCACCCCCCAAAAAATAAAATGGCAGTAAATAAAACTATTTTACGGATTTTGTCGCGTTTGTATTTGATTTTTGATTGCCTGACATTTCGAACAATTTACAGCATTCATAACCACAGGTAGGTAGACAGAGTTTATTTACAATATGTAATACTCGCTTAAACATCAAAAATCATTACAGCAGCAAATTGTTCATTTCAGCCTTCATGTACGTGAAAGAAATGATCCCTGAAAACGTATAGACCTGTGTATTCGTAATATTTATACGTATTATACCGTTGGTATAGCTACTATATTCTTTTATTATAGAGTGTTCAACGCTACCGATCATATCGTTAGCTATAATATAAATTATATAGCTTACATCGGCAACCCAATCGGTTTATAGTGCTCGTAAAATTATTAAGTGTAGGTTTGCTTTTCAAGAAACTCGCTTACAGCAATATAGTTTTGTATTAGTATTTTTATGATACCTAGAAAGCATTTGCATTGCGTTATTCATTATTAATAATATTTTTTGTAAGAATTGATGGTGTATAAATTTTATTTAAGTGTCGCTAACCACATGTTTTCGAATAGTGACGGAGAAAGAATACTATGCACTGCTGGTGTCGTAAACGTTTAAGAATTTTATTACGATTTTTTTTTTTTTTTTATTGCAAACGGTGGCAAACGAGCAAACAGTACACCTGGTGGTAAGTGTTGCTGCCGCTCATGGACCTTTACAAGGCCGTTGCCTACCGCGAAGAAAGCGAAGGGAGTGCGAATGCGTGCATTGAGGCTCGGTGATACCAAGGGCACCACCAAAACCCTCCACACGCAATCACCCTCAGAAAGTTGGGCTTCCGGCTCTCTCTCTCTTTTTATTACGATTTTTTTATTTCGCATCAAGGATTTTTTCCTGAACATATGCGAATTTCAATATAATAGAATAATTTATTATGGGCTTAAAAATTAAAAGCTAATAAAAAAATCATACATTTACATTCAAAATGTTATAAATTCTATACTAATAAATAAAATTGGAGTATCTGTTTGTAATGTCAAAATAATAGGCCTTTTTCATGCTCACATGGTTATTTGCACTATACATATGCCTAAAAATCACTTTATATTTTTTTGTCTGTCTGTCTATTTGTTCGGGGTAATCTTCAAAACGGCTGGACCGATTTAAAAAAATCTTTCACCAATGTAAAGCTAATATCAGGGAGTATACTAGGCTATATTTTATCCCGGTATTGCCACGGGAACGGGAACTACAGGGATAAGGCGACAGAAACCGAAGCGAAGCGAGGGCGGGTTGCTAGTTGTAAATAAAACTATTTTACGGGTTCTATCGGTTTCTATTTGATTTTTGATTGCCTGATGTTTCGAACACTTTAAAGCGTCCTTGGTCGCGGGCGGAATAAGATGACCATGAATCTGACCATGAACGGTGTAAAGTGTTCAACACGTCGGACAATCAAGAATCAAATACAAACGCGATAAAATCCGTAAAATAGGTTTATTTACAATGTGTAATGCATTTAAAAAGAAAAAAATAATATGTAATGCTTGCGTAAATATAAAAAAAAACCATTGTATTATATATGATTTATCATTTCAGCTCATATATCCCACTATAGGGCTCGGGACTCCTCCATAATAGAAAGGCAATTAACCTCACTATACCATGCTGGTCAAACATGTTAGTACAGGGCTTATTGCTAGTACAGTGACATGTACTTTACTTACCACAAGACAAAAGAGTTAATGTATGCTGTACGTAGCAAAACAAACGCACCGGAATATATTATAATATGGTTTAGTTTACTTATTTTCAAGTGTCATGTTTGAGGCTAAACTTGTTGTGTGAAAATAGAAAGAAAGTGTACATTTATGTATCTGTGTCAACTGTGCTTAGAAGATTATTCAAGAGAACTTTTTTAGCTGTATCCATCCATATAGTGATGGAGAAGGAATACAATTCTTCATCTTTTTCTTTAACCCCCGACAGAAAAAGAGGGGCGTGATAAGTTTGACGTCGATGTCTGTCTGTCTGTGTGTGTGTATCTTTCTGTGGCATCATAACTCTCAAACAAATGGACAGATTTCGATGCGATTTTTTTATTTGAAAGGCCGTTTCCTGTCGGTGCTTCTTAGCTATATTACATTAATATTGGTTCAGCAGTGTAAAAATATCAGCTCTTTTCCGACGTGATGTAATTGCGTATGATTACTCGATTTGGTGCTTCACGCGCGCCAGTGCAGTAATTAAGAATTCCTGTTGAAGAAGTGATACTTATTTTTTGTATTATCTTAATTTGCATCGGGAGTTATTAAAAATTTTAAATTTTAATTATTGACCACTGAAGTCAAGAAACTCTGCACTGGTGGTCGGTCCAATGACAAAGGCGACGTGTTATCGGGTGGGTTATGGGACCGTGCGCCGCCCCTCTGTCGCCCCAGACGGAGCTGGGCACCGGGTGCACTAGCCATAGCGTACATCAATAAAAAAAATCATTCTTTTTCTTGCTCATCCCTTTCATTTCGAGTTTATCTTCTCTTTTATAGATTTTATCTGAATATTATATGTCCTAGTGGTTATTTACGAGGACCATGTGCAAGAAAGGGGGTGATGAATTGTATTCTTACTTTGACAATACAAATCAGCAATGCATCTAATAAGCGTGATATTGAAGAACATTTGCTCAATTTTCTTTCTATTTTAGAGGAGGCTTGTGCCCAAAAGGGGAGAAAGCTAATAATATTTAACCAATTTTTTTTTTGGGGTGGGTTGCGGTCGGCGCGCTCCTCGCACCACTCCGTCCGGGGCAACAGAGGGGCGTAAGCACGCAACTCACCCACCTGCATGTCGCCTTCGTCGTTGGGCCGACCACCGGAGCAATATTTAACCAATGACAATTGAAATATTAAATTAAAATATGTATCCGTGAGGTAAAGGAGTTTCTTACTCCGTTACCTCACTTGACCTACCGTAGACTAGTCTTTCTCTTATATGGATTTTATATGCATATTATATCCCTTAGCCGTCTTTTACCTATATGATAGGCATATGATACCCACAGGCAAGAAGAAGGGAGTTTGAGAGGAGGGCGAATTGGAAGAATCCTTCATCTCTCGGATTATCATCATCATCATCACAGCTCATATACGTCCCACTGTTGGATTCAAGCCTCCTCCATAATATAGACCTGGACGTATATTGACCTACTATACCACGCTAGTCAGACGTGTCAGTATTGAGTTTTATTTCAAGTTTTCCTTCTCTTACATAGATGTTATATGTATATCATAATCCCTTAGTCGTTTTTTACGACATCCACGGGTAAGAAAGGGAGTGGTGAATTGTATTCTTGCTCCATCATCATACGAAAACGAAACATCTTTTATGATACCCATCAGTAATATAATGCCCCACATCAGACAAAATAAGAATAATAGACTGTATTTATTCAAAATTATACTTCAATACCTGTATTATTTATTATGACTATTACCATACAGCTTAGATATAAATAATGATATTTTAAATACTCCACCAATAACAATTTAACACCTTATCGAATTTCCAACCAGTTTTCTAAATATACTGATTCCAAATAAATATGTAATTATAAAAGATCAGCTCATAAAATGGAATATAACCAGCTACTTAATATTTTACTGCTGAGAACACATAACCAGTTTGTTTCTATGTCATCTTGGAATCTTGACCTTCTGACTTAAAGTAGCCACGATCTTGTTATTCATCTTGTTAACATTGCTTATGGAAGTTAATAATGAGTCGAAAGTAATGATAGGCCATAAATTACAACGTCACTGGAACCATTATAAATGTACTACGACCTAAAATTAAGATATATTTATTTGGCATTTTACTTTTGAATAATAATAAAATATGACTCATTTAGAGGAGCACTTTTAGCAGCTCAAGTAATCCTTAGCTGAGGTTGAAGTATAGACGTCGTGCTAGGTATTAAAAATTCACTAACGATTCCATACTCGCATTTAAATGTATGTTCAGTACATAAAGAGTAGACGTTATTACTGCATGAGAAGAAAATCACCAGAAGTAAATTCTTATGGCAACCACTTTGATTGCAGTATGATATATAAACCAATTTTCGCTTCTAAAGATAGGTCTATCATACCATATAAAATCAACAAATCACAGACATCCTAGACAACCAATCGCCTAATGACATTTAATTCGCATCACCCAAACGTATGATCGTCCACCACGTACCGTCATTATTCAGGGCCGTAAGAGGTGCGTATACCAGCGTCTACTTCTCCCTGTCCGACAGCAGTGGACTTCCAGTTTTTGCTAGTTTTTTATTACTGGTAGTAGCAATCGAACAAGCAGCACACTTGATGGTAAATGATACTGCATGGACCTTTGCAAAACTAAAGATTCAGCCAGGGCGCTATCTACCGTAAAGAAAGTTTTCTTCTAAAACCTCATTTAAAGAAGATGTCATAGCGCTCGCGTAATACAGCAGCAGAATGTCCTTTCCAAATCCTCGACAGTATGTCTTTGCAGTGAGTCAAGTAGGTCTAATTAAAATTTAGGTACATTTGCCCAGAGCTGAGAGCAATTCTCCACATGAGGATGAACTTGTGTTTTTTTGTACAGCACAGGACGCTGTTAAGGTATTAGGTACCGTTTAACTTTATTCAGGACACCCAGTTTTCTGCTTGCCAATTTATATTTAGCCTCAAAATGGCTCATGAACTGGATGTGGCTCGATGGAGGCTATACAGGACGCCCAGGATCTCTATACTCGTTCAATCTCAATACTTCGGAACTAAGGCGCCATGCTTAAGAGTCCTGCTGCGAACGGGCAAAATTATGTTTTTGTGGGATTAAACTGGGCTAGGTTCCGATCACGTCATTTCAAGGCCGCCTCACAGAGACCTTGACTTCAAACAAGTTGAACCATTCCATGAATACTTTAAGGAAACTGCTGACCGCATTCCCCGTATCTGGTGAGTAAAGTGGAATGTTAATAGAGTCAAGTCATTTAATGACAGAACAGTTAAAGTAAACGATAAGACATGAAGAGGTGAGACCACCCAGTTAAAAGATACATCAAATCAAAGTCATTTGCACGAGAACACTGCTCAATTTCACAATTGACTTGTCCAAATGTTTACACAGCCGCCACTTTGTTATTTTTACCTAAATATATATAAACGTTTGTGCATCCCAAAAACCAATTTGAAGTATTTATTTCACAAATACAAATTAGTTATTCATACATTAATAGAGTCTGCAAACAGCAAGTCGTGTTTCTTTATCGATAGAATAACATCGTAATGGAATAATTACATATGAATTACGTGGGCGTGTATATATTAAGTGTAATAATTTGGAATACGCAAATCAATTTCGTAAATTAAATAGAGAAATTTTATCTTAAGTATAATTGGGTAGACTCTTGGTAAATAGATGGTTGTAGAAATATTTAAATTAACTAGTGTAACACTGAGGTTACATAAGGAGAGAACTTTCTTATTTTTGAAGTTATACTTCAAAAGAAATATCATGAGAGTAAATATGTATCCGGAATACGGCAATCCGCAGAAGAACGGGTGTAACCGACATAGCACGAAAATTAGCACGCTGAAGTGGCAATGGGCAGGCCACATCACTCGACGAACGGACAACCGCTGGGGATGAAGGGTTCTCGAGTGGCGACCACGTATCGGACGACGCAGTGTAGGACGCCCCCCACTAGGTGGACCGACGACCTGGTGAAAGTTGCTGGGCGTCGTTGGATACAGGCGGCACAGAACTGCACTTTGTGGCGTAACATGAGGGAGGCCCACGTCCAGCAGTGGACGGCGATAGGCTGAAATGATGATGATGATGAAATATGTGCTCTTCTAAAACCTCATTTAAAGACGGCTTGGCTTACATGACATATCGTTTGTTGCCTTTAATATGGCACTCAACTTTTGTTGTCGCCCTAACATTGTCACATCTTCACGGAACTGAAGATAAAGGGCAGCTGATTCTGCAGAGAAACTCAAAAAGCACAAATACTGTATTTTACTCACTGTCTACATATTTGAGCTTTTTAGGGTGGAAACACTAGGACTTGTGGGGGGCTGGTTTATAGTATATCAAAGTATATTTAAGTAAAAATCAGAATACTTTGTCCAGCAATTGGTGACCTAGAGTTTTGAATAAGTAAAGTTTGATTTGATATAGAATGTAAAATAATATGATTTCTGTATATTTTAACAGACTTTAAAAAGGAGGAAGCTCTCAATTTCACTGTAATTTTTTTTATTTGTTACCTCAGAACTTTCGACTGGGTAAACTGATTATGATGATTCTTATTTATTTGAAAGCTGGTGTTTTCCAATAAGTCTCATTTTTTTTTTCAAATTTGATCCATTTCTGATAATCGCATCCATAGGAAAACGGTTGAAGCCGTTTTATTTATTCAGAATTATTTTATAACTAGCTATTGCTACAACTGCTGGAACGGTCTGGGGCTACGGAAAAGGGACGTGCAGTCTCATAACTTACGACAATACTTCTCATTGCTATTTAAGTAGGAAATTGATACCAATTCCTTGAATTCAGAGCCGCTCGTCTTAATCATTATCAACTTGTTGACGCCTCGGCAATAAACACCATCTCGTCGATATGAATAAGTGCGCTGTAGATGGCAGAATGATACCTTAATCCCTGATTCAGCGACTCACAGCTGAGGCTAAGGCTTGTATCTATATAATATAGTGATTAATAAATAAATATGTCAACCTGTAAATAGACTTTCAAAATATTTGAAAATAAATTTATTGAATGAAAGGTTACATAGCGTTTTTGGATGCCCTAACTTCACTAAGGAGTGATCTCGGCCCTCCTTACTAGAAATCATTCTACTTAAATAGAAATAGTGATTGGACGGGCCATCGAAATTCAATGACGCGTTTTGCCCTGTCCTATATCGATAGCAAAGTCTTCTACAAGGGAGCATGAATTGTATTTCAAGTTGATTCCAGGAGACGGTATCAACTTTAGTTCACTTCAAATGTCTGGAGAATAGGTATTAATTTTATAATGCACTGATATGTATTAATCTGCCTGGTCCATGGGGTGTAAGCATCTTGTCTAGCTGTGAACATACATTCATTCATTAACTAAAAGAAAAACTGTAGTACGTTAATAGGCGTGTCATTTGTGAGAAGATTTTTATTTGATATTTTTGCGCACTTTTTTATCGAACAGAGTATAAAAGGTTTCATAAACCGCTGTGAGTAGGGTGTAATTGAAACAGTGTGATTTATGCCGTACCCCTCATGGTTGTTTTATCTACTGCCTTATTTTTACAAAGCATGGGTAAACAACGGCGAAATGGGTAGGAAATAATGGGCGGACAACGTTTTATTTTACGGCGAAACAGTTAGTGTTTCTTTTAAGATTAAAATATGATCATTTTATACTTACGTGTTGCTAGTGGTTACGAAAAAACCTTTTTTGTGGATTCCTATTAAGTTCCATGGTAGATTTTCTTTTACTTACGACAAGTCCAATTACATTCAACCAAAGAGTAAAGTGACAATGTAATCCAGGTAAGTGAAGTCATATAGAAGTCTAATTATTTTGAGAAATACGATTATAATCGTAACAGAATAATAGGGCTCACAAATTTGTCATTCGAGCAGATTTATATTTCGGAAGGTGTTCATTTAATAATATATCACTTCTCACATTCCCGGAAGAGATGTAAAAACCGGCTGAGAATGCATCAGTTGAAGTAGCCAACCCTTCTTCTGATGCACTCTTCTTATGTTCTATTAGAAAACTGGGATCACCAACAGCTCAAGCGTGGCGTAAAGGCACTATCCCTCTTTATAGATAATCCTGTGTCCAATAGTGACCAACGAAGAGGAATACCTACGTTTGATGCAAAACATACCAAAAGAAAATGAAATGTTTATTTCCATTACGGGCCCTTATAGTGCAAACACAATCGAAAAAGAAAACCATCCAAAACTTACACACAAACCTCCCTAGAAAGGGTTCGAAGCGAAGTTAGTGAATTATGGTCCTTTAAAATCTTTTTCTTATTCGTTATCGCTGAGACTTTCCAGTTGCGATAAAGAAGATTACGCCATTTATCTTAAGGCTTGACTTAGAAACATTCATGCAGTTTGTATAATTTTATGTTTTGGGTCTCCGAATAACAAAATTACTTTAGTTTCAGGCTTTCGATCTACATTTAGATGGTACCGTATATTGATTGTCTTCATGTAAAGATGTATGTAAATCATACATATATTTCGTGGTTTCTTCATATTCCATATTTTCTTATCATACTTATATTGCTGGAATTCTGATTTGTTTTGCTTACGTAATAGTAATACTATATTTTTTTCTTCCGGTATAGATGAAATGACTTGTACAGTTTTTACGACAGCAATTGACCTAGATATTTTATTAGTGTTTTTATTTGCAGTAGGTATATATTTTGTATCTAGGTTCTTTTTATTTAATAAATACGTCTTTTCTTTTCTTCTCAGTCTATAAAGATACTGCTTTGATTTGGACTTCCTCCATAATGTGAGAGAAATTGTCTGATATAACATGCCGGTCAGATGTGTTTCCATAAATGTCTATGACATTTTTTTCCATTGGCGTTGATGTTATTAACATATTATATAGTGAAGTAGTCGTTTATAATACCTACAACTTTGAAAGGAGGGTGATACATTGTATGTATGTATATTTAAGAGTGGTAGGACCACACTGTCGACAGTTATCTGTTTACAGCCGCGGGCCGGTCCGTCCGGGGTTGTACCACACTGAGCAGAAAATCAACGTCTGAGTAATAGCAATTTGTTGCTGCGCTTCATTCGGTGAGTGAAATAACTGGAAGCCCAACATTCTGAGGAAATTTGCGTGTAGTGAGCTCTCGGCGAGACTCATTGCACGCATTCGCATTCCTTTCTTCACGGTAGGCAGCGGCTAGCAAAGGTCCATGAGCGGCAGCAACACTTACCATCAGGTTTGCTCGTTAGCCACGGTCTCCATAAAAAAAAACCATCCATGCAGCAAAAAGAAGACTCGAAATATAACCATATACCAACCTGTCTGACAAGCATGGTATAGTAAGGTAGATTTACTTCCTATTGTGGTAGAGGTTTGAGCCCAACAGTGAAACGTACCTATAAGAGCTGAGATGATGATGATGATGATGATGAAACTAAATCCATCATTCATATAAAAGATAAGTATTTCTAAAATCTATAAAATGATATTGAACGTTATTTGTGTAACTTTCAAGTTTCAGATTTATTCGCAAATGCTTGTTCATTAAATAAAAAATAAATATTTCATTTCTAAGCATTCCTTCAATCTCCAAAGATATTGATTACCAAATTACAGTGCGACAACCGCCAACCCTTCGTTGATACTTCAGATCTGTGATATCGATACGAAAATTGAATTTCTTAATTGCCTACCCGCAACAGGAAATATTTTGATGAAGTTTCTTTCGGTTAACGGGAGTAGGTTTTGTGGAAATTTCATTAATATTTTTTTTTGGGGCGAAACCACCGAGCTTGGGGTAAAAGTTTTTTAATCTTGCTTGAGGTCGTCTACCCTGCGAATTACATTTTACCTTCGGCTCAGAAACGTTTAATGTTTTTTCCTATTTCTTTTACACCAAATATTAGTCTTTTCGTAGACAAATTTGAAATACATTGCTTCCTTTTTTATAACCCGTCTCACTGCTGGAACCATTTTATTTATTTAAACTTTAGCACACAAAAATAAGGTACATGGCGGACTTAATGCCTTAGGCATTTTCTGCCAGTCAACCACGGGTGGAGCAGAAATAATTTAGGCAGGTGCAATACATTGTAAGGGGTAATTTGTAAAATTTGGTTATCCAAGTATAGCAATTATATTCTTATACACTATACACACAAACAATACACATATATAGATACATATATATACACATAGCAATACATGTATACATACATAAACATACATATACACATATACATATAAATTTTATTTAAAGAAGAGGAGAGCCATCATTGATGAGTTGACTCCGTCCATTTTCCCCATTAGAAGGGAAATATACCTATTATGCCATGCTGGTCAGACATAGGGTTTCATTTAAAATTTTCTTTCTCTTGCACGGCAGATGTTATGTGCCTATTATATACTTCTGTCCATCTGTTACAAAATTCACGGGTAAAGCGCTTATTACACTACACGATATTCAGGGCCCTGAATCACTAGGGGTGCTCTACAACAGCTAAATTGTGAGACCTGTTTCACCTGTTTCAGTTTTAGCGAAATAATAGTTTCAGAAAACTGTTCCAAAATAACAGCCTGTTGTGCTGTATTACGAGAAAAAAGGGGAAATAACCATTCTTTAGGAATAATGTTTAGAAGTGGTTTCAGTGTTTGTTCCTAAAATGAAAACGATCCTTCCTGCTTTACATGTTTAGGACTGATTTATGTATATATTTTAGACATGAGCGTTATTTCACGTCATTAGTTACAATAACCCATTACGCGACATGTAACAATCACTATTAACGAGTCGACAAGTATAAGAGGTGATTTTTGTAACTACGTTATACTTAACACGACTCACAGATATGGGATAACAGTATTATATTCGAGCGAGCGAGTAAGAGCTGACCGCACAACCTTGATTACGCTAAGTACATTTCTTTCGCATCGAGGCCGAGCGAGCGAGCGAGATGGCTAATCGAATGACACGTAATTATTCGAAGTAAGCCGACTAAATACCGAACACTCACGTGCCGTGGTATGCAACAAAGACCAAACAGCGTAACAATACATTTTATACCTTTAATTTTCATACGTAAAATTGCATTTATTGATAATAAAATAGAGTGATTTTTGTTTATAAGTAATTTCAACGGCTTGACGTTGCGGGAAACGAAGCGAGTGTTACTTTGAAATTTGAATTTAAAGTAAAAAATTTAATTTATTTATTATTTTAGTTTGTTGTTTTACTAATAAAAACATCATACATTAACAGTGAAAAAAACTGTAAATATATCAAAAGTGTAAATAAACTGTAAATATAATCATTGTATATACAATCAATTTATTTTTAAATACGTCTGCAGTAATACAAATTTAATTAAAATACTAGTTTAATTATAACCTCTAATCAATCGTAAATACATATAATGCAGTCAGTCCTCAGCCTGAAAAAAAGTATGAAAGGAAGTGAATTTATTGATTTAACTGTATAGCTACAAATTTATTTTCGTTTCGCGTGTAACTGTATATAGTTAGTGCAGTTATTCATACAATATGCAAACAATCAAAGTAGCTGTATACAAATAAGTCGTTGCAAAAAACACTAGTTTTGAAACACGTGACGTCGACCAAGTCACTAGTTTCGTTACGTTTCTTAAAAATAACGTAACGACCCACGTCTAATATATTTAAGCATGTATTTATTTTATGTATATATATATATAATATTATTATTACATACAATATAATATTATTATTTATGTATATCTAAATATGGAACAGTATGGAACAGTTTTCTGAAACCGTTATTTCGCTAAAACTGAAACTGGTGAAACAGGTCTCACAATTTAGCTGTTGTAGAGCACCCCTAGTGCTTCAGAGCCCTGAATATCGTGTAGTGTAATAAGCGTTTAAGAGAGAGTGGTGAATTGTATTCTTACACCGTCACCATACGGCAAACATAATTAGGCATAATTAGGTGAAAATATTCATGATGATGATGAATAATGATAGAAGTTATATGCATCTTATATCCCTCTTTCGTCTTTTACAACATATATTGGGAAGATAGGGACTAATGTATTGTATTCTTACTCCGTCACCACACGGAAAAGATATAACGTCTATGCAGAGGAAAACTTGAAATAAAAGCCTATACCTACCTATCGAACCAGTGTCGTGTAGTAAGTCAATGCCCATTATATTGAGGAGGAGGTTCGGGCCCAGCAGTGGGACGTATATGAGCCGAGATGATTAATATTGCCGTGTGGTGATGGAGTAAGAAGACATGTCACCATCTTTCTGCTCATTGTCGTAAAACTCCTCTTGTCATAGTAGTCACTAAGGGACTTTAACATGCAGAAAGTATTTCTAACCAGCGTGGCTTATTGCTTTCCTCCTGAAGAGCCTCGAACTCAGTAGTGGGTAATGTATCAGCTCTGATGATAATGATATTTTCTTAATAACATCTTGCACCTTTATTCCAATACCGTCACTATCCTAAATAAGCAAATTATACATATATATTATACATATATATATATATATATATATATATATATATATATATATATATATATATATATATATATATATATATATATATATATATATATATATATATTATAGAGAGCTATTTAAAGATTTATGACAAATATTAAATAATATAAATAAGAGTATATTAGCGTTTCAGAAATAATTGTCTTCTATTTTTATTTTATTAACAACTATTATTCCTATTGAAACATTTAATTATTATTAATTAGTGGATATAATTAATTTAAAATATTAGTGACGTGCACATTTTCGAAAGATTTAAAAAGTTAAGTGAAATCTTAATATATATAAATTACGTGTCACGTTGTTTATTCGCGATGGACTCCTAAACTACTTCGCCGATTTTAATCAAATTTGCATACCGTGTGCAGTTTGATCCAACTTGAAAGATAGGATAGCTTACATCTTAATTTATAGTCACAATATTATTTTATTGCAAATTATTTGTCTATTATATGACATTCACAATTATCTGTTAACTCCAAACGATTTTAACAGATGGCGATATCTATTGAGTGGATTGAGTAATTAATTAATAGATGGCGCTGCTATGTGGAACCTACAAACGTGGCATATACGACTTTAACTTGCTTTTTTACATAGATGTGTAAAATGTTAGATTTGAAAAAAAATATGACGACCTCCATGACGGATGTTCTCCTACAATTCCACTTAAATATTTTAATAAAATGTAATATAACAAAAATATTAGGCACAGCAACGCATGGCCGGGTCTGCTAGTTAAAATATATAAATTGAAGCAATGTGTAAATTCAGTGCTCAGCAAATAGATGGCATTAAAAGCAGTTTTTCGAAAATTTTCGTTTAGTGACGGTATTGGATTAAAGGTGTGATCTATTCTTACTCCGACTTATACATAATATTTAGCTGTATATAAATAACGGTACATCTGATTACGCAGAATATTAGCACTCGTCAACATGCTCAAGTTCGCTATTACATCCTTCTATTTAGATCTTTAAAGATGTAATATCGTTATACCTTTCCACCAACGAACAATAGCGATTAATATTTTTTAAACATCCTGTACTAAGATACTAAACGTTGAATTGTGAGGAACTTTATAGAAATGGACCAATGTATGGATATTATACTGTAGCTTATCCAACAGACGTTGCTCTGTTCAAATCTAAAAAATAGTAAAAGTAATTCTCCTTGAAATCGATCGTAGGGTAACCTACCAGTTCAAATTATAAATCTAAACCATTCCCATATTCATCGAAATATCCCCAAAAGTCATCATAATCGGGCCAACCGTTTCAGTTGAATTATAAACACACGAACAGAAGATTTATATATATAAAGATTCATAATTAGGAACAATAAAAGGTCATTATCATTTCAGCTTATAAACGTCACTGCGGGGTTCAAGCTTTCTTCACAATGGGAGTGAAATTAACGTACCTACCACACTGGTAGCCACACTGGTACCACATTAGTATATGGTTTTATTTTGAGTTTGCCTTCTTTTGTATAGATATTATATGCATATCTTATCCCTTAGTCATCTTTTTCGACACCCCACGGGCAAGATAGGGGGCGGTGAATTGTATTATAATTCCGTTACCATACAGAAACAAGATATTAATTAAAATTAACGAAACCTTTAAAATGTCTAACAAAAAGCTCGGCAAATATTTAAGTAAAGATAAAAGCTCCATAGCTATTACAGCCACAACTGACAACGTCATCTATACCAACATAATAAAATACATCGCAGAATAAAGAGAGCCCATAAAGGTACCATAAAAGCATTCAAGTTTCGCCCGTCAAAGATGTGTCTGGGCATTAGCTGAAGTAATTTACGCGTTTTTTTATGCGGCACTTGAATCACAATGAAAACGACCATCGTATTTGCTAAAGATTTAGGTTTATAGTCACGCCGTTCGGAATTGTTATGGTTCGGTTTGGTTTTGTTAAGAATTGCTGAGTCTTTTAGTATATTAAGTGTATTAATAAAATTTGGAATTATAATAGTTTTGTTACGGCAATTAAGTGGGATTTGTTGAATAGATAATATGTAAGCATTTCAAATGCTAGGCATTTAATAAAATGTATGCCTATCTACTAAATGTAATCAATATTTTTCTATATTATTAGAATATAAATTGTTGATAATATTTTATATATCGGCATGAATTCTATTGAATTGATCAGCATTTGAAATGCTGGACCATTTACTAAAACTTACTTGTGAATTGAAAAATAATTACACCCTACGAATGATTACCCACCCACACTAACTTACTTTGTAAAGGTTGGAGTAGTTTACCAATCAATAATATGTTAAGTAATGATTTCTGTTGTTTACGCGAGTATTACACATTGTAAATAAAACTATTTTAAGCATTTTATCGCGTTCGTTTTTGATTGTTGATTGCCCGACGTTTCGAACACTCGGTCACGACAACACGACGGTCATCTTATGAGAATATAGTGGGATATAGGGTCCCGGACGGAACGGTAGGCGCGTCAGGACCGTAGTCAGCCCAAAAAAAAAAGAAAAAGCTCCAGCAGTGTATGGCAAAAAGGTCAATGTTGATAATGATATGACGTTAAAATTTGGATTTCGTTTCCCATCCTATCCTATCCTTAACCTGACCACTTTATTATGTTATTTTTAATTTTTTTTTTTAATAAATCAAGTCATTTACTTATGGAACTTGCCGTGTGGTGACGGAGTATGAATTCAAAATCAAATTCAAATCATTTATTATGTATAAACCCCGCGGGGGCACTTACATATTGTCCTTTTACATTTTTCATTAAAATTACCACTGGATCGGAACGCAACCGCACTGAGAAAATCCGTCAAAAATGTCAAGGATTGTCAATTTTTTATTAATTTACAATTTCATTTAAATAAAATTACGTGCAACAACATGATTAGCTTAGCTGCAGTGTGATGCCTTTTGAAATATGATATGATTAAAAACAAATATAATGAAAAGATTATGGCTGGACTAGATCCCGCCAGCGGCACCCGATCACGAGTTAACCACTAGAGCAGCCATCGCTCTCCTAAACCAAAATGGAGGGAATGGAAAAGGGGAGAATATAATTCAACACCTCTAATCCTGCCTGTGGGTGTCGACTAACGGATATAATATGCATGCAACACCTATGCAAGAGAAAACTCTAAATGAAGTTCTATACCAACACGTCTAACAAGCGTGGTCAAGGTCAATTTTCCTTCCACAGTGGAAGCGAGACATCTTAGTCCACCCGTGATCATGAACGCTGTAAAGTGTTCGAAACGTCGGGTAATCAAAAATCAAATACAAACGCGATAAAATCCGTAAAGTAGTTTTATTTATTAGCAATATTTTTTTGTTGCCAACGGTGGTTAACGAGCAAACAGTACACCTGATGGTAAGTGTTGCTGCTTATAGACCTTTGCAAGGCCGCTGCCTACCTTAAAGAAAGTCAAGGGAGTGTGAATGAATGCAATGAGGTTCGGTGATACTGAAGGCATCACTAAAGTCCACCACATACAAATATCCTCAGAAATGTTTGACTTCCGGCTCTGTCGATCACCAAATGAAGCGCAGTAACAAATTGCTACTACTCAGAAGTCGATTTTCTGCGAGAGTGTGGTACTACCCCGGACGGACCGGCCCGCGACTGTAGTCAGACAACTGTTAACAGTATGGTCCTACCACAATGAAATTTTATGACAAAAAAACATATTATTTAGTTATATGACAATTTTTTTTTTCAATAATTTCGAATAAGAAATTCATAGCCCACGTATAAAAAATTCCACAACAAAAAAAAAGTGGCCATACCACTAAAACCCAATTCCATAGCGTAGCTATTCATTAATTAAAACTGTTATCATTAATAATTTCAAAGTTGGTCAAGTATTTACATTAACATCGACTAAGACCATTATTAGAAGTTAAAGCTTAACTTATTACTAATACGAAGATAACATAATTTCTCATAGTTACAAACTATTTAGTAAACTTTAATAATTTATAACCAACCGCCTAAATGGAGACCCTGGTGTAGGTCTGTAATTTGAGGGCTTAAGCTATAAGGCCTAGTAAATCTATTCTACAGCTGCCCAAGTAGCTCTAATGTAGGGAATACAAATTCTAGAACTTAATAGTCAATGGTCTATTATGGTACCGGTCTACCCTTCTTTAATAATGTATCATCCTACGTTTGGAGAAGGAGTAAAAATACAATTCAGCACCCCTTTTCTTACCCGTGGGTATCGTAAAAGATGACTAAGGGATATGATATCCATATAACATCTATGCAAGAGAAGGAAAACTGAAAACAAAACCCTATACCATGACATTTGACCAGCGTGGTATAGTACGCTATTGTCCCTCCCATTGTGGAGGAAGTTCGAGGCCAATAGTGGGGCGGGGCGTATATAAGCTGTGATGAATGGATCGTCATTATAATCTTCATTTGAGTTCTTATAGGCCTTTGGCCTCATCTATAATGGAAGAGAAATTGATCTACTATAACACCCTTTTTAGAAGGGTTGGTTTTAGCTTTTAGAGTTTTCCTTCCCTTGCATAGTTTTTATCATTTCATATCCCTTAATTGTCTTTCAGGATATCCACAGATAAGAGAGAGGGAGAGAGAGTTAGGGAGAGGGTGGGAGAGTGATTATATTTTTACAAAATCATCACGTGGAAATAAATCATTACTTTTCGTGTGAGTTTAAGAACCTCGTATTACTTTACCGTGGAAGACTTTAAATCTGGCAGAAAATTCGCTAAAAGAGTAAACAGCCTCGTCTAAAAACTTGTAACACCAATTGCGATTGCTGATACGCCTACTAAACGCGGCGAATATGGCGTTATCCTTTTGTGGAGGCCTATGCCCAACAGTAAATATGGCTAAGCTTGGTAGAAATTTTCCTGTAAATACAGAACCATCAAACTAGAAAGTATTGCTGGTAAAACATCACTGCTTTTAAATTATTTAAAGCATGCTTTTAATTTGCGATTTTCTACAGAAAATAACTATTTTCATCGAAGCTGATTAATAGAAACTTATTCATATATATTGACCGAATTAATATTAATCCCGCATCTAACAGTTGGTATTGCTAGGCCGTTAGATGGATAAAAAATATATGTTAACGTAAAAATATATTTTATTAATAAATACGATACTTTGTGATGTTTCCTTTGACCCTTTGAACTTAGAAGATTAAGACGATATCTTTGATTTGACCTCGAAGATTTTACAACTAAACTCAATTCAAAGGTAACAAAATTTATTTCGTAATATAACTAAGCCGTATTTGAGTTATTTCCGAAAAATTAGTACGAACAAAAGGAACATCGCTTTATAACTGAAAGGTGAGCATTGAATTGTGAAATTCCATTTTACTTGCAACATTCCAAAAGGTTATTAAACCAGAGTGGATCAACGGGAAAAGGTTAGGTAACAATAAAAAAGGTTCACAAGGTAAAGATCCCTGAGTTTTTATTGTAGTGGTTGAAGGCTTTGTTTCGAACGGCTTTGTTCTTTGCCCATGCTTTGAATGGAACGATTTTTCAGTTGGGAAAACAAGTGAACTTTTTTTTGTGTTATAAAATATCAGTTGATTATACATTTTGTGGTAACAATCGATTTTATTATAAATATGCAATGAAGAGTAAACAACAAGAATATAAGACAATTTTATATACATCGTCATCGTTACAGATTATATACGTCCTATTGTTGGGCTCGAGTATACTCCATAAGTTCATAGTAGGAGAGAAATTGACCTTACTATGCTATGCTGATCAGAAAAGTTGGTATGGAGTTTTATTTCGAGTTTTCCTTCTCTTTCATAGATATTATATGCATATTACATCCCTTAGTCGTCTTTTACGACATCCACGGACAAGATAGGGAGTGGCAAATTGTGTTCTTACTCCGTCACCACACGGAACGTCACATTTTTAAATATAGTGCGATAATTCTTTAATTGGAACGCTGAACGATCACGAGTTCCGCAGAAGTAATTTCAATTACCACGGTGATATAAAAGGTAACATTGAATTCCGTCAAAACAAGAAAACTTTTACTCATCATCTGATCTCGGATTATTTACATCCCGAGCTCAAACCTCCTCCACAATAGGAAGGAAATTGACCTTACTATACCATGCTGGTCAGACAGGATGTTATAGTGTTTTTTTTTTTCGAGTGTTCCTTCTCTTGTATGTTATATGCATATTATATCCCTCAGTCGTCTTTTACGACTTCCATGGATAGATAAGGGAGTGGTGAATTATATTCCCATTTTGTCATCACACGGACACCATTATTTATTATCTTATTTAATACTGGCTGACCCAACAGACATTGTTCGAATCAAATCTAAAAAAAAATAGTAACAGGAATTCTCTTTGAAACCGATCGCAGCGCCGCCCTATCGGTTCCAATTAATAGTGTAGCTACGAATATTACCAACTCTTATATTGCTCGTAGTTGTCCTAAAAGATAACTAAGGGATTTAATCGGCCTATGCTAACTCCATCTAAAGCCGTCTGGTCCACAATTAAATTCTCAAGGAGGGTTAACTTCGGACAGATGGCCAGTCATAAAACTATTATCAAAATATTTGCATATTTATTGAAAATAGTATAGAACATATGAAAATAGAGTACGTATTGTGTCGCCCTTAAGTAATGGGATAGGAGCAGGCTGATAATGATATACAATGCTTGGTTTAGTAGGTACAGTTTAAAAAATAGTGTTAAACTAATGTACCATTTTATTTATTATGAAAAACTAGCTGACCCAACAAAATAGTAAAAGGAATGCTTCTTGAAATTGATCGCAGCGCCACCTACCGGTTTAAATTATTAAGCCAAACTATTCTCATATCTATCAGAACACACATTGTGTCTGTCCAAATATCATTTAGGAGTGGTAGGACCACACTGTCGACAGTTATCTGTCTACAGCTGCGGGCCGGTTCGTCCGGAGCAGTACCATGCTCTCGCAGAAAATCGACGTCTGAGTAGTAGCAATTTGTTACTGCGCTTCGTTCGGTGAGCGAGAGAGCCGGAAGCCCAACTTTCTGAGGATGATTGCGTGTGGAGGGTTTTGGTGATGCCCTTGGTATCACCGAGCCTCAATGCACGCATTCACACTCCCTTCGCTTTCTTCGCGGTAGGCAACGGCCTTGTAAAGGTCCATGAGCGGCAGCAACACTTACCATCAGGTGTACTGTTTGCTCGTTTGCCACCGTTTGCAATAATAAATAAAAAAAAAAAAATCAAATTGGTAATATTATCCTTGAAATCAATCGCAGCCCTACCTACTAGTTTCAAGGATTAATATAAATTATGCTCATATCCATCAGAACAGCCACCAAAAATTCCATCGAAATCGATCCAGCCATTTAGAAGGAGTTCAATTACAAACACACGTACAGAAGAATAAATAAAGCAATTTTCAGAATACTTTTCATCTTATCATACGAAATGTGCTCGGTTTCATAGAACTTTTAAAGTAGTTTTGTTTCGTCAAGTAGTTATTTTATATTGTACTAAAGCTTGGAAGTTTTCGATTTCTCGTACCAAATTTCCTGTTCAAAATTAGCGCCGCATGTGCATTGTGAAAAAGATAATTAATTTATGAAGTATGCAACATGAAATGTCAGTGATGTTTTAAAAATTCATATCTTTAATTGCCCGACTTATGAGTTTAATAAATATTTTGTTTTCTCGTTTTTTGTATGGCCTAGCGTAAAAAACTCGGCAGTAATGTCCACTTCAAAGGCAAAAGGGAGAAAGTACGGTGGATTATCGCACGCCATCCTTTCGTCACCCGGACTGAATGGACGCTGTGCTGACCATAGCTCACCCAAAAAAAGCGTAAAATACTTGAGTGAGATTCACCATTTTAATAAAATAATTTACATAGGGCATTGCAAAGACACGATAGAATTAAACCTTATGTATACAGAGAAACATTATAATTATTCATTTATCACTTCTAAAGACCGTTATTTGGGTTTGTTCACATCCTTACTTAATATTATACATGTGAAAGTAAGTTCGTTTGTTTGTAACGCGTTCACGCTTAAACCACCAAACTAATTTGAAAAATTCTTTCACCAATGGAAAGCTATAATATCAGGGAGTAACATAGGCTATATTTTATCCCAGTATTCCCACGGAAACGGGAACTACACAGATAAGGTAACGGAAACCGAAGCGAAGCGAGGGCGGGTTGCTAGTCTTTATATATATTAATCTTCTATTCGTGTGTTTGTAATTGAACTCCTTCTAAACGGCTGGACCGCTTTTAATGTTATTATTTCTGTAACTGATGCGATGGATGTGAAAATGTTTTAGATTAATAATAGAAACCGGTGCGACTGAAACCGAAGCGAAGCGAACCCGCCTGGGCTGCTAGTAAAATTATAAAAATTAGAAGAGTATATGTCTTAATCTTCTCCAGTTCACGAGAAAAGTTAAGTAACAGCTATGATGGGTACTTCACGTGTCATCATCATCATCATCATCTCAGCCCATATACGTCCCACTGTTGGGCTCGGGCCTCCTCCATAATGGAAGGGTGATTGACCTACTATACCACGCTGGTCAGAGGTGTTGGTATAGGGTTTTATCTCGAGTTTTCCTTCTCTCGCATAGATGTTATTATGCGTTTTATATCCTTTAGTCGTTTCGTACGATCACCCATGGGTAAGATGTGATGAAGTGGTGAATTGTATTCTTACTCCGTCACCACCGTCACTTCGTGTATTCGTCACATTTCTTAATGTCAAATCGCGTGATTGATATGCTTATGTACACTATATACCAGACGCTTAAACTCATTTTTAACCAACATTACATCACCCAACGACCAATTTCTGAGGGTGTTTGCATGTGGTGGATTTCAGCGATGTCTTTAGTATCACCGAACCTCATTGCATGCATTCACACTCCCTTCAAGTGAACTTTTGCAAGGCAGCTGTATGCCGTGAAGAAAGTTCTTCACGGCATACAGCTGCCTTGCAAAAGTCCATGAGCGGCAGCAACACTTACCATCAGGTGTACTGTTAAACACAAAAAAATATACAAAAAAGTTGAGAATTCGAAAGCCCACCCAAAAAACTATATGCATTTATTAACGCGACTTCTTTTCCTAGATTACAATCAATAACACTATATAATAAATTTTTATAAAAGACTCTGGAATACTATAATATAATAAGTCAAAAAGAAATCCTTGAAAGGATCATAATAAGACATTAATAAAATCTCGAATATCTTATAAAATATAATTCTAGGAGACGACAAACAAGTGTATCTCGAGAAAGGTTTTATACCTGACGTTATTAACTGTGACAGCGATGCTGACGGATTTAGAATCCGACGTTTAAAATTCGGACCACATTTTTGAGAATATTAAGTAAATCTCTTGAGATAAATGAAAAAGGTGCCTGCTCTTTTATGTGAGATTAGGATGTTGACGAAAATAATAATTAAAATTTCTTTTTAACTAACCTCATCTCCAATTTTTTACTGCAAATTAATTTCATCATTTCGGCTCATATACGTTCCACTGTTAGGCTCGAGACTCCACCATAATAGGAGGGAAATTGACCTTACTATACCATGCTGGTTAGACAGATTGGTATAAAGTTTTATTTCGAATTTTAATTTTCTTGCATAAATGTTATATGCGTACACAGACAAGATAGGGAGTAGTGATTTGTATTCTTACTCTGTTACAACACGGAAAAAAAATTACTCGTCCAGTCAGGATAAGAAAAACACTAAAACTTACCTAAATAAGTCGATATATAATACAGTACCAGCATTTGATCGTCTATCGGTTATCATATAGCGTCAATAAAGTCAAAAGAAAAAAGAAAAGATTTTATAATAATCATAGTTATTTATAATCATTATATTTATTACTAGCAATCTGCCCTCGCTTCGCTTCGGTTATAGGTTATAGTCGTTTTACCCGCGTAGTTCCCGTTCCCGTGGGAATACCGGGATAAAATATAGCCTAGTTTACGCCCTGATATTATAGCTTTCCATTGGTGAAAGAATTTTTGAAATCGGTCCAGCCGTTTTGAAGATTACCCGGAACAAACAGACAGACATTTTTTTAATCTGTATTTTAGACATAGGTGTCGTGCAAATAACCGTGTGAGCATGAAAAAAGCCTATTATTTTGACATTACAAACAGACACTCCAATATTATTTATTGGTATAGATTAATTAAAGATGACGATTAGAAGTTTAATTATAAGCACCATTAATCGTGCTATGCTCGGGATTTCTCTGCGTGATAGAATCCGAAATTCGGAAATCCGAAGAAGAACGGATTTAACCGACATAGCACGAAGAGTTAGCACGCTGAAGTGGCAGTGGGCAGGCCACATCGCTCGAGGAGACGACAACCCCTGGGAAAGAAAGTTTCTCGAGTGGCGACTACGTATCTGATGACGCAACGTAGGACGCCCCTCATTAGGCGGACCGACGACCTGGTGAAGGTTGTTGTGCGTCGTTGGATGCAGGCGTCACAGGACCGCACTCTGTAACGCAACATGGGTGAGGTCTACATCTAATAGTGATTGACGATAGGCTGAAATGAATGAATGACCATGAACATCGAAATAATCGATCGATGATAACAAACAAGTTGCTTTTCTACGAAACAAACTATAAAATAATACCGATAAAACGTTTAATAATATTTCTATTTCATTCAATTTTTGTTTTACGCATTGCTATAGGTAGATACTTAACTTGAATATTTGCACAACAAATACAATATGGTGTAAAGGATATTCAAAACATATTATTAATTATTAAACAATGTGTTAAAAAATAAAACCGCTATAAATAGTTCACGGGCACTTTAATCTGTTAGGAGTTTAATGAATAAGCAAGCTTCTCGACTATACGTTACTTTTTTTATTAGCACATAGGTACACACTCTTACTTACCGTACTCTTCCATGTGTCGGAGTAAGAATATAGTTCCCCCGGCAAGAAACCCGTGAGTACCGTAAAAAAACGAGTGAGGTATTCAATATGCATGTGTAAATAGAACGAAACCTCGACATAAAACCCTATATCGGCACGTCTAACCAATAACGTCTAACGTAGTATAGTAGCTTGAATACAATCCTACTATGGCGGTGGTTTGCGCCCAACTGTGGGCCGGATATCAGCTGAAGTAAGTGATATGTTAAAGATATGGTGAAGTTTTTTTAAAAAACTGCCTCGCGGTCTTAAGGTACGTATGCAAGCGAATGTGAGGTCCTGAGACCAAATTCTATAACTTAAAAAAACCGATGATTTTTGGGAAATTTTTAACAATGAGGACAATTTATAACAGCATCTAGCATGGTTGGGTCTCAACTAATACTCCGCTCCACTAGTCCTGTTAGCAGCAATAGATTCTGCCATTGTAACTAAGTTACAATCGGCGTCCCACTATCAGGCTCCCATATATTAAGACGAGTCTGAACCTGACTACACTGATTAGACGTGATGATCTAGATTTATATTTTAAAATTTCATTAAATTGGACATGCATATTCAATCCCTTAGTCGTCTTTTAGACCCACGAAAAAACATATTTATCGAATGTACTGTATAGTAATTTAAAATATTCATTGAGAATGTCAATATACTAAACCCAAATGATAGTAAACATCAAAATATTGATTTGGAACAAATAAAATGAAATTCATTTCGGAGATAAATATAAAAAAAAAGTCTTTGAATTATATCGCAGGGGTTCGATCAAAGGTCAGTGTTTGCTGAGGGGTCCAAATCAAATAGTTTGTCCCATAAATAGCTTGGGTCACGTCTGAAAGTAAATTGGTTAACGGTTTGACTCAACGAAAAATTATTTTCGCCGGAACGTTGGACGTTAGATGATGAAAATTGTTTGGGAACAAATAAAAATTATTTCTCAACGAAATTGAGGTTAAAGTTTTTTACGATGACGTTTGTGTTAATGAGGTTCTGATAGCCTATTGAAATTTGAGTTTGGATCAAGATTTTTTAATAGCAATTTCCGAGCTCATCTGCGCGAGAATAATGAATATGTCAGTCCCTTGTGACCTTATATAAATTGAAGTGAAGAAGAAAATAAATTTAATGAACTAAATATTAGATTATTCTTTATGCTAATAATGTAATAATACAATTCACTACATTTCTTTAAGAAAGGTGTTTCAAAGAAGACTAAGAGATGAAGATTAATTCACAGAAACTTAATATCAACCAGTTTGGTCATAGTGGTAGTGTAAAATAATTTTTCTGCCGCGGTATAGGGGATTCGGGTTATTTCGTTTCGAAACTATGAGGAAGCCTTACGCCCAACAGTGGCGTAAACATAGAATCATAATATATTTAGACTGGTCTCTGATGTTTACGGGAGTATTATACATAGTAATTAAAAAGATTTTTACGGTTTTTACCGTGTTTCGCTGCGGCGGATTAGTCGGCTCGTGACCACGAACGCTCAAAAGTGTTCGGAACGTCGGGCAATCAAAAATAAAATACAAATGCTATAAAATTCGTAAAAATAATGTTAATTTCAATATATTTACCCTAGTACTAACAGTGATGTATCATAATAAAAAAAAATACGCCAATTATAAGTTTACACATATGGTGTAGTGATTAAAATACCGGTCAATGCTGTCATGGGTTCAATTCACTCTCAGGACAATATTTTGTGCCATCCACAAATTGTTATTCTGAATCTGGACGTAATTTGTGTTCGTTAAATTGTAATATCTGGTTGACCGAGCTTCGCTCGGAATATTTTTGTCGAATTTATTTAGATATATATTAATAAATAATAAATAACGAAAATTATATAAAAAATACAAAAAGAGAATAATAATAACACCGAGATTCGAACCGGCGCTGTTTGAATGCCAAAAAAACCAAAATTAGAACCGGTCAACATCCCAACTGAGATATCGTAACTCATGACGTTGACAACGAAATTTGAAATCATATTCTTTTAAAATTTAATGCCATTGTATTGTTTTGCTAAAAACACGGATAAAACATTTTCTATAAATAAAACCTAGCTAGATCGATTTTTTGGACCCGAAACCTCTAGTATGCCAAGTTTCAACAAAATCGTTGGAGTCGTTTCCGAGATCCTGTATATATATGTATACAAGAATTGCTCGTTTAAAGATATAAGATATTTATAACGCTACTGTAATACAAAGATTGTTTCTGTAGACCAGGGTCCTTCATCGTTGTCGCGTCTCGGTTCATATACTATATCCTACTACTAGGCTCAAGCTTCCTACTCAATAAGAAGGAAATTCACCTAAACTATAATTGTCAGACTTGTTATTGACTTGGTATAGGGTTTTATTTCAGGTTTCCCTTCTCTTGCACAGATATGTTATGCATATTATATTCCTAAGTCGCCTTTTGCAACATTCACGGGCAAAAAAGGGAGTGGTGAACTGTATTTTTATTCCATCACCACAAGGCAAGTTGTCGTTCAAAAAAAAAAATTATGTATTTTTTGGTTACAGGTAATATTCTAAAGTGAAGTGAGTGCAGTGTGAATTCTAAGTGTTAGTGTTAGTGCGTGATGGCTAAGTGTTGAGGTTACAGAGGCCATGAGGCCTGACTGCAAAGTTGCGTGGGCCTGGATCGCGGTCCTCGCGGCTCTGGGTCACACAACCGCCTATACGGACACTGAAGACTTTTTGAGTGATCTTGATAAACCAGGTGAGTTGAAATTATAATAATAATGAAAGTACTAACATTTTTATATCGTATTACTATCATGGTGAGTTTGTATGTGTTCCAGAAATATATTCATCATCATAATTATAGCTCATACATCCCACTGCTGGGCTTAAGCCTCATCTACAATTGAAAGGAAACTAACCTACTATAACCATATTAGTCAGAGGTGTTGCTATGGGATTTTATTTAGAGTTTTTCTTCTCTTGAATAGGTGTTATATGCAAATACATATAGTTCCACAATCCCTTAGTCGTCTTTTACGACATCCGCGGGCAAAAAAGGGGTGGTGAATTGCATCCCTACCCCGTTACCACACGCAATACACATTAACCCTTATCAATTAACTTACAATTACATTTTATTAAAATTTTAGAGAACAAACATCTATACAAATATATAAAATTAAAGTGTTTGTGTGTAATATCAAAATAGTAGTATTTTTTCATGCTCACACATATTATATAACCATATGTCCGATACTTATGCCTAAAACCACTTAAATTATTTTGTCCGTCAGCCTATCTATTTATTTCGGGTAATCTCCAAATGGTTCGACTGATTTTGATAAAATTTTACTATCATATTTTCTCTTAACCATCCATAAAGTTGCTCAGCGTGCTATGGAGTAGACTATGCTCGGGATTTCTCTGCGAGATAGAATCCAGAATACAAAAATCCGCGGAAGAATGGGTGTAACCGACATAGTACGAAGAATTAGCACGCTGAAGTGGCAATGGGCAGGCCACAGCGCTCGAAGAACCGACAACCGCTGGGGAAGAAAGGTTATCGAGTGGCGACCACGTATCGGACGACGCAGTGTAGGACACCCCCCACTAGGTGAACTGACTACCTGGTGAAAGTTGTTGGGTGTCGTTGGATGCAGGCGGGACAGAACCGGACTTTGTGGCGTAACATGAGGGAGGCCTATGTCCAGCAGTGGACGGCGATAGGCTGAAATGATGATGATGATAATAAATCCTATAAAATTTTGCTCGGTTCAGGACTTTAACTCGGTTCCATATCTTAGGAAATATTTCCGATTTAATATGCGGGGTCAAAGCTGCTGGAAGAAAAGCGAAGATAAACTACATCCGATAATAAAACTAATCTTGTAAAAACATTTACGACAATTTAAATAAATAAATAGTTACTCTTTATTAGTTGCCCGCTAGCTTACATGTAATCTGTTTAATTTCGATTAGATTATGTTTTTAATTAAATAGTTCGTACTCAACCTAAATATTTCGAAACCAGTTCACGGTAGCTGTGTAACATATTACAACGAATGCTGTATAATAATAAAATTTCTCAGTTTAGTGACGTAGTAAAAATACAATTCACCATCCCGTTTTTTGCCCGTGGGTGTCGTAAAAGACGACTAAAGGATTAAACTGTGCATACAACATTTATGCAAGAGAAAGAAAACTCGAAATAAAACCCTATTAGCCCAGTCGGGTTAGCTCAAAAATAGGGGTAACTTGGAATTAATTATAGTCAGATTTTTTTTTGCGCTTATGTTTAGGAGGGTCATAAATAGCTTAAAACCAAAAACTCGACCAAATCCGACCGGTGCGTTAGCCGCCATATTGGTTTGAAGGTCAAACCTTTTTTTAGCTATATCTCCTTTATTTTTTATTTTTTTTACAAAAATGATAAGAACTAAAGTTGTTGCTAAGTAGTAGGCAAGGTAAGTTTAAGGCAAGGTAAGTTTTTTTTTGCTAAATTCGATAATCGAGATACAGGCGAATTATACATTGACCTTATTTTTGCAATTATTTGCAGTTATTTCAATTATTTCATCGTACAATCAATATATACGATTGTTATAATTAATATATATATATATATATATATATATATATATATATATATATATATATATATTGATATATTGATTGTACGATGAAAATTAAGAGGACCAAAGTTGTAGAAAATTAAATTCGCAACAACTTTAATTCTTATCATTTTTGTAAAAAATAAAAAATAAAGGAGATATAGCTAAAAAAAGGTTTGACCTTCAAACCAATATGGCGGCTAACGCACCGGTCGGATTTGGTCGAGTTTTTGGTTTTAAGCTATTTATGACTCCCCTAAACATTGGCGCAAAAAATTTCGGACTATAATTAATTCCAGGTTAAAGTCTAAGCCGACTGGACTATATACCAACCAGCCTGACCAGTAATACACGCCTGACTAAGAATAGGTCAATTTCTCTCCCAATATGAAGAAGGCTCGAGCCCCGTGGTGTAGTTGACGTGTACGGGCTGAGATGATGATGCGAGAGCAAGAAATCTACAAATAAACCTTTTTTGTTTCGCGTGGTAAAATGCAATGCACGCATGCCCACCACTGAGAGATGGGGTATGCCGCGCTCACCGTTGATTAAGTGTCAGCGTCATTACCAGCTAAAATACACACTTTTTGCCTGTCCCTTGGTTAAGGCAAAGTCATAGGACCGTTTCGACATACACCACAAGTCCGTTGGAGATAGGAAATCTCCAAAAAAACCTTATACCAACCCGTCTCATCATCGTAGTATAGTAAGATCAATTTCCCTCCTATCGTGGAGGAGGTCCCAGCAGTGGGACGTATATGAGCTGAGATAGTAAATCCTTAAGCTAATGATATATTTGCTGCATTTTTTATTGCTGTATATCCTCTTATTTCTTAGCTTCATATCTAACGCTTTTCGTAAGAGTGAAGTTTTTCCAACTCTGCCCATTTTTCTTCCAATTAAAAGTATTGTTTCCGTGTGGTGACGGAGTAAGAATACAATTCACCACCCTCTCTCATGCCCATAGGTGTCGTGAAAGACCACGCATATGACATCTATGCAAGAGATGACAAACTTGAAACAAAACTCTATACCAACCTGTCTGACCAGCATGGTATAGTAAGGTCTATTTCCCTCTTATTGTGGAGGAGGCTTGAGCCCAGCAGTGGGACGTACTATATATGAGCCGAAATGATGAATGATGACAAGTTTTGTGTATTCCAAGATAAATAAAAGGGTTCCCTCGATATCCTGAAAGACCAACCTCGGTGTCATTTAGACCTCCTGGTTTACCGGAGTTATAGTGGTGGAAATATATGTCGCGATTAATCCTTAATAGGTAAATGGAATCCAAAAGAATCCAAAGAAAACATTGCGTAAAGTTAATCAAGTTTCGTCACTCGTTAACGATCAATAAAGTGTGTAGGCGAACAACGTGTAGTGTGGATAATGATTTTTAGCGATAACCATCTTGCCTCATTACCTTTAAGCATTCACTTGTTTAATAATGAAAAATAAAAAGGTGATTAATTACAAACAAAATCATGTTTCCTGAATTACATTTTTACTGGTCAAACATTTTCATTGAAGGTCGCCTTAGTAGCTATAAAATCCATGCTATAGGAATAAACAAGGCAAAAATCAGGGGGCATTTGGTATTACCAATCGTGATCAATCAATTTAAATTACTGCCTCTTATAAAAATTGTTATGATGTAGGGCTTCTTTATGTTACGCCACAGAGTTCGGTCCTGTGCCGTCTGCATACAACGACGCCCAGTAACTTTGACCAGATCGGCGGTCCACCTAGTGCGCATCTTGAACGTCTTGCACTGCGTCGTCCGATTTGTGGTCGCCACTCGAGAGCCTCTCTTCTCCAGTGGTTGTCGGTTGTTCGAGCGATATGGCCTGCCCATTGCCACTTAACTTTTTCACTTCACTTAAATATTTTATCGCGTATGTATTTGATTTTTAATTTCCTGATTTTTCGAACTCTTTTCAGCGCTCTTGGTCACGAGTGAACCCTTCCTCACTGACACGTCCTTAAATCAAATACACAATCAAAGCCGTAAAAATAGTTTGAATTCAAATATGTGACATCTGTGTAAAAAACTGAAACACAGCTCTTATCGAATTTTAACCGACTTCAAAAAAGGAGGAGGTTCTCAATTCGACTGTATTATTTTTTATGTTTGTTACCTCAGACCTTTGATTGGTTAAACCGAATTTCATAATCCTTTTATTATTTGAAAAATTGCTCAACAGTGGGCGCACATGGGCTGAGAAGCAGTATAATCAAAAGTTCTCCAATACTTCTTGCATATATGTTATTTGGATATTAAAATCCCTTAATTGTCTTTTATATCTCCACGGGCAAGAGAGAGGGTGGTGAATTGTATTCTTACTCCTTCACCACACGGACTACAAACAACGACACTTGTTATTAAATACATTTGCTTACCATTTCAGGTTTAATTAATAAAAAAATAGCGTGAGTACTAAATACGTATATCAGAAGTGAAACTTCTTTGGTTCCATGTGTTTTTTATTAGTATTAAATAAAAAGAAAAATAAAAAATAAAAAGAAAATAAAAAAAAAATCTCTCGATCTTTCTCACTCGCTTGCTTCCTACTCTCGCCCCATGGCTGTGCTTCGTGCTATGTTCGCCCTTTCTCACTCTCTCTCAATCGGTCTCTATCGCTCTCTCCCCCCTTTTTCGACAAAAACACTGCACATCTTCGTGACGCTAAATTGCGTTTCATCCATAAAAAATGTAGCCTCATACGCGCAAAGAAGTTCCACTTCAAAAATCGTAAACTATAGTGCACCCGCAGAGCTCGCTCATTGCAAGTATTTCCATAAAATTAATCATAATTGACACATCACTAATTACTATAACAACTTCGGATATGTTGATGACATAACGTTAATGACTTTTAAATTATCGAATAACCAGTTTTATACACCTGACATAGTTGACAAATTTAAAAGAATTTATTTAATACACTCATTTGCAAAAAAAACGGGCACCTAAGCAATGAACCATTTCAAATGTTAATATTTCTTTGTTTGATAATTATAGGTAGTTTTATCCACACAATTTGCTAAATTAATAAGAAAATAATCGTTTTCATCAGTATTTCATAAAATTTAGATACAATTTATGGGAAATAATGCTAAACCTCGCTAGTAGTGTATATTCGCTAGTAGTGCATATGCTCATGAAGTAAAAATAAAAAAGTTTTTTTGTTTGTTTTTCTTTAATAAAGTAAAAGCAGATAAATGTTTAGTATCGAGTGTGACCCCCTCTAGCTAAAATCACAGCTTGAATTCGTCTGGGCATGCTAGCGAGTATATCCCGGATACTTGCTTGCGAAATACGTTCCCACTCCGCAGTAATCACATTCTTCAGCTCTCTGATGGTCTGCGGAGCCGGGTGTACTGATCTCACACGCCGTTTCAGAACGTCCCAGACATGCTCTATGGGATTGAGGTCGGGACTTCGAGCTGGCCAATCCAAACGACGAATGCCGACCTCTTGCACATACGCATTAACATCGCGGGATCGGTGGGCGCGAGCATTGTCGTCCATAAAAATCGAGTCTTCACCTAGAGCGGCCAATGCGGGTTGTGCATGAGAAATTAGAACTTCCGTTATGTATCGATGCCCAGTCAGTGAGCCGTTTTCAATGAAGACTAACTCTGTACGATCCATTGAATTTATTCCTGCCCAAAACATAACAGAGCCCCCACCATAAGGTGTGATTTCTTCGAAACATGCCTCTGCAAAGCGTTCTCCTTGTCTTCTTAGCACTCGCCGACGTCGATCTTCACCGAACAGAGATATCCTGGCTTCATCAGAGAACAAAACCCTATTCCAATCGTCTTGAGTCCATGATTCACAATTTCTAGCGAACCTAAGCCTGTGAACTCTGTGCTCACGGAGTAATTTGGGGCCGCGGGCCGGGCGGTGACTGCGTATATTGGCAGCGAGAAGCCTCCTCCTGACCGTCCATAGACTAATATGCACATTTCTTACTTCTTGGAGGTTGTTCTTAAGATCCACATACGAAGATTTGCGATTTCTCAATGCGCGACTCACAAGAAAACGATCATCCCGTGGTTGGGTACATGGTTTTCTTCCAGAACCAGGCCTTCTCTCGACGGAACCAGTCTCCTGATATCGCTGCCAGGTCCTTTGGACTGTCGAGCGACTAACATTTAGCCTCCTAGCCACGAAACATTGGCTGCAACCCTCTTCAAGCAGCGCGATAATTTTGGTAGCTTTTACCACTTTATCTACCATTTTTGATACAGCCAAACAGCATTAAATAAAGCTTTGACAGTCAAGGATATGAAATTAATCGATAAAAATTGAATAAAAGTTATGAAAGTCGATGTTAACTTCTGGAACTTCGCGCCAAAAATGTAGGATAAAAAGGGGTTTTCTGTAAAAATGAACATCAAATGAAAAATTGAATTTAGAACGTACTTTTTTAAATACCACAGCATTTTTAAAACCGGCCAGTAACGTGTACAAACGATTGAAACCTTTTTGGTATTGTATCTTTTTAAATATGAATGAAAATCAAAACCGCCCGTTTTTTTTGCAAATGAGTTTAGCTTTTATAAGCAGAAATTATCGAAAATTTTACATTTTTGTTTTGTAATTGCCCGATGTTTCGGACACTTTACCGTGATGATGGTCAAAAAAGCTTCCGTTGTACAATTAAAAAAAAACAAAGGATCATAGAAGCTCCCGTTATAGTTTAAACATCATCATCATCTCAGCCTATGTATGTCCCACTGTTGGGCTCCATAATGGGCGAGTTCCTATTATTCCACGCTGGTTGGACGTGTTGGAACAAGGTTTTGTTCCGAGTTTTCCTTCTCTTGCACAGATGTTATATGCTAATTATATCCTTTATTCGTCTTTTACGACATCCACGGGCAAGATAAGGAGTGGTGAATTGTATTCTTATTCCGTCACCACACAGAAATATTTATAGATTTATAATAAAAAAAAACACGATAAAATCTATAAAAGTAGATTTATTTCAAGTCTGTGAATATTTCTAATATTATATAAATATCATTAAATTTTATGTTAGTAATTTGCAACTCTATAACGACCCAATACATGTTTCGTAAGCATATGGATGCATAAGTATATGGATTGGAAAATGGTTTCCTTCTTATTCTTATATCTCAAAATCGACTTTTTTCTTCTAATTCTCAACCCATATGCACCACACGTTCTTCCAAGTAAGACAAATTACGCTGCTACACCATGTTGGCAAAAGTTGTTGGTAAAATATTTTACATATAGTTTTCTATTTCTCGCAGTCATTCCTAATCAATTTCCCGTGACAGTCTTAAATATTGGTTTAAGCAGCGCTAAGAGTATAGGGGAGCAATACATCTCAATTATCTCTTTTTACTCCCTTGAAGAAATTATAACACTAAATACGATCCTATACCCATTTGCAAAGCATCTCAATTATCTCTTTTTTCTTTCTTGAAGAAATTATAACACCGAAAACGATCCCATACCCACTCGAAAAGCATTTTAATTATCTCTTTTTTCTTTCTTGAAGAAATTATAACACCAAATACGATCCCATTGGCAAGCCCTATATCCAAAAGTGGAATACAATAATAGACGTACAATAATAGTCTAATATATGTATGAATTACAGCATTAAATTTACACCATCTTCAAAATTCACATGTAACATATTAGAATACTTTGCTTGAAAAATTTATTTCGATTGAAATGAAATCGTGTGCATAACAAATGGCTTAATCGGAATTGAATTGAGGATGAAATTAGAATTCGTACGATTCCTTTCATAAAGAGCTTTTAAGATTTTTTAATGTCGTGTGAAATTAGTTGCCTTTAACTGCACTGAGGAAGAAATACCATAGGAATTTGTATAGTCATCATTATCTTATATCTTTAAACGAGCAATCCTTGTATATTTATATGTTATATTTACAGAATCTCGAAAACGGCACCAATGATTTTCATGAAATTTAGTATACTAAAGGTTTCGGGGGCAAAAGTCGATCTTACTAGGTTTTATTAATTGAAAATGTCGTCTTGTCGGTGTTTTTAACTAATCAATAAAATGTCATGAGAATACGAATGTAAATCTATTCGTCGCCGTCAAGAGTGACAATAGCTCAATTGGGAAGTTGTCCAGTCGCATTCAAACAGCCTAAGATCGGATCTCAGTGTTATTATTATTGTGATTTTTAATTTTTGATATTTTTTCATTATTTCATCATTTACATTTTTTTATTAATATACTAGCAGAGCCGGTCACGCGTTGCTATGGCTAATGTTTTTGTGATATTACATTTTTTTAAACTATTTAAATGGAACTGTAGGAGAACATCTGTCATGGAGGTCGTCATATATTTTTACAAATGGCATCTATGTAAAAAAGCAAGTTAAAATCGTATATGACACGTTTGTAGGTTTGACATAGCAGCGCCATCTATTAATTAATTACTCACTCCGGTCAACAGATATCGCCATCTGTTAAAATTCTTTGGAGTTAACAGATAATTGTGAATATCAAATAATATGTATATACCTATAGGTAATACAAATAATTTGCAATAAAATAATATTGCGACTATTAATTAAGATGTAAGCTATCCTATCATATGACTGCACAGATGGCGTAGTGGTTAAGATAGTGACTTACAGCACCAGTGTCGGGGGTTCGAATCCTACGCGGGACAACACTGTGTGCGATCCACAAATTGTTGTTCCGAGTCTGGATGTAATTTGTGTCCGTTAATTATATGTTTGTAAAGTCCCCCGCAATACAAGGATTATTTCCTTAGTGCAGGGTGTTGTCTTAAAAATCAAATAAAATAAACTATAATAATCCCTATCTCATTTTCTCCAACGTTAAATCTTATGAATTTATGTGTGTCTATCATTCAAGTTGGAACAAACTGCACACGGTGTGCAAATTTGATTAAAATCGGTTAAGTAGCTTAGGAGTCCATCGCGGAGAAACAACGTGACACGTAATTTATATATATTAAGAAGATGTCTAAAATATTCGTCAAAAATACAATTAAAAAGAACCAAGCTCGGTCAACCAGATATTTATCATTTAAGCATTCACTGTTGGATGTGGGTCTCTGAAAGGAAAGTACATTCATCGTCACGCTTGACAGTTTGGTTGCGATGGCAGTGAGATGTGAGGGACTTATAAATCTCTCAAGAGAAAGCTATCCTGGTGAGCCAGGAGAAAAGATAATAGCTTTCAATTAAGGATCTCAATTCTTAGCCGATTTTTACGACACTCGTGCTGCTTTGAGAAGAGGTTTAAGCCCACCAGTGAACCGTAAGTGAGCTGAATGAATGATGAAGTCTAAAATGATGGCTAGATCAAGTCCCATAAGTGGTACAAGTCTGTGTAATTAAGTGTTCGTATAAGGAGATTAAGTTACTCCATAGATGCTATTCTATACAAATAATTAAAAAAAAACAGATTGCCTTGCCATTAATCGCAGCGCTATCTACCTAGTCCTGTGTTACATTCTGTCAAACTACTCGCACTTTAAAAGGCAGCCGAGGTAGTTGTAGCCTAAATATAATTTCAAAAGGAACTAAGAATGTAATGTTTTATCATTCATTGCTTTTCTGCGGTAAAGTTAAATTAGGAGTTACCTAAGCTTTAAGAGCCTTTAGTAAAAATAGGCATAGGAATAGCATCAATTGTCTATAATACATAGCAAATTTGCGCAAGAGACATATTATAAAATTTCATTGTATTAAAAATAGTAAATACAGTAAATAAAAAAAATATTAATGTCATACAAGTTTATATTAATAAAATTAGAATTTTATGGCAGGGTTACGAAGATCTTTATACCAAAGCCGTATTTACAAATTATCATCATAGTCATCATCACCGCAGCCCACATACGTCCCACTGTTGGGCTTGGGCTTCCTTCACAATGGGAGGGCATTTGACCTACTATACCATGCTGGTCAAACATGTTGGTATAGGGTTTCATTTAGAGTTTTCCTTCTCTTGCACAGATCTTATGTGCATATTATATCCCTTAGTTGTCTTTTACGACATTCACGGGTAAGAGTGGTGAATTGTATTCTTATTCCGTCACCACACGGAAAAAAAAATAAAGTATCACTTCATTTACACTCATTTGTCTGTTAGTAAGTCAAACCGTCGCCCTAAAGAATGTCATAGCTACACTATTAATGGTATCTAATGAGTATTTGGGTCGGAGAGAAACACGTATGTAAAACACTTTTATATCACACTCACTTCATCATAGTACTTTCTGCGCTTCGAATTACATAAAATGCCATTAAAATTAGTTAAAACACTAAGATAAGTAATATAATACAATAACACCACATGACAGTTTTCCGTTCTCGCCAAAACTCTCCATACAAACAAAGCCTTTAACATAAAACAAATTAAATATTTAATGCATTACGAGTTACTAAAATAAGAGGCAACAAATATTAATATTCATCGAAGCCCAAACCACATTACAAATCATTCCAGTATTACCATAAAGACAAAAAAGGGAAATTTAAAAGCGGTATTGCTGACAACCCCGTAATGTTTATAATGAGTTATATAGACAAAAAAACATGGTAACGTAGAATATTAAATATTGTTGCCAGTTGAAAAATTATTACCCTATTAACGGCGTGATCAGACAGTGTTAGTGGTAGAAATTATTTTAAACACATAAAAAAACGTAATGGTTTAGATTCTGAACTGAATATATTGAAGGCGTGTCGCTGATTCGATTCCCGTGCAGGATAATTTGTACGATATAATTTTTATTATTCTGAACCTGATTAGATTGGTCATCTTTTACAACACTCAAGAGGGATAATGAATTGTATTCTTATTCCCTCATCCCAGGGAAAACCTGCAATCAATTTTTGCTAATTCTTATTTATTTTCATCCCCTCTTACCCATGTTTTACTGCTAAATACAGTTCTCCTGCACAATGAAGGGTGAGTTATCTACAATTCCACTTGAGCTTAAAGAGTTGACATGTAATTTAGTTACGTTTTTTATTTCTTTGTAGTGGTATAATCTACTTATATATTTTAGTCATCTTTTACGATACTCCTGGCTAAGAAATAAATAGAGATAATTTTTCCCTTATAATTCATTGTTGCCGTTTATACCACACTGCAAGAGGCTAGCCCAAATTACGATAGAGATGTAGTGTATAAATTACCGACGGAATTAACACTTACAACAGTTATGAGGACTTTTGACAGAATTGAAAACTTAAACTGTGTGATCTTAAATTAAAATTTGTAAATCCATAATTTTAATATATTGATATAACTACAAATATAGTGTTAGCGTCACCTGACTATGTCGATGACGACTTACATGAATACTTCCCAAACCAAACTTGCCTATAGAAGTTTCCATTTTAGGGATGTGAAAAAATAATCAATTTTTATATTAATCGATTATGATTTCTGATGTTTACGCGAGTATTATACATTTTAAATAAAACTACTTTACGGATTTTATTGCTACTGCAGAAAATTTTGTGCAGTAACAATGACTTGTTGGACGTGAGACATCGTAGTCCACCCGTGACCATGAATGCTGTAAAGTGTTCGAAACGTCGGGTAATCAAAAATCAAATACAAACGCGATAAAATCCGTAAAGTAGTTTTATTTAAAATTAATCGATTATTTTTTTGTAATAATCGATTTTAATAACAGATTATCTAAATATTAAAAATCGATTGAAAAGCCATCGATTTTTTTTTTGTATTAAAATTAATCGTTATTTTAGTATTTTCTTTTGTTTAAATTTAAAGTTTTTTATTAAATAGAAAATAAATATCACGGTCAGATTTCCTAAAAAAAAAATTAGTAAAAAAATCGATTAATTAAAAATAATTGATCGATTTCTTGCAAATTAATTTATTTTAAAGAAAGAAAAATCGATTATTTATTAATCGATTTTCACTCCAAGTCACATCCCTATGCCACTTTAATAACGTTTATGATGTGAAACATCTATAGGCAAGGATGAACCTGATTATTGCCATGGCGTTAACGCCACGCTTGGATATGTACATTTCTGTAACGAAACCATAACCTGTTTTACAATTTTGTATAATGCCATCTAGTGAGCTCAAAATAAATTATTAACCTAAATACATACTTATAGTGTATACTAATGAAAATAAATGTTTATTGAATAAAAATCATCATTTTCTGGACAACAAAATAATTGTACAAAATAATTTCAATGTTTTACATCTGCCAGGCATCTTTTTCGACGGCCCCTTTTTTTTTACTTTATTCAAACTTTAATCAATGAGAGTGGTATTATTTAAAACTGATGCTTAAAAGATAATAAAAGTAAAGAGAATTCTTTTCTTCGACCTTCTGAGGCTATCTGTGATGTCTATCAACACAGTATATATGTCTATACAACAGCATGTGAACGCGCAAGCAACCTTTATCTCAATAAAATCTTTTGATGTACGAGAATTTACCGACAGTGTAAGGAATTACTAGCGAATTCACACAAAGTAGGTATATAGATATTATTTTTATTACAAAGTAAAGGAAATGATCGAGATATATGAAATCTTATAGAATATATGAATATATATAGCATGTAAAAATTTACATATACAGTGTATTTCGGTTATAACGACGGCGGAGGGACCACTTTAATGTCGTCGCTATATCCGGAGGTCTCTATATCCGAAATCAGTTTTTCTTTAACAGTAAATGTACGTCTAGGAGCCATTTTCACAAGTTTAAGAAACACTGTTCACTTACTGGATATAGCTACGTAACTGATTCATAATTTTAACTTCGCGCACATGCTAAGTAATGCTACACACAAATAAAGCATTTGACCATCTGCGAAACAAAGGATGACCCTACGTACAAACAAAGCATTTGACCATCTGCGAATATAAACAAAGGATAAGAAAGCTTAATAGTTAAAGCTTATGAATGAGACTATGTGCCTTGGCCGACTCAGTCGCAACATCCGCAAGGAATTTCTAGGAATCTGTCCCAAATAGTTCATAAAAACAAGTCTGTATACCCGAAATAGGAGTTATATCCGGAGTCGCTATTACCGAATGAATCTTCTACGAAAGTATGCTTTAAATTCTAGGGACGCAAGTTCGACGTCACTATAACCGAAAAGTCGTTACAAGGGAGGTCATTATTAATGAAATCCACTGTATAATGTTGTAAAAGAAGTAGGTATGTGCATATATTGTCCATTATCATTTTAATATTTAAACGTCCCACTGCTGGGCCAAGCCTTCTCCAAAATAAAAGTGAAAATGACCTAGTAGTTGGTCATAGGATTTTATTTGGAGTTTATCCATCTCTTCTACAAAAATTATTCTGCATATTATATAGGTATACTTTATGTATCTATGGGTTTTTGCTAAAAATAAGTCGGCTAAAGTCGACTTGGAGTTTTTGCCAAAGTCAGCTTGTAAATTGTATTTTTACTTCGTCATCATACGAAATATTTGCAAATATAAAGTCTAACTTTTTATTAGCTGCAGTAAAATGACGTTTTGTGGGTTGCCGGTTTTTGAAGAAAAATAAATAGGGATGTAGCTAAATGAGTGAATCATAAATGAATAATCAGTTTGGTTTTTTTTTTTGAGATTTAATATTAAGTTGTAATGTATTTCTTTAACCTATTATTATTACTATACTAGAGGATTGATCTTTTTTAGTGGAAGTATAGGGAGGTACATTCAAAATGAAACAAAAACGTCATAATAATGTTATTTAATTAATCTTTTTCGAAATCACTGTCGCTGTCGGTTTCGGTCACACTAATAACAAATCTATCTGTCACTTCATCTATAATATGATCGAGGTGGCACATTTTATCTTCCTCTTTAATAGTGTGAGACACACAGTCACTCCACTTAGCCGGTGTCACTTTCTTGATTCCTTCTTGGAATAAAGTTTTCACTTCTTGCATTTTATACGTCTTATTATTGTTTGCGACGTGACTCTTTACCTGCGCCCATACCAACTCAATGGGGTTCAATTCACAGTGATAAGGGGGCAGTCTTAAAAGTGTGATACCTTTTTGTGCAGCCATCTCGTCTACGGCATATTTCTCAGTATGATTTTGTTGTTTCACAATATCTATGAGAGTGGCCTTGACCATATTTGGTTCAAACGCAATATTTTTAGTAGGCAACCACTCTTGAATTCGTGCTTTCGTCCACGACATCTTCGGGATTGTTTCGATCTTCCGAGAGTGATAGGGCAGTGCGTCCATTACGACTACTGCATTCAGCTTGAGTTTAGGTAGAATAACGCCGAACCAATCCTCCAAACACTCTGCGTTCATTTCATCATGGTAGTAATCTGTACCTTTCTTTGCTTCAAACATAAGAAGTCCGTCGACCAGGAAGCCTTCTTCTCCGCCTATGTGACTAATTATGAGTCGTTTGCCCTTTCCTGTGGGATTTTTTAATCCCGTACTCAGGCCGTCTAAAAATGCCTGTCGAGAAGATTTAATACTTCCGTCAATCCAGGTTTTTTTTGTAGTATGACCTGAAAAGAACAAAAAAGAATCATAAGTTTCGACATCAAAACAAAAAGGGAACAAATAGAAGAAACTAAGAGTTGACACGTACCAGCGTTGACCCAGGTCTCGTCTTGATAATATATGTATTTTCCCTCCCTACGATATTGTTTAATTAAACGCAGGTAGCGCTGGCGCCATGATATGATATCTTGTCTATCAATAAGCACACTCTTGCGTGATCGAGTAGCGAATTCGAAATTAAGATGCTTCATAATTTTTCTCAATGTCTCTTTCGAGAAGTTGGGCAATCCTGGGTCATCATTTACAACTTGCAGCACCTAAAAATGATTAAAGTTATTACCTAATTGGTTAAGATTACACATGGGATGGGAGAAAACATACATAACGTATAATAAAAAGATGAGTGACGACATGTGTAAACTAACTTTTGCGATGGTGGGTATTTCATTTCTATGAAAGAACTGACGTACAATTCGTCTAACAGCAGTGAATGTGAAATCATCAAGTTTATCTTTAAATGTAAGTTTTGGGCCCGTTTTTTCGGGAGGTTTTGGTGATTCGCTGTCATTCTCCTTGTGCTCCTTTAAAACGGAATAAACTGTGCGGACGGATATTCCCAAGACTTCAGTCACCTTGTTAACGCATTCACTTGTTTTTGGAACTTCAATGTTTGATTCTGAAGATTTCACTTCAAACACATATTTGTAAACGTTTTGGACCCAAAGTTTTTCAGTTGCACTTAGAGCTACACGTGGCCTTTTTTTCTTAGGAGATAAAAATATGTCTCCATCTTGCGATGTGCTAGGCAGAGCATCCATGTCTTCAATGTATCAAACAAAAAAAAAACTAACACGATTAACGAAAACAGGTAATGAAAAACAAACTCAACGTAACATAAGTTTAACAATAATGATAACAAAAACAACGCGCAGTGGGCAAATCAAAGTTATTCATGCACTCAAAACAAAAGTATGAAGCCGAATGAGCGAATGACAACCGAAACAAAATGGCGGTCAAGCGTCATCGTAGCACCGTAACCAAAAACCAGTACTACCAACTTGAGAGAGCGTTTTCTTGAGTGTTACCTTGTATATGTCTAAAAGGATCAACGTTTATACAGCCTTTTATTTACATTAATATTAAATAGAATTTAGTATGATCATTATGAGTCAGCTATGGAACGATTAGATATTCTGTAAACTTTTGTGAACTGAATCACATCCCTATTGAGATTAGGTTGTCAACATTATTTTACGGAATGACATTTAGAAACGTCATTTTACTGCATCTAATAAAAAGTTAGACATTAGTCATTATCACTCAGCTTATATCATGTTAGGCCACAAAGTTCAATCCTGTGACGCCTCCATACAACGGCACCCAGCAACTTTCAATTTCTTGGTTCACACAGAGGGGAGGCGTCCTACATTGCACCATCCAACGCCACTAAAATTATTTAAAAATTCTTTCACTAACAGTAAGCTACATTATAAGGGAGTAATATATACTATATTTTATCTCTATATTCCAACAGAGACGAGAACTACACAATTCTTCTTCTTCTTATTTGACGGCAATGAGCTACAATAATATGAGCTATTGGTGTTAGTGTAGAGTTATTATATTGATGATGTTAGCTTGGTGCTGATATCCAAGTTATGCCTTCTCTGAGAATTTTGGCAGAATGTCAAAATGCACGCAATTCACTATTATATCATATTCACTACATTTCAGAATTTTATTTGCATTATATTACATAAAATATCAGCAAAATTATTCAATATAACAGTTCAAAACACTAAAATATGAAAAAAATATAAAAGCGCTACGTGACATTTTGACATTCGCGTCAAAAGTCCAACTACACAATTGAAACCGCGAAAATTTGCTGCATATAAATGACACACTAGATTTATCTATGGTTAACATATCACAGATAAGAAAAAATAAAATAAAAGACAAAATAGCTCTGAAAAAGGTTAAGCCTTTAAAAACTTCTAGAAATAAGTAAATGTGCATGAATATTTATTCGCACGAATATTGTAATATACTATTCAAATATGAACCATGCTTTAGCAGAGTACATCGGGAGTACACGGCCCTCATACATTCCGTTGTCATTGTGTATTTTTATTAGCTTTTGTCACGCGCTCTGTTCACCCGAGTATCTTTGAATGAACTTCGAAATTTACCTCAGGTTCTGTACTATTAAGCTCTTTTAATATATTTCTAAGCGAGTAAGCCCAAATATTCCGTGTGGTAGCGGAATAAGAATACTATTCAACACCCCTTTTCTTGGTTGTGGGTGTCGTAAAAGACGACTAAGTGATTTTATGAAACAGATAAAATCTTTGTAAAAGAAAGAACACTGGAAATAAAATTCTATAGTAACCTGTTTCATCACTGTGGTATATAGTAGGTCAATTTCCCTCCAATTGTGAAAGAGGCTAGCACCCAGTAGCGGTACTTCTGTGGACTGAGATGATTCCGGCAAAGGAACGTTGAGAGGAGAGAGTAACCCTCAGGATATTCCGTCGGGCCGTCTACTGAAGACAAGGCACTCGGCACCGGTGGTTGGTCCAACGACGAAGGCGACGTGCTTTGGGTGGGTTATGGGGCCGCGCGCCGTCCCTCTGTTCCCCCGGACGGCGCCGGGCGGTGAATGCGCTGACTATAGCCTATTCAAAAAAAAAAAATAATGATTTGGAATTATTTTAATAAAAAATGTATTCTAAATGAATTGTTACAATATATTATATTGTTAAGAAAGAGATTACCGTTCAATCTTACACATCTTCAAAGAGTGTTTACAATAAACGAAAAACCATTCTTTTGTAACAAAAGCACCACTTAACCTTATTTTTAGCTGAACCCTAAACAGCCAACCGTTTTTATTTCAACAGATTATAATACATCAAAGACTTAACATATGAGCGAATCTATACGATTCTTACTAGATTATGGACGTAATTTACCACGATTTGACTTTTATTTATAATAAACATGATATTTTCGGGTACACATTTCAAAATTTAATCTATAATAAAATGTCGATACTTTTAGAGATAAATATACACTTATATCAGTTGAAAATAATTTAGAATTACTATTGTTTCCCTGTGGTTACTATGTATTGCCCGTGGGGGCCATAAAAGATAATTAAAGTATTTATTTTTCCAAGTGGTAGCAGAATAGGAATAGAATTCCTGCCTATAGGTATACCACCTAAGATTAAGAGATATAAAATGCATATAAAATATTTGGTAGAGAAGGAATATTCAAAATAAAACCGTATACCAATTTGTCTGGCAAAAAAAACATAACTAAAGATAAGCTTCTTACATAAAATAATTTAATTTCAACGAGGAACAGGCATAGCTCGTGTTGCTTCTCCTTACAGAAACAGCGCTGGTATTCTTCCAAGACCTGATGAATACATTTTAAAAATAATTATCAAAACTTAACTAGTGAATGTGCATTAATGTATGTGCGTGAATGTTTGTATGTGAATGAATATTTTGTATGTGAATGAATATTTTGCATGCATATCTATATATATAAAAAATAATTGCTGTTCGTTAGTCTCTAGCTAAAACTCGAGAACGGCTTGACCAATTAAGCTAATTTTGGTCTTGAATTATTCGTGAAAGTCCAGGGAAGGTTTGTACGGTGAGAAAATATGGTAAATTGCAAGTAAAATAATAAAATAAAAACATGGTTGTCTGTAAAGTCGGTTTACGGACGATAGTTTAACGTGACAACGTCATAACAAAACATTGATGAAATGACTGCATACTTTTATGAATAAAATTGAATTAGCGTAACCAGTATCCATTGTTATAAGCTATTGAAATTAAATCGGGTCGGCAATTACCGTAAGTCTCGATAGATGGCGCTGTTCAGTTTAGCTGAATCGCATTGTACTAAATGAATATATTTTAATCCTTTCACATCGATAGATGGCGCGCTTTAGTACAGCTGAATCGCATACTACTTAATAATAAAACAATGAGCGTAACGGGACACTTTTTCGTGCATGCAGCCAGCGTTCATCGATTTATTAGACGTTGTCACGTCAAAAAAACAATTTTATTTTTCCATACAAACTGATCTTATCTGTCAAACATTTCATGTCTCAGCCCATACACGTCCAACTGTTGGGCTCGCACCTCCTCCACTATAGGAGAGAAATCGACCTACTATACCACGCTGGTGACACGTGTCAATATAGGGATTTGTTTCAGTTTACTTTCCCTTGCATAGATATTATACGCATATTATATCCCTTAGTCGTCTTTTACGACACCAACGGGTGAAGAATTGTATTTTTACTCCGTCACCACACGGATAATACTAAAACCAAACTGATAAATATTAAACAACATAATTACAAAAACAGGCGGTACGAAGTTCACCGGGTCAGCTAGTATGATATAAATAAAATGCATAATACGTATTTTTAGTGATTTTTAACCCCCAAAGCAAAAAAAAGGGTATTATAAGTTTGATGTCGATGTTCGTCTGCGTGTGTATGTGTCTGTCTGTAACATCGTAGGTCTGGAACGAATGGATCGACTTCGATGCGGTTTTTTCATTTGAACGCCAGTTTCCATGCGGTAGTTTTTAGCTATGTTTGGTTAATATCAGTCCAGCAATGTAAATATATCTAAATTAAAATTATATGAATTAAAAACTTATTTGCGAGTGAAATGAGTTTATATAAATAGATTAACATGTCAGATGCCAAATCTCAGCAATCTTATAAGTCTTGTTTATTTTTAACTTAATTATCACCTGTCACAATGTCAAAGAAGTTTTTAATCGCATTTGATGGTTACACACAATTTTCTTTTTGATCATCATAATAATACCTTTACTGAATTTGTGATTTAAACACATTTATTTTTAATCAGAATCCATACTAATATTATAAATGCGAATGTAAGGATGTTTGTTTGTTTGTAACGCTTTCACGCTTAAACCACCAAACCGATTTCAAAAATTCTTTCACCAATGGAAAGCTATAATATCAGGGAGTAACATAGGCTACATTTTATCCCGGTATTCCCACGAGAACAGGAACTACGCGGGTTTAAGTGACTGAAACCGAAGCGAAGCGAGGGCGGGTTGCTAGTAATTTATAATGGTATTTCAGTTGTTTCGTTTGTCGATCTAAATTACATTTTTTTGAGTATTTAACTTATTTAGCTATTTATAAATAGGTACTCATTTGTGAGTTCGAAAATAAATACCATAGGTGGCACTTAATCCCAAAGTTGTTAAAAATCCGTTCTAATTCGTCACTGCACTGCTATTAATATGCAAATATTTTCTGATACATGGCGTAGTGAAATGTGCAAATACGAGAATGCAACCGATAATTTGGTTACCTACTGGTCCAAAAGATGTGAGTACCAGTACTGCTTGTGCTATTTTTTTTTCGGCTTAAAGATAAATTTTGTGTCAAATATATAAAATCAGACATTTAGTTTTACAGTTACTGAATAATACAGTTTTATTAAAAAAAAACTTTACTTTATCACAGCTTCTATACTTTCCGCTGCTGGGCTTAAACCTCTTCCACAATGGGAGAGCAATTAAAATTCAAATTCAAATCATTTATTGTGTATAAACCCCGCGGGGTACTTACATATTGTCATTTTTTTTACATTTTTCTTAAACTTAACTTAAACGCGACTGCACTGAGAAGATTCAGCAAGAAACTCAGCGGGATTGTCTATTTTTTTATCTAATTTCACTTAAATAAAATTACATCTTCATCATCATCATCATCGCAGCCCACATACGTTCCACTGTTGAGCTCAGGCCTCCTCCACAATGGGAGGGAATTTGACCCACTATACCATGCTGTACATCGAGAGTGTGTCGACAAGGGTAGCGTACCTTATACTCAGAATTACCAAGAGGTATTCGCTGAAGGTAATACAGGTATACGCACCGACCTCGACATACTCCGACGACGAGGTGGAGGCATTTTACGAGGACATCTCGAAAGCCATACACGCGTCCAAAACCCACTTCACTGTGGTTATGGGAGACTTTAACGCGAAACTAGGCAAAGGGAGTGATGATGAGTTGAGAGTGGGGAAACATGGATATGGACAGAGAAACCAGAGGGGCCAGAAACTGGCTGATTTTCTGGAGAAGGAAAGCCTCTTTATGATGAATTCCTTCTTCAGGAAGCAGCCACAAAGGAAATGGACCTGGATTAGCCCCGATGGTTCAACAAAAAACGAGATAGACTTCATCTTGTCAGACAAACGACAGATATTCAATGATGTCTCAGTGATCAGCAGAATTAAAACTGGGAGCGATCACCGGATGGTACGAGGCACATTGAATATCCATACAAAAGTCGAGCGGTCACGCTTGATGAAGTCTACACTCCGACCTACATCTGTCCAATACCAGAACCTCGAAAACTTTCAACTCGAACTACATAATCGCTTCCAATGTCTGGACGAGTGCGAATCTCCGAACGATATGAACAACAGGTTCGTGGAAACTGTCCACGCGGTTGGGTCGAAATTTTTCAAGGCTCACCGCGTTAATAGACCTAAAAAACTTTCTGACCAGACTCTCGAGCTCATGGAGCGGAGAAAAGAGATGACGGTGCAGTCTGCAGCCGAGAGGTCGAAAGGTTCTATGGACAGTTATACAAATCATCCCGAAATCCTGTTGTCGGCTTGGTCCAAGATCCCAGATCCAAGCTAACTCGGCACTATACCGAAGAAATCCCGGACATCAGCTTGTACGAGATCAGAATGGCTCTCAAACAACTACGTAACGGTAAGGCACCGGGAGATGATGGAATTACGGCAGAGCTTTTGAAGGCGGGCGGCAAGCCGGTATTAATAGCCCTTCAGAAGCTATTTGATTCCGTTATCCTCGGGGGCGACGTTTCAGAGTCGTGGACCAGGAGTGTGGTGGTGCTGTTCTTCAAGAAGGGTGACAAAGCTCTTTTAAAGATCTACAGACCCATCTCACTCCTGAGCCATGTTTATAAGTTGTTTTCGAGGGTCATTACCAATCGACTCACGCGCAAGCTCGATGACTTCCAGCCGCCCGAACAAGCCGGCTTCCGAAAAGGCTATAGCACCATAGACCATATCCTCACGCTTCGGCAGATTATACAAAAGACCGAGGAGTATAATCGGCCCCTGTGCTTAGCGTTTGTGGACTATGAGAAAGCCTTTGATTCAGTCGAAACTTGGGCGGTGCTGCAGTCCCTTCAGCGGTGCCAAATCGACCATCGCTATATCGAAGTGCTGAAGTGTTTGTATAGGAACGCCACAATGTCAGTCCGTATCCGGGATAAGAGTACGAAACTGATCCAGTTGCAGAAAGGCGTGAGACAGGGAGATGTCATCTCTCCGAAACTGTTCACCACTGCACTGGAAGATGTCTTCAAGCTCTTAGACTGGACTGGACTCGGCATCAACATTAACGGCGAATACATCACTCACCTTCGATTCGCAGACGATATCGTCGTTATGGCAGAATCCATGGAGGACCTTGGCACTATGCTCAATGATCTCAGCAGGGTATCCCAACTAGTCTACGAATGAACATGGACAAGACGAAAGTCATGTCAAATACCCATGTCATTCCTGTACCGGTCCTAGTTGGCAATGCGATTCTCGAAGTTGTCAATCACTATGTTTACCTAGGACAAACAGTCCAGTTAGGTAGATCCAATTTCGAGAAAGAGATCAGCCGACGAATCCAACTAGGTTGGGCAGCGTTCGGGAAACTTAAGAGGATCTTCTCGTCCAACATACCTCAGTGTCTGAAAACACAGGTCTACGACCAGTGTGTATTACCAGTGATGACTTACGGCACGGAAACGTGGTCCCTAAATGTAGGCCTCATATCAAGGCTCAAAGTCGCTCAGCGTGCTATGGAACGGGCTATGCTCGGGATTTCTCTGCGAGATAGAATCCGGAATACAGAAATCCGCAGGAGAACGGGTGTAACCGACATAGCACGAAGAATTAGCACGCTGAAGTGGCAATGGGCAGGCCACATCGCTCGACGAACCGACAACCGCTGGGGAAGAAAGGTTCTCGAGTGGCGACCACGCATCGGACGACGCAGTGTAGGACGCCCCCCCACTAGGTGGACCGCCGACCTAGTGAAAGTTGCTGGGCGTCGTTGGATGCAGGCGGCACAGGACCGCACATTGTGGCGCAATATGAGGGAGGCCTACGTCCAGCAGTGGACGGCAATAGGCTGAAATGATACCATGCTGGTCAGACATGTTGATATAGGAATTTATTTCGAGTTTTCCTTCTCTAGGACAGATCTTATGTGCATATTATATCCCATGTCTTTTACGACATCCACGGCCAAGATAAGGAGTGGTGAATTTTATTCTTACTCCGTCACCACACGGCAAAAATTACATCTTACAACATGCTTATTAATAGTTCCAGTGTGATGCCATTCGAAATACTATATAATAGAATTCACAAATTTAATTGACCTAATATACCATGCCTATACCATACCAGGAAGTAGAAGTTTGGCCAGCAGGTCAAACTTCTTCCTTCCAAAATTCTTACTCGTTCACCATACGGAAAGACCAATATATCTTACTCATATTTTATCACACTCATGCAAAAAAGTAAGTTTTCAGTGTGATGACGATGTAAAAATAGAATTCTCCACAAACACGTAGATATCGTAAAAGACGAAGAAATATGTATATAATACTAGCTGACCCGACAGACGTTGTCATGTCTTAACTATCAATACGAATTGGTAAAATTAATGAAATAAAATATCCAATAGCAATAATTTGGTGTCAAATTTAATAGATTTTCACGTTATAATTAAATGCAGTTCGCTGAGGATTAAAAGCAACATTTCCATGCTGTTGATTACAATTCCATCGATTCCTTTTAGCTTTATTCTGCGTTTGATGTGCTCTTACATGTCTTTAACTTGCAGCATTGCATATTCTGCGACTTAGTTTATACGTTTGATTGCTGGCATTTTTAAAAACAACCTACTAAAATTAATAAATATTCTATTATATTCTTTTTTATGCATTCTGCCAATAGTTGACATTTATGTCAAACGACTGGGCTATGTCAAACTACTGATAATCATGTAAAATTAATATTGTTGTTAAGTTTTCTTAAATTTCCTAATGTTCTGCTCAACTTTCTTATTTTTTTTCTTTCATAAGACAATAATAAACACAATGAAAAAAGAATTATCGAAATTGTTCCATCCGTTCACGCGTGACGCGATGACCAAGGGAAATAGAAATTCATTTTTATATATATAGATTTTCCCTCTTGTGCCTGTGCAAAAAAAATAAAATTCGGAATAAAACCCTACACCAGCATACCTGACAATTATGACGTAGTAGGATAATTTCCCTTCTATTGGGAAGGACGTTTTAGTCCAACACTGGGACGTGTATGAACTAAGACGACGTCGACGGGCAAGAATATTCATACTCTATAACCAAACGACTGATTGGTGTATCTTTTTGACTATTATTTTGCATTTACAAGAAAATATAATAGATACACTTTGCATGTTGTCGTACTTTTAAAAAATATCATGAACTGTCAAAGGATTTGTAAATAATGGTATCAAGAAATACAATATTTTATTCAACTGTTGTTTTATTTCTAGTATGCATGTTTGACAAAGTTTTATGACCTTACGATACGAAAAATAGATTTTAGTAGAATAATATCTTCAACTTATCATTACTTATGTGAAAGCAATGACAAGTTGTATATATCTTTAAATACATACTAGCAACCCGCCCTCGCTTCGCTTCGGTTTCAGCCGCTTAAACCCGCGTAGTTCCCGTTCCTGTGGGAATACCGGGATAAAATATAGCCTATGTTACTCCCTGATATTATAGCTTTCCATTGGTGAAAGAATTTTTGAAATTGGTTCGGTGGTTTAAGCGTGAAAGCGTTACAAACAAACAAACAAATAAACAAACATCCTTACTTTCGCATTTATAATATTAGTATGGATATATAAATCTTCTGTTAATCATTCCTCATCATTTCGGCTCATATACATCCCACTGCTGGGCTCGAGCCTCCTCCATAATAAGAGGGAAATTGACCTTACTATACCATGCCGGTCAGACAGGTTGGTATAGGGTTTTGTTTCGAGTTTTCCATCTCTTCTATAGATGTTATATGCGTAATATATCCTTTAGTCGTCTTTTAGCACACCCACGAGTATTATAGGGGGTGGTGAATTTTATTCTTACTCCGTCACCACAATCTTTTGCCGCGCGGATGACGATAGACTGCACCGAGGCAGTAATTGTTGTCAAGAAAGCATCAGATAGCAGTTTGATCTAAAGCCATTATTGCTGTTTGTGGTAATCGAACAAATAGCACACCCTACAATAAGTGGTACTGCCGCGCATGGACCTTTGCTGGTGGGGGATAACCACCATTTTCCATTTTTAAAAAGAAAACTAAATAAATAGAGATTTTATATTTAATATTAGCCTCATATAAAATGTCTACTATTTAACCTTTATGTGTAAATATTTTGTATAGAGAATGGAATTTATGTTATTATAAAATGTAATCTGATATTTGCCCTATGTATAAAAATATGTCCACTTTATCATGAGTATAAGTATTTATAAAATTATTAAGTATATATAGCGAACATGATTTACTGTATATGTCGCTCGTGGGTGTCGTGAAAGACGCCTTTTTTCTGTGTGGACTATGGTCGGCACGCGCGTTCCTTCCGTCCGGGACGATGCAAGGGTGGCGCGCAGCTCGATACCCCATCGTATTAATATTTAACATTATGAAATTTTGTTTTATTATTTTCTTTAATTCTTTATTCCGTGTATACTCTAACATGTTATCTTACCAGATAACCCAACAGACGTTGTTCTGTTCAAATAAAATAAAAGGAATTCGCCTTGAATTCGATAGCAGCGCCATTTAACGCGTTCAATTGCGAATTTAAGCTATTTTTGAATCCCCTTGAAGATTCACAAAAAATTTCATCACCATCGGTCCCGCCGCCCGCCAAGGAGTTCAATGAAATACACACACAAGAAATCTTTGTATATAAATTTCTTGTGTATGTGTGTATGTCACTAAACTTATCCTAAACGGCTGAACTGATGTCGATGAATTTTTTTGTGCATATTCAAGGGAATTCGAGGATGGTTCAGATTGACAATTGGACCCAGTAGGCAGCGCTCATTTGAAAAGAACAACGTCTGTTGCGTCAGCTAGTAAATGTGTTAAGATTAATATTTGTAATTGACATATAACAATCTGTTTCAATAATTAACAAATAACTTTTAATTTATTTTAATTGTAAATTTACTTTTTTAATATGTCCGAGAAATAGTTAAGTTTTATTTGGATGTAAGTTTGAAATAAATGGAATTATTATTATAACACAAATGAATCGAACCCTGTTTGTCCTTCGTGGCCAGCCCACGCGGGATACCGTCCTTCCGCGACGCCTCTCCTCTCGAAGTCCTATATCACTAAAGATGCCTAGAAGTTTTACATTGACCTGGACCAGCAATGGTCTGCTCAGCAATTAGATTCACAAGGACGGTTAACGTCAGGCACACGGCTGGTCATTACACTATTTTTTTTTAATTTACGAAGGAGAAGAGATGATATTAACCACCTTGATTTTTGTCCCAGTAAAAGATGCTCTCAAAGCTCTCAAATTGTTAATTGACTGCACCTTGAACCAGTGAAACTGAAAATAAACTGAATAATTAACTTCATTAAGAGAGAAGCCACACGCTCTCAATGGAGAAGCAATTTAGTTCTCGGCGGAAAATTAAAATAGATTTTAAATAAATTGCAGTTTGGTTTGATGATTTTTTTTGTGTGTTTTAATCTGCTTTTTCTCTACCTCTTTCTTACTCTGACAAATAGTACTCTGGTAGATTGCTATGAGATTTTATGGCGAACTTATTTTTAGTACTTGTATTAAAATAATTAAATCAAAGTCATAAGCCGACTGCCTTTTCTGCTTTTTTTTAAACGCCTTACAGCCTTTCATACTTAAGGTCAATAGGAAATTTGAAGATGATAAATTGAATAGTAACGTAACAAACAAACAAAGAAATGTTGTCAAAGTTCTTAATAAAACATAGCTGATGCATTATAAAACAATTAACATTTTAATTATTGAATAACCCCCGACACAAAATAAAACAATAAAAATACAGGAATTATCATTTTACGATTATGCTAGCACTGGTGTTAACACTGCTAGGTCGATAATAACTAAACATAGCTTAGAACCAGCGCAGGGAAACTGGCTTTCAAATAAAAAAATCGCATCGAAATCGATCTATCCATTTGAGAGCTACGATGTCCCAGACAGGCAAATACACTTACAGACATCGACGTCACACTTATAGCCCTCACCCCTTTGCGTAGGGAGTTAATACATAGTTTTAATTATGAAATTGAATACCCGGTTATTAAGAACGCATTGTTCTAGTTTGTAATTTATGTTACTTAAATTGTATGTTACTAAATTTTCAGCCATCGTAAATATTCCTTAGTGTGATGTTTGCTTTTTAAAAAAAATGTAAAATATAAATTTATTTGTATTTATATTTTACCACCAAGAATACAATCTCGTTTACTTGAATAACACCTAGCACTCTTTCATTTTTTTCGTTTTCGAGACCCTTGCCTAAAACCTTTTCCATTAACTTCGAGAAAAATCGAAAGAATTTCCTCTCAGTAACCTCTCACCGCTTGTTGGGCTGAAGTACCTTGAAATATTTGGCGTGCCGAGGGCCCTACACAGCGCGCCGTCGCGCTGTCTTCATCAAAAATGTCGTTGGAAATTGTCGACGAAAACCGTAAGGACCAGGCGTAATTAAACCTCGGCTTTTTGCTGGGAAATGCTTCAATGACATTGTCAAAGGGTGGCAGTGGTAAGAGGGTTGAGTTAATGGGATATTTTTATGGATTTTATTTATATTATTTTAAAGAACGTATTGTATTGCATATTGGGAGATATTTTATTTTTTAACGAATATTTTTTGAAGGCATACTTCTGATGCGTAAGGGAAAAGTGATGAGAGTAAATTTTTACGAAGCGAGCGCACACCGTCACGAAGAACCGACACCCTGAAATTAGTGGTCTCTGTCTACCCATACCCCCGCCCCCCTCCCCCTACCACCATGAGAAAGAGGCGTGAATACATGTATGTACATAAATAAACACATATCTTTTTTACTGCTTTGGTATAATAATTCAACAGTTTCATCATCATCATCGCAGCTCACATACGTCCCATCGTTGGGCTCAAATCTCCTCCACAATCTCTCATTGCCTAGCCTTATCCCATTTTATTTGGAGTCGGCTCTCCTCGTCATTTTTCGCCAGAGTTTTCGGTTCTGGGTCGTCGAATCACTGACTTGGGCTTTCTTTATGTCGTTGCGTACTACGGACATCCAAGTTAGGAGGGGTCTACCACGCTTTTTTGGTCCAGTCATATGTAGGCCTTTTCTGGTCATGTCCTCTTCGGGTCTTCTCATTACATGACCATACCACCTGAGACGTATTTCGCTAAGTTTGTCTATGATTGGGCAGATTTTAAAACTTCCACGGACATGCTCATTCCTAATTCTGTCATATAGAGTGACACCCGCTGCCCATCTTAGCATCCTGATCTCAACCGTGTGCATTCTTGTGCCATGAGATTTTTTCATAGGCCAGCATTCGGCACCGTAGGTCAGAGCTGGACGTACGGCGGTTTTGTATACTTTGCCTTTAACGCGTACTGGTATTCTGTTATCGCATAGTACGCCTGACAGATGACGCCACTTCATCCAGCCCGTGTTAATACGATGAGTAACGTCAGCATCGATCGTGTCATCGTTAGAGACAACAGAGCCTAAATATTTGAAATGGGCGACTTCTTTCAGTGGGTGACTTTGAATCATTATAGGACTTCGCTGGTTAGTTGTTGAATAGTAAAACGGTAGATATACTGTTTTGTCCCGACTAATTTTTAATCCTGCTGTTTCCAGAGCATGTCTCCAAGTTTCAAGAGCTCCTTCAAGGTCTGCAGGGCTATCTCTGATAAGAACAATATCATCTGCATAAAGTAGATCCCAGGGTGGTTCCCTCTGTATATTCGCAGTAAGGTATTCTATGACAAGGTTGAAGAGTAAAGGGCTTTGAGTAGAGCCCTGGTGTACACCTACTTTTACCTCAAATTCATCGCTCATGCCTGCCGAAGTTTTAACATACGTGGTGACATTATGATACATGTCTGCAATGACGTCGATGTAATATTCCGGCACATTCTGTGACAGCAGGGAGTGGCAGATTAGCTGTCGCGGCACACGATCAAATGCTTTTTCTAGGTCAATAAAGGCTAGATGAGAGGCCTTTTTCATATCTCGCCGCTTTTCTAGGAGGATCCTTAAGCAGTGCAGTGCATCTGTTGTGGATTTCCCCGCTACAAATCCGCACTGATTTCGAATCTCCTCCACAATAGGACAGGAAATTGACCTACTGTATCATACTGGTCCGACGTGTTGGTATAGGGTTTTATTCCGAGGTTTCCTTCTCTTGCATAGATGTTATATGTACATTATATCCCTTACACATCTTTTACGACACCCACCGGCAAGTTAGGAGGTAATGAATTGTATTCTTACTCTGTCACCACACGGATACGGATTCGTCAGTTTGCTGACCATAGATTCAGTAAAATATTCTTAAACAGACGCCGAGTTCCAATACCGACGTCACATTCCAAGTGTCGTGGGTTCCATACCCACGCAGGTCAATTCTTTATGCGACCGACTAATCATTATTCTACATCTAAGTGAAATTTATGTCCGTTATATGTATTTTTGTAAAGTTCAAAGATTTAGTGATATATGGTCTTTAAGAAAACTATCTTTTTAGCCGCAATAAGTTAAGTTTTCCGTGTGGTAACGGAGTAAGAATACAATATACCACTCCCTATTATGCCCGTGGATGTCGTAAACGACGACTATGGGTCGTAATTCAATTCATCACTCCCTGAGTGATGAATTGAATTCTTACTCCGTCACCACACGGAATGAATTGAAAAAAAAACCGGCTAAATGCGAATCGGAGTCACGCACTAAGGGTCCGTACCATCTATACCAATAAATAAAATTGGAGTGTCTGTTAGTAATGTCAAAATAATAGGCTTTTTTCATGCTCACAAGGTTATTTGCACGACACCTATGCCTAAAATACAAATTAATAAATTTTTGTCTGTCTGTCTGTTTGTTCCGGGTAATCTTCAAAACGGCTGGACCGATTTCAAAAATTCTTTCACCAATGGAAAGCTATAATATCAGGGCGTAAATTAGGCTATATTTTATCCCGGTATTCCCACGGGAACGGGAACTACGCGGGTAAAACGACTAAAACCGAAGCGAAGCGAGGGCGGGTTGCTAGTCTATACCAATAAATAAAATTGGAGTGTCTGTTTGTAATGTCAAAATAATAGGCTTTTTTCATGCTCGCACGGTTATTTGCACGACACCTATGCCTAAAATAGCAATTAAAAAATTTTTGTCTGTCTGTCTGTCTGTCTGTCTGTTTGTTCCGGGTAATCTTCAAAACGGCTGGACCGATTTCAAAAATTCTTTCACCAATGGAAAGCTATAATATCAGGGCGTAAACTAGGCCATATTTTATCCCGGTACTCCCACGGGAACGGGAACTACGCGGGTAAAACGACTATAACCTATAACTGAAGCGAAGCGAGGGCGGGTTGCTAGTTACCTATAAAATGGGTGAAAAATCGCGATTGTTGTGTGGGAGCCCCCATAAATATTTATTTAATTTTGTTTTTAGTATTTTTTGTTTTACCGGCAACAGAAATACATAATTTGTAACAATTTCAACTCTCTAGGTATTGCGGTTCTTGAGGTACAGCGTAGTGACAGACGAACCGACGGATAGACAGCGAAGTCTTAGTAGCAGGGTCCCGTTTTTACCCTTTGGATACGGAACCCTAAAAAGACGGAACAAAGAATGAAAAGAAATGTATTGCATCCCTTAGTTTTACAATACCCACGGGTTAGATAGGAGGGCGGAGTTTTGTATTCCTATTCCGCAACCACTGGTATTTCGAAGTTTATCTCAGCCCATACACGTCTTATTATTGGGCTTGGCCTTCCTTCACTACGGGAGGGAAATTGACCTACTACACTGACCAGACGTGTTGATATAGAGTTTTCTTTCGAGTTTTCCTTCTCTTGCATATGCATATTATATCCCTCAGTCGTCTTTTACGACACCCACGGGTAAGAGAGGTGGGTGGTGAATTGTATTCTTACTCCGTCACCACACGGATAAATTGCCTTCAATACGGATGAAATAATGATATGAGTGAGTGATCTGTAACGTTATTAGGCCATCAAGACAAAGCAAAGTCATATAATAGTTAGGTAGGGGTATATTTCAATCGAATGTTAATAAAGAAGGCCATATAATAAGGAAATACCATACATTTTGCCTTCATAAATATTCATTTAAGTACAGGATAGTTTATTATATTTATATGTTCAGCTCCTTCGTACGCATAGTGTTTCAAGGTGTAATAAATCATTGAATGGAAATTATAGGGTAACTTTGTTCTTGTATGAGTGTTTGTTTTGAGGGTAGCTATTAAATACTTTGCCTTAAGTATTTAATAGAAATGGAACTTACGATTTGATTTTATTTTTAAGTAGGGTATTTTTTTCTTGACTATAGTTAAGCCAAAGGGTTATTATTTTGACTGATAACTTCTACTTCTTCATAATTTCTGAATTACTTACAATTTTTTTTTGTCGTTAGAAGCGTTTAAATCTAAAGAGAAGAGAGACCAAAACTGATTTCTCTTAACGACTTTTTATGCTGACTTAAAATATAAACATTTAAACAAAATCAGTTCTAATTTCAATAAGATTTTAGCTCCACTTACAATTTTTCCTACTCTTTAATATAAAGTTCAATAAATAACCGGACTTGTCAATGCCTACACGGCTTTTTTTCTGGCCTGTTCGCTCTGTCCCAAATATTTCAATAACTCGTTAACTGCGCGCTCCCGGTACAAGCGCGTTATAGTTGGATCTCGTGTAATCTTATATCTCTCACGTAACTAAGGATTGTGGTACACTTCAAGCTACAAGATTTTTAGCTTTAATGGTGCAGTCTTTTGGTTAAGCATATGAGTTTAGTAATAAAAAGTGTGAGTGTTCTTATGTACGCATTTAAGAAATTATACTTCTTTGGAGTAACAAAATAAAAATCTTTATAAGTAATCTTTGTAAGTTTTTCTTCGCAAAGAAAAAAGGTATTTAACACATTGAAAGTTTTATTATAACGCATTACTTAGTTGTCATTTCTGACGGTACGTCCGTGCATTTTACGCTCATAATTTTCCCCAACGCGTCAAAAGAAATGCATATGATCATGTGATGATTTCAGCAAAGAGTTGTGCATTTGCCCATGAATCTTTCTGAGTTGGTACTACCAGTCTTCTACAGATGGCGCCAATATAATTCCTTTCTTCTTTTTTATTGGCAATAAGCTATAATAATATGAGCTATTGATGCCAGTGTCAAGTTAAATACAAATTAATACGTCTTTATATATAAAGTAGTCATATTAGTCTTAGTCGTTGCCATTGATCGGGAGCTGATAGCCAAACCAATGGTTTTTCTGGCAATTTTGCAGAACATGCAAATGCACGCAATTTACAATTAAATCATATTCACTACACTTCTGAATTTTCCCTGCGTTATATTACATAAAATACCAACAAAATTGCTCAATATAATACTGTAAAACACCAAAGTAATAAATAAAATTTAAAAACGCTACATAACATTTTGACATTCCGTAAAAAATCCAAATGCCAATATCATTCCAATGAATTTCATATATTGCCATGACAGTTACGAAAATGAATGAAACGAAACGAAATGATTAAATTTTTTCGACATAAACAAAATCAATAAAATGACTCAAAAATAAATTAAATATTTGTGTAATCTCTTTCCTTTAAATTTATTTTAGCTAAAGTAAATCTAAGGCTTGAGACGATAAAACGGGGTAGCGTAATTTGGAGTATTAATGTATAGCATATCTGTCTTTACGCGACCGTCATAAAACGGGGTTCCTCAATCTTCGTGTGTGATCCTATATCGGCGCATTACATTACTTTTATTGACGCGTGCGCATCCTATCCAAAGATAACGAATGATATAAGAATTGCTTGTTAAGATAAATCAGATATATACAGGTTGATACTATATTTGTGATTAATAACGATACTTTATAATTTATTAGATGATTTATACTTTATAATTTATAATTTATTATGCTGTGTGGTAGCGGCTTCGAATACTACCAACCCTTGCTTTGCTCGTGGGTGTCGTAAAAGACGACTAAGAGCCCTAGATTGACCCGGACCAACTCCATCTGGTACCATTTGGGTCAACAATTACATTCCCAAGGAGGGTTGACATCAGGCAGGCGGCCGGTCTTAAAAGTCATTGCCGAAACTTTTTGCAATATGTCAAAACAGATGACATATTGCGTCGACCCCAAGTAATTGGGATAAGAGCAAGATGATGATGATGACTTTATTATCCTACTAGGTATACCTATAATACCTATAGGTTAACCTATAATACCTAACCTATTAGATAAACTAATGACATCTTAAAAACTGCAAGGAGCCGTTAGATGCATGTGGCATAGGACCATCCTGAGTGGTATTTTTCTAGGAAGGCCTTTATCCAACAATCTACAGGCTTAATGGATATATAGATAAACTAGCTGACCCAACAGACGTTGTTCTGTTCAAATAAAATAAAAGGAGTTCTCCTTGAAATGGACAGCAGTGCCACCTGCCAGGTCCATTTGGAATCGGATTGGAAGATAGCAGTGCTACCTACCATGTCCAATTGTGAAATCTAAATCATTCTCTAATCTCCTTGAACATGCACAAAAAATTTCATCAACATCGGTCCAGCCGTTTAGGAGGAGTTCAGTGACATACACACGTACACAAGAAATTTATATATAAAGATAGGTGAATTATAATCATTATTTATCATTATTCAGTCTTTTCACGTCCACTGTGGGGTGTAAATCTACCACAAAAATGTGGGAATAGTGTCTTCATCCCCACACTTGGCAGGCAAGTTGTCAATCGCAATCATCATCATCATCATCTCAGCCCATATACGTCTCACTGTTAGTCTCGGGCGTCTTCCACTATGGGAGGCAAATTGACTTTATTATGCTACCATGCTGGTCCAACAGGTTGGTCTGTACCAACCCTGTGGTATTGGTTCGAGATTTCCTTCTCGTTCCTTCCTTTTCTTCTCTCTTTGTTAATCACAGTTAGGTGCTATATATTGCCCAGAAGAACAGTTCTACCCATGCTTCCGATACGACGACCTTTTTTCAACTCCCACGAGCAAGTAGGATCACAAATATATTTTTATCCCTTTGTCATAAAGGGGATTAACATAAATAAAGAGATAAACAAATACATAATTTTCTTAAGAGTATTGAAATAAGAAACCAAGTATTGATGCTATTAATGTAACACCCACCTTAAAACGTTTTACACCCACCCAGTTTCCGTCGTGTTATAATGTCAGTTCTATTCCAGTGGGATGATAATTTGACATTCAAAGTCAAAAACATTCAGTTTATTAAATATGATTAATCTATAGAATTATTTTATATACAAATAAGTGTAAAGATTTTTCGTGTGGTGACGGAGTAAGAATACAATTCACCACTCCCCATCTAGCCCGTGGAGGTCGTAAAAGCCGTCTACGGGATTTAATGTACGTATAACGTCTGCACAAGAGATGGAAAACTTGAAATAAAACCAGAGGGTATTGGGTTGGTATAGACCAACACGTCCGACCAGCATAGTATAGTAGGTTAATTTCTTTCCTATTGGAAAGGTGGTTCGAGCCCAGCAGTGGGACATATATGAGCTGAGACGAAGTATAAAAAAGTATTAATGAATAATGGATTAGTTGAACTTTGTATTAGCAATATTATTATTATAGTGAATCTTTTTAGGCCTTGATTTCTGATCCGCAAGCTTTTTGTGAGACAGAAAATCCGCCAGAAAAGAAACTCAAGCAACTACTACATAGCGTGCTTACGCGTATTTTTCACAAGCTTTTAAAAAAACATACATATTCGCTTGCCTTTTGGGTATTGGTAATTGAATCCAATCATTTACTAATTCAAAAATTATCACGTGGTGGCATAGGCAGGTGAGTACCGAAGTGGTATCATTCATTATTTAAATAAAATTATGAAACTGAGAAGAACGTTTGCTTCACTCTTGTGGTCGCTTACTTGTGGGATCTGGTCCAGCCATAATTGTTTGAATTATATAACGTATCTTGTGGTCCAAAAGACATCACACTGGAGCTAGTACTTACAAGATACGTGTTATATTTACACAATCTTATATCTAGTAAGAAGAAAAGAATAAAAATAATTGACAAGCCCGATGAGTTTCTTGCTGGATCTTCTCAGTAGCGGTCACATTCCGATCCGGTGGTAGTTTATTTTTTTTGATAATTTAATTTAATTTTGTTAACTTGACTGCACAAATGGCGTAGTGATTAAGATAGCGACTTACAGCGCCAGTGTCGTGGGTTCGAATCCCACGCGGGACAACACTTTGTGCGATCCATAAATTGTTGTTCTGAGTCTGGATATAATTTGTGTCCGTTAATTATGTGTTTGTAAAGTCCCCCGCAATACAATGATTATTTCCTTAGTGCAGGGTGTTGTCTTAAATAAATAAAATAAACAAAATAAATAAATAACTTGACAGTATGTATGTATCTCGGGCTTATGCATAATAAATGATTTGAATTTGAATTATTTGTTCAATCCCTAATTATACCCAATCGTCCTCATCATCACCATTCGCCCTATCACCATCCACTGTTGGACAACATTCAACGATGCCCCGCAACATTCACCAGGTCGTTGGTCCACCTACTATGGGGGCGTTCTATACTGTATCTATAAGAAAATCTAGTTAAAAAGATAACATTCTGTATATTATACGTAGGAGTTTGACAAAGTTAAATTTTACGTTGAGCGGTACTTTGTCGCCGGTATAGTCTTTCACATAGAGATTTCGTGGTTAATACTTTGATGGTAATAGATAAATATTCACGCCTGTAATCTTTGGAAAGGTGGGCAGAGATTATATTATTAAGAATTTACTTGTATTATTTTATTATGCGGATTTACTAAGCAATTTCGAATAAAATAGTTCTAAGCTGTTGTTTATTTCTTCCATCCACTAAAATATTGTAGTCTAATATTGAAGGTAGGCCTCTAAATGTAGGAGGATAATTCTGTAATTACCACACAGTTCTGGTGACTACTCTTCTGGTGGTCCTTTGATGGTTGTATTTATAGTCCTTTACCTTATAAGGAATCCTGATCAGTAGTGTTACGAATATTCCAGCTCTTGTACAGCCCACTGCTAGGTTTGAGCCTCCTTCTCCATAGGAGTGAAATTAATACACAATACCATGCTGGACAAACGGGTTTTTTTTTTTTTTTTTTTTTATGGGTGGGCTATGGTAAGCGCACGCGCGGTCCTGTCCTTCCGGGGCGATGAAAGGACGGCGCGCGGGCCCATAACCCACCCGTACCCACGTCACCTCGTTGTTGGGCCGACCACCGGAGCAGATGTGACTTGTCATCAGTGGTCGGCCCGACGGAATACCCTTTCGGGTAACCTCTCACCTCTCGACGTACTGGGACGTCGGTCGCCATCGCGCGGTCAGCCTCTCTGCGGGTGACGGACAATTCCCCGGTCCGATCACCCGCGGCCTCGGCTAGGGCGGCATTAGGCGCAGATATTCGCGCCTGCGCCGCCCCAGTCGCCGGCGGCGGGTCGCTTCGTCGAGGCTGAGCTCCTCGCGCGCGCGACCAGCCGCCTCCTTCTGCAAGATCACTGCCTCGCAGAAGGCTGCGACCGCGTCCCAGAAATTATATCCCTTAGTCATCTTTTACGACATCCACAGGCAGGATAGAGTGTCGTGAATTGTATTCTTACTCTGTCACCACGCGGACCCATATGTTACATAAATGATTTCATAAAAAAAAAAAAAAACTAGGTTAGGAATATTTCGTAGACTATTTGGACCAGAAAGTTTGCTACCTGTAGAGAGGCTGACTATGGCAGGCTAACACTTCAGAAATATTTTGTGCTGCCGGCGTGTCGATCGGGATGATATCGGATAGAATAATCCGTGGAACAAGCCACCGAAGTTAAGGACTTGATACGATACATTATGGGTCTGCTATGTATAAAAGAAATATTTCGTAAAACTAAAAAATATAATACCCGCCCTTAAAATATAAAATAAAGAAATATTTGTTATATAAACCTAATATTGTAAGATTGCCTCCCAAAAGAATACAAACTTAGCGTTAATATCCCTAAATTAAACATCATTTTCTTTCTTAAGTGCTAACTCAAACATTAAGTTAATAAAATGAAAGTTAATAATTCTGTCTTGGCTACGAGAAAAGGCATTTGGACGCCGCAATGCGACATATTATGTTCTACTGTAGCAACTATCGAATCAGTAAATGAAGATACTTTATATGCTTTAGTGAACCATAATAGGGTGAAGTGCTTTTGATCGTTTATAAATAAACAACACCCTGCATAAAGGAAATATTTCATTGAGGGGGACTTTCATCATCTCAGCCCATATACGTCCCACTGTTGGGCACGGGCCTCCTCTATGTTGGGAGGAAAATTGAACTACTATACCGCGTTGGTCAGACGTGTTGGCACAGGGTTTTGTTTCGAGTTTCCATCTCTTGCATAGATGTTATATGCAGCTTATATCCCTTTGTCGTCTTTTACGACACCCACGAGCAAGAGAGGGTGTGGGGAATTGTATTCTTACTCCGTCACCACACAGAATGCGGGGGACTTTACAAACATCTATATATATAAAAGAAAGTCATGTTAGTTACACTCTTAGAATAATAACATATAGAAGGTAAGTCCACGCACAAAAAGTAAGGCATTTCAATTGGAGCCTAATGAAGCTTACGCCGGAACAGTCCCGTAATATACAAATCATTGCACTGCACGAACGTACGCAACTCTTAAAAAATAAATAGGTAATTATGACGGCTTGTGCATTCAAATGGTGTCATAACACATTTGAAAAACTTAAATAGGTTTTTAACATTACTTTTAAAAGTATTTCGACGATTTATGTTAATAAAAACAAAATTTGATTTCAGAATTCGTATAGTGGTTTCCGTGTATACGTGTGTAATCGTCTGCCCGCCATTAGTATTTTTAGATTCAAATTTTGAAAGTTCGAAGTATTGACACTATCCTTCTATACGTTATTATACTAAGGTTACACTATTTATAACTCAAGAACGGTTGTACCGATTTACCTGAAAATTGGAGTGGAGGTAGCTTAGAATCAGGAGACGGACATAGGATACTTTTTATCCCGTTCGACTGGGTTCCCGTGGGACGTGACATAAAACTTCAAAGAGAATACAAGTCACTATAAAACGTGGTATAACAAAAACGCATCTATCATGTAATAACAAAACGCAAATGACAGCTATAGACAGACTATATTTTCGGAAATTTAGAAAATATATTTACGAAAAAAAATTATGGCGCTAAAAATTTCGCCGGGTCGGCTAGTATATATATAAAAATAATTAACGGACGCAGATCATGGTAATATTAAATCAATAAGGAGGTTTCTTTTTTAAAGACAACACAATGCACTAAGGTAATAATTTCTGTATTGCAGGGGACTTTAAAAACCAAATTAACGGACACAAATTACATCCAGACTCCGAACAACAATTTGTAGATAGCACAAAGCGTTGTCCTGCGTGTGATTCGAACCAGCGACACTGGCACTGTATCTTAACCACTACGGTATCTATGCAGTTTTCCTCTCTCTTTTAATTCTCCTTGAAATCGACGCCACCTATAGGGTCCAATTGTGAATCTAAACCATTCTCGAACTACTACTGCGGACGGACCAGCCTGCAGCTGTAAACAGAAGACTGTCAGCGGTCCTGCTACATATAATCCCCGTGGATATCGTAAAAGAATTAGGAATTGTAAGCAGATAACATAATTGCAAAAGAAGTAATATTCGAAATTAACTATTTACCAACTTATTATTAATGCCGAGTTAAAGACGAGATCCAACTGTTAGAACTGTTAGTGATATAAATAGAGAAATAAATCTCATCTAAGACCGTATGCGTTCCACTGTTGGCCTTAGGCTTTTTCTATTGTAGGAGTAGGAGTGTACTATAGCGTGCTGGTCAGACCTGTTGACCATAGGATTTCGTTTTTTCCTTCTCCTGCATAAATTTTATCTGCATACACCTCAGTCGTCTTTTACGACACCCATAAGCAGGATAGGGTGTGGTGGATTGTATTCTTCCTCCGTCACTACACGGAAATAACACAGCTTTGGTTTCATCGCAGCCCACTTACGTCCCACTATTGGGCTCGGGCCTCCTCCGCACTGGGAGGGAATTTGACCTACTGTAACATACTGGTCAGACATGTTGGTATAGGTTTCATTTCAAGTTTACCTTATCTTGCACAGATGTTATATACATATTATATCCCATAGTCATCTTTTGCGACATCCACAAGCAAGATAGGGAGTGGTGAATTGTATTCTTACTCAGTCACCATATGGAACACTCCGTCATCACACACTTTGGTTTAATATTACCCAATATTGCAAGAGTTTAAAAATGTTTTATTAAATTTATCATTTTATAACGTTTACCGAACCGTTTGAAACCGTTTTAAAAGACGTAAACCTCTGAACTATACGTTCTAAATAAAGCTTGCTAGTGTTTTCTAGAACAGACCGAGAATCGTCTAGGTCTTAAACGCTAAACCTCTTTCCAAGTAATTAATTTTACGATGCAGACCCCGGATTATGCTGCGGTAAATTAATTTAAACTAAGACTAATAGAATTTTATTGAATGTTGTCTATTATTGCATTATTTATAGAAGAAAACTATGATTGCACGGATGGCGTAGTAGTTAAAATACCAAAGTATCGTGCCAGTGTCGTGGATTCGAATCCTAAGCAGGACAACACTTTGTGCGATCCGAAAATTGTTGTGAGTCTGGATGTAATTTATGTCCGTTAATTATATGTTTGTAAAGTCCCCTGCAATGTAAAAATTATTTCCTTAGTTATTTCCTTAGGTGTGTTTTTAAAAAAATGTCCTTGTTGATTTAAAATCTCCATGGACTCGTCTCATATACGTATTATTGCTGGGTTCAAGTCTCTGTCACAATAAAAGTAAAATCGAACTGTTATACTACACTATTAGACAGGTAACGGTGATAAACAGGTTAATACATATTTACATTACATGCGTCCAGGCCATAGCTTGCCAAAAAAAATCTATATCTATACTAATACATAAATCTGAAGAGTTTGTTTGTTTGAACGCGCTAATCTCAGTAACTACTGGTCTGATTTGAAAAATTCTTTCAGTGTTAGATAGCCCATTTATCGAAGCAAACTATAGGCTATATATCATCACGCTAAGAACAATAGGAGCGGAGCATCGACAAAGAATGTTTCAAAATCAATTTTTTTTTGCTCTTAATTAAAGTTTCGCAACAATCGTGGGACAGAATCGTATTTTTAAAAAATATTTTCATCTGCTACGTAAACAAAATCGCAGGTTAAAGTAAGCGTTAGCCAAAAGTAAATATTCCACGCGAACGAAGTCGCGGAAAGAAGCTAGCAAGAGATATCATCTTAGGTCATATATATTCCACTGTGGGCCTACAGTCACCTCTAAGAGGGAAAAAGGGAAAAGGGTGCACGGCCCTATAACCCCCCGTATTTATACCCTTTCATCATAAGGCTCACCAGTGATACGGCGTACTTGACGTCCGTGGCCACGAGAATATTTTAATTACATCATCACTTCTATCCTCGTAATAATCCACGTGGCGATAGACGAATACCATAGTTGCCACCTCTCATTTTCCTGTAGGAGTTTTAAAAGTTGGCTAAGGAACCATTAGGACGTATTGACATGGCCAGAGGCACTCTATAAGCCAAATACAATCGCCAACTGGCTTACCAATAATGGCAGGACACTGTTATCTGCAATCGTGGGCCAGTCCGTCCGGGTTATTGCCACATTCTCGCAGAAAATCGACGTCTGAGTCGTAGCAATTTGTTACTGCGCTTCGTTTGGCGAGCGACAGAGCCGGAAGCCTAACTTTCTGAGGGTGTTGCATGTGGTGAGTTTTGGTGATGCCTTTAGTATCATCGAACCTCATTACACACATTCACCCTCCCTCCACTTTTTTCTTGGTAGGCAGCGGCCCAGCCAAGGTCTGTGAGCGGCAGCATCACTTACTATCAGGTGTGCTCATCATCGTCACCATCTTCATTAAGCCTAGCGCCGTTTATTGCTGAAGATAGGCCTCTTTAGTTCAGCATCTTTAACCAGGTCGTTGGTTCACCTAGTGTATTTGGGGGCACTTACACTGCGTCACCCGATACATAGTCGCCACTCGAGAACCTTTATTCCCCAGCGGTTATCGGTATAACTTTAATGTAGTAATCCTTTCCATTGAATGATTACCTTTCATAGAGGATACATATAACCAATATTGGATGGCGACAGCCTAAATGATGAATAGTTTGCCAACTAATATAGACATTCGCCTGCCTAATTAGTAATTTTAAATTTGCCTTTGTGTAAATTAAATATACCTTGCCATACATAAAAATAAAATTACTTTTATATTTTAAAAAGTTTAATAAAGTCGACTAATTAATTTCCAACTGAAACTATAAAAGATCTAATCTTATCTACAAAAGACCTCGTTTTCCCTAAAAGAAAAAGCAATAGCCAAAATTAATGTTTAAATTAGCTCTATGGTAATAAAGCTGTCTTAAAAAGATATATACGTAGGTATATAACTTACAAGCTTTTTAAATAATTAAAATATAACTTTTTACCTTAGACAAACGACAATAAATGCATTACAACCAAATGCCCCTACACGTTCGAGTCCGCTATACACACTCAATCGTTACGCTCGGTAGCCAACAATATTGCCCAAATACACTCTTGGAATTGCCACCGTTCAATGGACGATAACATAAAGCATATGTAGATTGTTATGTCACAAGGGTTTTACAGACATACAAAGAAGGCACGTAAATAACTTCCAAACTCGTAATAATCACAATTGGATAACGCAAAGAATAGTGTCTCTCTATTTTTTGTTTCGTGGTCTCGCTCACACGCTCGGCTCAGACGGAACGTGACAATGAGTCATGTTGTTTCGTGCGTGCTTCCGGCGTTCATCGATTTATAAGATGTTATCATGTCAAAATATTTAAGAGTAATATAAAAATATTACTCTTAAATATGTAATGCAAAAGCATTAGATAAGAGAATTTCAAAGTTCATGACCATCCTAACCTCTATTATTACTAATTGTATTGCGGTTTGCTTTCAAGTTTAATATAATTTTTTCAAGGAGCAATTACCTTAGACCTTCACAACCCTTTTAAGCTTTTTTTAAGGTTAAATTTATTTAAAATTAATTATGTCTAAGATTCCATTTCACATAGAGCACTATTATTAAATTACAGATAGAATCGTGGGAGGATATTGTATTATTAACACTAAAAATTAATTGTGGCTTAAATTGTTTTTCTACTCTTTGAATCTTTTATATCACTTGAATGGCTCTTAGCCATTATTGTTATAGGCCATACACTTCCCATTGCCCATTGCTGCCTTCTCCATAAAATGAGGGATTTTTACCAACGCTGGTCATTCATTTTGATATAGGATATATTTTGAGTTTACCTTCTCTTGTATTTATGTTATATGCATATTTAATCCTTTAGTGGTCTTTTAAGACAACCACTAGCTGAAATGATGATGATGAAGTTTTAAATAGAATTGGTCAGCAGTAATAATTTTCAGATCACGGTCTTGGAAGTATCAAGGTGTCTCACGTTAGATCAAAAAAATAATTTTGACTCATATTTTTATAGATACATTTACAATTAGTACTCGTTTTAATAACAATAACATCGGACATCAACTCGTAACCATGAATATTGAAAAGCATTTGAAATTTCGTGAAGATAAAATTTAAATAAAAACCCTATAAAATTTTCAAAAGTACATTCATTAATTTCCAAATCAAAAAAATTTTCGAAGATTCTTAACCAATAATTGAAATGTGGTCGCTATGATGAGGCCTGATATAGCCGGCGTAGAATAGAAAGCTTATCTACCAGACTTAGAAAAGACATGTGGTCAATTTGGTTGTATATGGACTGAAGAAAATAGGCGTATATTTCGTTATTTGCAATAATATAATCTCAATGACTTGCTCAATCATTTCTATACTAATTGGTTCATCAAAAGACCATTATATAGCCCCCACTAACTTGTTCAAGGTGACGGCACGGCAGTTTTATTACGACCCGCAGTCATAAAATTGTTCAAGCAAATGACGGAAGACGATATCACTGTAATTTATTGGTAGTTCTTAATGAATGCTTCTAGTAAATAGTATTGACTTTTTTAATTTCTTTTTCTTTATTATCATTTTCTTAATAAAGAAAAATAAATTAAATTAATGCGATTCAGAGTCGCGCACGTAGGGTTCCGCACCATTATCTATAAAAAGGGCAAAATTATAGCGTTTGTTGTATGGGAGCCCCCTTTAAATATGTAGTTTATTATATTTTTAGTATTTGTTGTTATAGCGGCAACAGAAATATATAATTTGTAAAAATTTCAACTGTCTAGCTATCGCGGTTATTGAAATTACAGCCTGGTGACAGACAGACGGAAGGACAGACAGCGAAGTCTTAGTAATAGGGACCCGTTTGTACCCTTTGGGTATGGTATCTAAAATTTAGAAAATGTGGTGACGGAGTAAGAATACAATTCAACACCCCCTCTCTTGCCTCTGGGTGTTGTAAAAGACAACTAAGAGATGATATGACATCTATGCAACATATAACAGATATTAATAATATCTATGCAAGAGAAGAAAAACTGAAAGAAACAAAACCCTAGGTCAACACATCTGACTGGCGTGGTATAGTAGGTCAATTTACCTTCTGGAGAGAAGGAGGCCGGAGCTCAGAGAGAACAGAGGGACGTATATGGGCTGAGATGAGATGAAGTACATTTTTAAATATAATATAAAATATTTAAAATATAAAAAGCGTGTTGACTCACCGGCAGCGAATATAAGGACCAAACTGCTGGCGGTTAGAACTACAGAGAGAGGCACTTTCTCACGATGCGCGCCCTGTCCAGTAACCCCTTTCTGCATCAAACTCCCAATCCTACTACCTAACGCTCTTTAGCTGTTGATCGAAGCTCTTGGATATTTTATACGCATAATCATGACATTTATTTAACTTTAAAATTATCTAATACATTTTTAAATATGGTATAAAAATAGAATATTTAAAAATAGGAATTATAGGAATTTTTACTATAATCATTCCCATGTTATTTCTGTATCGGTATTAGTTGGGAATTTATTTATTTATTTAATTTATTTATTTAAGACAACACCCTGCACTAAAGAAATAATCCTTGTATTGCGGGGGACTTTACAAACATATAATTAACGGACACAAATTACATCCAGACTCAGAACAACAATTTGTGGATCGCACAAAGTGTTGTCCCGCGTGGGATTCGAACCCCCGACACTGGCGCTGTAGGTCGCTATCTTAACCACTACGCCATCTGTGCAGTCAAAAATATAAAAAGGCTAAAGGCTACAAAGAGAGGAACTTTCTCACGCTTAGTCACGATGCGCGCCCTGTCCAGTAACACTATCTTCTTCATCAGACCCGTAATCCAAATACCAAACGCGAGCCGCTTTAGGTGTTAATCGTGGCTCAAATTATTATTATTAATTATCTTATATCATAATTAGCTTATCATCATGTATCTCAGTGTCACGGGTATCTGCCAAAAAAGGAAGATACCCGGTCCTTTGGTAGGCTTACATGGGGATATGGATCCAACACGCAGAGGCCTTTCGATAAATTTAATGTAAAATGGGCTGGGACGTCTACCGATGACACTCCACGTTTGCACATAACACTCGTGGACTGCCAACGGGAGGTGTAAAACTATTATGCAATGATGATATCTAAAACCTGGTTATGGGGTTGTGAGATTTGGTGGTCTATTTTACTTAAAGCTATTGATTTCAACCTGTCGTCTGCCTTCAATCCCTAGCATTGTATTGAACGGTGGCAGACGGTGACTCGCCAACTCACTGAATGGGCCCACCTTAAACGGTCGCCACAGACACGCAGACCATACGGGCAACAGGGGGGCAACATTGGTGCAAGTGGCTCGGGGTGTCGAGCGGTGCGGCGCCGGTTTCACCATCACAGTGGTTTCCCCGTAGTTATGCCCTTGAAAATGACACTTCCACCCCCGAGCATATAGTTCTGGCGACCCCTCTCTGACCAGCCGTTTAAGGCAAGCCAGAGTTGAGAATCCTGCGGGCACTCTTCGGTTTCCACTCCAGGCAGCCAATAAAGGCCAGCTGGATACGAGGCCCTGGCCGACTCTCTGGGGCACTCAGGACCGCAGTGTCGTCACTCACATTCAGCACGCCACATGCTGCCCTGCGGTTTTATCATCATTATTATTATCAGATATATTCTTGAATATAGGACCTTTTCATAAAAGGGATAATAAGTGCATGAGGGCCACGCTTTGTATGGTAATTGGCGGTCGTATTTCCCTCTCCATTCATTGTCGTAGGAGATTACTACTGCTGCCTCCTGTTACCCTTCCCAGATTTTTATGACAGCCACTACTACCAGGAAAAAAGAAAAAAAAATGGCTCAACTGGGTAATCAAGTATTTGCTGAATCCAGATGCCCCGGATCGATCCCTTTTTGTTACTTTTCGATTTTTTAATTTTTCATTATTTTTTTAATTAATTCATAAATTATTTTTTATAATTTATTTACGTATTTATCAAGCAAGTGAACTGTAATGAGTTGACTATCTCTATCCTTGGAATGTATAGTTAAAAACAAAAACATTTACACAATTTTTTTTCCGTGTGTTGACGGACTAAGATTGCCATTCACCACCCCCTATCTTATCCGCAGGTATCGTAAAAGATATCGGGCCGACCTATGAAGATAAGGAACTCTGCACTAGTGGTCAGCCCAACGTACCACGTACCAACGCACCACGGGTGGGTCATGGGGCCGCGCGGCGACCCTCTGTCGCCCCGGACGGAGCCAGGCGGCAATCGAGTTAACCATGGTCTAAAAAAAAGAAAAGGAAAACTTGAAATAAAACCCTATGCTAACACATCTGACCAAGTGTGGTATAGTAGGTCATTTTCCCTCCCATTGTGGAGGGGGCTCGAGCCCAACAGTGGGACGTATATAAGCTGTTATGTTGATGATGATAACACTACATTTGTCTATGTCTATTTGAAAAGTATCTCTTAACCTTTTTATTTTTAGTTGCAAGGACACCACAACCTTCAATGTTCCTAATCTACCGCCTACAGCTGAACAAACTTTTCTAGTTTCTGACAACAATATTTCAAAGTTAGTAAATAAACGGTTCCCAAGTTTAACTATCAAAGCGTAGTTTAGACGAAAGCTTTTGATGTGTAATTAGTTTTGTTGGGCTTTTTGTATTTTTAAGGACTTTTTTGGAAAATCGTCTACAACACTAGCTTCTACCCGCGACTTTGGCCACATATTTCTACTGAAACATACCAACCATGTTTCTTTTATAAAAATCACTCAACCCTAATGTGAATTCATATAGTAGGGATGAATCCTTTTTTGAATTTTACACATAAATAATTAAGCCACTAAAATCACACCCAGACTCAAAACAATAAATGGTGGATCTTTTTAATTTTTTTTTTCTGGATGGATGATGATCAGCGCACACGCTGTCCGCTCGGTCCGGGGTGACAAAGGGCGATGCGCGGCCCCATAACGCACCGAGGCTCCTTTTCTTCGCCCTTGAAGATAATTTATTTATCAGTTTTTGTTTGCACTGACACTTTGCAGCGTTCATAGCCACGGGCAGAGTAAGATGTCTCACGTCTAACAAGACATTGTTATAACAGACAACTAGTTGCACGTGAGACATCTTAGTCTGCTCGTGACTATAAACGCTGAAAAGTGATCACTACATTAGGAAATCAAAAATCAAATCCAAACGCGATAAAATAATAGTTTTATTTATATCTAGCAACCCACTCTCGCTTTGATTCGGTTTCAGTCGCCTTACTCGCATATTTCCCGTTCCCTTGGGAATACCGGGAGAAAATCTAGCTTATGCTACTCAAGGATAATATAGCATTCTAATGGAGAAAGAATTATTGAAATTCGTCTAGTATTTTTTGAATTTATTCATTCATCATTCATTCATTTCAGCCTATTGCCGTCCACTGCTGGACGTAGGCCTCCCTCATATTGCGCCACAATGTGCGGTCCTGTGCCGCCTGCATCCAACGACGCCCAGCAACTTTCACTAGGTCGTCGGTCCACCTAGTGGGGGGGCGTCCTACAATGCGTCGTCCGATGCGTGGTCGCCACTCGAGAACCTTTCTTCCCCAGCAGTTGTCGGTTCGTCGAGCGATGTGGCCTGCCCATTGCCACTTCAGCGTGCTAATTCTTCGTGCTATGTCGGTTACACCCGTTCTTCTGCGGATTTCTGTATTCCGGATTCTATCTCGCAGAGAAATCCCGAGCATAGCCCGTTCCATAGCACGCTGAGCGACTTTGAGCCTTGATATGAGGCCTACATTTAGGGACCACGTTTCCGTGCCGTAAGTCATCACTGGTAACACACACTGGTCGTAGACCTGTGTTTTCAGACACTGAGGTATGTTGGACGAGAAGATCCTCTTAAGTTTCCCGAACGCTGCCCAACCGAGTTGGATTCGTCGGCTGATCTCTTTCTCGAAATTGGATCTACCTAACTGGACTGTTTGTCCTAGGTAAACATAGTGATTGACAACTTCGAGAATCGCATTGCCAACTAGGACCGGTACAGGAATGACATGGGTATTTGACATGACTTTCGTCTTGTCCATGTTCATTCGTAGACCCACTAGTTGGGATACCCTGCTGAGATCATTGAGCATAGTGCCAAGGTCCTCCATGGATTCTGGCATAACGACGATATCGTCTGCGAATCGAAGGTGAGTGATGTATCCGCCGTTAATGTTGATGCCGAGTCCAGTCCAGTCTAAGAGCTTGAAGACATCTTCCAGTGCAGTGGTGAACAGTTTCGGAGAGATGACATCTCCCTGTCTCACGCCTTTCTGCAACTGGATCGGTTTCGTACTCTTATCCCGGATACGGACTGACATTGTGGCGTTCCTATACAAACACTTCAGCACTTCGATATAGCGATGGTCGATTTGGCACCGCTGAAGGGACTGCAGCACCGCCCAAGTTTCGACTGAATCAAAGGCTTTCTCATAGTCCACAAACGCTAAGCACAGGGGCCGATTATACTCCTCGGTCTTTTGTATAATCTGCCGAAGCGTGAGGATATGGTCTATGGTGCTATAGCCTTTTCGGAAGCCGGCTTGTTCGGGCGGCTGGAAGTCATCGAGCTTGCGCGTGAGTCGATTGGTAATGACCCTCGAAAACAACTTATAAACATGGCTCAGGAGTGAGATGGGTCTGTAGATCTTTAAAAGAGCTTTGTCACCCTTCTTGAAGAACAGCACCACCACACTCCTGGTCCACGACTCTGGAACGTCGCCCCCGAGGATAACGGAATTAAATAGCTTCTGAAGGGCTATTAATACCGGCTTGCCGCCCGCCTTCAAAAGCTCTGCCGTAATTCCGTCATCTCCTGGTGCCTTACCGTTACGTAGTTGTTTGAGAGCCATTCTGATCTCGTACAAGCTGATGTCCGGGATTTCTTCGGTATAGTGCCGAGTTAGCTTGGATCTGGGATCTTGGACCAAGCCGACAACAGGATTTCGGGATGATTTGTATAACTGTCCATAGAACCTTTCGACCTCTCCCAAGATCTCACTTTAGGATGAAATGACAGTGCCGTCATCGGTCTTCAGCTTAGTCATTTGGCTTTTCCCAATAGACAGATCTTGTGCGAACACTTTTGAGCCACGATTCCGCTCTATCGCTTCTTTAATACGGAACGTATTAAATCGGCGAATATCGCGACGCACAGACCTGGAGATCTGTCTATTTAGCTGCCTATGTTTGGACCAATCGGCTGCAGACTGCACCGTCATCTCTTTTCTCCTCTCCATAAGCTCGAGAGTCTGGTCAGAAAGTTTTTTAGGTCTATTAACGCGGCGAGCCTTGAAAAATTTCGACCCAACCGCGTGGACAGTTTCCACGAACCTGTTATTCATATCGTTCGGAGATTCGCACTCGTCCAGACATTGGAAGCGATTATGTAGTTCGAGTTGAAAGTTTTCGAGGTTCTGGTATTGGACAGATGTAGGTCTGAGTGTAGACTTCATCAAGCGTGACCGCTCGACTTTTGTATGGATATTCAATGTGCCTCGTACCATCCGGTGATCGCTCCCAGTTTTAATTCTGCTGATCACTGAGACATCATTGAATATCTGTCGTTTGTCTGACAAGATGAAGTCTATCTCGTTTTTTGTTGAACCATCGGGGCTAATCCAGGTCCATTTCCTTTGTGGCTGCTTCCTGAAGAAGGAATTCATCATAAAGAGGCTTTCCTTCTCCAGAAAATCAGCCAGTTTCTGGCCCCTCTGGTTTCTCTGTCCATATCCATGTTTCCCCACTCTCAACTCATCATCACTCCCTTTGCCTAGTTTCGCGTTAAAGTCTCCCATAACCACCGTGAAGTGGATTTTGGACGCGTGTATGGCTTTCGAGATGTCCTCGTAAAATGCCTCCACCTCGTCGTCGGAGTATGTCATGTATGTAATTTATTCAAACATACAAAAATACAAAAAAAAGGAAATCTTTATAATATTAGTGTAAATATGTAATACTCGCGTAAACATCAGGAATCATGTCCGTTGCAATGAATGGTCTGTACCTAGGTCTCTGGTCGGGCCGACTACTGACGACAAGGAACTCGGCACCGGTGGTCGGCCGAAGGTCGAAAGAGAGGAATTGTGGTGGGGTGTGGGCCCACGCACCGTCCTTTCTTTGCCCCGGACGGAATGGGGGCCTGTGCGCTGACCCCACCAAAAAAAGTACCCAGATCCCTACGCAATCAAATTTATTAGTAGATTATATGGCTGAAGTTGTTACATCAATTTCGGGTTTTAAGTCTTTTAATATCATGTAATTTTCACATTATTAGCACATTATAGCTGTGTGGTAGTGGCTTCGAATACTACCAACCCTTGCTTTGCTCGTGGGTGACGTAAAAGATGACTAAGAGCCCTAGATTGACCCGGACCAACTCCATCTGGTACCATTTGGGTCAACGATTACATTCCCAAGGAGGGTTGACGTCAGGCAGGCGGCCGGTCATAAAAGTCATTGCCGAAACGTTTTGCAATATGTCAAAACAGATGACATATTGCGTCGACCCCAAGTAATTGGGATAAGAGCAAGATGATGACGATGAATTTTCACATTATTAAGGGGGTCACGAATTTTATAAAGTTTGAGAAATAGGACGCGAAACTTCTTTAAATTATTCAAAGATCCCGTAGAGACTATACAGTAATACATTTTTGATTAGTTTGTTTTAAACGGTTCTTAAAAATATTTTGAAAGTTCGAAAAAGGACCCAGCTATACTTTTATTTTAAAAAGTGGTGGCATCTACACGAATAAGGTAACGGACCTTAAAATAAATTAAAATTTACGGAATCAGATAAAATTAGCCCAGATTTAGGGCTATTTTTTTTTTATTAAATAGGGTTGACGACGAGCGGGAGCGGGAAGCGGGCGCCTGCCAATCGTGACCATTACGGCATTATCCCCTCATGACGAGCAAAAGACAAATGGTCCCAGTCACGGCAGTTCCGGTACTCTACGAGCTCATTTTGGTAGCGGACCTATTAGCAGTGGAGGGAGGAGTGCGAAGAATCTCCAGCGGCGATCCGGCTACCAGTCAAAACGATACTTAGCTCTTGGCATAGGACCGCACTCTGTGGTGTAACATTAGGGAGGCCTACATCCCGCAGTGGACGGCGATAGGCTAAAATGAATGAAAGAATGAATAAATAATCCTTAATCGTCTATTATGACACTCACAGGCAAGTTAGGTGGTAAATTGCATTGTTACTCCAGTACCACACAAAAAATTGGTATAATTAAAAATATTTTGATAACAAACAACCATACATCCATACTAATATTATAAATGCGAAAGTAAGGATGTTTGTTTGTTTGTTTGTTTGTAACGCTTTTACGCTTAAATCACCGAACCGATTTCTAAAATTCTTTCACCAATGGAAAGATATAATATCACGGAGTAACATAGGCTATATTTTATCCCGGTATTCCCACAGGAACGGGAACTACGCCGCGGGTAAAGGGACTGAAACCGAAGCGAAGCGAGGGCGGGTTGCTAGTCATTTATAAATTTACATAAATTCGATGTACGTATATTCTCACTGTACGCCCATCTCAATTTGTATCGTGTTAAAATCAAGTTAATAAACTCTGATTAACAAACATTTTAATGACCATAAGGTCACACTGACCTTAACATTTTTATGAATATTCAGCCGCATATTATTATAATCTGATATTTAACTCACATACCAGCGAGATGAAGCCTTCCATTTCTCAATGTTCTTTAAAAATTTTAATAAGTTGTTAAACCTATGATATACTAATAATTTAATAAAAGTTTAACTTAATAGTAGTTTTTTTTTCACTGGCTTTTGTCGTAGACGAGCAAGCAGGTCATCTGATGGTAACTATTACTTATGCCACTCTGTAATATCTATACCAATAAATAAAATTGGAGTGTCTGTTTGTAATGTCAAAATAATAGGCTTTTTTCATGCTCACACGATTATTTGCACGACACCTATGCCTAAAATAGCAATTAAAAAATTTTTGTCTGTCTTTCTGTCTGTTTGTTTCGGGTAATCTTCAAAACGGCTGGACCGATTTCAAAAATTCTTTCACCAATGGAAAGCTATAATATCAGGACGTAAACTAGGCTATATTTTATCCCGGTATTCCCACGGGAACAGGGACTACGCGGGTAAAACGACTATAACCTATAACTGAAGCGAAGCGAGGGCGGGTTGCTAGTTAGAAATAATTATGTGTAAACAATGGGATCCCATTATTTTTTTTACGTTTTTCAAAAAGACAACACCAAATCCTATTCTATTAATATTATAAACGCGAAAGTTTGTGAGTATGTGAGGATATGGAGATGTATGTTGCTCTTTCACGCAAAAACTACTGAATGGATTTTGATGAAACTTCATAATATAGCTTACATATTAGAATAACACATAGGCTATAATTTATCTCAATATTCCCACGGGAAGAGGAACTGCGGGTGAAACTGTAGGGCGCTACTAGTAATAAATAAATAAACTTTTTAAACATATTATTGACGGACACAAATTATATACCAAATCTGAACAACAATTTGTGATACTGCCATGGTATATATATTTTTTTTACCACTGACGTCAAATCACCTGCTCCGGTGGTCGGCCCGACGAAGGCGACGTGTCACAGGTGGGTTACGGGTGTGCGTGCTTGCGCCCCTCTGTCGCCCCAGATGGAGTGGAGCGAGGAGTGCGCTGACCGCAAAAAAAAAAGACGGTATATTTTTTTTTGTTGCTGTTGGTAGCATATGAGCAAATATCACACCTGATGGTAAAGTGATACTGTCGCTCATGGACCTTTGCTAGGCCGTTACCTACCGTAAAGGGAGTGATTTTGTGTTATTTTTTATTGCAAACGGTGGCAAAGGAGTAAACGTTACACCGGATGGTAAGTGCTGCTGCTGCTTATGGACCTTTGTAACGACGCTGCTTAGAGCAAAGAAAGTAAAGGGAGTATGACTGCGTGCAATGAGGTTCGGTGATACCAAAGGCATCACCAAAACCCAGAAAATGAGCTGCCGATTCTCTTGCTTACCGAACGAAATGCAATAATAACTTGCTACTACTTAGACGTCGATTTTCTACGAGAGTGTGGCCTGTGGCTGTAGACAGACAACTGGACTGAATATGTTCCTACCACATAAAAATAGATCCAAAGACTGCTAAGACCTACGAAATACAGGAGCCTTAACGACTATGCCTCTAAAAAAAAGATAAGTGCAGGTCGGACACGGACGAATACATCGTTCGACGAGCCGACAGACGCTGAGGAAGAAAGGCGACCGCGTAACGGACGACTCAGTGTAGAATATCCGCCCACTAAGTGGAACGACGACCTGGTGAAAGTTGCTGCGCGTAGTGATGAAACAATATCATCTAGCTATCGATACTCTATAAATCTGGTAGACATGCAATTGACACAATACCTGCCAATCGATACTATTCTTTTCATTCGATATCGATACCACGGTTTTCCTTCGATACTAGTACTCAGTATCGAAAGGGCTAACATTCGACACTGATGGCCCGTTCACGACCTTGCCGCTATGAGCGTATCTCAGTTGTCAAAACTCCGTATCTCAGTTGTTTCAAAACTAAATGAGCTGTAATTTTGCACACATATACTTGAATGTTTAAAGTTTAAATGAAACATCTTTGATTTTAAAAAATCTGTTTATAAATTAATTAAAAATACATGAATTATATAAGAAAAAAATACAAAATATGCTTGTTTAATTTACATAAAATGGTAGAACATAGTAATAACATATTATAAACGTACATTACATTACTACTACATACTATATATACTAAAATGGCAGACCAAACTAGAAAAAAAAAAATTGTAAATAAAACTACTTTTACGGATTATATCGCGTTTGTATTAATTATTTATATATGTATTATATATTAATTTATAAATTTTATTCCATTACAACGACTTTCACATGAAACGGTTTTGAGACGGCTTTTTATGGGGCTTTCTTCTTCTTCTTTTTTGTCTTGGCAATCAGCTACAAATACGAGCCATTTTTGCCAGTGTCGAGTTATAATTATCTTTTCAAGTTCTCAGTTTCTTCATGTCAGTAATGGTCTGTCAGTAAGTCAAAGTGTCGTCCTCAACAGTGTAATGGCCACTGTTAAGGGTATCTTCTGAGAATTTTGGTGGAAACAAAAAGGTATGTATAGCAGTTTTATATCATATTCACTACACCTCAGCAGTTCTGTCGCTATATATTACATAAAATGCCATCAAGATTATTTAACATAACACGTTAAAACACTAAGATATTGAATATAATACAAGAACACCACATGACACTTCAGATTCCCGCCAAAAACTCCTTATGGGGCTTTACCAGCGTGCGCCGCTCGGCACGCCGCGCCGTTGGCCGCTAAGACCAAAGTCGTGGCCAGGCCGTGAGTACTAGTATCGAATAAAAAGTATATATATAACATAAGAGTACTCATTAGTATCCATTCATCCCTAGCTGCGCGTCGTTGGATGCAGGTGGCATAGGACTACTTGCGGGGAAACATGAGGGAGACGTACGTCCAGCAGTGGACGGCGATTAGCTGAATGATGATGATGAAATGGAAATGGTTATTGCTATTAGCTTCCGAATAAACAATTCAAAACAGGCAATCGTGATATTTTATAGTTATACAATACAAAAGTACTTATTGAATGGCCTTTGAACCTTATTGGAATTGTTTCTTTGGCCTTGAGTAAGCAGTTACGTTTATTGAGACGTAAATACTTAGCTCTTATTTATTTGATTAGATTTTCATAAAGATACTATTATAGTATAGGTCGTTTCTATGTATATGTGGCTAGCTTTGGAACATGTTAATTAGCACAATTAAATAAGCAATATATTAATGATTTCTGATGTTTATGCGAGTAAACACATTTTAAGTAAAACTACTGATTTTATTGCGATTGTATTTGATTTTTGAGTTCATGGTCACCGGCGGTCCAGTCCGCCCGTGATCATGAACGCTGCAAAATGTCCGAAACGCCAGGCAATCAAAAATCAAATTCAAACGTGATAAAATGCGTAGTTTTATTTAAAATGCAATATAGTTTTGTCAATTTTTACCATCAGCTCCTAAATATTAGATCCAAAAGAAGGAAAATTTAAAATAAAATATTTTTTTAGGTTAGAAGTTTTGGCGCGTTAGGAATAAGAATAAATTCGATGCGCGTGCACACCGCCACTAATGTCAACCAAATGATGCATTACAATAAAAAAATCAATATATTAAATACCTTTCTTTTTCTATTATTAGTGTCGTTTTTTCTACAAACGTAGGATAGATAACATTTTTAAAAGGATTTTTATCTAGTTACGCCAAAGAAGTGTAACTTATATGCGTACTTAAGTACACCCACGCTTTTAATTTTTTATTCATAAAAGACTTGACAGAGATTATCGGGTAGACCGCAATTTTACACAAAAAGAAAACATTCTCAACCCTATCTCCTAAATCTTTTAGAAGCTTGCAATCTTTTGTTTTCTTTATAAGATTATCCAATTAAAAATCTACTTTAACAAAAACGTGATTTAAAGAATACAGATAAAGCTGTAAATAAAGAATAAAATTTTTGTCACTTTATAACAAACGCATCAGCTAGCATTCATCATTATATCGCTTAACACTGTCCACTCCTGGACGTAGCCCTACCTCATGTTTCGCCAGAAAGTGCGTTCCTATGGCCGCTTGCATCCAATAAAGAAACCTCCACTAGGGCACACCAGTTTACTTAGTGGGAGGTTTCCTGCACTGCATCATCGGATACGTAGTCGCCACTCAAGCACCTATCTTGATGACCGACTTTTTTCCTTTTTTTTTATTTGGCCTATGATCAGCACACATGTCTGTTCTCTCCGGGGTGATGCGAAAGAGGAGTGCGATCCCATAACCCATCGTATTCCCTTCGATCGAATTCGCCATTGCCGACCACTGCTATCAAATTCCTTATCTTTTATGGCCAGCCGGGTGGGATACCTTTTCGGACACTGTCCCTCCCCGGATATCAGTCGCCCTCACGCGGTCAGCCTCTTCGTGGGTGATGGACTATTGCCCGGTCCAGTCACTCGTGGCCTCGGCTTGGCCTTGGCTAAGGCGACATCAAGAGTAGTTAGCCCTGACGTTAAACATTAAAGTAGAAACATTAGCATCTGATTAAAATACCTCAATCCAAACAATTTCAACTCGCTCAAAAATATATAACGAATTTCATCGGCATAAAACATTGTATTACATTTTGTCGTGCCATAGAACATTGAAACGAAGTCATTTCGCTTGCATTTTAATAAAAATAACACTTTTTGAGCTTCAAAGTAAAGGGCTCGCGCTAAAGTAATCGAGTATCATTACTCGACTATGAATAAATTACGCAAGTTCCCAGTACGCTTTGAGCGATGGTTTGAGTTGAAAGCTTTGGCGAATGTCATTTAATTTTAACGGTAACAATATATTTTTATTTGACGATATTATGTTCTAAGTGTGAGGAATATTATATGTAGATAACATTTATGCGAGATAAGGGACATCTACACCATTAAATAAAATTGGAGTATCTGTTTGTAATGTCAAAATAATAGGCTTTTTTCATGCTCACACGGTTATTTGCGCTATACATATGCCTAAAATACACTTTATATTTTTTTGTCTGTCTGACTGTCTGTCTGTTTGTTCCTGGTAATCTTCAAAACGGCTGGACCGATTTCAAAAATTCTTTCACCAATGGAAAGCTATAATATCAGGGCGTAAACTAGGCTATATTTTATCTCAGTATTCCCACGGGAACGGGAACTACGCGGGTAAAACCACTAAAATCGAAGCGGAGCGAGGGCGGGTTGCTAGTTATTAATATTATTTTCTTCAACATTATCTGTCATCTATATAAATAAATAAAATTGTAGTGTTTGTTATGTCAAAATAGTAGGTTTTTTATCATGCTCACACGTTTATATGCTTTTTATCGGGTAACCTCCAAAACGGCTGAACCGATTTTGATAATATTTTACTAAAAAGTAGCTGTCTATATAAGGAATAACTATCGCTAACTAGGCTATCTTCCCTCTCAGAAAAGGCCTATAAAATTATACACAGTCCAGGACTCGAACCCGAGGCCATATCTAAAGAGGTGCAAATTTATAACGCGGGGCCAAAGTCGCTGGAACCGAAGCGCAGCAAGGGTAGATCCCAGGTAGTTTTTTCTGCTGGAAGTACTTTCTCCCGCCTTCGCTTCGGTTTCAGTTGCGTACCTGCATAGTACCCGTCCCCGTGGGAATACTGGGATAAATATATTGATTTTATAGCTTTCCATTGGTGAAAATATTTTATTTTTGAAAAAAGCTACAAGGCCATCCGCGTACAATATAATAACGCGTTCAGGGCTGTGATGGGGCTACCCCGGTTCTGCAGTGCCTCGGGCATGTTCGCGGAGGCGCGCGCTGATTGTTTTTATGCAATCATACGCAAGCGAGCTGCTTCCCTGGTGCGTAGGGTACGGGCTAGCTCTAACACTGTGCTGACAATGATCGCCAACAGATTGGACTGTCACATCGTCAGACATTGCTGTAACAGACACCTAACGGTACTAGTTCCACAAAGAAAATTATTATGATATTAAATGGAATTAATTTATGTTATGTGTAAACTAGGTAGCTGTATTTTATTATTATTTAATGATTTTAAGTTATTGTGAATTTTGTTTTAATAATTTAATTAATTTTAAGTGTATGAATGTAATTGTTATGACCTAACGAAGGCGACGTGGTTTTCGGGTGGGTCGCGGGAGTTGCGTACTTAAGCCCCTCTGTCGCCCCGGACGGAGTGGTGCGGAGGCGCGCCGACCGCGGCCCACCCACAAAAAAAAAAAAAAACAAAAAATGACCTAAATTTTGTGATTGTATTGTACCTATTTTATTATTACTAATTATAATTTATGGTACCTTTGTGTAAACTAGCTGTATTTTATTTGTATGTAATGATTTTAAGTTAGAATGTGAATTTTGTTAAAAATAAATCTAATTTTAATTAATTCTAACGGTATGAATGTAATTATTGTGTGAATGTAATTATTATGACCTAAATTTTGTTATTCTATTTTATTACTGTGATTATTATTATTTATTTGTTATGAGTCTTATGTTACTTGAAATAAAAATATTATTATTATTATTATTTTTAAACGTGAAACGTTTTCACGTTTAAGCGTGAAAGCGTAACAAACAAACTTACTTTTGCAGGTATAATATTACTGGCAACCCTCCCTCGCTTCACTTCGGTTTCACCCGCGTAGTTCCCGTGGGAATATTGGGATAAAATATAGCCTATGTTACTCCCTGATATTATAACTTTCCATTGGTGAAAGAATTTTCGAAATCTGTTCGGTGATTTAAGCGTGAAAGCGTAAACAAACAAATAAACGAATAAACAAACAAACAAACTTACTTGCGCATTTATAATATTAGTAGGAAGTAAGAATGTACTATGTTTATGTATACAAATGCGTTACACATCAGGTGTGAACGAACCGAATGAGTCAGCTTTAGTTATTAGTAGTAGAACCACGCGTCCGTGTGGTGACGGAATAAGAATATAATTCACCGCTCCTCATCTTGGCCGTGGATGTCGTAAAAGACGATAAAGGGATACAATAAGCATAAGTTCAATTTCCCTCCTATTGTGGAGGCGGCTCGAGCCTAGTAGTGGGACGTATATAAGCCGAAATGATGATGATGACGAGAGAAGGAAAACTCGAAATAAAGCCCTATACCAACACGTCTGACCAGCGTGGTATAGTAGGTCAATCACCCTTCCATTATGGAGGAGGCCCGAGCCCAACAGTGGGACGTATATGGGCTGAGATGATGATGAGTTGGACCATATTGTCCGGGGCAGTACTAGTAGCATTTGCCACCAACAGCATCAAAAATTTCTTTAGGTATTCTTTTGCCATGCGGGTGATCCGACCAGGGATCCGCGGAGAGATCAGCCTCGCGACGGTGATTCTGGAAGGACGTCGATGGGAGAAGGTACTCCCTCGGGTCGACCACTGAAGTCAAGGAACTCTGCACCGGTGGTCGGCCTAACGACGAAGGCGACGTGCTAAATGGGTGGGTTATGAGGCCGTGCGCCGCCCTTTTGTCGCCCCTGACGGAGCCGGGCGGCGGATGCGCTGACCGTAGCCCACCCCACAATATACTATTCTAATATTAAAAATATTTGTATAACTACATAAAATATGTATCGGGCATTGCTGGACGTAGGACTCCATCATGTTTCACCACAAAGTGTGGTTCTGTGACGCCTATATTCAATGTCCACAAACTTTCACCTGGTCGTCAGTCCACTTAGTGGCAAGCGTATCCTAAAAACAACAAACTCTAAATGAACATTACCTATTCCTTTTCTTTTAAATAACTGGCTAGACAGTTAGAGAATATGTTTTACGAATATGCTTGTATTTTATCATCCGTTTGGTTTTTACTATCCTCACGTTTAATCACCTGATAAAGATGCCTATATATTACTTTATAAAACCGATATGGTCTAAGATCCCGCTATACAACGACCTTCACCGAGATGTTTATTTGATGCAACTTATTTTTTATTTAATTTAATATGTCAATAAATATATTGCATATGGGTTGCCTAACAAATTTTAGTCCAGAGTATGATTAGTTATTTTTTTTTTATTCATTGTACCGGTTTGATTATTAGACAAATTCTATACCAATCGAAAGTATGAAGTCCATATCTAACGTTTGCATATTCTATGGGCTTCATACTTTCGATTGGTATAGAATTTGTCTAATAATCAAACCGGTGTAATGTTAAAAAAAAAAATTAAATTTATTAATTATACACACTCTGGACTAAAATTTGTTAGGCAGCCCATATGCAATATATTTAAAACTACTTTTACGGATTATATCGCGTTTGTATTTGATTTATGATTGCCCGACGTTTCGAACACTTTGCAGCATTCATGATCACGGGCGGACTAAGGTGTCTCACGTCCAACAAGTAATCGTTATTACAGACAATCGTATACGTCGGGCAATCATAAATCAAATACAAACGCGATATAATCCGTAAAAGTAGTTTTATTTACAATGTGTAGTGCTCGCGTAAACATCAGATATCATTATGCAATATATTTATTGGCATATTAAATTAAATAAAAAATAAGTTTCATCAAATAAACATCTCGGTGAAGGTCGTTGTATAGCGGGATCCTATACTAATAGTAAATATTGTTAAGTCAATATTCTGTATAGAATATTGCAGCTGATAAATTATTCTTAAAATTCAGATAACAGTTCTATTATTTGACGTTACTAAATAAATTTTCTTAATTCGTGTGGTGACGGAGTAAGAATACAATTCACCACTACCTCTATTGCCCGTGGGTCTCGTAAAAAATAACTAAGGGATATCATATAATGTCTATGCAACAGAAGGAAAACTCGAAACTCTATACTAACATGTCTGACCAGCATGGTATAGTAGGTTAATTGCTCTCCCATAATGAAGGAGGCTCGAGCCCAGCAGTGGTACGTGTATGGGCTGAGATGATGATGATGTTACTAGTCACGCAGTTCCCGTTATTGTAGGACCGATAACCGGACAATTTCCATCTCATTTTGAGGAAGCATGAACATAATAGTAGGACGTATATGATGATGATAAAGCTTCAGTTATAGTCTGATATTTATTTGACAAAAATATAAAGCAAATATTAATCTCTAAGGACCAAATTCTGAATAGCACTCTAGTTTTTATAAAAAAGGCATCTGTAAAAACATGAAGTACTAGCAACCTGCCCTCGCTTCGCTTCGGGTTCAGTCGCTTTACCGCGTAGCTCCCGTTCCCGTGGGAATACCGGGATAAAATATAGCCTATGTTACTCCCTGATATTATTAGCTTTCCATTGGTGAAAGAATTTTTGAAATCGGTTCGATGGTTTAAGCGTGAAAGCGTAATAAACAAACATCTTTACTTTCGCATTTATCATATTAATAAGGATATAAAATCGAACTGAATAAAACAAAACATAAGATCCATAAAACTAAAAACATAAATCCATTTCGCAGTGAATTCACCTAGATTTTCTCGTTTTTACTTCCCCAAAAAACCATAAAAAAGGCGCATCCAAAACGCGCTAGATCTCATCAATCCGACCACGTAGTGCCAAGAGCGAGTGAAATTCGTTATTATATTACATTTGAACGCGACCCAGCCGTGTTAAAATTGTGAGGCCGGCGGCAAATTCACCCTATAAGGTGTGGCTTTTGGTTTTAAAATTATTATTAAAGGGTTAATGTATAGAGTTATTCGCAACACTTTGACTTAACAAGGTTTTTACAAAAGGTCCCTGGATTTTGAAGCGATAAAGAAAGTTCGTGACATGAATTCTAATGTAATAAGATGCTTGTTAATCAAACTGTTGTTGTTCTACGTTTCCTCATTGTTAAAGCTTTATTGTTGCTACTTAAAGATACCAATAAATGCAGACAGTCTTTGTGTTTGGTTTTATGGCATGTTACGTAAAATTGGTCACGGCTGATAAACTGGTGTAGAAAGCTTATTTATAGTATGAAGAATAAGTGTATGCGGCATAAATTCTTATTTAACGATACGGAACTCTATTACTAAAACTTTGCTGTCCGTCCGTCCGTCTGTCCGTCACCAAGCTGTATCTCAAAAACTGCGATAGCTAGACAATTGAAATTTTCAGATATTTATATATTTCTGTTGTCGCTATAACAACAAATACTGAAAACAAAATAAAATAAATATTTAAAAGGGGCTCCCATTCAACAAACGCGATTTTTATAGATAGTGGTACGAAACCCTACGTGCGCGACTCCGACTCGCTAAAAACTGGCATAGTAGCCAGTTTTATTTTTTTAAAGACAACATCTTGCATAAAGGAAATAAGCTTTGTATTACGGGGCACTTTATAGATATAATTAACGGACACAAATTACACTCGAAGTCAGACCAAAAAATTAGGAATCGCACAAAGTGTTTTGCATGGGATTCGAATACAGAACCCTGGCACGGTTGATCGGTATCTTAACCACTACACCATCTGCGCTATCTATAGAAAGATTTTATAAATGTATGTAAATAACTACGTCAATTTATCTTTGGCATTTTGATTTAGATTAACAACAGAAAACTTTTCGCATATTTCATAGGAATACATAATAAACTACGTATATATTAAAGCTATCTAACTTTTGGCACGCAACCGATTTAGTTAAAGAACGAGATTGGCCCTGATTACGAACAAAATTGATCACTTATCGCCTTAGTATAGTTCACTTGATATATTATACCATTTAAGATAAATTTATGTTACATTTAAGATAGTTTGAAGCCTGTTTCACACATGGCTATTATGGCTTTCGACGATAAATGTGATAGATAATGATTTCTAAAGGATAAAATAAGGTTAAAAGCGTGGTTATAAGTATCATGCCAGAATATGTAGGCTGTTGGTATAAATTGGCGCTAGAGGAAAGTCAAACGGGTGATCGCGACCTTTGATTGATCTGTTGGTAGCCGTTGAGCGACAAGTTGTTCAAAACGGTAAGTGGCCGTGCAAGTTGATGAACACAGAGAGGTGTAGATTAGGATAGCCTTAAATTTTTCCATCGCTTCAGATAGTTTAAGTAGAATGTACCCAGACCAGTCTCTCAAAAAACCCTACCAAAATAATCGCTTATCTGTGTAATGACGGAGGAAGAATATAATTCACAAACTCCCTTTCTTGCTCGTGTCCTAAAACACGACTAAGAGATAATATGTAGATACCATCAATGCAAGGAAAGGAGAGCTCGAAACAAAACCTTCTACTAACCCGTTTATCCAGCGTGATATAGTAGGTTGATTTCCATCCCACTGTGGAGGAAGCGATCATTCATTCCGTGTGGTGACGGAGTAAGAATACAATTCACCACTCCCTATCTTGCCTGTGTATGTCGTAAAAGATGATTAAGGGATATAACATCTATGCCAGAGAAGCTAAAGTTGAAACAAAACCCTATACCAACCTGTCTGACCAGCATGGTACAGTAAGATCAATTTCCCTCCTATTGTGGAGGTGGCTCGAGCCCAGCAGTGGGACGTATAAGAACTGTGATGATGATAATGATGATTTGTTACAAAATAAGTATAGATGCGGTGGCCCTTAAACAGTATTACTGTAGATAATATGTCTGGCTCATTAAATTTTACGTGAATAACCACCGTCTTAAAAGCACGTCTCGTAAAATGACCCTTTCTATATTATCATATTTTTATTAGGTGTAAACCTTTGTAAGTTTTTACTGACATTATATCGTAAGTTCTAAAAATTAACCGCTGTAATAATAGTAACTATAAATATGACGATATAATGTTTTATTTCTATGTGCAAATTAAACAGAGCAACAGGCCAGTTAGAAAATGTTAGATAAGAGTTACTAAGTGACGTTTTATCTTCATTAGCCTTATTGCCTAATAAGTAAGACTAGTGGTCGCGAGTGGTCGAAATTCGGCCATAATTCATTTAAATTAATTTTTCTGCTACACAATTTTCTTTTAATTATACATAAGTATGTATAATTGTATATTAAGCAAGTTGTATTTCACTATACTACCGGCACGCTATGATGGCCGTTTTGAAGTTTGTCCACTCATGAAGTTTCATATTTATAGTAATTACATTTGAATGAGCAAATTGCTGTTCTTTATTGTCAATAGTGACGTGTTACTCATAAAATTTATCGAATCATAATTTTAGGACACAAAATTTATTTATAACATTGATTTTTAAACTACATATATTAGGGTCCCGCGAACATTTATTTTTTATTTTCATAAGATTATAGTTATTGGTGTACTTATTTACCACACAACTCAGCATTTGTTTTTCGAAAATCAAAATTTTAAAAATTAAATTTAATACGTCGTCACATTGGATCGGCCACATTAGCCACACAACTACTACCTCCGTCAAAATCGCGTCAATGCTCTATGCAAAACAAAGCAGTATCCACTTGACATTGCTTCGAAAAGTACAAACTGTGAGTGCACTGTGATTGTGATATAGTTTTGACCTGGCTTTGGATTTCACATATTGATACTGCAGTACTGTTAATCCTTGTTCATAGGCATAAACAGAGTCCAAATTAACCCTCGTTAATTTGGACTCTGTTTATGCCTTTTGTTGTGGATTTCGTCGATGTGGCTGAACGATCGCAGAAAAAGGGAAGATTTTGAAAGAGATGTGAACATACATAATATTTCAGAAAACGAACTTATAATTAATATAGGTGGTGATAGCAGTGACGACAGTGATAATAGCAGTATGGACGAATTTGATTAAATATAGCCTTTTGTGACATCTTTTTTTTTGGTCTCTTTTTGTATTAATCTGTTTCTTGTGTACATATAAAGTATGTACATATATTTATTTTAATTCTTATATTCAGATCGTTCAAATATATTAAGTAAGCATTTATATTTTTGTTTTATTAAACCTTTTTAATCAGATACTACTTGTAATAAAAACGTAGATTTCGTCACTTATATTTTTTATTCTCGAGAATAAATCGACATTTCTTATCACTATTGTAATATGTCAAAACGGCCATCATAGCGTGCCGCAACTAAGTATAATAACTAAAATATACATAAGTATAAATAGTTGTTAGACATTTTCATCATAATTATGATTATTTGACAGTCAGGTTTTTTTTTTTTATGGGTGGGCTATGGTAAGCGCACACGCGGTCCATTTCGTCCGGGGCGACGAAAGGACGGCGCGCGGGCCCATAACCCACCCGTACCCACGTCGCCTCGTTGTTGGGCCGACCATTGGAGCAGGATGACTTGTCGTCAGTGGTCGGCCCGACGGAATACCATTTCGGGTACCCTCACCTCTCGACGTCCCTGTCCCGGGACGTCGGTCACCGTCTTGCGGTCAGCCTCTCTGCGTGTGACGGACTAAATTCCCCGGTCCAATCACCCGCGGCCTCGGCTAGGGCGGCATTAGGCGCAGGTACTCACGCCTGCGCCGCCCGAGTCGCCGGCAGCGGAACGTGTCGCCTTAAAAATAAAGGGCATTACGCTGACTATATTCACATTGTGAAATTAATTGTACCAAATAGTTTATCCACATTTCTATCTATACCAATAAATAAAATTGGAGTGTCTGTTTGTTATGTCAAAATAATAGGCTTTTTTCATGCTCACACGGTTATTTGCACTATACATATGCCTAAAATACACTTTATATATTTTTTGTCTGTTTGTCAGTCTGTCGGTTTGTTGCGGGTAATCTTCAAAACAGTTGGACCAATTTTAAAAATTCTTTCATCAATGAAAAGCTATAATATGAGGAAGTAACATAGGCTATATTTTATCTCGGTGTTCCCACGGGAACGGGAACTACGCAGGAAAGACGACTGAAACCGTAGCGAAGCGAGGGTGGGTTGCTAGTTCCACATAAATTTTACACAATTAAATTATTTTGTCCGTGCGGTGACGGAGTAAGGTGTAATTCACCATCATATATATACACATAAGATTTGTGCAAGAGAAGGAAAACTCATAACGAAACCCTATACCAACATGTCTGATCAGCATGGTGTAGAAGGTCTACCTCCCATTTTGGAGGAGGCCCGAGCCCAACAGTGGGATGTATATGGGCTGCGATGATGATGATGATGATGAAATTATTTTTGTATGGTGACGGAGTAAGTATCCAATTCATCCCTTTTCTGGTATAGATGATGTATATATTTATTGCATAGATGTTATTTTAAGTCCGTGAATATTTTACGACACACACGGAATGAATATTATGTAAATAACATCTATTCAAGAAAAGGAAAACTCTAAATAAAACCATACACTAACCGCATCGTGCAGCGCAGAGTGCAATTGTAAGTCAATTGCCTTCTTTCTGTGGAGGAGGCGAATTTAGTCGCTAAATGTGCACTAGAATTGTTTTAGACTGTAATGTTTTCTCCAAATTATCTTATTTTGATAATGCGCTTGTCATGTTTGAGTCCGATAATTGCATTCTTTCCGAAAAGGATAATTTTCTTAATACTGAAATTAATACTAAAATTCACAATTTTATAACAAAAACACATTTTCTGTAGTCAAAACGTGACATTAACATGAAATTCTCTCGAAATACAATAAAAAGCAATAAGCCACACTTTATCTCTTTGAGGTACACAATAATTCAACATCACATCGAACCAAATACTGAAAATATGAAAGGCTTTTCTCTGAAACAAGAGATAAGGCACGAAGTCCTATAATAAATTCAGCTTCGAAAAAATCTGTGATGGCTAGTTCCGAAGATTACTTTTCCATTTCAAGTAGATACTCTATCAGATTCTTTGATGTTTCGATGTATACGTTGTATCTGTAAAGTTAAGCCTGTGGATTTTATACTTGAGTAGTTTTTTCCCCTATCTACCTTTATATTAATGTATTGCGTTGTCTCTTTCATACAACTTGACTCTGTCCGAATCGTACCGAGATTAGAGTTGTTTCTGATAGATAAGTAATGGGTCTCGCGTCTAAGATTACATCCATTGATTCTTAATGGAATACAAATATAACGAACTTTGCGTATATATTTATTTATTGCAAACATATTTATACGATATACATCATCATCGTCATCATCACAGCTCATATAAGTCCCACTGTTTGGCTCAAGCCTCCTCCACAATGGGAGGGAAATTGACCTTCTATAAAACACTGTTCAGATGTGTTAATATAGAGTTTTATTTTAAATTTTCTTTCTCTTGCATAGAAGTAATTTTGTTTTAAATGCAAACAGTGGCAAACGTGTAAACTGTACACCCGATGGAAAGTGTTGCTGTCACCACCGTGAATGCCTTTGCTAGGCCGCTGCCTACCGTAGAGAAAGTGAAGGGAGAGTGAATGCGTGCAATGAAGATCGGTAAAACTAAAAAAATCACTAACACCCAGCAAATACCCTCTGAAAGTTGGGCCTCCATCTCTCTCGCTAGCCAAACGAAGCGTTGTAACAAATTGCTACTACTCAAACGTCAATTTTCTGCGAGAGTATGGTCAATTTTCTGAAGTACTACCCCGGATGGACCGGCCCGCGACTGTAGACAAACAACTGTCAGCTGTGCAGTCCTATCACTAATAAATAGGTTGAAATGTGGAAAATGAACTAATAAATAGGCGATAGGCTGAAATGATGATGATGATGAAATTATGGTAGTCAAATTTCATATAACCTACATAAGAATGGTGATGGGTTATGAAAACAATGTGTCATCAACCGTCACCAACTCACCCCATGAGTAGTAAAATGCTATTAAAAGATTAATAGCAGAAATTGGAAATCGTACCACTGGAAATAGCGATCGTCAAATTGCTTGAATGTGGTTAATACTTGGAGCAGCATATATCAAACAGTGGATTTTGATAGACTGATAGATATATGGATACTTCCTCATTCAGCTATTTGCTGTCGACTTCTGGAAGTATAATCTCCCTCATAATATCAGTATAAAGTGCGGTACTGTACTTCCCACATCTAACAATTCGCTGCAATTTTCAACAGGTTATCACCCATACCTTTTGGCATAATTTTGGCCTATATATGTCCCATTATATAGAACCCCCTCTAAAATGGAAGAGCAATTGATTATTCCACGCTGGTCAGATGTATTGGAATAGGGTTTTGTATCAAGGTCTCCTTCTCTTGCGCAGAAGTTATATCCCTTAGTCGTATTTTACGACATCCACGGGCAAGATAGGGAGTGATGAATTGTATTCTTACTCCGTCACCACACGTACGACCCAGATAGTAGGAGAGCATTATGGATATCCCGCCTTCCACACCATTTCTGCATACCTTTTCACACACGGTATGATAGATATTTCTATTTTCCGTTATCTCTCATTCCAAAAACATAAGTTACGTTATAAAAGGAATACAAAATAATTTCAGAACTCGTACATATCAGAAAACATAAACAAAACTTCGTTATTTATTATTCACAAAGCAAATTCAAATTAACTTTCAGAGCAATATTTATTGAAACAATCCCAAATGTAATTCGTAACCCTTTTCGAATAAAAAAAAAAAGAATAATAGATATACAAAAAGATAACAGTAAAATTCAAAGACACCCTTAATTAGGCTTAAGATAATTTGATCAAAACAACCGCAAATAATGCTCCATAAAAAATAATAAAAACGGAGCAGTTTATTTTGTACTTTTTTTTAATGTTTCGGAGACTTGAAAAGGGGATCTTGACAAGGAAATTGGAGAACCATCGCACTTCACTTAGATGTTGTAACCATATCGCTGATATGTCTTGAGAATATCTTCACATAAATATTTCTTGTTTACGTGTATATGTCACTGTACTCCTCCTTAACGGCTGGACTGATTTTGATGAAATTTTTGTGCATGTTCAAGATGATTCGAGAATGGTTTAGATTTACAATTGGAGCCGGTAGGTGGCACTTATTTGAATAGAACAACGTCTGTTGGATCAACTAGTCTTTATATATAAATTTCTTGTGTATGTGTGTATGTCACTGAACTCCTCCTAAACGGCTGGACCGATATTGATGTAATTTTTTGTGCATGTTCAAGAGGATTCGAGAATGGTTTAGATTCACAATTGGACCCGGTGGGTGGCACTTATTTGAACAGAACGTCTGTTGGGTCAGCTAGTATAAATATATATTGGTTCCATGTGGTAACGAAATAAGAATACCGTTCATCATCCCCTCGCTTACCTCTGGATGTCGTAAAAGGCGACCAAGGCTTATGCAGATAATATCTATACAAGAGAAGGAAAACTCGATATAAACCCTACGTTTGATCAGCGTGGTATAGTAGGTCAATTTCTCTTCTACTGCAGAGGAGGCTCAAACTCAATAGTGGGATTTATATGGGCTGAGATGATGATATATTGTTTATGAAAGGTGGTTAACATTATCTCGGCTCATATACGTCCCACTGCTTAGGCTCGAGCGTCATCTATAATAGGAGGGAAATTGATCTATTATGCCATTGTTGCTTTTATTTCGAGTTTCTCTCTCTCATAGATATTATATGCATATTATATCTTTTAGTATTCTTTTACAACATCCACGAGCAAAATAGGCGGCAATGAATCGTATTCTTATTCCGTCACCAGATGGAATATATATATATATATGTATGTATATATATATATATATATATATATATATATATATATATATATATATATATATATATATATATATATATATATATATATATATGTATATATATATATATATATATATATTTTATTTTTTTTTTTTTTCTTTATTTGGGACTTTTATTCTTTATGAATATGTAAGCCCCATCGTACCCTAAACTTAAATACAAATATGATATAAATACAGTACAAAGGTAATCCATACTCATATTATAAATGCGAAAGTAAGGATGTTTGTTTGTAACGCTTTCACGCTTAAACTACCGAACCGATTTCAAAAATTCTTTCACCAATGGAAAGCTATAATATCAGGGAGTAACATAGGCTACATTTTATCCCGGTATTCCCACAGAAACGGGAACTACGTGGGTTTAAGCGACTGAAACCGAAGCGAAGCGAGGGCGGGTTGCTAGTATAATATAGATACAGTAGCAATACTTAACTACTACGATGAACCGCCAGGTTATATAAATGCTTTGCAGCTTCAGACGTTGGCTTTGCCAACATAGTTTGGACAATACCAACATCCGAATCATTAATACACAATGATTGTTTCATTAAATCTCTTTCGTGTTGATTCTGGACACATTCCATCAAAAAGTGTTGAACATCATCAATAACGCCGCAGGTATCGCAGTTGGGTGAATTCGATTTACCCATGAGGTATGCAAACTTTTTTGTTGGAACATGTCCAGAACGCAATCTATGAGCTATAATTGTAATTATAGCTTAATTATAAGATTGGATGTATCCAATCTTGTTAATTTGCTCTTGGTAACGAACCAAGGAATATATATGTTTATGCAATTTATACCATTTGTACGGTGCAATAGTAATACCCCGGACTCACGCGATAGATATCGAATTCGCGTAAGTCGGGATTTAATTTTACTTATATTAAATGTACAAAAAAATTGGTTATTTGAAACTAGTTCAAAGAAGACAAACATTTTAAAGAATATGGTCAAAATATTGTATGAAAAATAATTGAAATTTTATGCATACAAAAGTAAAGGTTTTCTCTTCGAGTGATCAGGCATAAGGCCTATTTGAAACTAGTTCAAAGAAGACAAACATTTTAAAGAATATGGTCAAAATATTGTATGAAAAATAATTGAAATTTTATGCATACAAAAGTAAAGGTTTTCTCTTCGAGTGATCAGGCATAAGGCCTATTTGAAACTAGTTCAAAGAAGACAAACATTTTAAAGAATATGGTCAAAATATTGTATGAAAAATAATTGAAATTTTATGCATACAAAAGTAAAGGTTTTCTCTTCGAGTGATCAGGCATAAGGCCTATTTGAAACTAGTTCGAAGAAGACAAACATTTTAAAGAATATGGTCAAAATATTTTATGAAAAATAATTGAAATTTTATGCATACAAAAGTAAAGGTTTTCTCTTCGAGTGATCAGGCATAAGGCCTATTTGAAACTAGTTCAAAGAAGACAAACATTTTAAAGAATATGGTCAAAATATTGTATGAAAAATAATTGAAATTTTATGCATACAAAAGTAAAGGTTTTCTCTTCGAGTGATCAGGCATAAGGCCTATTTGAAACTAGTTCAAAGAAGACAAACATTTTAAAGAATATGGTCAAAATATTGTATGAAAAATAATTGAAATTTTATGCATACAAAAGTAAAGGTTTTCTCTTCGAGTGATCAGGCATAAGGCCTATTTGAAACTAGTTCAAAGAAGACAAACATTTTAAAGAATATGGTCAAAATATTGTATGAAAAATAATTGAAATTTTATGCATACAAAAGTAAAGGTTTTCTCTTCGAGTGATCAGGCATAAGGCCTATTTGAAACTAGTTCAAAGAAGACAAACATTTTAAAGAATATGGTCAAAATATTGTATGAAAAATAATTGAAATTTTATGCATACAAAAGTAAAGGTTTTCTCTTCGAGTGATCAGGCATAAGGCCTATTTGAAACTAGTTCAAAGAAGACAAACATTTTAAAGAATATGGTCAAAATATTGTATGAAAAATAATTGAAATTTTATGCATACAAAAGTAAAGGTTTTCTCTTCGAGTGATCAGGCATAAGGCCTATTTGAAACTAGTTCGAAGAAGACAAACATTTTAAAGAATATGGTCAAAATATTGTATGAAAAATAATTGAAATTTTATGCATACAAAAGTAAAGGTTTTCTCTTCGAGTGATCAGGCATAAGGCCTATTTGAAACTAGTTCAAAGAAGACAAACATTTTAAAGAATATGGTCAAAATATTGTATGAAAAATAATTGAAATTTTATGCATACAAAAGTAAAGGTTTTCTCTTCGAGTGATCAGGCATAAGGCCTATTTGAAACTAGTTCAAAGAAGACAAACATTTTAAAGAATATGGTCAAAATATTGTATGAAAAATAATTGAAATTTTATGCATACAAAAGTAAAGGTTTTCTCTTCGAGTGATCAGGCATAAGGCCTGATCACTCGAAGAGAAAACCGCGTCTCTTTGAATTCACGTAAAACGGGGTAGCGTAGTCGGGGTATTACTATGCTATCGATTTTATAAAATACTAGCAACCCGCCCTCGCTTCGCTTCGGTTTTAGTCGTTTTACCCGGGTAGATCCCGTTCCCGTAGGAATACCGGGATAGAATATAGCCTAGTTTACTCCCTGATATTATAGCTTTCCATTGGTGAAAGAATTTTTGAAATCGGTCCAGCCGTTTTGAAGATTACCCGGAACAAACAGACAGATAGACAAAAATTTTTTAATCTGTATTTTAGGCATTAGTGTCGTGCAAATAACCGTGTGAGCATAAAAAAGCCTATTATTTTGACATTACAAACAGACACTCCAATTTTATTTATTGGTATAGATACTTTTTACTCAACTCAAGATTTTTAAGATCTAATTCAAGTTTTTACGTGTAACGCCATAGACCGAGGATTTGATAAGCATTTTTATTAAACTTGAAAAAGGGGTAATTTATTTTTACGACTAATTATATTAGTTTAATTTATAATATCTGGTTGACTGAGCTTTGCTCGGTAGATTTTTTTTTGGAAGTATACGGTATTTTAACTAACATGTTTAGGGTATATTAATAAAAAACAAAAAATGTTAAAATAATGAACAAAATATCAAAAATTAAAAAACAGGATAATAATAACACCGAGATTCGATCTCACGCTGTTTGAATGCGACTGGACAACTTCCCAACTGAGCTATTGTCATTCATGACGGCGACGGCGAAATTTACGGCGCATTTTACGTTATTGCGAAATTTTTTGTCATTGTATTGATTAGCTAAAAACACCTATAAAACAACACTTTCTATAAATAAAACCTAGCTACATCGATATTTGGCTCCGAAAACTCTAGTATGCTAAATTTCATGAAAATCGTTGGAGCCGAGAGGATCGTTGAAGATTTAGATTATTTATATACAAGAATGCTCATTTAAAGAGATAAGATTAAAGTTTTGTGAACTACATTAAATTGATCTCAAAATAATAACACATAAAAACTAACTACATAATCAATCTAGACTTACAAATTTCAAGAAGTTCCATGTGGTAGGACCACATAATGAACAGTCTACTGTCTACAGCCGCGAGCCGATCCGTCCAAGGTTGTACCACACTCTCGCAGAAAATCGACGTCCGAGTAGTAGCAATTTGTTACTGCCCTTCGTTTGGTGAGCGAGAGAGCGGGAACCCCAACTTTCTGAAGTTGTTTGCGTGTGGTAGGTTTTGATGATGCCCTTAATATCACCGAACTTCATTTCACGTTTTTACATTCCCTTCATTTTCTTCACGGCATGCAGCAAAGTTTAATGAGTAGCAATATCACTTACTGTGTTATTTGCTCGTTTGCCAGCAACTGCAATTAAAAAGGGACTTGGGTATGGTTCAAATTTATATACTACTTACTAATAAATATCAACTAAACGTTTATTATATTAATTTTATTCAATCTGTTTTCAAATGAGATTAGTATTAATTAAATTTAATTTTCAAATGTTGATCTCAATAATAAAATATTATGTTTTACCCTTTATAAACTGTATTAATTATAAAGTATTTTGAAGTGTTCGAGTACAAAAGTCTTAATAATGATTTTAATTTTAAACGCTTGTCAAATACACGTGTATTTACGTCATCTATGTATTTGTAAGTTATATAATTTTGCTTAAGTTTTAATTGTCTTTTGACTGATAATAGATAAAACTTGAATTGATTAAAAGGTATACATAATTCAATAACAATCATATTGACGTCACTATTAACACATAGATAGCGTAGTGGTTAAGATAGCGACCTACAGCGCCAGTGTCGAGGGTTCGAATCTCATGCGGGACAACACTTTGTGCGATCCACAAATTGTTGTTCTGAGTCTGGATGTAGTTTGTCTGTTATTTGTGTATTTGTGGGATCCCCTGCAATATTAGGATTATTGCCTTGATGCAAGGTGTTGTCCTTTAAAAAAAAATATCATCACATCACTATCACGCCACCCTAGTGGTAGGACCACACTGTCGACAATTATCTGTCTACAGCCGCGGGCCGGTCCGTCCGGGGTAGTACCACGCTCTCGCAGAAAATCGACGTCTGAGTGGTAGCAATTTGTTACTGCGCTTCGTTCGGTGAGCGAGAGAGCCGGAAGCCCAACTTTCTGAGGGTGTTTGCATGTGGAGGGTTTTGGTGGTGCCTTTGGTATCACCGAGCCTCAATGCACACTCCCTTCACTTTCTTCACGGTAGGCAGCGGCCTTGTAAAGGTCCATGAGCGGCAGCAACACTTACCATCAGGTGTACTGTTTACTCGTTTGCCACTGCTTGCAATAAAAAAAAAATCACGTCACAATCACATCACTATCACGTCACAATCACGTCACATCACGTCACTATCACGTTACAATCACGACACAACACGTCACAATCACCTCACTATCACGACATAATCACCTCACTATCATGTCACAATCACGACACAATCACGTCACTATCACGCCACTATCACGTCACATTCACGTCACTATTACGTCACAATCACGTTTCTATCAAAAATGGTGTTATTTACAATCTAAGTCTCGTTGCCATCTGAAGTAATGGACATACTACACGCAAACGGTATACGTCACGGTCTAATGTCCTCCTTGTACATTTATAACAATATTTTGTTCTCTTCCTCTCAGTAACTGGACCCTTTTATTTAGAGGAAATTACCCTGTCCGTATGTCATATGTAGGTACGAGTTTTATACAAGCATGAGGTTAGGGATGTAAAAAAATATATTTTATTTTCATTAAAGGAAGCAACGATGACTGAATGCGAGGCTAATAGAATATTAAGCAACTGTCTCGGGTTTGAATGTGCCTATGTATATCCCTACTAATATTATAAATGCGAAAGTTTGTTCGTTTGTTACGCTTAAACCACAGAACCGATTTCAAAAATTCTTTCACCAATGCAAAGTTATAATATCAGGAAGTAACATAGGCTATATTTTATCCCGGTATTCCCACGGGAACGGGAACTACGCGGGTAAAGCGACTGAAACCGAAGCAAAGCGAAGGCGGATTGCTAATTTAAAAATATTTTTGTAATAAATTATACTTAGTCAAATCATTTTTCATCATCATTTCGGCTCATAGACGTTCTACTGCTGGGCTCGCCTCCCCTACAGTAGGAGGGATATTGATCTTACTGTACCATGCTGGTCAAACAGGTTGGTATAAGATTTTGTTTCAAGTTTTCCATCTCTTGCATAGATGTTATATGCGTATTATATCCCTTAGTCGTCTTTTACGACGGCCAAGATAGGGAGTGGTGAATTGTATTCTTACTACGTCACCACACTGATCAAATATGGCTTCCTTTTTATTAGGTAAACGTCATAAGGTGTCACTTCATTTCATTTCAACTCATATACGTCACAAAGTCCGACCGTAGGTCTTTCCTCCGCAATAGTAAGGGAATTAAACTACTATACCCTGGTCAGACGGGTAGATATAGGATTTCATTTGAAATTTTCCTTCTCATCACATCTATGAAAGACGTTATCTTGACATTATAATCCCTTAATCATCTTTTACGACACCCGCGGGCAAGAAAATGGTGGCAAATTGTATTCTTATTCCGTCACCATGCGGCACAAAAAAATATTACCAATAATTAATGGCTTCTGATGTTTACGCGAGTGTTACACATTGTAAATAAAACTACGGATTTTTATAAATATTTAACTGTAACAATAAATTTGTAAGCGTACTTTAAAGGATTCTAGCGGACTCCGACCGTGACCATGAATGCTGTAAAGTGTTCAAAATGTCAGGCAATCAAAAATCAAGTACAAACGCGATAAAATTCGTAGTTTTATATACAATAGCAACCCGCCCTCGCTTCGCTTCGGTTTCTGTCGCCTTATCCCCGTAGTGCCCGTTCCCGTGAGAATGCCGGAATAAAATATAGCCTAGTTTACTCCCTGATATTATAGCATTCCATTGGTGAAAGAATTTTTTAAATCGGTCCAGCCGTTTTTATAATTACCGGGAACAAACAGACAGACAGAAAAAAAAATATAAAGTGATTTTTAGGCATATGTATAGTGCAAATTATCATGTGAGCATAAAAAAGGCCTATTATTTTGACATAACAAACAGACACTCCAATTTTATTTATTGGTATAGATTACCAATAATTGTTGAAATGGAGTCTGTGGGTCCGTTAATTACGTAATCATAATGTCTACCGCAATACAAGGATAGATAGATAGATCATTCTTTATTTGTACACCGATTACAAAAATAAAATACAAAAACTTAAATACTAACATAACCCAGAATGTACAAAGGGCGGTCTTATCGCTATAAGCGATCTCTTCCAGGCAACCTTAGGATGGAAATGGTAGAACAGAGAGATGGTAGGTAGTTTACTGCTGGTGGTAATGGAAATCAATGTAAAATAATATTTATAAGTCATAAATAAAGACTATATATATATTTCCTTAGTGTATTGTTTTCTTATTAAAAAGAAAAAATAGATATATACTTAGGTTATTTTTTATCTATCCCTTGGAGAATAAGGCGTGAGCAAAAAAAAAGCCAATAACATAAATATACCTAGAATGAAAAGAAACTCTTTGCTATCGAACAAACAGAATAATTTAAGAGTAACTTCGCCAGAAATTTTGTATGTAGAAGTTGTTCAACTGATTATGATAATATCCCAAGTATATATCCAATCTCGCTCTTATAACTGTATGTTTGAATATGAATTATTTTTCTTTGAACCATTCATCTGTATTGTTCGCGAAAACTTGAAAACAACTTTACAGGCGGAGGGCACCGTGATATGAATAAATTAGAAAAGTTCTTTCTTATTGTCGGGCTATAGAACAAACGAGTATTTTAATTGCATTGGGACTGCAGAAAATTATAAAATCTGCTTATATCTGCTTTGTATTCAGTTTTAAATTTACTTATGCATCTCTTTGGCGTCTTGAAATTTTATTAGTTCGCCATATTAATTTTCTTTTGATATTCATTTCTTAGACTTATGAAGTGTTATTAGAACTGCGTGATTTAGTCGTCGCTTTGGAGTTTCTATTTGAAAATTAAGGACTCATCTCGGCTCATATACGTCCCACTGCTGGGCTCGAGTCTCCTTCATAATAGAAGAGAAATTGACTTTACTATACCAAACTGGTAAGACAGGTAGGGTTTTGTTTCGAGTTTTCCTTTTCTTACATAGATATGATACGCATATTAAAGGGTTTTATATCAGGTTACCTTCTCTTATGTAGATTGCATCTACATATTATATCCCTTACTCGTCTTTTACAACACCCATGGTTTTAACCAGAGTGTGAATTATATTCTAACTCCGTCACTTCATAGAAATATATTAAGATATATTAAGGTGCATTTAAATTTCAAGTAAACTTGTAAAATCAGAAATGAAATGCAACAGAAAATTTGAAATTTATATATATATGCAGTTCTAATTCAGACAGCAGAAAAATATACGCTCAGTTCATAACGTGAAAAGAAACAAATTACTATCTAGAATTGTCATTTTTCATGTACAAAGGTACGTTTTGTAAAGTAAAAGTACTTCTGCTTCAATTGAAAAGAAGAAAAAGATAACAATTTTCAAATAAAACTACTGATTTTATCAATTTGATATTTGATTGCCTGACGATTCGAACACTTTACAGTGTTCTTGGTCACGGATGGACTAAGAATGACCCTATAGAATTACTCTAATACAACTCCAAATCGGCGCAGCATCCGTCCTTTCTTGGCTGATGCCAAATATGGGCGGACCTAGCGCTACGTGCCGACGGCTGTACGTGGGGGTGATCCAGTTGATGGCCCTGTACGGCGCACCGGTGTGGGTGGGGTCCCTGACCATCCGTCTGTGGTCTCTCTTGTGGCGACCACAGAGGGCCATGGTGATCAGGGCCATACGCGGCTACCGCACGGTGGCGACGGAGGCAGCGTGCCTCTTGGTCGGCACTCCCCCATGGGACCTGGAGGTGGAGATGCTCGCCGACCTTTACCGGCGGGTGTCGGAGACGCGAGACGGAGGCGACATAGTCTCCATCAACGAGATTGCCACTTGGCGAGTTGACGCCCGCCGAGATGTCATTGCCCATTGGGCAGTCCGGCTGGAGGGGCCTCGGTACGGTGCTAGGACCGTCGAGGCCTTCCGGCCGGTGCTGATGGAGTCGTTGGAGCGGACGCACGGGATGTTCTCCTTCCGACTGGTACTGGTATTGACGGGGCACGGTAGTTTCACCATGTACCTGCACAAGATCGTTAGGAGGGAGAGCACATCGTCCGGCCACCACTGCGATTGCAAGGAAGATACGGTGCAGCACACGCTCAAGGTGTGTGCCACATTGCCAAAGCAGCGCCGTGAACTTGTCGCAATCATCGGTGCCGATCTGACGCTGCTAACCATCGCTAGGGAGATGCTTGGCAGCATCAGGAACTGGGACGCAGTCGCCGCCTTCTGTAAGGCCGTCATCTCACGGAAGGAGGCGGCGGATCTTGCGCGAGAGGAATTCCTCTTCGGTGACATGTTCCACCGCCGGCGACTCGGGCGGCGCAGGCGCGAGTACCTGCGTCCGATGCCGCCCTAGCCGAGGCCGCGGGTGATTGGACCGGAGACTTTAGTCCGGCAACCGCAGAGAGGCTGACCGCGTGACGGCAACCACGTCCCGGTACAGCGACGTCGAGAGGTGAGGGTACTCGAAAAGGTATTTCGTCGGGCCGATCACTGAGGACAAGAAACTCGGCACTGGTGGTTGGCTCAACGATGAAGGTGACGTAGGTAAGGGTGGGCTATGGGCCCGCGCGCCGTCCTTCCGTCGCCCCAGACGGAATGGACCGCGTGTGCGCTTACCATAGCACACCCATAAAAAAAAATACCACTTTAAATAGGATTTTATTCAGAGCTTTGCTTATTATGCGCTTTATTGGGCAGACCACTGATGTCAAGCCACCTGCTTCAGTGGTCGGCCCAACGACGAAGGCGATGTGTCTCGCGGGTGGGTTACGGGTGTGCGTGCTTACGTCCCTCTGTCGCCCCGGACAGAGCGAACGAGGAATGCGCGGACCGTAGCTCACCCCAAAAAAAAAGCATTATATTGTCTGCTTACGTCCATCAGCCACTAGCACTATAGGTCCGTCCATCTAGTGGTGACAGAGTAAGAATTCACCGTCGTTTTTCTTACTCATGGATGTTGAAAGAGACGACTAAGGTATATAATAGGCATATAGCATTTTGCAAGGGAAGGAAAACTCGAAATAAAACCCTATACCAACATGTCTGTCCAGCGTGGTGTAGTAGGTCGATTTCCCTTCCGTTATAGAGGAGGCTCGAGCCCTACAGTGGGACGAATATGAGCTTTGGTGATGACGATGATGATGCACTATAATACTATATTATCCCCGTTTTCACTAACGACGCCTTCAGTTTAGGTAACTATGACTTTTAAGCTGGAGACACCTTAGTCCTCCTGTAACCATTGACACTGAAAGTTTCGAAACGTCGGGCAATCTAAAATTAAATAAAAACTCGATAAAACCCGTAAAAATAGTTTTATTTAAAATGTATATTATTTATTGTGTTTTAACAAAACTCAACTGTAACTAACAGCTTCATCTGGTACCTCTTATCCACCATTAGCGATTTTGTGTGGTATTTTCTTTTTTTTTTAAAGGTTCACCTCCCATTAAAGAATGAACCCTTATATCGCATGGCTCTAAGAACCTGCAATTGACGATCACAAGATACCAAGATTCCTAATAAGCATTTATAAATCGCACAAAGAACTATTTAGCTGGGAATAGAAACACTACGCCCGCTATGCTAAGTACTATGTTGTTTTTAAGAATAAAACTTGCTCGTTTTCTGGCCCAACTGTTATCCGCACTTCGAGTGGTTAAAATGTCTCCGCTATCGTAATAATTATATCGCCAACCCACAGGTTTCACTGCAAAAGTACTGATCGTGAAACTAATTCAGATAAAGTAAGGTTTTTTTCAGTTCTTTTAGCATCGCCATTGCAATAATGTTAGTAAATTTTCTTGATTGTTAATATCTTATACTATTTTAATTTAAGTATTCTATTGCAAATTTCATTGACCACCAGCACCAAATAATTATTAATTACTTGTATTCATTATATGCTTTTTAACGCCACAGTCACTCTGTCGTGACTAATTTATTAGTTTGTGCTGGTATTTTCAAAAAAAAAAATGTAGAGATCGACAATTTCCATTTAGTAAAGAAGAATTTCAATTATAACTTATTAAACACTAGTCTACGAATTTGCTAGTTTTAGACTACTATAGATTTTGTCAATTAAATTTCTATTCTTTGAGAATATACTTCTTTTAAAATTAATGATAAAGAAAAATATTGAAACATACCTTTAATGATCCGACCGCTATGGCACTTTACAGGATTATTCTCTAGACTCATCTAAAAATTTCTTGCTAGAACGTTCTCGAAAATAAAAGGGAAATTAGCCTACTATACCACGCTGGAAACAGATTTGTATAGGAATATATTTCTTCTCTCTTATCGCATAGATTTTATTTGCATAAATTCAAATTCAAACCATTTATTATGTATAAGCCCAAGAGGGCACTTACATATTTTCAAGTTAACAAAATTGAATTATCCAAAAAAAAAACCGGATCGTAACGTGACCGCTACTGAGAAGATCCGGCAAGAATCTCAGCTGGCTTGTCTATTATTTTATTTCTTGTATAAAATTGTGTAGATATAACATGTCTTGTAAGTACTAGCTTCAGTGTGATGCCCTTCGAACGACAAGATATGTTATATAATTTAAACAATTATGGCTGGACCAGATCCCACAAGCATATTATACTTTAGTCGAGAGATGTACGACACTTGCGGGTAAAAAGGTGTGTGGAGAAATATATTCTTACTTCGTCAATACACGGGAATATACAATAATTGATTTTTATCATCTTCATCATCTCAGCTCATATACGTCCTACCACTAGGCTCGATCCTCCTCCACATTCGAAGGGCAATTAATCTTCTATATCACGCTGGACAGACGGGTTAGTATAAGGTTTTATTTCGAATTTACCTTCTCTTGCAAATGCGATATGCATATTACATTACTTAGTTATTCCCTTAACGTGTTAAACGCCGGCCTGATTTTTAATTTTTTCATTTGGGCCATGTAAGACACCATGTAGCCAACATACAGTTGTTCCGTTGGAGCCGCCGGAGCCACCATATGACCGCGTAATAGGAGCGACTTTAAGCAAAATAAGGGCACAAATTACTTTTCTCCGGTTTTACTTATATACACCACATTTTAAAGCCCCTAAAGCAATAAACAATTATTATTAAAATTTTAGAAACTTGTGATTTTATGCTGACTCTATATACTTAGTTACGTGAGGCGTCCTATGGCGTTCAACGTATTAGTCTTCTTTTATAACACCCACGGGCAAGAAATGGCGTGGTCAAATATATTCTTACCCCATCAACACATGGAAGGATGAGCTGTTTTGAAACATTAAAGGAATAAATAATAAAATTATTTACATCACCTTAAAATGAAATATACCTTTAGATTATTTTGAAGTAATAAAATAATGTATTGGCAATACATAAAATATAAGTTCGTAAATGTTTGTTTTCATGCAGCAAAAGTTTACTAACCAATTGACTTCCAGACGACTTTTATGAATAAATCAGAAGTCAATTTATAAAAGTTCTTTTTTAAAAATAAACAATTTGCTGAAGGCAGTGTATTGCTTAGATTTCAAAACTAAAATACTTTTAAATAAAACGAAAAGTAAAGAATGAAATAAGAATACAATTTACCACCCACCCCTAAGTGGATGTTGTTAACGATGATTAAGATGTGTCCAAATGCATGCAAGATCAATCTGTGAAAATGAAAACATAATATAAATCTATGGCAACCGTTTAATAAGCATGGTGTTATGCAAATAACCGTGTGATCATGAAAAAAAGCCCAGTATTTTGACATTACAAACAAACACTTCAATTTTATTTATTTGTATCTTATATATAGATTTCTAGCGTACGTGTGTATGTCACCGAACTCTTCCTAAACGGCGGGATCAATATTGACGAAATTTTTTGTGTGTGTTCAAGGGGATTCGAGGATGGTTTAGATTCACAATTGGACGCGGTAGGTGGCGCTGTTCAGGCAGGACAATAACATAACTTGAGAATGACTTTAAGTTTTCTAATATTTCAAAAAAGGCCTTTACGAAAAAAAAATATGAAAGTTGCGCCGAAAATTAGAAAATTTAAGAAAACTTAATGTTTATATCTTTTCTATACATATATAAATATATAAATCTTCTGTTCTTGTGTTTGTAATTGAACTCCTTCTAAACGGCTGGACCGATTTTGATGATTTTTTGAGACCATTCCTAGTTCTAATATCCATCGGAATAGCCATTCGGAACATCCAAACCATTCGGTTTACATTAATAATTGGAATCGGTAGGTGGCGCTGCGATCAATTTCAAGGACAATTCAATTTTCTATTTTTTACAGATTTGAACAGAACACCGTCTGTTGAGTCAGCTGGTAGAGTATAGATTATTTACTGTCAGTAATATCCAATGTAGGGTTATAATAATATGGAAGAGTAAACAGCGAGTTAAGAAAGAAATATCTCAGCTTATATATGTTTCATTATTAGGCTCAAACCTCCTCCAACAATACGAGTGAAATTTACCTACTATAACATGCCGGTCAGATTTTTTTTTATTACAATCGGTGGCAAACGAGCAAACAATACACCTGATGGTAAGTGTTGCTGTCGCTCATGGAACTTTACAAGGCCGTTGCTTACCGTGAAGAAAGTGAAAGAAGTGTGAATACGTGCAATGAGGTTCGGTGATACTAAAGGCATCATCAAAACCCACCACACGCAAACATCTTCAGAAAGTTGGGCTGTCGGCTCTCCGAATGAAGCGCAGTAACAAATTGCTACTACTCGGACGTCGATTTTCTGCGAGAGTGTTGTACTAACCGACGTCCTCCCCGAGGAGGGGACGTCGTTCGATGAGAGAGTACCCCAAATAGGGCGTATTCCGTCGGGCCGACCACTGATGACAAGTAACCCTGTTCCCGTAGTCGACCCAACGACGAAGGCGACGTGGTGTTCGGGTGGGTTGCGGGTGTGCGTGCTTATGCCCCTCTGTCGCCCCGGACTGAGTAGTGCGAGGGGCGCGCCTACCGCAACCCACCAACTACCCTGGACGAATCGGTCCACCACGGCTGTAGACAGATAACGGTCAACAGTGTGGCCCTACCACTGGGTCGGTATTGCGTTTTATTTCGAGCTTTTCTTCTCTTGTAGTCGTCTTTTACGACATCAAAAGGCAAGATGTGGGGGGTGGTGAATTGTATTCTTACTCCGCTACATATTATTTCCCATATGACTCATAATAACCAATGGGTTGCTAGGATAATGGACGGCAGCACTGAAAATTTTATAACACCAACTGCGGTTATCATCACGCCTGTAAAGCGTGACGATTATAGGAATAACATCCCTTAAAGGAAACCTATGTCCAACAAGGAACACCAATGAGCTGATAGATAAATAGACTCTTGAACCTTATAATACGAGTAGTCTACTAAATATATTTGGATATAGATGATATTAACAACGTAAAATAAATTTCCTCAAAATCAGACATTAAGATTTAAAGCCTTGTTCGGATCGGACTACTGTTTTAGTCGAGTGGCGAATTTAGTAACTGATATTCACTACTGTCAAAAAGATGTTCACACTGCTTGAATACCTTCATAAGTGAATCAGTTCAGTTTTGCAAAATTAACATTCTACAGCGCTATATATTTAATATACTGATCAATTTGATCACTTAAACTAACATTTTGTTCTATATTTTTTTAATAAATTAAATTAATCAACTGTTAAAAAATATATTTTTCTTGTTCTATAATTCAACTTTTTAAGTCGCTCCTCGCTCGAAACGTCATTTTTCAACGATATTAGCAAATAATGATCTACATTAAAACAACTTGGTTGGACTTATTTAGGAGTTATATCTCACGCCGTGTACACACATTGATGAAATCAGTACCAAATGAACTCTATTTAGTTCATAAATTACTCGACTAAAATATCCTTATTCGCATATATTCATTTACTAAATTACTCGCTACTAAACTGAAATACTAGCCAAGTCCGAACAAGGTTTAATCGTTATGGTGTAATAACCAAAATGCCACAGGCTACGTTTGTAAGACTATGAGAATTTCAGATAGTATCGATAAACCGATATTACCTCTGCTCCAAGTAATTGTATGACATACAGATATCATCTCGTTATTATAGTATTCGCAGAGTATTTGAATATCAACGAGCGAATTTTGTAACCGAAATCGGGAGTGAATTTTCCTTTGGTGTTTTAGAGCTTAGGGCAAGATATTATCGATACTTTGTTTTAAATATTATAGTATAGGATCCCACTATACAACGACCTTCACCGAGATGCTTATTTGATGAAACTTATTTTTTATGTAATTTAATATGTCAATAAATATATTGCATATGGGTTGCCTAACAAATTTTAGTCCAGAGTAAGATTAATTAATAATTAAAAAAAAAATTTTTTCTTGAACATTGCACCGGTTTGATTATTAGACAAATTCTATACCAATCGAAAGTATGAAGCCCATAGAATATGCAAACGTTAGATTGCCTATTCTTTTCCGGTCACAACTCTCGGGTAGCCAGGTATAAACAGATAAATCGATACTAGCATTTTGCACCGGTCTGATTGACGTTTGAATTTTCTATGGGCTTCATACCATTCATCGATTGGTATAGAATTTGTCTAATAATCAAACCGGTGCAATGTACCTACATAAAAAAAAAAATAATGAATCATACTCTGGACTAAAATTTGTTAGGCAACCCATATGCAATATATTTATTGACATATTAAATTACATAAAAAATAAGTTTCATCAAATAAGCATCTCGGTGAAGTCGTTGTATAGCGGGATCTTAGACCATTACTGAATTTACTAGCAACCCGCCCTCGCTTCGCTTCGGTTCAGTCACCTTACCCGCCTAGTTCCCTTAGAGGGTAAAAATTGACAAATGCTCTTTATTCATTTTTACTGAAGAGTATTTTCCGTGTGATGACGTAATAAGAATACAATTCACCACCCCTTCTCCTACTCGTGGCTGTCGTAGAAGACGACTAAGGGATTATAATATGCATACTACATCTATGCAAGAGAAGAAAAGTTCGAAACTAAAACTTATGGCAACACGTCTGACCAGCGTGGTATAGTAGGTCATTTTCGCTCTCATAATGGAGGAGGCTCGAGCCGAACAGTGGGATGTATAAGGGTTGAAATGATGAACGAAGAGTATTTAATCAAAAAGTAAAGAAAATTGATGACGAATTTTGTCTCCTCATACAAACTTTCCTACTGCGGATTACCTCTTAGGGGTTGAAATCCAAAATATCATTTCTTAATGGGTCCCTATACCACAAAATAAAATTACAGTCAAAATTGCATGTTTCTAGCTTCAGTAGTTTCAGCTCGGCGTTAATGAGTTAGTCGACCAACATTTTCATACCCTTTATATTTACACCCTTAGAGGGTGAAAATTAAGAAGTGCTGAAACTCGTGTTCAGTTATTTTTATTAAATAGTATTAGTGGAGAATTTGAAAAAAATCGATGTAGATTTTTTTTCTCCTTATGCAAACTTTGTTACTGCGGTTTACCCCCTAGGGATTGAATTTCAAAAAAATCCTTTCTTAATGGGTTTCTACGTCACGCAAAGAAACTAATGTCAAAGTTCATGTTTCTGGTTTCAGTAGTTTCGGCTCTGTGATAAGTCAGTAAACTGACATCTTTCTACCTATTTTACCCCCTTCGAGGATGAAAATGGACAAACGCTGAAATAAGTGTTTATTTATTTTTATTAAAGAGTATTTGTGCTTAATTTGAAGACAGTAGCTAAAGATTTTTTTCTTTCCATACAGAGTTTACCGTTGCGTTTCACCCCCTTAGGGGTGGAATTTCAAAAAATCTTTTCTTAGTGGATGCCTACGTCACAAAGTGAAACTATGGTCCAAATTTCATTTGTCTAGCTTCAGTAGCTTCGGCTCACCCTGTTCCTTTATATGTATATTATTGTTAAAGCCCCCGCAACACCCTTTGCAGGTGGGGTTTCGTAAAATCCGTTCTTAGCTGACCTCTACTCGACGAAAGGAATATTGCTGCCAAATTTCAAGTCCGTACGCCTTATGGTTCCAGAGAATGGTGATGAATAAATATATCGCTCGCAAAACCCGCCTCTCATATATATTATATAGATTAGATATTATTCAGAAATTATCCGTACGATGACGGAGTAAGAATTCAATTCACCACCCTCTTTCTTGCCCGTGGGTTTCGTGAAAGACAACTGAAGGACATAATATACATATAATAACTAGATATTAATTATTGGGTACACTGCGTCGTCCAGTACGCGGTCGCCACTCGATAGCCTTTCTTCGCCAGTCGCGGGTTTGCTGAGCGATGTGGCCTGCCACTTTAGCGTGCTTATTCTTCGTATTGCTACTATGTTGATTATACACTCAACTATTATTATACTATTATTATTTATTTAACTCTTGTTGAGTTTTCCACACTTGACTAATTAAAAAAATATATAATTTACGGAATAATGCTAATTTTTCTTATTTCATATTTTTAATCTTTCTCTCTTTCTTTCAGGTACAATTCTGAAAAGCTGCAATTACCAGCTCGCTTACTAGACGAACGATGTTAGACTATGGTTTGACTAATTCTATTTTTATTTTATTATTATTTTCATATTATCCTTGTGGTTGTATAAGAATGCAATTCACCACCCCTTATCGCTATCGCAGCCGTGGGTGTCGTAAAAGGTAAGATAGGACTATTATAATATTCATGGTTATTTATTGCTCAGCATTTATATTATATTTTAAAAGCTCATATACCCATCGCGTTCTAACTATTATTAGTGTGCGAGCTGCGATCATTCATACGATTCCTCATACAGTACATTAACGTGAGGCTGCGGCTGTCGTGATCGCAGCTCCCTAGCCGACTGACTGTTTTGTAGGCGGACCGCAGACGGGTGGTATCGGCCGCGTTGATACACTTCGGCTTTTGTCGTGATTCCTTTATGCACACTAAGAATAGCACCTAACTACCTATCTACATATCTGTTTTGTTATTATAATATTTTTAATGTTTATTTCAGCCGTATGTATGCTTAACCATGAAAATTGTGACGTGTGGCTCAGCATCGAATAAATATGTTTTCTTTCTTTCTTCTTCTTTCTATAAGCATACAATATCTATGTAAAAAGGTTTGATATAGGGATATCAACACGTCTGAATAGCGTGGTGTAGTAGATCAAGTTCCTCATATTAAGAAGGAATCTGGAGCTGGAGACGTGTATGAGGTGATATGATGAATGATAATGACTATAATGATGAATAATATTGCACTAATAACGTTTATCCGTGTGGTGACGGAGTAAGAATACAATTCACCACTCCTTATCTTGCCCATGAATGCCGTAAAAAGAGACTGAGACTATAATATGCATATAGCGTCTATACATAAGAAGGTAAACTCGAAATAAAACGCAATACCAACATTGATTATTTTCAAAATATTTTATTTAATATACGTTTTTCTTTTTTTGTGGGTGGGCTGCGGTCGGCGCACCTCCGCACCACTCCGTCCGGGGCGACAGAGGGGCTTAAGCACGAAACTCCCGCAACCCACCCGAAAACCACGTCGCCTTCGTCGTTGGGCCGACCACCGGAGCAAGGTTACTTGACATCAGTGATCGGCCCAACGGAATACCCCCTATTGGGGTACCCTCCCATCAACCGACGTCCCCCCCTCGGGGAGGACGTCGGTCTTTCCACACGCGGTCGGGCTCTCGGCGGGTGACGGACTAATCCCCGGTCACGTCACCCGCCTTTAATATACGCTAACGGCCTTTCCGTGTGGTGACGGAGTAAAAATACAATTCACCATTCCCTATCTTGCCCATGAATAACGTAAAGGGGGACTGAGGGATATAATATGCATATAGCGTCTGTCCAAGAGAAGGAAATCTCCAAATAAAACTCTATAGTAACACTGATTATATACAAATATTTTATTAAATACTAGCAATCCGCCCTCGCTTCGCTTCGGTTATAGGTTATAGTCGTTTTACCCGCATAGTTCCCGTTCCGGTGGGAATACCGGGATAAAATATAGCCTAGTTTACGCCCTGATATTATAGCTTTCCATTGGTGAAAGAATTTTTGAAATCGGTCCAGCCGTTTTGAAGATTACCCGGAACAAACAGACAGACAGACAGACAGACAAAATTTTTTTAATTGCTAATTTAGGCATAGGTGTCGTGCAAATAACCGTGTGAGCATGAAAAAAGCCTATTATTTTGACATTACAAACAGACACTCCAATTTTATTTATTGGTATAGATTTCCATTTGGTTATGGAGTAAGAATATAATTCACCTGACCCTACCTTGTCTGTGGATGTCGTAAAAGACGACTAAGGGATATAATACGTATATAACATCTATGCAAGAAAGGAAACACTCGAAATAAAACCCTATACACATATCTGACTAGTGTGGCATAGTAGATCAATTTCTCTTCCATTGTGGAGGAGACGCGAGCTCAACAGTGGGACGTATATGAGCTGATATGATAAATTACTCCGGTCAACACAATTTCTGGGTTTGGCTCCTGAATGTAAAATTTTGGTTTCTCTTATCTATACCAAGAAATAAAATTAGAGTGTCTGTTTGTAATGTCAAAATAATAGGCTTTTTTTATGCTCACACGGTTATTTGCACGACACCTATGCCTAAAATAGCAATTAAAAAATTTTTGTCTGTCTATCTGTTTGTCTGTCTGTTTGTTCCGGGTAATCTTCAAAACGGCTGGACCGATTTCAAAAATTCTTTCACCAATGGAAAGCTATATATATCAGGGCGTAAACTGGGCTATATTTTATCCCGGTATTCCCACGGGAACGGGAACTACGCGGGTAAAACGACTATAACCTATAACCGAAGCGAAGCGAGAGCGGGTTGCTAGTTGCTCATAAAAATCAATTAAAATCTTCAAAATGTACTTATCAACATATATCAGACAAAAGCAAACTTTAAGAGTTAAAAATAGATATCCAAGTGTTTTTCGACGTTTGGAATCAGAATTCAATCATTAGAACAGAAACCCAAAAAAAATTTTTTTTTTTGTTGACCTGTGTTATTGATGATTATTTTCAAATATTTTAGCTAATATTACGTAAACAAGCCTTTATTCCTTCATTTCATTTCAGCTCATATATGTCCCACTGTTAGGCTCGAGCCTCCTTCACAATAGGAAGGAAATTGACCTTACTATACCATGCTGGTCAGACAGGTTTATATAGGGTTTTTTTTTCAAGTTTTCCTTCTCTTGCATAAATTTTATATGCATATTATATCCCTTAGTTGTCTTTTACGACATCCACGGGTAAGATAGAGAGTGGTGAATTGTATTCTTACTCCGTCATCACACGGAAATTTTACATTTATTCCTTAACGCCAATAAAAAATATTAACCTAATAAAGTATATTTTGTCATTTATATTTATCAAAGGACGTATTATACTGTAGGTATATAACGCACGTCAAATTATTTTTAATTGACCCTTTACTTCGGCAGCGGGCTGTCATTTCGCTGTCGCCCTAATCCGATTTTGATAGTAGGTACATACGGGGTATAACGATATTGATCTAATTTTTAGGGGGAAAAATGTTTTGCGTTCTACTAACGTATAAGGAAAATTACAGCATGTAACTTTCAACTTGAACATTACTTAATGGTTGATTGCATCGATGGTTTAGTAATTAACGGATTACCAAGTTTTGCGATTGTCATACAAAACGGTTCCTTGTTCGTTACACAAATGATAATTCTGAGTCTTTGTGTAATTTTTATCCATTACTTAACTTTAAAGTACGAAACCGATCCAGTTGCGGAGAGGTGTGAGACAGGGAGACCTCATCTCTCCGAAACTGTTCACCACTGCGCTGGAAGATGTCTTCAAGCTCTTAGACTGGATCGAACTCGGCATCAACATCAATGGCGAATACATCACTCACCTTCGATTTGCTGACGATATCGTAGTCATAGCAGAATCCATGGAGGACCTTGGCATTATGCTCAATGACCTCAGCAGGGTTTCTCAACTAGTGGGTCTACAAATGAACATGGACAAGACGAAGGTCATGTCTAATGCCCATGTCATTCCTATACCCGTCCTAGTTGGGAATGCGATTCTTGAAATTGTGGATCATTATGGTTACCTAAGACAAGCAGTCCAGTTAGGTAGATCCAACTTCGAGAAAGAGGTCAGCCGACGAATCCAACTCGGCTGGGAAGCGTTCGGGAAACTTAAAAGGATCTTCTCGTCTAATATTCCGCAGTGTCTGAAAACAAAGGTTTATAACCAGTGTGTGTTACCAGCGATGACTTACGGCATTGAAACGTGGTCTCTAAATGTCGGCCTCATAAAAAATCTCAAAGTCGCTCAGCGTGCTATGGAGAGGGCTATGCTCGGTATTTCTCTATAAAATATCTATAAAATCTATAAAATCCGGAACACGGCAATCCGTAGAAGAACGGGTGTAACCGATATAGCCCGCAGAATTAGCACGTTGAAATGGTAATGGGCAGGCCACGTCGCTCGAAGACCCAATAACCGCTGGGGAAGAAAGGTTCTCGAGTGGCGACCACGAATCGGACGGCGCAGCGTAGTACGACCCCCCACTAGCTGGACTGACGACATTCTCAAAGTCGCAGGGAACCGTTGGATGCAAGTGACGCAGGACCATTCCGAGTGGCATTCTCGTGGGGAAGCCTATGTTCAACAGTGGACATCTGTAAGCTGATGGATGGATGGATGTCTTATCTTTGTGGTGCCTCCATGTGGTGACAGAATAAGAATATAATTCACCACTCTCTATCTTGTCCGTGGATGTCGTAAAAGACGATTAAGTCAGTCTGACCAGCATAGTGTAGTAAGGTCAATTTCAGTCCTATTGCGGCGAGGGCTTGAGCCTAACAGTGGGACGTACGTGAGTCGAGATGGTGATGAATTATCTTTATATATCATCATCATCATAATTTCAGTCTATCGCCGTCTACTGCTGGACGTAGGCCTCCCTCATGTTACGCCACAAAGTACGGTCCTGTGCCGCCTGCATTCAACGACGCCCAGCAACTTTCACCAGGTCGTAGGTCCACCTAATGGAGGGCGTCCTACACTGCGTCGTCCGATACGTGGTCGCCACTCGAGTACCTTTCTTCCCTAGTGGTTGTCGGTTCGTCGAGCTATGTGGCCTGCCCATTGCCACTTCAGTGTGCTAATTCTTTGTGCTGAAAATGCCCGAACGGGATGACGTCGTTTTTACACTCAATCAAAAACTTGCTTTAAATGATTGACATAAAAAAAAAACAAATTTGAAATTTTACTACCAAGAACACTTAAATGTGTTTACGACTAATACGAAGAGCAAATAATTTGATTTTGTACAAACAAATAAAATTTGCTATCAAGTTTATTTGTAGATTATTTTTTTATAACATAAGCCTGGTGTTGTAGTGGTGATTTGAATTTAATCAACGTCTTCTATTTTAATTATTTCTTATGTTTTAGCAAGTATTGCACATTTTCTCTATATTAATAGGTGAAGCAAAATCTTTGTATCCCGTTTTGCGAAAATTACGTGGATGGATAAGTATGAAATTTGGCACAGTTGAAGTATATAATGAGGAGAAGTGCATAAAACTTCAGAAATTTATATATAAGATTTCTAGCGTGCGTGTGTATGTCACTGAACTCCTCCTAAACGGCTGGTAGGTGGGGCTGTTCGGGCAGGAGAATAACATAACATGAGAACGACGTTACCGATTCCGTCCATTTTATTTTTTGAGTTTCTAATACTTTGTAAAAACCTTTTACGGGTAAAAATTTGAAAAGTAGCTCATAAAATTTAAAAATTTAAGGAAACTCAATGATTTTATAAACTGTGTACATGAAAACGTCTGTTGGGTCAGCTAGTATATTTATAAATTTCTTGTATACGTTTGTATGTCACTGAACTCCTCCTAAACGGCTGGACCGATGTTAATGACATTTTTTGTGGGTGTTCAAGAGGATTCGAGAATGGTTTAAATTCACAATTAGACTCGTTAGGTGGCGCTGAACTCCTGTTATTTTATTTGAACAGAACAACGTCTGTTGGGCCAGCTACTCTTTTATATAAATTTATATACAGCGTATTATCACCTTTAGAACGTGTAGTTCAACAAATATAAATCAAATAATTATACCTGGATCAGATCGCATAAGCGGCGTCAGTTAACTACTAGAACAGCTATCACTCCCATTTACTACAATGAAGGGAAAGGAGAGGTTCATCTTAGTTGCCGCAAACAGACTTTACAATGCACAATGCGGTAGGAGAACACTGTCGATAGTCGTCTGTCTATAACCGCGGCCCAGTTCGCCTGGGGTAGTAACACCAATGACTAGAAAATTAGTCTTCTTTTCGTTTATTTTTTTTTTGGGTGGGCTACGGTCAGGGCACCCGCCGCCCGGCTCCATCCGGGGCGACAGAGGGGCGAGGCCCCGAAGTAACCGAACCATAAAGCACGTCGCCTTCGTCGATGGGCCGACCATCGGTGCAAAGTACTTTGAGTTCAGTGGTCGACCCAACGGAATACCTCGACGTTCCCCCGCGAGACTAACCTCTCCGCGGTCACCGGACTAAATCCCCGGTCCGGTCACCCACAGCCTTTGCTAGGGCGGCATCAGGTGCACGAAAATTAACGTCTGAGTAGTAGTAGCCCTTCGTTTGAAGAGCAAGGGAGCCGGCAACCCAAAGTGTTTAAGGTATTTGCGTGTGGTGGGTTTTAATAATGGTTTTAGGGTCAGTGAACCTTTTTGCACGCATTCACGGTACCTTTGCTTTCTTAACGGTTGACAGCGGCCTAGCATAGGCCCATGAGCGGCAGCATCATCATTAGGTGAGCTCGTTAACCATACAAGTACTTGGAATAAGAGCAAGATGATGATGATGATGATGCAACACCCTGCCCTAAGGAAATAATCCTTGTATTGCGGGGGACTTTACAATCATATAATTAACGGACACAAATTACATCCAGACTCAGAACAACAATTTGTGGATCGCACAAAGTGTTTTCCCGCGTGGGATTCGAACCCGCGACACTGGCTCAGGTCGCTATCTTAACCACTACGCCATCTGTGCAGTCACAGTATTTATTTTTTATTGCCGATGGTGACAAACGAGCATGCAGCACACCTGATAGTAAGTGACGCTGCCGCATATGGACCTTTGCAATACCAGGGGCACAGCCAGGCCGTTGCCTACCGTGAAGAAAAAGCTCTTCTTAAACCTCATTTAAAGAAGGACATGTCATAGCGCTCGGGAAACAGCAACAGGTAGTTCATTCCAGAGCCTGCACGTACGTGGGAAAAATGATCGCTGGAAACGTACAGTTGAAGACCATATCGTTTCCAGGTGAAATGGATGAACCCTGGTGCGATATCGAGTGGTACATGCATAATATAATAGATAGAACGCTGCTGCGGTATATGCATAATAGAATAGATTACGACAGGACCTAATATGGCATAAAGTATCAATAAAATATTACGTTTTTTTTTTCCAGAAAATGATGATACTTATTCAATAAACATTTATTTTCATTAGTATACACTATAGGTATGTGTTTAATGTTTATTTTTTGAGCTCACTAGATGGCGTTTTACAAAATTCTAAAACAGGTTATGGTTTCATTAAATATACACTCATATATGTTTCACGTCAAAAATACTGGAGAGGTAAAATATAAGAAACAGTTACATATTCTGTCAGTTCCTATTCATTAACGAACTTCACTACGGAGAATTTTATCTATACCAATAAATAAAATTGGAGTGTCTGTTTGTAATGTCAAAATAATAGGCTTTTTTCATGCTCACACGGTTATTTGCACGACACCTATGCCTAAAATAGCAATTAAAAAAATTTTGTTCTGTCTGTCTGTCTGTTTGTTCCGGGTAATCTTCAAAACGGCTGGACCGATTTCAAAAAATCTTTTACCAATGGAAAGCTATAATATCAGGGCGTAAACTAGGCTATATTTTATCCCGGTATTCCCACGGGAACGGGAACTACGCGGGTAAAACGACTATAACCTATAATCTATAACCGAAGCGAAGTGAGGGCGCATTGCTAGTATCTTATATATATAAATCTCCTGTCACGATGTTTGTCCGCGATGGATTCCTAAACTACTTAACCGATTTTAAATTAAATTGGCACACCGTGAGCAGTCTGGTCCAACTTGAGAAATACGATAGCTTAGATCTTTAATTATAGTCGCAATTTTATTTTATTACAAATTATTTGTCTATAATTAATTGACAGTCACAATTATCTGTTAACTCCAAAAGATTCTAACAGATGGCGATATCTGTTGACTGGATTTAAGTAATTTAAGTAATTTGTGTGTGCTCAATGAGATTCGAGAATGGTTTAGATTCACAATTGGACCCGGTAGGTGGCGCTTTATTTGAACAGAACAACGTCTGTTGGGTCAGCTAGTTGTTGATAAAAATATAAAACGTATTTTCATTTAAGTAACCTCCATTTAAACATAATCGTTGATAAGGTTGCACCACCAGAAATCCACATCTTACAAAAGTATCAAAATTACATCAGATCACGTGAGATTACGAAGCATTTACGGAGCTCGTTTAGCAAATTGCTGAGATAAAAGAATTCCTTGGCGTGCATTCACGAAGCTAGCTACGGTACAGTTGGCACATTATTATGGCATGTAATGCTTTCATATGTTATGGTGATGGTTACTTTGTCCTTTTAGATAGTTTTAATGCTTCTTCCATGCTTAAAGGTTCACAGTTAGGTACTTGGGTTTTTGAGACCTTTAAATGAACTAAGAAAAGGAAAACTCGAAATAAAACCCTACACCAATCTGTTTGACCAGCATGGTATAGTAAGGTCAATATCTCTTCCATTGTGGAGAAGGCTCTAGCCCAACAGTGGGGCGTATATTTGCTGAAATATAATGACGATATCATGAATTTTCATTTTATATGTAAATTTTTCATGTTGATCTTTTTTGGTTAGTAATATATTTTTTCTCTCTTTAACACTTATGGCGTTAAAATTACGAAACCACTTAATTTCCTGTTAGTTTCCCCAGTGCGGTGGCCTGACGCTCAGTGGACAGGCCTCTTCTGGCAAACTCATATCCTCTCGATAGCCAAACCAGCTGCCAATGATCGATAAATGCAAGTGGCTATATTTTGACAATACTTCCACTGATATATTGCTGCTACTTTTATTTGAAAATAATAATTAAATATAAACCTTCCTTTCATATGAATCAAAATCGCTATAAACGCATAACAAATATAAATCTTTTCTATATTTGGATAGAAATTCTTTACAATTTCATGAGCCCATGTTTTGCACAAAAAAAATAATTCCCCATCATTTCAGCCCACGTAAATCCCATTGTTGAGCACGGACCACGACCATAATGACAGGGAAATTGACGTACTATATCAGAGTGATCAAACGAGTTGGCATAGTATTTTGTTTCGACTTTTCCTTCTCTTGCATAGGGATATAATATGCATATAGCATATTATATCCCTCAGTCGTCTTTTACGACAGCCACAGGCAAGAGGGTGGTGGTGAATTGTATTCTTATTCCGTCACCACACGAAAATTAGTTACTTAATATTATTTTAGGCCTGATATATAATGTGAACGAACCCGTAGTCAAAGCTATACTTCAATTCATAAGCTTAGGTACTTATACAATACTTAGAACCACGTAGAATGAGCAATGAATTATTACAGAATCGCCGAACCGTTGCTTGTACAACTCATAAAAGTGTTTAATTAGTCAAAATCAATTCACAAGAACGGTAATTGTTCGCTTTGCAAAACAAGCACGATAAATCTCAGCGAGATTCTGTTTTGAATTAAACAATAGATTTGGACCCGAAATAATGAATAGGCCCTTTAGGCAATATTATGGACCCTTTGTTTACAATTCTTAGCTAAATATATGACTGCTACGATTCTAGGTGCGTGGGTTTTTCAAGTGGATTAATTTTGAGTTTATTAAACAATAAAGTAACGCTTCTAGCGTTACTTTATTGTAATAATATGAAATCAACAAAAGAAAAATTCACATATCATAATATATTTTAGAACTGTAAATATTCTACCTTTTTTTGTAAATTAGATCTAATTTTTTGTAATTAGATACGCTTTTGAATTTAAACTATTATTATATATTTTTTTTGTTTTTATATTAAATTATTTGCACAACGCTTCGAATACTTTCAGTATGGTCACAAGACTAATGAAATCCAACAAACTTAAATCTGAATTCGTAAGAAATTAATGTGAGAAAATTCTATTTTTAAAAAATATCCATATAGGCAAATATCTAAAAAAAATATATTTTTACAAAATGTCCATAAAGACAAAAATCGCTTTGTTTTTAAAAAAAAAACACATAACAGGCCTGAGCACTGGGGATAGAAAACTTAAACTATGAACAAACAAACAAAAAAAAGTGAATATAAAAATAAAAAAGTGTCAAATCACTTATGTGATTTTGACATCTATCGGCAAAGATATATTGATATTGACTTAGCTACAAATATAGTGTTTTTTTTATTAATTATGTGAATTAGGACAGCCGCTTAGTATCAAGAATATAATCCTATTAGGTTCAAATATTGCCAATAAGCTACAACAGGATAATCCTTTACAGATCCTTTCGTTAGATTATTGGAGATACATTACATAACAATACGACTATACAAAATATGAGTATATATATATCATCAAAACCATTAGTCCATTATCCAACCCACTAAGTACATACAGATACATGTACATTATAATTTCATAAGAGGATTTCGACAATCAAGCGATTCAGCCTGCCGAACTTAGCCGAGGACAGTCGAAGTAACCCGAAGTAAATTAATTTACCAAAATTTGTATTTCTATGAATAATTATATACGACCCGTTGGATTCGCGTGTGAGGTATAATTGAGTTTCGAATGACGTAAGTTGAATTTGTCGCCATCTATTATCAAGAAGGTCGAAGGTTTTGCTGATTTCGCAAGAGAAATTATTGTGGATCCCGAGGGACTTAATTGGAATGGTATTATTTCTATAACTCGAATTATTGCTAACCTATGGAGCACGAATATTATGTTATCTAGACAATAGTATTTCTGCTTAATCGCTATTGTATTATTGATGATCAAAACTTAGTAAATATTAGTGCTAATATCGTTTATAATTTCGTAATTGATTTATTCATTTCAATTAATTTGAAGAAACAAAATTTGCTTTATCATTTTAATAATGAAATAACATAATAATATATATATATATTTTTAAATATTAAAACTCAGCCCACCGACATATAGAGAGCTTAAATATGACAGCAGTTGGAGAATTCTATAAAAATAACTTACCAATGTTCAAGTCGGTTTTTATTTTCTACTAGAAACCCGTCCTCGCTTCGCTTCCGTTTCAATCGCGTTACCCGCGTAGTTCCCGTTCCCGTGGGAATACTGGGATAAAATATAGCCTACATTACTCCCTGATATTAAATTTTTCCATTGGTGAAGGAATTTTTGAAATTGGCCCAGTAGTTTTTGAGTTTATTCATTACAAACATACACACACACACACACACACACACCACAGACACAGACACACACGCAGACACACACACACACACAAATACAAACTTTTCCTCTTTATAATAATAGTGTTTTCTGTGTGGTGATGGAGTAAGAATACAATTTACCACTCCCTATCTTACACGTCGGTGTCGTAAAAGACGGATATAATAATTACGCATATAACACCTATGCAAGAGAAGGAAAGCTCGAAGTATAACCTTATATCCACCTGCCTGATTAGTATGGTCAATTTCCCTCCTATTGTGGAGGAGGCTCGAGCCCAACAGTGGGACGTATATGAGCTGAAATGATGATGATGATGATAATATTAGTATAGATTAAATTTTGAAAAAAAAATTAAAAGTGTTGGCATCTTATTTGTGGCTACGAACTAAAAACACAATTAACCGCCTCTGTCTTACTCGCGCGAGTCGTAAAATAAGTCTTAGAATTTGAAAGCAAATAGCACGACTGCGAGAGAAAGAAGGCTTGGCATGCTTGATGTGATATAGTAGCTAATAAAATAATCTACTAGTCTGTTAGTAAACCATTTTATCATTCTCATCACAGTTCATTTATATCCCACTACTTCCCCCGAGCCTCCTCTAAATTGGGCGGGAAATTGACCTACACCACGCTGGTCAGGCGGGGGATAGGGTTTTAATTCGACTTTTCCTTCTCTTGTATAGTTGTTATATGCACAAGATATCCCTTAGTCGCCCTTTACGACAGTCATGAGGGTAAAGGAGAGAGAAGGGAGGGAGTGGATTATATTCTTACTCTATCACCACACGGTAGATATATTTTTTCCTGTACCATGAAGGAATTCCATAATAGGAGGACATTTATGAACTGAAAAATGATAAATAATGAATTATATTTTAATTCTATAATAATAATTTGGCTAATTTGGTAAAATAAACTTTACGTTCATGAAAAGCTCTCATTTATAAAAATACTAGCAACCTGCCCTCGCTTTGCTTCGGTTTCAGTCGCCGTACTCGCGTAGTTCCCGTGGTAATACCGAGATAAAATATAGCCTATGTTACTCCTTGATATTATAGTTTGCCATTGGTGAAAGAATTTTTGAAATCGGTTCAGTGGTTTAAGCGTGAAAGCGCAACAAACAAATAAACAAACAAACAAATATACTTACTTTCGCATTTATAATATTAGTAAGGATAAGGATTATGTCTTCAAAAAAATAATACATTATAGGTATAAACTCTACTATTTTTCTTAAAAGCTACCATCTATAAAGACTCCGTAATATTTATATAAATAACTCCAAAAACCAAACACATTATATACAGGAAAGCTTTATAAATAGACTTGGCGCCGGTTTGTGGAGAAATGTCGAAATGTGTGGGTAGTTGTAGAATTATCAGCTTTGTGAGTATATTCTGTGTAGGTAAATGCTAGTAATTGTCTCTTTTTAAAGCAACTCGTTATTATAATGTGTTAGTAACCCTAAAGGCGTGGTTACACTAGTAGCGGTTTATAATTATTTTATAAAATGTATTTTACGTTTTGCTCGTATAGTGCTGGAGTAAGAATACCTATCCGTTATTATAAACTTTCCGTGCGAGAAATAATATAATTCATCATGGGTGTCAAAAGACGATAATATATAAGCACTACGTTAATCCCGTGTGTCATATACGTAGAATCCGTTACACGTATGTCTCCACAATTACATAAATAAACACACATAAATAGACACTTAGTAACATAACCTTAATAAGCACTTGTAATATTCAAATGTTATATACTTTTTCCTTTAATTAAGTAAGCAAACTTAACGAGATAGCAACACTGTAAGGAAAGAATCTTCTGTGCGATGATGAAGTAAGAATATAATTCAATACCGCATTACCTATCCGTAGATGTCCTAAAAGATGACTAAGAGATACGATATACAGATAATATCTATGCAAGGCTACGAATACTCGATATCTTATATCTTTAAACGAGCAATTCTTGTATATTATATATATATATATATATATATATATATATATATATATATTCAGGATCTCGGGACCGGCTCCAACGATTTTGTTGAAACTTGGCATACTAGAGGTTTCGGGTCAAAAAAGTTTCGAGGCCAAAAAGTCGATCTAGCTAGGTTTTATTTATAGAAAATGTTGCTTGTCGGTGTTTTTAGCTAATCAATACAATGACATAAAATGTCAATAGAATATGGATTCAAATTTCACCGTCAACGTCAAGAGCGGCGATAGCTCAGTTGAGATACTGTGCCGTATTTTTGTTTCATTTTGGCATTCAAACAGCGTTGGATCGAATCTCGGTGTTATTATTATTCTCTTTTTGTAATTTTTTATATATTTTTCATTATTTTTTATTAATATAATTATATCTAAATAAATTCGACAAAAATATTCCGAGCGTAGCTTGGTCAACCAGATATTAAATCTCTATATAAACACGTCTAACCAACACGGTAATATGTCTCACCGCCGGTAGTAAGTTTCCCTCCTAGGATGATGATGATAATGATAATAAAAGGAATAAAAATTCGTAATAATTCATGTTCAGCCAGATAGAATCAATATGGCTGTCGTAATAGATTCATTTCCTTCATTTGAAGAAAGCCCATGATCAATATCTAATATGTATTTAGTATAATAGAAAAAGCAGCAATTTACCCGCTGCAGTTATATTGTAACCCAACCCTGCGGTGTGTCAGGATATCCGAAAACAATAAAACGCTCGAGCAATTTTAATCCTTTAAGGCTTTCTCTCCTAGACCGTTAAGGGTCGTTTTTGCTTGATTAATCTAATCCATACCATTGTAATTGTTCGCTTACGTTTCTGGTAAACTATAGCAAAGCCCCTAATAGCATTATACGAGTAAAACATTTATCAGTGTTATGTTATTTAACAGTTGAGTGGTTTGTCAGATGGGATTGGGAGCTGATAATACTATTGATACGAAATGTATCTATTCCCCGTTTGATTATATGAAGGATAGCTTGTCTTAGCGTTTATGAAAAATCTTCATTATAATTGTCATTATACGAACACTCTTTTCGTGTGGTGTCCCCCACGTCGCTGCTGGTGGAATAGACGGCGTGTTCTGATCATAGCCTGCCAAATAAAAAAATGTTGTGATGAACGGTCACCTAATAAATATTTTATTATTCCTCAGCAACAATACTTTATTCTAGATGCATATTTTTTTTAACACGATTTTATTAGTTATACCTGTATGTATGTATTTATCTATGTAACGGAAACTTTGAACGTCATTTTGCCCCACTTTGGACAAAAGATGATGTTATTTAAACGTTGCATACACGTCAAAGGCCCATAACAATGCAATAATTCGATCAAAATAACCGAATATCCTGATTAGATTCGCCAGGATTTAGAAATTTCTAATCGTATTCTTTGCTTAAAGGCAAGAGAGATAAGAGCTAATGTGCGAACTACGCATGCGCGAAATTGGAAACTTCTATGATTCGGTCAGTCAGCTTATCATAATGCAGCAAAGATTATCTCAAGGTAGTTGGATTCAAAACTTGTAAGATGATGAAATTAAACTACTAGTAACCACTTGACTTGTGTAACTTGTAAGCGTATTTTTTAGGCTTTTTAATCTATAATTGTCAACTACAAAATGACAAAAATTGCCCAAGTGCGAATCGGACTCGCGCACGAAGGGTTCAGTACTATTGAGCAAAAAAGGGCAAAACAAATCGCGTTTGTTGTATGGGAGCCCCCTTAAATATTTATTTTATTTTGTTTATTTGTATACATTTCAACTGTCTAGCTATCACTGTTCTTGAGATACAACCTGGTAACAGACAGACGGACGGACAGACTGCGAAGTCGTAGTAATATGGTTCCGTTATTACGCTTTGGGTACAGAACCCTTAAAACAAGTGGCACCAAAGAAGTTTCTTTTCTGACATACGTACTTTGTATGCATGCTCTTTTTTTTAAATTGCTGTTGGTGGTAAACGAGAAAACAGCATACCTGGTTGTAAGTCACACAGCCGCTCATGGATCTTTGCTAGACGCTGTCTACCGTGAAGAAAGTGAAGGGAGTGTGAATGCGTACAATGAATTTTGGTGATACTAAAATGTGCGTACTTTACCGTCTCTTTCATGGGGAGTGCTCTAAGGAACTGTTTGACTTGGTACCACCGTCACCGTTTTCACCAACATACGATTCGACACTGCAGCAGGGTTCATCCATTTCACCTGGAAACGTTATGGTCTTTAACTGTACATTTTCAGCGACCATTTCTCCCTCGTACGTGCAGGCTCTGGAATGAACTACCTGCTGTTCTGTGTCCCAAGTGCTATGACATGTCCTTCTTTAAACAAGGTTTAAGAAGAGCATTTTCTTTGTGGTAGGCAATGGCCTAGTTGTGCCCCTGGTATTGTAAAGGTCCAGATGCGGCAATATCACTTACCATCAGGTGTGCTGCTTACTCGTTTACCACCATGGAAAAAAAAGAAAAGAGGCATGTTTTTTTTCTTGTAAAGTGACTTATCACTTACCGTTAAATGGGCTATCTTCTCGTTTATCACTAAAAGCAATAAAACTACAAATATAAGAAAACATTTACACGTGAAAAACAGCTTATATTTATATAGAACTTATGTAATCCATCATCTTGCCTCATCGTGTCTAGTTTTCTTAACATTTTTTTCTCTTTTTCCCCTATATTCATCTTTCATGTTGACTATGCAGCTGTCACAGGGGTATAAAACCACGATGCATGAATATAAACTCATTTGCAAAAAAAACGGGCACCTAAGCAATGAACCATTTCAAATGTTAATATTTCTTTGTTTGATAATTATAGGTAGTTTTATCCACACAATTTGCTAAATTAATAAGAAAATAATCGTTTTCATCAGTATTTCATAAAATTTAGATACAATTTATGGGAAATAATGCTAAACCTCGCTAGTAGTGTATATTCGCTAGTAGTGCATATGCTCATGAAGTAAAAATAAAAAAGTTTTTTTGTTTGTTTTTCTTTAATAAAGTAAAAGCAGATAAATGTTTAGTATCGAGTGTGACCCCCTCTAGCTAAAATCACAGCTTGAATTCGTCTGGGCATGCTAGCGAGTATATCCCGGATACTTGCTTGCGGAATACGTTCCCACTCCGCAGTAATCACATTCTTCAGCTCTCTGATGGTCTGCGGAGCCGGGTGTACTGATCTCACACGCCGTTTCAGAACGTCCCAGACATGCTCTATGGGATTGAGGTCGGGACTTCGAGCTGGCCAATCCAAACGACGAATGCCGACCTCTTGCACATACGCATTAACATCGCGGGATCGGTGGGCGCGAGCATTGTCGTCCATAAAAATCGAGTCTTCACCTAGAGCGGCCAATGCGGGTTGTGCATGAGAAATTAGAACTTCCGTTATGTATCGATGCCCAGTCAGTGAGCCGTTTTCAATGAAGACTAACTCTGTACGATCCATTGAATTTATTCCTGCCCAAAACATAACAGAGCCCCCACCATAAGGTGTGATTTCTTCGAAACATGCCTCTGCAAAGCGTTCTCCTTGTCTTCTTAGCACTCGCCGACGTCGATCTTCACCGAACAGAGATATCCTGGCTTCATCAGAGAACAAAACCCTATTCCAATCGTCTTGAGTCCATGATTCACAATTTCTAGCGAACCTAAGCCTGTGAACTCTGTGCTCACGGAGTAATTTGGGGCCGCGGGCCGGGCGGTGACTGCGTATATTGGCAGCGAGAAGCCTCCTCCTGACCGTCCATAGACTAATATGCACATTTCTTACTTCTTGGAGGTTGTTCTTAAGATCCACATACGAAGATTTGCGATTTCTCAATGCGCGACTCACAAGAAAACGATCATCCCGTGGTTGGGTACATGGTTTTCTTCCAGAACCAGGCCTTCTCTCGACGGAACCAGTCTCCTGATATCGCTGCCAGGTCCTTTGGACTGTCGAGCGACTAACATTTAGCCTCCTAGCCACGAAACATTGGCTGCAACCCTCTTCAAGCAGCGCGATAATTTTGGTAGCTTTTACCACTTTATCTACCATTTTTGATACAGCCAAACAGCATTAAATAAAGCTTTGACAGTCAAGGATATGAAATTAATCGATAAAAATTGAATAAAAGTTATGAAAGTCGATGTTAACTTCTGGAACTTCGCGCCAAAAATGTAGGATAAAAAGGGGTTTTCTGTAAAAATGAACATCAAATGAAAAATTGAATTTAGAACGTACTTTTTTAAATACCACAGCATTTTTAAAACCGGCCAGTAACGTGTACAAACGATTGAAACCTTTTTGGTATTGTATCTTTTTAAATATGAATGAAAATCAAAACCGCCCGTTTTTTTTGCAAATGAGTTTATAAGGTAGTATATTTACTTGAAGTAGAAAGGGTGACAGTTAACTATATTTTTATAGGCATACTAAACATGGCCACAGTTTTACTCGTATTTTAAACCCGCGATGGAAAAAGAGGGATGTTATAAGTTTGATGTTGATGTCTGTCGGTCTGTGCCATCGTAACTCTTAAGCGGATGGACCGATTTTAGTCCGGTTTTTCCATTTGAATGCCAGTTTTGGTTAATATCGGTCCGCCAGTGTAAGAGTATAACCTTATTTGCGTATGAATGGCGTATGATTACACGATTAAGTGCTTCATGCGTGTACAATAGTTAAATTACAATTAATTGATAATTCCTGTTGAAGAGAACGTAATATTTTTTTCATTATTTTAGTTCGTGTCGGGGTTATTCAACATTTTCAATTTTACTTATATACTGAATAAATTAAACTCTTCTCTGCCTTTATAAAAGAGGATCAAGCTCAGCAGTCGGACGTATACGAAGCGAGATACTGAGATGATGATGATGCGAGCGAAGCCATGAACAAAACGTTAGTTTAATAAATAAGCTTAAATAAACTAAAGCTTGATATAAATGAACAATTATATTGGACAATCGATCGGATTAATGTTCCGATAGAAATGATAATTTTGACTAATTCATTCACTAATCTTCTGGCGGCATTACAGAGCAAGTCGTCTAAATTTATTGCTTTAAGACGGATCCACACTATAGCCTGTAAATGTATATTACTCATTTTTTTTTATTAGATTGATATAGTAAAACAAATAGATAATAAACAGATAAAAAGAAAACGTGACTTTCAAAACAATACAAAACAAAGTTTTTTTATATAAAGCTGACGTCATTTATCGGATTCAATTGTATTTCAAAACCATTTAGCGACCCATTCAAATATTCATACAAAATTTCATTCATATTGATTGAGCCGTTTAGGAGCTCAGTCTCATACAGAATTTTTTATACATACTAGCAACTCGCCCTCACTTCGCTTTCAGTCGTTTTACACGCATAGTTCCCGTTTTCGTGAGAATACTGGGATAAAATATTGTCTATATTACTCCCTGATATGATAGCTTTCCATTGGTGAAAGAATTTTTTAAATCTGTTCGGTGGTTTAAGCGTGAAAGTATAACAAACAAACAAACTTACTGTCGCATTTATAATATTAGTAAGGATATATAAAGACAAACTGTACGCCAGAAAATAAATCATAGGGTTTTATTTCAAGTTTGTCTGCCGTTGTATAGATGTTATATGCAACTATATCCGTAAGTCTTCTTTCTACGGGTGTCCCGTAGGAAAATTTAAAGTTGTAAATTGTATACCTGAAGTTTGATCTTCAGCCAATCTGGAAAAACGCTTTTAATTATGCTAGGACCTGTAAAAAATATTCGAAAAGTTATTTATGAATTACTACTTATGAATGAATGGATGCAAAATTTTATTCAAGCTATGATAATTTCTCATTAAAATCAATAATATCGTATGACGCTATATTGTGCATACGTCATTACAGATTTTAGTGAGAAATAATCTTTAATAGTATGTGATTACATAAAGTAAAAGCTTCGACATAATCGTAATGGGATTTGATAATAGCATATAGAATATGTGTTACGTGAATTATGGTATTAGATTAATACTATCTTATGGTTTAATATATTAGAAATAGAAATAAAACTGACATTTACTTCTGCTATTAATATTGGATTAGTTAAAAGGTTATCAATGAAATTATTTTTTTAAAATGTCATCTATTTAATTTTAAAATAGATAAGGGTATCCATATAATTAATTAAGTTGATAAATTTTAGTGTTTCTTTTTTATTTCCGATGGTGGCAAACGAGCAAGAAGCACTCCTGATGGTAAGTGATACTGCCGCACATGGACCTTTGCAATACCAGGGCCTAGTCAGGCCGTTGCCTATCATAAAGAGAATGCTCTTCTTAAACCTCTTTTAAAGAAGGACATGGCATAGCGCTCGAGAAACACAGCACCAGGTAGTTCCAAAATAGTAATTCCAAAGCCTGCATGTACATGGGACAAATGATCACTGAAAATATACAGTTGAAGACCATAACGTTTCTAGTTGAAATGGATAAACCCAGCTGCAGTATCAAGTGATACATTGATAAAACAGTGACAGTAATACTAAGTCAAACAGTAGATACCTAAGAGCACTCCCCACAAAAGAGCCGTTAATTTACATTAAAATAAATATTAAAAAGATGCTCGTATGGATTGAGTAAGAATATAGCTTACCATTGTCAGTATCTTACTCGTGAATGAAGTAAAAGGTAACTAAGATAACATGCAGAAAACATCCATAGAAGAGAAGAAAACCTTGAAATAAAACCCAATACTAATCAGTTTTCCATGTAGTAGCGGAGTAAGAATCCAATTCACCATTCCCTATCATGCTGAGAGCTAGATGCACAAATTAAATATAATTTGCTTATTATAATCTTATTAAATAACATAATTAAAAAGTTGATTGATTTTTAGCTCGATGTTTCCTGATGGAAATTAATGAAAAATTCCTGATAGAAAACACAAGTTTAATTATTGGCACAGGAAGTCGTCTTTTACGACAACTATGGGCAAGATAGCGCAAATAGTATTCTTATTCCGTCACCACACGTCAAGTCTTATTTCTCATTTTACATCCATTTAAGAGAAAAATGTTAAAAAGACTCCATTATGTTTAAACTAAAATGTACAAGACAGCTCTGAGCTCTGATAATACAGACACTAATTAGCTGCTAAGGGACATTTTGCGACATAATTAAGAGATACAAAAGTTATTCTAGCGTAAAATAATTATGTAGGATAAATAATAATTAGCTTTTCATCAATTTAATTTCAAAATACAGATTTTATATCAAGCTCTTATTCAATAAACTTATAATGAAGTTTACGAGAGTATTACATATTGTTTAGATTTTATATGCGTGCTATAATACTCCTGTGCTATAATAATAGTGCTATAATAATAGTCTTTTAAGATATCTACGAGCAAGAGAGGAGATGGTGAATTGTATTCTTACTCAGTCACCTTAGGAAAAGGATTGATTATAATCGTTGTGTATGGTAAATTAGGGATTGCGGGATGATTATGCGAGATCTGGTCCAGCTATTCTTTTCTTGTTTTGGTATAATATCTTGAAAAGAACACGTGTCACTTTTCAAAAGACAGAAATTTCCACTTTTTCATTAAGTTTAAAAATCTCACTAATTGTAAGTGTAATCGACGCGAGATCGAGTGGCTAGTATATAATAACAATTACTTGCTTCTTAAACATGCGATACCTTAGTCCCTCCATAATCTGACACGCTAAAAACTAGTCTAAATATCTGGAAAATAATAATCCTTATTCAATATTATAAATGCAAAGGTAAGTTTGTTTTTTTGTTACGTTTTCACGCTTAAACCACCAATCCGATTTCAAAAATTCTTTCACCAATGGAAAGCTTTAATATCAGGAAAGTAACATAAGCTATATTTTATCCCGGTATTCTCACGGGAACGAGAACTACGCGGATAAGGCGACTGAAACCGAAGCGAAGCGAGAGGGAGTTTCTAGTTAAATATAAAGCGATTAAAATTATAAAAATAGTATGATCTCTTATGTCAATAATTCATACCTGCGCCTGATGCCGCCCTAGCAGAGGCTGCGGGTGTCCAGATCGAGGATTTAGTCCGGCACCAGCGGGGAGGTTAGCCTCGCGACGGGGATCGGCGTCCCGGTAGGGGACGTCGATGGGAGAAGAGGGTACTCCCTCGGGGTATTCCGTCGGGTAGACCACTGAAGTCAAGGAACTCTGCACCGGTGGTCGGCCCAACGGCGAAGGCGACGTGCTATATGGGTGGTTTATGGGGTCGCGCGCCGCCACTCTGTCGCCCCGGTCAGAGCCGGGCGGAGGGTGCGCTAACCGTAACCCACCCGAAAAAAAATGTCAATAATTCATAAAACTGTTAAAAATATCAAAATATATCAAAACAACATAAATTGTGTGAATTAACGATAAAATTTTTCTCATTATGAATTAATTGCATAAGCTGATTACCTTATCGGCACGAAATATAATTTGTGATGAAAATTATTTCATCAATTTCATATTTTGTGGTCCCTTTCAAATGACTGAGAGATTAATTTGCGAATTAATTGCGTCGAGGTTGAAATTATATTAATTTTGAACCTTCCTATAATGCTGTGTTATACAGTTCATGGAAATATCGTAAAAAAATCAAAAGGAAAATCTTAAATTTTTATATTGAGAGTATATATCTTTATATATAAATTTCTTGTGTACGTGTCTATGTCACTGCACTCCTCCTAAACGGTTGGACCAATGTTGATGAAATTTTTATGCATGTTCAAGGGAATTCGGGAATGGTTTAGATTCACAATTGGAGTTGGTAGGTGGCGCTTTATTTGAACAGAACAACGTATGCTGGGTCAGCTAGTAGATTGTAATACAGGCTTGGCTTTCTCTATGAAGAAGAATAATCCAATCACAACCACGTCAAACCAGCGTGGTATAGTAGGTCAATTTCCCTCTCTAGTCCAGCAGTCGGATGTGTATGAGCTGTGATGATGATGTGATGATGATAGTATGTGATAGGAATACAATAATCACCATCCTTTACTTGTTCGTGGTTGTAGTAAAAATTGGCTGAAGTATTACCAGGAGAATGGCAAGTAACGATTTCTTGGGAAATGCTTTACTACTTACTGTGAACGTAAACCCATTCTATAAGCATGGCGTTTTTATAATCACAATATGATTGTGAATGATTCAATGATTTTAATTATAAAAATGGAGTAGTGGTTAAAATACCAACTTACAGCACCAGTATCGCAGGTTCGAATCCCACGGAAGATTATAATTTGTGTGATTCACAAATTGTTGTTGTGAATATAAATTTAATTTGTATCCATTGATTATATGTTTCTAAAGCCCCCGGTAATACAAAGATTTTATATTAGTTCAGGATTTCTAAAAATTAAAAAGTGCGTGTGTACTTACTCGTATGTACGCACGTAAGAAGTTATTACGCCAAAGACGTACTTTGGCGTAATAAAATAAAAATATTTCTAAAAATGCTATCCATCATTTTATCCTGTATGTTATCCGTTTAGAAAAAAAAATACACTAATACTAGAAAACAAGAGGTATTTATTACATTGAAAGTGTTAATAAGTTTCTACTTTTGTATTTAATGTGGTGTTTTTTTTTTTTGTGGGTGGGCTGCGGTCGGCGCGCCTCTGCACCGCTCCTTCCGGGGCGACAGAGGGGCTTAAGCACGCAACTCCCGCAACCCACCCAAAAACCACGGCGCCTTCGTCGTTGGGCCGACCACCGGAGCAGGGTTACTTGACATCAGTGGTCGGCCCGACGGAATACCCCCTATTGGGGTACCCTCCCATCGACCGACGTCCCCCGATCGGGGAGGACGTCGATCTTTCCTCACGCGGTCGGCAAGAAGTATTTATTACATTGAAAGTGTTAATAAGTTTCTACTTTTGTATTTAATGTGGTGTACAATAAAGTGTAAATAAATTTATTTATTTTATTTATATTTTTTTTTTATTTTTTAAGACAACACCCTGCACTAAGGAAATAATCCTTGTATTGCGGGGGACTTTACAAACATACAATTAACGGACACAAATTACATCCAGACTCAGAACAACAATTTGTGGATCGCACAAAGTGTTGTCCCGCGTGTGATTCGAACCCCCGACACTGGCAATGTAGGTCGCTATCTTAACCACTACGCCATCTGTGCAGTCAAAAGTAGTGTAAATAAATAAATAAAATAGCTTTTAATATTTCATTGTATAATTTATTTAACAACTTTGTAACTATATGAAGTACGTATTCCCTAAAATCAGAGCGTAAAATGTGAAAGCATAACAAAGTAATTTATGTATGTGAACCGTATTACCAAGTATAATGGAGACTCAAAATTGAATTTACAATTTCGTTTCGATCTAACACCGGAATTTAATAACATAAATCCGGTTATTTTAATAGGAACCGGTTATTGTAATGTTTTATTTTGTTACGATTTTGATTTTATACATAACGCTATTTTTTAAGCGAAAACTTCTGTAGTCGCGATGAGCATTTTTTGGTAGGAGGAAATCTTATGGGTTTACGACACCGACATGCTCATGACTGAAGCACGTGTAGTGTGATTGATTGATTGTATTTTTATATCTGCATATCTTACAGAAATTAGAAAAGAGACCAAACTAACAGATGCTCTCCAACATGCAATAAAATCTAAATGGAACTGGGTTGGCCATGTTGCCAGATATACAGACCAAAGATGGACTCTTAAGAGCACACAATGGACCGGTCCACACGGAAGGCAGAACGTAGGGAGACCACAAAAACGATGGATGGACGAAATAACGGCGATAGTTGGAAAGAACTGGATAAGAACAGCACAAGACAGAATGAGATGGAAAACATTGGAGGAGACCTATACCCCAAGGGATTCCTGTAAATAAGTTTAATACAAATTATATAGAATATTAGGAATTAAGATAAAAATAAAATTAGTAATTAGTATTGTAAATATGGTTTATGGGAAATAAAAAGGTTTTATTATTATTATTATCTTAATATATATAAATTACGTGTCACGTTGTTTGTCCGCGATGGACTCCTAAACTACTTAACCGATTTTAATCAAATTTGCACACCATGTGCAGTTTGATCCAACTTGAAAGATAGGATAGCTTAAATCTTAATTTATAGTCGCAATATTATTTTATTGCAAATTATTTGTCTATTATTTGACATTCACAATTATCTGTTAACTCCAAAACGATTTTAACAGATGGCGATATCTGTTGACTGGATTGAGTAATTAATTAATAGATGGCGCTGCTATATCAAACCTACAAACGTGTCATATACGATTTTAACTTGCTTTTTTACATAGATGTCATTTGTAAAATAATATGACGACCTCCATGACAGATGTCCTCCTACAGTTTCATTTAAATAGTTTAATAAAATGTAATATAACAAAAACATTAGCCACAGCAACGCGTGACCGGGTCTGCTAGTATCTTATAGAAATAACAGACAGACATCGTACAAATCAGAAAACTTATCATTCAAAAACCAGATACATACTTTTAATTGAAGATCCCAAAATAGTTATAGTATGTTTATAGTTTTAAATTTCCAAAAAAATTTACTGCTTTTTAGGGTGGCGTACCCAAAGGATAAAGACTTCGATGTCTATTCGTCCGTCTGTTCGTCCGTCTGTCCGTCCGTCTGTCTGTCACCAAGAACCGCGACAGCTAGACAGTTGAAATTTTTACAAATTATGTATTTCTATTGCCGCTATAACAACAAATACTGAAAACAAAATAGAATAAATATTTAAGGGGCTGCCATAAAAAAAAAACGCGGTTTTATAGATAATGATACGGAACCCTCCGTGCGCGACTCCGGCTCGCACTTAGCCGGTTGTATTTTTTTTTGTAAAGACGACACCCTCCACTAAGGATATAATCCTTTTATCGTCATTATCATCGCAGGTCATATACGTCCCACTGTTGGGCTCTAGACTTCTTCACAAGGGGAGAAAAATTGACCTACAACACTACGCTGGTCAGGCGGATTGGTATAGGATTTTATTTCGAGTTTTTCCTTGTTTTTGCATAGAAGTTTTCTGCTTAATCTTTCTATTTAATCCCTTACTCGTCTTTTACGACATCCATGGGTAAGATAGGGTGATTAATTTTATTCTTACTCCGTCACCACACAGATGATGCTTGTATAGCGGCAGATTTTAGAAACATAGAAGTAATGGACATAAATTACATCTAGACTTCGAACAACATGTTTTGAGTCGCACAAAATTTATGGTCCTGCTACGGATTCAAACCCGCGATATTGGCACTTGCCAGCTGTGCGGTGGTAGCTATGAATTCTACCCACATTTACATTGGTCGTAGGTAACATAGAAAATGACTAAAACTCTTCGACCTAGACCAACTCCATTTGATATCGTGTTAACGATTACATTCCCAAGCAGGATTGACGTCAGACTGACGGTCGGTTATAAAAGCTATTAGTAAAACTTTTACAATATGTATTATGAAAGAAGATACAATTCACCTCTCCCTTTCTTACCTGTGGATGTCGTAAATGACGACTAAGGGATATAATATGCATATAACGTCTATGCAAGAGAAGGAAAACTCGAAATAATACCCTATACTAACGCGTCTGACCAGCATAGGTCAATAACCCTCCTATTAGGGAGGAGGCTCGAGCCCAACGGCATGTATATGAGCTGAAATGAATCATCATTTGATGGGAGACATTTTCAGCCAGTAAGAAATTACGCTGGTATAAATCCACCTAGTAGAGGGTCATCCATCGTCTGGTTCGTGATCGCTATTCAAAAACCTTTCTTCCCCAACAGTTTGACAAGTATTGTAGCCTTGGCATGGCCACTTTAACAGAGTATTGGGATGATAAAGATATGGAAAAAAATGTTCGTATGGTGTCAGAGTAAGAATACAATTCACATCTTGCCCAAGGGTATCACAAAAGATAACTAAGGCTGGTTTTAGAATCACGCTGACTGTCGGCGCCGACAGCTCAGCGCGTTGTTTGTCAGCGTTAAAGTTCAGCGCATGACGTTCCATTATCGTGCTGACCACTGCTTAGTACAGACGCACAAAAATGCGAAGTGCGTTAATTTTTGCTGCTTTGTATTATCTAAAAAAAACAAGAAGGCGCGAAAACTCTCACTGAAGGCAGAGGCGCGTGTGCAGCGGTCAGCACCGATAGTTACGCGGCGGCGACGTGCGACGCGTACTGCCGCTGACCTGTCAGCGCGGACCACCGCACGCGCTGATACCTACGCGTTATTCTAAAACGCTTCCTAGACGTTCATACATTTTGGCTATCAGCGCCGACGGTCAGCGAACGGTCAGCGTGACTCTAAAACCAGCCTAAGAGATATAATATGTATATACCATCTATGCGATATAAAAAAAACTCGAAGTAAAACCCAGCGTGGTATAGTAGATCAATTTTTTTTTATTATTAACGGTGGCAAATGATTAAATAGTACACGTGATGGATGTTGCCGTTCATAGACCTTTTCTAGGCCACTGCCTACCGTGAAGGAAGTGTGAATGCGTGCAATAATGTTCGGTGATACTAAAGCCATCACCAATACTAACAACCTCAGAAAGTTGACCTGCCAGCTCTCTCGCTCACCGAACGAAGTGCAGTAACGAATTGCTACTACTCAGACGTCGATTTTCTGGAAGAGTGCGGTACTACCCCGAACGGACCGGCCCGCTGCTGTAGATACATAACTGTCAACGGTGTGATGTTACTACCACTATGAAACAACCAATTTTCCTCCCATTTTGAAAATAAATAAACATTACCATTACAATTCCAAAAATGAAGCCGGAAATTCTTGCCTTAGAACCTTCACCCTTGAACTAATAACTTTTTGTTGAAGCATGTACTAATTAGTTGGCGCATCACAAGAAACCCCCAAGAGCAAATGAACGCTCTGCAATAAATGAACAAAGTTTTGTACGCAATGATATAGACTTATTTCGTTCCCGTAATATTTATATTGCAAGTAAAAATCACTGTTTTTTAGTGGCAAACGACCAAATAGTACACCTGATGGTAAGTGTTGCTGCCACTCATGAACCAACAACACTTACCAGCTGGTGTACTGTTTTCTCGTTTTCCACCGTTTGTAATAAAAAAAAATCCACCAGGAGAAATTCAAATTACTAGAAAATTCCATTTTCATGCCGAAAATACCTTACATCATTTTGGAAAAGAACTGATACTGTTCAAACTTCTGAATCGATTTTTATTCAACATAGCTTTTTTTAAAAGCTATGCACTAAGGATGCACTATGCTTGTGTTGCAGGGAACTTTACAAATATATAATTAATGTACACAAATTACATCCAGTCGCAGAACAACAAATTGTGAATCGCACAAAGAATTATCCTGCGTGGGATTCAAACACACGACACTGGCACTGTCAATAAATAGCTGAGTTGCACCGGAAGGAAACTCGCTTTTATCTAAAAAGAACTTACTGAAATCTCTTCATTCGTTCGAGAGCTTCAATGTCAGAGACAGACATTGGCGTTAACCTTATACCCTCCTTTTGCGTCACAGTTTCAAAATATACCTATCAAAGACGCAGAGCATAATATACATGACATATATCGAATAATATATACAGATATACATATCTTTGAACGCAATGAGCGCGAAAAGCATTCAAAGTCCATTAAACACATGATTGATGACGCGAGCATACTGTAAATGTTCAAATATAAGTAATATGCAGACTGTCAATGATCCTTTTAAAGGATATTTTAATACCTTATATCGGAGAGTATCATGTTTGATGTGAGAATTTAAACATGCGTAATAAGCTCTTTTTAATAGACTTCAAATAAGGAGGAGGTTTTCAATTCGTTGCAATCTTTTTTTACGTGTGCTCAACGATAACTCGAAGGCGCTTGGACCGATTTGAATATTTTTATTTTTTCGATAAGGTATACTTTTCAGATGTTGCCATAGTTATCAGGTCAGGATCGAATGATAAGAACTTGATAAAAAAACGGGGGTACCGTTTAAATTTTATATGCACACGAAGCGATTTCGGTATATTTTTATAGTACCTACCACACTATAACCCCTTAACCACTTCAGACCGAAATAAAATTATTTTAAGTAAAAAAAAACCTTCTTCGAAAACAGTGAGGAACTAAAAAGTAAAACATATCAATTTTAAAGTCTGTGCCTTCTATAAACTACTAAACCAACCTATACGAACTTTTAACCCACCGCCCCGTAACCCTCTCATGGCATGTCAGCTTCGTCGTTGGGCCGTCCACCGGTGCAGGTGACTTGCCGTCAGTGGTTGGCCCGACGGAATACCCCTGCGGAGTAGAATAGAATAGAATAGCATTTATTGTCACATAATAACTAATAATTATAATACATGTTTTTAATTAATTTTGACAATAGAGGAATGCTCAGCATTGTGCTGCATAGAAATTATGCAGGGCTGGTTTTCAGCAAACCCCTTTCCTCAAACATATAAGAAAGAAAAAATAACAAAAAGAAAAGAAAAAACACAAAGAAAAATAACTTACAATAAGAATGATAACAATATAAAAAACATTAATGAATTGAATTATGAAGGATGTGCTTTTGTATGATGAGTTCGCTTTTCCATTTTTGTGTGTATGAGTGTTGAGTGTTTGTTTGCGTGTGTGTATGTGTGTGCGCATGCGTGTATGTGGGCAACGATTGACGTATCTATTTGTTGCAAATTTGTTCATTAGGTTATATCATGTAATTATTCATCAGTTCGTTATACAAATGTCGCATCAAATATGGTTTTATTTCGGTATAATAGTAGTAGTTTAATTTTTTTTTTTAAAGCTGTTAAAACTCTTTAAAGGACCCTCTCCTCTCGACGTCCTCCCCTCGGGGACGTCAGTCGCCGTAGCGCGGTCGGCCTCTCTGCGGGTGACGGACTAAATCCCCTGTCCAGTCACCCTCGGCCTCGGCTAGGGCGGCATCAAGCGCAGATAATCGTGCCTGCGCCGCCTATTATAAACTTCCCTATACCAACCTGTCTGATTAGCATGCTATAGTAAAGTCAATATCTCTTCTATCGTATTGGTATCGACCAATAGTGGGACGTATTTGAACTCAAATGATGACTATAATTATATGCCTACCTTTTAATATTATGTGAAAGTTGAAAAATAAACAATTTCTTAGAACATAATCTTTCTTCTGCTTTTGAAATCCTCAAAATTGATGATACAATGAAGAAATATGTTATTAATATAATCTAAAATTTATGCTTTTTTTTTTTTTTTTTTTATTGCAAACGGTGGCAAACGAGCAAACAGTACACCTGATGGTAAGTGTTGCTGCCGCTCATGGACCTTTACAAGGCCGTTGCCTACCGCGAAGAAAGCGAAGGGAGTGTGAATGCGTGCATTGAGGCTCGGTGATACCAAGGACACCACCAAAACCCTCCACACGCAACCAACCTCAGAAAGTTGGGCTTCCGGCTCTCTCGCTCACCGAACGAAGTGCAGTAACAAATTGCTACTACTCAGACGTCGATTTTCTGCGAGAGCATGGTACTGCCCCGGACGGACCGGCCCGCGGCTGTAGACAGATAACTGTCGACAGTGTGGTCCTACCACTCCTAAAACTACACTCCTTTTTCGTGTATGATAAGAAAATTATGTGGGAAATAATGATTAATTTGAAAAGAAAATTCTCTACGTATTATGATGAAAAATGTATACAGATTACCCGTGATCGGAGTAAACCAAATCTAACATTATGTCTAACTTATATAATACTTGGTAGCATTAAGCTTCTTCTATCTATATTACTGTTATGAAGCTGAAGAGATTATTTATTTCTTTAAATACGCTAGACATGAACTACCAATTGCATTAAAAAATCTTTTTTATCTTACATGCAGTAACAGAGTAAGAATACAATTTACCACCCTTTCTCTTACCCGTGGGTGTCGTAAAAGACGACTAAGGATGAATATAAGTAATATTTGTAAATTTCTGCGTGTGGTAACGGAGTAAAAATAAAATTCACCATCCCCAATTTTGGCCGTGGGTATCGGTAAAGATGACGGAGGGATATAATATTCCTATAATATCTGTACGAGACAAGGAAAATCGATATAAATCCCCAAACCAACCTGTCTGACCAGCATGGTATAGTAAGGTCACTTTCCCTCCTATTGCGGAGGAGGTTCGAGCCCAACAGTGAAACGTATATAAGCTGAAATGAAATAGGCGTATAATTCACGCTTTTTTTTTTTTTTTTTTGTGGGTGGGCTGCGGTCGGCGCGCCTCCGCACCACTCCGTCCGGAGCGACAGAGGGGCTTAAGCACGTAACTCCCGCAACCCACCCGAAAACCACCTCGCCTTCGTCATTGGGCCGACCACCGGAGCAGGTTTATTTGTCGTCAGTGGTCGGCCCGACGGAATACCCCCTACGTGGGGTACCCTCCCATCGACCGACGTCCCCCCCTCGGGTATAATTCACGCTAGTAAAAACGCGAACTCAGCTAAATCAACGTGTAATTAATTCATTATAATTTTTTTCATTTTTTTTTTCATTTCAGATAATACTCAGCTCTACAATATAAGGGAATTAGATATCCTATCCTCCTATACCACGTTGGTCAGACGGGTTGGTATAGGGCAGTCATGTCAAAGATACGGCCCGCGGGCCGTATCCGGCCCCTGGCCGTATCAATAAGGCCCGTTTTTTTTATAACTTTGATATGATTTTTTACAACCGTATATTATCTATACCAATAAATAAAATTGGAGTGTCCGTTTGTAATGTCAAAATAATAGGTATTTTTCATGCTCACACGGTTATTTGCACGACACCTATGCCTAAAATAGCAATTAAAAAATTTTTGTCTGTCTGTCGGTTTGTTCTGGGTAATCTTCAAAATTCTTCCGGTATTCCCACGGGAACGGGAACTACGCGGGTAAAACGACTATAACCTATAACCGAAGCGAAGAGAGGGCGGATTGCTAGTATACTATAAAATTTAATAAATAAAATTTTATAATAATTCAGTTCATTTTTTTTTATTTTCAATCTGGCCCGCCTACGAATTCAAATGGCTCTCTGCAAAATTGCATTTGACACCTCCGGTATAGGGTTTTCTTTCGAGTTTTCCTTCTCTTGCATAGATGTTATATGCATATATCCCTTGGGCGTCTTTTACGACACTCACGGGCAGCATAGGGTGATGAGTTGTATTCTTAATTCACACGGAAAATAAATAACAGTTATCGTTGAATAATATACTTCTATATTTATTAAAAACAAACTTTAATACCAGTAAAATTTCCTGACCATCCGCGGTAAAAAAATGAATGCCAAAAAATGGCGTCCGGGTTGTAATTTACGAGCTCGTGGGCCACACCAGACGCGGATAAACGGGGTTTCATATAAAGTGCTTCCCGAATTTTGTTGGTGTTCGCCTTTTTTATTTTAATTTATCTAGCATCGTGAAGTGGGCGGTGTTGGTCGTTATTTTGTGAAAACATTGTTTTCTCGTACTAACCAAGACTCGGTTTACGGTTATTTTTCATGTAACAATTTTAAAAATTAAAATCAATTGCATAATTAACTGATCATAATAATTTAACATTAGTTTATAAGAATCTCCTCTTAAACGGGAATGAAATTGGGCTAATATACTACTCGGATCATTCCTCAATAATGAACCATATATATATATATATATATATATATATATATATATATATATATATATATATATATATTATTATTATTTTCTTTTCTTTTTTTTAGAACCAATCCCAGGAAGTCCCGGGAAACGCTTTTAATTGTCTTTTGAGACCCGCAACAAATTTAATTAGATTAGAAAAACAGGAGAAGTTGGAATGATTCCACTTCCCTCCTATGCAAAGCGGGACATGAAGCAAAGTTGGCTAATAAGCCAGTAAATAAGAATTTGTACAACTACGTGAAATGCAGCAGTACAGCACCACGGTTTGAACAGAGCTCAATGGACCTATTTGTGAGCTTTAGGTTTAAAAAAAAGTAGGTATGGCAAAAACGCCTGAACGCACGGAAATTTTCTCGAATTGCTACAAGGTCCGGATAGTATATTACCCTAAAGGTGATGTGCAGACTGTCTAACCTGAGGTCCCGCTCGTTACGCTAGAGAATGCACTCCTACAGGATGTGATGAGCTGTTTGTGCAAAATCGGAGCTTGAGGTCGAACATTGACAAAATGGCGAATCTACTAGTTTAAAATAGAATAATTTATTTACATGCAAAAAAAGGAAATTGAAAATAAAACCCTATCTAACTATAGGTGTATAGTGCGTCAATTGCCCTCCTATTTAGAAGGCTTGTTGAGCACAGCAGTGGGATGTGAATGAGCTGGGATGATAGTTAATAAAGTTAAATGAATTTCATTGTTTGTCGTCTATTCCTGTATCATCATCATCATCATCACCATCCCACCATTACGTGTGGTGACGAAATAAAAATACAATTCACCACCCCCTATCTTACTCGTGGGTGATCGTACGAGACGACTAAGGGATATAAAACGCATATAATATCTATGCAAGAGAAGGAAAACTCGAAATAAAACCTTATACCAACACGTTTGACCACTGACGACAAGTCACCCTGCTCCGGTGGTCGGCCCATCAACGAGGTGACGTGGATACGGATGGGTTATGGGTCCGTGCGCCGTCCTTTCATCGCCCCGGAGGGAATGGACCGCGCGTGCGCTTACCATAGCCCACCCATAAAAAAAAACCAACACGTCTGACCAGCGTGGTATATTAGGTCAATTACCCTTCTATTATGGAGGAGACCCGAGCGCAACAGTGGGACGTATATGGGCTGAGATGATGATGATGATTGAATTTTATTGTTTGTTGTCTATTCCCGTAGATGTAATTTATTTTTAGACACCATGTGTTTGTTGTTTAGATTTGCAGGTGCGTAGTAATATATATTTTTTTAACTATTACTCTTATTGTTTTTATTGCTATTGGTGGCAAACGAGCAATCAGCACTGCTGATACTGTTGCTAATGGAACTTTGCTAGGCTACTGCCTACCGGGAAGCGAGTAAGAAAATGAGCGTGCCCGCGCTTGGATAGTTGACTGTTACGCAGACGGTCGCCAATTCCAACGGCGTAGACGATACCACGGATATTTACGTGTTATTATCTCGTGGGCAGTGTAGACTTTTAACTGAGCGTAATGTAATCGTTAGTCTCGTCCAGTAATATTAGTGACGTCGGATCGCGGAAATTTTTGAAGAGGGTATATGTAACACCAAAATTAATTTAAAAGAAGGTTGAGGTGTGTCATGGCAGAGGGTGATTGTATGGTATTCAGTAATGTATTTTTTTTAAGACCACACCCTGCACTAAAAAAAAAATCATTACATTGCTGGGGACTTTTTACATATAACTAACAGACACAAATTATATTCAGGCTCAGAACAATAATTTGTGGATCACACAAAATATTGTCGTGCGTGGGATTCGAACCCCCGACAGTTGCACTGTAGGCATCTTAACCACTTAGGGATGCAAACGATACATCGATGTTTCTGAAACATTGATGTTTCAATAAAAAAACATCCATGCTTGCCATCAATGTTCACTATTGTAAAACATCGATGTATCGATGTTATTTTATACGATGTTTTGCCTTGCATGATACAAAATGCATGTTATTTTTAGCAGAGCCTGCGTAACAGTTTAGTTACTTTGTTTCCAAATATCTAAAAAAAAAGCTCATCACGTCACCGAAATGTGGGTGTTTCATGTAAAATAGATTTCTAAAAAACATCGATGTTTTGATACATGGATGTTTGTTCTCAAACATTGATGTACAAAAAACATCGCCCCTTTTTGGTTTCGATATTTGTATCCTAATAACCACTACGCCATCTGTGTAGCAATTTAAATAGAAAACATATTTTTCTTAACTAGGCTTCATCAGACAATGTACTACGTATGTGGACTTAGATCTGATCACTGTCCTTTAATGTATGAATACATACGCAATTAATCGTGTCTGTTATTTTTCTACCAATTTTCTTCAAAAAGATAGTACCAAATGGAATGCTTCGTATGTGCTTAGAATATTTAATGTAACGTGTGTTATATACCTACAACGTTTAACTACTTGAACGTGAAAGACATAATTTTCGTCTGAAATATTCCTAAGCACTTACCGCCGTCATTCAATTTCGGCCTTGGAGCTCAAGAATGCCGCGTTCTAATATAGAAAAATACATGGATTCTGATGATTTATTATAGTTTTTTTTTTTATCACGTCATACTTCACACCACATTACAATTCACTTCATATCAGACTAATAATTATTATAAAGGTAAAAGCTTGTTAATGTGCATGTATGTTTGTTACCTTTTAGAATATTCCCTTCCACTGCGAAGGTTTCCATAGGTGGAAGGTGTGGAGGTGGCTCGAACTTAGTAGTGGGACATATATAATCGATAATTATTACATTTAATAGCGTGATATTAATCCAGTGATATGAATAATTGGTTACAAGTATGTCTCCACAATTACATCTTCATAAATGCGCAGTAATACAACCTTAATATGCACTGGTTTAACATTTAACTGTAATAATGCCACTTGAAGAATAACTTGAATTATATAAACTCACCTTAACAATTAAACTCAAAAATGTAACAAAGGCACGGACAATAAGTCTGTGGACCATCAACAAAAAATATATATATATATATATATATGCACTTGTAATGTCCAACTATTTAATTGCTTATTTGCTGTTGCTGACTCCGACTACTGAATGTCCCCTACTTATTCGAGACTATTTATATAACCTACCCGTTTTCCGCTATTAAACCACTCAAGTGTGACGATCTGCAGCTATGAATGTTGCCAGAGCACCTATATAAAGATTACCCTTTTTTTAAATTACATATGTCTTTTTGAATTACCTTACTGCTTTCTTACTGTTGCTAACTCCAACTATCGAATGTCCTCTACTCATTCGAAACCGTCTATTTATACCTGTTTTTCGCCACTATATAAAATTAATCATTAATCATTATCAAATATATAAAATTAAGGAACAAAAACTATAGGGAATAATAATTATATCATCATAATCATCATCCTGTTCTTATCCCAATTATTTGAGATCTACACAATATGTACTCTGGTTTCGTACATATTGTAAAGTTTTGATAATAGTTTAATGACTAAAATAGACTAGTCTTTTTTTTTTTTTTTTTTTTTTTTTTTTTTTTTTTTTTTTTTTTTTTTTTTTTTTTTTTGGGTGGGTCGCGGTCGGCGCGCCTCCGCACCACTCCGTCCGGGGCGACAGAGGGGCTTAAGCACGCAACTCCCGCAACCCACCCGAAAACCACCTCGCCTTCGTCATTGGGCCGACCACCGGAGCAGGTTTACTTGTCGTCAGTGGTCGGCCCGACGGAATACCCCTACGCGGGGTATCCTCCCATTGACCGACGTCCCCCCCTCGGGGAGGACGTCGGTCTTTCCTCACGCGGTCGGCCTCTCGGCGGGTGACGGACTAATCCCCGGTCACGTCACCCGCGGCCTCGGCTAGGGCGGCATGAGGCGCAAATAGTTGCGCCTGCGCCGCCCCAGTCGCCGGCGGCGGATCTCCTCATCGAGGCTGCGCTCCACGCGCAGACGATCCGCCGCCTCCTTCTGCGAGATCACTGTCTCGCAGAAGGCTGCGACCGCGTCCCAGTTCCTAACGCTGTCGACCATCGCCCTAGCGATGGCCGGCAGCGTCAGGTCGGCACCGATGATTGCGACGAGTTCACGGCGCTGCACTGCCCAAGCCGCGCAGGCCTCGAGCGTGTGGCGCGCCGTGTCCTCGTCGCAATCGCAGTGGTGGCAGGACGGTGTACTCTCCCTCCTCACGACCCTGTGCAGGTATTTGGCGAAGCTCCCGTGCCCCGTCAACACCTGCACTAGTCGGAAGGAGAGCACCCCGTGCCGCCTCTCCAACCACTGCATCAGCACCGGCCGGAAGGCCTCCACGGTTCGCACCCCGAACCGAGGCCTCTCCAGCCGGACTGCCCAACGGGCAATGACGTCTCTCTTGAAAAAATAGACTAGTCTAAACTTTCACCTGCAGTGATGGAGTCTTACTTGTGGATGTCGATGTCGTAAAAAACAACTAAGGGATATAATATGCCTATAACATCAGTACAAGAGAGAGAAAACTCGACATAAAACCCTATACCAGCATGTCTGACCAGCATGGTATAGTAGTCGCAATCATCGGTGCCGACCTGACGCTGCCGACCATCGCTAGGGAGATGCTCGGCAGCATCAGGAACTGGGACGCGGTCGCATCCTTCTGCGAGGCAGTTATCTCGCAGAAGGAGGCGGCGGGTCGCGAACGCGTGGAGCACAGCCTCGACGAAGCGACCCGCGACTGGGGCTGCGCAGGCGCGACTATCTGCGTGCCATGCCGCCCTAGCCGAGGCCGCGGGTGACGTAACCGGGGAGTTAGTCCGTCACCCGCCGAGAGGCCGACCGCGTGACGTCCTCCCCGAGGAGGGGGACGTCGGTCGATGGGAGGGTACCCTAAGTACCACTGATGACAAGTAACCCTGCTCCGGTGGTCGGTCCAACGACGAAGGCGACATGGTGTTCGGCTGGGTTGCGGGTGTTGCATGCTTAAGCCCCTCTGTCGCCCCGACAGAGTGGTGCGGAAGCGCGTCGACCGCAGCCCACCACAAAAAAAAAAAAAACAGCATGGTATAATAAGTCAACTGCCAAGGAGGATCGATCGATCGATCGAGGCTCAGCAGTGGTACGTATATGAGCTGAGACGAGGCTTAACTTTTAGCCCCTTTTAGGTTTATAATTGTTGATCTGATGGCATTGGATGGGGTTGATCCAGATCGATGTAAAGACGTAAGTCGTCTTTTACAACACCTTCGAGCAAAGTAAGCTTTGGTGGTATTCGTAGTCACCACCACACAGCAAACAAAATATGTATTAATAAAGCGTAAATATGTACTGAAAATAAAAACAAAAAAACCTTTTTTATGAATAAGTATATAAGATCTAGCCCTAGGCCTAATGGACTGAAATAGTTTTACATTATCTGAAATATATAATATACTTGTAATATAAATATTGAATTATTACGCTGAAGTGGCAATGAGCAGGCCACATCGCTCGACGAACCGACAACCGCTGGGGAAGAAAGGTTCTCGAGTGGCGACGTGTATCGGACGACACAGTGTAGGGCGCCCCCCACCAAGTGGACCGACGACCCGGTGACAGTTGCTGGGCGTCGTTGGATGCAGGCGGCACAGGACCACACCTTGTGTCGTAACATGAGGGAGGCCTACGTCCAGCAATGGACGGCGATGGATTGAAATGATGGACATAAATAAATATTGTTAGGTTACGTCGTATGGTTTCAATCGCCTCCGTAGACTAAATTTCTCCTAACCAAAATGTAGTCATTCATATGTATTCAATGGTGTCATTCTACTTAAAAAAAATATTCTTTTGAATACATCAGTGGTTATACGCGGCGTTACTTAATGTGAACTTACTCGAAATTCAATATTCAACACGGCGTTTTGGTGTAAACATCGCGTGTAGGCCTCCCCAGAGACGGTGCAAGGGATAAACTTTAAGAGTTTAATTAATCATGTTATAATTGTCGTAGGGGAAGTTTATACAAAATATGATGTAAGATAATTTGGGATATGGGAATTGGGGAAGCTTGTTTGCGATTAAGTTAAAAGGTGTGTATGTGTTTGTTCATCTCATTATTATTTCGTTTCATATTTATCATACTGCCGGGCTTGTATCTCTTCATAATTTCGAGAGAAACTGACTTACCACGTTGATCAGGTGCGTTGGTATACAGATTTTGTTTAGAATTTTCCTCAGCTTATATAAGTATCTGCTTACTATATTCATTAGTCTTTTAAGATACCCATTGTTAAAATAGAAACTGGTGATTTGTATTCCTACTCCGCTATCTTAATTGTATTAATTTTAAGCAAATTGAAATTTTATTGATTTTGATCTCAGCCCATATACGTCCCACAGTGGACTTCGAGCCATTTTCATTGTAGTAGATAATTCGACCTACATTACGTTAGTTAGATTGGTTGGTATAGGATTTCATTTCGAGTCTTTGTTCTTTTGCAATGATTTTATCTGCGCATCCATTAGTCGTTTTTACCCAGGAGCAAGAGAGGGGGTGGTAAATTATATTCTTACTCCGTCATCACACGGAAATACGTCATGTTTGTTTAATTCTTGTTTTCAAATACTATGACTATTTTTATTGCAAACGATGGCAAACGAGCAAACAGTACACCTGATGGTAAGTGATACTGTCACTCATGGACCTTTGCTAGGCCGCTGCCTACCGTGAAGAATGTGAAGGTAGCATGAATGCGTGAAATAAGGTTCAGTAAAATTAAAGGCATCACCAAAACTCATCACATGCAAACACCCTCAGAAAGGTTTCCGGCTCTCTCGCTCACCGAACGAAGCGCAGTAACAAATTGCTACTCAGACGTCAATTTTCTGCAAGAGTGTGGTTCTGCCCCGGACAGACCCACCCACAGCTATAGACAGACAACTGTATACAGTGTGGTGCTACCACCAATAAATTTTATTCGAACAAGTTGTAAGCCATTAAAATATAAATTAACATAAGAGAGATTTTTAATCCTACGCTTTTGAATGCAGGGATTTTTGTACAATAACTTTAATTAATCTTTAATCGCTGCTCTTATCGCTTTCGCTACCTCTTATCCTATGCACCCTCTACTATGTTTCGTTGCGTCATCGATCATCTGCAGAGCGCTTTTCGTTCGCCCCGCTCACGTCGAAAATTACTTACGGGACCTAACTACATCTTCACGACAAAAAATAACGACTCAAAGAAAAAAAATTCCGTACATAAGTTTGGATTTTCCTTCAAAAGCAAGAACTGTATAAGCATTTTTTTCGACATTATAGAATAAGGCTATGTCTTGAGGGATTTCACAAACATACTTCAGAGAAACTATTTACATATAATAGAAATATTTTTAACTAAGCCTTCGCTTACAGCTTTGCTAGCGTAATATTTATTCGTTATATTTAAAGAAGTCTCGTGTGGGGCCGGAGTAAGAATACAGTTCACCACACTCTCTCTTACGCGTAGCGTAGTTGTCGTGAAAGACGACTAAGGGATATGACGTGCAGGTTACCTCTGCGTAAGAAGTGCAAAACTCAACCTTATGCCAACACGTCTGGCCAGCGTGGTATAGTTAGTCAATTTCCCTTCCCTCCATGGCAAAGGAAGCCCAAGCCCAATGGGACTTATTGAGAAAACGATGTGTTTAATCTGCAAAGCAACCTATAACATTATGATCAAATTAATAAAAAGAAATATTATGGGTGACAGTTACAAAGGTTTTTATCATCATCATCATCACAATCATCCTGCTTCAATCCTAATTACTTAAAATTGAGGCAATATAGACTCTTCTTCCATCGTACATATTTCTACAGTTTTGGTAATACCTACATAGTTTTTTTTTTGTTTGTCTAAGTATCCCAAGGATCCAAAGATGCACCCTACTCCCTGCTCCCAACCCATTCTCAAGGGAATATTTTTTAAATATATAATAAGCGTTAATTTAAATTATTTCAGCTGTTTTAAAAACAATAACCGGAATGAAGTAACAGACAAATAAAATATCAAAAATGTTATATATTAATACTAATATTATATACTATATTATATACTATACTATATAATATTATATACTACTAGCTGACCCAACAGACGTTGTTCTGTTCAAATCTGTAAGAAAATAGATAATTAAATTCTCATTGAAATCGATCACAGCGCCCCCTGCCGGTTCCAATTATTAATCTAAGCCGAATGGTTTGGATGTTCTGAATGGCTCTTCCGATAGATATGACAATTTATATCCACAGGAATGGCCACAAAAATCATCAAAATTGGTCCAGCCGTTTAGAAGGAGTTCAATTACAAACACACGAACAGAATATTTATATATATAAAGATAGAAAAGTTTATACAGTCGAAAAAAGTTTTATTAAATTTTCTAATTTTCTGTGCAACTTTCTTGTTTTTTTATTTCGTAAAGACCTTTTTTAAAATATTAGAAAACTTAAAAAAAAGATGGACGAAATCGGTAAAGTCGTTCTCAAGTCAAGTTATTGTCCTGACCGAACAGCGCCACCTACCGGGTCCAAGTGTGAATCCATCTTCGAATCCCCTTGAATACACACAAAAAATTTCGTCAACATCGGTCCAGCCGTTTAGGAGGAGTTCAATGACATACACACACAGAAAAATTAAAAAATTAATAAGATAGAACGGCCATGTGGGCGGGGCAAGCGTGCCACAATTGCGATCAAACGGTCTTAATATTGACGAAATTCGTTTTACCGGTTCTTAGTTGCGCTCATGTAGTGACCTTGAACGAAGCTCCGACAAAAAAGAAAAATATGCCGTCTTGCGCTGTTACAACGCGTCGAAAAAGAAGTCAGTTGCGTAGTTATAGTCTAAGAAGGCATTTATTTTCATCGTTAAGTCCATAAACTTATTAATTCAGTGATATTTCTTAATTTTATGAAAGTATTATGTCGTTTATAAAGAAAAATTATGAAATCGCAAAAAGAGCCAAACATTATACATCGTCTGCCACACATGGATATCGCCTTTTATTAGTCCAGCAACCGCGCAATGTACTGCGTTCAATGCGATATCACTAAGAACTGCCTTACTAGCGTGGTAGTATACGTTTTCATTCAAAACATTGACGTCGATCCACGCGTATCGATAGTGCTGTCCAACATACTATAAGTTATCGATTTCAATAATTAGCTATGGGTTAATTTTATCATATAAATAAATATTTTTAACACTTTTAATTTAGTGATCGTTTTATATAATTATATTAACAATATTTAAATAGGTATTTAAAAATCAATTATTCTGGTATACATTACCTACTTAATTCATCTTGTATATCTATAGTACATTCTTGTATATTTTCCGCGTGGTGACAGAGTAAGAATACAATTCACCACTCCCTATCTTGCCCGTGGATATCGTAAAATACGACTATGGTATATAATATGCGCATAACATCTGTGCAAGAGAGGGAAAACTTGAAATGAAACCCTATACCAACGCGTCTGACCAGCATGGTTTAGTAGGTCAAATTGTCTCCCATTGTGGAGGAGGCCCGAGCTCAACAGTGGATCGTATGTGGGCTGCGATGATGGTGATCTATAGTACAAACTTCATAGTGCTCTTTAGTAATTAATAAAATAGAAATAACAAAATAATAGTAATAAAATATCTATGTTCGGGACCAATCACCAAAAATAATTTTATTAATATATATACATATTAATAAAATTATCTTTGAACAAAAGATCTTACATTTAAAACTATGGATTAAGGCAACTGGTAGTTAACTAAATACCAACTAAATCTAGCACAATTTGTTCACAACATTTTGTAGAATACTAAAAATAATGGTAAAGTGATCAAATGTTATTGTATTTCATTTTTATTGGAAAGCTAAATGTTTAATTAAGTAGGTATTTAATTGTCGTACAAAATAATTGTTCTATTCTTCCTTAAGATGGAATAATTTATGACAAGAATGAATTTCTTGAGACTGGTCATTCATTACTAGTTATTATCATTATAAGTGTTGATTTCTAACTTTTCGTAAGTGTTGAATTTTTATTCCAAGAAATGTTGACATGATAGTCATCATCTCGCCTTATATAAGTTCCACTGCTGCGCTTGAGCCTCCTCCGCAATTATAGGCAAATTTACCTTACTATACTATAGTAGTCAGACAGGTTAGTATAGGGTTTTGTTTTGAGTTTTTCTTCTCTTGCATAGATGTTATATGCTTACTATATCTCTTAGTCGTCTCAATATATTAGGATGGAACATCCGCGGGTAAGATACGGAGTGGTGATTGGTATTCTTATTCCGTCACCACACGGACAATTTTAGTACATTTTTGTGTACAATAAACAAAAATGTACTAACAAGTAGCAGTACCAGTATATCTAAAAAAAAAATAACTGTTTTGTTTTTTAAGTTAAATAATAACACCAATAAAAATAAACCGAATTTCAATAAAAAATAATATTTTAACATATTTTAAGAATGATATCTGATGCTTACGCGAGCACTACACATTGTAAATAAAACTATTTATACGGATTATATCACGTTTGTATTTGATTTAGGATTGCCCGATGTTTCGAATACTTTACAGCATTCCTGGTCACGGGCGGTCTAAGATGTCTGACGTCCAAACAAGTCAACGTTATTACAGACGTTCATGGCCTCCGTCGCAGAGACCGTCTGAAACCATCCACAGTTGAGCGCCTCCCTGCAGTACTACCTTATGTGAAAGGAGTCACTGACAAGATTGGCTTCATCCTGAAACGGGCTTCCATAAAAACATATTTTAAGCCACTCAAGAGGATTAGTCAATTCTTGCCACCTGTCAAGTGCCAGATCCCTCTACAAGATGCAGGAGTTTATAAACTTGACTGTGGTCTCTTTTTAATACATTTTAATTGTATATTTTGTACTGGTTTGTACTGTGATATGGGAACAATATAATATACAAATCGCTACTCGCTTACGTAATTAATTATAGCACTTAAATTTTCTGTCACCTAAACAGAGTGTAGTAAGGAGTATTTTATTTGCATGATTTTACTGTTAAATTACTGACTTGCATTACAAATAACGTCAACACATCACACAAGTGCTTAATTTAAAGACATTAATATTTTTGTTTCGATAAAACAGGCTAAATAAATATCGTGTAGTATATCGACCATGGCAAGCACTAGCGTACATGTGCTTTTTTATATGTGGGTATACGTTGCCTAAAGAACTTAGTTATAGTTTGTGTACCAACTGCAGTTTCGAGATTGATGTGTGTGTGTTATGTTAGTGTGTAAAATTGTTGTAAGCCTAGACCTTGCATATGTGTTAACACTAGCGGGAGGGGGCAATTATGCCACACTGGTTTTCGAACAAAATCAGCCGAATGGCCTTTCTAAAGTATTAATATTTCTGTGCATACACACGTACACTAGAAATTTATATATAAAATATAAATTTAGTAACAAACTGCTATTTAGAATTTCACCATTTATTCGATTCGAATATGTCTCTTCGACAACATAGAAGCAATTACATCCGAAAACGTACGATGTGTTCCTTTGAAATCTATTTATTTACATAACATACTATCATAATTTGAACACAACATTCTAATAAGTGTATCATATTCTATCTTTAATTGGCAATTATATAATACAATTCCTTAATTGCCTGTCAAGTTTGTCCACAACCAAATGTAAATTGGGTCAACCAAATTATATTGAACATAATATATAAAGGACTATTTATTAGTTTCTATATTTATTAAGCATCTCGTTGACTAACTCATGAACCCCGAATCGAAACTATAAAAACTATAAATAAGGAATTTTATGATTTTTTTTTTTTTGTGATATATAGACTCACTAAGGAAGAATTTTACGAAATTTTACGGAACGCAGCGGTAGAATTTGTATGAGAAGAAAAATCTTTTTCATTTGCATTCAAATTAAGTACGAATCATCATATCGAGGGAAATTGTCTTACCATCCTGGTCAGATGGACTAGTATAGGATTTTATTTCGAGTTTGTCATTTGTTTTTCCATGTGGTGACGGAGTAAGAACACAATTCACCACCCCCTCTCTTGCCCGCTCATTGCACGCATTCACACTCCCTTCACTTTTTTCGCGGTAGGCAGCGGCCTTGCAAAGGTCCATGGGCGGCAGTAACACTTACCATCAGGTGTACTCTTTGCTCGTTTGCCACCGTTAGCAATAAAAAAAAATACCACTCTAGTCAGATATGTTGGTTTCGACTATTCATTCTCTTGCATAGATATCATATGCATATTATATCCCCTAGACATCATTTATGACACCTACGGGGGTGATGAATTGTATTCTTACTCCGTCACCAGATCGAACAGCATAAATATCTCTTAAAGATTTAAAATTCCCAAACCATATCAAGGAGAATAACAACCAACAATATTGGAACGTAACATATCTAATGCTGAATCCTCCGTTAGCTTTAAACCATTTTATACCTATTTTTTATATTTACCTTGTCATCAACTGTGATGTTTTGCCTGACGTTATGCGGTGTCTCATAAAAGTAATGGTATCTTATATTCTGTATTACCTCATATGACGTTGTGGCGTAATGATGTGAGTTTATGCTTTGGAAAGCCGTTTTAAGCGATCACCGTTTGCTGCTAAACTTAGATGAGTTCGTCTGGCTGATTTCTAGACAGATGTGCTTGGCTCATTTAATTTGGTCAGTAGGGGCAAATTTGAAAGTATAATGCAAACGTCTGCTCTTAGGAATAGTGACATCGATTTTAGTGAAATGAAAAACTGCGCACATAGATTAAATAAAGGTTTAAGAAGAGCACTTACGTCGCGGTCAGTAGCGGCTTAGTTGTACTTCTAGCACTGCAAAATTAGATGCGCGGCAGCATCACTCACCATAAGATATGCTGTTTGTACTTATCATTGATGCTCTGCTCCTGCTACTCGTAGCGTAATATTTTATTGCATATAGTTTGCCTTGATAAATAGGCTTTTTTACATTAAAAGAATTTTTCAATTCAAATGAGTAATGCCCCAGATTAGTGCGTAAAACTAATCACAGTTTTTAATAAGCTTTATTAAGTATAGATTGATTTTGGCACCCATTTTAATATTTAAGTATTATGATGAGATTATGATTATAATTAATAATTGCTATTATTATTTATGTGTGGTGATGAAGTAAAAATACAATTCAGCAACCCCTATCTTGCCCGTAGATTTCGTAAAAGACGACTAAGGAGTATCTTGTGAATATAACATCTAGAAGCAGAAAAGGATACTCGAAATAAAACCCTATACCAACCCGTCTGATCTGCGTAGTTTAGGTCAATTTCCCCTTCCATTATGGAGGAGGTTCGAGCCCAGCAGTGAGATGTATGTGAGCTGTGATGATTATGATGTTAATAAAAGTAATCTCGAAATAAAACTATATATTAACCCGCCTGAACAACATGGAATAGTAAATCAAATTACCTCCCATTGTGGAGGAGGTTCAAACCCAGCAGTGGGACGTACTTGAGCCAAAATGATGATGATGATTATTATTCCTCATGAAACTATATGAATCATCTTTCAACATTTAGGCTAGTATACGTCCCACGGCTGGGCTCAAGCCTTTTCCGTAATAGAGGATATTGACCTAATATACCACGCTGGTCAGATTGGTATAGAGTTGTAGTCATATTCCGTGACGGATCACGACACGGGAAAAATATGAGTATTGTATCTAAATATTACTAGCTGATGTAGCTGCAATATATGCTACCATACAAGCGAAGCAACTGACGTGACTAGTTAATAAATAATAACAACAGATACATATAATACTCAATGTTATTTACTCCACGCGTTCTTTTATTAACTGTAACGAAATTCTTCAAAGGTCGTGGAGGTTACACGAAACTCCTTTATTTCGTTCCAGTAAGGGTCGTGCTAATGTTAAGGGAGTGCCAGTCTCAGCTGTGAATTACTCAACAAGCGGTTTTCATCTTTACACGTTTGTTTTTTAAGGTTATAATCGAATGTTATTATTTCTATTTTGTAGCTACCTTGGAGGTATTTGTAAAACACTTATAGTTCTATTGATCGGTAAAACTATACTATAAGTTACATAAATAATACTTTAAAAGTTATAGATATAGATAAAATATTAAGCAAATGATTTCGGTTCAATACCAAAGTGGGCATTACTTACTTTTCGAACCCACAATGACTACACAGCTAGCATAATAGCGACCTCCCATGCAGTGGGTTCGATTTTCAAGTTCAAACCATTTATCCTTACTAATATTATAAATGCGAAAGTAAGTTAAATAAACTACGTTTTACGCTTTCACGCTCAAACCACCTAATCGATTTCAAAAAGTATTTCACCAATGGAAAGCTATAATATCTGGGAGTATCATAGATTATATTTTATCCGGGTATTCCCACGGAAACTGTGCTGTGTGGTAGCGGCTTCGAATACTACCAACCCTTGCTTTGCTCGTGGGTGTCGTAAAAGACGACTAAGAGCCCTAGATTGACCCGGACCAACTCCATCTGGTACCATTTGGGTCAACGATTACATTCCCAAGGAGGGTTGACGTCAGGCAGGCGGCCGGTCATAAAAGTCATTGCCGAAACTTTTTGCAATATGTCAAAACAGATGACATATTGTGTCGACCCCAAGTAATTGGGATAAGAGCAAGATGATGATGATGATGATGATTCCCACGGAAACGGCAACTACGCGGGTAAGGCGACTGAAACCGAAGCGAAGCGAGGGCGGGTTGCTACTTATGAATAAAACTCAAGAGAGTACAAATAGTAAATTTTAACTCAATTAAATTAAATTAATCCAATAAACTAACCACCGGATCGAAACACGACCACTACTAAGAAGATCCGGTAAGAAACTCAGCTGGTTTGTCAATTATTTTAATTTTTTTTCTTACTTAATATAAAAATTGAATACAACATGTCTTTCAACGCGTAAAAGTTCTTTGTACAATCCTGAAATTATTTTCCAATCGTATTGAAGTCGTAAAAGACGATTAAGGGATATGATATGCAGATAACAGCTGTGCAAGGGGAAGACAAGTTTAAATAAAACCCTGAACTAACTCATCTGATCAGCATGGTATAGGTATTTTTTTTTTTTTTAATTTATTGAAGAAATAAAAGGGCTTTATCGCTTAGCGACCATATCGCCCAATACAAAAACCAATACATATTAGAACTAATAACATTAAACTTATATACTATCTTATAGCTAGTCTGTATAACTGTATTGCCTCACTTGATAGTGGCGACGCGAGAATGGAATTACAGTAGCCTATATCATACTTTTTGTTAGGTCCGAAAATATTAATTCTAGTGTTTTCATTCCGAACACATTCCATCAAAATGTGGTAAAGATCATCAACCACGCCACAATCGATACAGTTTGGTGATTGTGTTTTTTTCATTAAATACGAAAATTTGTTAGATATAGTATGGCCAGACCGGAATCTTAAAGCTACTGTGGTATTGTTTCTTTTCAATGCACAGTCAATCCAAGGAGTTCGGGATACCGCTGGCTGGATAGTTCGATACCAAATTCCTTTTTCTTTGGACCTCTCATCAAAATACTCCTGCCAATCATTTAAACACCAGACTTTAGCCGTTTTGATTTGATCTCTGTAAAGAGGTGTAACTTCGAAGTAAACTCCATCTACAGCTGCCTCTTTAGCTAATGTGTCTACCCTATCATTATCATCTAAATGAATGTGAGACGGTATCCATTGGAGGTATACAGTTTTTGACGAATGAAGTTTTAAAATTGATTCATATATCGTATAGGCTATCGTCACACCTCGCCTATGCGAGGTGTGACGAGCCAAGTGTTGCAGTGCGCTTTTGGAGTCTGTCAAAATAACAACGCTATTACTGTTTATTGATTGATATAGAAGGTCAATATACCTCCCATTGTGGAGGAGGCTTGAGCTCAGCAATGGGATGTATGAACTGTGATGAGGATGGCGATGTGATAGGTGATAGATTAACTATCACAGCGTTTTTCTTTTGGCTGTAGGCTATGGTCAGCGCACTCGCCATCCAGCTCCGTCCGGGGTGACGAAGGGGCAGCACGTGGGCCTATAACCCACAGTTTGCTCTCCTTCGCCGATAGGCCGACCATCGGTACCGAGTTCCTTATCCTTCGTGGCCGGCCCGGCATCATAGCGTAAAGAAAGCTTGTGGATGTCAATAAGCTGGAACGCATCAAAAGAATTCTAAACTTTGTTCTGTTTGCACCCAATCTAGCTTTTTATCTGACCTGGGAATAAAGTTTGACATATAACAATACTCAGTCCTATCATTTCAAAACAATGTAATTCATTTTATTGAATGCCTGTCTTTATTCAGCAATATATCTACACATCAATCCTCAGCTAATCAACCTGAAAGGGATTTAAGTATTACCATGAGCGATTGGCGAAAATATTGACATTTAATTTTTTTGCCCCGTTCATGGAAATTGGGCTAATCTGCGTACGAGAAAGAAAATTCATCGTAAAATAAACCGGGGGCCATGTTTAATCCTTAGCAGATCAAAGGCAATATTTCGTACATTTTTTTTGCCCCCATTTCAGGATCATTTCGGTTTATTTTACTTTGTACATCAAAGAGATTCCGGCACTAGAATACAATGAATATAAGTGCTCGTATGAAAGTGTGTTATGCTCGATTCCTCAATTCCGTTTTAGTTTGAAATATGAATTTAGATAAAATTGCTGTTCTATTCCCTTTTTTATTCATGTTGTAACGGATTAGGAATACAAAGTGACTTTTCAATCGGATTCAGTTACATTCTATTTATAATCTGGTATATGAATTTAGATTATTATGGATGTTCTATTCCCTTTTGTATTCATGTGGTAACGGATTGGGAATGAAATAAATCTCTATTTTTAAATGGGAATCACCAATGTTCAGTTCTTATGAACTTAGATTTTTTATTGACGTATTGAAAGGTACAAAGGTAAATCAACAATGTGTCCCAATTTTTAAATGGATGTTATTTATATTAGATCATTCAATTTAATTTAAATCTGGAATATGATTTTAGATTAATATTGCTGTTCTATTCCCTTTTTTAATCTTGTTTTAAAAGGCTGTTATTAGTGTTATGAAAGATACAGTGTATCCCAGTTTGGTGACGGAGTAAGAATACAATTCACTACTCCCTATCTCGCCCATGGATGTCGTAAAAAACGACTAAGGGATATAATACGCGTATATTATCTATGCAAGAGAAGGCACTTAATAACAAAAGCTAGAGATAGAGGGCAAAAAAAAGTATTAAATATAGGATATTATTTTAAATTTTAGTGTAGTTTGAATGACGTTTTCAGCTTCTTTAATTGTCTCTTTAAAACTCTTATGGGAAAAAAGTGGTGAATCGTGTTATTATTCCACAATCCTGGTGTAAAGCACCCACAAACGTTATATGCAATTTAATTTATAACATGAAATGTTCGCTTCAAAATTTACAAGTATTCGACGATGCTAAAGTATTTGGAGCAAAATCATTGGAAGTTTTAAAACAAAACCACGCCTTAACAAATATTTTGTGTAAAGTCTTACATTATTGTTCGGTAATAAATTGTATTTGCGATTCTTGTGGTCTGAAGTTTATGTAATAATATTCTGTCATATTATATTTATAATTATAACCAAATTCATATATTTAATCTTATTTTTGACTTGATAACGTCTTATAAATCGATGAACGCCGGCTGCATGCATGAAAACGCATGACGCATTGTCACGTTCTGCCTGAGTCGAGCGTGCTAGCGAGAGTGTGGAAGAAGCGATAAAGAGGCACACGTCTAGCCTAAGCGTTCGGCTTGTGATGCATTTATCTTTAATTTCAGTAAAACAATATTTGAATTAACGCGTACAAATATGTAAACAACAACATCCCTCCATTGATAAGGAACCTGCTGAATTTGCACGTTTTCAAAAAAAATTAACACATTTTATTTATATACATTAAAAAAACGAGGAACTACTTTTACATAACACCAGTGCTTTTTAGATGTTTTTTATTGTATTTTTAGTTTTATGATTTTAAATTTTTAGGCACTCATAAATTTTATTGGTCTCTGATTATACATATGTATAAGTATGTTATTTTTAAAATTACAATTATATTTTACTAGCAACCCGCCCTCGCTTTGCTTCGGTTTCAGTCGCCTTACCCGCGTAGTTCCCGTTCCCGTGGGAATACCGGAATAAAATATAGCCTATGTTACTCCCTGATATTATAGCTTTCCATTGGTGAAAGAATTTTTGAAATCGATTAGATGGTTTAAGCGTGAAAGCGTTACAAACAAACAAACAAACAAATAAACAAACAAACAAACATCCTTACTTTCGAATTTATAATATTAGTATGGATAATCTGAGTAAGGATAAGGTGTATTTATAAGTTGCAAAAGTACTGCAGCATTTCGTGGCCTATTAAGCTAGTAATATCTGGTTGAATATTTTTGTTGTATTTTTGTCGAATTTATTTAGATATATATTAATAAAAAATAAAAATTAAATAATGAAAAAATAAAAGAAAAATACAAAAAGAGGATAATAATAACACCGAGATTCGATCCGACGCTGTTTGAATGGCAAAACAAAACTAAAAGAAAACTGAACAACTTCCCAAATAAGCTATCGTAACTCGTGACATTGACGGCGAAATTTGAATTCATATTCTTTTAAAATTTAATGTCATTGTATTGTTTTGCTTAAAACACCGACAAAACAATATTTTCTATAAATAAAACCTAGCTAGATCGATTTTTTGGACCCGAAACTTCTAGTATGCCAAGTTTCATCAAAATCGTTGGAGCCGTTTCTGAGTTCCTGAATATATTTTAATATATATAAATTACGTGTCACGTTGTTTGTCCGCGGTGGACTCCTAAACTACTTAACCGATTTTAATCAAATTTGCACACTGTGTGCAGTTTGATCCAACTTGAAAGATAGGATAGCTTACATCTTAATTTATAGTCACAGCATTATTTTCTTGCAAATTATTTGTATTACCTATATATACCTATTATTTGACATTCACAATGCTGTGTGGTAGCGGCTTCGAATACTACCAACCCTTGCTTTGCTCGTGGGTGTCGTAAAAGACGACTAAGAGCCCTAGATTGACCCGGACCAACTCCATCTGGTACCATTTGTGTCAACGATTACATTCCCAAGAGGGGTTGACGTCAGGCAGGCGGCCGGTCATAAAAGTCATTGCCGAAACTTTTTGCAATATGTCAAAACAGATGACATATTGCGTCGACCCCAAGTAATTGGGATAAGAGCAAGATGATGATGATGATTTGACATTCACAATTATCTGTTAACTCCAAACGATTTTAACAGATTGTGATATCTGTTGACTGGCTTGAGAAATTAATTAATAGATGGCGCTGCTATGTCAAACCTACAAACGTGTCATATACGATTTTAACTTGCTTTTTTACATAGATGCCATTTGTAAAAAAATATGACGACCTCCATGACAGATGTTCTCCTAAATAGTTTAGTTCCACTTAAATAGTTTAATAAAATGTAATATAACAAAAACATTAGCCACAGCAACGCGTGGCTGTGTCTGCTAGTATGTATATAATATATATACAAGAATTGCTCATATAAAGATATACGATAAGATAAGTAGATCTATATTCACTACTAGTAAATAAATTTATACAAGAATGTACATTTTTATTAATTAATGTTGTCTCTAGATTTTTAAATAGAGTGCATGTGCGTGATGTCTCCTCCCGGTAACAACGGAAGATCAGCGCTGGCCATTTTGCGGTTTTTTTTTAATTATGTTTATACTTTTGTTTTTCATGTGTTGTGTCTGTCATATATAAATAAATAATTAAATGTTAAATTATCGAAAAAATTGTTAGATTCGATTGGGTTGCAAAAATCGGATAAAGAATCTGCATAGGAAGCGTTTTGAATTATGGGATATAAATATAATCATAACACAGTAGATTAAATATTGAGTCTTCAAGATGACTCAGAGTCCATAATGTCAAAAAATATATATTATTCATAAGAACCTCAGATAGAAGTGAAAACTTAAAACTATGAACAAATAGTAGCTATTTTTGAACATCCAAATTTATTTTTTGCTTCCTTTGATTATTTAGTCTATGTAGCAACCCTTATTACAAGTAGTTCTCTTATGCATAACTCTCCATCTATTAAGTGGACCAGAAAAATTTATGTTATGATTTTGTTAGTACATCTTCAATAAACCTTTAAACAGAATGTCTTGGTTGCTTCGCCAAATACTTGCACAGGATCGTTAGGAGGGAGAGCACACTGGCCTGCCACCACTGCGATTGCGACGAGGACACGGTGCAGCACACACTCGAGGTGTGTCGCAGTGCCGTGATCTCGTCGCAATCATCGGTGCCGAACTGACGCTGCCGATCATCGCTAGGGAGACGCTCGGCAGCATCAGGAACAAAGACACGGTCACCGCCTTCTGCGAGGCAGTCGTCTCGCGGAATGAGGTGGAGGAGCGCGCGCGGGACGAACGCCGCCACGACCACGCAATCCGTCGCAGGCGACTCAGGCGGCGCAGGCGCGAGTATCTGCGTCTAATACCGCCTTAGCCGGGGCTGCAGGTGACTGGACCGGGGATATAGTCCGTCACCCGCAGAGAGGCTGACCATGCGGCGGCGACCGACGTCCCCAAGGGGGAACGTCGAGAGGAGAGGGTAGTCCGCGACCGGGGTATTCCGTCGGGCCGGTCACTGAAGACAAGTTACCCTGCACCGGTGGCCGGCCCAACGACAAAGGCGACGTGTCACGGGTGGGTCATGGGGCCGCGCGCCACCCCTTTGTCGCCCCGGACGGATCCGAGCGGCGGGTGTGCTGACCATGGCCCAGCCCCTAAAAAAAATGTCTTATATTTGAAACTTACCCTCGCTTCGTTTCGGTTTCCGTCGCTTTGTCCCGCAATTTAAATCTCCCAATATCTGTTAGGATATTACGATACGCCAATACGGTCTATAAGGCTTCAGGTCCGATTACCAGATCGTACAAAATTTTATAGGGTTTTTCTTGCAGGAAAAGTCTAAGTTACTCATTAAGCCGACAGCAACCTGGCAGTAAAATATTATCAAAATCGGCCCAGTCGTTTTGAAGATTACTTGAAACAAATAGGCAAACAGATACACGAAAAAAAAAATCTGGTGCTTAAAGTATAGTTATTATCCAAATAACTATGTGTACATGAAAAAAAACCAACTATTTTGACATTACAAACAAACAAATCAAATTTATTAATTTATAAGAACTAAATAATTTCATAATTTGCTCATCATCAGATATAAAATCACTCTAAGCACAAAATTAACACAACGTATACAAATACAATTATAAACACGAATAACACATTTCTCTTGCCCCAAAATATTAAGCTTTCAAAGTGTAAATAAAGGGGAGGAATATAAGATGCGTCTTATTCATTAACATGGCCGTCTGTTGTTACGAAATTTACTTAAATGCGCCCTATTTACCAGTAAATTACTTAACATGCAAACAATTATAACTGCTGTTATGGTTTATTAAGGAAAATAATAAATCCATTATTATTTTCCTTAATAAACCATAACAGCAGTTATAATTTTGCTTTGAACTATTTAAGAGGAATTATCAGTTATTATCTTCTATACCAATAAATAAAATTGGAGTGTCTGTTTGTAATGTCAAAATAATAGGCTTTTTTCATGCCCACACGGTTATTTGCACGACACTTATGTCTAAAATAGCAATTAAAAAAGTTTTATATGTCTGTCTCTCTGTTTGTTCCGGGTAATCTTCAAAACGGCTGGACTGATTTCAAAAATTCTTTCACCAATGGAAAGCTATAATATCAGGGCGTAAACTAGGCTATATTTTATCCCGGTATTCGCACGGGAACGGGAACTACGCGGGTAAAACGACTATTACTAGCAACCCGCCCTCGCTTCGCTTCGGTTTCAGTCGCTTTACCCGCGGCGTAGTTCCTGTTCCTGTGGGAATACCGGGATAAAATATAGCCTTTGTTACTCCCTGATATTATAGCTTTCCATTGGTGAAAGAATTTTTGAAATCGGTTCGGTGGTTCAAACGTGAAAGCGTTACAAACAAACAAACAAACAAATAAACAAACATCCTTACTTTCGCATTTATAATATTAGTATGGATAACATATCAAATCTTCTGGGGGCCCTTATATATATATTTTTTTTTAATTTTAGCCAACTAACTTAGGTTAGGCATTGAGAAGATCCTGCAAGAAACTTAGCGAGTTTGTTTTTTTTTTCTTAATCACTTAATTTTATATAAAATTATATAGAACAAGTTTATTAAGTATTAGTTCCAATAATGTTCACATTGAACTGGGATAAGCTACTCTTACAACTAACACAATGCAAAACAATATGGCTAGACCAGATCCGACAAATTACATTCGATCACGAGTTAATTACTAGAGCAGCTATCATTCCACTCAACCATTAGAGATTAGAAGCATCTAAAATGTCTTACGCGTTCTGATGTAGTGTGCCCAGCAATCTGGTGTAAAAAATTAATTTTTCGATAGAAATTTGGTGTTGGTTTTTGTAATATTTTGGATAGTCCAGAGATAAGATAATTTAGTTATTAAATTCTATAATTATACAAATCGGTATTATCGCTAAGCAACAAAGCCTTCTTTCAATAAGAAAAATGCTTCTAAGATTAGAGAGTAGCGAAAGATTCACGTATATAGTTACTGTGAAATGTAAATATTTGTGAAATTGCCCCACTCTGAGGAAATCTATGTTCCATTATGGGCGTAGATAAATTCATATTTGATTTTAACGAGAAAATTGTGAGTTATTATACATTGGAACTTGTATGAAATTCAGCGATCTTACACTCGGATTGGTACATTACCCACATAATATAAGACTAAGAATACCACTTATCTTCTTACTAGGTATTGCGACGATGCCTCTGTAGTGCTTACGTGACATATTTACAAAGTCGAGGCCTGATGGAATTTGTACAAAAAAATGTGAGGCAATAAGCTGGTTTTATCTTCTTAGTTTCTTATGAAATAAAACTATTTTATAAGGTTTTTTATCGCGTGTTAATTTTGTTTTTTACTGTTCCGAAGTTGGCAAGATATCAGTTATCATCATCTTCCAGCCTATCACCGTTCACTGCTGAACGTAGGTCTCCCTCATATTACGCTACAAAGTGCGGTCCTGTGCCGCCTTTATCCAATTACGCTCAGCAACCTACCCGGTTGTCAGTCCACTTAGTTGGGGGACATCCTACACTGCATCTCCGATACATGGTCTTCACTCTTCCTTACTCCAACCTTTCTTCCCCAGCGGTTGTCAGTTAGCTGAGCAAGAAACTTTCGTTTCTACACTAATACGTAATAATGTTTCTGTATCAACACTAATATTATAAAGAGGACAAATTTGTAGCTATTTTTGTGTGTGTGTATGTTTGTATTGAATAAACTCAAAAAATATTATACCGATTTCAAAAATTCTTTCACTATTGGAAAGCTACATTCACCCTGAATAACAAAGGCTATGTTTTATCCCAGTATCCCCAGGGAATGGGAACTACGCGGGTAAGGCGACTGAAAGCGAAGCGGGGGGGCGACTGAAAGCGAAGCGGGGGGGCGACTTGCTAGTTTTTTATATTTTAATTACTTCTTTTAAATAAAATTGCATACAACATAACTAATAATAGCTCTATTGTTATGCCCTTCGAACCACAATATAATATTCTCGAAACCTACCAGGCCCGATTACATCCTCAAACTAACGTTATAACAATCAATTGAAAAACATCCTCCATTAACTAGAAACCACTTGACTTAGCTATAACTTAGAAAGCGGATTATACTCAGACGAATATTGATAATCCCGTTCAATTATTCCCTGAAACAATCTTAAGTCGGCACTTTGAGTTATTAACAACGGTTAGCGATTCGTATTACAGAGTTAATATTTTAATTAAATCGTCAATATTATCGTCATTGTCTTACAAGACCGAGGTCTTGTCGTAGAGTAAGGGTTTGTCTTTTACACTGTGTCCAAATCTATACTAATATACCTATAAAGCTGAAGAGTTTGTGTTTTAACGCGCTAATCCCAGGAACTACTGGTCCGATTTAAAAAAATATTTCAGTGTTAGGTAGCCCATTTATCGAGGAAGGTTATAGGCTATATATCATTATGCTAAGACTAACAGGAGCAGAGCACCAATAAATAATGTTTCAAAATCGGAGTTTCTTTTTCCTTTTGAGAGCTTCTGCTACGTGAGCTGTATAAACGTTTAAAGTTTTACAAAAATAACGTGTAACACAATCGTATTATTTAAAAATATTTTCACTTTAACCTAAACAACTAACCTAAACAAAGTTGCGGGTTAAAGCTAGCCTTAGCCACAAAAAAAAACTATTCAACGCGGACAATTGATCATCATTTCATCATTGATCAATCCCCGATTTGATCATGCAACGTCCGCCTTGGGCTTCCCCTTCTAACATTTTCGTCCATATTCACCCTATAAATTCTCCTTGTCAATCTCCTTTCATTCATTCTCTCTACATGACCAAACTAACTTAATATATCTTTTTCAAACGTTCCCTAATCCCCTTAATGTATCACTAAATAAATTCATAATATGAATATATTTTAATAAATATACTAAAGGAATTTCATTTGAAATCTACGCTTGTGTATTAGCGATTTATACGTACGTCAATGTATAATATAGCTATGGAATTTCAACAATGTTTATGCTATTGTATTCTTGTTAGTTCTGGGGGATTTAAGTTAGAAACTATGTTATTATGACGTTATCTTGGAATTAACGAAAAGCTTTAGAGTATTTAAACAAGTATATGCCTGGTATTGTTTTGCTTTGTATTACTCGAGTACAAACAAAAAGAGTATGTATTCATGTGTTCCTTCATAACTACTAAACTAGCAGTAATTTCACAAAAGAGGTATAGTTAGAAGCGTCTTGATTCTCCTAGTTATAAACTATAGAACATAACTCTCAATTTGATATGGCACCTTTTAGACGGCATAAAGTTCGGAATGAAAAATTACTCAGAGTATCTTATCATTCTTAAATATCGTTAGGTGAGAAGTGCCGTCAAGGCGTGGACTAGAGACGGTATCAAGAATAGGGTAACCCGTCTGAACGAGCCACTGGTACCTACCGGTGGCCCGCCCATGTGGCGCTTGCAGGTATACACTCGGTGGGCTATGGGTTTGTTCGCTGCCCTTTCTAGTCGCCTCGGGCGAATGGGACGGTGCGCGATGCTCTATGGTCTGCCGCCATCAAAAAGTGAGTCGTCGCTCAGGAAGCCTGGTAGATGTGAAACACCAAAATTATTTTGTACAAGCATAAAAGAAAAAATTACGACAGGAACTAATATGGCTTAATGTATAAATAACATATTAGGACTTTACCAGAAAATGATGATTTTTATTCAATAAAAGTTTGTCATTTATTTTCATTAAATACAGGAATTAAATATTAAAAAATATTTCAAATTGTGACAAATCAATAACCTATAGTGTATACAGTATGTATCAGGTTATGGGGCAACTGGTCAAAAGGGAGCTAGGCAATGGTGGTAGGAACCCATGAAAAAATTTGAATTATTATTGAATTTCGTTAAGGAATTAGAGACATGTAAAGTTTTCAATTTTGTCATCGCTTTTTCGTATAAATCCAATTGAAATGTATAAAGTCAATGATACTTAATACTACACATATTCATACTTTGTTAAATGTTCATTAGAAATTGAATAAATCAATGATTACGTTCGCATAAGCAAGACAAACTTCACTTTAAAACAGCTGATCGGCCGATGACCGTTGACGGCTCGCCGTTGTTACCTACGCTTATTGAAGTGTTCGGGCAATTCTAGGTATGAATAAATGAAATTATACTGTCGAAGCTTTACATACCTACATGTATTTTGTCTGTACATGCTTACATAATACGTAACATTTAAGGCATAGACTCTTAGACACATTTTATTGAAATTACTATAACTTTTATGTTATATTGTTTTTTGTGTAATGTACATTCTAATTACAATCTATGACCGTTAAACTACAACATACTCGAACAGTTGTCCCATAACCTGATACACCCTGTATACTACGAATAGTATACACTATAGGTAATGCGAGCTTAGTGCGACGAGAGAGTTAACGCACAGGCGCTTGCGCAAAACATCGTGTAGTTCCATTTCGCTCACACACTACTACTTAGAGACTACGTATAGTACATATATATAGCGTGGCGTTTTGTCGCCACGAGCTGTTTACGCCACGCCAACGATCGAGTTCATCCTCGCCTATAGATGTTTCACATTAAAAAGTATCATTCGCTCTGTAAATAAATAAGACTCATCCATCTAGATGGATGTAGTACTATTGGACGTAGTCCTAACAACCATCATCATTCTCATTTTTCTTTTATCCCAATTACTTGAGGCCGAAGCAATATGTACTCCTCTCCACTATTTTTATTTTTCACAACTTTATACCCGAAGCTGTAAGCGAAATTCACACCTTTTACCACGTAAACCCCACGCAATGAGAACAAGATTGTATTATATGTGTACCCTAATGTCATTCATGTAATACCACGTACGCTTGTACTTTAAACTAATATTTTATAAGCATATTTGTTAGCGAAGTTTCGCTTAACATATAACATGGGCTCCGCAGTGTTTTGTTTCCATGAAATAGATAGGACATCTAAATGTCATTTCCAGTACCTAATGGTCGTAGGTCGGAAGTACCCCTATTAAGCCCATTAATATTAATTTAAGTTCTATAGCTGCTTTATATCAATACAGTAATTTTACCTATTAATTAAGACAGAATATAATTTATCACCCCCTTACCCGTGGGTGTCGTATAAGACAACTAGGGCATATCTTAATATACCTATATAAATTACGTGTCACGTTGTTTGTCCGCGATGGACTCCTAAACTTCTTAACTGATTTTAATCAAATTTGCACACCGTGTGTAGTTTGATCCAACTTGAAAGATAGGATAGCTTACATCTTAATTTATAGTCACAATATTATTTTATTGTAAATTATTTGTATTACCTATATATTTATATATACCTATTATTTGACATTCACAATAATTCCAAACGACTTTAACAGATGGCGATATCTGTTGACTGGATTGAGTAATTAATTAATAGATGGCGCTGCTATGTCAAACCTACAAACGCGTCGTATACGATTTTAACTTGCTTTAAAAAAGCATAGATGGCATTTGTAAAAAAAATATAACGACCTCCATGACAGATGTTCTCCTACAGTTCCACTTAAAGAGTTTAATAAAATGTAATATAACAAAAACATTAGCCACAGCAACGCGTGGCCGGGTCTGCTAGTAATATATATATATATATATATATATATATAACATCTATGTAAGAGATGGAAAACTCGGATAAAACTCTATGTCAACCCGTCTGACCAGCTTGGTTAAGTAGGTAAACTTCCTCCCCTTTGCGGAGGAGACTTGAGCCTAATAGTGAGAGGTATATAAGCGGTGGTAAATGAATGCACTATAATACGGGTTGAGAGCCCTCAGCGCTCACCCACCAGTCCAGGTAAAGTTGTCACAGCCATCTGAGGCTAACAACTAAGTCACACAAAAAAAAAATGCACTATAAGCATTTACATATTATATATATATATATATATATATATCCTTTACATTATTAATATGCACTTTGGAAACGGACCTCACCAGGGACGGTGATGTAATAATCATACCCTTAGAATAATAACGTATAGATGGTAAGTTCGCGCACAAAAAGTGAAGCATTTCAATTGGAGCCTAATGGAGCTTACGCCGGAACCGTTGCGTAATGTACAAGTCATTGTACTGCATGTACGTACGCAACTCTTAAAAATAAATAGGTAATTATGACGGTTTGTGCATTCAAATGGTGTCATAACACATTTGAGAAACTTAAAAAGGTTTTCAATATTACTTTTAAAAGTATTTCGACGATTTATGTTAATAAAAACAAAATTTGATTTCATAATTTGTGTAGTGATGTGCGTGTGTATGTGTGTAATCGTCTGCGCGCCATTAGTATTTTTAGATTCATGTTTCGAACGTTCGAAGTAGTGTCACTATCCTTCTATACGTTATTATTCTAAGAATCATACCATATGATAATTGGGCTTTTGAAAAAGAAAATATTTTTCTATGTATTTTAAAACTTTAATAATAATGAATCTGGACATTTAATGCGGAAAACTTTAAAAAAGATTTTTTTCAATTACTTAATTATAAACAATTAAAATTATCAAAATTTGAATAAAAATCACGTGACAACGAACGCGCTAAGACTGGTTAGCACAGTTGTGACGTCATAATGTCAAAACTATTTTATAACAGTACAGTGTTTACAGCTATTACCCGTGAGTTAACAATAATATTGGTAATTTATTGCTAATAAACGATTTGTTGTTACTTATATTTAACTATTTAACAATGACAGCAGAATTAAATAGATCAAAACATTGTACTCATTAAATAAATATAAATCGAAATGAGTGAAAACTAACATTATGATGTCACACGCGTTTAGATTTGTTCGGGAGTTGTCGGCGTGTTTTCATCACTGGATTAAAAAAAAAATTATTTTGATATAACTTTTGAATTATTGCGAAACATAAATAGAAAATAGTTTTGTTATAAAACTTAAATGTGATATTTCCATTTCTTACAAAAAAAAATATTCAAAAACCCAATTGAGTTGGCAATCATAGTTGTAACTTTCCCAGTAAAGTACTGCTTTCTTTTGGTAGGCTATAGTCTGGGGACACCCCTCCCAATCTATCCGGGGAGACGAATGAGCGCCGTGCGACCCATAATCTACCTTATTCCCTCCCCATCGCTATGGAGACGACCACTGGTCGATTGCTTGACATCCGTGGACGACCTGGCTAGTAAAGTACTGCTGCCATTTTTTTCTGCATTTTCCCTAGTTTGTAGTCTAGTGTCCCTTGTACTCTTAATCCAACAGCACATAGAATTAACGTAAAAAGAAGAGAGAAGCATAAAGTGACCCTATTTTTCATGTGGGTGATCGTAGACAAACCGACTTAGGGATACAAGTGGATAACATCGCTATAAAAGAAGAGAAACTCGAAATAAAATTCCTTCTCTCGCATAGATGTTATATGAATATTATATCCTTTAGTCGTTTACGATATCCACAGGCAAGATAGGAAGTGGTAAATTGTATTCTAACTCCGTCACCACATGGAATGATCTAGAACAATGTTAACAATTTAGTTTTAAAAAAATCATGACAACATTATATTTCATCAATAAATTAAATAGTCATTTTGATAATTATCTGTAACTAGAGTTTGCCAGGCAAGTGGAGGAGAGGGGAGGTCAAACTGCATTGTGATTTATTAACAAAGTAACCACAAAATATATTTCATTTTGTGGTTACCGATATATACTGGTGCATTTATTATTGATTGAAGCTATTGTTTTTAGTTATATTCTGAATAATTAATAATTAATTTTAATTGTATTTTGATAATTTAGATTTTATATCGGGATTATATTCCCTGGTGGTCTTTTAAGATACCCACAGGCAAGATAGGGAGAGACAGTGGAGCACGTGCTCGAGGAGCGTCTCCTCGACGACGCGAACCGCCGCCCGCGACTGGGACGGGCGACTACCTGCGCCTGATGCCGCCCTAGCTGAGGCCGCGGGTGACTGGGCCGGGGAACTAGTCCGTCACCCGTCGAGAGGCCGAACGCGTGAGACCAACGAAAGACCAACGTCCTCCCCGAGGGGGGCACGTCGGTCCTTCCTCACGCCCTTTATCATCCCAAATGGAGTGGTGCGAGGAGTGCACCGACCGTAATCCAGCCCAAAAAAAAAGGCAAGATAGATAAGGAGGATGGTGGATTATATTCTCACTCTGTCACTACGCGGACATGATGTCTGTGCAGTTGAATACATGCAGGGTTCAATAGAGTTAGAGGAACACGGTACGAGTGGTCGGCCCAATGGCCAAGAGGAGGGAATACGGTGGGTTATGGGTCCGCGCGCCACCCTTTCGTTACCCCGAACGGAACGGACCATAGCCATAGCCGGAGCATGGTTTGATTTCAAATGATTGGTATATAATATACAAAGTTCAGAATAGTAGGTCTCGTATCTTTGAATATTTTAACCTGCACTAAATAGGTATAATTCCATTACTCCAAAGTATAAAGCCTAAAAACTTAGAAACTTGTTACTATAAACATTATCTGCCGAAATTTTTACTAGTAAACTGACGTATATATCAAGGGCCCCTTCACACGGACGGTAAAAACTCTCCACGGAATAAATACATCAGTTTAGAACTAGAGGCTTTAATTTATCGCCCCCCGTGGATAGATCCCAACAGGTATAAACGGCCCGGTATGCTCTTACTTAAACGTTTGAATTGCGTATATTTTAGAAATGCTTTCATACAGAATATAAATAATAATGGATGACGTGAATATTTTTTTTCTTAGTAACCAATATACATATCGCATACATGTTGTATGCAAGAAAAGGAAACTTCGATATATAACCCTGTACGAATCCGTCTGACTGCCGTGGTATAGTTAGGGACACGAAAAAAGTATCGATACTTTTAGGTATCGAGTACTTTTCTTTCGATACCGATACTTTTATACTCAATACTTTGCATTCTATACTTTTACTCAATGAGTACTTTTTGACGGGTATGATATCGAATAAATTGTTGAAATTATCCATGTTAAACTTGACCTTAGGACTCATGTTTATGATAACAGATGGCAAATTCGTAAAAAAAGGTCATCACAACATAGTTTCTAGGAAAAGTACTCAGTACTCGATACTTTGAAGTATCGATACAGTACCGATACTTTCTTATCGATATCGTATCCCTAGGTATAGTTTCTTCTTTCTAATTTCCCTCCAATTGTGGAGGAGTTTCGAGCCCAGCAGTGGAGCGTTTTTTTTGTTATTGTAAACGGTGGAAAAAGACCAAACAGTACACCTGATGGTAACTGTTGCTGCCGCTCATGAACCGTAACTAGGCCGCTGCCTACCAGTAAAAAAGCGAAGGGAATGTGAATGCGTTCAATGAGGTTCTGTGATACTAAATGAGTCACCAAAACTCATCACACAAAAATACCCTCAGAAAGTTGGGCTTCCAGCTCTCTCACTTTCCGAACGGAGTGCAGTAACAAATTGCTACTACTCTGACGTCGATTTTCTGCGAGAGTGTGGTACTACCCCGATCGGTCCGGCCCGCGGCTGTAGACAAACAACTGTCAACAGCGTGATCCTACTACTAAAGAAATAGATTTAAGTAAATGTCTTAGCAATTTAAGGTTTGGTAGTTTTCTTAGCCACACAACAATTGAAGGTAAAGGAAGTATATATAGCAGAGGTGTCAAACTCAATTTTGCAGAGGACTATTTATTAAATTTTGAATTCGTAGGCGGGCCAGATTGAAATAATAAAAAATAGCAGAATTATTATAACATTTTATCTATTGAATTATATACTATATAATATTATCATCATCATTTCAGCCTATCGCCGTCCACTGCTGGACGTAGGACCCCTCATGTTACGCCACAAAGTGCGGTTCTGTGCCGCCTGCATCCAACGACGCCCAGCAACTTACACCAGGTCGTCTATCCATCTGGTGGGAGGGGCGTCCTACACTGCGTCGTCCGATACATGGTCGCCACTCGAGAACCTTTCTTCCCCAGCGGTTGTTGGTTCGTCGAGCGATGTGGCCTGCCCTTAACCACTTCATGCTAATTCTTCGTGCTATGTCGGTTACACCCGTTCTTCTGCACATTTCCGTACTATATAATATAACGTTGTTTAAAATCGATTGATCGGGCCTTATTGATATATGATAGCTGTATCTTTGACATGACTGATATATAGGGTTTTATATCGAATCCTTTTAAATTAATTTAAAAATTAATTATTTTTTAATTTAAAATTAAATTTTATATTATTCTCATTTGATTACAGATGCTTCATCATCATCATTTTAGCTCATATACATCCTACTACTGGGCTTGAGCCTCCTCCATAATAGGAAGGGCATTGACCTATTCGGTGTAAGGTTTTACTCCGAATTTTCCTTCTCATGCATAGCTGTTATATGCATATTACTTAATCGTCTATAACGACACCCACGGGTAAGTAGTAGGTGGGGAATTGTATTTTTACTCCATCATCACACAGGTAGGCTACACTCTAAGTAATTGAATATTAGCTCTAAGGTATATTTTTTTACAAATTATCAGGCAAAAAATTACTCTATATAAAAAATCTGTTATCATTTAATGATTTCTGTTGTTTACGCGAGCATTACACATTATAAATAAAAGTATTTTGCCACCGTATTTTATGCTCGTGACCATGAAAGTATTCGCAACGTCGGGCAATTAAAAATCAAATACGCGATAAAATCCGTAAAGTAGTTTTATTTACAATCTGTTATCATTTCTTATAACCGTCACGAAAAATAAAAGATTAGTAATATTACATTCTCAAATTATTACTACAGATATTAAATGGAGCAACTTATTAGTGTCTTCAGAGCAATAGTAGGTAGTATTATATATATATTATATATTACTACTAATTCTCTGAATTTTCACATCAGCAAATATCAAACGCTTAATTAAATAACTGTTCAAATACTATCAAAGCAATTCATTGTTCAAACAAGATAATACGTGTCTTTGTATTGATCTCAGCAATTACTGCAAACATTCTTGTAATTCGTTCAGGGTTGCTTGAAATATTTGCTTCCGGATATCAAACAGTTTTTATATGAAAGAAAGAACGAAAGAAAGAAGGAAAACAGTCATTCTATTCTCATTAAATCTTTTAAAAAACAAACGTAATTAGAAGTACCGCTTACATAAATTAACTTCTTACACGTATAAAAAGTTATTTTACCATATGATACCTATACCACCATAAGACAAGTAAGGGACGCAAGCAGATAACATTTTCAAAGAGTAGGTAGCTCTAATTAAAACCCTATACTAATCATGAATCAACGTGGTATAGTACGTTAATATCCCTCTTAATTTAGAAGAGGCATAAGCCCAGTTGACCGTACGAACACTTCACTAGCTCCCTACTTTTTTCTGAGGGTGTCGTATAATATGACTAAGAGATTAAATATACGTATAATACATATACAAGAGAAGCAAAACCCGAAATTGAACCGTATAACAACAAGTTCAAACAGCGTGACATATTAGGTCTATTTCGCCCTTTTCTGAAGCTCGAGGCTACAGAAGGAATTATATAATCTGAAATGATAATGACGGTGATGAGAAGTCCAGTAGCAAAACATATACGAACAAAGACGAATGAAGTAATTTGAAATTTGGCCGAGTAAAGCGGTTTTCCTTCTCTAGCATAGACATTATATGCGTGTGCTATCCTTTAGTCGTCTTTTACGATACCAACGGCACTATCATAGTGGATGGTGAATAGTATGTTCCGACATCACATAGAAAAATATAAATTATGTCATCATGATTTCTACCATTATCATCGCAACCCACATACGTGGAAACTAGTGGGAGGATCACACCGTCGACAGTTATCTGTCTTCAGCCGCGGGCCGGTCCGTCCGGGGTAGTACCACGCTCTCGCAGAAAATCGACGTCTGAGTAGTAGCAATTTGTTACTGCGCTTCGTTCGGTGAGCGAGAGAGCCAGAAGCCCAACTTTCTGAGCGTGTTTGCGTGTGGAGGGTTTTGGTGGTGCTTTTGGTATCACCGAGCCTAAATGCACGCATTCACACTCCCTTCACTTTCTTCGCGGTAGGCAGAGGCCGTGTAAAGGTCAATGAGCGGCAGCAACATCTGCCATCAGGTGTACTGTTTGCTCGTTTGCCACTACTTGCAATAAAAAAAAAACCATTTTGCTCGGGCCTCCTCCACAAGGGGAGAGAATTTGACTTACTATGCTAGTCAGACATGTTGGTATTATTTCTAGCATTACTTAAGTAATTTCCAAGTGAATTAAGATGGTTTCGTAAGTATTCTTCTTCATAGCTATACTAAAAGAAAACATTAGATAGAACGTAACTCCGTAGAACTAAAGTGCTCCATTTCAGTGAAGTTAATGTATTGTGACAAGTTATTACGTAGATAATAAACGAGATGCAGTTTTAAAAGTTAATGTTATCCTATGAAATAAAACTTTTTTTTTACGTTTTTGTGTATAACTATTAGCTGCAGATGGCTTTCACAGCTTTGCTCGGACTAGGGATGCTGAGGGCTCTCAATCCAGTGGGCCTACTCTTGAAATCAATTCTAATTTCGAACCCAATTCAATTCCAATCCCACCAAACTTATGTTTGGTACTCTTGAACGAAATCGAGAATGAATTCTTTGCGTTCGCCGTTGTTATTTTCACCAAATGTGCTGTATTTTCTTACTTAAAATTAATAACGTTATCGAACTCGATCACCACAAAGACGCTTAGTTCAAATTGTGCAACATTAACGATTTTAAACTATGTCAAAATTACGTCAGGACTAGCAAATATTTATCTTAATCGACGAGAGCCGAATTCATTTAGTTTTAAAAAATACACCGAATTTGATTGCAATCGTGCGATAGTGTCTCTTTCAAGAGTACCAAATTTGCTCGAATTCGAGCTGCGATTGGATTTAGGATTGGAATCGAAATTCAAGAGTAAGCGCAGGCACACTGGTCTATTATGCATTTATAACCACGGATGTCAAGGATTCCGTACTAGTAGTCGCCCTATAGTGGAGGGGGGGGGGGGGGGGGAGATTACGGCGTATTATGGAATCGCGTACCAACCTTTCGTCACCCTGGATGTGACGGACAGCGCGTGTCCGCACCATAGCCTGCCAAAATAAACATTCATGGTCACGGGAGGTTCTGACGTGCTATAGTGACCGCTAAAATATTATCCGTGAAGACAGTTTTATTTCATGTGTCTAATACTCGAATAATGTTAAAAATATTTTTTTTTAAATCATTCATTGTGTATAAACCCCGCGGGGGCCCTTACATATTGTCATTGTTTTTTACTGAGAAGATCCGGCAAGAAACTCATTCTTTTTAATTTATTTACTAGTTTTTTTTAATAAAATTACATATAATAACATGCCTAGTAATAGCTGCAGTGTGATGCCTTTCGAACCATGATATAGTTATTAAATATAATGAAAAAGTACCATGGCTGAATCAGATCCCGCAAGCGGCACCCGATCACGAGTTAACTACTAGAGCAGCCATCAAGTTTAAGATATCAATCATATGTGGTCGTATACAGATCAGTGGAAAAGCGTAAGCTATACTATTACGAAGCTGAAGATCTCTTCAGCTTCATAACTGAGATTGAGATCAGTGAGTTCAAACAAATCGCGGAAACCATTACTTGTATTTCAAAAATCTTAATGTGTCGCAAAAGTCGAAAATGTCAGAACTTGAAGTCAGACGTATAGGTTATATTTCGAGTTTGCCTTCGCCTGCATAATTATTATATGCACAATCTATTCCTAGGTCGTCTCTTATGACACCAGTAGGCCATCGTTAGTTTATTTTTCAAGAGTTGCTGCCATTTATAAAACATCTATCTCATCCCTATTCATCGCAACTTTATGCATAAACCTATAACTTTTACTGTGGTAACAGAGTAAGAATACAATTCCATTCAAATCTATCTCTTGCTTGTGGATATCGTAAAAAACTATTAAATGATAAGTTATGTAGATGTCAGCGATGCAAGAGAAGAAAATCTAAACGTATTCTAACATGTCTGACTAGCACGTACGTCAATTTCATTCCCATTATGGAGGCCTTTTTTTTAATACGCTTGTATTAGCTTCTGACGTATGTATGTTAGTATGTAACGGAATCTTTGAACATGATTTTGACCCCCTTCAAAACGTCAGATTAACTCGAAATTTGGCATATTTATTAAGGACCAACGACAATTTAATATTTTAAACAGTTTAACCCGTTATCCTTACGAGGATAATCAGGATTAGCGAAAATTCAACTAAAAATGACTAAAAAATGAAAAGTAAATAATAGTTCAAAAAAACTAAAAAATAGACTTTTAAAGAAAAAACCAATTAAAAAAATAGAAAATAAATTTTTAAAAATTTGAATTAAGAATAGTGGATATAAGAAAAAATTTTTTTTTGTAAAAAAAGCGTTTTTTGAACTATTATTTATTTTAGGGGTGAGCTATGGCCAGCACACCCACCGCCCGGCTCCGTCTGGGGCAACAGAGGGGCGGCATGCGGCCCCGTAACCCACCCGTGACACATCGCCTTCGTCGTTGGGCCGATCACCGGTGCAGGGTGACTTGTCGTCAGTAGTCAGCCCAATGAAATACCCCTGAGGAGAACCTTCTCCTCGACCGACGACCTCCCGCTGTTCGGGGACGTCAGTCGTCGTCGCGCGATCGACCTCGCGGCAAGTGACGGACTAACTCCCTGGTCCAGTCACCTGCGGCTTCTACTAGGAATTATGTAGGAGGCTTGAGCCACTATTAAGTGGTGCTTATATTAGGATGATGATGATGATATTATACTAGTCAAAATATTATTGGCTTTCATTTCGAAGCTTCCTCGTAGTGAATATCTGTTTATATCTCTTAGTCGTCTTTTATGATCATCTGTGGGAAAGTAGGAGTAGTGACTATTGTGTTCTTACTTACTGCACGGAGAAATTTTTAAATAATGTTTAATGTTGTTACCATTGTAAACCCGATTAAATATTACGATCTTTCCCAAGGATCCGACATTTATTTATACAGAACACTATCTTGGAGGCCATAACCTAAAAAAATAAAATCAATCCCGAGCCGATACCAACTATTACAGATCCATTAACAAACCATGCTGAGATAATTTTATGGTTTATCGAAAGTATAGCTATTAATAACCCTTTTTTTGTTACAGGTGAGCTATGGTGTTCGGGATCAAAGGTAGATATTTATTTAAAAAAAAAAGTAGTGATTACTTGGTCTACATTTTTTATTGATATTCAAATAATTTGATGTGGATGTTGTTTTGTTTTAATTTTTAAAGGCTTTTGTGGCTATTTTTAATAAATCAACAGCCAGCTAAATAACTAAACATTGTATTGCGGGGGATTTTACAAGCATATAATTCATCATCATCATTGCAGCCCACATACGTCCCATTGCTGGGCACGGGCCTCCTTCATAATGGAAGGGTAATTAACCTACTATACCACGCTGGTCAGATGTGTTGATATAGGGTTTTATTTCGAGTTTTCCTTCTCTCGCATATATGTTATATGCGTTTTATATCCCTTAGTCGTTTCGTACGATCACCCACGGGTAAGATAGGGGGTGGTGAATTGTATTCTTACTCCGTCACCACACGGAAGACATATAATTAATGGACACAAATTCCATCAAGACTCGAAAAACAATGGATAAAGTATTTTCTGTGTGGGAAATCAAACCATGATACTTGTAGGTTGGTATTTTAACCTCTACTCCATTTCGTCCACTAAAAAATATATGATTTCACTACTGGATTCGCGCCTATTCCAAAATGGAAGGAAAATTAACCTACTATACCGCACTGACCAGCCGTGATGTCTAGTGTACCTGCTCTTGCATATATGTTATCTGCATATTATAATCACTTAGTCGATTTATACGGCACCTGTGAGTAAAAAATAATTAGGTATACTTAGGATTATCCCGATTTATAAAGTACCAGAGTAAGACAATACAATTTACCTCCCCTATTTTGCCCGTGGGTGTCGTAAAAGACGACTAAAGGATATAATAGGCATATAACATCTAAGCAAGAGAAAGAAAGCTTAAAATAGAACACTATACCAACCGGTCTGACCAGCGTGCTATAGTAGGTGACATTGCCCTCCTATTATGGAGGCTCGGGTTAAACTGTGTAGTGTGTTTGAGCTGAAATGATGATTTTTTTTTATTCGGGACTAATCCCACCGCTCATTCCCACCACTATAACTCCTGAAAGCCAAGATCCACAATGGTCTCCGTATAAGACACTGAGGTTTGACCCTCACGAAGTCCCGGGAAACGCTTTTAATTGTCTTGGGACCCACAACAAATTTAATTAGAAAAGAAAAACAGGAGGAATTGGAAAGAATTCCACTTCCCTCCTATTCAAAGCGGGCGACATGAAGCAAACATGAAATGATGATAATGAAAGGCATGATTGGTGATGATTCCTCATTTGTTAGACGATGGTGAATTATATTTTAACTTTAATCATAATGAAAACCAAGCTATTATTAAAAAAAAAGTTTTATATAACGTAAAAACGATTTATCTTTTAATACAGTAAATAAAACTATAATAAATGTTTATTCATTTCCGATTTCACTCCATAGATGGCGTGTATTTCATTTTTACGTTCTTATTCAATGATATTTGTATCAATAAAAATGAACAATATTATGACTTGAACGTCTTGCTATTGAGAATATAATAATACATATTCTGTACAATGCACTTATAAATATTTATTAAAGGCATTGAATATTTGTTCGTTCAAATAAAAGTTTAGATTTATTTGTTCAATGATTTCTTGAGAAGCGTTATACAGAAATGGTTTTACCGATTCCATTCGTTAGTAAGAATTTATTTATTTCCTATTTGATCTAATAATAAAGATTTCATTTGTTTGATAAAGCAAAGAGTTTCTCTTAAAAATTGAATATTTCTTTGCAATAAATTTTTTGATAAACTGTTATCTATACTAATATTATAAAGAGGAAATATTTGTATGTTTGTTACGAATTGGCCCGGTATTCCCACGGGGACGGGAACTGCGCGGGTAAGGCGATTGAAACCGAAGCGAAGCGAGGGCGGAGTGCTAGTTAATTTGATAAAAACCCTATATTAGGCAACACATTATTGAAAAAGTGCATGTTGCTGAAAGACCAGCTAAGCGTGACTCAAAGTCGCGAACAAAGGGTTCCGTACCATTATCTATAAAAGGCAAAAAAAATCACGTTTGTTGTTTGGGAGTGCCCCTTAAATATTTATTTTATTTTGATTTTAGTATTTGTTGTTATAGCGGCAACAGAAATACATAATTCTTAAGAATTTCAACTGTCTAGCTATCGCTTTTCTTGAGATACAGCCTAGTGACAGATGGACGGACGGACAGCCAGCGAAGTCTTAGTAATAGGGTCCCGTTTTTACCCTGGAGTATGGAAACCTGAAAAGCACTATTTTAAAATCAAAATATTATGAATAATCACTTTATTCAATAAGTACTGGATGGGATGTGACATTGAATGCTTTCTTAAAATTAGGATTGCCACCTTTTTTGAATTAATAAAATATATTGTTTCATAAATTTAATCCATTTATATCATTATTTAATATTATCATAAATAGTTACGTACAGACCATCTGCTGTAATCAAACGGTTATATACTGATTGCAGATAATAATAAAAAAAAAAATTATCCGTGCGGTGAGGAAGCAAGAATACAATTCACCACTCCTTATCTTATCCATGGATGTCGTAAAAGACTACTAAGGGATATAATATGCATATAAATCTGTGACATGCTGACATGCCCAGCTTAATACACGTACGTATCTTTGGTAATCGTTTTCTAAAGATAATTCTTACGTCAACGCTATATGTGCAGTCAAAGTTGTTAATAGAACCGAGATGCCTCATGTTAGACAGTCTGCAAATCACATCTGGGGTTGTATATTATACTATATGGGCCTTGTAACAACACGAGAAAATTTCCGTGTGTTCGTTGCGTTGATGCGTTTTTGCGGTATCTGCTATTGCAACCAATCCTAACGTCCTCATATAGATCCCTTAAGCTATGTTAAAACCGTGGTGCTGTACTGCTGCGCTGCACATAGTTGTACATCCTATTATCTAGAGACTTATTAGCCTTATCATTATTTTGCTTCATGTCTCCGCGTAATCTTTCCACTCTTCTGGATTTTATTCTTTTCTAATTAAATTTGTTGCGGGTCCCACGACAGTTAGAATCGTTGCCCGGGACTTCTTGAGGTTTAAACCTACGTGTCTTATCATCATCTCACCATCTCAGCCCATATACGTCCCACTGTTGGGCTCGGGCCTCCTCCACAATGGAAGGGTAACTGACCTACTATACCACGCTGGTCAGACGTGTTGGTATAGGGTTTTATTTCGAGTTTTCCTTCTCTCGCACAGATGTCATATGCATTTTATATCCCTTAGTCGTCTCGTACGATCACTCACGGGTAAGATAGGGGGTGGTGAATTGTATTCTTACTCCGTCACCACACGGATATCGTGTCTTATACTGAGTGCATTTTAGATCCTGGCTTACAGGATATATAGTCTGAGAATGTGTTGTGGGATTAGTTTCAATAAAAAAAATATGACAGAAAATTAATAATTATCTTTGTTGATATCCTACAATGGCTTAATGTTGCATAGCTCATGTTTAAATTATCACTCAAATATCCTTTTGGCTACACGGTAGTATTATAATGTTATGAGAGCTGTAACTTCTACATTATCTTTACGACCTTAACTGATGGCCCATGTTAGAAGCTAATTACTAAAAATATAACCTCGCGTTCGTGGATTATGATGGTGGGTAAAGAATACAATGTATTTATTGGTATCTTGTGATAATTTATAATATCATCTAATTACATAGGTGGCATAATTGTTAAGATACCGACCTACCGTGCCAAGAGTCGTTCGTGAATTCGATTCCCACGCAATATTTTATGTGATCCACAAATTACAAAATTTCTGCAATACAAATTTTTTATATATTTTTGCAGTATTTTATTATATTATAATGAAAATAGCAGTGTGAAAGTTTATTTTAATTAATAAACATTAAATTAATTAAATTTAACAAATTTAATATTGTAAATGTATTAAATTGCCTTTATAATTCTTAAAAATAATATAGATAGTAAGACAAATACAAAAAAGAAAATTCAAGTAGGTATGTATTTATATTATTTCATAAAATTAATGTTGAACTTTAAATTTATATCTTAATGTTGACATTAAACTTAAAGTTGCTTTAACGAAAATGTAAATAACAAATCTGCAACGGCTTAGAAAATAATTTAAAAATTGTAATAAAACTTTAAAAGAAGTCAAATCTGTGAAATTGCTGACTTAAAAATAGAAACTGATTTGGTGCATATAGAGAAGAATATATATCGGCGCACGATTGATTATTTTATAAACTTGAATTATAATTACAGTTAAAATAATTAGTTTTAGTTCAAAATAATTAGTTGCAATACTTAAGATAAATAGTACAACACATGTTATTATAAAACAGTTTTTATAGATTGTCATCGGGAGTTCCCCGCTCTCGGCGTTACTATAATAAGCATTTGCTAGTACGACATTCATCCACCAGTCCGGGTAAAGTTGTCATAGATAGCCATCTGAGGCTAACAACTAAGTCACACAAAAAAAAAAAGTACGACAGTCATTCGGTCGCTAGCAGCTAGACAGTGCGGAGCTCTACTAACTTCAGTTAGTTTTAAACTAGAATTCAATAAAATGAGTACTGTTTCAACTTTATTATTTCAATTACGTTTATCATGGAAAACAATCAACACTATCAACATCTTAATGAGGCGAATGACGTTAGCCATGCTGACGTCATTGCTTCTAAAAACAACACAGCGCAACCTGATCCGTCATATATATAAATACTAGTAACCCGCCCTCACTTCGCTTCGGTTTCAGTTGCCTTACACGCGCAGTTCCCGTTCCCGTAGGATAAAATATAGCCTATGTTACTCCCTGATATTATAGCTTTCTATTGATGAATGAATTTTTGAAATCGGTTTGCTGGCTTAAGCGTGAAAGCGTAACAAACAAACAAACTTACTTTCGCATTTATCTTATCTTATATCTTTAAACGAGCAATTCTTGTATATATATACATATATATATATATATATATATATATATATATATATATATATATATATATTCAGGATCTCGGCAACGGCTCCAACGATTTTGTTGAAACTTGGCATACTAGAGGATTCGGGTCCAAAAAATCGATCTAGCTAGGTTTTATTTATAGAAAATGTTTATTTGTCCGTGTTTTTAGCAAAACAAGCAATGACATTAAATTTTAAAAGAATATAAATTCAAATTTCGTTGTCAACGTCATGAGTTAAGATAGCTCAGATGGGCAGTTGACAAGTTCTAATTTAGATTTTGTTGACATTCAAACAGCGTCGGTTCGAATCTCGGTGTTATTAGTATTCTCTTTTTGTAATTTTTTATATATTTTTTTTATTATTTATTTTTTATTAATATATATCTAAATAAATTCGATAAAAATATTCCGAGTGAAGCTCGGTCAACCAGATATTAATATTAGTAAGTATAGTAAGGATAATATCAATGAATTGAATTATAAAGGATAATTATTATATGATGTGCTCGCTTCCTTCATTTCACATTGAGTGTGCGTGTATGAGTTTGCGTACATGTGTGTGTTTGAATGCTCGTATATGCGTCGTGTGTATTAGTACCACACTCTTGCAGAAAATCGACCTCTGAGTAATAGCAATTTGGTCAGTGAGTGCGAGAGCCGAAAGCCCGACTTTCTTAGAATGTTTACATGTGATGGGTTTTGACGATGTCTTTAATATCACCGAAACTCAACACGCATTTACACTCCCTTCACGGTAGGCAGCGGCCTAACAAATCACCACGAGCAGTATAATCACTTAACACCAGATATTTGCTTCCTTGCCATCAACAGCATTCATCATCATCATCATCATCGCAGCCCACATACGTCCCACTGTTGAGCTCGGGCCTCTTCCACATTGGGAGGGAATTTGACCTACTATACCATACTATTCAGACTGTTTTATTTCGAGTTTTCCTTCTCTTGCACAAATGTTATGTGCATATTATATCCCATAGTCGTCTTTTACGACATCCACGGGCAAGATAGGGAGTGATGAATAGTATTCTTACTCCGTCATCACACTGAAATCAACAGCATTAAATATAAAAAAAAACTTATACTCTATCTGCTTATATCTTGTACCACACAATACGACGGGCTATAAAAAGGGGGTGAGCAGTGAAAAAGATATCAGGACGCGAGATTCCACTGTAGGTGTGAACCAATCACGATCATCTTTTACGATTGCTATGATACACTTCTAACAAAGAATATATCCTATTGCTATCGTAATGAAATCAGCAGATGTGTCTGATGCGTCGTATAATTTATGTGAGAAAGGAGAAATGATGATATTTATACACCCTTTAAATAATTTTATAACTATGCTCATGACGTAGCGGTTAATATATAGACGATATGCCAAGTACTGCGGGTTCGATTCTTACATAAAAAGATACTTTATGCGATCTGGGTGTAATTCATGTACAGAGCCGGATTAACGCTATCAGGGCCCCTAAGCAATGCAATTCTGGGGGCCCCTTACCTTCACTCTTTTCTTACTTTTTACCAAATATATTTTCTATTACATAGGTCCAGTAGATCAGATCGACTTCTTTAGTATCATGTTACTTCAATCCCTTATTGCAAAAACGTACCTTATCACTTCGACTTTATGCTACAGCATCTTCTCAAAATGGTTCGATGAAAAGAATTGAATTGTTTTCTTGATGCATGCTCAGGGCCCCTTTTTTTTGTGGTGGGTCGCGGTCGGTGCACTTCTCGCACCACTCCGTCCGGGGCGACAGAGGGGCGTAAGCACGCACACGTACGCACGTCCTCCCCCCCCTCGGGGAGGACGTCATTCTTTCCTCACGCAGTCGGCCTTTCGGCGGGTGACGGACTAATTCCCCGGTCACGTCACCCACGGCCTCGGCTATGGCGGCATGAGGCGCAGTAAGTCGCGCCTACGCCGCCCAGTCGCCGGCGGTGGGTCGCTTCGTTGAGGCTGCGTTCCTCGCGCGCACGACCCGCCGCCTCCTTCCATGAGACTACTGCCTCACAGAAAATTGCGACCGCGTCCCTGCTCAGGGGCGCTAATCGATGGGGCCTCTAGGCAGTTGTTTAATCTACCTTATGGATAATCCGGCCTTGTTCATGTATTATACCATATGAGGCTGTGTGGTGATCAAGTAAGAATACAATTCACCATCCCCTCTCATTCCCATGGGGATAACCTCAAAAGATGATTAAAGGATATGATATTTAGATAATAATAATGCAAGAAAATGATAGCATAAAACATGTCTGACCAACGTTGGTATAGTAGGTCCATTTCCCTCCCATTGTGGAGGAGACTAAATCCCAATAGTGAGACTTACATATATAGGCTGAGATGATGATGATTGCCCGCCATGCAAGAATTAGTTCTCTAAATATATGTAATATTAAAAGATAACAATTTGCAGCTTTCTGTCACCTTTTAAAATGAAATAAAGAAAATGTTAAGTATAGAATATATTACAACCTCTTATTTTTCCCTGGGAAGGTAAGAATCGTGTAAACGGATATTAGTACTCTCTTGGGCAACTAGCATTAAAGATAGTGGTTAGACCACACTGTTGACAGTAATCTTTCTGCAGCCGCGGGCCGGTCCGTTCAGGGTAGTACCACATTCTTGCAGAAAATCCACGTCCGAGTAGTAGCAATTTGTTACTGCGCTTCGTTCGGTAAGCGATAGAGCCGGGAGCCCAACTTTCTGAGGATGTTTGCGTGTGGTGAGGTTTAGTGATGCCTTTAGTATCATCGAACTTCATTACACGCATTCACACTTTTTTCACGGTAGGCAGCGGCCTTACAAAGGTCCACGAGCGGCAGTAACACTGACTATTAGGTTTACTAGTTGCTCGTTTGCCACCGTCATTTTATTAAATTTTACATTAAGTTTCAGTTTTTGCTATGGGATATATTAGATCAATTTTCCTCCTACTATGGATCAGATTCAAGCCCAACAGTGCGATCTATGTAAGCTGAGATAATATATTCTTTAGTAGTATTTTATGACACTCTTGGGCAAGACAGGGGATGGTGAATTGTATTCTAACTCCGTCACCACATGGAAATTCCATATAGTCAATTTAAATATGTTTATTTATATAAACTTATATTTCTACTAATATTAACATCAGAGTTCATCCGAAGCTCCTTTGAATAGCTTTCAAAAGCATTCCGTTGCAGCGAGCTGACGTTAAATTCCTCATACATTTCCAAGATAGGAGGGCGGAACGAATAAGATTTGCAAGTTACATGACTAAACAAAATGTTATGAAATTGTCAGTCTTGTGAGATGAATGGGTAAGCTTTTTTAGTTGTCTTTGACTTTGTTTAGAGCTTTTACGACTTTTGAACTTGAACTTAAGTTATTGGCTTGTAATATTTATTTGTTTGTGAGCTAAGAGTACAATGGTATTACCACTTTATTCTATTTCTCCTATATTGTAGGAAATGAATCTTTTGTATACATTGTTTCAGTTACTAGAAATAACATTAACAGGTTTTGTTTTTCTCTTCTAGTCATCCTCCATCGTATATATATTTTTTAAAAAGACAGCACTCTATACTAAGGAATAATCCTTGTGCTGCAGAGGACCTTACAAACATATAATTTAACAGACACAAATTTCATACAGTTTTAGATCATAAAATTTTTGGATCGCACAGTGTTATCCTGCGTGAGATTCAAACCCACAATTGGCACTGTAGGTCGGTATTCTAACCATTACGCTATCTGTGCAGTCAATACGTCTATTAGTCATAGACGTCATCACCTCCTCGAAAAGGAGAGCTATTACTGGCGTCGCCATGTTTAGCAAACGTACCTATGGACGGCCGACATCACTTTTTTATTTTGTTTAGGAGAATGAGGCTATATTTCAGTCGTACCGCCTACAAATCACCCGCGGCAGTGAAATGAAACACGCGTTACACGCAGTTGCATATCCGGGTATGGAGTTAATTTTTTTCTTTTTGGGCTAGCTATAGTCTGGATATACGCTGTCCATTCCGTCCGGGGTAATAATGAAAGGTCGGCGTGCAACCCCATAAGCCACTGTGTTCCCTCTCCATCGCTATTGGGCTGACCTTGGTATCTAATACTTAACGTTGGTGGTACACTACGGTAGATATGAAAGAGGAATAGGCTGACCACGGAGGACAAGGAACTCGATACCAGTGGTGGAGCCACGACGAAGGCGAAGTACTTCGGTGGGTTATAGGACCGCGCGCCGCCCCTCTATCGTCCCGGACCGAGGCGAGCGGCAAGTGGAAAGACCATAACCCACCCAAAAAAAAAAAGATAAAAGAGGCACATTTCTGTGATGGAAGCCTATTAGCATTAGAAAGGCAGCAGAAAAGTGATAACTATAATTGTATAAAAATTAAAAAAATATTGTGCAGATGGCACAGTAATCATGATTGCGATTTTTAATAACGTTGAACATGCTTTCGATTACCATAGAGAACAGTTCTTTACGATCCATAAATTATTGTTGTGAATAGTAAAAAGTCTGTATACTTATGTACGTATGTAAGAAGTTAAACTTCTTTGGCGTAACAAGATAAAAATCTTTATAAAAAAAATATTCTTCGCGTTATTCTACGTTTGTAGAAAAAAAGGTATTTGAAAGTTTTATTATAACGCATTATCTAGTTGACATTTCTGACAGTGTGCACGAGCATCGTAAAAAATGTTGACTTTAAAGTGTCGGGTTTTCATGACGGTGTGAGCGTGTCGTAAAAGTTTCATCGCAGCCCCCATACCTCCCACTGTTGGACTCGGGCCTCCTTCACAATGGTAGGAATTTGACTTACTATACCATGCTGGTCAGACATATTGATATAGGGTTTCATTTCGTGTTTTCCTTCTCTTGCACAGATGATATGTGCATATTATATCCCTTAGTCGTCATTTGCGATTTTCACGGGCAACATACGGAGTAATGAATTATATTCTTACTCTGTCACCACACCGAAAATTTACCCTTATCATTTTTCCTTAATGTGCCAAAAATAGTATAACTTCTAAAATCTTTCCTACTGAGTGGGGACGGCTACGAAAACTTTCAACCTATTGTTCGTGTGATTTGTAAAGGACAACCAATTGACCTGATCCAACTGCATCCGATGCCATCTGGTCAATAATCACATCCCTAAAGAGTTTTGAAGTAAGACAGGCTGTTGGTTATAAAACTATTGCTAAAACATTCACAGCATGTACGATAGAAGAAGAGTATAGATTGGGTCAACTCCGAGTAACTGGAATAGGAGCCTGCTAATGATGATGAGCACTAAAAATTCTTTCTTACTCCTTTTTCTTAAATTTTCTTGTTTATTCTCTTTTTTCTGTTTAAAAGTAACTAATTATTCTCGTATTTGCTTTTTTCATTTCAATTTGTTTATTATTTTCGTGTGGTGACGGAATAAGAATACAATTCACCACTCTCTATCTTGTCTGTGGATGTTGTAAAATATCACTAAAGGATATAATAGTCATATAACATCTGTGCAAGAGAAGGAAAACTCGAAAAAAAAAACCAATCTGTCTGACTAGTCAATTGCCCTTCTATTGTGGGCCCCACAGTGATACGTATATGAGCTGAAATGATGATGATGATTATTATTTTATACTACTTATTATTTTGTGTATTGACTAGCTTCCGTACCTTAATAAAACATTTTTTCTTCTTTACTTTTTGTGTGTGTGTATTAGGTCCGTTAATTGAGTGGTTGTAAAGACCCCGCGACATACAAAGTCATGTTACTGATTGTAGTACGCTGTCTTTTATACAGCATAAAACCTTATTAAAATAAAATATTAGAAAAATAACATCCTTTGATGTATATAATGGAGTAGTAAAAAAAAATCTGTAAGAAGATAAACATCGGTAATACTATGGAATAATAGATAAATTCAAAACAAAACGTTATTGAGCATAATAATAAGTGAGAATTCCTTTTATTGTTCGACCCAAACGGGACTTACCCACTGGCTTATCCATTTAACGACCCTTTTCAATAACTTATCTAGAATTATACATAACAAAAGAAATCATTACACTTATGAATAAGTATTGGACTATCTATAAAAAATAGCCGTGCGATTTGTTTTTGTCGGAGAGCCATTTAAAAGTTACTGTTCTCTCCCTCGGGAAAAATACTTTCTACTGAATGAATAACTTTTTTTTCAACTTTCACTTTAAATTTCTGGTCAGACTTAGGTATATGTTTTACTCAAATTTATGTTGATTGAATGATTCACATATAATATTTTTAAAGAGAAAATTTCTTTAGGCGCGTTCAGCACTGTTTTGAGGCAACAAAAATCATAGAACTCACGTCACCGTCACCGAACGCTTTCCATGAGCTATGTGTATACTGTGTTTATATGTATACGTTTTTGGTGAACAAAAACCGACAAACTCGCGTCATCGTCACCGTATGCTTCCCATGAGCTAGAATCTTATGATCAAGGTTTAATGTTAAAATTGGTTATTAACACATCTTTAAAAAACAAAAACAATTCAAAAAATAATAATCTAATAGCTTGACAATAAATTCACAAGTTATTTAGTTTTCACTTCTATCGACAGTCCCCAAAGACTGACCTGTATTTTATGTTTTTTTTAATTGATATTGCTTTTTAATCACAAAATTTTGCGAAAAGGAATACATATTCCGATGACAGGAGCTCCATAAAGATGCTATCGTTGGATATAACATATAATTAGATCTAATTGTATACTATTTAAGTGTATGTTACGTAATAGAACCCATTACCCTTCATTGTCAACGTTAACTGTTAAACATAAGGCATTGGCATTTCGTATAATAAGTTTCCCAGGAGAGTGCTGCTGCCGATTCTCCTAGGGATTGCCAGTTCCTACAGCATCCACTATAAATTTTATTGCGGGGTGTCCTCCATTGTATTCTTAATATGTCACTATACTTTTTTTTGGGCGGGCTATGGTTAGCATACACGTTGTCCACTGCATTCGAGACGACACGAGACAAGGATAGCGCGCAGCCCCATAACCCAACTACTGGTACTGAATCAAGATGTTCGTGGCTTTTTTTTTTTTGGGGTGGGTTGCGGTCGGCGCGCCTCCGCAACACTCCGTCCGGGGTGACAGAGGGGCTTAAGCACACAGCTCCCGCAACCCACCCGAACACCACGTCGCCTTCGTCGTTGGGCCGACCACTGGAGCAGGGTTACTTGTCATCAGTGGTCGGCCCGACGGAATACCCCCTACCTGGGGTACCCTCCCATCGACCGACGTCCCCCCCTCGGGGAGGACGTTGGTCTTTCCTCACGCGGTCGGCCTCTCGGCGGGTGACGGACTAATCCCCGGTCACATCACCCGCGGCCTCGGCTAGGGCGGCATTGCACGCAGGTACTCCCGCCTGCGCCGCCCCAGTTGCCGGCGACGATCCGCCTGACGACCTCTTCGGTGCCTGAGGTCGCCAGGCTTACCGCCTCTTGTAGCGTCCCACCGCGGGCTGTGACGAGCGTGTCGTCGGCGTAACAAATCACGCCCAGCCCGGGTGGGAGGCTCCCCCGCAACGCCCACTCGTAGCCGATGTTCCAGAGGGTGGGTCCGAGGACCGACCCCTGTGGAACACCGCACGTCATGGGCGTTCGCACAACGTCCCCTACTCGGTTGGCGTAGAGGACGCTGCGCCCCTCCAAATAGTCTGCCACCAGCCGCCTCAGGTAAGCTGGCACTCCGTGGTAACGGAGCGCCTCCCTGACGCAGCTGAATGGCAGATTATTGAATGCATTGGCGATGTCTAGGGACACCACCAACAGCACTCCCCCGCCGGTGACGGCCTCAGTCGCCACGGCCTTAAGGTGCAACAGGGCCTCGATCGTCGAACGACCCCTCCTAAACCCAAACTGGGCGTCCGACAGATCGGACCCCGTGCCGACGAGGTGCCGCTCGATGCGGGCAGCTACTACCCTCTCCAGTAGCTTTTTTTTTTTTTTTTTTTTTTTCACGCTGTGGAAATGCATTTGCGCACTATTCCCCCGCCGGTTACAGACAGGGGAGTGTGTGTGGGACTCGCCGGCCACAGAAGTGACCGAAATACCCACTAAAACCACAGCGGCCCCTTCCGCGCTTTTACGGGGTGCCGGAGAGATCGTCTGATAACATTCTATCCCCGACACCCCAACGCTTGGCCGTCTGGCCACGTCCTGTCGTCATTCAGAGTGGTGGGTGGAGGAGCGCATAGCGGCGTCTCCTCCTCCCTGGTCGTCGCCGGCGGAGCGAGTCAGCGGACGCAAGCGCCTCGCGTGCCCGCTCCGCGGCCTCCTTCCTTGTCATGACAGCCTCACAGAAGCAGGCCATCGACGACCAACAGCTGTCGCTGCCGAGCATCTTGGAGATGATGGTCGGCAACGACAGGTCTGTTGTTGCCATGTCCGTTGACAGGACGTGGCGCTGAGGCCCCCAGGCGGGGCATACTTCTAGTGTGTGGCGCGCATCGTCAATTGCCGCGCCACACTCATGACATCCTGGGGCCTCTTCTCTTCCAATTTTGTGCAGGTACTTACCGAAGACCCCATGTCCGGTAAGCACCTGCACCATTCTAAATGTAAGGCTGCCGTGCCTTCTCCTGAGCCAGCGGTGGAGATGTGGCGCGACCGCCTCCACAGTCCCCCGCCCTGCTACGGGGGACTCCAGCTCTTCCCTCCACCGCCGGACTACTTCCCTTCGGGCCACTTCCTGGGCTCTGCCCAGTCCCCTTATGGACACTTGCTCTCCGTTGGCTCGTGCTGTGGCGCGGAACCGGTACACTTCCGCCAACGCCTCCGCCACCAGTGGCCAAGGCGGGTCGCCTGCCAGCAGTGTCGCTGCAGTCCATGACACAGTACGGTAGCCCCTAATGGCCCTCACCGCCATAGCCCTCTGCGGTCGTCGCAAAAGGGCTCTGTTGCGGACGGTGAGGGACTCCGACCAGATAGGAGCACCATACAGTGCCATGGAACGCAGGATGCCGACGTAGAGACGTCGGCATGTCGACCCGGGACCGCCAGTGTTTGGCAGAAGTCTTCCCAGCGCCGCGGCCGACTTGACGAGCCTAGGGACGAGCTGGGCAAAGTGTGGCCCGAAATTCCAGTTTGAATCTAGGTGCAGACCCAAATATTTTATATGGGCCTGCACCGGCACGGCAACCCCAGACACACTGATGTGTGCTCCTCGGGGGGGACCTCGACGTGGGCCATGAAAAAGGAGGGCCTCGGTTTTGTCCAGCGAGACCCTCAGACCCAACATCCCAATCCGGTCTACGACGAGCGCTACTCCTTCCTCTGCCAATCGGACAGCCCCCCGGAAGTCCGCCCTCTTCACCGTGACGAGGGTGTTATCCGCGTAGCAGATGATCCCCATCCCAGGAAGGAGCTGACCCCGTAGGAGCCACCCTCTCCAGTAGCTTGCCCATATCATCGAGCAGCACGATAGGCCTGTAGGCCGATTGCAACTCCAGAGGCCGTCCCGGCTTCGGCAGGAGAACCACCCTCCCCTCCTTCCAGCACCCAGGGAACCGCCCGGACGCTAAACACGCGTCGAACAGCTCCCTGAGGCGGGGACCCAGATGGTCGAGGACCAGGGCCAACACACGGTTTGGAATACCGTCGGGCCCGGGGGCGGTGGATTTTCCGCGCATGCGCGCCACCGCCGCCCCCATCTCCGGTTCCGTGATGGGCGGAACACCGCCATCATCGCCCTCCCGGTCATTGTCTGGCGGCGCCATGACCGGGGGCGTGTGTTCCGTCCGTCGTGGGAACAGGTCCTCGACGACCCGGGTGAGGAGACTGGGCTGGAGAGTCTCGGTGAGGGGAGGGCCCCGTTCGCGGAGCTTCCTCAGCGCCGCGCCATAAGGGCGACCCCAGGGGTCACGGTCGAGACTCTCCAGCATCTCCCGCTAACTGGCATCCTTGGCGGAACGGACGGCCAGCCTGAAGGCCGACCGCGCATTGCGGTAGCCCTCGTAAAGCTGGCCCTCCAGTTCCGCGCTGCGATTGCGCCGCCGGCTGCGGGTGTAGGCCCTCCGGGCGCGAATACACGCAGCCCGGAGATCCTCCAGCTCCCGGGACCACCAGTGGACAGCCATTCTCGAGGGCAGACGCCGTACCCGGGGCATGGCCGCATCGCAGATCTGCGTCAACGCACTGCGGATGCGGCCAGCCTCGGCGTCCACCCCGTCCAACTGGTTAGCAGAGGAAGATGTTCGTGGCTAGCCTGATTTGATACCCTTTTGGGTACCGTCCTTCCTTGACGCGCCATTATATCACCATCTAGGAACTGATTCATCATCATCATCTAACCTATATATGTCCCATTGTTGGGCACAGGCCGCCTCCATAATAGGAGGGGAATCGGCTTACTATTCCACGCTGGTCAGATGTGTTGGAATAGGGTTTTGTTTCGAGCTTTCCTTCTCTTGCACAGATGTTATATGCATATTATATCCCATAGTCATCTTTTACGACATCCACGGGCAAGATAGGGGTGAATTGTATTCTCACTCCGTCACCACACGGACTCACACAAGTATTGATTACACTATACAAAATATTTAGACCATACGCCAAAACATTCATACAATTGTATTGAATAATATTAATATTAGTTATACGCCTAAGTTTTTCACTAAGTTGTCATTATCATTATTATTTCAGCCCTCATAAGTCCCACTGTTGGACTTGAGCCTCCTAAACAATGGGAAGGATATTGACCTACTATGCCACGCAGGTCAAATGTGTTGGCATAGCGTTTTCTATCAAGTTTTCCTTCTCTTGCCTATATATCACTGGCATAATACTTGAGTCGCCCCATGGGCATGAGAGGGGATGGCGAATAGTATTCATACTCCATCACTACACAGTCATAAGTTGTATGTTTTTATAAAATTACCCGCAACACAGCAATTTACTTGTTGGGGCGGAAATTTATCTTAAAAAAAAACAACAATTCTATCGCTAATCAAGGCACATCATTTCGCGTTTGGATGAGTGGCTCAAAATGTTTCCCCCCCTTTTGAGGAGAAAATCACCCCCAAGTAGGATCCGCACAATTCATGTGCAAACTTTTGGATGTAATCTCATTTTTGTTGTCACGATTTTCTTTTGATTGCTTTTCGGTTACGGCGATCAGTCAAAGGCTTACAGTAAATAATATTGAACGTAATAGTCGCTTTACAGTGGTCCCTGCTTCACTCCATATGTTTCGGAGTTGTTTTACATATATTGAAAAAAAAAAATGTATAAGCAATAATTACACTATAAATGCTAAGCTTTGAAACGAGATTATCTCTGTGCATTCTGCGATCAATGTTATGAATTGAAATTCAGATATTTCCGCCAACAGTCTTCTCTCGTGCCTACATGCAAACGGTATACCGATGGGAAAATATATCAAAATACATATAGCATAACAGTAATGGACAAATGCGTCCCGGCATTACGTAATGGAGGTCAAAAATCTATTAAGTGTTTTGGTAGCAAGAGGTTATCAGCATCGCGACTATTATAGGACAAGGCTGAGCGTAAGCGCAATGATTTTTTTCTCTCTCTCTCTCTCTCTCTCAATAAAAAAGGCCGAATTCAATTGAATGAATTTAATCCTAAATTGTTAACATTACGTATACTATAACATAGTATGCATAATATTAAAAGAAAACGATTTGAGAAAATCTGACATTGTATAAAATATCTTAAATATTAGTAGTACAAAAATGCAGTCCAAAATATGCTAACCAATTATAGGTATGCACGAATAAATTTTCTTTGGTGTGATAATGAATTAAAATTATAATATATCATCACTCCTTACGTAAGAGTCATAAAACTCGCATGAATTATCACTAAGACTCACGAGCACTCTTCTGAAAAAAAATATCATACAACACTGTAGTCGACACTTGTACTAATCTATGTACCTGCCAAGGCTGACGATTATGGTATCGTCCTGCATTTATCCAAGACTGGATGTTAATAAAGTGATGGTTGGGTGAACGTATAAATTACTATACTCAAAATTATATTATTTAATTTGGCAGGAATACAGTCAACAGTCGTCTATCTATAGCCGCGGGTCGGTCCGAATAGGGTAGTACCTACAACACTCTCGCAGAAAATCAACGTCTAAGTATTTTGTTACGACATTTCGTTAGGTGGACGAAAGAACTGACAACACAACTCGCTGAATGTACTGACGTATAGTGAGTTTTGGTGACGCTTTTAGTACAACCTCATGGTACGCATTTACCCTTCCTTCACTTTCTTCACGATAGGCAACAGCCTAGCTAGGCATGAACTGCAGTATCACTTACCCACAGGTATTTTGTTTACGTTTATTGACGTCCTCTCTGAGGGGGAAACATCGGTCGAGGAGAGGGTACTTTTCAAGGGATATTCCGTCGGACCAACCACTGACGATAAATCACCCTGCTCCGGTGGTCAGTCCAACGACGAAGGCGACATGTCGCGGGTGGGTTACGGGTGTGCATGCTTACGTCCCTCTGTCGCCTCGGACGGAGTCGAGCGAGGAGCGCGCTGACCGTAATCCACCCTCCAAAACGAAAAGGTATTTTGTTTGCTCATTTGTTACTAACAGCAAAAAAAGAATATACATATATTTATATAATCTTTGTCCCAATATCCACATATAAACGCTTGGTAACCCTACGTTTGAACGAGCCTCGTGAACCTTTTGTGACGAATTGTCAGCTAGAAAAATATCGCCCACTGGGACATTCTACTAACTTTGTCTCGTTATCATAAGTTGTTCAGTTAAAAGTACGAACGAATGTACTGGAATATATACAATTTATGTTGAGCTTTTATTATTTGTATTTATTTTTAGAAAAAAAATTTAACATCAAGATATAAGGGATATTCTTGTATAGCGAAGGAATTATAACATAATCGCGTTGCAGTCGCTCCCATTTAGTACCTACTTAGATTTCCAAGGAGCTTAGTAGTAGCTATATTCCTAATATTGGTTGATGAGGCTCGTGATCGGATGCTGCTTGTGGGATCTGGTTCAGCCATATTTTCTATCTTTTCTATATTTTTTTCTTTTGTACTAAATTTTGAAAATATGTATGCAATTTCGAAGAGCATCACACGGAGAGCAAATACCATATGTTGTACGAAGTATACAATTATATATATTTAAAAGATTGAAAAAAATGACAGTCCGCTGAGTTTCTTGCCGTATCTTCTCAGCTTGTGGCCGCGTTCCGATCCGATGGTAGATTATTGTATTGCATTTAAACGATGTGTAAATTTGACAAAATTTAAGTGCCCTTAAGGGGCTTATGCAGAATAAATGATTTGATTTGTTTTGATTCCTGGCACGTAACCGGTCATTAAACTATTGCCAATACTTTTGCAATATGTACTATGAAAGAAGAGTATATATTGAGTCTACCCCAAGTAATTAAAAAAGGAGCAAGACGATAATGAGGACTGAAGGGCATCACATTAAAGCTATTAATAGGCATGGAGATGTACGTCATCATCACAGCTCATATACATCCCACTGTTAGGCTCGTAACGCCACGAGCTGTTTACCCCACGCCAACGATTAAGTTCACCCTCGCCTATAGATGTTTCACTTTAATAAATAAAATGCAATGTAGAATTTTTCTTGTGGTGACAGAGTAAGAGTAACAATTCACCACCCTCTTTCTTATCCGTGGATCTCAGAAAAGACGACTGACAGATTATAATATACAGATAAAATCTATGCAGGAAAAGGTAAACTGGTCTGATCAGCGTGGGGATAATTTGTGCAGGTCAATTTCCCATACTTTGTGGAAGAGGCTTGATCCCAGCAATGAGACATATGTATTTGAGCTATGATGATGTAGGTTAGGATGTCTTCAAGCTCTTAGACTGGACCGGACTCGGCATCGTCATCAACGGCGAATACATCATTCACCTTCGATTTGCAGACGATATCGTCGTTATGACAGAAACCATGGAGGACCTTGGCACCATGCTCAACGATCTCGGCAGGGTATCCCAACTAGTGGGTTTACGAATAAACATGGACAAGACGAAAGTCATGTCAGATATCCATGTCATTCCTGTACCGGTCCTAGTTAGCAATGTGATTTTCGAAGTTGTCGATCATTATGTTTACCTAGAACAAATAGTCCAGTTAGGTACATCCAATTTCGAGAAAGAGATCAGCCGACGAATCCAACTTGGTTGGGCAGCGTTCGGGAAACTTACGAGAATCTTCTCGTCCAACATACCTCAGTGTCTGAAAACACAGGTCTACGACCAGTGTGTGTTACCAGTGATTACTTACGGCACATAAACGTGGTCCCTAAATGTAGGCCTCATATCAAGGCTCAAAGTCGCTCAGCGTGCTATGGAGCGGGCTATGCTCGGGATTTCTCTGCGAGATAGAATCCAGAATACGGAAATCCGCAGAAGAACGGGTGTAACCGACATAGCACGAAGAATTAGCACGCTGAAGTGGCAATGGGCAGGCCACATCGCTCGACGAACCGACAACCGCTGGGGAAGAAAGGTTCTCGAGTGGCGACCACGTATTGGACGACGCAGTGTAGGACGCCCCCGCACTAGGTGGACCGACGACCTGGTGAAAGTTGCTGGGTGTTGTTGGATGCAGGCGGCACAGGACCGCACTTTGTGGCGTAATATGAGGGAGGCCTACGTCCAGCAGTGAACGGCGATAGGCTGAAATGATGATGATGATGATGTAGTTTAAATGATAGATACTAAATAAAACTAATTACTTTCTCAAATATCCATAGAAAACAGAAATAATATATCGAAAAACAATTTCTTTGAAGATAAAATAAGTTGTGTTGTACTAATGACAAAGTACAAGGGCATTGTCCTGAAGATTTCATTAAAAGAAGGCATCGGTAAATCGACATCAAAAGAAATCTCTCGTTTAGTTCTATTTGAACTGCGTTAGTTGGAACACGCTTATTGTTTCGATCAAAATATAATTGAAACAGTCTTTGATCGCGTTTCAACCATTTTTTTCCTGTTGTTGATGTATTTCTCTTTTAAGTTAGTCAAGTTTAAAAATCAATAAGCTTTGCAGCAATATTTGTTTTATGTCGGTTTTGTTATACAAAGTTATGGTATCTTTAAAAATTGTTTTATTGATCATGGTTTCTTTTATGTAGGGTGATGAATTAATAACCGAAAAGTACTTGGGTAATCAGTTTTAGCCCTGTATTTCTTTTGTGGTATTTTTTTTCCGTTTCCGTCTGGTGATGGATTAAGAATACAATTCAGCACTCCCTATCTTGCCCGTGGATGTCGTAAAAGACGACTAAGGGATATAATATGCATATAACATCTGTGCAAGAGAAGGAAATCTCGAAATGAAATCCTATACCAACATGTCAGACATAGTAGGTTAAATTCTCTCCCATTGTGGCGGAGACCCGAGCCCAACAGTGGGAGGTTTATGGGCTGCGATGATGATGATGATTTTTTTTGTATACCTGTTTAGATATTTGGACATTACAAGGATTCATTCGAAGTTTCGTAATAAAGATATCTGATGTTTACGCGAGCACTACACATTGTAAATAAAACTACTTTTACGGATTATATCGCGTTTGTATTTGATTTATGATTGCCCGCCGTTTCGAACACTTTGCAGCATTCATGGTCACGGGTGGACTAAGGTGTCTCGTGTCTCAATCTTTTAGTAAGCCGCATCTAAAATTAAAAATCAATATTAATTTAGCATCATGTCCCCTGAGTTTTCTTGCCGGATCTTTCTCAGTGTGGCCGCGTTCCGATCCGGTGGTAGTATATTAGTTTTGTTAGTTTTAAATCAACAAATTGTAATAATAATTGCTACAAATTTAATAATTATTAATTACTAACCATAAACAATATAATTTTTTCATATAGATTCATTTTCTTCTTACACTGGCAATAAATTTGTACTAAAATGTGGGTAACAATTTAATAAATTTATAACTATTTTCTGTATCGGGTAGATAATTGTAAATGTCTGTAATAACGATTACTTGTTGGACGTGAGACACCTTAGTCCGCCCGTGACCATGAATGCTGCAAAGTGTTCGAAACGTCGGGCAATCATAAATCAAATACAAACGCGATATAATCCGTAAAAGTAGTTTTATTTACAATTTCGTAATAAATTTTGATTAAAATGACACACTGATTTTTTTTTAATCTTTATTGACACATATATTTATTATATCCTATCAACCTAATCAAGATATGTAATGATCTGAATAAAAAACTAAAATAAGGAAAACAGTAATAAAGGCAAGCTAATAATGGTAGTTGGGATTTAGGGACTGCTCGATTACTCAAATGAACTATATTTACTCTTGATGGCAGTGGCCAACAGCTTTTCTATGAATAAAACCTAGTTAGATAAGTATATTGCTGCCAAAACCTCCGGCACACAGTATTTCACGGAAATCGTTGGTCATGTTTCCGAAATTCTGAGTATATAGAAATACTAGCTGAACCGGCAAACGTTGTTCTGCCATATACATTATTTCCATAATCTACCATATACATTATTTCAATAACAAATGCCATCGATGGTAGGGTACCCCAAAAAGGATGTATTCCGTCACTGATGACAAGTAACCCTGCTCCAGTGGTCCTGCCCAATGACGAAGGCGACGTGCATCGTGGGTGGGTTGCGGGTGCGAGTGCTTACTCCCCTCTGTCGCCCCGGGCGGAGTGGTGTGAGGAGCGCGCCGACCGCAACCCACACCCAAAAAAAAAACACATTATTTCTAGAGAATTTTTATCGATTTTATAGCATAGAAAAGATCACTAATTTGTTGTGTGTGAGGATGCAGTAGATAAGTGACGGTAGATCGAGTTTTTAAATCATTTATTCTGCATAATCCCCTCAGGAGAACTTACATATGGTTAAATTTATTCATCGTTAGAGATAATACAATAATCTACCATCGGATCGGAACGCGGCTACAAGTCAGTCTATGGTCTAATTACACTCCGCGCAATATATCGAAGGTGTGTGATATCATAACCCGCCATATTTATCACTTCTAGGCTACCGGTACCGAGGTACTAGTGGCTAGCTTTTTCTAGTTAGCTATTTCTCTTCGATGGCTCGCCTGCCGAGAGCATTTGACATGATAGGTAAAAAAGGAACAATAAATAGTTTAAGTATGATAAGATCTAATAGGATAATAATAATACATGACGTATGTTGGCGATTGAGAATAGAGTGCCATAGAAGTCGTTAAGTACCTACATACTGGGAGTTAGTAGCAGCAGAATATTCCTTGGAAACTTATAACTATGTAATTGCAATCGCCAATCCACGTGAAAAACACAGCGATTATGACATCCGTACTTTCTTCTTAGAGGTCAACCATCTACCTATATTAATTTAAAATATCTAATTATAAATTAAAAATTGACGTAATATGCAAATAAATTTGCCACAACGAAGAGGAGTATTTTAATAAAAATGATTACAAAAATAACAAAGAAAGAGATTTCCTATTGTTCGAAAGTAAATACATGCAAAATACTTTTATGAAAAATATGGTTATCCACATAATCTCTAAATCCAATTTTGTTGCGAACAAAGTCAAACAGTGCCAATGGTAGGGTTACCAGATTGCCAAATCTTACCGGACAGACCAGCCAATTTGGCCGGACATTTACAAAAAAAAGCCGGACAATCTACATTATTGAGTATTTTTTGTATAAGTATTAATGGGTGGTGACGGAGTAAGAATACAATTCACCACCCCCTCTCTTGCCCGTGACTGTCGTAAAAGGCAACTGAGGGATATCTTGTGCATATAACAACTATTCAAGAGAAGGAAAACTCTAAATAAAACCTTATACCAATCCTCCTGGCCAGCGTGGTATATTAGGTCAATTTCCCTCCCAATACGGAAGAGGCTCGAGCCCAGTAGTGGGACGTATATGAGCTGTGATGATGATGATGATTGATGGCCATGACAAAAAAAATCAACCGATCATAACCTTTTTTAATGATTACCATAAATCATGTTCGTATGATTACTTAATAAATTTATAGCAAAACTGTGTTGGTGGCTGATGCAGAAAAATTTTTATGACCTCAAAGAATTTTTTGACAAAAATGCAACGATTATTAGAAACAACAATAAAATTTTAACGTATCATAGTGTATTGTAATTATTTAATAAACTAGCAACCCGCCCTCGCTTCGCTTATAGTCGTTTTACCCGCGTAGTTCCCGTTCCCGTGGGAATACCGGGATAAAATATAGCCTAGTTTACGCCCTGATATTATAGCTTTCCATTGGTGAAAGAATTTTTGAAATTGGTCCAGCCGTTTTGAAGATTACCCGGAACAAACAGACAGACAAAAATTTTTGAATCGCTATTTTATGCATAGGTGTCGTGCAAATAACCGCGTGAGCATGAAAAAAGTCTATTATTTTGACATTACAAACAGACACTCCAATTTTATTTATTGGTATAGATTTGCATGTCATTTGTAATGACTAAATGGGCTTGTAATTTTATAATTTTGATCACCTTCACCCATAAATGTACCTCATTTAAAGCAAATAAAGACTTCTATTCTATTCTATTCCCATCAATCTTGTTGTTTTAAATTCTAACGAAATACAACAAATAATGTTAACACTTTTTTTGGTGGTAGACTATGTTTGGATACACACCGCCCAATCTGTTCAGGGCGATGCATGGACGGCGTGCAGCCCCATAATCTAACGTATTTTCTCCCCATCGCCATTGGGCCGACCACTGGTAGCGATTCCTTGACATCCGAGACCGGCCAGGCGGATTAACCTTTCGGCTATCGTCCACTTCGACGACAACAAGGCAGTGTTGTCGGGCCGTCGCCCTCATGCGGTTGGTCTCTCTGCGTGTGCGGACTAATCCCCAGACCAGTAAATTTGATCAGACATTTGGTTATATAAGCCTGACACCTTACATTATTAAATATTTTATGTCCAATATTAAAATGTACTACAAAATATTGTACGTAAAATTAACCTTTTTTTAATTATTAACATAAATCTTGTCAAATCCTAATGGAATACAACAAATAATTAAAAAGTCTAACAAAAGTTGGACAAACCGGACTTCTTTATTTTGGCGGGACACGCAATCAGAAAGCATAACTATGTCCAACTTTATCTGAATACCTGGTAACAGTAGTCATAGGTAGTCGTTTATATGTAAACATTTATTTTAAGTAAGACTGTGGATAAATCTGTAAAAAGCTAACAGAACTTACATTTCGGTAATAATGGCGTGAAGATATTACAAATGTGGTAATTTATTTTTTACACAAATCCTTTTTATAATGTTATCTAGCAAATTCGCGCGGCTTCACCTCCGTAGTTCTTGTTTCCGTAAGAATCTGGGGATCAAAAATAGTCTAAGTTATTTCTTATAAATCTGTTTAAGTTCAACCGTTTTGAAAATTATCTGGAACAAACAGACAGATAACCATTATAAACTAGTTTTCAGGTATAGATAACAAGCAAATTATTTTGACTGAGCCCAACAGCGGGACTTAATAGCTAGACTGAGATGATGATGAAATGATGATCAAGCATTCGATCTGGTTACTTCCGCTCATACATTTCCGCAAGAACAAAGGCATAGGCAAGTTTTTGGCTAATGTAAAGTCAGATTTAGACGTCCACCTCTGTACATCAGCTTATACTAAATAATGAATTACTTGAAACTCAATTCAAACGAACGTAAAACATATAAATGCCGAGAATGTATTTTTAATGGGTTAAAAATCCTATTAATTTAGAAATGTATATGAATGCTTCAAATTAATATTGGATTAGATTTAACCGGACATTCTTAACCCTTTCGTTCTCATTAAGAGGTTTAACGAAGTCACTTATTTGCAATTAGTTAACGTTTTATATAAAATATGTGACCTTAATTATACGTCGACATAGATCTACAGTATGATTATAAAATAACCAACTTTAAAACAGGTTTTCTTCATCTAGTAATTAGCACAGGAACGTTGGTTCACATCTTTTTTATTGCTGCATGTAACAAATGCCCAAATAACTTTTCTGATGGCAAGTGATATTGCTCTATACCTTTCCTAAGCCCCTGCCTACCGTAAAGAAAGTGAAGTTTGAAGGTTCGATAGTACTAAAAGCATCACTAAAACCCATCACACACCAGCACACTATGAAAGTTAGGTTTCGGGCTCTCTCTCGCCGAGGTAAATGCAGCAAATAGCTATTAATCAGACGTCGATATTCTGCGAAAGTGCGGTACTGCCTCGGATGAACTGGCTCGCAGTTGTAGACAGATGACTATCGATAGTATGATCTTACCCTTAAAATAATAACGTATAGAAGGATAGTATCCATACGTAAGCCACCAAAAATATGAAGCAAACAATACTACATGCGTGCAAGCGATTACACACGTACACACGCATATTACTATACAAATTATGAAATCAAATTTTGTTTTTAGTAACATAAATCGTCGAAATACTTTTAAAAGTAATGTTAATATACTTTTTATGTGTTTCAAATGTGTTGTGACACCTTTTGAATGCACAAACCGTCATTTGCTTATTTATTTTTTAAGAGTTGCGTACGTACGTGCAGTACAGTGACCTTGTACATTACGGAACGGTTCCGGCGTAAGCTCCATTTGAAATGTTTCACTTTTTGTGCGCGAACGTACCTTTTATACCTTATTTATCTAGGGATCTTACCATACAAAAAAAAAATCTTTAGTAAAACTTGGATGTTTGATAACGAACCGTCCTGAGGATGCCTCGTTTAAAGGTGACACTTGTCGAGTCAATTTTCGAAGTTCTGCGACAAATTACGATTAAAGTTTTGGAAGTGGGTACTTATCACATAGAAGTAAACTAAAGTTCTTGGGAAATTAACCTACTATACCTCGTTGCTCAGAAGTGTTGGCATTGCATGGCACCCTACGATAAATAACCATTTAGCTGTGCTCTTTTTCTTTTGGAGGTGGGCTACGGTCGGTGCACTCGTCGCACTCGTCGTTTAGTGGTCGACCCGACGGAATACCCCGAGGGTGTACCCTCTCTTATCGACGTTCCCCCGAGACGCTGATCCCCGTCGCGAGGCTAACCTCTCCGCGGGTGCTGGATCAAATCTCTGGTCTGATTACCCGCTAGTTGTGCCCCTGGTGCAATACCAGGGGCACACAATGCTCCAGTAGCACCAAAATTATCAGTTGGGTACTAAAAGAAATGTCAAATAGTTTTATAGTACTTTGCTAAAATGTATATTTTTAATAGCAAACAAAAAAAGAAATAATCACAACTTGAGACTGTCTCGTCATGAAAACTCATTGAAATATCTTGTGTCTGTTTGCGTAATTGGTTGCACCGCAAATGACTTCGCACCGCTAAGTGGTTTTCTAGTAGGGTTGTGTATTGCGGTCTCGTTGAGACGAATGTTTGTGTATCTATTGAATCTCATATAAAGGTAAGAAAAATGTAACTATTATTAATTTTTATTTTATTATATTTTTTATGTGTTTGATAAAGTGGTTGGATAAAATAAGAAATGAGTATATTAGGGGAAGTCTGAAAGTGGCACCAATGGTAGAGGAGATTAGGAGCACGCGATTGTCTTGGTATGGACACGTGATGAGGAAGGATGAAGGGCATGTGACGAGGAGGGTTGTCAATATGTTTGTGGATGGACCTAAGAAGCGTGGGAGACACAAAAAGAGATGGATGGACTTCGTGTGAATGAAAATATGCGTATGAAAGTAGTGAGTGCAGATACGACAGATAACAGGTGCCTATGGTGACAGAGTAAGAATACAATTCACCACTCCCTATCTTGCCCGTGGATGTCGTAAAAGACGACTAAGGGATATAATATCCTCATAAGATCTGCACAAGAAAAAGGAAAACCCGAAATGAAACCCTATATCAATATGTCTGACCAGCATGGCATAATAGGTCAAATTCTCTTCCATTGTGGAGGAGGCCCGAGCCCAACAGTGGGACGTATGTGGGCTGCGATGAATATGATATGATTGATGAATATAATTTTAAATAAAATTTCTCATCCTGGAAAAGGTTTTTAATTTTTTAAATTTGCTATCTAACTCATGTATTTATAAATCCACATCTGCAGAGAAAGTTGTACATCTGTCGGTGGATTAACTGTTTAACAACATTTGCTGTCGTCTTAAAGGTATTAACTTAAATCTCTCTAAATTTATTTATACTAAAACTTTAAGCTTAAGACTGTTTTTGACTGCTTCAGAAATAAAAGCATTTAAAATGTGTTATCGTAATCTTCTGAATACTATTAAAATTCAAATTTCTATTAAACACAATCCTTAAACAAATTTAAAATCACAATAAGAATGCAAAATATATGTTTATTTAACTCATCATCAGCATCATCATTCAGCCTATCGCCGGCCACTGCTGGACGTAGGCCTCCCTTATGTTTTTCCACAAAGTGCTATCCTGTGCTGCATACCGATACCCAAAACTCTCACCAGGTCGACGGTTCACTTATGGGCGTCCTACACTGTGACGTCGGATACGTAGTCGCCACTCGAGAACCTTTCTTCCCCAGAGGTTGTAAGTTCGTCAAACGATGTATGTGTTTATTTAAATACAACTGAAAATTATTGAAATAAATAATAGCAATTACAAACTACTCTTTATTACTCTTTGCAATTTACTCAATAGCAAAGAGTATGTTCTTTCTTATCATGATTGCGCGAATATACAGACAATATATACGTGCGATTGAGCAACTGTATTGGCCTCCACGCTCTAATCCCGTAACAGAATAATATTATTAAATTCTACAAAAAGGGTAAAATTTTTGTTACGAAATGGAACTTTTTGAATTTATTTTATGGGGTTTTCACTAGTTTCAGACCTGGCCAAAGTGTGATTCTGATTTATCCCTGTGCTATAATGAAATGCAAAGTGGAAACTGTAAAGATCCAAGTGACTGGATTACACCTTGTCATTTTATCTGATATAATGGTTGCCACAATACTGACTGTGTTCAAAAATTGGTGAAACTTCGCGTGGTAAGTTATATCGTCGTATGATTTTGTGTTCTTGGGTTAAATGTGATGACCAGTCTGCAAAAAAAAGAAGCCAATAAAATGGGGGTGATGTAAAAAATACGGCAATTCAGCTTTGAACAGCATCTGCTAGATATACAACGCTTCATCATCATAATTTCGGGCCATATGCGTCCGACTGCTGAGCTCGAGCCTTCTCCAAAATAGGAGGGAAATTGACCTTACTATACTATTCTGGCAGACAGGTCTGGCAGATTGATTGGGTTTTTTTTCGAGTCTTCCTTCACTTGCATAGATGTTATATGCTTATTATATTCCTTAGTCGTCTTTTACAACATCCATGGGCAATATAGGGAGTGGTGAACTGCATCCTTATTCCGTCACCACGTGGACAATAGATTCTCCAAATTTAGTCTTTATGCATTAATTTCAAGGTCAATTATTTTAAATTGAAAAAGAAATTGAGACGATAACTAATACTGCCAATTTTATAAAGTGATAGTAAAAACTTAATGAGATACAAAATTAACTGAAACATTACTCAAATAGCAAACTCAAACGCCATTAAAACTGATATTTTAACAGAAGCCTGCAAACAGAATGGCTTCAGAACAGTAACCTTTCTAATTAGGAAGCTACACCGACAACATTACAGCTTCATTTAAAACCTTATTTAGCCTTATAACTATTTACAACCATCGTTACACCATTTTATTCAGCTCGTTTTCGTTACGATATCAATGTCTTAACGTTATTACTACTTAGTACCGTGGATACGGGCACATAATGTTTTATCACCGAACGCAGTGAAGGGAGGTGAGGTATTCTAAAATGAGCCTTCTGATGCTGAATTTGGAAGTCACTGTTTTAGAATACGAGAAATATAGAGTGATAATGAAGATAATATTATCACGGTCACCATCAATGTCAATTTAAGTCGTATGATTTACAAGAAGAATTGTAATATTGGGAATATTAATATCACTTATTTTCATGATTTGATGAGTGGTTGATTTATTCTGTGTTGTTATAGTGTATATCTTCTTCCTTTTGTAATATTTGTAAGCAGTAATAGCTTGGTGATGAGAAATATGGAGACGAGTTAAGAATAAAAAGTCATCGTTTTCATCCCAATCCGAATCATCATCAATATAAATAATATAACGCCCTTACTCAGAGACATAAAAATTTAAAATTACTATCATCGTCATCATCATTTCAGCTCATATACCTTCTACTGTTGGGCTCGTACCTCCTCCACAATGAGAGGGTATTTATCAACTATATCACGCTAATCAGACATGTTGATATTCATTTGTTCATTCATTTCAACCTATCCCCATCTACTGCTGGATGTAGGTCTCCCTTATGTTACACCACTGAGTGCGGTCCTGTGTCGCCTGCATCCAACGATGCCCAGCAACTTTCAGCAGTTCATCGGTCCACCTAGTGGAGGGGTGTGATTGCCACTCGAGAACTATTCTTCTCCAGCGGTTGTCGGTTCGTCGAGCGATGTGGCCTGCCTAATGCCACTTTAGGGTGTTAATTCTTCGTGCTATGGCGGTCATATAGGTTTTTCTGCGGATTGCCGTATTTCCGATTCTATCTCGCAGAGAAATTCCGAGTATAGCCCGCTCTATAGCATGCTGAGCGACTTTTAGCTTGGTTATGAGGCCTTCATTTAGAGACCACGTTTGCCGTGTCGTAAATCATCATTGGTGACGTATTGATTTAGCGTTTTATTTAGAGTTTTCCTTGTTCTGCATAACATCTATGTTATATGCATATTATATCTCTTAGTTGTCTTTTGCGACACCCACGGGTAAGAGAAGAGGGTAGTATTTATATTTAATAACATGGATAGATTTGAATTATTTAATTTATTCAATAACTTTTAATGTGTCTGTTTTATGCGCACTAAGTAGTAAATACTCGTGTTGATCCCGCAAATAATTTTCTTCAAATAAATCTTATGAAATCCAGTACCAAGGTGACTAATACGTAGACTGGCTACAATCAATTTAATTAAAAAAAATCTCAGAAATAATATTTGTATTGTATGTAATGTGTTAGTGACCCGTAATCTGTTTATTGTACGAGTATTCAACAAACAGTCGCCTCCTGTGGTATTTTGTTCCTTTTGTAACATCTTGAATACTTCCACGAACTGCGATTTTCTACGAACGAATAAAACGGTTTGTTTCTAAATATTTTGATCTGAATGATATTGATTAGTCCGGTATGTTAATTTATGCAGAATTTCTTTGTTTATGTAAACTACGGTACAACTTTTCTTAGAAAATTAGAATTTATATGTATTAATATGCAAGAATATTAATGTGCTGTGTGGTAGCGGCTTCGAATACTACGAACCCTTGCTTTGCTCGTGGGTGTCGTAAAAGACGACTAAGAGCCCTAGATTGACCCGGACCAACTCCATCTGGTACCATTCCCAAGGAGGGTTGACGTCAGGCAGGCGGCCGGTCATAAAAGTCATTGCCGAAACTTTTTGCAATATGTCAAAACAGATGACATATTGCGTCGATCCCAAGTAATTGGGATAAGAGCAAGATGATGATGATGTATTAATATGCAAGAAAACAATTTTGGTATTATTTTTATGATTATTGGATAAAATTTATTTAATTTATATAACTGCCATGTTTATCTTCATCAACTGCTTATATATGTTTTACTGTTGAGCTTGTGTCTCCTTCATAATATTAAGGTTAGACTGGTTAGTATAGGGTTTTGTTTCGACTTTTCTCTCTCATGCATAGATGCTACATGCATATTATATCTCTTAGTCGCATGTTACGATACTAACGAGCAAGATAGGTAGTGGTGAATTGTACTCGTATTCGTACTCCGTCACCACACAGAATACCATAGTCAAGTTACATAGCTATTTCTGCTAAGCAAGCTCTTATTTAATTCATTTATATTCAGTTTCTTAAAACGATTACTCTGCAACGTTTGTAACTAGTAAAATTAAGATATTGCAAGGTTAGGTTATTATTTTCGGGTATAGATTGAATACTGTAATACAAAAATGTTTTGACGACAATACAACTCAAACACGTCCCCGTCGAGCTCGAAGCCACTACCGCAACAGGAGAAAAATTGATCTACCTACTATACCGCGCTGGCTAAACGTGTTAGTATAGAGTTTTATTTCGACTTTTCCTTCTTTTAACAAATGTTATACACTTATTATGAGTGAATTGCTTGTCGCGAGATTTAACCCTTTTATAGAAAAAAGAATCACTTTTCTTAGAATTAATAAAGCTTAGATCAAATTTAGTTTATACTGTATTCTTGTTTATAGACATTTAGGGTAGAAATATACGTGCCGACAGTTATAATGATATTATTTCCTTTAATATCATGTCAATTAAACTTCTGTCACACGTAATTAAGCAGATCGATGACACGATAAATAAAATAAATCACATAAGTACGAACACACTGGTGCAGAACGAAACGGTACACAAACAAAAACCATATGTTATACAATAAACAAGCCTTTGTCTTGCAACGAGTCTTGTGGTCGCATTCGAACATCTGTCCTGCTATTTTTTTTTTATTTAACCATCCGGTAGTTGAGTATAATAGCGACCTTTTAGTATACTCTGTTTCAATATAAGTGGACTGTTTTTAAAGAAAGTATCACTTTCATATGTTGAAAATACATTGCAAAAACTTAGGAATTTATTTTACTTCCGCGCTTAGAAATTATAAATCGCAAAATATTTACGATTGAAATTCAAGTATTATAGAATGCCGTGTCAATATTCAGTTAAGTAATTTGATGTTAAGTCTTACTAGTCCTTACTATTATTATAAATTTCAAAGTAAGTTTGTTTGGTTGTTCGTTATGCTTTCCACCAAACCGATTTCAAAAATTCTTTCACCAATGCAAAGCTATAATATCAGGGAGTAACATAGGCTATATTTTATCCCGATATTCCCACGGGAATGGCAACTACGCGGGTAAAGCCATTGAAATCAAAGCGAAGCGGGTGGGTTGCGATTAATTTACAAAAACTTACGAAATACAACGAGTAATTTAAGAAATATATACAATATTAATAAGTCGATCATAGTCACTCAACGTGCTATGGAGAGGTTCAATGTTTCTCTTCATGACAAAATCCGTAGAAGAACGGGTGTATTCGACATAGACCGAAAAATTAGCACGTTGAAATGACAATGATCAGGCCAAATTGCCCGTCGAACCGACAACCGTTGGGGAAGAAATGTTTTTAAATGATGACCACGAATCGGACCACGCCGCATAGGATGATCTCTTCCTAGGTGGACTGGCAAAATTCAGTCTGGTAAGACCACTCGAAGATTACAGTATGCAGATGATATCTATATAAGAGAAGAAAGACTCAAAACAAAACCCTATGCCCCATGACCTGCCTGCCTGACCAGTGTGGTATAGTAGGTCAATCTGCCTGCCATTCTGGAAGAGGTTTGAGCCCAGCAGTGGGACGTAGGTGAATCATGAGGAGAACGAAATAATTTAATTTTGAACTTGGACTTCATCCGTGATCACATACGAAGATTTGAAAATGTAACATTATCTTTTGCTTACATACTTATGGAACATTGAATAAATTACTGTGTATTAAGAATTGCAATTTTATTTGTAATGAGATTAATTAAATTAAAATGATGTTCAGATGTTAATGGACATTACGATATTAATAAGTTTCTCAGTTAATTAAAAGATCGAACCTCGTGATAAAATACAAGCGAGACTAGTAACCTCTCTTCGGGCTCACGAAGCTCTTTTCTCGGAATAGGTAGCGACTTGTCTTTTCCCTGCTATTGCTAACGTTTATGTGTGGGCACCCCTTACCAACAGATAAGCCACTTACTCGTCTAACAATAGAAATCAATAACGAAAATAAGATTTATTTTAACGCATAGATAGATGTAGAAGAGGACAAAATTAAGTAACTATAAGTAAAATTTAAAATTTTGAATAACCTATACAAAGTCATCATCATCTTGCTCTTATCCCAATTACTTGGGGTCGACGCAATACGTCATCTGTTTTGACATATTGCAAAAAGTTTTGGCAATGACTTTTATGACCGGCCGCCTGCCTGACGTCAACCCTCCTTGGGAATGTAATCGTTGACCCAAATGGTACCAGATGGAGTTGGTCCGGATCAATCTAGGGCTCTTAGTCGTCTTTTACGACACCCACGAGCAAAGCAAGGGTTGGTAGTATTCGAAGCCGCTACCACACAGCAATAACTATGAATAAACTATACAAAGTAAAACAATAAAAAAAGTATAACGTTCCCTTCAACAAGAATTATCAATTAATTGTCATTTAACGACTATACTGGTACATGTGAAACACCTAAATAAGTAATCACACGCCATTACATCATTGTGAAAAAGAGCTGATACTCCTACACTGCTGGGCCGATAGTAATCAGACTTAGCTAAGAACTACTGCCAGGAAGGCTTTCATATGAAAAAAGAAAGTAATTGGTCCGTCCATTTGAGAGCTACGATGCCACAGACAGACACACGCACACACACGCACAAACAGACAGACATCGACGTAAAACTTATAATACCCCTCTTTTACCGTCAGGGTTAAAAAATGAATTTAATTTATTAATCAGATAAAATCATCGATAGCATAATGCTATATGAGCCCAACTTTCTGAGGATGTTTGCGTGTGGTGAATTTTCGTTAAGACTTCAGAAGTTATCGTACCTCATTGCATGCATTCGAACTTTCTTTAAGGTAAGCAGCGGCCTAGCAAAGGTCCATGAGCAGCAGTATCATTTACCATCAGGTGTGCTGTTTGCTCGTTTACCACCAACAGAGATAAAAATAATTCATTCTTTCCCACCTTTGAGCTTGAGCCTCCTCCACAACGGGAGACAATTTGACCTACTATACCATTCTGGTCATTTCGAGTTTTCCTTCTCTTGCACAGATGTTATGTGCATATTATATCCCTTAGTGGTCGACATCGACGGTAAGATAGAGAGTGGTGAATATTCTTACTCCTTCAACACACAGAAAATAAAAATAATTATAATGTCTTTTGATTATGAAATCTTGGTCTCGAATCCGACATTTTTAAGTCCTCGAAAAACATTTTTTATGAAATTCTCACAACTAAGCTTAAGGGGATATTCGTTTTTTGAAATCGATAACAAAATAAAAATCAAAAATGGAACCCTCTTTTAAGCAGAGATAAAAAAAAAAAAAAAAAATTGAAGACAACATCGCATCCAGTAACATAAACAAACTTAACATTTCCCAGTAAGGACACAAATGAGTAAACAATTTGTGTAAACAAATTACCAGAGACGTATGCACGCATGCGTTGAACAAACTGCTTATTTTGATATACCAACCCTTTTAACGTGTTACAAACTTCGGTTTTAATGTTTCTAGATAAATGGAAAGATAACATACAACGTGTTAATCTTTGGCTTTTAGTGGCAGACGAGGGCATAGCCCAGCTGATGGCAATTGATTACTATTACTCCATTCAGGCCTCTGTGAAACACTGCTGGACAGAAGTCTCATATTTAGACACCAAGTGCTGTCCTGTGGCATCTGTAACCAACGAATTTCATCAACTTTCACCATCGATCCAGGTGAAGCAGGTAATGAAGGGGCGTCCTATACTACATTATTCAATACATGGTCGCCATTCGAGAGCCTTTCTTCCCTAACTGTTCTCGCTTCGTCAAGCAATGCTAGGCTTGTCCATAGTCACTTCAACGTGCCAATTCTTGGTGCTATGACAGTTAAACTCGTTCTTCCATGAATTTCAGGATTTTGGATTAATCACTTACTACCCCTTATAATTCCTTGCCACGCTTTAAAGGAGAGGAAAATCAAGGAATTGCGACTGGGCATTCTCCTGGTCCCTTAGTTGGTTTTTATACCTTCCATTAGTAAATAAATAGTGCTAATACATTGCATTGTTAGCCCGAGACAAGAAAGAGATTAATAATAGTAGAACTACAGCGAAGTAGAGTTTTGGTGACAATATATTCTTAACCCGTCACCACACGGGTATTATCTTTTTAATATTATCGCATTTCTGCTAAAATTAAATTGAATATACCTAATTTGTTACCTAGTTTCCATTTTAATGCTGGCCAATAATCTTCAATTTTGCAAGCAATGTTTCACAACAACTTCACGTGTTCGTTTCGGTGGTTTAACGTCTAACTGTGGCAAGTTCTGCCAAACTAACACATGTATTGATCCTTTTGTAATTTGTTGTCGACCAATAGTAGTTGGTAAATGGTATACTGCATGCATGGTCTGTTTTTAGTGTTTCCCAGTCTAACTTGGAGGTAATAGCGAACATTTACATTTACGTCGTTTACGACTAAAACGGCGTTGTTGAAATAAACTATAAGTATTCAACTGCTTAGAGGTGAAAGAGTTCTAATCCTGGGCCGGAATTTCGAGGGGATCTAATCTATGGCTCAGAGCAGTATGATGTATATAGTCAATTTCCCTTTTATCATTCCGTATTATGAGACGTTCTAATAAAATAATTTATGACTTTTTTTTTGTGGGTGGGCTGCGGTCGGCGCGCCTCCGCACCACTCCGTCCGGGGCGACAGAGGGGCTTAAGCACGCACCTCCCACAACCCACCCGAAAACCACGTCGCCTTCGTCGTTGGGCCGACCACCGGCGCAGAGTTAACTTGTCATCAGTGGTCGGCTCGACGGAATACTCCCTACTATGGGTACCCTCCCATCGACCGACGTCCCCCCCCTCGGAGAGGACGTCGGTCTTTCCTTACGCGGTCGGCCTCTCGGCGGGTGACGGACTAATCCCCGGTCACGTCACCCACGGCCTCGGCTAGGGCGGCATGAGGCGCAAAATAATTTATGACTGAGGATAAAGCCAAATGCGGCTCATCTCAGCTTTACTTCTCTGGTATTGCTGGAATCCACGAACAACACTATCACTTGTCATAAGATGCGCTGCTGGCTCATTTGCCACCATAGTCAATAAAAAACTAGGTAGGTGGATTGGTATAATATTTTATTTAGTGCGTTTTTCATTCTGACGTCATCAACTTATATCTATTTTTTATGACATTCACAGGGTAGGTTGTAATCTTATTCCGGTACCACGCGGCAAAATTTTATACACCATATTTGAAAGAATTCTTCGTTGCTGGCCTGTTATATTTTATATTCTATCCTTGGAAGCCACTGTTTGTGTAAACGCTACGCCAAATCCGGCCTATTTTTGTTGCTGGCCAGTGAACCGCTTCCAGCTTTGTTTTGATTTCTCCCAATCAGAAATTCAATTTGCCGGTGGAGCATATATAATGAAAGTTGCCTTTTTTTAGTTTCCTTTTTATTAATTCCTCTTTTTTTTTAAACCTTTCGTTGAGAATTCTATTAAAACTTCGACTGTCATGAATTTTTGATTACGGTGTTTTATGTATTTTTAAGTGAATCTTCTTTAGGCTTTGTGAGAATATTTTCGAGTTTTATGTTTGGTATGCAGGCCACAGCTATTTACGGTAGCATATCTTGTGCAGTCCATATAACTCGCATTATAGGTCGCAAGTTTAGTATCTAAGAAAGAATTTGGCTTAGAGTATGTTTACAAGATTTTCCTTCCTTGCCATTTCATTTTCTGCTTAGATTCTTAGGTAGTTTCCTAGTTAGTTTCTTAATATTTTGACATGGTCCCCACATTAAGAAAGAAAAACGCCCGCATACATTCATAAACATCAAATTTTAATTTTCAAATAGAGAAAAACTTCGAAAATGATACATATTTGTATATCTCAGGTGGATCCCGATTTCTACTCCAAAAAAAAATCAATCTATGCCAAATCGAAAGCTTTCTTTCCGTATTTTGATATCAAAGCTATGAAATCTATTTTATAATACTTTATAATAAAAACTATGTACGTATATACATAGATTCTTAGCTATTGATAATAATTTCGTTTCAATGTCGTTTGTATGAAGTTTTTTAGGTACATATCGTCTCTCCGCTGCCTCAGATATCATAGATGGGACCAGACTATAGCCTGCCAAAAAAAAAGTATGAACATCCTAATTCAACATCTTAAGTATCTTAAAAATAATGTGGTGCTCATAGCTCACCTAACCTCCTTGCTATACACTGCTAGTGCTTCTGATAACTTAATATTCATCATCATCATTATCTCAGTCCATAAAAAATCCCACTGATGGGTTCGGGCCTCCTCCACTATGGGAGGAAAATTAACCTATTATGCTGGTCAGAAATGTCGCCATGGGGTTTCACTTCAGGTTTGCCTTCTCTTGGATAGATGCCATATGAAAAGTATCTTAGTCGCCTTTTACGATACCTACGGGAAAAAGAAGGGTTCGTAAAATGTATTTTTACTCCGTTACCACACGGCAGATTTTAGTCGTCTTTAATCTCGCTAATAAGCAGTCTCTTCAAATGCAATTACTAAATTATTCTAATCATACGTTATATTGCAATTACATTAAGTAGAAAGCTACTTGAAGATTATTTCCGCTTATTATATTGCTTCAATAATAAGTATCCTGATTTGAACCACCGGTAGTCGAAGCGTTATCTCAAACTGAAGCGAATTGATAATATCACACTTCAGGTACGTTTTAACATAACTAGCTCCACGTTAAGTATGTAGGCATTTATAAAAGCCTGTCTTTATATGATTCAGTTGAATTATGAAATTTTTTAAATGTTTATTATTTGATTGGCATAAATGGCGTTTAGTATAAAAATTAATATATATATTGTATAATTTGTGATGACGGAGTAAGAATATAATTCACCGCTCCTTGTCTTATGAGGAGCCACCAGCCTTTTAGAAGAAGGTTAGTGATATACACACGTACACAAAAAATATATCTTAAATATAAATTTCTAGCGTACGTCAGTATATCACTGAACTCCTCCTAAGCGGCTGGACCGATGTTGACGAAATTTTTTGTGTGTGTTTAAGGGGGATTCGAGAATGGTTTAGATTCACAGTTGGATTCGGTAGGTGGCGCTGTTCGGGCAGGACAATTACATAACTTGAGCACGACTTTACAGATTTCCTTCATCTTTTTTTATAATATTTCTAATATTTAAAAAAAGGCCTTGACGAAATAAAAAATCAAGAAAGTTGCGCAGAAAATTAGAAAATTTAAGAAAACTTTTTGCGACTATATATAACCCTTTCTATCTTTATATATAAAAATCTTCTGTTCGTGTGTTTGTAATTGAACTCCTTCTAAACGGTTGGATCAATTTTGATGATTTTTTTTGGTAATGCCGATGGATATAAATTCTCATATCTCTCGGAATAGCCCTTCTGAACATCCAAACCATTCGGTTTAGATTAATAATTGGAACCAGTAAGTGGCGCTGCGATCGATTTTAAGGAGAATTCAATTTTCTATTTTTTTACAGATTTGAACAGAACAAACTCTGTTGGGTCAGCTAGTCTTTATATATAAATTTCTTGTGTACGTGTGTATGTCACTGAACTCCTCCTAAACGGCTGGACCGATGTTGATGAAATTTTTTGTACATGTTTAAGAGGATTCGAGAATGGTTTAGATTCACAATTGGACCCGGTCGGTTGCGCTTATTTGAACAGAACAACGTCTGTTGGGTCAGCTAGTATATAAAGATATTTCTGTAGCCTACTTTTCAGTCGATTTCTGAGATCTTTAACATTTTTTTATTAAAATCCACAATTTATACCTCATTCTAAAGCTTATTCTATCGACTAATGATGAAAAAGATCTAAAAATATGCCACCTCTATGAAATTTGAAATCATTTAAATAGAGGACCTTTGATATGCACAGCAGAATTACGCATGGGTCTAAAGACATCACCAAAATACATCACAGGCAAACACCTTCAGAACATTGGGAAACGGGCTCTCTCGCTCATTGAACCAATTGCAGTAATAAATTTCTGCTGCTCAGACGTCGATTTTATGCGGCAGTATGGTACTAGCCGCTACTACCTCAGACCGATCGGTCCTCGGCAGTAGACAGACAACTGTCGACAGTGTACTCCTACCATAATACACATATTATGTATGCAAAAATCTTTGAAAGCAAATATATCAAAATACTATTATCGCCATCGTAAAAATACCCGACCATTTTTATCTCCGTTCTTGAAAAGAACTAACATCGTTTACAAAGTAATCTTTTAAGAACTCACTGAAGGGCACATTTTTTTTTCTAAAACACAACTCCGCGTTGCGCTGAAACGGGTTTACAAAACCTTTCAACTTTTTAATTTCAGTTAGGAACTTACAACTAAGTGATTTAAGAAAACACTTATATTTTAGATGCAAAACCGTGCTTTCATTTTTCTTGTTGTATTTTTTATTTCACTTTGCCAAAAGAGGCAGTGGCTTATTTGATGTTGACGGGGCATGGATGTTTCACCAAATACCTGCACAAGGTCGTTAGGAGGAAAAGAACACCGTCCTGCCACCACTGCGATTGATACGAGGACACGGCGTAGCATACGCTCGAGGTCTGTGGCGCTTGGGCGGAGCAGCGTCGTAAACTCGTCGCAATCATCGGTGCCGACCTGGCGCTGCCAATCATCGCCAGGGCGATGTTCGGCAGCATCAGGAACTGGAACGCGGTCGCAGCTTTCTGCGAGGCAGTGATCTCGCAGAAGGAAGCGGCGGATCGCCTGCGCGAGGAGCGCAGCCACGATGAGCCGATCCGCCGCCAGTAACTGGGGCGGCGTAGGCGCGAGTACCTGTACCTCATGCCGCCCTAGCCGAGGCCGCGGGTGACCACTGACGTCAAGTCACCCTGCTCCGGTGATCGGCCCAACGACGAAGGCGACGTGCATCGTGGGTGGATTGCGGGTGTGCGTGCTTACGCCCCTCTGTCGCCCCGGACGGAGTGGTGTGAGGAGCGCGCCGACCGCAGCCCAACCTCAAAAAAAAAGCGGCTTATTTGATGGTAAGTTATATTTATCTCTTAAGTGAGGTTCCCGCTTAGTGACGGGTGAGAATACAAGGAATACCACCCCCCTCTACTTTACCAAAGAAGTCATAAAATTTACGCAGTGACTATTCGTCCGACTACTGTACGAATAGTAATAAATTATCGTCCGACTACTGTACGAATAATTTATTATTATTCGTACAGTAACCGTATTAATAGACTCAGCCTAAAATTTAATTGAGAGATTCATCTCAACCTACATAAATCTCACTGTTGGCTTCGGGCCTCCTCTCCAATGGAACGGAAATTGACCGTGCTAGTCAGACGTATAATAAAGACGTATTGGCATAGGGTTTTATGTCAAGGTTTCCTTCTCTTGCATAGGTGTTATCCACATCCACCCGTGGGAATACCGGGATTAAATATAACCTAAATTACTCATTATATAGACAGCTACCTGGTGGTAAAATATTATAAAAATCAGTCCAGCCGTTTTGTAGATTACCCGGAACAGACAGATGGATAGACAGACAAAGAATTTTTAAACTGTATTTTAGGCATAGGTGTCGTGCAAATTATCGTTTGAACGTGAAAAACAAACAGACACTTCAATTTTATTTATTTGTATAGAAGATGCGTAATAGGTACTCATGTAAATATTAAAAATCATTATGATTATATCTGTTGAAGTCCCTAATGTCTCCTGTTTGTATTTGATTTTTAAATACCCAGCGTTTTGAACATTGTACAGCGTTCATGGTCTATCCTACACATGATTATGAACGCTGCAAAGTATTCGAAACGTCGGGTAATAAAAAATCAAATACAAACGCGATAATATCCGTAAAAATAGTAATATTAAAGAGGTTCAATATCATAAATCACGTATTTGAAAGTCTGTAGCTACATCAAAACTCATGATAGCAATTTGTGTTAATACCCCCACAAATATTTATGTTCTCCCCAACATTGTGGCAAAAAAAATCTAACCTACTCTTTACTAATTCAGGAAACTTTGTTTAGAGCCCTCGAGGACACCTGTCGACCGTAACGGTAAACTTTGAAGGAAATTCCCCCTTTTTACTACCTTTTGAATCGTTTATCTCAGCGGTGCTTCGGCACGAGTGTATTTGAAACTTTCCTATTGCCCATTATGCTGTGTTTTTTTTTCTACAGTCGAATTTTACTCAGTGAACAAATTGTTAGGGCTTGAAAAAAAAACAGCGCTGATTTTCGGGCGCAAGTTTATAGCGATTGCACAGCGTGACGTAATCAAGGGTTCTTTTTTACATAAAAAAATCTAAATTTTGTTTTTTCACATATGCATTTCTAGCCGGAAGATACACTTTGTCTATATAGTTGTATTTTATTTACGCTTATTTTTATCAAATTTGTATTTTGATTGATAATATTGCCATAATATACCTATACATTTTCCGTGTGGTGACGGAGAAAGAATACAACTCACCACTCCCTATCTTGCCCGTGGATGTCGTAAAAGATGACTAAAGGATATAATACGCATATAACCTCTGTGCAAGAGAAGAACATCTCGAAATAAAACCCTGTACCAATCTGTCTAACCAGCATTGTCTATTAAGGTCAATTTCCCTCCTATTGTGGAGGAGGCTCGAGCCTAATAATAGTACGTGTATCTGTATGAGCCGAAATGATGATGATGATGATGTCATTAAAAAGAAATGTATTGGTTTTCATAAATCTTTTGAGCATTGACATATGGAACGGTACGGAATATACTTGCAAAAGAATTTACATTATAGCCTCCCAAGCCGTCGGACCGGAGGCGAGATTATGACAAATAGCCAACATGGAGTTTTTATCCGATTGGTGATTACGAAACATGCGTAGGCCACAATGGGAATACGTGACCCCACGAGTCATAGTGTATGGGTTATAAGGTCTATGAATATTGAGCTTTAGTGGGATTTTTTGTCAAATAAATAATGTAATATTTTTTCATATGATAGCCGTTTTACAAGGTCGTGTTTTTGTTCAGGTCAATTTATTGCTCTTTGTGATTTAAACAATATAATCGTTTGAGAGTGGGTGTTCTGGATTCATAGTTATTTAGGTTATTCCGTATTTAGAAATCTTTTTCATTGGTTATTCTTAAGGCGATTGTTAAATATCTCTTATAAAATATGAAATAAAAAGTGTGTGTATACTTATGTACGCACATAAGAAGTTGTTACTTTGGCGTAACAAAGTAAAAATCTTTCTAAAAATTTTATCCTTTACGTTATCCTACGTTTGTAAAAAAAACGATACTAATATTAAAAACAAGGTATTTAATACATTGGAAGTTTTATTGCATTACTAGCAACCCAAACTCGCTTCACTTCGGTTTCAGTCGCCTTACGCGCGTAGTTCCCGTTCCCGTGGGAATACCGGGATAAAATATAGCCTATGTTACTCTCTGATATTATAGCTTTCCATTGGTGAAAGATTTGCGTTTCTGTAGTTTAAGCGTGAAAGCGTAAGAAACAAATAAATAAACTTACTTTCTTGTTTATAATATTAGTAAGGATTTTTTTTTGGGGTAGGTCGCGGTCAGCGCACTCCTCGCACTACTCCGTCCGGGGCGACAAGGGTCGTAAGCACGCACACCCGCAACCCACCTTAACACCACGTCGCCTTCGTCGTTAGACTGACCACCGGAGCAGGGTTACTTACTATTATTGGTTGTCGTCAGTGGTCGGCCCGACGGAATACCTCCTAGTGGGATACCCTCCCATTGACCGACGTCCCCCCCTCGGGGAGGACGTCGGTCTTTCCTCACGCGGTCGGCCTCTCAGCGGGTGATGGACTAATACCCCGGTCACGTCACCCGCAGCCTCTCCTAGGGATATTAGTAAGGATATTGAAAGTTGTTATGTGGTTAATAACAATACTTCGCACTAAAGAAATTCTTGAATAAGAACGAGATAATCTGTTGTTTTATCATCATCCTCTCAGCTCATATATGTCTCACTTCCTCCACAATAGAAAGAAATTGACCTACTACGGTGGTTAGAATGGTATAGTTATATTTCGTGTTTTACTTATCTTGCATAGATGTTATAGACATATTATATCCCTTACACGTCTATTACGATACTCATGAGCAACATAGGGGCTGATGAATCGTATTCTTCCTACGCCAATACACGAAAAAATCTTTGAAACTGAAAAAAAATATAAGTGGTTATTTAATAAAATGGATCGGGACGGGAACTTGGGGCTAGTAGGGTTGGTTCTTTACCCTGACAGTAAATATTCGAGGTAGAAAATGTGCCATAGATAATAGGTAATTAATTTTCGATTCCTCCAGTAAAGGTGCCAATTTAACGTAACAAGTATCGCCACTTATATATTATCAGTATTTACGTTACATAATTTTTCCTTAAATTACTCAAAACTTCTAAATCCTTAAATAAATCGAAGCTCTCTCGCTCACCCAACGAAGTGCAGTAACAAATTGCCTCTATTCAAACGTCGATTTTTGGCAAAATATGGTACTACCTCGGACTGACCGGCCCGCGGCTGTAGGCAGACGACCATCGGTAGGGTGGTCTTAGTACTGTTTAAATTAAATTGAATATCTACAAGCTTAGTTTCATTACAAAGTTATTGTTAAAATAAAATCAACTGCAATAAACCGTTACCCCTAATATTACACGAAATTGTAGTATAACTGTTATATTGAACATTTTTGTTTAGTGTTACAATGTAATACATTCATAAATTTTGATTAATGGTTCCGAGCGAGCAGGTCAACTTTAGAATTATTTAGGGAATAGTTGAAGTTAGGACTGTGTAGGTAGATTGTATATTTCTTATAACTGTTTCGTAATATGTAACGCTACTTGTGGGATTTCATCCAGTCATACTGTTTGATATTTTTTTTTATTGCAAACGGTGGTCGAGCAAACAGTACACCTAATGGTAAGTGTTGCGACCGCTCATGGACCTTAGATTATACAAGGGGCACGTCTAGGCCCCTGTCTACCGCGAATAAATTGAAGGGTGTGAATACCTGCAATGAGGTTAAGTGATACTAAAAGCATCACTAAAACTCATCACATAAAAACACCCTCAGAAAATCGGGCTTCCGGCTTTCTCACTCACCGAACGAAGCGCTACAAATTGCTATTACTCAGACGTCGATTTTCTGCAAGAGTGTGGTACTTCGGCGGACGCTGTAGACAGACAACTGTCAATAGTATGGTCCTACCACTATTAAAATATATTAGGACTAAATATAAACTGGTTCGAAAACCAGCACATAAAGTATCTTATCTTATATCTTTAAACGAGCAATTCTTGTATATATATATATATATATATTCAGGATCTCGGCAACGGCTCCAACGATTTTGTTGAAACTTGGCATACTAGAGGATTCGGGTCCAAAAAATCGATCTAGCTAGGTTTTATTTATAGAAAATGTTGTTTTGTCCGTGTTTTTAGCAAAATAAACAATGACATTAAATTTTAAAAGAATATGAATTCAAATTTCATTGTAAATGTCAAGAGTTACGGTAGCTCAGTTAGGGGGACGGCCGGTTTTAATTTTGTGTTTTGTAGCATCCAAACAGCGTCGGTTTGAATCTCGGTGTTATTATTATTCTCTTTTTATAATTTTTATTTTTTATTAATATATATCTAAATAAATTCGACAAAAATATTCCAAGCGAAGCTCGGTCAACCAGATATTGGTTTTTATATGCATAATATATCCCTTAATCGTCATTTAAGACACCCACGGGCGAGATAGGAGCTGGTAAATTATATTTGTACTCTGTCACGACAAGAAAATAGAACAAATAATTAATGAATCGCAACGGCATTAGTTATGTGTGTGGTGACGGAGTAAGAATACAATTAACCACCCTACCTCTTGGGGTGTCGTAAAAGACGACTAAGGGATAAAATATACATATAACAGCTATGCGAGAGAAGTGAGACTCGAAACAAAACAACATCTGACCAGCGTGGTATAGTAGGTCAATTTCCCTCCTATTGTGGAGGAGCTCGAATTGAGGCTCGAGCCCAAGAGTAGGGCGTATATGAGCCAAAATGATGAATAATGAAAAGTATTAGTACGGTAGGTCGCTGCTTTATCTATTACGCCATCTGTGCTGTCAAGATGATAATAATTTTTATCTTCAACGTTAAACATGTACATGTTGGATAATTTCCTTGCATCACAAATAAACAAGTAACTATTTTTATATAAAGCCGGGATGCACAAACATAGTTTACGCTTTAAACTATTCTTTAAACAGAAACAACTTCCTGGATGCTATGATTCGTTATTTAGTTTTATGAAGTAATATAATGTTGTTTGGTCTTCAAGCGACTGCTGGATACCATCATAATTGGCTGTGGTGACGGAGTAAGAATACAATTCACCATTTTCTCTCTTGTCCGTGGGTATTGTAAAAGACGACTCAGGGATATAATATGCATGTAATATCAGTGCAAGAGAAGGAAAATACGACATAAAACCTTATACCAACCTGTTTGACCAGCATGGTATAGTAAGGTCAATTTCCCTCCTATTGTGGAGGAGGTCCGTACACAACAGTGGGACATATAAGAGCTGAAATGATGAGGAGAAGGAAAATTCGAAATAAAATTCTATACTAACTCATCTGACCAGTGTGGTAAAGTAGGGTAATTTGACTCCTATCCAGGAGAAGGCTCGAGCCCAGCAGTGAGACGAATATGAGATAAATCGCCTGTGGATATGGTGGTTATGCTACAAATTTTACATCGAAAGCCATACCAGGGAATACACCTTCCTGCATCCATGCATCACCCCGTAGACGTCCACTGCTAGATATAGACTTCTCCATAAGTATCCCATGCAAAACAGTCTTGTGTTACTTGCATCCAATGGCTCCTTGTGATTTTTAAGATGTCTTCAATCCTCTTAGTAGAGGGTCGTCTTACAGTGCGTCCACGGATTCATGGTCGCCACTCGAGAAAACTTTTCTTCCCCAACAGGTGTCTGTTCCAGAAGCGCTGTAGCCAACTCATTGCCAATTCTACGGGCTAATAGAATTTCCATATTCTGGATTTTATCACGATGAGAAAAACTGATCTTAACCTCCATAATATGCTCAGCGACTTTGAGCATTGTTATTACCGGATTGCTTCGGGATATTCTTCGTTTCACCGCTAGTAGACCCACTACCAAAACAAGCCCGTAGGGTTATGGAGCTACCTGGACGGGGACCATTTGTATTTTGCTTGTCACGAGGAATAATGCCGTAATCGTCACGCTTGGCAGGCAGGCTGGCGGGAGATGTTATAAATTTCCCAGGAGAGAGTTGCTGCCCACTTTCCTGGTGAACCTGTTAGCCGATTTTTGCGACTGCCACGAGCAAGCAAGGGTGTGACGACAATTGTCTTAACTCGTCGCCACACGGGAAATATATGACCCTTGTTACTATCGCCATTTGAGTCCATGTTTCAATGGCATAAGTAATTATTAGTAACCCACACCGGTTATAAACATTTCTTTGCAGGTTCAGAATAAATCTTTTAGAAACTAATAAGCATGAAATGATGAGGTGATTGAAATTAAATGGGTTACGTGACCGTGATTCATTCAAAAGTCGGTATCTGCCAGACTTTAGTGCAAACCGACTGAACATCGGTACCAATTCCTTAACGAAAAGAATAGAGAATAAGGAGGGCAGTGACACAATGTTCTTAGTACGCCACCGAACGATTTAGTGAAGTCTTAATGGCCCATACTATATAAACAGCTTGCTAGTAGTATTTATAGAGACCTGTCTTCATAAAATTTTACATTGTTGCTACAGTTTATATTTCAGTTTACGACCATTGGAATAGACGCTAAACCACCTCATATGGTCTCCTTGCAGCTAAGTTAAACTGTAGCGTTACAGCTGGCTATTTAAATAGAAAGCGTGTTCATAAAATTCAGCTAATGGTTTGAGAATTTTTACGTTTTCATTTCTTTTAATCAGCCTTATTAAAACTACTACACCATTTTAGCTCATAATTGCCTACTGCTGGGCTCAAGCCTCCTCCACAATAGGAGGGAAATTGACCCTGCTGTACCATGCTGGTCATATAGGTTTGTGTGGGGTTTCATTTGGAGTTTTCTTTCTCTTGCATAGAAGTCATATGACTATTATGTCTCTTAGTCGTCTTTTACGACATCCACGGGCAACAGTGGAGAATTTTATTCTTATTCCGTCACCGGATTGAAACTACTTATTAGTTCTGAAACAATAACTTTTAAATATTTAAATACTTTAAAATGTCACTTTAAATTCTCGATCGGCTTTCGTTTTTAAATTATAATATATGCCGCGCTAATCGCCTTAATTATTGATGATAAATTATGCTTAGTTGTGACGTCATATTTTTGTTTTGACGTATTTAATAGGATTTATTTATACGTAACTATAAGCTGATTATGAGATGAGATGTGAGTCATTTTAAATATTCTAGACTAAATGGTTTAGAATAAAATTTATCGTCATTTAATTTGCAGTTTAAATAATAAAAAAAACCGATTAAGTGCGAGTCGGAGTCACGCCACTAAGGGTTCCCGTACCATTATCTATAAAAAAGTCAAAAAAATCGCGTTTCTTGTATGAGGGCCGCCCTTAAATATTTATTTTATTTTGTTTTTAGTATCTGTTGTTATAGCGGCATCAGAAATACATAATTTGTAAAAAATTCAACTGTCTAGCTATCGCGGTTCTTGGGTATAGTCTGGTAATAGACAGACGGACGGACAGCCAGCGAAGTCTTAGTAATAGGGTCCCGTGTTTACCCTTTGGGTACGGCACCTTAAAAATGATGAATGCCAATATAATCTCCCTATCTTGCCCGTGGATGTCATAAAAGACGACTAAGGGATATAATACGCATATAAGATCTATGCAAGAAAAGGAAAATCCTATACCAACCTATCTGAGCAGCATGGTATAATAAGGTCAGTTTCCCTCCCGTTGTGGAGGAGGCTCAAGCCCAGCAGTGGGATGTATATGAGTTGTGACGATGATGATGATGAATATAATATGTTTTTCCCGTTCTTGTGGGAATACCGTGATAAAATATAGCCTATGTTACACCCTGATATTATAGCTTTAAATTATTGAAAGTTTTTTTTGAAATCGGTTCAGTAGTTTCGGAGCCAATGCCTTACAAACATACATACAAATCTTTCCTCTTTGTAATATTAGTATAGATTTTGGACAGCTCCCAATATTATTTTTGTTTTATTAAGAAATATTTTTAGGACCACACTTTGTGGCAAAACACGACGGAGGCCTACGTCAAGGATTAGTCGCTGATGGATTGAATATATAATGATTGATGATGAATCATTATCATCAGATGATTAAAGTATATTAAGATTGTTGAAGATATGAAGTATTAAGAAGTGTTGTAAGTTGTGTTGTACTATATATACCTATGTATTAGCTGACCTAAGAGACGTTGATCTGTTCAAATCTAAAAAAATAATAAATCCCTTTGATTTTCCTTGAAATCGCACTACCGTGTCCAATTATGAATCTAAACCATTCTCGAATCCCCTTGAATGCGCACAACAAATTTCATTAACATCGGTCCAGCCGTTTAGAAGGAGTTCAGTGACACACCTCATACACAAGAAATATATATGTACTAGCAATCCGCACTCGCTTCGCTTCGGTTTCAGTCACCTTACCCGCCTAGTTCCCTTAGAAGGTAAAAATTGACAAATGCTCTTTACTCATTTTTACTGAAGAGTATTGTTCGTGTGATGACGGAATAAGAATACAATTTACCACCCCTTCTCCTACCCGTGGCTGTCGTAGGAGACGACTAAGGGATTATAATATGCATACTACATCTATGCAAGAGAAGAAAAGTTCGAAACTAAAACCTATGGCAACACGTCTGACCAGCGTGGTATAGTAGGTCATTTTCGCTCTCATATTGGAGGAGGCTCGAGCCGATCAGTGGGATTTATAAGGGTTGAAATGATGAAACAAATGATGAACGAAGAGTATTTAAGCAAAAATTAAAGAAAATCGATGACGAATTTTGTCTCCTCATACAAACTTTGCTACTGTGGTTCACCTCTTAGGGGTTGAATTCCAAAATATCCTTTCTTAATGGGTCCCTACGTCACAAAATAAAATTACAGTCAAAATTGCATGTTTCTAGCTTCAGTAGTTTCAGCTCGGCGTTAATGAGTTAGTCGACAAACTTTTTCATACCTATTTAGAGGGTGAAAATTAAAAAATGCTGAAACTCGTGTTCATTTATTTTTATTAAATAGTTTTTGTGGAGAATTTGAAGAAAATCGATGTAGATTTTTTCTCCTTACACAAACTTTGTTACTGTGGTTTACTCCCTAGGGGTTGAATTTCAAAAAAATCCTTTCTTAATGGGTTTCTACGTCACGCAAAGAAACTAATGTCAAAAGTTCATGTTTCTGGCTTCAGTAGTTTCGGCTCTGTGATAAGTCAGTAAACTGACATCTTTCTACGTATTTTACACCCTTCGAGGATGAAAATGGACAAACGCTGAAACACGTGTTTATTTATTTTTATTAAAGTGTATTTGTGCTTAATTTGAAGACAGTAGCTAAAGATTATTTTTTCTTTCCATACAGACTTTACCGTTGCCTTTTACCCCATTAGGGGTGGAATTTCAAAAAATCTTTTCTTAGTGGGTGCCTACGTCACGAAATAAAACCACAGTCCAAATTTCGTTTTTCTAGCTTCAGTAGCTTCGGCTCACCCTGTTCCTTTATATGTATATTATTGTTAAAGCCCCCGCAACACCCCTTGCAGGTGGAATTTCGTAAAATCCGTTCTTAGCTGACCTCTACTCGACGAAAGGAATATTTCTGCCAAATTTCAAGTCTGTACGCCTTATGGTACCAGAGATATGGTGATGAGTCAATATATCGCTCGCAAAACCCGCCTCCCCTATATATGTATATTACTAGCAACCCGCCCTCGCTTCGCTTCGGTTTCAGTCGCTTACTCGCATAGTTCCCGTTTCCGTGGGTATACTGAGATAAAATATAGCCTATGTTACTCAGGGATACTGTAACATTCTAATGGTGAAAGAATTATCGAAATCCGTCCAGCAATTTTTGAGTTTATTCGTAAGGAACGTTTCCTCTTTATAATATTAGTATAGATTACACCCTTAGAGGGTGAAAATTAAAAAATGCTGAAACAAGTGTTTATTTATTTTTACTAAAGAATATTTTTGGAGAATTTGATGCAAATCGATGTAGATTTTTTTCTCCTTATGCATACTTTGTTACTGCGGTTTACCCCCTCGGGGTTGAATTTCAAAAAACTCTTTCTTAGTAGGTTTCTACGTCACGCAAAGAAACTAATGTCAAAATTTCATGTTTCTGGCTTCAGTAGTTTCGGCTCTGTGATAAGTTAGTAAACTGACATCTTTCTACCTATTTTATACCCTTATAGGATGAAAATTGACAAACGCTGAAACACGTGTTTATTTATTTTTATTAAAAAGTATTTGTGCTCAATTTGAAGACAGTAGCTAAAGATTTTTTTTCTTTCCGTACAAATTTTGCCGTTGCGTTTCACCCCCTTAGGGGTAGAATTTCAAAAAAAAAATTATTATAGAGTGCCTACGTCACGAAATGAAACTACTGTCTAAATTTCATTTTTCTAGCTTCAGTAGCTTCGGCTCACCCTGTTCCTTTATATGTGTATTATTGTTAAAGCCCCCGTAACACCCCTTGCAGGTGGAATTTCTTAAAATCCGTTCTTAGCTGACCTCTACTCGACAAAAGGAATATTTCTGCCAAATTTCAAGTCTGTACGCCTTATGGTTCCAGAGATATGGTGATGAGTCAATATATCGGTCGCAAAACCCGCCTCTCCTATATATATATATATATATATATATATATAGATATGTTATATATAAAGATAGATAATATATTAGGCCAAAGATTTTTGCATTACTCTATTTTCACGCAAGATAACTCTAAAATTTTAGATTAGAATCAATATTTTGATCAATGTTTAAAATTTTAAGCTGATTTTACTAATATTCAGTCAAATTTAATACATATTATATTATTTTAAACTGAGAAAATTCGCAAGCCGAGTGGAGAATTTAATCTTCACTCACTTGCTGTATATATAATAAAGCTGACAAAAAAAACTAAATTTATATTTCTCAGCGCCAAGTGGAACAACATCGAAGATTATTCCAGAATATTTAACTATCCGAACACCTACCCAATCATTTCTATCGGCTATTAAAAAGATATCAAATGAAATGCTAAAATTATAACTATTACCAAAGTCATACAAACACACGTTAATAACAATGACGTAACAATGCGCTACTAGTAAATTACAACTTCCTTCTATTATAAACGTATACCAACTTAAACTGGCGCGCTTAACTGAACACTTAGCGAAATATATAGCGCAGATAAAAGCGCTACAAGCATTAAAGGTAAGGACGTTGCTACACTACAACATAAACTCAACAAAATTTTATCCAAAGAAAATGCAAATGATGAAATTGAAACTGTTATTGAACAAAAACGACGTTCAAGATTAGATGCTTAAGATATAAAATGGTATTGGAAAATTTTAGAGCATTCAAAAGTGGATGTTTTTATCACGACTTTATTAGTTTCACCTGTACGTATGTATCAATGTATGTAACGGAATCTTTGAACGTCATTTTGCCCTATTTTGAACGAGCAAATTTTATTTAAACTTTGCACACTCATCAAAGGCCCATGACAATGCAATAATTCGATCAAAATAGGTGAATATCCTGATTAAATACGGCAGTATTTATTGAGACCGATTGAGAGAGAGTGAGAAAGGGCGAACATAGCACGAAGCACAGCCATGGGGCGAGAGTAGAAAGCAAGCGAGTGAGATAATCGAGATTCTTTTCAACACTAAAAAAAAAAAAAGGAACCAAAGAAGTTGCACGTCTAACATGCGTACTTAGTAGGTACTCACGCTATTTCTTTTTAAAGTATAATTTTATCATTATTATTTTAACTCCTACATGTCTCACTACTGCTCGAGCCACCTTCAAATGAGTGAGAATTTGAGCTGCTACAACACGCTGGTCAGTCACTTTGGTATAGAGTTTCCTTTCGAGTTTTACTTCACTTGCATATGTGTTATTTACATATATCAATTAGTCATTTTTTAAGATCCACCCACTATTTAGATCAGTGGTGGGCAAACTTTTTTAATGGCGTTCCACAAAGTTTGAGAAATTCTAGGGGAGGACCAGCTATAGAAAAAAATCATTTTGTAAAGCTATTTAGCATTTAGTAAAGCTTTTTATAAACAAAATACCTTTTACTTTACGCCTTGTTAGGCCTGTGAGACATATGGAATTGTTTTTGATTTTCCATAATAGTTTAGCTTCACCGATAGGTGAATAGAATGGATTTTTTCAAATAAATAAACTAATACCTGTGACAGACTGGCGACATAATTATAATTATAGCAAATTAATTATAAGATAATGAAAGCTTTTCAATTATAAATGTCACGTTTTATTTTTAGCGCCAAAATGCTGACTAGAATATTTAGGACTCTCGGCGGGCCGGATTAAATACTTTCGCGGGCCGGAGTTGGCCCGCGGGCTGTACTTTGACCATCACTGATTTAGATAGAGAGTTGTGATTTGCCTTCACACTCCGTCATCATACGGAAAAGTATAATAGTTGTTTATTTTTAATATATGAATTTAGTTGTGTCTCAGATATTTTTATTGGTTTAATATTTTCGTTAAATAACATTTTTGCGTATGGGTAAACGTTTGACCAGCGAAGACAGATAAGTTATGTTTAGTACATTTACATAATGACATATTTTTTTTTAGGGTTGGGTTACGGTTGGCGCACTCCTCGCACCACTCCGTCCGGGGCGACAGAGGGGCATAAGCATGCATACCCGTAACCCACCCGTGACACGTCGCCTTCGTCATTGGTCCGACCACCGGAGCAGGCACTCCGGAGCACTCCACGCGCCGTCCTTTCGTCGCCCCGGACGGACTGAACGGCGTGTGCGGTGCTTACCTTACCCCACCCATAAAAAAATGCCTATACGTCTGACTAAGTGGTATTTAGTAGATAAATTTTCCTCCTATTATAGGGGAGGCTCGAGTCCAGCAGTGGGACGTATATGACCTGTGTTGATGATGATAACGATTAAAGGAGCATGCTTCCGCTACTTAATTTCGCTTTATGAATAGGTAAAATAACCAGCTATACTCGCAAGACCACTTAAAATTTAATATTAAATGCAATTCAACTGAATTTTAGTGAAACAAAATTATATTTTCTCACAAACAAAACTGTCTGTAGGGACTTTAATAAGCAACTAAAAGTGCCCATGGTAGCGTTAAAGTTTTCAGAATGTGATAACGTTTCTAACATAGCAAGCTAACAATTTATGTGTAGATTGTTTAGGTATTATAGTGAAATGCTTACTACAAAATTGATTTTATATCTTAAAAATAGTTTTAAATTATAATTCATAGCGTTTAAAAAGGTTTAAATGTGGTGACGGAGTAAGAATACAATTCACTACCCGCCTTTCTTGTCCGTGGGCAGATGGCATCCTGATTAAGATATTGACCTACAGTGCCAAAACTCGGGGCTCGAATCTCACGTGGGACTACACTTTGTGCGATCCACAAATTGTTGTTCTTCTGATTGTAGATGTAATTTGTGTCCGTTAATTATATGTTTGTAAAAACCCCCGCAATACAAGGATTAATTTCCTTAAAACAAAACCCTATACTAACCTGTCTGACCAGTGTAGTATACTAGGTCATATTTCCGCCAGTTAAGAAGGAGGCTCGAACCCAGCAGTGGGACGTATAAAAGTTGTAATGATGATGAAAGAGGCTTAAGAACTTGGTGAATTTTTCATCAGTAATATACACGATGACATTTATATCGTCTTACAAAGAAAAAACATAAAAGTATCCGACCAAAGAAACATATCTAACATATTTAAATGTTCAATAGTGGCAGTTATAAAAAAATAATAAAATAAAATAAATTAAAGTTAATATTTTGTAACAGTCTGTTTATCATTTTTACATTTTAAACAAAAGCAATCATGCGGAATTTCGTTAGCCAATCATAGGTATGAAGTCCACGTGGACGGCTTTTACAAAGCGTGGTTCCCTACGCTAAATACCTAACAGGTATCCTTTGCGATGCCCGATTGGTGCCGCGGTCAAGTGGTCGTAGTACATACATCAACTGTGTTGAGTACCTATGTGCTCGCTACAAGCTGTTTCCTTACTATTTTAATTAGTAATTATTTATAATAACTTTTATTAAAAATATTCTATTCAATATTGTTTTTAACCTTTTAATTATATGAATGAATAGTAGATACTGAATACTTTAATTGACCTGCGTTTGGACGACATTAATGTCACAGTGTATAAATAGGTAATTTCAGTACGTCCATCCAACAGTCAATCGACGTCTGTTATTTATCGTAGGATTCTTAACGAGAATGTTACATTAAATGGTCTTATGCCACTTCTCATCATCATCATCACAGCTCATATACGTCCCATTACTGGAGGTTCTCCACAATGGGAGGGAAATCGACCTACTATACCACGCTGGTCGGACGGGTTGATATAGGGTTTTATTTCGAATTTTCCTTCTCTTGCATAGATGTTGTACGCATGATTAATCCCTTAATCGTCTTTTAAGACACTCACGGGCAAGAAAAAGGGGATCTTTTTTTTTTCATAGGATTAATTACGATCTTCATAACGTCATCACTTCACCTGGTGGTGATTCGTCCTATGTAAATCAATACGTAGTCACCACTCTAGAATTTTTTGCTCCAATGAATGTTAAAATCCTTAGTGTTATATCTATTACAGAGGTTCTTTTCATTCCTCATCATTTTAGCTTATCGCCATCCACTGTTGGACGTAGGCCTCCTTCATGTTACGCGACAGAGAGCGGTTCTGTGCCGCCTGCATTCAACGACGTCCAAAAACTTTTACTAGGTCTTCGGTCCACCTAGTGCCTTCCGTTTTCTTTCCTTCTTTCCCAGCGGTTGTCAGTTCGTCGAGCGATGTGGCCTGTGCATTGCCATTTCAGCGTGCTGATTTTTCGTGCTATGTCGGTTACAACCGTTCTTTTCCGGATATCCATATTTCGGATTCGATCTCGAAGAGAAATCCCGAGTATAGCCCGCTCCGTATCACGCTGAACAACCTTGAGCTTGATGGTGATTCCAAAGGTTCTTTTACGGATTTGTAAATACCACATTTTATCTTGTCAAGGAATTTAGATTATAACCCTACTTATAGCCGGTTCTGTGACTTTCAGCTTCATTCATAATCATCACAACTCAAATATGTCCCACTGCTGAACTCGAGTCTCCTCCACAATGGGAGGAATATTGATCTACTATCCCATGCTGGTCAGAGGAGTTGATATAGGATTTTATTTCGAGTTTTCTTTCTCTTCGTCATCATCAGCGTTTCAGCTCATATACGTCCCACTGCTGGGCTCGAACCTCCTCCACAATAGGAGGGAAATTGACCTTACTATACCATGCTGGTCAGACACATTGGTAAAGGATTTTATTTCGAGTTTTCCTTATCTAGCATAATTGGTATATGCGTATGATATCTCTTAGTCGTCTTATACGACACCCACGGGGGAAATAAGGGTTGAATTGTATTCTAACCACATAATCACATGGGAATGAGCTTTATTATGAGATTAATATTTAAAGGCCACCTTTAAACATAAGTAAGTTATCATAAGTATTATACGCTAGTTATAGAACTTTCAGATAAGGCAGAATACTAGACGAGAAGATCCATTTACGTTTGCTGAATTCAGCCCGACTGAATTAGATTTGACGTGTGATGTCTTTCTCAAAATAGGATCTAACTAGGCTAGCCTTAGATCTTAGGTAAATATTCAAGGGTGCATCTTAAAAATGCAAGCATAGTTCAATTATAGGTGATCGGTATTAAAATATTTATTACTGTTACTAGCAACCCGCCCTCGATTCGCTTCGGTTTCAGTCACTTTACCCGCGTAATTACCGTTCCCGTGGGAATACCGGGGAAAAAATATAGCCTATGTTACTCCCTGATATTATAGCTTTCTATTGGTGAAAGAATTTTTGAAATCGGTCCAGTAGTTTTGGAGTCTATTCAATACGAACAAACAAATCTTTCCTCTTTATAATCTTTATATATATAAATTACGTGTCACGTTGTTTGTCCGCGATGGACTCCTAAACTACTTAACCGATTTTAATCAAATTTGCACACCGTGTGCAGTTTGATCCAACTTGAAAGATAGGATAGCTTACATCTTAATTTATAGTCGCAATATTATTTTATTGCAAATTATTTGTCTATTATTTGACATTCACAATTATCTGTTAACTCCAAACGATTTTAACAGATGGCGATATCTGTTGACTGGATTGAGTAATTTCTGTGTACTCAAGGACCCCCTTGAGAATGGTGTAGATTCACAATTGGACCCGTTAGGTGGCGCTTTATTTGAACAGAACAACGTCTGTTGGGTCAGCTAGTATTAGTATATAATTATACATAATTCAATACGCCACAAAAGAAACACCTTTGCGAACCTTCGTACCCACATAAAATTTACAGTGGTAAATGGCACGCCAATTGAGCAGCAAGATATTTCTTGCACGATTGTAAGCACATTTATAAAGATACGTCGAGTAACGAGCTTGACACAAATTGCAACTCTCTGCACATCTGATTACGACCTCTCGGGACCTCTGTAAGGGAATTTGCCACGGTATATTACTGCGCTTCGAGAATGCATCTCATGAAACATTCTAGATTTTTTATTAAAAGATATTACTTCAATATTTTATTATATCTAACCGGTTTAAATTACTAATCAAACCAAAGATTGCGAAGTCTTCAAAGTCTTGCGGTCTTGGTCTTGGTCTTGCGAGAAATGCGAGACCGAGACCAAGACCGCAAGACCAAGACTTTTTTGGGCAACACTATTTGTAATGTCAAAATAATAGGCTTTTTTCATGCTCACGCGGTTATTTGAACTATACATATGCCTAAAATACACTTTATATTTTTTGTCTGTCTGTCTGTTTGTTCCGGGTAATCATCAAAATGACTGGACCGATTTCAAAAATTCTTTCACTAATGGAAAGCTATAATATCAGGGAGTAAACTAACTTATATTTTATCCCGGTATCCCCACGAGAACGGGAACTACGAAGGAAAGACTGAAACCGAAGCGAAGCGAGGGCGGGTTGCTAGTTGATTAATAATTCTGGTGTTAGATTAAAAATCTAATATGTGACCATATCCTTCTTGCCTTAAGGAGTTGTAAAAACCAAGTAAGGCATGATAAAGGGAATCGTCGGCTGCTTTTTATTTCATTATTAATAAGTATATTTTCCATATGATACCGGAGTAAGAATACAGTTTGCCATTTCTTTCCCGTGAGTATCGTAAAAGACGACTAAGGCATATAATATGCCCTAGCCGAGGACGCGGGTGACGTGACCGGGGAGTTAGTCCGTCACCCGCCGAGAGGCCGACCGCGTGAGGAAAGACCAACGTCCTCCCCGAGGGGGCCGACCACAGATGACAAGTAACCCTGCTCCGGTGGTCGGCCCAACGACGCAGGCGACGTAGTGTTCGGGTGGATTGCGGGTGTGCGTGCTTACGCCTCTCTGTCGCCCCGGACGGAGTGGCGCGAGGAGTGCGCCGACCGCCGCCCACCTCAAAAAAAAAAAAGGCATATAATATTCAGATAACATCTTATGCAAGAGAAGGAAAATTTAAGTAAAACCCTACACCAACCCGTCTGACTAGTGTGGTATAGTAGGTCAACTTCTCTTCCCTTGTGGAGGAGGTTCAAGCGCAGCAGTAGGATATAATGAGCTGAGAATGTGATGATGATAAAGCCTTTTCCGTCACCACACGGATTTTTTAAAATTTATTTTTAAGAGAGCCAACATCCTGACTAGACAAACATATAATTAACATTCAGACTCATAGCAATAATTTGTGGATCGCATAGTGATGTCTTGCGTAGAATTCGAATCCACGCCTACCAATTTTAACCACTACACCATCTTTGGTTTGATTAGTAATTTAAACCGGTTAGATATAATAAAATATTGAAGTAATATCTTTTAATAAAAAATCTAGAATGTTTCATGAGATGCATTCTCGAAGCGCAGTAATATACCGTGGCAAATTCCCTTACAGAGGTCCCGAGAGGTCGTAATCAGATGTGCAGAGAGTTGCAATTTGTGTCAAGCTCGTTACTCGACGTATCTTTATAAATGTGCTTACAATCGTGCAAGAAATATCTTGCTGCTCAATTGGCGTGCCATTTACCACTGTAAATTTTATGTGGGTACGAAGGTTCGCAAAGGTGTTTCTTTTGTGGCGTATTGAATTATGTATAATTATATACTAATACTAGCTGACCCAACAGACGTTGTTCTGTTCAAATAAAGCGCCACCTAACGGGTCCAATTGTGAATCTACACCATTCTCAAGGGGGTCCTTGAGTGCACAGAAATTACTCAATCCAGTCAACAGATATCGCCATCTGTTAAAATCGTTTGGAGTTAACAGATAATTGTGAATGTCAAATAATAGACAAATAATTTGCAATAAAATAATATTGCGACTATAAATTAAGATGTAAGCTATCCTATCTTTCAAGTTGGATCAAACTGCACACGGTGTGCAAATTTGATTAAAATCGGTTAAGTAGTTTAGGAGTCCATCGCGGACAAACAACGTGACACGTAATTTATATATATAAAGATTATAAAGAGGAAAGATTTGTTTGTTCGTATTGAATAGACTCCAAAACTACTGGACCGATTTCAAAAATTCTTTCACCAATAGAAAGCTATAATATCAGGGAGTAACATAGGCTATATTTTTTCCCCGGTATTCCCACGGGAACGGTAACTACGCGGGTAAAGTGACTGAAACCGAAGCGAATCGAGGGCGGGTTGCTAGTAACAGTAATAAATATTTTAATACCGATCACCTATAATTGAACTATGCTTGCATTTTTAAGATGCACCCTTGAATATTTACCTAAGATCTAAGGCTAGCCTAGTTAGATCCTATTTTGAGAAAGACATCACACGTCAAATCTAATTCAGTCGGGCTGAATTCAGCAAACGTAAATGGATCTTCTCGTCTAGTATTCTGCCTTATCTGAAAGTTCTATAACTAGCGTATAATACTTATGATAACTTACTTATGTTTAAAGGTGGCCTTTAAATATTAATCTCATAATAAAGCTCATTCCCATGTGATTATGTGGTTAGAATACAATTCAACCCTTATTTCCCCCGTGGGTGTCGTATAAGACGACTAAGAGATATCATACGCATATACCAATTATGCTAGATAAGGAAAACTCGAAATAAAATCCTTTACCAATGTGTCTGACCAGCATGGTATAGTAAGGTCAATTTCCCTCCTATTGTGGAGGAGGTTCGAGCCCAGCAGTGGGACGTATATGAGCTGAAACGCTGATGATGACGAAGAGAAAGAAAACTCGAAATAAAATCCTATATCAACTCCTCTGACCAGCATGGGATAGTAGATCAATATTCCTCCCATTGTGGAGGAGACTCGAGTTCAGCAGTGGGACATATTTGAGTTGTGATGATTATGAATGAAGCTGAAAGTCACAGAACCGGCTATAAGTAGGGTTATAATCTAAATTCCTTGACAAGATAAAATGTGGTATTTACAAATCCGTAAAAGAACCTTTGGAATCACCATCAAGCTCAAGGTTGTTCAGCGTGATACGGAGCGGGCTATACTCGGGATTTCTCTTCGAGATCGAATCCGAAATATGGATATCCGGAAAAGAACGGTTGTAACCGACATAGCACGAAAAATCAGCACGCTGAAATGGCAATGCACAGGCCACATCGCTCGACGAACTGACAACCGCTGGGAAAGAAGGAAAGAAAACGGAAGGCACTAGGTGGACCGAAGACCTAGTAAAAGTTTTTGGACGTCGTTGAATGCAGGCGGCACAGAACCGCTCTCTGTCGCGTAACATGAAGGAGGCCTACGTCCAACAGTGGATGGCGATAAGCTAAAATGATGAGGAATGAAAAGAACCTCTGTAATAGATATAACACTAAGGATTTTAACATTCATTGGAGCAAAAAATTCTAGAGTGGTGACTACGTATTGATTTACATAGGACGAATCACCACCAGGTGAAGTGATGACGTTATGAAGATCGTAATTAATCCTATGAAAAAAAAAAGATCCCCTTTTTCTTGCCCGTGAGTGTCTTAAAAGACGATTAAGGGATTAATCATGCGTACAACATCTATGCAAGAGAAGGAAAATTCGAAATAAAACCCTATATCAACCCGTCCGACCAGCGTGGTATAGTAGGTCGATTTCCCTCCCATTGTGGAGAACCTCCAGTAATGGGACGTATATGAGCTGTGATGATGATGATGAGAAGTGGCATAAGACCATTTAATGTAACATTCTCGTTAAGAATCCTACGATAAATAACAGACGTCGATTGACTGTTGGATGGACGTACTGAAATTACCTATTTATACACTGTGACATTAATGTCGTCCAAACGCAGGTCAATTAAAGTATTCAGTATCTACTATTCATTCATATAATTAAAAGGTTAAAAACAATATTGAATAGAATATTTTTAATAAAAGTTATTATAAATAATTACTAATTAAAATAGTAAGGAAACAGCTTGTAGCGAGCACATAGGTACTCAACACAGTTGATGTATGTACTACGACCACTTGACCGCGGCACCAATCGGGCATCGCAAAGGATACCTGTTAGGTATTTAGCGTAGGGAACCACGCTTTGTAAAAGCCGTCCACGTGGACTTCATACCTATGATTGGCTAACGAAATTCCGCATGATTGCTTTTGTTTAAAATGTAAAAATGATAAACAGACTGTTACAAAATATTAACTTTAATTTATTTTATTTTATTATTTTTTTATAACTGCCACTATTGAACATTTAAATATGTTAGATATGTTTCTTTGGTCGGATACTTTTATGTTTTTTCTTTGTAAGACGATATAAATGTCATCGTGTATATTACTGATGAAAAATTCACCAAGTTCTTAAGCCTCTTTCATCATCATTACAACTTTTATACGTCCCACTGCTGGGTTCGAGCCTCCTTCTTAACTGGCGGAAATATGACCTAGTATACTACACTGGTCAGACAGGTTAGTATAGGGTTTTGTTTTAAGGAAATTAATCCTTGTATTGCGGGGGTTTTTACAAACATATAATTAACGGACACAAATTACATCTACAATCAGAAGAACAACAATTTGTGGATCGCACAAAGTGTAGTCCCACGTGAGATTCGAGCCCCGAGTTTTGGCACTGTAGGTCAATATCTTAATCAGGATGCCATCTGCCCACGGACAAGAAAGGCGGGTAGTGAATTGTATTCTTACTCCGTCACCACATTTAAACCTTTTTAAACGCTATGAATTATAATTTAAAACTATTTTTAAGATATAAAATCAATTTTTGTGACGGACTAACTCCCCGGTCACGTCACCCGCGTCCTCGGCTAGGGCATATTATATGCCTTAGTCGTCTTTTACGATACTCACGGGAAAGAAATGGATTGGCAAACTGTATTCTTACTCCGGTATCATATGGAAAATATACTTATTAATAATGAAATAAAAAGCAGCCGACGATTCCCTTTATCATGCCTTACTTGGTTTTTACAACTCCTTAAGGCAAGAAGGATATGGTCACATATTAGATTTTTAATCTAACACCAGAATTATTAATCAACTAGCAACCCGCCCTCGCTTCGCTTCGGTTTCAGTCTTTCCTTCGTAGTTCCCGTTCTCGTGGGGATACCGGGATAAAATATAAGTTAGTTTACTCCCTGATATTATAGCTTTCCATTAGTGAAAGAATTTTTGAAATCGGTCCAGTCATTTTGATGATTACCCGGAACAAACAGACAGACAGACAAAAAATATAAAGTGTATTTTAGGCATATGTATAGTTCAAATAACCGCGTGAGCATGAAAAAAGCCTATTATTTTGACATTACAAATAGTGTTGCCCAAAAAAGTCTTGGTCTTGCGGTCTTGGTCTTGGTCTTGCGAGAAATGCGAGACCGAGACCAAGACCAAGACCGCTTAACTTTTGCAAGATCAAGACCAAGACTAGCCCTGCAAGACTTGAGCAAGACCAAGACTGGGCCTGCAAGAGTCTCGCGGTCTTGCATTTAATTCAAGTCACCATTTCAGCTTATATACGGTTGAGCTCGTGTCTTCTACATAACAGGAGGGAAATCGACCGTGGCCGGAGGGGAATCGCCACGGTGATCGGCCGTGTTGTTACAGGTCATACATGTCAAGTTTTCCTTTTCTTGCGCCGATGTTATATATTATAGCCCTCAATCGTGGGTTCGCAGTCGCAGGTAAAATAGGGGGTGATGAATTATATTCTTACTCCGTTACTACACGGCAAGTCAAATCAGTCTTGAGATATCCATCTATTGGCCAATCGATTCCCAATGTTGGTGTTGGCTTTTCAGAATTACTCATGGGAAAGGCTTAAGGACAAAAATACCGTAATCACGAGAGTGCTCTTGCCCATTATACATATTTATATATCCGTTTATTCATTAGCCCAACGACGTTCACTGTTGGAAATAGAAATATGCCTACAATTAATCTACATAAATGTCCATGTAGGGACAGAGTATGAATATAATTCACCACTCTCTTACCCGTGGATGTCGTATCAAATCGGATCGGGCAATGGTGTTAGGAACCCATGACAAAAAATTGAAATAAAAATATCGATTCGTTAATGAATTGCGAGACATGTAAGTTCTCAATTTTGTCATCGTTTTTTCGTGTAAATTTGATTAAAATGTATAAAGCAATGATACTTAATCTATAACATATTCGTATTTTGTTAAATGTTCATTAGAATTTGAATAAATCAATGATAACGTTTGCATAAGCAAGACAAACTTCGCTTTAACATAAATCAGCTGGTCGGCCGATGACCGTTGATGAGTCGCCTTTGTACCTACGTAACCATTGAAAGGTTCGCGCAAATCTAATACCTATTTATACTGTCGAAATTTTACATGCTTACATATATCCTATCTGTACATACCTATACAATGCATAAAATTTAAGGCATAAACTCTTAGACACACATTTTTGTAATCACTATAACTTTTACGTTATATTGTTTTTGTGTAATATATATTCCAATTATGATCTATGATCGTTGAACTACAACATACACGAACAGTTTCCCCATAACCTGATACACCCTGTGTATATAACATATGTGCAAGAGAAGTGAAACTAGAAATAAAACCCTATATCAACATCTCTGATCAGCGTGGTATAGTAGATCAATTTTCCTCTTATTGGAAGGAAGCTTAAGCCCAGCAGTGGCACTTTTATAAGCTGTGACGATGACGACGAATATCAAACATTTTACAAGTATTAAAATCATAAAATTTTAAATCAGTTTTATATATTCTTGAACAAATAATATATTAAGAGCTACATGGATCCAGCGGCCAAAATATTTATATAGGCAATAGAGCAACAGGTTTTTTCAAGTATCCAGAGTATCAGTAACTAAACTGGAAATAAAATAGATACATACCACTTAACTTGAAGGGGAATATAAACAATCGCATTAATTGTAAATATATCGCATTGATTATAAAATTACATAAAATTTATTGTATCAATTGCCTCGTGTGGTGACGTCTTAAGAAAATAGGGTCGAAAGTCCTGTCATAAGAGTAGTAACGCTGTCTAATGGAACACCAGGGGAATAGAAGAGTAATTTTCCCCAGTGGTAAGTATTCTATTCAATAGTGAACTATAGGCTAGCAGATGGATAGATAGGATAGGATGCTATTTGATTAATTTAGTTGGATTTTCATTGCCATGATAAATGACTATTACGTTATGCCAACTACAATTTGGGCAACACTAATTACAAACAGACACTCCAATTTTATTTATTAGTATAGATGTTAAATAGAATATTTAATAAGTAGGCAGTATATCTGCCAGATTTTTTAATGGTTTGTAATATCTTTCATCTCCTTATACGGAGGGTGTTCCTTTGTATTCCTTATTAAAAATGATCATCATCATCCTGCCCTTATGTATTGGCTCTTATGCCAATTACTTGGAGTTGACTCAATTTATAGACTTCTTTCATAGTACATATGGAAAAATTTATTGGCAATAGTTCACCTGTCTGAAGTCAACCTTCCTTGAAAATAATTGTTGACTAGGCGGCATCAGATGCAGTTATTTCCAGCCAATATAAAGTTATTAGTCGTCTTTTACGACATCCACGAACAATGTCAGGGTTGAAAGTATTCATAGCCGCCATCATACAGCACTGCAAGAATAACGCGCGCGCACGCCTGTCAAAAATAGTAGGACACTTAAATAATTTTTAACAAAAAAAACCGACTTCAAACAGTAAATAATAAAATTTTAAGAATTTCACCAATTTCTCGAGGATACCATCATCAAATCCTGACCTGATGACTATGGGACCACCTGGGAAGTATACCCTATCAAACAAAAAAAGAATTTTGCAAATCGGTCCAGGCGTCTTTGAGTAATCGGTGAACATACATAAAAAAAAGGATTCTAACGAATTGAGAACCTCCTCCTTTTTTTGAAGTCGGTTAATCGATCGGTTGAATAAGGTTGATTATATGGTAAGAGAATTTACGTAGAGCTATGCCTACTCGTGACACTACTTTCTTTAAGAGATTGACTCAGTGAGCGTTACTATGAAAACATTTCTCATTTTATTGGTTTGGGTGGGTTTAAAATGCGTAATTTTGTGAAAATGAATCGAAATCAAATATTTGAATAAAAGGTAAATTTTAATATAGTCTCTCGCTGTAAAAGTTTGAAATATTTATATTATAAATATAAACATCTCATTAGATAATAATATAAAACTATTTTCACAAATCTTATCGCGTACAAATTAATTTTTGTAATAATTTATAAAAATAGTTTTATTACATACTAGTGCCTGTTCACGTCACAATATCGAGATTAAATACTGCCTAAGTTATTCCTATAATATTTTACACTAGGTAGCTGTGTATGTACACAGCTATCTGGTGTAAAATATTATCAATACCAGTCTAGCCGTTTTGAAGTTTATCCAGAACAAACAGACAGGCAGACAGATAAAAAATTTAAACTGGTTTTTTAGCATAGGTATCGCGACAATAACCGAGTGAGCATGATGAAAACCTACTATTTTGATATTACGAACAAACATTTCGATTTTCTTGGTTGATATAATAATATAACAAATCCATCAACCTATCAACATGTAGGTACTGTTAGATACAGCTTGTTGGTGTAATTTGTGTCTGTTAATTTCATCGCAACACAAGGATTATTTCCTTAGTGCAGGGTATTGTCTTTAGAGAAAAAAAAATGGAGAAAAATGCTATAAAAATTACGATTCGCGGTCGCAGATGTTGTTATTACTTACCCAGAAGAGCACTGCTGTCCACTTTCCTTTAGCCAGTTTAACGACTCCGACGGTAAACTCCTTTTCCGTATGTTCATATGTCATTACAAGAAAAATGTTCTAGATAATTCATTCATCTCTTATCTCAGTCCACGTCCAATTGTAGTTCGCGGGTAAAGAAACCACCATAACACACTGGTCCAACATGCTGGCGTAGGATTTTATGTCAAATTTTCCTTCTCTGGCAAAGGTATTATCCAAGTGTCATATTCCTTAGTCGTCTTTTACGATACCCACAAACAAGAGGTGTGGGGATGAAGTAAGTAATCACCGCACTGATATTGATAATTGACAAAAAATTTGTCGAAATTAATTCGTATATTTATAATTAAATATGTTTAAATTGATTTATTTGGAATTGTGCAAACTCTTCGAGAAACGATAGTTGAACCATATTTGCGTACACACTACAGTTTTCTAAATGGAATCCTACCCGCTTTTTGATTTCCAAATAAGATACCATTCCATATCTCATGTCAAACATGGCAGACACATTCAGAAATTGAATGCAGTTTTAGTCTGTCCTCGGGATGCGAAATTTCTCGTTCACAGCCATAAAAGGTGCAGACAAAATTTTCAAGAGTGAATAGCAGATGTGTTTGGATTTTGATTAACTTTTTATTGCAATTGTGTCTGATGACACTATTGAGACTGAAGATTGAATTTCTTAGATAATAGTTTAGGTATTGGATTTTGCAAATAGAATAATATCAATATTAGTAAGTTATTCCACCTTTTTTTGTCGCAATCTGCCATGACGTTTTCTAACAAAAATGGCTTTGTTAGCTACATACGAGCGGATGATCGAAAATTATAAGAGAGCTGAAGAGGTCGCTACAGCCGAAATTAGCCGAATAATATCAAGTTATTGGCTCTTCCCTTGCCCCTAAATGATTATAAAAAAAAACTAAGCAGATAACATTGATGCACGAGTAGATAAACTTGAAATCCTCCTGCAATGCCTTGACTGCATAGATGGCTTAGTTATTACGATACCAAACTTCCGTGCCAGTGTCGTGGGTTCTAAGTCCACACAAGATAACACGTTGTGTAATCCATAAATTGTTGTTCTGAGTCTGGGTATAATTTGTGTCTGTTAATTATGTTTGTAAAGTCCCCGTAATACAAGGATTATTTTGTTAGTGCAGGGTGGGTCTTAAAAAAAAAGGCATAATAGTACATCTAAATAGTGTGGTAAATCAGATCAGTTTGTCTTCCGCTGTAGAAGAGGCTCGAGCTCAACCATGACATGTATCATCATCAGATGATAACGATGATTAGTAAGTTATTCATATTTTTATTACTGCCGCTATCTCTGGACTGAATTCGCTTGCCTCATAGTACTGTTATATGAATATTTTATTATTTATTATTATCATCACCTCAAATGTCAAAAATCAAAATCAAATTATTTACTATGCATAAACCCCGAGAGGGCATTTACATATTGTCAGGTTTACAGTTTCCAAAAAAAAAAATATACTACCACCGGATCGGAACGCGACCGCTACTGAGAAGATCCGGCAAGAAACTCAGCGGGCTTGTCTATTATTTTTAATTTTTTTTTCTTCTTACTAGATATACAATTGTGTACATGTTTTGTAAGAACCTCAGCTCATACACTTCCTATTGATGGGCTCAGGTCACTTCTTCTACATCATCATTATTATTACTTATATACCTTTCACTGATAGTATCGAGCCTCTAGATTTACATAGTTCAGATTGGTTGCTATAGCATTTTATTTCGAATATCCTCCTCTTGCATAGATGTTATCTGCTTATTGTAATCACTTAGTTGTCTTTTACGACACCTAGGAGCGAGAATAGGGGCATTAACCTACTATACCACGCTGGTCAAACTGGTTGGTATAAGGTTTTAGTTCTAGCTTACCTTCAAAGGCATTTTTTTTTTTGGGTGGGCTATGGTAAGCGCACACGCCGTCCATTCCGTCCGGGGCGACAAAATAACAGCGCGCAGGAAACGTCGCCTTCGTCGTGGGGCCGACCACCAGTGCCACTGGGGACAAGGAACTCGTCCTTGTCTTCAGTGGTCGGCCCGACGGAATGCCCTTTCGGGTACCCTCACCTCACCTTCAAAGGCATAAAATGTTATTTACTTGCGTGCTGTCATTACAATCGTAAACTTTTCACAAAAACCACATATACGTATTTCCTTTACAAGAATATCTTCAAAGTTATGGTTCAATATTGAAAATCTTCACTTATAGAATAAAACGATTTCATTTTCAACCCTAATAATTTGCATCTTGACTAGGACTTTCCAATAAGTAGAGACAGTAATTTAGCATCGCACTCACTAGCAAATGTATGTACGCTACGAAATTCGAGAGCATTCGCCCACCTGTGTCATGACTAAAGAGAAGTTATGCCTTCAATTTCATTCTAGCGTGTGGTGAAGGTGTGTCTAGTAAAAGGGTTATTAATGTCAATTGTAAATTGTTGATGTCTAACATCTTCCCTTTCAGTTGTTGGATATTTTTGTAGAAGTGATTTTAGAAAAAGGACGGATATATGTAACAGGAAGCCAGGGGAAATGTGTGCTATTTCATTTAACTAATTTTTCATGTGGTGAAGAACTAAGAATAAAATTAACCACCCTCTTACATCCATCTTCCCATCACATCTTACCCGTGGGTGATCGTACGAGACGACTAAGGGATATAAAACGCATATAACATCTATGCGAGAGGAGGAAAATTCGAAATAAAACCCTATACCAACACGTCTGACCAGCGTGGTATAGTAGGTCAATTACCCTTCCATTATGGAGGAGGCTCGAATCCAACAGTGGGATGTATATGGGCTGAGATGATGATGAATAAGTGCGCACGGGGCGCAGAAATGGCTGTGATAGTGCCACCCGACTTTTAACCGACTTCAAAAATAGGAGGAGGTTCTCAATTCGTCGGATTTTTTTTTTTATGTATGTTCACCGATTACTCAAATACGCCTGGACCGATTTACAAAATTCTTTTTTTGTTTGATAGGGTATACTTCCTAGGTGGTCCCATAGTCATCAAGTCAGGATCTGATGATGGTATCCTTGAGAAATTTGTGGAATTCTTAAAATTTTATAGGCAATTTTATTTAGTTTACTGTTTGAAGTCGGTTTTGTTTTGTTAAAAATTAGTTATGCATGATGCTGGTACTACAACATACTATCTGCCAACATATTGTATGCGTGTGTATGACGAGACAGAGATAGGGTAATACAGCGTCGCCAAAGCTGTTTGATTTAAATCACATTGCTTTAAACTTTCTTTTTACTATTTTCAGAATTTAAGTTACTATAGCGTTATCACGATGATAAGTTAGAATTACATATATTTTCATACTACATATAAAATTATATGTAATTTCATGCTTAGAATATATTCGACCAATAATATGATGAATAAATTCATTTCACATGATTCCGCAGAAGAACGGGTGTAACCGACATAGCACGCTGAAGTGGCAATGGGCAGGCAATGAGCGATGTACGCTCAACGAACCGACAACCGCTGAGGAAGAAAGGTTCTTGAGTGGCGACCACGAATCGGACGACGCAGTGTAGGACGCCCCCCACTAGGTGGACCGATGACTTAGTGAAAGTTGCGTCGTTGGATGCAGGCGGCATAGGATCGCACATTGTGGTATACGGTAAGGGAAGCCTACGTCCAGCAGTGAATGGCAATAGGCTGAAATGATGATGATGATGACATGATTTAATTTCAATTTGATAGTATAACATGTCAGATGTTACACATCATAATAATATGCGACCACTGTAAATATTGCTTGTTTCCTTATAGGTATTTTAACAAAAACTGAAATTATTCAATTTTCATAATATACGTCCTTATCAATGATATTTTTCATAAGATAGAAGTGTGTATATACATACTTATGTACGTAAGAAGTTATACATATTTGGCGTAACAAGATAAAAATCTTTCTAAAATTTCATCCTTCGCGTTATCTTACACTGTAGAAAAACAGCATTAATAATAGAAAAAACGTTATATAACTTCAAAAGAGGAGCCGTCGTTCAGGACGCCTGGCGGATGTGAAACATTTTGTATAAGTATGTAAAACAACAGATTACGACAGGAACTAATATGGCACAAAGTATTAATAAAATATTACGATATTTTTTACCAGAAAATGATGATCTTTATTCAATAAACATTTATTTTCATTAGTATACACTATAAGTATGTGTTTAGGTTAATAATTTATTTTGAACTCAACTAGCGTTGTACAAAATTCTAAATCAGGTTCTGGTTTCGCTACAGAAATGTACATATCCAAGCGTGGCGTTAACGCCATGCCTACTGCTTAAATATTTTTGGAAATTTTTGAGTTGAGAGCCCTCAGCGCTCACCACTAGTCCGCGTAAGGGTGTAACAGCCATCTGAGGCTAACACTCCTAGTCCAAACAAAAAAAATCGATTGTCTGTAAAGTCGGTTTACTGACGATAGTTGAACGTGACAACGTCATAAGAAAATACTGATGGAATGGTTTCATTTTTCAAAGGAAAATTTTAATTTTATTTGTTTGATAGATATTTTGTATGGATCAAGCCTTAAATGGAATGCCTCAGAGCAAGGTAACGCTGCATACGTCATGTTTTTTCGTGTGTGCAACCAGCTCCATCGAATTATAAGACGTTGTCATGTCAAAAAGAAAACGCCATGTCAACAACCAGGTTTTCCCTCGCCTATAGATGTTTCATATTAAAAATCGGTATCATTCCGTATGAAATATATCGTTTTAAAAACCCTTCTAATAAATGTCACACACCATAATAATTGTGAAACTGCCGTTAACCGTCACATCTAGTTTTCTGACAATAGAATTTATATTTCTCTTAACACAATCGTGTGTCTGGCCACCCACGTTGTAACATGAGCTGTAGTAACTGTATCATTACTAAGAAGCTTTGTTGTGATATGTGATACTCTTGTGATGATTGGTTATACTGTAATTTATATACGATTATAATCTTACATATTGCCTTTTGAAGTTTTTGGATCTATACCTACATGTTATCTTAATGATTTTTGATCTTTGTGCGAGTGTGAAATAAGACTATTCATATGAATTTCAATGCGTTATTGTTTATTCTTTTTTTTTATTGTAAACAATGGCAAACGAGTGGTAGGACCACACTGTCGACAGTTATCTGTCTACAGTTGCGGGCCGGTCCGTCCGGGGCAGTACCACGCTCTCGCAGAAAATCGACGTCAGAGTAGTAGCAATTTGTTACTGCGCTTCGTTCGGTGAGCGAGAGAGCCGGAAGCCCAACTTTCTGAGGCTGTTTGCGTGTGGAGGGTTTTGATGGTGCCTTTAGTATCACCGAGCCTCAATGCACGCATTCACACTCCCTTCACTTTCTTCACGGTAGGCAGCGGCCTTGTAAAGGTCCATGAGCGGCAGCAACACTTACCATCAGGTGTACTGTTTGCTCGGTTGCCACTGCTTGCAATAAAAAAAAAAACGAGCAAACAGTACACCTGATGGTAAGTGTTGCTGCCGCTCATAGATCTTTGCAAGGCCGTTGCCTACCGCGAAGAAAGTGAAGGAAGTCTGAATGCGTGCAATGAGGTTTGGTGATTCTAATGGCTTTACTAAAACCCACCACATGCAAACACCTTCAAAAAGTTGGACTTTCGGCTCTCTCGCTCGTCAAATGAAGTGCAGTAACGAATTGCTACTACTCGGACGTTCATTTTCTGCGAGTAGGCAATTCCATTTTTTACTTTTCTAACGTTTTGAAGATATTTTAACCATAAAGGTGAGCATGATGGTAAAAATATGCGGGAAAATCATAACGATACCTTCAAAAATTAAAACCTCGAACCTCTGATGTACACGCGAGTATTACACATTGCCAGTGCCGTAAATTTATTACAGGATCTTTCTCAGTGTTTTCGCATTCCGATCTGCTGGTAGTATATTAGATTTGTTAGGTTTAAATTAATAAATAGTCATAATATAATAATCATTACTAATTTAATGTTTAACAATTACTAAACAAAAACAATATAATATTTTTCATATATGATCATTTTCGTTTTGTACCGGCAATAAATGTATCAAAATGTTGGTCAAAATTTAATATCTAATTTCTATAGCGGGTAGATTTAAATCTCTGTAATAACGATAACTTGAGACGTGAGATGTTTTAGTCCACACAAGACCGTAAAAATAGTTTTATTAACAATGACTCAAACTTCTTTCAAAAATAAGAAGACAAACAGCCGTACTTTACCACGAGGGCCAGTCGGGCTATCTTCTCTTACATATGTATTATATTATGCATAATATACCTTAGTCGTATTTTACGCATGGTACAGAGATGCGAATGCTAAGATGGATGTGTGGAGTTACAAGGTTAGATAAAGTAAGAAATGAGTATATTAGGGGAAGTCTAAAAGTGGCACCAGTGATAGAGAAGATTAGGAGCGCGAGATTGTCATGGTATGGACATGTGATGAGGAGGGATGAAAGGCATGTGATAAGGAGGGTTGTCAATATGATTGTGGATGGACGAAAAAAGCGTGGGAGACCCAAAATGAGATGGATGGACTGCGTGAATGAGGATATGCGTATGAAAGCAGTGAGTGCAGATATGACGGCTGATAGGAGGCTATGGAAGGTAAAAACATGTTGTGCCGACCACACTTAGCGTGGGATGAGGGCAGGAAAATGATGATGATGATGAGTCGTATTTTACGATACCGACATGCAAGAAAGGTAGTGATGAAGTGTAGATATTCTTTCTCCGTTACCACACGGAAAACCACAGCACTAGTACTTTAGAAGGTAATTTTTAATTAGATTAGTGAAGTCTTTTTTAACATAATATTATTATATACTAGTAATTAAAATTTGCAATTTCCTATCATTGAAAATAGAACGGATAAATATAACATTATAGAGAGGCAAATTTAGCGCAGCACCATCTATTGGTGGGGTTGAAAACTTGGTGAAAGTTCTGAGTAAAGTATCTTTTTTTTATTGTTAATTGCCACTGGCACAGGAACACAGCTGATCGTAAGTGATACTGCCACTGAAAGACCTTTACCAAGCCCCTGCCTACCATGAAAGGAGTGTAAATGCATGCTACTAAATGATACTAAAGCTCACCTAACGCAAATACCCTCATAAATTTGAGCTTACAGCTCTCTCGGTCGCCAAACGTAATGCAGTAACAAAGCAGTTTCTGCAAGAGTGTTGTACTACTCCGGACGCTACGCTTGCTCCATAATAAGAAGGCAATTGACCTACTTTCAGACGTGTTAGTATAGAATTTTACTTCGAGATTTCCTTGTCTTATTATATGTATGTATATTACATCCCTTAGTCGTTTTTTTAAGACACCAGCGGGTAAGATAAGAGGTGGTGACTTGTAGTCTCACTCCGTCACCACATGAAAGATATGAAGCAAGTGCACTACATTATGAATGCAATAGAGTCTATCACATAATTCTTCGTCCATTAACACATAGCACCCAGTCGTATTGTAGAGTTTATCTTCTAGTGGTAGAAGCACATTAGCGACAATTTTCTGCTTGCAGTCATAAATGACTGTATAGATGACCTAGTGGGTAAAGTAGTATAATATAAGTATTTAAAAAATTGACCAAGTGCGAGTCGGACTCACGCACGAAGGGTTCCGTACCATTGACTGGATAAACAAGTGCCTCTCTATTGCCATTATCAATATTGAGCAAAAAATCAAGTTTGTTGTATGGGAGCCCCCTTAAATATTTATTTTTAGTATTTGTTGTTATAGCGGCAATAGAAATACATCATCTGTGAAAATTTCAACTGTCTAGCTATCACCGTTCTTGAGATACAGCCTGGTGACAGACGGACGGACAGCGAAGTCTCAGTAATAGGGTCCCGTTTTTACCCTTTCGGTACGGAACCCTAAAAAATTATGGCCATCGTCTGGGTTAGTACTACTCATTGAGAGATAGTCAAAGTTTGAGTACCATCAACACTACTTACTGCATTTCCTTCATTGAGCGAGCTATTTGAGGGCTCAAAATTTAACTTACGATTGACAGTAACCTAGACCCTGTAATAAAAAATATAGATGAAGTTCAAATTTAACTCGTTACATAATAAAATATGTTATATGTGTACCTGTTCAGAAGCAATTTTTCAAACATGAAAGCTTGTTATTGATCTAGTTACGCCCACCCGTTCATCATGACATTATTCTTGTCTCTATCGTATCGCTGACAGAAGGTTTTGGCGTCCAATATCTTGAGATGTAGCCCAAGTGATATGCTGTAGCAATAAAGTGTGTAAACCGTTTAAAGACTAGCGCTTGTTGCCCTAAATTAAGATAATTTAAATTTTCAAATATATTAAGAAAAGCGCTTGAGAGACAGGCACCTGTTTCGCATGTCATCATGTATTACTCCAAACTGACAAACTCACCCCTATTAGTATACTGCAAGACAATAATGTACTGTAATATAGTAACGGTAGGTTTCCTGCGATTATTTCTCCCACGCATGTAAAGGCTCTGCAATGCTGCTGCTGTGTATCCCGAACGCTATGACAAGTCCTTCTTTAAACAAAGTTTAAAAACAGCATTTTCTTCATGGTAGGCAACGGTCTAGCTGTGTGTAAAAAAAAACTCACAACAAAATTGAGAGGCTTTTATTTTTTTATAAATCGCTATAAAGACGAGTCTGAGCTCCAAGTATCATTAATTCCGTGTGTTGATTTTGGCAGATAACGTCTTCTAACACCAGGGGCTATTTACAAGTGACAATAATAAAATTTAACATCGAAGCTCGTTGTTGAATATCGGCCTTCTCAAACGCATAATGTTAAAATCGTCACACCTGTCAGACACGTCGTTAATCGCCATTGGTGTTATAAGTTACCAATGATACAGTTATATTTTACAACTCCCACAATAATGTAAGGGTATGACATTTCGTATTCTTAACCAGTTTGGAGTAAATAGGTAAGAAATTTTCATATTCTCGCCTCATCTTATGAATTATACCACACTTTTAGAATAATGCCTGTCACAAGTGAAGAAGTATCGCTTTATATAAATTCTCTACTACAATTAATATCTCTTATGTCTGGCTGATATCGAGTCGGTTTTGGTAACCATTAATAGAACAACTATGGGTGACTCAACGCCTTTAAGTTCTGCTAAATTCTATTGTTAGAATGAAGCTACTTATTTATTTCAACAATAGAACTTGGGATAATACGTAAATTTTATTAGTTACCAAGAATCGCCAAAAATAATGTATTTTACAAAAATAATTGGATTCATAAAAAAAAAATTAAAGTATGTAAGTTTAGCCTTAAAGCTCGTTTTTCAAGGCAAGGTGGAAGGGCCTAGGCCATGTGGGAGATTACTCATGCAAAGGACCGACTAGATTAGTTCTACTGTGGATGGCTCTTTAAACGAGTGAAGTAGGATGATTTCAAACAGAAAAAGTTGACGAGACATCGTGAACTGAAACATAGTCTGCTAACATAGTCCCCTCTGATACTATATGATTGTCATAACCGTTCTGCTACAGCAGTGTCAGCTCAGAAGAAGAAGCATATAATTTGAGGGAAATTGATCTTACTATACCATGCTAGCCAGACAGGTTGGTATAGGGTTTTGTTTCGAGATTTTCTTCTCTTGCAGTGATGTTATATGCATATTTTATTCCTTAGTCGTCTTCTACGACACCCACAGGCAAGAGAGGGGGTGGTAAATTGTATTCTTACTTCTTCCACACGAATAGTATTCTTATAAAAGACTAGCTGACATAACAGACGTTGTTCTGTTCAAATCTAAAAAAATAATAAAATGAATTCTTCTTGAAATTGATCACCACGCCACCTACCGCTTCCACCAGGTCGAGTCGTACCAACTCAGAAACCTTCGTGGGCTCATGCACAACACTTTGCTGATCATCTATACCAATAAATAAAATTGGAGTGTCTGTTTGTAATGTCAAAATAATAGAATTTTTTCATGCTCACACGGTTATTTGCACGACACCTATGCCTAAAATAGCGATCAAAAAAATTTTGTCTGTCTGTCTGTTTGTTCCGGGTAATCTTCAAAACGGCTGGACCGATTTCAAAAATTCTTTCACCGATGGAAAGCTATAATATCAGGGCGTAAACTAGGCTATATTTTATCCCGGTATTCCCACGGGAACGGGAACTACACGGGTAAAACGACTATAACCGAAGCGAAGTCGAGGGCGGGGTTGTTAGTCATATGATCAAATGCATAGTTTACGATTCTATAAAGGACATAAAGACAAACATTCATTTTTATATATATAAATATATTAATAATCCTACAATCAATTTACTTGTACATTAGATGCTAGTGAGTTAAAAAATGACTATTATAAATGATGATCATTACTTACTCGTCTTGAGTATCAATCAATGATGTGACACTTATGGCCTTGACGCAAAATGATTCAATTTTTTTTTCATGATCTACAGAACCTTAATTATAGCGCTGTTGTGTAATGTTATTGTATAATTAGTGTCAGAAGTCATAAGCGGTAGCGATTAAATATGTAATTATAAATTAGTAAGACCCCATGTAGTAAGACACGTGCGTTTTTTTAATAATTTCTGATGTTTATGCAAGTATGTATTTAATATTTAATTATTTATCGAATAATAATACGTTTTATTTAATACTAGCAACCCGCCCACGCTTCGCTTCGCTTTCAGCCGCCTTACCCGCGAAGTTACGGGCACCTTTACGCAGAATTACTAATAATTATAATCAATACTTTGGTAGCATGGATATGTTTGCATCATCGGCAGCAAAATTCAAGGCACTTATATCTGAAAAAGTACAAACTTGTAAATTGTGATCAATATTTTTAGTGTATTACAGCATATCTTATACTACTATGGATATGGTATGTAAGTCATATAACTGTTACGTTAATGTATTACAGCACTTGACGATTTCTTATATTCTCTGTAATGGTGTTGGATTTGAATTTTTATTTGTCTACTGATTGCATATTCGCACTGCTAAATGCTTAGGTATCATGTGAAAAATGCTATTGGCTACATATTTGTATCATATTTATTCAGCTTACACTTTATTGTAAAATTTAGTATGTAACCGTTTGTTTTCCTAAATAAATAAATAAATAAATAAAAGTTCCCGTTCCCGTGAGAATACGGGGATAAAATATAGCCTGTATTACTCCCTGATATTATAGCTTTCCATTGGTGAAAGAATTTTTGAAATCGGTTCAGTGGTTTCAGCATGAAAGCGTAACCAACAAACAAACAAACAAACAAATAAACAAACAAACAGACTTACAAACTTTATAATATTGGTAAGGATTTAATTTCTTTATATACTTTTTATGGTCATGCGATGTCTTATATGTTTCATATTTAACAAATCGTTGTTATTACAGAGAGTTATACTTATTTAACTGATACAGTATTAGATATTATATTCCCATACCTACATTATTACACAAATAAATTTTTTTAAAGACGAAACCCTTCACTTACGAAATAATCCTCGTTATGGGTGAGAAATTTCAGTACGGAGTAAGTTTTCTTTGCCCGACGCAAACTAAAATCAAATACAAACGCGATAAAATCCGTAAAATAGTTTTATTTACAAAGTTTAATATCCGCGTAAACATCAGAAATCATTTGATAATGCGTTATAATAAAAAGTATTTCAATGTATTAAATACCTTTTTATTTATTATTAGTGTCTTTTTTTTCTGCAAACGTAGAATAACGCGAAGGGTAAAATTTTCCCTAACAAAGGTTGCAGCTGACCGGACCGGGGATTTAGTCCGGGCACCCACGGAGAGGTTAGCCTCGCGACGGCGTTCGGCGTCCCAGTATGGGACGTCGACGAAAGAGTGTACTCCCTTGGGGTATTGCGTCGAGTCGACCATTGAAGTCAAGGAACTCTGCACCGGTGGTCGACCCAACGACGAAGACGACGTGCTATACGGGTGTGTTACGAGTGTGTATGCTTACCCTCCTCTGTCGCCCCAGACGGAGTGGTGCGAGGAGTGCGCCGACCGTAACCCACCAAAAAAAACGTTTACCCGTTTTTTTTTTAAATAATAGAAAGATTAGAAAAATATTAGAAAGATTTTTGTATTGTTGTACCAAAGTATAACTATTTACGTGCGCACATTATTACAAACACATTTTTTGTATGATCCTTTTCGCTTATCGTTTCTAATTAAGGCACACATTAAAGTAATAATGTCGTAAGTGTACCTCAATGACACCATAAAATGTGTGTACCCTACTGTGTGGGTCGTGATTGATGCAGTAACAGATACAAGTACAAATAAGATTCAATTGTGTTCTACAATAATTGGCCGGTCATTATTATTTCAATTATTAAGTTTTAATTGTAGTCGATTGTCCTTTACATATTATACTTTCTGATAGAGATCAGCAATACGTAATATTGCTCGTGGGTTTAGATAGAAGACTATCAACAGTTTGGTCCTACTACTATTAAAAAATGAATGTATGTGTGTGTGTGTGTGTGTCTACATATGTAGGCATGTAAGAAACTACACTTCTTTGACCTAACAAGATTAATATCCTTCTAAAATCTTTCTAAAAATTTTATCCTTAGTGTTATTCTATGTCTATAAAAAAAAACTACCCTTATAATATAAAAAAAGGTATTTAATACATTGAATGTTTTATTATTACACATTATCTAGTTGACTTTTTAACCGATGTGCGCGTGCATTGTAAAAATTTACTCTTATAATTTTTACCCACCGCACCAAAAGAAGTATCTATTTATTGTTACGTGAAGCAAAAACTTTGTACGCTTCCCTTTTTACAAAAAAATTGCGGATATACAAGTTTGAAATTTGGCACAGTTGACGAATATATTGGGGTGAAGTTAACAAAACTAAAATTTTATAGAATAACGTGGGTACGCTAGACCCAGCTCGCTTCGCCGGGTTAGATTTTGCTTCATTTTATTTTAATATCATTGTAGTAAATAAAAGCTGTATTTGACAGTTCAAAAAGAGGAGTGCTCCGATCGTCACCAAACTTACAGGATTACTCGCCAGGTCAATCTGGAGATTCCCTGAAAGTTTCATTGAAATCGGTCCAATCGTTTCGGAGATTATATGGAACATAGGTATGTTCCATATAGGCTCACACTTTCTCTTTTATATATATAGATAGATTCAATAGAAAGGCATTTTAATAATAAATAAAAACATGACGCACAGTACTATGGAATTAGAAGCAGAAAAAAATATTTAAATGAATTATGGTCAAATTACGACCACTCAGCGATCACCAGTAACTTCAAAACTGCTTAGTTGATTCACGTCCCGTTATTGTTTCCAGTGTTGCCATTAAACATATGTATTACGAAATAACTAATAAGTACAATACCGTCTTTAAATTAATGGTTTCAAAGAAACATTAACGTCCCACTCTCACCTACACACATTTCGTTTAACAACGTCCGAACTTAAGTAATCCTCTAATCATTAAATAAAATATTCCGATCAAGCGTTAGAATTTTTTGTTACGTAAAATATTTTTTTTAGTGAGAAATATGTTTGAATAATTTGAATTTTAATTGGTGTAATCAATTTAATTGAATTTTTTTTCTATCCATATACGTTTTACTGTTATGTAGGAACCTCTTCCATAAAAGGAAGGGTAAGGATATTGCAATGCTAGATAGATCGATGTGAGCGTTATTTTGGGTTTTCTTTGTTTCATTTTCCGTATGGTGATAGAGTAAGCATACCATTCACCACCCCCCTTTCTAGCCCGTGGCTGTCGTAAAAGACGACTAAGTGATTATTTCAAATAACATCAATGCAAGAGATGGAAAAGTCGAAATAAAACCCTATTTTTTTTGGGTTGGGTCGCGGTCGGCGCACTCCTCGCACCACTCCGTCTGGGGCGACAGAGGGGCGTAGGCACGCACACCCGCAACCCACCCGCGACGCACGTCGGCCGACCACCGGAGCAGGGTGACCTGATGTCAGTGTTCGGCCCGACGGAATACCCCCTATTTGGGGTACCCTCCCATCGACCGAAGTCCCCCCTCTCGGAGAGAACGTCGGTCTTTCCTCATACGGTCGGCCTCTCGGCGGGTGACGGACTAGTTCCCCGGTCACGTCACCCGCGGCCTCAGCTAGGGCGGCATGAGGCGCAGGTAGTCGCGCCTACGCCGCCTCAGTCGCCGGCGGTGGATCGCGCGCGCGATCCCCCGCCTCTTTCCGCGAAACTACTGCCTCGCAGACGGCTGCGACCGCGTCCCAGTTCCGAAGATTGCAACGAGTTCACGACGCTGCTCTGCCCAAGCGGCACAGACCTCGAGCGTATGCTGCACCGTGTCCTCATCGCAATAAATAAAACCCTATACCAACACGTCTCACCAGCGTGGTATAGTAGGTCTATTTCTCTCCCGTTACGAAGGAGGCTCGTGTCCAACAATGGGACGTGTACGAGCCGTGATGATGATGATAATTGCACAACTTCACACATTCAATAGTGAAATTTGGTCTACATTGTTGACATTTGTCTGTCTACAGCCGCGGGCTGGTCCGTCTGATGTCCACACTCTCGCAGAAAATCGACGTTTGAGTAGTAGCAATTTGATACTGCACTTCGTTCCGTGAACGAGAGAGCCGAAAGCCCAACTTTCTGAATGCTGAGTGTTTGCGTGTTGTGGGTTTTGGTAATGTTTTTAGTATTACCAAACTTAAATGTACGCATTCACACTCCCTTCACTTTCTTTACAGTGGGCAGCGGCCTAGCAAAGGTCTATGCGTCAGCATCTTACTATTAGCTGTACTATTTGATCATTTGCCAACGTTTGGAATAAAAAAATTAAAAAAGATACCTCACAACCTCAATTAACTATTATTAAAAGTGCCCAAAGCAACATCGCATCGACAATTTTCAATTAATGTTGAGAGATTATTAGCACATCGCTTTCAAACAAATAATTAAAGTATGTCGAAAGCTATTAACTAGATAACAAACACCTCATTTGTTATTAAACTCCTAAAATAAAACAGTTATTTAATTTTTGATATAATTTTCTTGAGCAATCCCAGTGGTACATAGAATACAGTGTTATTGCTCACCCTCATGTATGGTAGTGAAAGCTGGATCTGGCAAGAAGACATGAAAGTAGATTAAATGCTGTAGTGATTTTTTTTTGGGTTGGGCTATGGGAAGAGCACACGCGGTCCATTCCGTCCGGGGCGACGAAAAGACAGCACGCTGGCTCATAACCCTGGAGCAAGGTGACTCGTCGTCAGTTTTCGGCCTGAAAATGCTGTAGAGATGATTGCTCTACGTAGTAAATGTGATGTAAGGCTGAAAGATAAAATTGGGAATAGTGTGATAAGAGAACGCTGTGGAGTGAACGAAGAAATAGTGACAAAGATTAAAAATGGTATGTTGAGGAGTTTGGACATGTAGAAAGAATGAATAAAGAGAGAATGACGAAGCAAGTATACAAAGCAAGTGCGAATGGGACGGTTATAAGAAGAAGACCACGCCATACGTTTCTGGATCAAATTGAAGACGTGCTGGTGAAAGGTCATGTTAAGAGTACGCGTAAACGTAGAGAATGCATGAAGACTTTGATGAATGTGAGTGAAGCGATGGAAGTATTTCAGGATCGTGGCTTGTACGTAGTCTCTGTCTACCCCTCTGGGAAACAGGCGTAAGGCCATGTGTGTATGTAGAATCTCTTACCCGTGGGTGTCGTAAAAGACAACTAAAGGATATGCATATAACACATACGTAAGAGAAGATCAACCCGTTAGACCAGCGTGGTAAATAAGTCCATTTAACCTCTTATTTTTAAAAGAGGTTTGAGTCCAGCAATGCGACGTGTATGACCTGAAATGATGATTATAATATGATTTAAAATAGGTAACATTAATCCGGAGAAGGAAAACTCGAAATAAAACCCTATACAATACACACTTTTTTTTTTTGGGTGGACCATGGTCAGCGCACCCACCGCCCGGCTACGTCCGGGGTGTCAAAGGGGCGGCGCGAGGCCCCATGACTCACAAGTGACATGTCGCCTTCGTCATTGGGCCAACCACCGTGGTCAGCTCGACGGAATACCCGGTCGCGAGGTACCCTCTCCTCTCGACGTTCCCCCTCGTGGACGTCGATCACCGTTGCACGGTCAGCCTCTCTGCGGGCGACGGACTAAATCCCCGATCTAGTCACCCACGGCTAGGGTAGCATTAGGCGCAGATATACCATACACACTCGACTAGCGAGGAATAACAGATAGATATCTCTCTACATTGAAAATAAATTATTCTGAATGATGATATGGTCCAATTATTTCCCTTTTTGATGCAGTTAATGAGGTAATAATATACCTTAATGAACAATGCACTAATTATCTGATAATTGATATTATAATTTTATTGACTTTAATAAAATATTTTTCGTGTGGTTATGGAGTAAGAATACAATTCACCACTCATTTTCTTGTTCGTGGGTGTTGTAAAAGACGACTAAGGGATTAAATATGTGTATAATATCTACGCAAGGGAAAGGAAATTCGAAATATAACCTTATACCAACACGTCTGATCAGCATGGTATAGTAGGACTCTTCATATTAGGTCAACTGACCTACTATGAAGAGTCTTTAGCCCAATAGTGGAGCATATATCAACTGAAAGTAATGAATGAATTATAAAATAAAGATACATTTTTTGTCAGGCTGTTTTGGATACATCTCCGTCCAGGTTCGTACTCCGTTTGCATCGTTACATTACATTATAAAAGTTGCGGGAAACTTTTGTATGTATATAAATGATATAAGACCGTTCTACATGGTATTCTCGCAGTGTACATTTACGGTTTGATGGAAAGATGTAAAATTATCAGAAATAACTCAACCAATCATTTTTATACATTTTTATGGTCACAGAAGAAGTCTAAAACCCTGTCTTGCCCGTGGATATTGTAAGAAGAGGAAGACTCGAAATAAAATCCTATACCAACACGTCTGACTCGCGTGGTATAGTAAATCATTGACCCTCCTATTGTGAAGGAGACTCGAGCCCAGCAGTTGGACATAAATGAGCCGAAATGAAAATGAATAATGATGGGATATAAGGCAGTTTAAGCCTGAATCAATAGCCAATTAGTGAACCATCTAACTATTTGTGTTTACTAATAAATAAAAATAAAATAATTTCATTAAACTTTCGTCGCTACAACAATCAAATTACAAAATCAACACAATTCAAACGAAAAATCAATTCACCTTATTATCAACAAAAACCAAACTTATGTAATAGGTGTATGATACATGTAAGTGTCACAGTACAGCATTTCCTTACACCAGGTGTATCGGAAAGCCTCGATAAGATCCGTATGAGCCCCGTATCGAGGCTAAGCCACATTACCGACCGACATAGTTCGATCCTTGTTTGAAGTTTAACATTGCTTGGTTGTGTTCGAGTGAATTTGTAACGTGTATTGAGTATATAGTTTCAGGTAAATAAACCTAAAGAGACTTAAAACAAAATCGTGGTACTTAAATTTTGGCCTCGGCTTAAAATTATTCGCCATGCTATAAAATGGGCAATGCTCGGGATTAAGAAAAACGGTTATAATCAACATTTCACAATAAAGAGTAACCAACTGTAACCAACATATCACAAATAATTAGTACACAGAGTTATATATATATAGAGAAGCTATCCCGAATAAATATTTTGTTCCATTTTGATAACAGTTATTAATTATACTAAAGTTCGCTGCAGCGCTGAAACAATAAATAGTAGTCTAACCCAAACATTGAGGCACACAGCGCTAGATCGCTTCAAAGTTGTGTAACGTGTGGTTACTATAGTAACCACACGTTACACAACGATTTTACACTACAGACGTGACAATTTTTTTACCTACATTCATAAATAAAACACTCTATTCCAATGGGGCACGTTGTCGTATTTTCACAAATAAGTATTAATGGATAATATATACTATAGAAAAAAGAATATAAGCAATCAAAATAGTTTGGTGAAACATAATGTTAAGTCTGTTTTTAGTCATATATATTTTTACCTCAGCGAGTTGTGGAATTGAACATCTGCGTTTAGTCTATGATCAAAGATGGTGACATTTAAATGTATAATACATTTGAATATTTTGTTTTTATTGTGTTATTTCGATATAATTACCTATTTATTCGCTTTAACAACAAAACATTTTACTTAAATGAGTATAGAATTTTTATTCACATCCAGGTTCACGTTTTGACTCGAATCATCCGAGTTTTCTTATTAATACCGCTGCTCTGTATGCATCCACACTACATGAAGGTCGTAGGCACACTAAAGTAAGGTATACGGATTGCAGTACAGTTCGTTCGAACAAAACAAATGTTCGGATCGCGAAATCAAGTACGTAGTACATATACGAGTATATCGATGTTAGTACACAAAATGGGCAATGAGCAGAACATCTAAGGATGATAATATATAATTTGTGCGACTTAAAAGCTGTTGTTTCAAGTCTTAATTATAATTTGTATACGCTAATTGTATCTATATGTTTAAAATGCCTCGCGATACTAGAATACACATTTCTAAAATTAATTATTGCTAGTATGACACATTTGAAATAGAACTCTACCAGTTTTCCTTCTTCTTCTTCTTAGTTAATGGCAATGAGCTACAATAATATGAGCTATTGGTGCCAGTGTCGAGTATATTGATTATTATTCACGTCTTTAGTCTTAGTCTTTCAGTCAGTCGTTAGCATGACTTACTGCTGATATCCAAGTCATGCGTCTCAGGAAATTTGGGCAGAATGTTAAAATGCACGTAATTCACTATTATATCATTTTCACTACATTTCAGAATTTTATCTGCATTATATTACATAAAATATCAGCAAAATTATTGAATATAACACTTTAAAACACTAAAATAATGAAAAGAATATAAAAGCGCTACATGACATTTTGACATTCGCGTCAAAAGCCCTACCAGTTTTCCTGTTTATAGCTCCCATCGTTATAAGACAAGTGACAGCGTTCTAAGTTTGAAACGTCAGAGAATTAAAAGAGTTGATAATATCTGAAAAATAGTTTTATTTCAAATTTAAAACTTTTTTAATTTTAAAATTTCACCATAGAACTCATCGCATTAAAAAATTACTTCCTACAGCCGAAAGAATATATTTCTGCTTGACAAGCTTAACCAGTTTACCAGACTTTCCATTGGGAATGACATAATGTAATAAAAGTCACTTCGTGAACTTTCGAAAGACTTCGGAAACTTTCGTGTGCTCTAGTATTTGTAATGTAAAGTTCTTTTATTCGAGCTGCTATAAGCTCCGTGGTTCATTGTAAAAAAAAACTTAACTAAAACTTTTGTGTTTATTTAAATTTGAAATTAACTACGTATGAGTTTTTAAATTTTGTTATAATCTTGTGACATCTTAAATCTTTAGCTGTTTTAAAACTAAAAATATACGATTTACACAGTAATTTCGTGTAATGACGGAGTAAGAATACAGTTCATCAACCCCACTCTTCGTCTGTGAGTGTGGTAGTAAACGTCTAAGGTAGGCTTAAATATGCTTATAACATCTTTACAAGAGATAGGAAACTTGAATTAGGATCCTATACCACCTGGCCAGCGTGGTATAGTATGTCGATTTTACACTGAATATGGAAAAGGTTCGAGCCTGTGATGGTGAAGATAAATGATACCTTTTTTTTTGGGGATTGGGTTACGGTCGCCGCACTTCTTGCACCACTCCGTCCGGGGCGACAGAGGGGCGTAAGCACGTACACCCGTACGTAACCCACCCGTGACACGTCGCCTTCGTTATTGGGCCGACCACCGGAACAGGTTGAAAGATAAATGATATCTGGCGTTTACGCGAGTATTACATTTTAGAAACAAAACTAATTTAAAACCAAAAAACATAGTTTATCACCAAACTGTATTAAGTAGTAACATAAATTTGAGTAAGTTTTGATAAGAAAATGAAGATATTGTTATTTAAAACTAGCAACCTGCCCTCGCTTCACTTCGGTCATAGGTTATAGTCGTTTTACCCGCGTAGTTCCCGTTCCCATGGGAATACTGGGATAAAATATAGCCTAGTTTACGCCCTGATATTATAGCTTTCCATTGGTGAACGAATTTTTGAAATCGTTCCAGCCATTTTGAAGATTACCCGGAACAAACAGACAGACAGACAAAAATTTTTTAATTGCTATTTTAAGCATAAGTGTCGTACAAATAACCGTGTGAGCATGAAAAATGCCTATTATTTTGACATTACAAACAGACACTTCAATTTTATTTATTGGTATAGATAAAACTGTTTTCATTAATTTTTATCGTATTTGTTCTTGATTTTGAATTTCACGGCTTTTGGATCTAGACACGCGGTAGCGTGTCAAACCAAGTTCAAGCAAAGGAACTGGCTAGTCAGCGCCGAGTGTAATATTACACAAACCACTTGGTGCCATTTTTGACCCTTCTATAACTCAAAACCTCTTGGACGTAAATATATAAAACTACGTGTATTTAATTATATCTATAAGGACATCTAGAAGCCTAAATTTCATGAAGCTAGCTTAAATAGTTATAAAGATATGAAGGTCAGAAAGTCGTAAATTTTAGTACTAACTGAGATATAGTACCTAAATCTAACTTACTTCCAGATGACCTATACGGATGAAATTTGGAATCCAGCTCGGTAATTGTGTGTAAGCGTAGGAAAAGATCTAAAATAAAAAAGGTTAAAAAATAGGGGGCCCCATTTTCTTTTATAATTGTAGCGTTGGAACCTTTACAACGTTACAAACAGATATTTGAAACTATCCCAATATATATATTATTATATTTGCTATATAACAGAAATATAAAAGTAAAGTCAAGTCATAAAATAAGTGTCCCCATACAAAAAACTTGTAATAAGCGCTAAACAACCGGCCAACGGTGTGTCGTCGGCGGCGCGCGGCACCACATAATTATACACAGAACAGAAGTAAATTAAATCTCAATACCTGCCTAGTTTTCTTTACAAAAAGCAAAAAGTAATGATATCACACCAAAAACAAATGTAAAAAGGAGAGCGAAGTTCAATACAAAAATTATGCTTGGTTGTCGGTTTTGCTGCAAAAAGAATGGAGATCTAAATGAGTGCCAAGTTCTATGCAAAATCCAAATATGTATTTATAAGAACAAAATAACATTATGAACAAGTATTAAACTCTATTTTTTTGCTTTATCCAACCTATAACAATTGCTGTTATTTAAAAAAATGTGAGATTTTAAAGTAAGTTAGATTTGTCTTGGCCTTATAATGATGGGCAGGACATGCTGATGGGCATGTCCTGCCCATCAGCCCATTATACCATATATTAATCAGATTTAGGCATATTTTATTGATTAAATGGTTAAATTTGTTAGCTTAAAATTGCCTACATATATGTGTAAATCCCATGACATCTTAATATCAATGATTAATGAGAACCCATAACAGTCGAAGCGTAATTTGTGTCCATTCATAATATATGATCACATTGAATATATATCTTCACAGCGTCTATATAAATAAGTATCTTTAAATATATAATCCTTCTGTCCGTGTGTATGTGACTGAACTCCTCCTAAATGACTAATGCCGTTTTTGATGATTTTTATGTTGTCGGGTGAGGATGGTCAGCGGTGAATCGCACAAAGCATTTGTCCTATGTGGGAATAGAAGTCACTTAGCCGGCTAGCCCGTTATCTTAACCACTAAACCATCTGCATCAACACCATCTATTTCACATCATATAAGCCTTACTGCTTAAGCCTAGGCTTAAGCCTAGGCCTAGGCTTAAGTCTCCACCACAATAGGAAGTACATTGACCTACTACGACCTACCACGCTGGTCAGACGGTTTCCCTTCTTTTTCGTTAGTGTTATATCCATATTATATCCCTTAGTCGTCTATCTATTTAGATAAGCACAGGCAGGCAAGTGTAGTGTATTATATTCTTACTCTGTCAACACACTAGAATATGCATCAAAATTTATGAAATATGCATACCCATTAAAATCGTATACATATAATTATTTCTATAGCTACATAATAGCTTATTTGTAAACGTTGATATACAGTTTAGCTATTCCCTCATAATGGCTTCGCTAAATACATAATAAGGGCTTACTGTTGAATATTATTGCTTATTATCTATACTTACATATTTAAGTTAATTGACTTATAATGGTATATTAGAAATCTACTTAATGTCTTGTTCATTGTATAATTATGGTTTAAAATTAAGTTTTGTCAGTACTTAATATCTTAAAGTAGGATTCGAAAAAACTGACTAAGTATTTCTGATGTTTACGCAAGCATTAAAATTTTTAAATAATGGTACGTTACTGCAGCGCGGCCAGCAAAAGAGGCATTGATGGACGAACGTGTATCACGTGGACATACGAAGTCCATCAATGCCTAATTGTGGCCAAGGCTTGTAGTAAGTACTATTACTTTTCTCAAATAATGCTCGGAAATTAAAACTAAGTAGATCTTTTCATTTGAAAGTAGATATGAATTACATTTACGAGTTTTCTATTATAAATCTTGCCGCCTCTTGAATTTCTGGTGACGTTAAAGTAAGTTCATTACACTCATTGTCTTCACTTGAAATAATTTTAAGTCATATATAATTACTTTTCAAAATCAATGACGAACAACATTTTTCACGCGCCAAAGGGATCAGATGTTTTTTTCTTCATTATCAAAAAGATTTCTTTTTCAAGCCAGTTTGAAATTTAAATAATAGTCTGATAAGTTGCCTCCTTGGTTGCCATGTGTTGAGGTAACAAATCGTTCCATTTTTAAAATACACGATAGATATGAACTTACATATATATTTATTTGGTCGCTAAAACACGACAGTTATGGATTTTCATACATTTTATGCCGGCCGCTTCTCGCGCAGTACAGCAACTTCGACTTACCTCGAAGAAGGTTGTCAAAATAATGCTCAAATTTCCAAGCATGTTTGAGAAAAGATATTTTTACGGCTTTTATTGCGTTTGTATTTCACTTTTGAACATTTTAAATATTTTTCAGTGTTGATGGTCACGTCAGAAACACAAAAATCAAATACAAACGCGGTCAAATCCAAAAAATTAGAGATATATTTAAATATAAATCTTATATCTTTAAACGAGCAATTCTTGTATATATAATATATATATATAATATATATATATATATATATATACATATACATGTATATTTTCAGGATCCAGAAAACGGCTCCAACGATTTTGATGAAACTTGGCATACTAGAGGTTTCGGTGCCAAAAAATCGATCTAGCTAGGTTTTATTTATAGAAAATGTTATTCTGTTGGTATTTTTAGCAAAACAATTAATATAATGACATAAAATTTTATTGACATTCTCTGAATAGAAATTCGAATATTGTTGTCGTTGTCAAGAGTGTCTATAGCTCAGTTGGGAAGTTGTCCAGTTTTCTTTTTGTTTTGTTTTAGCATTCAAACAGCGTGGGATCGATTCAGTGTTATTATTATTATTCTCTTTTTGTAATTTTTTTATATATTTTTCATTATTTAATTTTTATTTTTTATTAATATATATCTAAATAAATTCGACAAAAATACAACAAAAATATTCCGAGCGAAGCTCGGTCAACCAGATATTTGTATATTTATAAGAGCAAGGCTTCACTAAGAGAATAGATGCGGCACACTTTTATAGGTAATGTATAATACTGAATGAGATCTTTAACTCACTGACCAAGTGATTTATTAGCCGCCCAAAGAATCGCTACGTCTTACTATTACTATTTGGGTTAGATACCAGACAAGAGAGGGGGTGGGTAAATTCAATATCGTAACAATCCAGATGACAGATAACTCGTCTAACTAGCGTGGCATCATCATAATTTCAGCTCATATACGTCCAACTACTAGGCTTCAATTTCCTCCAAAATAGGAGGGAACTTGACCTACTATCCTATCTATCAAGTTGGTCAGACGAGTTGGTACAGGGTTTCATTTAGAGTTTTTCTTCTCTTGTATGGATGTCATATGCATATTTAATCCCTTAGTCGTCTTTTATGACACCCACGGGCAAGATAGGGAGTAGTGAATTGTACAGCGTGGTATTGTACGTTAATTTCCCAGCTATTGTGGAAGAAGCTCGAAACCTACAGGGGACTTATATGAGGCGAGATGATGATATTTTCAAGTAACCATATTTAAAAATATTTTTAAATAACTTATCTTTCTAGTCATCTCATTTCATAAACGTCCCACTATTGTGCTCGAGCCTTCTACAGTATGGAAGGGAAATTGACCTACTATACCACGCTGGTCAGACGTGATGGTATAAGATTTGAGTTCGAGTGTTCCTTTTCTTGCATAGATATTATATGCATATTATATCCCCGTGTGGTGACGGAGTAAGAATACATATCACCACTCCCTATCTTGCCGTTGGATGTCGTAAAAGACGACTTGGGATATAAAATGCATATAATATCTATGCAAGAGAAGGAAAACTCGCAATAAAAACCTATAACAACCTGTCTGACCAGCATGGTATAGTAAGATCAATTTCCCTCCTATTGTGGAGGAGGCTCGAGCCCAACAATGGGACGTAAATAAACTAAAATGATGATGATGATTATATCCCTTACTCGTCTTTTGCGACACCCATGGGCAAGAGAGGGGTTGGTGTATTCTTACTCAATCACCGCACGTTAAAATCTTTCTAGTGTCATCTAATATTTCCAGTACTGTATTTTCTACGTATTTACCATGTAGAAATTATTACGAGTTATTTGAAACCCGTTTCGCTACTTCTGTTTCATATTTAATGTTCATGCAACTGTATAAAGTTTAATTTACATAAATGTTTTAATTATAGCGATAAATTTTATGACTTTTATTGATGTGTTATATCGACAAATTATATGGTGATTGATAGTCTATTTAGATTGATTGGTAAATAAATAATATTGCATGTTTTATATTTTAATACGCTTTACTGTTCTACGCCAATAAAATAATAGTTAAGTAGTAGTTAGTAATGAAATTGCACAACTTTGTGATATGACGAAAATTTTTCAAATTATTTTTTTTTAATTTATTTAATTTTTGCTTCTATTGGCTCAGATGTAATCAAATTGAAGTAGCTACAGCTGTCGTGTTAACATTAATACGACCGTGTCGATGGTGACTTACATAAATTAACTCCCATCCAAACCTATCTACAGAAGCTTTTACTTCAAAAATAAAAACAGTATTCCATGAAATCGATGGCAGTGAGTCAGGACCCATTATTAATTTATTTTGTTTGTTTCATTTGTTTCATTTTTATATCCTCTTACACACACACACAAAAAAAATCATCAACATCCCGCCAGTGTTTTAAGAGGAAGAATTATAATTAATATTATAACTCTTTCAATTATTCGGATCACGAAATTAGATGCAATTGCGTTTCTCTGTGAAAATTAAAGTTTGTTAACAAAATATACCTACTTATTTATATTCACGTATTAAAAGATTTCCGTGTGGTGCTGGAGTAAGAATTTTTTCACCCCCTTTTTTGCCCGTGGGTGTCGTTACAGACGACTAAGAGATGATAAAAATGAGAGAGAAGGTAAACTTGAAATAAAACCCTACACTAATCCGTCTCCCTATCTTGCCCGTGGATGTCGTAAAAGACGACTAAGGGATATAATACGCATATAAAATCTATGCAAGAGAAGGAAAACTCGAAATCTGAAAAATCCCTTTATCAACCTGTCTGACCTGCATGGCATAGTAAGTAAGTTTCCCTCCTATTTTAGAGGAGGCTCGAGCCCAGCAGTGGGACGTATATGAGTTGAGACGATGACGATGATTATAATATCAAGAAAAAAAAATCGTTCATCTGTGAACATGAAGGAAACTACTTTTAAAACCTTTATTCCAAGTATTTTGAATATTTTTGAAATATTTGTTGGAAATTAATCTATCCTATTTTGTTATACGTTACAGAGCTTCGTCGACTATAACCTAAAGATAAACTAGAGAAAAGTTTTCGCATCTGAGGCTGAACCATAATGTCGACAGTCTTCTGTGTATGTGCAATCTGTTACTGCAATTCATTTAGTGCGCGGGAGAGCCGGCAGCTCAATTTTCTAAGGGTGCTTGCGTGACGTGGATTTTAGTGACGCCTTTAATATCACCGAATCTCATTGATTACATTTACATTAACAATATCTTTACAGTAGGCATCGGCCTATGATGAGGAGATCCGCCGTCGGCGACTGGGGCGGCGCAGGCGCGACTACCTGCGCCTCATGCCGTCCTAGCCGAGGCCGTGAGTGACGTGACCGAGGACTAGTCCGTCACCCGCCGAGAGGCCGACCGCGTGAGGAAAGACCGACGTCCTCCCCGAGGGGGGGGACGTCGGTCGATGGGAGGATACCCCACGTAGGGAGGATTCCGTCGGGCCAACCACTGATGACAAGTAACCCTGCTTCGGTGGTCGGCCCAACGACGAAGGCGACGTGCATCGTGGGTGGGTTGGGGGAGTTGTGTGCTAAGCCCCTCTGTCGCCTCGGACGGAGTGGTGCGGAGGCGCGCCGACCGCAACCCACTCCCCAAAAAAAAAAAGGCATCGGCCTAGCAAAGGTCCATGAGCGGCAGTATTACGTGTCATTAGATGCACTGTTTGCTCGTTTGCCAATAATAGAATTTAAAAAAAAAAACTAAAAAATTAAGATAGAAATAAAACTTCTATCTCATCTAGCAACACATTATTTTGTGAATTGTTACTTTGAATGAGAATTGAGTCATTAGCGGCCGGAAATACCTCAGTGAATCACTAGTTATAAGTAGGTTGCCGAGATTTTTTTGCACGTCAATACATAATCATTGGTTTAATCATCTTAGCTTAGTAGTATCCGGTTAGTTTCGTAATCACATTACTTAAGTAGAATATATTCGGCTTTATTTATATTTTTGATGTGAAACATCTATAGGCGAGGGTGGACCTGATAGTTGGCGTGGCGTTAACTCCACGCTTCGATATATACATTTGTGTAACAAAATTATAACCTGTTTTAGAATTTCGTACAACGGCATTTCGTGAGCTTAAAGTAAATTATTAACCTAAACACACATAGTGGATGAAAATAAATGTTTATTGAATAAAAATCACCATATTCTGGAAAAAAAATGCTAATATTTTATTAATACTTTATGCTATATTAGTTCCTGTCGTAATCCTCAGCGCGTCCTGAGCTACGGCTCCTTTTTTTATTGCAAACGATGACAAACGAGCAAATAGTACACTTGATGACAAGTAATTTTGCCACTCATGGATATTTGCAAGGCCACTGCCTACCATAAAGGGAGTGTGAATGCGTGCTATGAAGGTCGGTAATACAAAAGACATCACCAATACCCACTACATGCAAACACCCTTGTCAAGTTGGACTTTCGCTCACCGAACGAAACGCAATAACAAATTGTCTACTACTCGGACTTTGATTTTCTGCTCAGTGTAGTACTAGCCCGGACGGACCGGCCCACGGCTGTAAACAGACAACTGTCAACATGCACAACGTTGACAGTTGTCTTACCATTATTAGTAGAATATATTCGGATTTATTTATAACTAGCAACCCACCCTCGCTTCGCTTCGGTTATAGTCGTTTTACCCGCATAGTTCCCGTGGGAATATCGAGATAAAATATAGCCTAGTTTACGCCCTGATATTATAGCTTTCCATTGGTGAAAGAATTTTTGAAATCGGTTCAGCCGTTTTGAAGATTACCCGGAACAAACAGACAGACAAAAATTTTTAATCGCTATTTTGTCGTGCAAATAACCGTGTGAGCATGAAAAAAGCCTATTATTTTGACATTACAAACAGACACTCCAATTTTATTTATTGGTATAGATGGCCTCTCAATTCGAGATATCACTAAATTATCCATCCATCAATCAGCTTACAGACGTCCACTATTGAACATAAGCCTCCTTACGAGAATTCCACATTTTATTTTTACTGGGACGTTTAATACCATAACCGCCACACTTGGCAGACGGGTTGGCGATCGCAGTAGATGTTTTCGGTTTTTCCCAGGAGAAAGCTGCTGCCCTATTTTCCTGGTGAAACCCTTAGTCGATTTTTACGACTGCCACGGGTAAGTGACGATAATTGTATTCTATCCCGTCGCCACATGGGATGCTCACTAAGTGTATCGATAATATTAAACACACATTTGATAGGTAAAGAACTTCTTTGTTTTTTTTGTATTGGTAAATCAGAAACAGCATTGTTGCTAGTATCGAGATACCATTTTTGTGTTGCCCGAGCGCTATGGCAAAGACTTTCTTTAAACGAAGAGCAATTTTTTCACATTAGACAAGAGCCTGTGTCCCTGGTGTTGCAGAAGTCCTTGTGCGGCAGTACCACTTACCATCAAGTGTGCCGCTTGCTCGTTTGCCACCGTCGGCAATAAAAAAAATCACCCACGGGCAAGAAATTGAACGGTGTAGTCTTACTCCGTCACCACGTTTTTAATCTACCTACAAATATTTCCATGTGGTCACGAAATAAAAATACTATTCAAGGCCCACTTTCTTGCCCAATGATGTCGTAAAATACGACTAAGGGATACACTATGCATATAACAACCATGCAAGAGAAGGTATCTATAATTAAAACCCTATACTAAGCCGTATGACCAGCGTGGTATAGCAGGATATTTACCCTTCTTTTGCGGAGGAGGCTCGTACTCAAGAGTGGGACATATTTTTTTTTATACAAAAGACAACACTCTGCACTAAGGAAATAATCTTTGTATTGCGGGGGACTTTACAAACATAATTAACGGACACAAATTACATCCAGACTCAGAGCAATATTTTTGGATCGCGTATAATATTGTCCTGCTTGGGATTCGAACTCACGACACTGGCGCGATATCTTAACCACTACGCCATCTGTGCAGCCATGAGCTGAAATGATGATGAACAAATATTTGAAGTTCTTATATGTACGTGGCCTATTGAACTATCCCAAAGCTATTGTGAAATAAATTGACATAATTCTTTACAAACATTTATATATAGATATTATCTCTATTTAAATCCGGCTCGTTTTATACCAACAATAAAAATATATTAGTTGCTAAATGGCATGAGAAAAAAAAAATCGACGTTTTGCCTATCAAGATTCGTTTACGATTACTCGGACATATTTATACATATAAATAAAATGTCTGTTTGTTATATCTAACTATGATCATCATTATCAGCACTTATCCCAATTACTTGGGTTCAAAGCGTAAGAATACAATTCACCACCCACCCTATCCTAGACGTGGGTGTCGTTAAAGTCTACCAAGGGATTAAAATATGCAAGTAACATCTATGCAAGAGAAGAAAAACTCGAATTAAAACCCTTTATTTTTTTTGGTTTGGGTTGCGGTCGGCGCGCTCCTCGCTCCACTCCGTCCGGGGCGACAGAGGGGCGTAAGCATGCACTTCCGCAACCCACCCGCGATGCACGTCGCCTTCGTTGTTGGGCCGACCACCGGAGCAGAGTGACTTGACATCAGTGGTCGGCCCGACGGTATATTTGGGGTACCCTCTCATGTACACCCCTATGCTAACATGTGTTTGACCAGTGTGTTATAGTAGGTCAATTGCCTTCCTATTGTGGAGGAAGCTAGAGCACAAAAGTGGGACGTATATGAGTTTTGATGATGATAATGATTCAAATACATACATTCAAATACATGTATCCAACACCTTAAATGAGTAATTCTTGTAAATAAATGCCTATATATTCAGAATCTCGACAACTCCAACGATTTCCATGTGAAAACCCAAATAACACTCCGGCAAACCCCCAAAACACCCTGCATACTAAAATTATTATACAGACTGTTTTGGAGATTTTCGGGGCTTCATTTATATAAAACCTCGTTTTATCAGTGTTTAATAATATTTCGACGTTTTATATTTTTTTTATTATTTTATTTAAATAACCAGTACGTCGTCTGGCCATCGTTTCAACTCGTTTACGTCCCACTGCTGGACTTGAGCTTCGTTAGGAGGGGAATAAACGTACTATATAGAGTAAGAATACAATTCATCACTCCCTATTTTGCCCGTGGTTGTCGTAAAATATGACTAGGGGTCTAGACTAAAGGGGACTAATAATCAAATCAAATCGTTTATTCTGCATAAGCCCCTTAAGGGCACTTACATATTGTCAAGTTTAAACATTGTTTGAATACAATACAATAATCTACCACCGGATCGGAACGCGGGAGCACAAGCTGAGAAGATCCGGCAGGAAACTCAGAGGGCTGTCACTTTTTTTAGTCTTTTAAATATATATAATTTTATACTTCGTACAACATATAGTTAGCTCCAGTGTAATGCCCTTCAAAATTGTATACATGTATAAATTTTCTAATATTAGTACAAAACAAAAATAAATAAAGAAAAGAAAAAAATTATGGCTGGACCAGATCCTACAAGCAGCACCCGATCACGAGTTAACTAGTAGAGCAGCTATCACCCCTCTCAACCACATTAGAGGGAAGGGAGCGACCCGCCCCACGTAGCTACCGCAAGCAGAACCATTCAGTCAGCATAACTAAACATATAATATATGTCATGCCTGTAACATGCCTGTAATATGCCTGTAACATCTATGCAAGAGAAGGAAACCTCGAAACCAAACCAACATGTCTGAACAATATGGTACTCGAGGTTACTTTCCCTCCTATTGGGGAGGAGGCTCGAACTCAGCAGTGAGACCTGTACCAGCTGAAAGGAGACGAAAGTCTTACTAAAATTGATAAAAATGAACTATGATTCGAGCGAAGTCACGGATAAAGTGTTAGTTTTTATAAATATCTACCGTATTGTACATATAATGAAATAAATATACGACAGCTAACGCCAAGATCCTAGTTTTGATAACTGATCGATTGTCACGTACTCAACTAAATGGGTACATATTATTTACTGTTATGACTGCACAGATGGCGTAGTGGCTAAGATATCAATCCTACCATGCCAGTGTCACGGGTTCAAATCCTATACGGGACAATACTTTGTGCGATCTACAAATTGTTGTGCTGAGTCTGGCTGTAATTTGTGTCCAATAATTTATATGCTTGTAAAGTCTAGCAATACAATGATAATTACCAGTGCAGGGGACGGTCTTTAAAAAAACAAAAAAAGAACATAGTTTTTTCTAGTAATGGAAGAATGGTATTGTGCTCAGGCTAGAGGACTACTCACTAGCTAGGTGGATTGGCAATTAGTTTTTTATTGGTTTTAGTGACAAACAAGCTAACAGTACATCATTCATCATCATCATCATTTCAGCTCATATACACCCCACTGTTGGGCTCGAGCCTCCTCCACGATAGGAGGGAAATTGCCCTTACTATACCATGCTGGTCAGATAGGTTGGTATAGGGTTTTATTTCGAGTTTCCTTCTCTTGCTTGATGTTATACGCATATAATATATCCCTTAGTCGTCTTGTACGACACCCACGGGCAATATAGGGAGTGGCGAATAGTATCCTTACTCCGTCACCACACGGACAACATATATAGTACTAGGCATGCCTTTTAAGTTCTGTCGTTTCCATATTTCCCGGAAATTTTGAATTTGGAACTGTTCTATATTCGAATGTGTTTAAATTTTGAATCTCAAAACAGTTGAAAGTATTAGGATTAATGCTATTGTTTAGTCACAGCGTCGATTGGAATCTGTCAGGTTACTTACGAAAATGAATCTTTATAAAGAAAATGTTCGTGTAATAATAAAAAAAACCTCCCGTGTTGGAATACATATTTCAATATAAAGAGTTAACAGAGCTAACAGTACACATGATAGTAATTGAGACTGCAGCTCGTAGAACTTTGCTAGGTCGTTGCCTGCCATGAAGAAAGTGAAGGGTGTATGCAATGAAGTTCAATGATACTAAATGCATCATGGGTTTCGGTGATGCCTTTAGTTTCACCAAACCTCATTGTACGCATTCACACTCCCTTTGCTTTCTTCGCGGCAGGCAGCGGCCTTGCAAATCTCCGTGAGCAGCAGCAACACTTACCATCAGGCGTACTATTTGCTCGGTTGCCACCGTTTGTGATAAGAAAAATAAAACCCACCACCCAAAAACACTTTCAGAAAGTTGAGCTTCCGGCTCTCTCACTCACCAAACGAATTGTAGTAACAAATTGCGATTACTCAGGCGCAGTGGCGGCTGGTGGGTTAACAAAGTGGTGGTGCACGTTATTTGCTCACTAAATATTAAGATCAGAAATTGCAATGGCACAACAATTTATAAAAAAATGTCATTTTTATTATTTTCGAACTCAATATATTTTGTAGGTATACATGTGAAGAAACATGTGGTTTTATTTGCTTTTCACACTTAGAAAAATATTTATAAAAGAGTGCAAATCCAAAAATATTTTGATTTGAACTCTTTTATTAAATTTAACGAGGGCCTTGGCGGTCCCACCAATTTTAAATCAACTTTATTTTGAAAAGTTTTATCATGCTAGGCTCATTTACACTCACATCACACACGGTACACGAAGTATAGAATAGAACTAAGACCAAAATAAAAAAAACAATTACTTAATGTAATTAAACAATATTTAACGCGTCACAGGTAACATCGAAACTATATCTAACTACTTCGCCGCCGCCAGGCAAATTTCGTCAAAAGTCGAGTGCTCTCGGTAATGTTCGGTTCGCCCGTGCGGCGCTCGAGCAGAGACTCATTTTTCGGTATATTTCTATGAACTTCTGTCTCACGCGCCAGGCGTTTTAACTCATAACTAATACAAGTTGTATTAGCAGTCCCCGTGCGCTCGCCTCAGCGCACGAGATTTTTTTTATAGGGAAAATAAGTTTTAATAGTTTAGTAAAGCGTTTAAATTGTTTCGTCATAATTTGAAATTATATTTGTTATATGTTTTTGTATGTTTAAATAATAAATATTAATATAGTAATTTAAAATATAAAGATGAACTAACATTGTAATTATTAAATCTTTTGAATTGGTGGTTCGGTGCACGAGCGCACTTAAGGTACAGCCGCCACTGCTCAGGCGTCAATTGTCTGGAGAGGGCGGTACTATCTATCTCAGTCGGCCCGTCGTTGTAGAGGTAGACAGAAGACTGTCGATGGTGTGATCCTACCACACGAAGTGTTCGTTTACTTTATTTAAAAGATTCCTATGGAAAAGTAAATGATTGTTTCACTAAAGTGAAGTTTTTATTTAAAACAATAATTACCATTATTGCATAAGAATCAAATCAAATTCCCATAAAACATCTAAAAAAAGAAAGTTTTTAGATCAACAGAAAACGTATAATAAAAAACTTTTCTCGCGACTAATTTTCTTTATCACTGAACATTTCGTCTTTTATTGCAAATACTAAATTCCATTACAATCAGTAGACACTCGGAAAATTTCAACAAAATACCATTATCAAGTTTTGGAAACGATAAAATTAAAATGTCTCGAAACTTTCCAAGTCTTCAGGTCACGATAACGGGGGCCTTGAGTGGATGTAAACTCAATTGTCAGTATTCTTTTTTTTTTTCTTTTTCTGTAAATCTGCTATTCAGCTTTGTAATTCTTTTTATCATTAAAATTGAAATTTTGCTACTTCATCATCGCAGCTCATATATGTCCCATTGTTGGGCTCAAATCTGTTCAACGATAGGAGAAAAATTGACCTACTGTATACTTACATGTTGTTAAGATGGGTTGATAAAGGGTTTTATTTCGAGTTTTTCTTCTGTTGGACATATGTTATGTGCTTATTATGACAACCATCATAACTCAGACTTTAGGACTGGGGATTCTTGGTCATCTCTTACAAAACTTGAGGTGATGAGTCGTATTCTTACCCCGTAATTACACGAAAGGTTACTTATGTTTTAACAAAATAAAAACACCTAGGATCAATAAATACGCATATATAAAATACAAATATATTTTGAATACACAGATGGCTATGTAAACATATCGACTTTCCGCGTCGAGTATCGTAGATTCAACAGGACAATTATTTGTGTGATTCATAAATTGTTATTTAAGGTCTGGGTGTAATTGTGTTTTGAAGGCTCTCGCGATGCAAACATATATTATAATGCAAACATTGTATTTTAAAAGAAATTAGATTATCTAATTAAATAGTCTTAGCTTTTGTACGATAACTGAAAAAAATTAAGGTACTAGCCCCTTCATTTCCCATGAATATCACAAAACTAGATTATTGAATGCAAGCACATCATTTCACTTTTAGAGAAAGAGTAATCGAAATAATGTATGTCAGCTTGTCTGGGTATTTTCATTTAGTTAGCTAATATTCCTCATCTTTATGAAGTTATTACGAAGTCTTTATGAAGTCTGGATGTAATTTGTGTCCGTTAATTGTATGTTTATAAAGTCCCCCGCAATACAATGATTATTTCCTTAGTGCAGGGTGTTGTCTTAAATAAATAAATAAAAAAAAAAAATTACCCGGCAGTAGAACATGGACAACATGGTCATCGTTTCATCTCATGTTGAGTTTGCGCCTCCTCTACAATAGGAAGACAATCACTAACCACGGTGGTAACATAGGGCTTTATATCAAATGTCCCTCCCTTAAAGTAATTTTAATTCTTTTGTAATCACCCACGTGAAACTAAAGGGTATCGACCACTGTATTCTTAATAAATCATAAAATATCATAATAACCTTAAATGTAAAGACCCTTTGAATTGTTACCAGCGTATTTTTATATCAACTCTGTTCGCTATTTCTCAGAGAAAACAAAATTAATCCATCTTGTAAGAATCAACAATACTACCGCAAATCACCGTTATAAATAATAGTATAGAAACCACAATACAATGCTCTCGATTTAGAAGAAAAATGTAAGGCACGTAGGCGAATTATAAGTAGGCAAGCATCAAACACCCACCTAAGATTATCTTTGTAAGTATGTGTTTATTTGACGATATGTAATGCCGGGTATTAGGGTCATAACAGATTTCTTGTATCAAACTATTACTGAGAATTTTTTGTTTATTTCCTCAGTAAACGAGAAAGAAATCTCTATTTTAGCTTGGACAAAAATTTCTCTGAACTCGTCACTCCAGAGCATTTCGTAATGATGGAGATAGGGGGCTATATATGGCTGAAATATATACATATATATATATATATATATATATATATATATATATATATATATATATATATATATATATATATATATATATATATTATATATATATGGCTTTATAGAGAAATGAATATTAGCACATTCACATTTTTCCACGAAGCCAACTACTGTTTGACTGCACTTAATCGAGTAATAATACGCCATTACATCATTTTGGAAAATAATTGATATTCTTACACTCCTGGACTGATATTGACCAAATTTAGCTAAGAAACACTGCAAGGAAACTGGGTAACAAATGAAAAATAACCACAACGAAATCGGTCAATCCGTTTTAGAGCTACGATGCTACAGACAGACACACACAACACACACGCGCGCACACAAACAGAGACAGACAAATATCGACGTCAAACTTATAACGCACCTCTTTTTGGGTTAAAAAACCGGGAGAGATTATTTTTTATCTCTCGCCAATACTAATGCAGAACCATCATCATTGTGCTTGGGGTTTATGTAATACTAGCTACCCGCCCTCGCTTCGCTTCGGTTTTAGTCGCCTTACCCGCGTAGTTCCCGTTCCCGTGGGAGTGCCGGGATAAAATATAGCCTATGTTACTCCCTGATATTATAGCTTTCCATTGGTTAAAGAATTTTTGAAATCGGTTCGGTGGTTTAAGCATGAAAGCATAACAAACAAACAAATAAACAAACAAACTTACTTTCGCATTTATAATATTAGTAAGGATTAGTAAAGATATATTCGCCTTCCATATAACACCGTCTATATGTCTTTTATCTTCTCTTGCCCTTTCAAATTTCTTTTCTTTTCTTACCACATTACTTTGATACCGTCTTATCACACGACTATCACACTTTGACTTTTCAATATTTAACGACTGCATGGCGCAAATTTCAATCTTTCTGTTCTACAAAACCACAGCGGCAAATTTAGGATTCATAAACATTATTCTAAAATTACCGATGCCCATAGCGTGTCGGTCTTCGACGAACTTTACTCAATGAAATTAAATAATTTTGTAAGAATACTGGGAGACCACACTTTGAAGTATATACTTGGCCATCCGGAGACGCGTAACAATTATTTCAATATTCTATTCAGGTTTTCTTAACTCCATTTCTTTAAGAAAAAGTTAGAAAAGACATTACAGTTTTAATAAATTTTGTTACGTTTTTGAAATGAAATTTTTGAAGCTTTTGTGCTTACAAAACGCTTTCAACGGACTTGTATCTTTTTGTATTTATTTTATGCGATCATTCTACTAATTACGAATCAATTTTGGTAACTATTATTTGTTTGGTAGGACATACTTCAGAGGTAGCCCTATATAAATTTGATCGAGATCGGATCAGCAGTTTTTGTATTATCCTTATTAAAGCGTATTTGGTTCATCTCGACTATATCCTATTGAAGTAGAATGAAATAGGATAGGTATGGCGATAGGTAAATAAACAAAACATATCTTTAGATATAAATGTTTAAAATAGTACAAATCATGCACAGAGCCTGCTTGTATCACAACCCGGTTCTAACTCAGCATTATGTTGGTATATATACCAAGACTGCCAAAGCTTACATACCTATAAGTAACCAAGGCTGATCTGTCGTTAGCACCAGAATGTGACGAACTTGTGTACGCAACTGCAGGGCGTAACACACAATACATATCGTATTATAATAATAGTTAATAAGCAAAAATAGTAAAACTATGAATATTATCGCTTTTGTATTTGATTTTTGATTATCCAACGTTTCGACATTTTGCACTTTTCACTGTAAAGTATTCGAAACGTCGGACAATCAAAAATCAAATACAAACGCGATAAAATCTGTAAAGTATTTTGTAAGATTAAAATGTGTAATACTCGCGTAAATATCAGAAATCATTAATCTAAACCCTATTCTAATGTCCATTATTATTTCAACTCATTTATTTAATACACAGCTATCATTACAGGTATTACAACCTAATTCGATAGAGGAAGACAGTCTTAGTACATATAAACATAAAGTATTAATTATAAATAACACAAAGTTCTTATTTCTAACTACCTATTTACTTAAAATTAAAATAGTTGTACGTTTGAATTCGTTCAGTGAACACGAAAATATATCCGTGTATGTTAACGCAGCGTTAAGCATATGTAGAGCGCGTGTGAGTGGTGCTTGCTGTCCAGGAGTGGTGGCCGCCATTGCCTACCAACGTACTCGTCTGGTATATACAGCCAAATCTTTTGCAGAATAGCTGGATTGTGGATTAGGTCCTGTAACACTTTAAATACATACATGACAAGAGCCATTTCTCTTCTTACTTTTAATTTGTAGAAACCTACCATACCTAATATAAATGCGGTCGGATATAATAATGGGTATCCTGTATATACCCTGAACCGTTATATATATATATATATATATAAACCGTCTCACTGTTGGACAGAAGCTGCCACGACTCACCCCAATCCACTAGTAGTTGGGGCGGTAAACTACGTCCCCTCAAAAATATCCGCGGTCCGACGTCCCCGTCATCTTCTTGAAGAAGAGGATGACGCTATTACGATCGCCCAAGAAAGGGCTTACACCGCTCGCGCAGCGATAATAAATAAAACTTCGCGGTATCGGCCTCGCCGTCGAGGTCGAAAACCGCGTCGCGTAAAAGTCATTAACCTAAACGTGGCCACGCCCACTTTGCTCTCAGCGATGCCTCGAGTCAAGGTCCGTTCCCCACAGGCGGAGCCCTGGGGCGATGGGCGCTTAACTTACTTACCGGGTTGAGAGCCATCAGCGCTCACCCATTGCCTGCGTTAAGCTGTCAAGGTCATCTGCGACCAACAGCTATACACACACAAAAAAAAATGTTGGACACAAGCGTCCTCTACAGTAGAGCGAAATTAATCTCCTTTTTTCTGTGGTTCGCTATAGTTCAGACACACCGTGCCCGACTACGCTATCCGTAAAGTAGTTTTATTTACAAAGATTTCATATTTTAATCATATTTTACGCACGCACAAGAAGCCTATACGTTTATGTTCTACTCCACACGAATAATATTAATAAGTGTAACTATAAATCTTCAAAGTTAATGTACCAAAATCCAATTCAGCCTCATTATTTGCCTTACAAATCTAAATATATCGCGTGAATTACTTTTTCTTTATAATAAATATCAAATTATAAAATATACATTAATATGTTCGTGCAGCGACTAATGTAAGGTCCGGTGTTACACCAGGAACCAAACGTGAGTTGGGGTGGGTAATTTTCTTCACCGCTCATTTCCTACGACGTGTTGTGGCAACACACGGAGCGATTATGTGATTTTGTCAACCATGTTATTACGAAAGGAAATTATGTTAGTTTTGTTTCTATTTCATTCTTAATGTTTATTTGTTTACGTAATGGTAAATGGTAATTAACCGTGCTTGGGTTAAGAATACAAAATTTCAGCGTAAACGCCAGGAAGTTTCGGTGCTAAGTTTCATTCGCTGCCAAATGACCTAATATTTTTTTTTACTTTTTACGTGAAATTCAAATCTCGAAACTGCTTGAAACGGCTTTATTTGGAAAAAACTCAAAACTGGAGACTTAGGATTTTTTTATTTGAATGGCCTGGTAATAATTGCCGCTATTTGCCAGCTCACTCGTTGTTTTCCCTGTGGTGACGGAATAAAAATTCTATTCACCATACCCTATCTTAACCGTGGGTATTATTTATTGGAGGGCAAGCGGTGGCAGGCGAGCAAGCCTGCCGATTATGGACTTTTGAAAGGGCGTTGCCTACCGTGATGATAGGCAAGGGAGTGTGAATGTGTGCAATGATGTTCGGCGATACTAAAGACTTCACTAAAACCCACCACACCCAAACACCCTCAAAAACTTGGATTGTTGGGTATTGTAAAATACGACTAACAGACTAACAGATTAAATTTGCAAATAACATCTATGAAAGAAAAGGAAATGTTTAAATAAAACCCTATACCAACACATCTGACCAGACCATAGTAGGTCAGGTCAATTAGTCCGTCACCCGCCGAGAGGCCGACCGCGTGAGGAAAGACCGACGTCCTCCCCGAGGGGGGGGGGGACGTTGGTCAATGGGAGGGTACTCCTCAGGGAGTATTCCGTCAGGCCGACCACTAACGACAAGTCACCCGGCTCCGTTGGTCGGTCCAACGACGAAGGCGACGTGTCACGGGTGAGTTACGGGTGTGCGTGCGGCCCTCTGTCGCCCTGGACGGAGTGGTGGGAGGAGCGCGCTGACCGTAGCCAACCCCATAAAAAAAATAAAAGGGATAAATATTAAGGTATCATAAATTGTCATACATGACAGACGAAATAAATACTTTAAATGAAAACAAAAATGTAATGTTAATTATAAATTACAACTTTTCATATTACGACATTAAGCAACAAACGCTACTGGTTAATCCAAAGATAGTAACTACGCGTCCAAAATATAAGACGTAGCTTTTTATCAAGATAAAATCTGACTTTGTTATATCAAATTGCTTTCTTTTGAAATATCAAAAACTGAAATTCATATATTTATCTGGTAAAAAAGGCAAAAATACAGTGAAATATTGAATTTAAAAAACTATTTTATAAATTTGATTTTAAATTAAATTTATAATGGAATAATATAAAGATTGCTTTGCGGTTGGAAAAGTTGATTACAAAGAAAATGAATTAAGATAGGTTAAAAGAATAAAAACGAATAGAAATTAATTTGTGTAAAAAATGGAGAACGAATTAAGTATTACATTTCGTTTAAAAGTAGATTATCTATAGTAAAATAAGTCAAAAGTTTAACAAGCTTTTGATCATCATAAAATACTTAAAAATTGCATCAAATACTTCTGCTAGCCGAGTAAAAGTTTGACAATCTTAATTGCACTTTCAAATTTTTGTAGCTAATAATACAGAATAATCGTGTAAGTACAATACGGTCTTGGTTTTATAGAATTGATTTTTAAAAACGATTACTATTTAACCGATACATCTCAACAAATGCAATATATGCGTGTATAGAAATAACCAAGCTACAAAGGATAATATAATTTTACAAGTATCCAACTTTAAAAAACAATATAAAGAAGTTGAATAATATTATAATCATATCCCTTCGGATACCGTAGAATCCGGAACCTTGTCGGATAATACCGAAAAGAACAACCGACTGTGAATAGAAATAAGCTTTAATAAAAATAAGTTTTAATATAAACGGTATGGAGATTCGGCAAGGACCGACAGCTCGTACGTGCCTGGTTGTCGAATCAGTGATTTCGGTAACGTTATGTTACCCAATATCCCACTTTTATTACCTTTAAATTATTCTATTTTATCGAGCCTTAAGGTTTTATCTGCTTTCATATTTGGTTGTTTTTATAATCTAGCTTGAAGGAATATTTATACAGCGTATGTTATAAGTAAAGTCAGTGAATATATGTTAGTTTTATAAGAAACATGCTCCGCTGAGTATTCTGTTTTTGTTTAAAATGCTATTCTCTTATAGAATTTTATATACGTAATAGAATAGCGTGCCTAAGGGAAAATGTAATCTTGAAAAATAATTCGAAGTATCTGTATATATCCCATTTTTATATAATCCCATTTTTTTAAAAACACATATCTTTCTGATATTGTTAGTGTCAATTTTTCTGTAAGAGTATGATTTTTATTATTTATACCGTACATATTTAAGAACTTATTTATAGGTATACCTACTTTTTTCGTGTGGTGACGGAGTAAAAATACAATTCACCATCCCTCTCTTGCCTGTGGTTGTCGTAAAAGATGACTAAGGGATATAATATGCATATAATATCTATATAAGGGAAGTAAAACTCGAAACAAAATCCTATACCGACACAACCTATACAACAACCGTCTGACAAGCGTAGTATAGTAGGTCAATTTCCCTCCCACTGTGGAGGAGGCTCGAGCCCAACAGTGGGAGAATATATGAGCTGTGATGGATGGATGCGATGGATATATTGTCTTTAGGTATAGTAATAATTATTATCATCACTCTGCTCTTGTCTTAATTACCTGGATTCGATTCAGTAAGTACTTTTCTGTCATAGTACATGATGCAATATTTATTGGCAATAGTTTTGTGATCGATCGTCTGCCTGACGGCAACCGTATTGGGAATGTAGTTCTTGGCCAGAGGGCTTCAGATGTAGCTGGCCCTGGTCTATATAAAATTCTTACTCGTCTTTGATGATCCTCACGAAAAAAAGTAAGGTTTGGTAGTGGGTATTGATAACCACTACCACATAGCACAATAAAATAATAAAAGGGAGCCGTCATTCAGGACGCCTGGCAGATATGAAACATCGAAATTATTTTATACAAGTATATATGCATAAAAAAACAGATTACGATAGGAACTAATATGGCATAAAGTATTAATAAAATATTACGTATTTTTTCCAGAAAATGATGATTTTTATTCAATATATTTTTTTCATTAGTATACACTATTGGTATGTGCTGAGATTAATAATTTATTTTGAGCTCAATAGATGGCGTTGTACAAAATTATAAAATAGGTTATGGATTCGTTTCGATATATCGTGTGAACCTGATCATTAGAGTGGCGTTAACGCTAACGATCAGATTGACCGTTAGCGATTTACGTTTAACGATCAGAACTAATCCAGATGTTTCACATCAATAATCATCATCATCACAGCTACACTTTACCTACTCATACCGCGCTGATCAGACGAGTTGGTATAGCGTTTTATTTCGAATTTGCCTTCTCATGTATATTATCTGCGATAATCGGTTAGTCGTGTTTTACGACACCCAAGGGCAAGAAATGGATTAGTGAATTATATTTTTATTCCCTCACCACACGGATACAATATAATAATAACCATAAAATATTTAAATCGTCAAGTATTTTACGTATTACATTTGAATGTTTAATTACGATCTTCACTAATTGGAGTAAAGTTTTTTACGATTGTAATAATTATATAATAGATCTCAGCTAAGTTATCGCGTAGTGTGTATCAACGCTACTTCAACGAAATGGGTCAACACGTTTGGATCGCGACAGCTAACACGAAAACTTTTCAGTCTAATGATCATATGGCGAACCGATATTAGTTTGGCATATTTAGAAATTTGAAGAAAAGTTCTCGTCTGAGCTTTAATGCCTTAACACACTTTGTGGACAGTTGATGTCCTCAATAACATGCTCCTCTTTAGGGTTCTGTACCCAAAAGGTAAACCGGACCTTATTACTAAAACTTCGTTGGCTGTCCGTCCGTCTGTCTGTCACCAGACTGTATCTCAAGAACCGCGATAACTAGACCATTAAAATTTTTACAAATTATGTATTTCTGTTACCACTACAACACCAGATACTAAAAAAAAAATAAAATAAATATTTAAGGGGAAGCTCTCATACAACAAACGCTATTTTTTTGCACCTTGTTTATAGACAATAGTACGGAAGCCTTCGTGCGCAACTCCGACTCGTACTTGTTTATAATTTTTTTTTAAGACAATACCCTACTTTAAGTAAATTGTATTGCATGGGACTTTACAAACATATAATTACCGGACATCCAGACATCCAGACTCGGAATAAGAATTCGTGGATCGCACAAAGTATCACTGACACTGACATGGTCGGTATCATAACCACTACGCCATCTCTGCAGTCAAGTAGTTCTCGTGTCTGTAGTTCATGTGGTGACAGAGTAGAATACAATTTACCACTTTTTATCTTGCCCGTAGATGTCGTAAAAGACGACTAAAGGATGTTGCAGATAATATCTATGCAAGAGATTCGACAAAAAACCGTGTATCAACACGTCTGATCGGCGTAGCATAGTATGTCTATTGCCTTCCCATTATGGACGAGACTTAAGCCGAACAGTGGGACTCATGTGGACTGAGATGATAATTCTTACTTCATCATTGGTACTGCTATCATTCCAATTTTAAGATGCACAGCTCACTGTTTTTTTTTTTCTTCAAACGAGGTAAGAAAAACAATGGTGGCTTAAACTACATATTGAAAATGAAAACTTTATAAAGAGTAGTGGTAGGACTACACTGTCGACAGTTGTCTGTCTACAGCCGCGGGCCGGTCTGTCCGGAGTAGTACCACGCTCTCGCAGAAAATCGACGTGTGAGTAGAAGCATTTTGTTACTGCGCTTCGTTCGGTGAGCGAGAGAGCCGAAAGCCCAACTTTATGAGGGTGTTCGCGTGTGGAGGGTGTTGGTGGTGCCTTTGGTATCACCGAGCCTCAATGCATGGATTCACACTCCCTTCATTCCCTTCGCGGTAGGCAGCGGCCTTGTAAAGGTCCATGAGCGGCAGCAACACTTACCATCAGGTGTACTGTGTGCTCGTTTGCCACTGCTTGCAATAAAAAAAAAAAAAAAGAAAAAGGCGAGGTTAATAATATGAAATAAAATTTCCTTTTTAAAAGCTTTTTAACTTGCTCTGTTAGTATGGGACAAATTTTGCAAGTTAATTTAGATCAAATTCCTGTCGTTAGACTAGGTTCAAATTTGGTTTACTTACGTAACTTCGGTGACAATGTAATAATATGGTACCATGAAGCTGGTCTCAAGATGGCGTTGGAAGGTGGCTATAGGAACTCCTAAACCAAACAAGTTAAAACTGTCGAGTTTGGACTTGTTTGAATAGTCGTGACAAGAATCTTATGTTTTGTGATATAATATTAGAAATGCAGAGATTGAGACAACTACAACAAACTAAAAAATTAAGAAAATAAAATACATATTAATTAAAAAAATATTAAAAACAAGCTTATATTTAAATGCTCTAGAACGAAGAAAATAAATTTTGAATGCAATCAAACCCACCATTTTATTAAATTATAAAATTTATATTAATATAAATAAAAGCTTGTCGCGAAAACACAAACAACATTGTACTTGTCTACTAAGTAATATTTAATTCCAAGAAAAGACTTAGATGCGTTCTTATCATTTGCTTAGAATTTAAGTTAGTTTGTTCTTTTAAAAAAATATATATGTTTGTGTTCATTCAAAATTTATTTTCTTCGTTTTAGAGCATTTAAATTAATGCTTGGTTGTAATTTTTTTTTTATTAATATTTTTTGTTACATATTCATAACTTAATTTTGAGTTAAGAAGACAACACCGTGAGGTGACGGAGTCCCTCCCCCTTTTGCTCGTGGTATTGTAAAAGATGAAATTAAGAACTAGCATCGTATAAATATTTGCCGTGTGGTGACGGAGCAAGAATACAATTGACCACTCTCTTTCAAACCCATGGGTGTCGCAAAAGACGACTAAGGGATATATTACGCATATGACATCTATGCAAAAGATGGAAAACTCGAAATAAAATCCTATACCAACCTGTCTGATTAGCATGGTAAGGTTCCCTCCTAATATGGGACTCGAGCCCGAGGAGGAGACTCGATCCCAGCTGTGGGTATACAGGCTGTATCAGGTTATGGGCTAACTATTCGAGTATGTTGTAGTTTAACGGTCATAGATCGTAATTAGAATATACATTACACAAAAAGAAATATAACATAAAAGTTATAGTGATTTTAAAAATGTGTGTCTAAGAGCCTATGCCTTAAATGTTACGCACTATGTAGGCATGTACAGATAGAATACATGTAGGCATATAAAGCTTCGACAGTATTATAGGTATGAATGGTGACATAGGTACAAAGCGCCTCGTCAACGGTCGTCGGCCGATCAGCTAATTTAAAGCGAAGTTTGTCTTGCTTATACGAATGTAATCATTGCTTTATTCAATTTCTAATTCACATTTAACAAAGTACGAATATGTTGCAGATTAAGTATCACTGACTTTATACATTTCAATCAAATTTACACGAAAAGGCAATGACAAAATTGAAAATTTTACATGCCTCTAATTCATTAACGAATCGATATTTTCATTTCAAATTTTTTTCATGGTTTCCTAGAACCATTGCCTAACTCCCATTTGACCAGTTGCCCCATAACCTGATACATCTTGTATATGCCGAAATGATGATAACGTATCCCTTAGTCCTCTTTTATGATATCTACGGGTACAGTAGAGGATGGTGAAATGTATTCTATCATCGTCACCATAAGCAAAAGTCTGTTTTGTACGCTTATAATACCAAATATTAAAAGTAACAATTTTTTTATAACGTATTCTTACCTCTTACTAAAATATAATCAAACGCTAATGCAAAACATGTATGTACTATTTACGTTGAGATTCCAAGTTTGAATCTTCATTAATATTCTTATTAGTTTACTTCATTAAATTAATGAAAGTACAGATTACAAGGAAAGAAATAATAAACTTGCTAACAACGTTAAAAGTCTTGTACTTTCATTGAACTTTATATCCAATTTCTGAAGACAAAAGCTTACAATCTTAAACTTGAAACATCAAAATTTAACTAAACTATAAAATCACTGATCGAAGATTTTAATCACTCTCAACACTACCATGTAACCCTTTCTTATACAATTTAACCCTCTTCTAATACATTGTAACCCTTTCTGAAGCACAAGGCTGTATTGAAAATGAGACCTTTGTGCTTTTTTATGAGCACTTTATGAATATTAAATGAGGTTCACGAAGCTTTACCTATATATTTGTTCCCTTTAGCGTTGAAGAACGAAGCTTTCATAACTTTTTCAGATAATTATATATATATATGCTTCATTTTTATTATAGGTTAAGGTTGATAATGCAATCTTGAAATTATAAGTTCGAATCCTGAGCCAGTTAACAAAGTTTGTATAGAATTTTGTACAAGTTTGGTCTTGACTAGTACATTTTTTCGGGCAATAAGAATGTTGACATTTTTCTATGAAAGGATATATATATATATATATGTATAATTCGTTTTTTGAAGTATATCGATTTATGTAATTAACCTTCTACCCTCTTTACCTATCCCCATTCCATCCTGTCCAATGCTGCACTCTTGTCCGTTATGGTAGGCAGTGAAGAGCTGTGTTTTTGGTATTAATAAAATTTATAGTCAGACTTACTATCAGGTAAGCTTCTTCGCCAGCCATCAAAGCCAATAGAAAAAGTTATCATATACCCAAACATCTTATTTACTATTTTCTATCTTAGCTCATAGAAGTATCACTGCTGGGGTGCTACTACGTATGTACATATACGTAGCGTGGCGTTTTGTCACCATGCCAATAATTAGGTTTACGCTTGTATATTTCGTCATATAGCGTGGCGTTGTAACGCCACGAGCTGTTTACGCCACGCCAACGATCAGGTTCACCCTCGCCCATAAAACTTATGAACACTCGATAAGTGTGATATATTACCATCCTCCGTGTGTTCTTGCAATCATATTACATATGTAACTCTTGCATATCCGTAAAAGTAATAAAACAAAAAAACAAGTTCAATAAAAACTCAGCGAGACATATCGTTTTGTTTGTCGAACAAATCATAACTGACGTTATGAGCATTAGGGATGGCCAATCTTTCTGAAAAAGATCGGTTCTTGAATCGATTTGAATCGTAGTCCAAAGAATCGATTCACAAGAAAATCGAGGTCTGCAGGATAGATTTCCTATTAATCCATCTATAATCTTTTATCTTCTCTTTCTCTGGAATCTTCTATTGGAATTTTCTTCCAATTCAATACGAGATGCATATTAATAGATATGTCGGATTACTGCGGGGCCACTGTATGTCCCTGGCGGGATTGTGATGAGCTTATTTTTTGGAAATCTAAAATTATTGTTGCAGTATAAAATCGAATGACGATTTTCTAGGTAAAGTATCGATTCACCGAATCGATTCAGTGCTTGGTATCGATTTTTTGGGCCTCAAAAATCGATTCCTCGATTAATCGATCTCAGACTGCCATCCCTAATGAGCATGTTGTATGATAGCATGTTTATAACCAATGTTCATGCATAACTTTTACATTTTCACCCAAAAAAAAATAACTCCCGTGACCGGGCATGTAGCGTGTCACTGTACAACAATTTGTATGAATGGTAACACAAGCAATTATAGACATTGTGATTTGTGAATTAAGATTGGGTGTTGCGTGATGGTATGTAATGTATTCGAAGGTTACATTGTTCTTATTATAAAGTGTGTTGTTAATAGATGTATGCGATATGATTTTTTTTTGGTATTGTAAAGGAATTCTTGGAAGTTATTTTCGAGTTATATTGAGAATTAGTTAATTTGTTTGCTTTTTTATAATCTCACGTATTTTCTTTTAGAAATTTATAAATATAGGTAGAATATTTATAAGTCCGCGTGGTGATGGAGTAAGAATAAAGTTCACCATCATCTTGCCCGTGAGTACAGTAAAATACAACTAAGGGATGTAATCTCTCAGCTCACCGAACGAAGTGCAGTGGAAAATTTTTACTACTCAGATGTCGATTTTCTGCGAGTGTGACACGCCCGCGGCTATAGATAGACGATTGACGATAGTGTACTCCTGCTACATTTTACCACTTAAAGTACCAGTGTCGTGGATTCAATTCCCACCCTGGCTTATACTTTGTACGATTGGTTCTCAGTCTTATATAATTTGTTTCCGTTAATAATATTGTCTTTCCGTATAATGACGGAGTAAGAATACAATTCACCCTATCTCGTCCGTAGGTATCGTAAAAGACGATTAAGGAATTAAATATACATATAACATCTATCCAAGAGAAGAAAAGCTTGAAATAAAATCCTATGCCAACATGTCTGACCAGCATGGTATACTAGGTTCAATTCCCTCCTATTATGAAAGAGGATCGAGCCCAGCAGTGGAATAAATATGAGCTGAAATGATGACAATGATAAATTAAGTATTACCCAAAATGATTACTACTAAGATAACGAAGTCAATATACAATCCTTCACGTCTTTTAGCTGTTTTCCCCACATTTAGAAAAACAGAGAGAGAGAGGAAGTAGAGTTAGAGACACAAATGAGCCTCTTTTTTTTTTTGGGGTGGTTTGCGGTCGGCGCGCTCCTTGCACCACTCTGTCCGGGGCGACAGAGGGGCGTAAATACGTACACCCGCAACTCACCCACTTGCACGTCGCTTTCGTCGTTGGGCCGACCACCGGAGCAGGGTTACTTGTCATCAGTGGTCGGCCCGACGGAATACCCCCTATTTGGCATCAATAAGTCATCACGCTCTTGAAGAAAGTTGACGTTTGAGTTGTAGAGATTTGCTGCTACTCTTGGTTCCATCAGAGAGCGAGCCCGGTGAGAAGTGACATATTCTGTCTTTAGTATTGTAGAGGTCCACAGGCAGCATTGTCCACTTACCATCGAATGGACTCATGAAAAATCAATGCCCTAGAAGTAAATTCCAAACAAAACTTTAACCAAACTCACACGAGTTTGGCTAGTTTTTTTATTGCCCGTGTCCATGTCTATAAACGCTAAAAAAAGTTCAAAACGTCAGGTAATCGAAAATCAAATACAAATGCAATAAAATTCATAAAAATTGTTTTCTTTACTAGCAACCCGCCCGCGCTTCGCTTCAGTTTCATTCGCTCTACCCGTATAGTTACCGTTCCAGTGAGAATACCGGGATAAAATATAACCCGTTACTCCCTGATATTAAAGCTTTCCATTGGTGAAAGAATTTTAGAAATCGATTCGGTGGTTTAAGCGTGAAAGCGTAACAAACAAACTTACTTTCGTATTTATAATATTAATAAAGATGTGCAATACTCGTGTAACAATCAGTATTCATTAAAGCAATAATAATTTATTTCAAAACAGCGTTAAGATCCAAATTGACATTTTTATTTATTTTTCGACAGTACCCACATCAGACGTACAAGGTGTGTTGGGGAAGAAGGCTTCGTTGCCGTGCGATATCCAGCCATTGCATTCAGACGACGATGTTGTCATGGTGCTGTGGTTCAAAGAGTCTGATGGTGACCAGCCCCTGTATAGGTAAGTCATTATAGTTTTACATACACACGGGTGGTAAGAATACAATTCGCCACTCCCTATCTTGCCCGTGGAAGTTGTAAAAGACGACTATGGGATATAATATGCCCATAATATCTGTGCAAAAAAAGGAAAACTCGTAATGAAATCCTATACCAACATGTCTGACCAGCATGATATAGTAGATAAATTTCCCTCCCGTTGTGGAGGAGGCCCGAGCCCAATAGTGGGACGTAGGTATGTGGGCTAGGATGATGATGAATATTGTGGTGATGCTGATTGCCATGAGACTTATGTGATGAACTTCCTAATAAATAGCAGTGGGTGTTATAGTAATCCTGTTCGGTGGGTCACTGCCGACTGGGTTACACTACTCTTTGGGAAGGGTATATATACACAGGCCCTACATCTCCCAAAACATATGATTAGGGTTATTATAGATTTGTCCACAGACAAACCATGGGTAGCCCAAAAATAAATAATATATAATAAAAGCTTCTATGTGATGTCGGATGAAGAATCCAATTCACCACACCCTATCCTACCCGTGCGTGATCGTACGAGACGACTAAAGGATATAAAACGCATATAACATCTAAGCGAGAGAAGGAAAACTCGAAATAAAATCCTATACCAACACGTCTGACCAGCGTGGTATAGTAGGTCAATTACCCTTCCATTATGGAGGAGGCCCAAGTCCAACAGTGGGACGTATATGGGCTGAGATGATGATGATTATAGTATATAGCTCATAGCACAACAATATCGCGCACCATACATTGTTAAGGACACGTTCGCACTGTACTGTAATATATTTTATACTTTACCTTTTCTGTACTGTACTATATTTTATGTATGTGTGTATTTTTGCTGTGTGGTAGCGGCTTCGAATACTACCAACCCTTGTTTTGCTCGTGGGTGTCGTAAAAGACGACTAAGAGCCCTTGATTGACCCGGACCAACTCCATCTGGTACCATTTGGGTCAACGATTACATTCCCAAGGAGGGTTGACGTCAGGCAGGCGGCCGGTCATAAAAGTCATTGCCGAAACTTTTTGCAATATGTCAAAACAGATGACATATTGCGTCGACCCCAAGTAATTGGGATAAGAGCAAGATGATGATGACTATATTTTATGTATGGTGCGCGATATTGTTGTGCTATGAGCTATATGCTATTATATTATAGCGTAGTCTGAAACCCGCTTTATATAACAGCAAAAGCAGTAGTATTACATTTGATTACACCTTTTCTCGAATACGAATACATTTCATCACCTTCTTGCTCGTAGATATCGTAAAAGACCACTAAATGATTAAATATGCATAGAACATATTTGTAAGAGAAGGAAATCTCGAAATAAAATCTTTTACCAGCACGTCGGACCAGAGTATTATAGTGTGGCAATTTCACTCCTATTATGGAGAGGACTCAAGCCCAACAGTGGGACGTATATGAGCTGAGATGATGATGATGATAACAACTTTCTCTATAAATTACTTCTACACATGTAGAACATGTAAATGCTGTTTTAATTATAATTGGTATTTTCATATCATAGTTACGACATCAGAGGGCGCTCTATCAATCAGCCAAAGCTTTGGTCTTCAGCTTCTGTCTTCGGGAATAGAGCATTCTTCCGTGGAAGCGCCAACCCTGCGATTTTAATGGTGGACAACGTGATAGCCAGTGATGCTGGCGTTTACAGATGTAGGGTTGACTTCAAAAATAGTCCAACTAGAAATTTGAAAGTGAATTTCACTGTAATAAGTAAGTATATTTAATTTTATATTCTTCTGACTTCATTGTGTCTGACTACATCTGTGTGGAGACGGAATAAGAATATAATTCACCACTTACTATCTTGCCCGTGGATGTCGTAAAAGACGACTAAGGATTATAATATGCGTAAAACATCTGTGCAAGAGAAGGCAAATTCGAAACCCTATATCAACATTTTTTTTTTGGAACTAATCCCACCACAGTTGAGTTACAATGGTGGGAATCACCATTGTAACTCCTGTAAACCAGGATCCGCAACAGTCTCCATAAATGACACCGAAGTTTGACCCTCAGGCAGTCCCGGGATATGATTTTAATTGTCTTGGGACCCCCAACAAATTTAATTAGAAAAGATTAAAGAGTTGGAAAGAGAGATTCCACTTCAAACAAAATTACTAGTCAGCCAATAAGTAAAAAGTATCAATATGTCTGCCTAATATGATATAGTAGATCAATTACCCTCCTATTCTGGAGGAGTTTCGACCTACATTTTTTATAACTTCTACAGCCAAGTAGCGTTTGTCGACAACTGTATTCTTAATCCGTCACCGTACGGGCAATATTTTAGAATTAATTAATAATTTAAACTATTAGTAATATTTATGCACTTTATTTTAGTACCACCAAATCGTCCAACAATATATGATGCGAAAAGAAGAGATAGAACGAAGTTAGTGGAGCCCTACAACGAGGGATCCAATGTTCTTCTAATATGTGAAGTAGAAGGAGGTAAGAAGTATCATATGTTTTCTTTTGTTTCTTTCCCATTTTTTATTTTTTTCCCCAACTCGCGTGGTCGGCCCAACGACGAAGACGACGTGCATCGTGGGTGGGTTGTGGGTGTGCGTGCTTACGCCCCTTTGTCGCCCCGGACGGAGTGGTGCGAGGAGCGCGACCTGTCCGGGGCGACAGAGGGCCGTAAGCATGCACACCCACAACCCACCCACGATGCACGTCGCCTTCGTCGTTGGGCCGACCACCGGAGCAGGGTGACTTGACGTCAGTGGTCACCCGACGGAATACCCCCTATTTGGGGTACCCTCCCATCGACCGACGTCCCCCTCTCGGCGAGGACGTCAGTCTCTTCTCACGCGGTCGGCCTCTCGGCGGGTGACGGACTAATTCCCCGTTCACGTCACCCGCGGCCTCGGCTAGGGCGGCATGAGGCGTAGGTATTCGCGCCTACGCCGCCCCAGTCGTCGGCGGCGGATCGCCTCATCGAGGCTGTGCTTCTCGCGCAGGCGATCCGCCGCCTGACCGCGATGTATATAGTCGGCAGCGTCAGGTTGGCACCGATGATTGCGACGAGTTCACGGCGCTGCTCTGCCCAAGCGTCACAGACCTCGAGCGTATGCTGCGCCGAATTAATACATTGTTACAAAATTCTATATCACCAATTTTGCTTTTTTTAAGTAGTGCCTTCGTTCTTCACTCATTTCATCAAAATGTTTAGTTAAAGATGCCATTTTGCACTCATAATAAGTGTGCAAGATGAAAAGATATTTAAAAGACACGATTAACGACCCTGTCAAGTGTCAGACAATTCTATTAAGTAAATATCAATTTAATTTTTAATTAGAAGAACATAATAATGAAAATCTAAAAACCATTTGCAGTTATGCAGCTAATTGGCAATTAAGATAGAATAATAAAATTATTTTCTTACTGAGTACCCAACGTCTTCAGAAACAAAGACAGTGAACTGTTTATTTAGCAATTATAGCTTGAAAAGTTAATGAATTTATTGTAATATGTCGATTTACAACAAAGTGATGGTGATTTTCATTTGGTTATGGGTTATTCATCAGCCGTTCCTTGGCTGCGGGAATTATTAAACTCACTACTGGGCTCGAGCTTCCTTCGCAATGGGAGGAAAATTGACCTACTATAAAACGCAAGTCAGGCGGGTTGGTGTAAGGTTTTATTTTGAGTTTTCCTTCTCTTGCATAAATGTTATCTATATATTTAACCCTTAGGCGTCTTCTATGACATTCACGGGTTTATTACTCCGTCACCATACGGAAAACCCTATACTAACCCATTTGACAAGCATAATATATTAGGCCAATATCTAGCAAGTAATGTAACGTACATGTGTCGATAAAGAAGATGATGCCATGTTCTCCTCCCTCTTTTTTTAAATAAATCAAGCGTAGTCACACGATTTGATCCTAAAATAGGAGTATTAACTCCAAAATGTCGAAAGTAATTCTAGCATGAACGTCCTAATATTGAATACAAGCATAATTATACCACGCTATTTAGAGTTTCCAGCGAAAACAATAATTACCAGTGACTCAGTGGCGGCGATAGAAGGTTCATGTATGGTTATGAGATTGCGCACCATCATCACTACGGGTGATTTGAGGCAGAGTGTAGACGGCCAACAAACTGTCCGCCCTAAAAATATCAAACAGATTCACATAGTAGGTACTTTAGTTAAATGCAGACTAACTAAACGGCTTACAATAGGATATCGCTTAAAACTATCTTACTTTTATAAAGTGTTATCTGCTACCCATTAGAGTTCTATAACAATACCTTCCAGACAAGAAGTGTATGGTAATACAATAATCTAGTTCTAGCAGTTATTATAATACTATTTTAATCCCTTAGCTGAGCCAATAACCTTTTTTGTTCCCTGTTAAAATTAGATTATTTTATGTAAAAAGTTCTTTTCTTTAGTCGTATTTATGTTTTTTTATTAGATTTCATCATGATCATCATCATTACAGCTTATATACGTGCCACTGTTCGGCTCGAGCCACCTCTACAATAGGAAGGAAATTGACTTTACTATACCATGCTGGTCAGAAAGGTTGGTATAGGGTTTTACTTTAAGTTTTCCTTCTCTTGCATAGATGTTATATGGGTATTATAACCCTTAGTCGTCTTCTACGACGTCCACGGGCAAGATAGGGAGTGATGAATTGTAATCTTACTCCATCACCACACGAAAATTGATTGTTTTATTAGATTTGACAAGAGCAAAAAAATATATATTTTTTTTTGTTTCTTATACTGTAAAACTATAATTATATGATGTACTAGCAACCCGCTCTCGCTTCGCTTCGATTATAGGTTATAATCGTTTTACTCGCGTAGTTCCCGTTCCCGTGGGAATACCGGAATAAAATATAGCCTAGTTTACGCCCTGATATTATAGCTTTCTATTGGTGAAAGAATTTTTCAAATCGGTCCAGCCGTTTTGAAGATTACCCGGAACAAACAGACAGACAAAAATTTTTTAATTGCTATTTTAGGCACAGGTGTCGTGCAAATAACCGTGTGAGCATGAAAAAAGCCTATTATTTTGACATTACAAACAGACACTTAAATTTTATTTATTGGTATAGATTATTACTCAGGATTACTCAAGATCAGGTAAGTAAGAACAATAAGCAGAGAATTCAGTAATGAGCTCTCTATTCTAAATTTTAATTTTTGCTCTAAGGTTTTAGGAGAAAGAAATTAAAATTTCCCTCACAAAATTACTTTCATACCGCCTCATCATATATCCATATCACGTCAAGTTCAGTTTTTAACTTTGCCGACACTGATACATTTTCATACCTTCTTTGACGTACATTCATCCCTTATTTTATGCATCATCATTCATCGCATATCGATATCAACATTTGCATTTCTACTACATGTAGTCGTTTCTTATCGAGTAACTTTGTAAGCTACAAAGGTACTCGATAAGAATACACTGATTACCATACAGCAAATCTTATCTATACAGATTTATTTTTGAAGTTATACATCTCTTGACGCGTTAGAATAAAATGATAAAAGTAAATTTTTATGATGGGCATGCATACCATCACGACAAACCAACTCCCTAAAGTTAGCTAGTCAGTTTTTTTTAACCTTTTTCGATCGTATATATGCTTTTTTATGTTTGTTCGCGGATAACTTCGTCGTTTATGAACCGATTTTGAAAAATTCTTTTTTTGTTGGCAAGGGTCTACTTCCCAAATGATACCTTCCCAAATGATGAAAATTGTATCGAAATTGGACAACAGGTTTTTGAAATATCAACAAGAATCCAAAAAAAATATCTACTTTGTCTACATTATTGAAGGCGGTTTCTTTTTTTGCACAAAATAATTATTTACGATGCGCGCGCATACCGTCACAAATGTCAACTAGATAATGCGTTATAATAAAACTTTCAATGTATTAAATAACTTTTTTACTATTAGTGTCGTATACTACAAACGTAGGATAACGCGAAAGATAAAATTTTTAGGAAGATTTTTTCTGGCTTACCATAAGAAGTGAAACTTCTTACGTGGGTACATAACTTTTTTTTGTGAGTGTAACTACAGAACCATAAAACTTATCATCATCATCATCATCATCTCAGCCCATATACGTCCCACTGTTGGCCTCGGGCCTCCTCCATAATAGAAGGGCAATTGACCTACTATATCACGCTCGTCAGACGTGTGGATATATGGTTTTATTTCGAGTTTTCCTTCTCTCGCATAGATGTTATATGCGTTTTATATCCCTTAGCCGTCTCGTACCATCACCCACGGGTAAGATGGTGGTGATGATGGTGGTGAATTGTATTCTTACTCCGTCACCACACGGAAAATAAAACCTATAAACCCATATAAATATATATAAGTTCTAAATTTATTATTTTAATACAATTTACGCTATTAAAATCGTGTCAATAATGACCGATGCTCATCTATAATTTTCTAACAATAAAGTCGATATTTTCATTGAAATATTCTAGGCGTTGATTCGAGGTTACTGTCATTATTCTTATTGACAAATTATCATTTCAATCATAATGGCTTCATTCCTCCTTCGAACCTCTATCGTGAAATGATAAATTTGATAATAAATTTCTTATTAATGTGCCTTTGAACTTTGAAACTTTGTTTTATAAATAAATTGATATAATTTTTATGGGGTAAAAAGACTTCTTGGAGATTAGGACTGCGCGTGGTAATGAGTTAACAAAATATCAACACCCTTTAATTTCTTATGGTACCTATAGTTAAGGGATCCTGTGCTTTTAAAAAAACGCTAAATGCGGTCATCAACCTTCTATTAAGTTTGGTGATTATGGCATTGTCTCCTTCCAAAGATATTTATGTTCAATAACGTCGATGGATTGAAATTTCTGTATAGAAATGGCTACGAATATTACCTACTCTTACATTAAGACAACTAAAAGCTCACATCAACTTGAGCCAACTCGGTCTGACACGGTCTAGTCAAAAATTATATTCCCAAGGACGGTTGACGTCAGACAGGCGATCGATCATAAAACTATAACCAAAACTAACAATATGTATTATGAAAATGGAGTACATATTGAGTGGAAACCAAGTATTTGAAATACGAACAAGATGATTATGAGTGGAAGTAGACGGTACAGAAGAGACTTTCTGGCTTTTCTAAAATAAAACTTACGACAGATGTTAATTCGTGTGGTTCACCACAAGTGGAAGTATATTATATCTCTACCCCTTCTTTACCGGGTGCCGTAATGGACTAAGACAGCTGAAGTAACCAACATCAATTAAGGCTTCCGCAGTCAAATCTCTCCGCAGTCTCTTTCTATTGTGAAAACCTGATTTTATTGTTACTCACGTCGTAAAGCACAACTTAAACAAAGAATATTTCTGCGAGCGAAGATATACTAAAAATAAAAGCATATAGCATTCCATCTAAAAACCGTAGTAGGGCATATATTTCTCAGGAGGAGGCATGTAACCAAAAATGTAATCAATTTTAATTTAAATTTGGTTACCTCAAAGCTCGATATTATGTTAAAAATAATGATCATATTCTCGGCCCATACACTACCTGCCTCTATGACTTCGAATATTCTCCAGAATAGAAGGTGAAATTGACCTATTATATGTAACTATGCTGATTGGTACTGAGTTTGATTCCAAGCTTACCAACTCTTGCATAAATATTATATGTATAACTAGCAACCCGCCCTCGCTTCGCTTCGGTTATAGGTTATAGTCGTTTTACCCGCGTAGTTCCCGTTCCCGTGGGAATACCGGAATAAAATATAGCCTAGTTTACGCCCTGATATTATAGCTTTCCATTGGTGAAAGAATTTTTGAAATCGGTCCAGCCGTTTTGAAGATTACCTGGAACAAACAGACAGACAGACAGACAAAAACTTTTTAATTGCTATTTTAGGCATAGGTGTCGTGCAAATAACCGTGTGAGCATGAAAAAGCCTATTATTTTGACATTACAAACAGACACTCCAATTTTATTTATTGGTATAGATAATCCCATCGTGAATGGGTATCCTTTAAAATATGACTATGGGTTATTCCGTGTGGTGACGGATTAAGAATACAATTCTCTACCCCCTCTTTTGTTTCTGTCTTATGATTAAGGGATACCTTGTGCATATAACAATTATGCAAGAGAAAGAAAATCCGAAATAAACCTTATATCAATCCGCTTGACTAGCGTGGTACAGTAGGTCAATTTCCCTCCTAATGTGGAGGAGCTCGAGCCTAACAGTGGAACGTGTATGAACTGAAATGATCAATAATGAGTAAATAGTTAAGAGTGGTAGGACCACACTGTCGACAGTTATCTGTCTACAGCCTCGGGTCGGTCCGTCCGGGGTAGTACCACACTCTCGCAGAAAATCGACGTCTGAGTAGTAGCAAGTTGTTACTGCGCTTCATTCGGTGAGCGAGAGAGCCGGAAGCCCAACTTTCTGAGGGTGTTTGCGTGTGGAGAGTTTTGGTGGTGCCTTTTTGTCACCGAGCCTCAATGTACGCATTCACACTCGCTTCACTTTCTTCACGGTAGGCAACGGCATTGTAAAGGTCCATGAGCAGCAGCAACACTTACCATCAGGTGTACTGTTTGCTCGTTCGCCACCGTTTGCAATTAAAAAAAAGTAATGGTTAAAAATGTTTTGGTCTTGTTTTACAATGGCCAAGAAATGGAGTGATGAATTGTGTAGGTACTTACTCCGTCACCACATAAATAAAGATGCGATTCGTCATCATCATCATTTCAGCTCATATACGTCCCACTGTTGGGCTTTAGCCTCCTCCACAATGTGGGGAAAGTTGACCTTTTTATACCATGCTGGTCAGATAGGTTGGTATAGGGTTTTGTTTCAAGTTTTTCTTCTCTTTCTTAGATGTTATATGTATATTTAATCCCTTAGTCGTCTTTTACGACATCCACGGACAGGATAAGGGAGTGGTGAATTGTATTCTTACTCCGTCACCACACGGAACAAAGGTGCGATTATAAGTTCCCAATATTGCAGTACATTTTTCTAAATTGCCTAAAACAAATGTACCGCAAACTCATGACATATACGGATTATTATATCCAGGATAAAGAGATTTACCGTTATCCACAGCGTAACATCTTTCCTCATATGTAACCGATCATTAACGCCTACGTTGTTTGTTTATTATCGATACCATTGTTTCTCATGTGTTGTTGGGATTGTTTTATTGTTTGAGAGTAAGGATTATTGCCTATAATTGGTCGGGCAGCTTTAAAAATTTTGTTTTTGTTGTGCCATCATGATATGGGTTGTTATAAATTTTGTTTGTAATTTTGTATTGGTCAATAACAATTTGTTGCTTTTGTATTACGAGTGTGTTAAAATATAATAGATATCAAATTATCTTTATACTGGCCTCTATGATTTACTAAAATTATTCCAAAAACATGAAGTATTTAAAAATAGTTATTTATTACTCTGTGTATATTTGTCGTTGGCGATAAGCTCATGAGTTGAATAATGCGACGCTCAGAGTCAGCTACCCACAAAGAGGCGTCTGTGGGACACATTCCGGTAGCATTAATGCTTGGTGTCTGTTCGTACGCAGAGAAACCGATCTCTTAAGGGCGACGCGCGCTCTGGTGGCGCTGATGGTTATTACTGAGGCGTTGACGGGAACAGTACCCGAAAGAGTAATCTGCTGGGTTAGCAATCGAGATCCATCGAATCGGTACTAGTCAGCCAGTCCAATGGTTATGGAGAGTAAAGACAGTCCCTATCGTATACCCTTCCACCACCCTGAACGGATTGGTTAGGGCAGGCTCGTTGGACAGGAGTAGGCGTTTAATAGTAGGTCCATTAGAATAATAATCTATAGAAGGTAAGCTCGCGCACAATAAGTGAAGCATTTCAATTGGAGCCTAATGGAGCTTACGCCGGAACCCCCGCAGTGTACAAGGTCACTATACTGTACATACATACGCAACTCTTAAAAAATAAATGGGTAATTATGACGGCTTGTGGTAGCGGCATCGAATACTACCAACCCTTGCTTTGCTTGTGGGTGTCGTAAAAGACGACTAAAAGCCCTAGATTGACCCGGACCAACTCCATCTGGTACCATTTGGGTCAACGGTTACATTCCCAAGGAGGGTTGACGTCAGGCAGGCGGCCGGTCATAAAAGTCATTGCCGAAACTTTTTGCAATATGTCAAAACAGATGACATATTGCGTCGACCCCAAGTAATTGGGATAAGAGCAAGATGATGATGATGACGGCTTGTGCATATCGTCTGCGCGCGTGTAGTATTTTTAGATTCATGTTTCGAACATTGGAAGTAGCGACACTATCCTTCTATACGTTATTATTCTAAGAGTAGGTCCATTCCTTTTCCATTATGCAGAACCCTGGAGGGCAAAAGTAAGACTTATTTAGGCCTAGAAAGAATAATAAATGACAGATATAAAACGGACAACAGGTAAACTTGAAATAAACCAGGAGAAGTAAATTGTCAACTCTACCGCCATGAATGGATAGACTACTAATGTTTCTCTTCTTCCATTGTTTTTAGCCATAGAGATCAAAATGTCCCTAATCGCCACCCTTGGCAGGTGGTTTGTCGATGCATTTTATCAAAACAAGAAAAATTAAAATGAAATCCTATATCAACTCGTCCGACTAGCGTGGTATAGTATTTTTTTACTGTAAACACCCTCCGAAAGTTGGTGTTCCGACTTTCTCCCTCACCGAGCAAAGCGCAGTAACAAATTGTTACTGCTCAGACGTCGATTTTCTCCCACGTAGGGGGTATTCCGTCGAGCCGACCACTGATGACAAGTAACCCTGCTCCGGTGGTCGGCCCAACGACGAAGGCTTCGTGGTGTTTGGGTGGGTTGCGGGTGTTGCGTGCTATACGCCCCTCTGTCGCCCCGGACGGAGTGATGAGAGGAGCGCGCCGACCGCAACCCACCCCAAAAAAAAAAATAGACGTCGATTTTCTAGTAGATAATTTGCCTCCAAATTTTGGAGGGGACTCGAGCCCTGCAATGGGACATATGTGATTCCAAATGATGATGAATTAACCCTATTTCTTTTTTATACAGGTCGACCAAGGCCTAAAGTGATGTGGTATTTGGAGAATGATCTAGTTGATGACTCGTACGAGCAGAGAGCGGATGGTATAACTGTGAACACCCTCACCTTTCCTAATGTTGGACGACAGCATCTGAACCAAAGACTTCTCTGTCAAGCCAGTAATACCAATTTAGCACCGCCTGAAACTAAAGTGCTGATATTGGATATCAATCGTAAGTATTATATTTAATAGACCGATTTTTTAATATTTTGTTTTAGATTAGCCAATTCTCGCAGTTTCACTCATATAGTGCCTGTTCTCGTGGGAATACCGGGGTAAAATAGCCTAAGTTAGCCGTTATATAGGTAGTAAAATATTATCAAAATCGGTCCAGCTGTTTAGAAGATTACCCGGAATAAACAGACAGGCAGACAAAAAAATTAATTGCTTTTAAGGCGTGGATATCGTGCTAATAATCGTGTGAGCATGAAAAGAGGCATTACTTTGACATTACAAACATACACTTCAATTTTGTTTATTTTAACTATGTTCATTTCACAGAATTTTTGAAATGTTAAAAAAAAAATAGCGTGAGTACTAAGTACGCATGTCAGAAGTGAAACTTCTTTGATTCCATGTGTTTTTTTATCAGTAATAGAAAGAAAAACAATAATAATAAAAAAATAATAAAAAAATCTCTCGATCTTTCTCACTCGCCCCATGGCTGTGCTACTACTATGTTCGCCCTTTCTCACTCTCTCTCAATCGGTCTCAATCGCTCTCTCCCTCTTCTTCGACAAAAACGCTGCACATCTTCGTGAAGCTAAATTGCGTTTCATCCGTAAAAAATTTACCCTCATGCGTGCAAAGAAGTTTCACTTCAAAAATGATATAACACAAGTTTATGAATTCAGTCTTAATAGAAACTTGACTATACACGAAGGAATTTTCAGAAATAAAACTGTATTAGGATACTTGGATGTACGTTTGATGTCGTCTTTAGGCTAAAGGCCAGAAGAATACATGTTGTATGTACGAAAAATGATTTAAAAAGGGCTTTACTATTAAAATAATTGAACTATTATTCCTGTTCAGGGCAATTAGCTTGATATTCAAATAGCTACATTGAAGTTAATTAATTAAATTCCAGCTTAACTCTGTTTAAATATTTTTTTTTTTTCTTTTTTTTATTAAAAGACAACACCCTGCACTAAGGAAATAATCCTTGTATTGCGGGGGACTTTACAAACATATAATTAACGGACACAAATTACATCCAGACTCAGAACAACAATTTGTGGATCGCACAAAGTGTTGTCCCGCGTGGGATTCGAACCCCCGACACTGGCGCTGTAGGTCGCTATCTTAACCACTACGCCATCTGTGTTTATTTGTTCACGTAATTTAAAAGAGATATTGACAGATAGACAGGCGATCTGAAAAACGCTTTTCAAAGCAAAAATAATCAAAATCAGCATTGCCCAGCATATTCGGACTAAAAAAATCTATTATACGGATTTGATTGCGTTTTAATTTTGTTTCTACTAGTCCGATAAAAGTTTTAGACGTACTTTTTAAGTATTACTAGCACAGGCAGACTGGTATTATGCGTCCATCATCATCATCATCATAGCCCACATACGTCCCACTATTGGGCTCGGGCCTCCTCCACAATGAGAAGGAATTTTACCTAATATACCATGCTGGTCATGTTGGTGTAGGGTTTTATTTCAAATTTTCCTTCTCTTGCACAGATGTTATGTGCGTATTATATCCCATAGGCGTCTTGTATGACATCCACGAGCAAGAAAGGGAGTGGTTAAGTGTATTTTTACTCCGTCGCCACACATCGCACATCTAATATAAGAAATTTATTAAAATGATTTCCCCTTGTGGTGACGGAGTAAGAATACAAATTATCGCTCCCTATTTTGTCCGTGGATGTTGTAAAAGACGACTAAGGGATATAATATGCATATAACATCTTTGCAGGAGAAGGAAAACTCGAAATAAAACCCTATAACAACCTGTCTGTCCAATATAGTATAATAAGGTCAATTTCCCTCCTATTTTGGTGGAGGCTTGAGCCCAACAGTGGGACTTATATAAGCTGAAACGATGATGATGACGATGATTAAAATGATTTTGTATCTACCCGCTGCAGTAATAGTTAATAATTTGACTGCATAGATAGCGTAGTGGTTAAGATACCAACCTATCGTGCCAGTGTCGTGGGTTCGAATCTCATGCATGACAACATACACAAATTGTTGTTCTGAGTCTGAATATAATTTGTGGCCGTTAAATTATATATTTATAAAATCCCCTGCAATACAAAGATTATTTCATTAGTACAAAATTCTTTAAAAAATATATAAAACGATAAAAGCCGTATAAATAATATATCCAACTTATATGAAGGTGAAATCGTGAAATTATTATATAAGGACGATTTTAAATTAAGAATGACATTGATTTTAATACATAAAAATACATCAAGCCTATTTGATTACCGATTTTCTACATAAAATAAACCATGATTAAAGTAGTCAAAAGATTAGATTTATAATTTTTTTGTTCTCCAGGTAATCAGATAATTTATTTCTAACATAATAACAATAATATTATAATAGGATATTTATATAAGAAGTAAATAAAATACTAACAATATAATATATAGAAGTTTCGCATATCTCTCGGTCTGATCTATTTATAAGTGAAAATGAACATTAAAGTAATTAATTTTTGTAATTAATTTAATTTTTTCAAAGATCTCAAAAACATTAACTACTAACCTATGTCTCAACTAAAACGCAAGTAGAGTTTGAAACTCTTAAAAATATTGTTAAAATGGTTTTATTGTCATTACTAGATAGTTTTATAAATTATCTTTTGTGAAACTGGAATTGCGTGTGGTGACGGAGTAAGAATACAATTCACCACTCCTTCTCTTGCCCGTGGATGTCGTACAAGATGACTGTGGGATATAAAATGCACATAACATCTGTGCAAGAGAAGGAAAACTCGAAATAAAACCTTATACCAACATGTCTGACTAGCATGTTATAGTAAGTCAAATTCCCTCCCATTGTGGCGGAGGCCCGAGCCCGACAGTGGGACATATGTGGGCTGCGATGATGACGATGAAGTTGGAATTATAAGAATCATTTGTGGATCATACAAATAATTATCTCCTGCATGGGAAAACAAACCCATGCCAACTATGCAGATGGGAGACCAGATTAAATAATCAAATATTTTACAGCATCAGCATTCAGCCTATCACCACCCACTACTGAACGTAGGCCTCCCTCATATTGCATTTACAAAGTGTGTTTTGTACCGCCTGCATCAAGCGACGCGTAGAAACTATCGCCAGGTCATCGGTCCATCTAATGAGAGGCGTCCTACACTGCGTTTTCCGATACGATGTTGCTACGCGAGTTACTCTCTTCCCCAGCGGTTGTCGGTTCATCAAGCAATGTGTTCTACTCATTGCCACTTTAGCATGCTAATTCTTCGTGCTATATCGGTTACGTCCGTTCTTCTACGGGTTCTATCTCACAGAAAAATGCCGAGTATAGCCCGCTCCATAGAGCGCCTAACTACTACTTACCCATAATTTAGTAATACTAATAACTCTTTTCTCAACAGTAAAACCAATAACAGTGAATATATTAACAAAAGAGAAACAAGTATCAGCGGATAAAAGATATGAAGTTGAATGCAAAACAACAGGTTCAAGACCCGAGGCATTTGTCACGTGGTGGAAAAATAATAGACAATTGAAGAGAATGGCTAAAAATGTAAGTAAGATTTCCTTTTTAAATTATTCTTTCCTTTATTCTTTTACCTATATGTTAATTATTATTATCACAGCTCGTACAAGTTCCGTTGCTGGTCTCAAGCTTCCATCATAATGGGATGGAAATTGACCTTAGAAACCACGCGAATTGACCTACTGTACCACGCTGGTGAGACATGTGGTATAGGGCTTTATTTCGAGGCCTTTTTTTCCAGGTGATGATGGATAAGAATACAATTCCCGCCACGCCCTATCTTGCCTGTGGATAAGTAAAATATGGCTATGGGATATAATATGCCTGCATCTATAAAAAGGAAGCAAAACTCGAAATAAAACCTTATGATAGAACATTTGACCAGGGTGATATAGTAGGTAAAAAATAAATGAGATTCAAGCCCAATAGTGGAACGTATAAGGACTGAGATAATGATGTTGATGGTCCTTTAAGCCTAAACACTTAAGCAGAAATGTTTATAAAGAGAAGCGCCATTTGTATACTAGAAATAAGAGTGTATTAATAACTGCACAGATGGCATAGTAGTTAAATACTAACCTACCGTGCCAGTGTCGTAATCTCGAATCCCATGCAGGACAACACTTTTTATGATCTACAAATTGTTGATCTGAGTCTGGACGAATTTCCTCACAAATTACCTTGAAAGTTCTCCAGTCGAAACTAAAACTTTACAGTTCATCATTTAATTATTATTCAGTCTTTCACCGTTGGCAATTGAAAGTATCTCACTGTTATATGACGCGATTATATTTAAAAAGGTTATTTAATCACCACAGTTGGTAAGTGCATTGTCGATCACAGTAACGTTGCCTAGGAGAGCGCTGCTGCCAATTCCCCTGGTCTGATCTCTGAGCTAATTTTTGTGACTCATAAAACCATGTAAGGAGTGGCAATAGTTGTATTATCGCGTTTGAATTTGATGGATTTTAATGCGTTTATATTTAAATTTTCGACGTTTCGAATACTTTTTAGCGTTCATGGTCACAGGAGGACTAAGATGTCTCACGTCCAACAAGTCATAGTTTTTCAGAGATTTATATCTACATGCTACAGAATAAGTTATTAAATTTTATCCCAACATTTTGATACAAATTTATTGCTAGTATAAAAAAGAAAATTATTCTATAGTAAAGAAATATATTGTTTTTGGTCAGTAATTATTAAACATTAAATTTATAGTAATTATTATATTATGATAATTTATTAATTTAAACCAAATAAATCTAATATAGTAATATAGAATCTTTCTCCTCTTATTTATAACCAACTACCGACAAACATAAAAGCTCAAAATGTCAATAAATTTAATTAAAATCTCATGAAATTCCTAATAAATAAAGTATATTATTCGGTTGAATGAATTTTTAATGACTAATACATTAATTTGAATTAATTGTGATTTTTATGTATCATGAAATAATTATTTTAAACTATCATATTGTAATGTATTTTTATTATTATTTAATTATTTTTATTTAATTAAGTTTCACATGCCAAACGGCTAAACCGATCAAGGAATGTATATAAAATGAATTTAGCATCTATTTATTACTCTGTTCTATTACTCTACATTTATTACTCTGTAAATAAATGAATTTAAATTTAGAATCCAATAAATGATGTGCATCTTTTTACAGTTTTCCGAAAACAACGAGACTCTGAGCGTGCTAAGCTTAGTACCGAGCGTTGAGGACGATGGTAAATATTTGACGTGCAGAGCTGAGAACAAACATGTTGAGGACTCTGCAATAGAGGATAAATGGCGACTGAATGTGCACTGTGAGTATTGAGATGGCTTAATATGATTGTAGATTTTGTGTATCATTGTTTATTCGTATTGCAATGGTTTTCATAGGATTATTATATCTTTGAACTAGCAATTCTTGTACATTCCTATATTTTCAGAATCTTGGAAACGGCATCGATGATTCTCATGAAATTTAGTAAACTAGAAGTTTCAGGGGCAAAAAATCGATCTAACTAGGTTTTCTTTATAGAAAATGTCGTCTTGTCGGTGTTTTAGCTAATCGATAAAATGTTGTAAAATATCATTAGAAGTCGCCATCAAGAGTGACGATAGTTCAGTTGGGAAGTTGTCCAATCGCTTTCAAACATCATAAATAATATTGTGAAAATTATCGAAAAATAGACCTTAGAATATTCCTTAGCCTCAAATTATAATATTATTATTGCTTTATATAGAGGTCATATGGACCTTCAGACAATTGATATTCTATCGAACTTTCTATTAAACTAGAAACCTAATCTTTGACGTAATATATAAATACAATTGGGAGTTATAGGATTTCACCCGTTATATATATCGATAGTCTTGCTTAAAATCTCTACAGGATCATTATATAATACTAGCTGACCCAACAGACCTTGTTCTGTTCAAATAAAATAAAAGAAATCTATACCAACAAATAAAATTGGAGTGTCTGTTTGTAATGTCAAAATAATAGGCTTTTTTCATGCTCACACGGTTATTTGCACGACACCTATGCCTAAAATGGCAATTAAAAAATTTTTGTCTGTCTGTCTGTTTGTTCCGGGTAATCTTCAAAACGGCTGGACCGATTTCAAAAATTCTTTCACCAATGGAAAGCTATAATATCAGGGCGTAAACTAAGCTATATTTTATCCCGGTATTCCCACGGGAACGGGAACTACGCGGGTAAAACGACTATAACCTATAACCGAAGCGAAGCGAGGGCGGGTTGCTAGTTTTAAATAAAACTACTTTACGGATTTTATCGCGTTCGTATTTGATTTTTGATTGCCCAACGTTTCGAATAGCCCTACTATCATGCTTGTTATATTGCCGACGTGGATAGCTATTATCATCTTGTTTTTATCCCTACTACTTGGGATCGCCGCAGTATTTACTCTTCTTTCATCGTAAATATTGCAAAATTTATTAACAGTTTTTTGACCGGGCGCCTGACGTCAACCCTTCTTGGGAATGTAATTATTGAGCAGACATCATCAAATAGAGTTAGGCCAAGTAAGGATTGGCAGTATTTGTTGTGGCGACTACAAATCAATCTTGGAGCACGGCAGTACCTTCGAAAAGTCGAGCAAAAAAGCAAAACTGCCGTTACATTCTTTTCTCGAAGCAATTTAGACCATTTTCGTCCCGCTATAACTTCGTTGTGAATAAAACAAGAATGGCCATGTCAATCTGTTTACTTAAATCTTTTATCTTTAATATTGATATGATCACTATAAAAAGTTGTTAGGTTAACTAATTATGTAATAACTTAAGACAAAAGGTCCTTTAAGTAGGTGCTGAATAAATTAACTGACTTGGCTCTCACAACTTTTTACAGTAGAAGAACTGAGTTGCAAGAGTTGGTTTTATTACAAGTTATGTTTTTGATGGCATCTATTTTACTATAATTACTTTACAAGTATGATGTTTGTGATATTATACGAGCTTGAGGGAAGCCTATGTCCAGCAGTGGACATAGCTAATATAATGAAAGAAAATTTAGTAAATTAGAAACACAAATACCCATCTCAGTTAAGATTTTAATTAATTCTCACGTAATACAGTCGTTGGAACATCATTTCGCTCGTTTACTTTTTTGTTCTTAGAAACTTTTGTATTTTTACAAGTTCCAACGAACTTACGAGAGTAATGAAAGAAGTCGTTCTAAACTAAACATCGTCATTGGTTTCGAAACACGTGTCCCGACCACTGTATTAACAAGTTATAATAAGATTCTTGTACAAGGATACCAAGTGGTTTGTGTTTTGTCGGGATTTTAACAAATATTCTGTGAAAGCTTACATTTTCTTTTGGTCTAATCTTAGAATAATAACGTATAGAATGATAGTTTCGGTACTTAAGCGATCAAAAACGTGAAGCTAAAAATACTACATCGGTGCAAGCGATTACACGCGTCCACACGCACATCACTATACAATAGGGTTGTCTTGGATTCAGTGACCTTGTACACTGCGTTATGATCTGGCGGCGTAGGGAGCCATTCTGGCTCCAATTTTAATGCCTTAAATTTTAACGCTAATTGAGCTTCTTTGAGTTGTTATTTTAAGGGTCTAAGCTCATATTTATATTTACACGCCTCCCACTTTCAGGAGTGTAAATATAATACCAGTGATAAATAAGATTAGGAGCGCGAGATTGTCTTGGTATGAACATGTTAGGAGGAGAGATGAAAGGCATGTGACATGGTAGGTTATCTGTATGATTGTGAATAGACGATATGGGAGACCCAGCAAGAGATAGATGGTCTGTGTGAATGAGAATATGTGTATGAAAACAGACCGCGGGGGCGCTTACATATTGTCATTTTTTTTTACATTTTGTCTTAAAATTACCGCCACATCGCTCCACTGTGATACCATTCGAAATGTTACAATCATCATCATCATCATTTCAGCCTATAGCCGTCCACTGCTGGACATAGGCCTCCCTCATGTTGCGCCACAATGTGCGGTCCTGTGCCGCCTGCATCCAACGACGCCCAGCAATTTTCACCAGGTCATCGGTCCACCTAGTGGGGGGGCATCCTACACTGCGTCGTCCGATACGTGATCGCCACTCGAGAACCTTTCTTCCCCAGCGGTTGTCGGTTCGTCGAGCGATATGGCCTGCCCATTGCCACTTCAGTGTGCTAATTGTTCATGCTATATCGGTTACACCCGTTCTTCTGCGGAGTTCCGTATTCCGGATTCTATCTCGCAGAGAAATCCCGAGCATAGCCCGCTCCATAGCACGCTGAGCAACTTTGAGCCTTGATATAAGGCCTACATTTAGGGACCACGTTTCCGTGCCGTAAGTCATCACTGGTAACACACACTGGTCGTAGACCTGTGTTTTCAGACACTGAGGTATGTTGGACGAGAAGATCCTCTTAAGTTTCCCGAACGCTGCCCAATATTACAATATATAATACAATTCACAAATACAATAATAATCACAAATACAAAATAATAAATATTTAGCATAAGTTTCCTCATTATGCAATAACATAAAAATATAATAGTGTCTTTCCTCTGAGTCTCAAATAATACGATTAAGAAACGTAAACATCACTATAAGGGTAGGGGAATTCGACTATGTCCAGCATCGTGCATTAGTCTAATTTGCCTTATAATAAACCTACAGCCTAATAGAACATATGAAGGAAATCAAAAAGAGAGTGAATGGTTAAAAATATTAGTAATTTGATCCAATCGTTTTAGCTCATATACGTCCCACTGTTGGGCTCGAGCCTCCCCCACATTAGGAGGGAGATTGACCTTACTATATCATACTAGTCAGACAGGTTGATATAGGGTTCTGATTTGAGTTTTCCTTCTTCTGCATAGATGTTATATACATATTGTATCCCTTAGTCGTCTTTTACGACATCCACGGGCAAGATAGGGAGTGGTGAATTGTATTCTTACTCCGTCACCACACGCAAAGGTGATATATAGGTTACCATTTTTTGATGTGAAACATCTATAGGCGAGGGTGACCGTGATCGTCGCGTGGCGTTTAACGCCACGCTTCGCGGTCCTCTAATAATTAAATATCAAATAAATATTTGGATGCATATACCTACATTTTTGTAACGAAACCATAGTGCGATTTAAAATTTTGTACAACGCCATCTAGTGAACTCAAAGTAAATTGTTACTTATAATGTATATTAATGAAAATAAATGTTTATTGAATAAAAATCATAATTTTTTGGAAAAAAATCGCGATATTTTATTAATACTTTATGCCTTAGTTTTATCGTATTAGTTCCTGTCGTAATCTAATGTTCTTTTATGCATAAATATTTGTTTTATAAATTAATGTAAAATTCTCTAACTTAGTAATATAAATATACCAGTAGGTATGGTTAAATACCATACCTTTCAGCTACGAAAACTGGAGAACCGTTTTTTTATAGGCTTTTATTAGTTTCAGGTGTATATATATTTATTTCTTTGTATATTACCAACTTCATAGGAATTGGATTTGACTCGCATTAAACAGTCAAATTTCATTTAAAAGTTGAAAATTTAAGTAGGACCAATGACGTTAAAATTATTTAGATAGCTTGTCTTATATCATTACAGGATTAAAAATTTCTTTATTAAATATATTGAAGCTGAGAATTGGTCGTTAGCTCGATAAATGCCGCCATTTCTGTTTCCTAAATCACACTCTTCGTGCGGAAAGAATGTCTGTGAACGGATGAAAGCATTTCATTTTTTATAGGCTTTTATTAGTTTTAGCTGTGTATTTATTTGTTTGTATGTCACTAACTCCTTAAGAATTGGATTTTGACTCACTTTAAACAGCTTGTCTTATTATCATTACAGGATTAGAGATTTCTTTATAAAATATATTATAGCTTAGAGTTGGTCGTTTGCTCGATAGATTTCTGGTTTATAAATCGCAAATTATTTCAAGCTAAGTTTTAGAAGGTTCATTTCGTTTGTACTAAATGACGTTACCATAAATATGAGTCGTAAAGTCATTTTTAAAATGGATAATTTATTCGATACGATACCTACCAAAAAGTAGTTATTGACTAAAATATCCAATACAAAAGTATCGGTATCGAAATAAAAGTACTCGATATCTAAAGATAAAGTAAATAAAAGTACTTGATACTTTAAACAGTACGTTACTTATCTTTCGATACAATTCATGAGTTCAGTATCGATACTTTATATTCGATACCGTGTCTCTACTCGTACAAAATAGTTTCGATGTTTCACATCTGTCAGGCGTCCTGAGCGACGGCTCACTTTTTTTTTATGGGTTATGGTCAGCGCATACGCTATCTATTCCGTCTGAGGCGACGAAAGGATGGCGCGTGGCCCATAACCCATCGTAAACCCTCTTCTTCACGATTAGGCCGACCACCACTACCGAGTTCTTTGTCGACCGTGGTCAAGCCGGTGGGATCGTATAAGTTACCATAGGATTTAATATCCAATTTCGATGGCATCATTTTTATTCATCATCATTTTAGCCTTTGCTATAATTTGTTAACCCCAGAAATGCGCGTTTTTGCCGTAATTATTGTAACTAGTGGTCGCTGAGAGGTCGAAATTCGGCCGTAATTCATTAAAATATATTTTTCTGCTACACAATTTTCTTTTAAATATATTTATGTATAATTGTATATTAAGCAAGCTGTATTTCATTAATAACTAATATATAAGTACAAATATCTTTTTTTTTTTTTTTTTTTTTTTTTAATGGGTGGGCTATGGTAAGCGATACGCGCGGTCCCGTCCTTCCGGGGCGATGAAAGGACGGCGCGCAGGCCCATAACCCACCCGTACTCACGTCACCTCGTTGTTGGGCCGACCACCGGAGCAGATGTGACTTGTCATCAGTGGTCGGCCCGACGGAATACCCTTTCGGGTAACCTCACCTCTCGACGTACTGGAACGTCGGTCACCATCGCGCGGTCAGCCTCTCTGCGGGTGACGGACAATTCCCCGGTCCGATCACCCGCGGCCTCGGCTAGGGCGGCATTAGGCGCAGATACTCGCGCCTGCGCCGCCCGAGTCGCCGGCGGCGGAACGTGTTGCCGAATAGGAGCTCTACTCGCACACGATCCGCCGCCTCCTTCCGTGAGATTACGGCCTCACAGAAGGTGGCGACCGCGTCCCAGTTCCTGACGCTGTCGAGCATCTCCCTGGCGATGGTCGGCAGCGCCGACGTGTGCTCTCCCTCCTGACAATCTTGTGCAGGTACTTCCCAAAACACCCGTGCCCTGTAAGCACCTGCACCAGTCGGAAGGAAAGCACCCCGTGCGTCCGCTCCAACCACTCCATCAGCACCGGCCGGAAGGCCTCGACGGTCCTGACACCGTACCGAGGACTCTCCAGCCGGACTGCCCAACGGGCAATGACTCCTCGGCGGGCGTCGACCCGCCAGGCGGTGATCTCCTGCAGGGAGACCATGCCGCCGCGGGTGCGCGTCTCAGACACCCGCCGATAAATCTCGGCGAGCATCTCCGCCTCCAGGTCCCAAGGGGGAGTTCCGGCCAGGAGGCACGCTGCCTCCGTCGACACCGTGCGGTAACCGCGTATGGCCCTGACCGCCATGACCCTCTGTGGTCGCCTCAAGAGGGCCCTCAGCCGGACGGTCAGGGACCCCGCCCACACCGGTGCGCCGTACAGAGCCATCGACCGGATCACCCCCGTGTACAGCTGTCGGCACGTAGAGCTGGGTCCGCCCACATTCGGCATCAGCCGCGAAAGGGCAGACGCCGCGCCGACAAGCCGGGGAACAAGTCGATGGAGATGCTCCCGGAACCAAAAATGCCCATCGAGCACCAGGCCCAAGTACTTCATGTGGGCCTGGATGCTGATGGTGACCGACTTCACGGTGATCGAAGCGCCGGCGGGAGGCCCGGCGGTACGGAGGCCATGGAATAAAAGGGCCTCCGTCTTTACCAGGGCTACCCTCAACCCCAGCGCTTCGATCCGCCTGACAATCTCCTCGGTGCCGAGAGTTGCCAGACGTGCCGCCTCCTCTAGCGTCCCACCCCAGGCTGTGACGAGTGTATCGTCGGCGTAGCAAATTACGCCCAGCCCGGTTGGGAGGCTTCCTCTCAACGCCCAGTCGTAGCCGATGTTCCACAGAGTCGGACCCAGAACCGACCCCTGTGGGACACCGCACGTCATGGGCGTATGCACAACGTCCCCTACTCGGTCAACGTAGAGGACGCTGCGCCCCTCCAAGTAGTCCGCCACCAGCCGCCTGAGGTACACGGGCACCCCGTGATATCTCAGCCCCTCCCTGATGCAGCTGAATGGCAGACTGTTGAAGGCGTTGGCGATGTCCAGGGACACCGCCAACAGGACTCCTCCGCCGGTGACGGCCTCCGCTACCACGGCCTTCAGGCGCAGCAGGGCCGCGACCGTCGAACGCCCTCGCCGAAAACCAAACTGGGCGTCCGACAAATCGGGCCCGACCCCGACGAGGTGCCGCTCGATGCGGGCAGCCAACACCCTCTCCAGCAGCTTGCCCGCATCATCGAGCAGCACGATGGGCCTATAGGCCGAGGCCGACTCGGGAGACCGTCCCGGCAAGTACAAATATCTATTAGACTTTATCATCATAATTATGATTATTTGACATTCAATTCGACCACAGATTTTAATCATAAACAAAAGTGTATAAACGTTGGTGTGTGTGTGTGTGTAGCAATTGCATGGTAGTGTGCGTATTGCCTTTTATAATGAATTTAATGTATTTATAATCTAATATCAGGTTGACCGAGCTTCGCTCGGAGTATTTTTGTAGCATTTATTTAGATATATATTAATAAAAAATAAAAAAATAAATAATGAAGTTTATATAAAAAATTACAAAAAGAGAATAATAATAACACCGAGATTCGATCCGACGCCGTTTGTCACCGATGTCAAAAATAAAATGAAACCTGACTACTTCGCCACTGAGCTATGGTAACTCATGACATTGATGGCAAAATTTGAATTCATATTCTTTTAAATTTAATGTCATTATATTGTCTGCCAGAAACACTGACAAAACAACATTTTCTATACATAAAACCTAGCTAGATCGATTTTTGGGCCCGAATCCTCTAGTATGCCAAGTTTCACCAAAATCGTTGGAGCCGTTTCCGAGATCCTCGATATATATATATACACAAGAATTGCTCGTTTAAAGATATAAGATTATTATATGAAATTTCAGTTTTATGCATTTCTCCTCATTATATACTTCAACTGTGCCAAATTTTATACTTGTCCATCCACATTTTTACGAAAATACTAGTAATTTTCGTAAAAAGGGGTACAAAGTTTTTGCTTCATGTATTAATATATAGATTAGTATGCGAATTGACGATTGTAGTGAGCTGTTATATTTTTCTTAAGAGAGAGGTAGCTGCTAACTCTCCTTGTGAGACTCAGCCCATTTTACATCTCCCACGGATAAGTAAGCGACAATTGTTTTCATATTCCATCACCATATGGGGAATTTTAATAATAATCAGGGACATTAGGTCTACGGAGAATTCTGTGTAATTCTGACTCTCTGTGGATAGATAAATGGATGGAGTTTCTGAAGAATTAATATAACTAATATTCTCTAATGTCTACGCGAGTATTACAGGTTGCAAATAAAACTATAGTTTTTATTACATTAATATACAGTTTTTTTTTCCGTTTGGCGACGGAGTAAGAATATAAATCACCACTCCCTATCTTGCCTCGTATATAACATCTATGCAAGAGAAGTAAAGCTCGAAACAAAACCCTATGCCAACCTGTCTGACCAGCATGGTATAGTGAGGTCAATTTCCCTCCTATTACGGAGGAGGTTTGAGCCACTGTTGGAGTGGGATGTATATGAGCTGAAATGATGATAATGACTGTTTAAGATTTTATAATGGAAATCCCAATCTCCCTATGTCGTGTGTGTGATTCTCGCGCTAAACTTGTGATTGGATAACATGAATTTGACAAGTTTATTTTTCAAAACGCTTATTTGTAGTGCCACCATCTTTGTATATTATTATTGAAGCGACTTTATTACATTTTATGACAGCTATTCGAATAAGTTTTTATTGAAATAAAATTTGTCATAGGAATCAGAATTAAGAGTTGTAAATTGGGTAACTATTTGTATAGTAGTTTTAGTTTACTCCTTCCTTTTCCATGAGGGTCAAAATTGAATTTAGAGTATATCCTTCCTCCTTCCACATTAGAGGGAAGGGAGCGACCCGCCCCACGTAGCTACCGCAAGCAGAACCATTCGGTGAGCATGACCAATTGAGTCGATCACAATTAATTGGGATAACAGCAGGATAATGATACTGTAAAGTTGACAATGTGTATCAGTTCTTGGTGATATTGAATTTGTAAGCAGTTACCGTGATTGCAAAAAAAAAAATAGTTGTATATCAAAAATCATTAAACACATTTTTGTTCACAGATGTTCCAATAGTCGACTTGAAAATGGGTTCGAATCTTAACCCTGACGAAATCAAGGAAGGCGATGATGTTTACTTTGAATGCACAGTCAAGGCTAACCCAAAGACACATCGGCTGGTATGGTTTCATGGTGTAAGTAAAACATTTTAAACCTATTCTTTGGCGTGATATAGATAATAGATTCACCCATACACGCATCCACGTTATCTTCTTGGAGAGTGCAATAATTAAGAGGCTTCAGAACCCACCTTGCCAAGGTTTTCAGCCTAGAAGGCTACAACTACTAGCACGGTGGGTTTTTCATTAACTATTTCTGATACTTGAATTTTCAGCGTGATGATGGAGTAAAAATACAATTCATCATCATCATCATTTCAGCTCATATACGTCCCACTGTTGGGCTCGACCCTCCTCCTTAATAGGAGGAATATTGACCTTACTATACCATACTGGTCAAACAAGTTGGTATAGGATTTATTTCGCGTTTTCATTCTCTTGCATAGAAGTTATATGCGTATCCCTCAGTCGTCTTTTACGACATCCACGGGCAAAATACGGAGCGATGATTTGTATTCTTACTCCGTCATTAAACAGAATCCACCAAAATACAATTTACGAGCCCCTTTTTTGGTCGAAGGTGTCGTAAAAGACAGCTAAATGGACTATGATATGAACATAGTATCTATGCAAGTAGAAGCAATCTTGAAATAAAACAATACACCAATTAGTCTAAACAGCACGCTCTATAGAGCTGTGACCTATAGCTCAATCTCCCTCCCATTGTGGAGGAGGTTCAAGCGCAAGAGTGGGACGTATACGATCTCTACTGATGATAATGATGATCATACTTCATCCAAGAACGCCGTTCTAACATACTATGGGACGTTGTACCTATGCGTTTAACGATGGAAACTTAGTCATAATCCTTTCTAATTCATAGTTTCATTTGTTCACGTGTGATAGAGCAAAGAGACGTATAAATAGCTATAAAAACTGTATAAATTGGGCTGGAGAATGCAAGGGACTATGGCGACGAATATATTTAGTTATAACATCAACGACTTGTAGGAAATTAGGTGTCGTATATTTGAATGGTGCTCTGAATGGTGATGGTATAAAAAGACAATCAAATAAATCTTTTATTTCCCATGGCTGTCACAAAATACATGCATTGCTGGGCGAGGATTAAAAATAGAATAAAAACAACTTTTCTGACCTGATATAGTAGACTGATTTCCTTCCCTGTAACCGGCGTATATTCCGTGTGATGACGGAGTAAGAACACAATTCACCACTCCCTATCTTGCCCGTGGATCTCGTAAAAGAGGACTATGGGATATAATATGAGCATAACATCCATGCAAGAGAAGGAAAACTCGAAATGAACATGGTGGTATAGGGATACCAAAATGTTTGAATAGCATCATATAGTAGGTCAAATTCCCTTCCATTGTGGAGGAGGCCGGAGTCCAACAGTGGGACGTATGTCGGCTGCGAAGATGATAATGAACCGGCGTCTACAATAAGTTTAAGTTGCTTCAAATGCGGCAGAAACACTTATACAAGAATAAAAACTGTATGGGATAAGAAATAGCCGAATAATTTATACTGTGAACATTCTGCGTCATACAGAATGCAGAGATGTACCACAACGAAACGGCGGGGATCATCTTGAGTGCTCAGAGTCTAGTGCTGCAGAGTGTGACGAGAGCAGCTGCTGGAGACTATACTTGTATGGCAGCGAACAGCGAAGGAAAAGGCACTAGCAATCCTGTCACATTGCTTGTTAGATGTAAGTATAACTTTTACGTTTTAAAATAGCTTCTATGGTGATGGATGAAGACTATAATGATTCTCTCTCTATATGGGATCTTCAGGCGAACGGGTAGCAACTCCTAGGAAAAGATATAATAGTAATTAAGTATTCGAAACGCTTAGAAAGCAGAAATCAAGTACAAACGCGATAATCTGTAAAAATATTTTTATTTATAATAATTGTTTTTAGCGGGCAACACGCGGCACTAAGAAAATAACCCTTGTATTTCGGAGGATCTTACAAACATGTGACTAACGGACACAAACATCCAGACTCAGAACAACAATTTGTGGCTACAAAGTGTTGTCCTGCGTGGGATTCAAACCCCCGGCACTGGCACTGTAACTGGTCTGTATCTTAACCAGTATGGCATCTGTGCATTCTTTGATTTGTACAAAATGTATGCTACTCGTTCTACTGAAAAACTGACAATATTTAGACCATTATCTCTCTAATCTTAGTGTGTATACTAAAATCTTATACGATACGTTATTAAAACTACAGATATAGAGGCGAGCAAATGAAATACTGATTCCTTTGTATTGTGTGAAACGTGCCAAATAGGTAGCTATGCAATATATGTAGATATGCCTTAAAGCTATCTCGAGAACCAGTACAGTGGCAACGAGTGTCAAAGGGGAATTTAGAGACGGCTTGGCAACTACTACAAGTACTTATTCAAGCAAGTTATTCATGAAACGTGCTACCAATATAGTAGAATCTAAATTTCTCAGTATATTTCTCTTCAAAAAAAATTCTCTGTATATTTAATTACTTCCGTGTGGTGACCTAGTAAGAATATAATTCACCATCCCCTATCTTGCCCGTGGATATGACACCCAAAAAGACGACTCAGACGATCTATATTTGTCTATGTTTGTTATCAAACGTCGATGTATACTCACAGATACAAAGGTACAACAAACTTATAAAACCCTTTCTTTGCTTTGGGGGTTAAAATACTATTAAGCACGTAGTAGATACATTTGTCTTCTTTTCAACTTCTACCATAGGCTTGAGTTTCCTCCACAATAGGAGGGAAATTGATCTACTACACCAGCTTATCAGACGTATACAGTTTAATGACGAGCTTTCCTTCGCTTTCTTGTGATCTTATCTTCGTATTATATCCCTTAATTGTTTTTTACGATACCCACTTGCAAGATGGTAGTGGTATTGAATTATATTCTTACTCCATCATGTTATCGCCAATCAAAAGTTGGCAACATAAAGTATGCTCTAACAACATTTGTAGCCACGTATTGTCTCGCTTGAGTGGTTTAATAGCAAAAGACGGGTATAAATAGAGGATCTCGAATCGGAGGTCATTCATTGGTCGAAGCCACCAAAAGTAAAGAAGCAGTGAAATAGTTGGATATTGCAAGTAGGGGCGGCCAAGAGTGCCGCTGTGGCCGCCGCTCCGCAGGCGGGAGCCGCCTAGCCGGCAGAGAGATAAAGAGGTCGCGCAGGGACCTCAAGTCGCCAAAGACAGCCGCAGTCGTATTAAAGTTGTTTCTAAGTGAGTATTGATGAAGATGTAATTATGGAGACATACGTGTAACGGAGTATATATAATATACGGGAGCGACGTATCGCTTATAGTCATGACACGGAGAATAATTCTGAACAGAAAAGACTTCAACCGTTTTCTCATGAATAGCATTTTCAGTACAAGTCCAAATTGAAATGAGACCATACGGGAAGCATTAGATTTCAAATAAAAAAGGATCCTCAAAATCGGTTCACTTAGTTGAAAGTTCCGAGTTAATAAACATAAAAAATATAAAAACAGTCGAATTGAGAACCTCCTCCTTTTTAAGGCTTTTTAAGGTTAAAAATTAATTAATTTTAATGTAGGTATAAATGGATTTATGAAGTCTAATGTATACAAAATATATACTAGATAATATTTTGAAATATTTTTAATCTGGTTATTAGTACAGATGTTTAGACCTACTTGAAAGCCCTAATATACGATCTTTGTTATTCATACCTATAAACTAGATTGTTGGGTTAAGAATAGGCACAATAAAAACCGAAAAAATAAAGCAGAGAATTCTTTTGTGCGGTAACGTATAGAAAATAAATGATACTAATGCCCTATTTTTGTTCTTGAATAACCTACTCCTCAGCTTACGTAAGTTCTGAACTCAAAGCCTCCTTTGTATTGGTAAAGAAATTGACCTTGAATATAATAGGTATAGAATATTAATTTGTAGTTTTTCTTCCATTATAATGATGCTATTTGCTAATCGTCCTTTTTTTTTGGGGAGAGGCAATGATATGATCACACCCCGTCCGACTCGTCCGTGATGGGAAGCGACCCCATAACCCACCGTTCACAGTACCTTTTATACGCCACATGGGCGGGTCACAAGTACCCATCATTATTATCAGTGGGTTACCGGCGGATTACTCTTTTAGGTACTTTTACTTTCGCCGACGGAGCAAACGAATGGCTCCGAATGACCATTATTATATTATTATTATATTGTATTCTTGTTTCGTCAGCGCACGGATAAATGTAATGTCCACACGACATCCACTGATGAATGTAAAGCTCCCAAAAGTATATTTTAACAGTTTACTAAAAGATTGTAGTTTCGAATATCACTTTTATTATTTCTCGCAACTTGGAGTCTGAGTTTTAAAATATTAAAAAGTATTTAAATACTTTTTAAGTGCCATTTAATAGTTAAAGATCATTGAAATTCTTTTTGTGATCGCATTATAAAAGCAATTTCGTTCCAAGTCGCCGTCCAAACACTAAGACACCGGGGATATTATCATTTAAACTCTACAAAGTAAATTAAAATTTGTTGCGTCCTCGCTAAACAAAGAGGCCTTAAATTCGCCGGGGACCAGTGAAATTTTCTGAGTTTCCGTCAACTGCGGAAGTGACGCAAAACATGAGAAAATGCAATTTACTTGCAAAATGAATGAGAGGTTGCACGCTGAAGCCCCAAATTGTCCTTCCAAATAGGCGTCTGTTCAACATCCTACAGATGGGTAAACTTGTTTAAGAAAGAAAATAAGCCGCAAAGGATCTTATTAAAATATTCTAATATAAGGGTATTAAGGTTTAGGGTACACTTAAGCTGGGATTAGAATTCTTACATATTGATATTGTACTCATTGGATTAGATTAAGATTTCAGCTGCGAGAAACTGAACTTTGTACTGTTTAATAATCCAAAAATTATTCGAAGTTTATGAAACATGCTACGATTAAAGATATTAGAGAAAGTTTGAAAGTGGCGCCTGTGACTAAAAATTACGTGCCCACCGTAGCATGGGCACTTTTCGTGTGGTGACGGAGTAAGAATACAATTCACCAACCCCCTCTCTTGCCCGTGGGTATCTTAAAAGATGATTAAGGGATATAATATGCATCTATGTAAGAGAAGGAACACTCAAAACAAAACCCTGAACCAACACGTCTGACGAGCCTGGTATATTAGATCAATTTCCATTCTATAGTGAGGTAGGTCCGAGCCCAATAGTGGGACGTGTATGTGCTGAAATGTAGCATGGACTGTGATGAAATGGAATGAAAGTGAGGTCTTGAAAAAATTAATTGAGTATGAATATTGAAGGTCAAATTATACTTTGACTTTCAAAGTTGCAAGCTGCGTAATACATGACATCGATAGACAGAGAAGTGACTTTTTAAAATTGTGTGGAATAGGGGATAAATTGCGTTGACTCTAAGTAACTTGATTGCACAGATGGCGTAGTGGTTAAGAGTCCAACCTATCGTGCCAGTGTCCTGGGTTCGAATCCTACACGGAATAAATCTTTGTGCGATCCAAAAATTGTTGTTCTGAGTCTGGATGTAATTTGTGTCCGTTAATAATATATTTGTAAAGTCCCCTGCAATACAAGTATTTCCTTAGTGCAAAAAAAAAATTGGCTTAAGATCAGGACGTTGATTATATGCGCTTAGATATTATTAATATGATTCTTTAGTATCTTAGTTAAGATACTAAGTACCTCAGTAACTTAACTTAAGCCACTCTGCTTTTTGGTAGTGCCACACTGTCGATATTCATTTGTATACAACGGCGGGCCGTTCAGTCGGGGATAGTATCAAACTCTCGCAGAAATTCGACGTCTGAGAGTAGTAGCAATTTGTTACTGCATTTCGTTCGGTGAGCGAGAGAATCAGAAGCCCAACGTTCTGTCTATGTTTGCGTGTGGTGGGTTTTGGTGATACCTTTAGTATCATCGAACCTCATTGCACGCATTCACACTCCTTTTTCTTTCTTCACGGCATGCAGTGGCCTAGCAAAGAGCGGCAGCATCACTCACCGGCGACGGATCGCCTGGGCGGGGAGCGCAGCCTCGATGAGGCGATCCGCCGCCGGCGACTGGGGCGGTGCAGACGCGAATACCTGTGCCTCATGCCGCCCTAGCCGAGGCCGCGGGTGACGTGACCGGGGAATTAGTCCCGTCACCCACCGAGCGGCCGACCGCGTGAGGAAAGACTGACGGGGAGGACCCCGAGGGGGAGACGTCGGTCGATGGGAGGGTACCCTCCGTCGGGCCGACCACTGATGACAAGTAACCCTGCTCCGGTGGTTGGCCCAACGACGAAGGCGACGTGCATCGTGGGTGGATTGCGGGAGTTGCGTGCTTACGCCCCTCTGTCGCCCCGGACGGAGTGGTTCAAGGAGCGCGCCGACCGCAACCCAGCCCCTAAAAAAAAAAGTATCCCTCACCAACCCAGTGTGCTGATTGCTCGTTTGACGCCAACAGCATTAAAAATAAATACTTTTAATATTGTTTTTTACTTCCTCACATGCATAACTTTTTCATTTTTTAGACGCTCCAGTTTGTGCAGAACGAAGAGACGGTGAACTGTTTGGCGCTCTCAAACAAGAGACAGTATCACTTCACTGCTCAGTTGATGCTAACCCAGCGTTGGTCTCTTTCCACTGGACTTTCAATAATTCCGGAGAACAGATGGAAGTGCCACCAAAGTAAGTGTCAGACGTTAAATATGGTTTGCGCCTCATGCCGCCCTAGCCGAGGCCGCGGGTGATGTGACCAGGGATTAGTCCGTCACCCGCCGAGAGGCCGACCGCGTGAGGAAAGACCGACGTCCTCCCCGAGGGGGGGGACGTCGGTCGATGGGAGGGTACCCCAAATAGGGAGTATTCCGTCGGGCCGACCACTAATGACAAGTAACCCTGCTCCGGTGGTCGGCCCAACGACGAAGGCGACGTGCACGTGGGTGGGTTGCGGGTGTGCGTGCTTACGCCTCTCTGTCGCCCCGGACGGAGTGGTGCGAGGAGCGCGCCGACCGCAACCTACCCCCACAAAAAAAAAGACAATAAATATGGTTAGATCTAACTATATATACCTATAGTTATGGTGACGGGCTGAAAATACATTACGTCAACAAATTTATTCACATGGGGAGTGAAAACCAGCTAAGGAATCAGGAGATTATATCAAGAGAATTGATTAAGATGATATATACCTCTTTGCCGGTCGGTAAAGATGAGAATGTGAATGAAAATTATCTATAACTAGCAACCCGCCCTCGCTTCGCTTCGGTTTCAGTCGTCTTTCCAGCGTAGTTCCCGTTCTCGTAGGAATACTGGGATAAAATATAGCCTATGTTACTCCCTGATATTATAGCCTTCCATCGGTGAAAGAATTTTTGAAATAGGTCCACCCGTTTTGAAGTTTATCCGGAACAACCAGACAGACAGACAAACAGACAAAAAAAAAATATAAAGTGTATTTTAGGCATATGTATAGTGCAAATAACCGTGTAGGCATGAAAAAAGCCTATTATTTTGACATTACAAACTGACACTCCAATTGTATTTATTGGTATAGATAATAATAATATTTCATTGAATTTAGAGGACTGTAGAAAGAACTTACATGATGGCTTACCCGAGACCTTCCTTATGAAGTATTACAATATTAAATTAGTAATTATAATTATACAATACTTGAATTCTTCCTTACAAATGTTACTTATCACGCTTTAATATAGGATACTAATTCATATCCATACTAATATTATAAATACGAAAGTAAGGATGTTTGTTTGTTTGTTTGTTTGTTTGTAACGCTTTCACGCTTAAACCACCGAACCGATTTCAAAAATTCTTTTACCAATGGAAAGCTATAATATCAGGGAGTAACATAGGCTATATTTTATCACGGTATTCCTACAGGAACGGGCACTTCGCCGCGGGTAAAGCGACTGAAACCGAAGCGAAGCGAGGGCGGGTTGCTAGTAATCAATAAAGTAGTTGTAAACAGTTAGGGATATAGGTTCAATTCTTGGGTGTAGCAATAATCTCTTGTTACGTTTCATCATGATCATTAACACAGTTATATACGTCCCACTGCTGGGCTCGAGCCTCCTCCATAATAAGAGGGACATTGACTTACGTTTATCACAAAGTTTTATTTCAAATTTTCCTTCAATTATAATCTTTTAGTCGTTTCTTACAATACCCACGATCGATTAGTATTATTAGTAGTAGTGGATTGTATGTTTGTTCCGTCACCACGCGGCAAATTATCATCCCCTCATGAACGTAGTGATAAATGTAAATTAATATCTAAATTCAATCTGCATATCGATTTTGACATACTCTATCTGATACCACCTGATCAAACAAATTATGGGCACCAGTTTACATAATGATTTCTGGTGTTTACAGGAGTACCTATTACACATTTTAAATAAAACTATTTTACGAATTTATTCGCATTTGTATTTTTTTTTTTTTTTAATAGACAACACCCTGCACTAAGGAAATAATCCTTGTATTGCGGGGGACTTTACAAACATATAATTAACGGACACAAATTACATCCAGACTTAGAACAACAATTTGTGGATCGCAAAAAGTGTTGTCCCGCGTGGGATTCGAACCCCCGACACTGGCGCTCTAGGTCGCTATCTTAACCACTACGCCATCTGTGCAATATTTGATTTTTGATTGTTTGACGTTTCGAACACTTGACAGCCTTCATGGTCACGGTCGAACTAAGATGTCTCACGTCCAATAAGTCATTGTGAGAAAGATTTCTCTGTAATAACCATGTAATGTCTGTAATAATGATTTCTGATGTTTACGCGAGTATTATACATTTTAAATAAAACTGCTTTACGGATTTTATCGCGTTTGTATTTGATTTTTGATTACTCGACGTTTCGAATACTTTACAGCGTTCATGGTCACGGGTGGACTAAGATGTCTCACGTCCAACAAGTCATAGTTACTGCAGAAAATTTATAATTGTATTATAATTTAATGAAATTTATTTTAATGAAAATTTATAATTTATAATAGTATTTATAATTATAAATTTTCTGCAGTAACGATGACTTGTTGGACGTGAGACATCTTAGTCCACCCGTGACCATGAACCCTGTAAAGTGTTCGAAACGTCGGGTAATCAAAAATCAAATACAAACGCGATAAAATCCGTAAAGTAGTTTTATTTAAAATGTCTGTAATGTATAATATCTATTGGGCAATCAAAAAATCAAACGCGACAAAATCCGTACAATTGATTTGTAATGATGGGCACTAATTCTCTAAAAAATAATTGATTTCTTGTCATTAGAACAATATTTTAGCTACCTCTAATAATACAATTTCTCCAGATTATACAGCAGTCATGGACATACTTCAACTCTTAATTATACTCCTACCACTGATATGGAGTATGGTACCCTAGCCTGTTATGGTGAGAATGCTGTGGGACAACAGAAGGTTCCTTGCCTATTTCAACTAGTGGCTGCTGGTAAGTTTTGACTATTAGGTCTTATATTAGGTTTCATAAAATGTTTTAGTAGATATATATATTTTTTATTGCAAACGGTGGCAAAAGAGTACACTTGATGGTAAGGGTTGCTGCCACTCATGGACTTTTGCTAGGCCGCTGCCTGCCGCGAAGAAAGTTAAAAGAGTTTTTTTTTTTATTGGAAACGGTGGCAAACGAGCAAACAGTACACCTGATGGTAAGTGTTGGTGCCGCTCATGGACCTTTATAAGGCCGTTGCTTACCGCGAAGAAAGCGAAGGGAGTGTGAATGGGTGCATTGAGGCTCGGTGATACCAAGGGCACCACCAAAACCCTCCACACGCAATCACCCTCAGAAAGTTGGGCTTCCGGCTCTCTCGCTCGCCGAACGAAGCGCAGTAACAAATCGCTACTACTCAGACGTCAATTTGCCGCGAGATTGTGGTTCTACCCTGGACGGACCGGCCCGCGGTTGTAGACAGACAACTGTCGACAGTGTGCTCCTCTTTTAATTTCATATGTGAAATTTGTTACCCCATGTGGTGATGGATTACCATTACGAGTAAGAATATAATTTATCAATTCCTTTCCTGCTTATAAGTGTCGTAATATAGTCATTTTTTCATCTATTCTAATATGTCGAAAATATCGAAGAAACAGAATTAAAACTTAACATAAAGTCCTATGCCAACCCGTCTGTTCAGTGTGGTCAATTTCTCTCTTATTATAAAGTATGCCCAAAACTCAAAGGATGCCTAAAGCCAATAGTTGGACATACGTAGTCTGAAAAGAAGAAGATGGATCTTTTTATTCAATATTTTCAGAACGCTATTAATTTGATACAGAGATACATAATATTTAGTCTGTTATAATGCATAGACATATTGATTTCTGATGTTTATGCGAGCATTACAAATTGTAAATAAAACTATTTTACGGATTTTATCGCGTTTGTATTTGATTTTTGATTGCCCGACGTTTCGAACACGTTACAGTGGTCATGGTCACGGGCGGACAAAATTTTCAAAAATCAAATACAAACGCGATAAAATCCGTAAAATAGTTTTATTATAAATGCATAGACAGATTTTATCCACTATTATTTCTCCCGTTATATTATTTACTCTACTAGATGGAATGATGACATATTGAAAGTAGCAGGGAACCATTGGATGCAAGTGACACAGGACCGTTCCGACTGCCATTCTCATGGGGAGGCCTATATCCAATAGTGGACATCTATGGGCTGATGGATGGAGGGATATTTTATCCTGGTAAAATGTACATTGCCTGTGGGATGCGAATAAAATCGATTGATGTACACTCAATTCATTAGATTATAAATTTTATATATTGGTTTATTTTTCCAACAGGTCGTCCATTTCACCTCCAAAACTGCACAGTGGCGAATCAAAGCATAGATTCCTTAAATGTAGAATGCGTAGAGAACTTCGATGGTGGCCTACCCCAGACCTTCCTTATGGAACTATTGGAACTACCCTCCCTTATTGTAAGTAAAAAATATTATGATAGTACATATTTTTTTAAATAGTGACCTGGTTGTTGCCATGTTATTCCTGAAGTACATGAAACGCAGTCACATTCAGATGCTCTTAGCTTCAAAGTCACATTATAACTTTATATATCAGGGAAAGAATTATATGTATGAGGCGTGCTCATTTGGAAAATGGAAAAGTGCATACTTCATAACGCTCTAATCATAATAAAAAGAATCTAATAAATTGTAATATTTACCATCAAATTTCGTGGTATTACCAACTAGGAACAAAAAGACGCTTTTTTATGGGTGGGCTATGGTCACACACGCGGTGCTTTCCGTCCGGGGCGACGAAAGGGTGGCGCGCAGGCCCATAACCCACCCGTACCCACGTCGCCTTCGTCGTTGGGCCGACCACCGGAGCAGTGTGACTTGTCGTCAGTGGTCGACCCGACGAACAAAAAGACGCTGCACATTTTTAAGCAAACCTAATTAAAGTTTAGATATAGCAAAATACATATCTACAAAGAACAAGTACTTGTTGAAGTTTCGTATTTTATTAATTACAAGTACATATATTTTATTAATTACATACACCAAATTATCCACCCATTTGAAATAAGAAACAGCTTAGCGTAAAATATCTACCTAATAACATTTCCTTGTGAACTTAAGAGATTAAGAAATAAAATGCATACGTGCTGTCTTTTCATTCATCTCGGAGTTCATACAAAGAGGATAATGTCGCAATCGGCCCACTTTGGCAATCATAGTTTCGCAAGTACTCCAAAAGTGTCTATCACGGTGAAGTAGGAAGTGATGACGTCTTAGAATAATAACGTATAGAAGGATAGTGTCAATACTTCGAACGTTTTAAATTTGAATCTAAAAATACTAAAGGCGCGCAGAAGATTACACACATTCACACGCGAAACACTATACAAATTATGAAATCAAATTTTGTTTTTATTAACATAAATCGTCGAAATACTTTTAAAAGTAATGTTAAAACCCTTTTTATGTTTTTCAAATGTGTTGTGACACCATTTGAGTGCACAAACCGTCATAATTACCTATTTATTTTTTAAGAGTTGCGTACGTTCGTGCAGTACAATGACTTGTACATTACGGAACGGTTCCGGCGGAAGCTACATTAGGCTCCAATTGAAATGCCTCACTTTTTGTGCGTGAACTTATCTTCTATATATTATTATTCTAAGGATGACGTATTATTTTCTTAAGTGGGCAACTTAAAATAATAACGTAGAGAAGGATAGTGTCGGTACTAAAACATGAAGCCAAAAATACTACATGTACGCTGGCGATTACACACGTACACACGCACACCACTATACAAATTATGAAATCATATTTTGTTTTCTATACCAATAAATAAAATTGGAGTGTCTGTTTGTAATGTCAAAATAATAGGCCTTTTTTCATGCTCATACTGCTATTTTCACGACACCTATGCCTAAAATACAGATTAAAAAAATTTTGTGTCTGTCTGTCTGTTTGTTCCGGGTAATCTTCAAAACAGCTGGACCGATTTCAAAAATTCTTTCACCAATGGAAAGCTATAATATCAGGGAGTAAATGTGCTATATTTTATCCAGGTATCCCCACGGGAACTGGCACTACGCGGGTAAAACGACTAAAACCGAAGCGAAGCGAGGGCGAGTTGCTAGTTATTAATATAAATTGTCGAAATATTTCTAAAAGTAATGTTAATTCATTTTTGTTTTTCAAATGTGTTGTAATGCCATTAGAATGCACAAACTGTCATAATTACATATTTATTTTTCAAGAGTTGCATACGTACGTGCAGTACAGTGACCTTGTACATTACGGAACAGTCCGGCGTAAGCTCCATTAAGCTCCAATTTAAATGCTTCATTTTTTGTGCGCGGACTAACCTTCTATACGTTATTATTCTAAGGTAGGAAGCTACGTAAATATGAGTAACTATTAAATATCTATTTATTTATAGTCTCTATGTTTCATCATACCTACCATCTGGTGACAGATTGTAATACAATTCATGGTGGATTCCCTCGTCTCCTTCACCCTCCTTTTCTTGAGTGTTATATAAAGCGATTAAAGGATATCTTGTGCATAAAACATTTATGCAAGAAAAGGGAAACTCGAAATAAAGACCTATACCAACACGCTTGACCAGAGTGGTAGATTAGGTAAATTTTTCTCCTAATACAGGCTCGACCCCAGTAATAGGATACTTTATCTCCATTGCAGTACCTCGAAAAACATAGGACATGCTGCAATAAGAATGACATCAGTAAAACTTGGCATAAAATTTAATTCAATTTATTTCATCAAGGATTTTATCCGAGATCTAGAGATTGAATGAAATTGCTTACGTCGACAGACTTTTCAGCGTTTATCTGGAGCGAAATTACATCAATATTTTTCACAGGTACGCTACAACGTATCTACGAATCGAACGCCTCCTTACTTCGAGATCCGTGGTCTACCTCCAGGCGTGAGTTACAGAATCGACTTATACGCAGTCAACGCTAAAGGAAGAAGCGATGTTTCTACCATAGAAACAGTTACATTGAAGGGCCAAGCAAAGTATACAGGTCAGTACTCAGTAATTTAGTTTTAAAGCATGATAAGATCGTATTAGGGAGACCCTTCTAACTTCTATTGTGGTAGGATCACATTATCGACAGTCATCTATCTACAGCCGCGTGCCGGTTAATCCGGAATTGTAACATATTCTCGTAGACAATCAACGTCTGAATAGAAACAATCTGTTACTAAGTGGTTTCCGGCTTTATTGCTCACCAGACGTCTTCGTTTGGAGAGCAAGAGAGCCGGAAGGCCAACTTTCTGAGAATGTTTGCGGGTCGTGGGTTTCGGTGATGCCTTTAGTATTACCGAATCCTATTGCATACATTCACACTCTTTCTACTTCCATCACAACCGTGAAGCAGCGAGGCAGCGGCCTAGTATATGTCCATGAGCGGCAGGATCACTTACCATCAAGTGTGTAATTTCTCATTTGCCACCAACAGCAATGTAAAAAAGTATCATCAGTGGGGACTGACATTTCTTATAAGGTTATAAGGGCTGAGCTCGAGTCTCCTTTACATCAGGAAGGAAATTGATTTAAAACAACACTGGTGAGACAGGTTGGAATAGGATTCCATTGCCAGCTTTCCATCTCTTGGATAGATTCTATATGCATATTATATACCTTAGTCATATTTTACGACATCTACGGGCAAAGTGATGAATTGTATTTTTACCCCTTCACCATATGGAAATTATAAAATTTCATCCATCCACTAATCACAATATTTATGTTCAAAGAGTGATAATACCGTAATCGCGACTCTTGGTGGGCATGTCGTCGATCGCATTTAGTGATATAACTTGCACGAGAACGTTTCTATTCATTCTACTAGTGATTACTTAATCGATTTTTACTAGTACTACGAGAAGTTTAGGGGACATTGTAGTCATCAAAAATAAAAAATAAAAAAATAAAAAATAAAAAAATTTACTAATACCTAAATCAAAAATCCTAATACCTAAGTCAAAATAAAAAAATTTACTAATACCTAAATCGATTTTTAATTTTTTTATACAATAACTACCTACTTTTTTTCTATAATATGTGAATGATAAATAATTTATCTTCTTTTTATTCTCAGTCTATATAAATCCAACTGTTAAGTACAAGCTTTCTCCATATCGATATCTATGTTGCTTCGACATGCATGCTGGTCAAATCGGCCAATCATCATCATCATTTCAGTCTATAGCTGTCCACTGCTGGAAGTAGCCCAAACAACTTGTAAACGTGGCTGAGGAGTGAGATAGGTCTGTAGTTCTTTAGAAGAGCTTTGTCATCCTTCTTGAAGAACAGCACCACCACACTCTGGAACGTCACCTCCGAGGATAACGGTATTAAAAAGCTTCTGAAGGGCTTTTTGGACCGACTTACCGCCTGCCTTCGGAAGCTCTGCCGTAATTCCGTCATCTCCCTTACCGTTACGTTGTTGTTTGAGGGCCATTCTGATCTTATACAAGCTGATGTCCGGGATTTCTTCGATCAATAGAAGGTTTTATTTGGAGTTTTAATTTTATTGTATAACCGTTATGTATATAACCCCTCTTCTTGTACAGAGGTACAAGAAAAGGGGTTATATAATTATATTATACAATTCACCACCCCCTCTTTTTTCTGTGGGTGTCGTAAAAGACGACTAAGGGGCATAATATGCAGATAACATCGATGTAGGAGAAGGAAAACTCGAAATGAAACCCTTGGTATACTAAGTCAAACTCCAAAACCGTAATGGAGGAGGCCCGAGCCCAACAGTGGGACGTATATGGGCTGGCCGCAGGCCAACCTATCTGACAAGCATTGTATAGGAGATTCATATCCTTCTCATTATGAAGGAAGCGTGAGCCAACAGTAGGAAGTACATGAGACGGCTACGAAGAAGAATATAATCTTACATTGTTATGCGAAATCGATGTTACAAACTAATAATTAAATGTGCTAATTTAGTGATTATCCAGATTTCTCCAACTAAAACTAGTTTGAACCAGTTCAACTTTGATTTTTATTCATTAATCAGTAGTGCTTTCAATTTATTCTTTACTTTACAATTTTGTATGCCGTTTGAATTAGTAGCGACATGTTCATTCTACTAATAGTTTAAAAAATATTAACGACAACGTCTAAAACATTGCAATTTTGTACTTATAATAAGCGTGGTTTTTGAAAATCCTTTGACTTAAAACTTTTAATTTTGGTTTATTAACAACTAGCAACTCGTCCTCGCTTCGCTTCGGTTTCAGTCGCCTTACCCTCGTGGTTCCCGTTCCCGTAGGAACACCGAGATAAAATATAGCCTATGTTACTCCCTGATATTATCGCTTTCCATTAGTGAAAGAATTTTTGAAATCATTTATGTAGTTTAAGAGTGAAAGCGTAACAAACAAATTTAGTTTAGCGTCTATACCAATAAATAATATTGGAGTGTCTGTTTGTAATGTCACAATAATAGGCTTTTTTCATGTTCACACGGTTATTTGCACTATACATATGCCTAAAATACACTTTATATTTTTTGTCTGTCTGTCTATTTGTTCCGGGTAATCTTCAAAACGGCTGGACCGATTTCAAAAAATCTTTGGGGCGATCGCCTGGCTGGTAGAAAGTCCCACCAAAATGACCTGTCTTTTTGGGCATCTTATTTTTCAATTATAAATAACACTGTATTAAAATTTCAAGCTGCCTCAAATACATTTTTTATAATTTATCTATACCAATAAATAAAATTGGAGTGTCTGTTTGTAATGTCAAAATAATAGGCTTTTGTCATGCTCACACGGTTATTTGCACGACACCTATGCCTAAAATAGCAATTAAAAAATTTTTGTCTGTCTGTCTGTCTGTTTGTTCCGGGTAATCTTCAAAACGGCTGGACCAATTTCAAAAATTCTTTCACCAATGGAAAGCTATAGTATCAGGGCGTAAACTAAGCTATATTTTATTCCGGTATTCCCACGGGAACGGGAACTACGCGGGTAAAACGACTATAACCTATAACCGAAGCGAAGCGAGGGCGGATTGCTAGTTGAAAATATTTTTGCACGCGTCTGGCAATACTAAAACCCCGATTAAATCGTCTGGCTTATTGTTTTTCGTATTCTTTAAGTATTAGACTGCAACATATAAAAATTGCGTATTGCCTCAAATATATTTTTAGGAGAATAAAATAATATTTTTAAAAATTCAGGGGTTCATTTAGCCCCACTACTCACCAGCCAGGTCTGCAGTTCCGTATTGGGGTATAATAGGAGAGGTATGTGACAAGTTTTCAACGTTGCTATAAACAATTGACACCACATTCACTTTTCACTGCACTTCATACTTGACGAAATCATGTAAATGTATTATTGTATAGCAGCTGTCCACGCGGACGCATCGCTCACTCAAGTAGGAGAGAGACAGATGTCGAACGCTACCGAACGCGGTGGCCGATTGTGCCTCTTTGTCGCTTGTTCTGCGCTCTCGCTTGCACTTCAAGCCTTAAATGGAACGCCTCAGAGCGAGGTAAAGCCGCATGAGTCATGTTTTTTTCGTGCGTGCAGCCGGCTCCATCGAATTATAAAGTCCCGTATACATGTTGGCCGAGCCTAGGCCAGCGCGAGCGTCGGCAAATATGTACAAGGAGAGTGCTAGCGTCCACACGTTGGCCGAGTGCTAGCGTCCACACGTTGGCCGAGTGCGGCGAACGCCAACGCGAGTGGCCAACGTAGACGAGTGTTTGTAGAGCTGTCCACACGTTGGCCTCGGTCAGTGTTCATTGTGCACTGAAACACTACGGACGTTGACATCAACGTTGTTGTAGCTTCAACTATTTATTTAACGAGCGTATATAACTATTATCTCAGTGCATACCGCAGTAAAGTGGGAAAAAAAGAAGGTGGTTGATACTGAGTATTCACAGAAATAGAGCAATGTAAGATATATCCGTGTGGTGACGGAGTAAGAAAAAATTCACCAGTCCCTATCTTGTTTGTGAATGTCGTAAAAGACGACTAAGGGATATAATACACAATAAGCATATAACATCTATGCAAGAGAAGGAAACCTCGAAATAAAACCCTATACCAACCTGTCTGACTAGCATGGAATACTAAGGTCAGTTTCTCTCCTATTGTGGAGGAGGCTCGAGCTCAACAGTAGGACGTATATGAGCTAAATTGATGATGAATGATGAAGATACTTTTTGATACTATAGGTAACATATAGGGTGACTTAGATCTAATTATTTACGTCGCATATCTAGAAGTAGTGATGTAAATTTGAAAATATATTCATTTATATTGAGCGACAATATCACATTAAACACGTCTAACCGCGATGGATATCAACCGTGTAATGACGAGCGGGCCAACGTGTGGACGGCATTGGCCGAGCGCAGACGAGTGCCTTTGATTTGTGCACAAAAACCGACACCGAGGCGAAGTGAGGCAAGTGATCACGAGCGACGGCGAGTGACGGCGAGTCAAGACAAATCAGCTGACACACGTTGGCGCTTGTATTCACTCGGCCAACTAGGCGAGCGACGGCGAGCGTTGGCCAATTAAGGCAAATCGGGTGTACACTCGTTGGCGTTCGCCATCGCTCGCCTGCACTCGGCCAACATGTGGACGCCCTATATGACGTAGTCACGTCAAAAAAAACGACACTAAAGATAGAAAAATTAAGGTTAAATACATTGAAAGTTAAAATTTGTAACGATGTGTACACACATTGTAAAAAATGTTCACTAGCTAACTTCATGGTGTCGGTTTTTCGTGACAGTATGTGCACACATCGTAAAAATCTACTCTCATCATTTTTTCCTAAAGAGCCTAAAGAAATACAAATCCAAAAATTATATTTGATGTAAATCGTTAAAACTATTTATCAGCCTAACGACGATAACTAATTGACATTGGCATCCATGATTATATTGCCACAATTAATATTGTTTGCAGGTAGAACTGCAATCGCATTTGAAAGAAAGTAAGAAAATTACTCTTATAGTTATTCCCTAACACGCCAAAAAAAGCATAACTTCAAAAAACTATGACAGTGTTTCCAAGAGTTTAAAATGTTTTTGTCTTAAACCACTAATCACACCTTTGAGCTTTATAAAACTGTATACAGAATATTTCCTTGAAACACACTAACGATATTAAGCCATAAAACCTGAAAACATAATTCAAGCGTACCATATTAAATCTCCTATATAATTTAAGAAACAGTTTCAATGCTTCGCAACTACGGATACGTTGGTTTAAAAGCTAATCCCCATAATAAATACCTTTGAATCAAAGTCGTTTTCAAAGGTTAGTCCGGTGCTTGTATTAGGTGCTATAAAGGTATATTAAGTTGGTAGTTTAATACCTTAATACTGCATAACTGAAGCATAATAAGCTGCCTTGTCACGCTAACGGATTTTTTTCTCAGACTGCAGTGGAGTCTAAAATGAAACTTGTTTGACCTGTGGATATATAAGTCTGTTTTTATATCTACTCGTAATTAGCTGCTACTTCAAGACTAGGCTGATTTTATAAATGATACTTCGTCAGATTTGTCTTGGCAGTGCTAATGTCACTGGATACTACATTCACGCAATCTTTTGCTTCAACTATAATACGTAAGCCAACATCTCTTGCACTTGCTTCAACTATAATCGGCACTTGGCAGATGGGTTGGCGATTGCAATTCTCAGTCGCGTTACAATTCGGTGGTTTCTTGAATTAATTAGTTAAAATCAATAATACGGCTACATTAGTTTGTTTGTTTGTTGATGTTTCGATTGATTTGAATTCAAATGTGAATCCAAATCTGAAACCGAATCCGATTCTAAATCCGAATCCGAATTTAAATTTAAATTCGAATCCGATTCCAATTCCGAATCCGATTCCGAATTTGAATCCCAATCCCAAGCCGAATCCAAATCCGTTGCTGTATCTGAATGCAAAGCCGAATCTGAAATTGAATTTGATTTCAATAAGCCCCTCTTCGGGTGTTCTTAAACAATTTTTACGTTTTTTACCATAATTGTGTCCTTGTCCCGTTGCCAAACGATTTATCTATACTTTATTGTAAATCTAGATTGATATAGTAATAATTCTAAGTGGAGATAATACTGTGGGTGGCGTTATCAATTAATACATAAGCAGTAGCAATAAATATACATTAGACCGTTACATATATACATACTCTTATATACATATAAACAAATAAATAAAATTGATGTGTCTGTTTGTAATGTCAAAATACTAGGCTTTTTTCATGCTCATACGGTTATTTGCACGACACCTATGCGTAAAATCCTACCAGTATTATAAACTCGAAAGTTTGTGAGTATGTGAAGATGTGAGGATATGAAGATGTTTGTTGCTCTTTCACGCAAAAACGACTAAATGGATTTTCATATATTTCATATCAGAATAACACATAGGGTATAATTTATCCCAATATTCCCACGGTAAGAGGAACTGCGGGTGAAACCGCAGAGCGCTGCTAGTACAGTTCATAAAATTTGTATCTGTCTGTTTGTTTGAGGTAATTTTCAAAACGGCTAGACCGATTTTGATAATATTTTATTACCAGGTAGCTGTGTATATAAGGAGTAACTTAGGCTATATTTTATTCCGGTATTCCAACGGCAACGGGTACTATGCGGGTAGGGCGTTTGAAACCGAAGCGAATCGAGGGCGGGTTGCGGTTTGAGTACATAATATGAACGTTATGACGCGGTTAGCATCTTAAGAAAACAACATGTATATTATTCTAGTACTATCCGTGTGGTGACATAGTAAGAATACAATTCACCACTCCCTATCTTGTCCGTGGATATCGTAAAAGACGACTAAGGGATATATGCACATAACATCTGTGCAAGTAAAGGAAACCTCGAAATAAAACCCTATACCAACATGCCTGACCAGCATGGTATAGTAGGTCAAATTCCCTTCCATTGTGGAGGAGGCCCGAGCCCAACAGTGGGAGGTATGTGGGCTGCGATGATGATGATTATTCTAGTAACAAATACAGTTTAGGTTATAATAAGATAAAATAGTGTACAGTTGGCGTAGTGGTTAAGATATCGACTTACCGTGTCAGTGTTTCGTGTTCGAATCTCAGGACAACATTTTGTGGGGTATTCCGTTGGGCCGACCACTGATATCAAGTCACTATGCTCCGGTGGTCGGCCCAACGACGAAGGCGACGTGTCGCGCGGGTGGCTTACGGGTGTGCGTGCTTACACCCCTCTGTTGCCCCGGACGGATTGGTGCGAGGAGTGCGTCAAAAAAAAAGGACATCATTTTGTGCGATTCAAAAATTGTTGTTCTGAGTCTAGACGTAATTTGTGTCCGTTAATTATACGTTTGTTCACTTCCCCGTAATGTAATTTTTTTCTTAGTGCAGGGTGCTGTTTTAAAAAAAAAATATTAACTGTTCAATTCCAGATAATTATATAACTTTTAACTTATAAGATTTACTCTAAACGTGGCTTTTGAGCATTTTATATCCAGCGGAATTTCATTCCACAAACGTATCGCCCTGATTGTGAAAGATTTCATATTAAAGCTTGTAAATTGTAGTGGCATTTTCAGTTTCATGCTATCTGAGGACCTAGGTTTGAAATAGGAAAGATTTGAAGAACTAAATCATCATCATCATCTAATCCTATATATGTCCTACTGTTAGGCTCAGGCCTCCTCAAAACCTGGTTGAGAGCCTTCCGCTCACCCATTGACCGCCTTAAGCTGTCAAGGTCATCTGCGACCAACAGCTACACACACAACAAAAAAAAAGAAAAAAAAAAGCTCAGGCCTCCGCCACAATAGGAGGGAAATTGACCTACTATTCCACGCTGTTCGGCTTATGGGTCTTCGGTTTTCTGTCTACTTTTTCTTCCCTTGCATAGATGTTAGATGCTTATTATATCCCTTAGTCGTCTCTTGCTACATCCACGGCCAAAATAGGGAGTGGTGAATTGAATTCTTAATCCGTCATCATACGGATTAGTGATTATTTATATAAAAACTAGCTGAGCCAACAGTTCTGTTCAAATAAAATAAAAGGAATTCTCCTTAAAATCGACAGCAGCGCCACCTACCGGGTTCAATTGTAAATCTAAACCATTCTCGAATCGCCTTGAATCATAATCATCTTGCTCTTATCCCAATTATTTGGGGTCGACGCAATATGTCATCTGTTTTGACATATTCCAAAAAGTTTCGGCAATGACTTTTATGACCTGCCTGACATCAACCCTCCTTGGGAATGTAATCGTTGACCCAAATGGTACTAGATGGAGTTGGTCCGGATCAATCTCAATCTCTCTCAAGGGCTCTTAGTCGTCTTTTACAACACCCACGAGCAAAGCAAGGGTTAGTAGTATTTGAAGCCGTTACCACACAGCATCTCGAATCTCCTTGAATACACACAAAATATTTCATCAACATAGGTCCAACGACCGTTTAGGGGTTCAGCAACATACACACGTACACAAGAAATATATATGCATATACCAGCTGACCCAACAGATATTGTTTTGTTCAAATCTGTAAAAAAATCGAACATTGAGTTCCCCTTGAAATCGATCGAAGCGCCACCTACCAGTTCCAATTATTGATCTAAACCAAATGGTTTAGGTGTTCCGAATGGCTATGCCGATGAATATGAGAATTCATATCCATCGGAATGGCACCAAAAAATCATCAAAATTGGACCAGCCGTTTAGGAGTTCAATTACAAACACACGAACAGGAGATTTATATAGAAAAAGATAGAAAAGTTTATGTAGTCGGAAAAAAGGTTACATTAGAAAAATATATAAACGTTATGTTTTCTTAAATGTTATAATTTTCTGCGCTACTTTCTTATTTTTTTCCGTAAAGACCTTTAATAATATATTTAAAAAAAAGATGGATGAAATCGGTAAAATCGTTCTCAAGTTATGTTATTGTCCTGCCCGAACAGCGCCACCTACCGGGTCCATTTGTGAATCTAAACTACTCTTGACTCCCCTTGACCACACATGAAAATTTCATCAACATTGGTCCAGCCGTTTAGGCGGAGTTCAGTGACATACACACGTACAAAAGAAATATATATATATACTAGCTTTTGCCCGCGGCTTCGCCCGCGCAAAAGTTGGCTTGCATATTTCTTTTTATTGTGTTATTGTGTTGATGGAGTAAGAATACAATTCACCACTTCCTATCTTGCCCGTGGATGTCGTATAAGACGACTATAGGATATATGCAAATAACATCTATGCAAGAGAAGGAAAACTCGAAAAATTAAACCCTATACCAACATATCTGACCAGCATGGTATAGTAGGTCAAATTCCCTCCCATTACGAAGGAGGCCCGAGCCCAAGAGTGGGAAATATGTGGGCTACGATGATGATGATGATGATGATGATATTTCTTAATTTAAGAAATACTCTATCTATCTGTCAATTTTCATCCAAATCTGGTCAACAGTTTACGCGTGATTGAGTAACAAACGTCCAAATATCTTCACAAATTTTTATATTTTAATATTACTTCCACCCTTGTAGTTCAAATTCACGTTGAAAGACGATGATAAATATGGCCATCCTTAGTCACTGATAATATATTATCCATGATAGATTTCCATTGATGAAAAAAAATTATATCGATCAAACTACCGTAGTTTCACCCACGTAGACTCCATTCCCATGCGAATGCCGAGATAAAAATTGCCTATGTTACTCGCTGATATTATAAGTTTACATGGGTGAAAAAAAAAACTATACTAATCAAGTCCCATACAAATATCCGAGATAAAAATTGCCTACCTATGTTACTCGCTAATAACGTAGCTTCCTTTTGGTGAAAGAATTTTAAAAATTGGTCAACATCCACTGGTTTCACTCGCAGAGTTCTCGTTCTCGGGCAAACACCAGGATGAAAATAGCATTTATTTGTTATTCACTGATAATGTAGATTTTCATTCGTAAATTAATTTTTATATCCATTAAATGCCCGCGATTTCACCGGCATTATGCCCGGGCCCGTAGGAATATCGGGATAAAAAAAATAGCCTAAATATGTTCATTATCATTTCATCATCATTTCGGCTCATATACCTCCCAATGTTGGGCTCGTGCCTCCTCCATGGTAAGAGGGAAATTAACCTTACTATACCATGCTGGTCAGAGAGGTTGGTATAGGGTTTTGTTTCGAGTTTTCCATCTCTTGCATAGATGTTATATGCGTAATATATCCCTGAGTCGTCTCTTACGACACCCACGGGTAAGAGAGAGGGGTGGTGAATTGTAATCTTACTCGGTCACTATACGGAATAAAACCTAAATATGTTACTCGCTTAAAAATAGCTTTCTATTAGTGAAATAATTTTAAAATCGACTAAATTCTCACAGTTGCTCCAGCCACACCGGGATAAAATATAACCTGGGATAAAATATAGCCTGGGATAAAATATAGCCTAAGTTATTCCTTATGTAAGGCTTGGTAGACATGGTAGTAAAGTATTATCAGTATTGGTCCAGCCGTTTTTAAGATTACCCGTAACGAATAGACAGACAAAAAAAATTGAGCCGTTTTTAGGGTTTCATACCCAAAGGGTAAAAACGGGACCCTATTACTAAAACTTCACTGTCTGTCCGTCCGTCCGTCTTTCTGTCACCAAGCTGTATTTCAAGGACCGTGTTCGCGACAAGTGTAAAATACCGTGATAGTGCTTAAAAAACGAACTGTAATATAATAGTGAATTTTTGAGAAAAAGTATAGTGATAAGAATACCGTGAAAATTAACTAACTCAAAGTGTATCGCCCGATAGGAGTGCGTAACGAATATCGACCAATCAGGGCGCTCCAAATACATAGCGAAATTCGTAAGATGTAAACATTACGAATTAATGTGTACAGTGCTAAATAAACAACGTGAGTAATGAACATTAAAGTAGATTAATTATACGTTATATTGTAGTAAAAATAGTATTAAAATAGCCTATAACTGTTTGTTTTTCTTAATTTATGTAAAAGCATAATTGTACTTAGTTACGTTGTAATTTTTGTTGTTTATAGTGTCAAATTTGCAATAAACATAAATATTCTTGGTGTTTTATTGAAATATACGCTAGGACCTATCGAATGCAGTAAGAACCAACACCCTAGGTATTATAACTTGCGAGATATAGCATAATAAAGATAGAAAAACAATGCTGATAGTATAAAATAATAGTTTTTAGTGCTTGAATAAAGCCTATTTTACTACCTAGGGTCGCGGCCACTACTGAAACAGATAGATGTGTCTTAGATAAATAGAATAGTATATAGAATGTAAGCATATCTGTAATAGTTTTAGCGTTATAGTTAATTATTCAATAAAATCATAGCACAAATCGGACGAATGCGACAACCGATTACACTAACAGCCTCGCGGCTGTCGTTACGGTAACACCTCGAGGTGCCTAAGCCCCTCGTTTTAATGAACACATAGTAGCATAGACTACCGAAGACACCTAGCGGCGCGCGATGGAAGCTTGAAACCACAGTATGAAGAAATAGTATGAAGAAATAGCGAACTTCAAGCATTAACATTCAGGAGCTAGGCAGCAACGGTGTAATATTCGTCCGATGTGCAAGTTACTTCAAAATCGATCGTTTTATTTCTTCACTGAAACCCGCCAGTAGGGAACCGAACCAGAAGATACAATCCACATAAACCACCGAATCAGCGACCAACCGGGACGTCAGCCGACTACAACACATTTGTCTGGAGGCCCGTCCCGCACAATTTTCTGGTCCTTGCGATCCGGATGAAGACACAAGTTCCTGGACCTGGCGATACGAGTGAAGAAACGCAACTTTGAAGATAGAAGGCTTACCAACTTCAACTGAAGAAAAATTATAGAAGAATCCTTATAGAAGATTATAGAAAATTATAGAAGAATCCCTATAGAAGATTTATAGAAAAATCCTTACAGAAGAATCCCTATAGAAGATTTATAGAAAATTACAGAAGGATCATTACAGAAGATTTTGAGAAGAACTTATTGAAGATATCGTTGCCAGCCAGCCAGTAACAGAAGAATACCCCTGACGTGTCTTACAGAAGCTTGAAGATAAATTCAAACAGAAAACTTATCAAGATGCCGATCACTCGCTCCATGGGACGAGCCCCGAAGGCATGGATGGTGGAACTCCATGAAGAAGAACCGCCGCGCCCGCAGTCACCAGTCACCGAGCTCGCCGAACAAATCGCCGAGCCGCCCGCACCACCGGCGTCGCCCTTAACAGAACAGGACAGAACAGGACGCCGCCGGGACAACAGTAACGCAACCCAGACGCTACGCACCGCCGCTGCGACGCGCCTGGTGCCACCCCGTACTACAGAAGAAATACAGGAGCCGCTCAAACAACGTGCCGTACAGTCAGTTACATCGGTACGCCCCAATAGAAAAGTACAGAAGGCTCGAGAAGAATTATTGAAAATAAAATTACAGTTAGCGCAGTTAGCACTAGAAAAGGCTGAAGAAGAAGCAGAATCCGACGGCTATGAAATCGACGAACAATCGAAGGCGGAGTACGTCCGCTCATGGTTAGCAGAAGCCCAGGACCCGCAGCCGAATCCAGCCCTGGTTACGACAGAAGCCACTACAAACGTGGCCGCCGAAGCCCACATGGAGGGAACCACCAGGGAACAGAAGACAGTTTCCGTGAAGGAAAACATGGAAGAAACCTCTAAGAAGAAGGAGACTTCACCACAGGGAAGTGACCCAATGACGCAGTTAATCACTGGACTCACTTCCACAATCGCCGCGCTCGCCGGGAAACCCCTGGAGATGTCACATACGTCACCTCATCCAGCAGTTTCCAAGGTCATCATGACATTACCGCCGTTCGACGGAGCGCATACAGAGTGGTTGTCGTTTCGTGCCATATACGACACCACGAAGAATTACTTCAACGACGTTGAAAACACAGCTAGACTTAGAAAAAGTCTCAGAGGAAAAGCACTAGAAACAGTAAATTCAGAACTTATAGGAAATGCAAGACCGAATGATATCATGCAAGAATTGGAACTTCAATTTGGAAGACCGGATGCTATAGCACAGGCGGAAACGGAAAAGTTAAAGAACCTGCCGCGCTGTGGAGAAGCCCCTCGGGATATCTGCGCGTTCGCCGGCAGGATAAGAAGCGGCACAGTAACACTCGAAGCCATCAAAAAGGAGCACTACTTAGTTAACGCCGAGTTACTTCGCATCCTAACAGAAAAGCTGCCAAACTCACTACGTGTACAGTGGTACAGAACATATACGGAGAAGTACGCATCGGTGCCGGACCTCAGACGCTTCAGCGACTTTGTTACGGAACACGCACATTTCTGCAGCGCGTTCGCACCCGCTGAAGGCACAAGAGAACCGTCACACAACCGTCGCGTGGTTCAGCGAACACACAACATCATAGAAAAGCGAACATGGAACTCGAACCCTATCTCACATTCGAAGTGCAAGATCTGCGGACAAGATGGACACTACCCGGCAGACTGCGACACCTTTCGTCGGGGTGATTCAGACAGAAGATGGGAGATAGCTAAGAAACATGGGTTGTGCTTTCGCTGCCTCCGCACACGCCACCAGCAACACAAATGCAAACCAAAGAGGTGCGAAATAGAGGGCTGTACCGCTTACCACAATCAACTTCTTCACTACCAACGACCGAAGACCGATGACTCGAAGATGGAGAAAGACAACTTTGTACAAAATTTCACGTTTTTAGTAGGGATGTGACTTGGAGGGAAAATAATCGATTTTTTAAATAATTGATTTTTTGTTCTTCAAAATAAATCGATTATAAAATAATCGATTAATTAAAAATAAATAATCGATTATAAAATAATCGATTTTTCTCCCAACAGGATTATGATGACTGTTTTTTTAGGAATTGTGAGCTTTATCTTCTAATATAGTATGAAATACTGCATGCAGTATTATGATGACCATTTTTTAAGAAACCTGGCTGTGAAATAATTGATTAATTTTATTATAAAAATAATCGATTTCTATTATTTTGATAATCGATGGTAAAAATCGATTATAACAAAAAAAACCGATTAATAATCGATTATTATAAAAATTGATTATTTTTTCACATCCCTAGTTTCTATTCTAGATCGATTTTGGATATACATTTTTCACCAATATAGAGATTGAATTTCAAAAACTAATTTCTTAGAGCTCATTTACAACAAAAGAAAGAGAATCGCACAATACACAGAAATACATAGTTTCACATTCCTAGCCCCAATAGTATCGGCTATACGCTTTTCACCCCCTTAAGGGAGTGATTTTCCAAAAATCCTTTGCTAGTGCTCGTGTACCCCAAAAAAATACGACGGAGTAAAAAAAATACGTTTCTAGGCCCAGTAGTTTCCGCTGTATGCTTTTTGGTCTTTAATGGGTTGAATTTTATCCCCATGTAAGTAAAATTTTCAAAATGCTAGAACGAATATTTATTTATTTATTATCAAATGCCTTAATACAAACCATTTTTTCGCGATAAAAAATAGCCCATGTAATTTCTCAAGCTTTAGTCCATCTCTGCACCCGGTTTCATCAAAATCGGTTCAGTGGTTCAGGCGTTAAAGGCTATACGCTTTTCACTCCCTTAAGGGGGTGATTTTCCAAAAATCCTTTGCTAGAGCTCGTGTACCCCAAGAAATACAACGGTGTAAAAAAATTACGTTTCTAGGCCCAGTGGTTTCGGCTGTAAGCTTTTTTGTCGTTAAGGGGTTGAATTTCATCGCCATATAAATGAATTTCCAAAACGCTAGAATGAATATTTATTTATATATTATCAAGTGCCTTAATACAAAGATTCATGGTTCTATGATCGAAAATGACGAATTTGCATACTAAATGTCATCCCCTATTTCAACCCCTTATACCCATTTTTTCGCGATTTCTTTGCTAGAGCTCGTGTACCCCAAGAAATACTATGGTGTAAAAAAAAATACGTTTCTAGGCCCAATGGTTTCGGACTTATGCTTTTTTGTCTTTTAGGGGTTGAATTGCATCCCCATATGAATGAAATTTCCAAAACGCTAGAACAAATATTTATTTATATATTATCAAGTGCCTTAATACAAAGATTAATGGTTCTATCATGGCAAATGACGAATTTGCATACTAAATGTCATCCCCTATTTCAACCCCTTAGACCCATTTTTTCGCGATTTCTTTGCTAGAGCTCGTGTACCCTAAGAAATATTACGGTGTAAAAAAAGTATTACGTTTCTAGGCCCAGTGGTTTCGGTTTTATGCTTTTTTGTCTTTTAGGGGTTGAATTTCATCCCCATATAAATGAAATTTCCAAAACGCTAGAACAAATATTTATATATATATATTATCAAGTACCTTAATACAAAGATTCGTGATTCTATCATGGAAAATGACGAATTTCCATACAAAATGTCATCCCCTATTTCAACCCCTTATACCCATTTTTTCGCGATAAAAAGTAGCCTATGTCCTTTCTCAAGCTTTAGTCCATCTCTGTACCAAATTACATTAAAATCGGTTCAGTGGGTTAGACGTGAAAGCGTAACAGACAGACAGACAGATAGAGTTACTTTCGCATTTATAATATTAGTAAGGATAAGGATATAAAGAAGATAAACATTTCTTAACATCGTTACACAAATAAAATATTTAAAGAGCACGTAACCTAAAACAGTAAATATAAACATGGAGGAATAAACTAGTTTATTTGAAGACAACAACTAGTTCCAACAACTCCTGTTACGTTTACTTTAATAACAACTAAAATTAGCTTTACTTTTTCCACTGAAAATGGCACGAGGGAACACCAGATGAATTTTCTTTTCAAACATTTTAAGGGTGTAGATTGTTGGCCTGAGTTCTCGATTTCGAGCGACCGCAGCGCCAAAGTTTAATGTAACATCCGACGGGGCGGATGAATGACCTAAAGAGCGCGATTTTCAAAATGTTTTGCAACAAACGTTCCACGTTGAGAAATTGTTATTGAACTTGAATATTTACAGCATAACAATAACGTTGAATTTTTGGAAACTAGCTGTTGATTCTTTTTAATAGATTAATAAGAGTAGTTGAGACACAATTTTTATGTTTTTCTATCATTACATTACATAGTATAAAACAAAGTCGCTATCCGCCGTCTGTCTGTCCCTATGTATGCTTAGATCTTTAAAACTACGCAACGGATTTTGATGGAGTTTTTTTTTAATAAATAGAATGATTCTTAAGGAAGGTTTATATGTATAATACATGCATAATATAGTAGAGAAACGCTAATTAATTTAGAGGTTTCTAATGTGATGTCGTAAATAAGCACGTTTTTGCGCTTATATTGCAAACGTTGGCTGAACCCTACGAGATAGACCAAAATAATGTACTACAGTATTATCCATCTTAAAAAGTTCAACAAAAAAGTCCACGATGGCATATGTCTATCTCTTAGGGATAACCCACCATAACCATTTTTTATCCTCTACTAAAAAATGATTATTTACTAAGTGATTTTATACAATACAGCATTAATCCTTATCCAATTAAGTACCTTAAATAAATTGTGCATTTATTATAGATCAATATGCTTTTTATAGTATGTAATGTGAAGTGAATATTGCCGAAGATAGCGAAGTTAGCGAGGGCGGGTTACTAGTTTATAATATAATATACAATCAAGAGTAGGTCCGGACTGACATTTTTGTATTCTACTTACCTAAAATTCCAACTATTTATTTATTTGTAATTTCACTACCAAAGTTTATTCTAATTCGTAAAATATTCATTCAATAAAATAATTGCAAATTCAGTAGGAAGTGTGTTTATCTCTACGCAAGGAAATGTGCCTATTGCGTAAACTCAAATACTTACTTTTTGTTTACGATCACCTCGTCGATATCTAAAAAAAAATCCTAGGGTTTTAAAAAAAATGTCAATAAATGAAATACAAGTATAAAAATGACTTATTTACTACACAATAACAAATATGAGTCGCCATTACTCGCTATCCTAAAAGCGTGCTAGGGTTGTACAAAAATTAGTAAATAATTCATTTATTTACTAATTTTAACAGAAGTTTGTAAATTATTAATATACTAATTAAAAGTATGTAATTAAACAATAACGAAATATGAGTTCAAAATTCTAATGGTTTTTCATTCGATTACGGATCAAGTTCTGATTTCTGCTAATTTGATGATAAAATCAATGGCTATCACAAAACCTATCAGAATGAAAACGTTACCAGCTGCCCGATTCACGTAAGTAATAAAAACCGTAGCGCAGTGACGTCACTTCGTTTTGTGCAAATTTAGCCCTTTTAACCGACTTAAAAAAAGGAGAATTCTCAATTCGCTGTATTTTTGAACCAATTTTTATGATTCTTTACACCAGGTAACTCAGAAATTGTATAGTAATTGAGCTATTGGAAGATTTATGACAATCCAAGACTAGATAAGTAAGTGCGTTTAAAACAGAAAACCAAAAGGCGATTTCTAAATTCCTAAGTTAAAACGACTTTTGGACTGGCGTGTTTACGTGAATCGACTGGCTGGGTAGTTAAGTTACCTGTATCTTTCAAAATCATTAGGCGTTCTTCTCTTTCATAACATGTAAAGCTCTTTCTTTCCTCTCTTTCATAGCCTCTATGATACTGGGCGCGTCACGAATGGGCATGCTTCGTGACTGCCGAGGATCAACTAATTCTGGAAGTAGGCAATCGTAATAAAACCTAACTAATTTCATCTCCATTTTCTCCTCCCAAAATATGTCGTCCTTTTCTATAATATAAACTTTCATAGGTACAGTAGCACCAAACCAGATGCCAAGCATGCAAACGTTTCTTTTAGTAATATGTACCTGTCCCTGAATTTGGAAATACCAGTTATGATTTTTATTTATGACATAACCCTTGGAAGCCTTGTCCTTAACCCAAAAGGTATGTTTGGCCATTGCTTCATCAAGAGTCATGCCAGCTAAAGAATGTGGGCACTTAATTTCAATTAAACCGTTTGCATAAATGCCATCTGGTGTAGTACCAAGAAATTCATATTGATCGTCGACGAACAAACCGCAACCTTGTATACTAATATTCTCTTGAATTTCTAACTGTTTAATTGCGGTTTCTTCGTTTTCGATACCGTACCGTACAGCAGGCAAACTGGAGATATTACTACCATAAACGATTTTACGAACAAGAACAGCACAACTTGTGCTCTCTCGTTTTTTACAAACTTCCCCGAACGATGATGAGGTTAGTAATTTTCTCCTTGTACTCATCCACTCAGAACTACTTCTTTGCAAATGGGTCGACCTTTCAAGCTCCTCTCTTTCAGCACAAGACAACTTTAAATCGGCTAAAAAAGATGACTTGGCTTTCTCATATAATTCTGGACTCAGATCAGGTTTTTCGCAGTTTGGTCCATAGTGAGCGTCTTTCGATATAGCGCTGTGGCTCTTTTTCAATCTTAATTTAGGTTTAGCAATTAAACGGATTCTACGATTACAATTTTCCACTTTCGCGATCAAAGGATTAGGACTAGATTTAAATATTACTTCATGAGTTTTACTATGAATCGATCCTGTATTAAAAGACACAACAGCAGCTGCGCATCGGCCCGCATAAGAACCACGGGAAGAATAATTTACACGCTTACCCCCTACTAATTTGGCAATCACTGCGTTAAAACTTTCAACTATATTACTTGTACAATTATGAATTAAACTTCTAGAATGATATGACAGTCTTTTACTTAAAATGTGTACCGCGTCCATTAATCCGCATCCAACAATTGCTGGAAGCAACCCAACAGGTTCTATTCGACGAGTATCAGGTCTACAGAAATACTCTTTGCAATATTGGTGATTACCAAATACGTGTTGTGGACCATTTAGGATATCTTCACTAAGATTTTTTATTTTTTCTTCGAGTGACTGATTTTGATCGCCCCAATATTTAATAGCGCATTTTACACCCGTTCTTAAACGCAAATACCTTTCTTTTAGGAATTTCCGCAATTCGCAAGGATACTTAGTGTCTTTCGACAGTTTCTCCAAGCTATTGCAGTAGTTTCGTAAAAGATGATTTTTGCATTCAATTTTCTCTACTGTTAAATTACCGTACGGTCGCGAATCTAATATTTTTTTATAAGTACTGGAATCGCCGTCTGCTACAAATTTATTATAAATTACACCGTGTTCAACAATGGAACGTTTAAACCCCTCAACTATTATGGTCGATTCCATACCGGTAGATGATCCCGAATAATTCTTGAAACAACGGTGTTCCGAGGGCTGACTGTCGTTCTTTGCGGCTCGTGCACAAACTACGCAGTATTTATTTTTAACTCCAAAAAACAATACTTTATTAGTTTTAATGCCAATTATCGCAGCTGCGCCGGACAAGGCGGAAAAATTCTTACCATAAGATCTCTTGCTCCAACAACCGTCAACAGCAACAGATATTAATGGTGTACCATTTTTATCAACACTACCTATAGACACTGCGTACTCCGCTTCTTCCTTGACAGCTTCTGCCATGGAATGTGCTGCTGTCTTTTCCCACCAATCGCATGCTGCTGTCTTTTCCCACCAATCGCAAACCGTATTATTAATTTCATTGTATAATGAAGGTGACATGATTGGTAGGGCTACTGCGGCAGTTAATGTTTTTAACTGATAGTAGCTCCCACCAGATGATATGATACCAGATACAATTTGATGATTCACTTCCATTCTATCTTCTTTCTTTTCAATCAAACACACAGTAAATTTCATACTACACATACTACATTTCATGATGAGTTTTGAGTCCAGACCAACTTTTACTTCACCTATTATACTGAGGTAACTTAACTTACAATCCATTGGACCGTGGTCCCCTATGGCCTGAAGAGCTTTAAAAAAAAAAGAAACGTCTACAACTCTACGCCCAACTTCCATTTCATCCACCTTTCCCTCTTGGTCGTTTTCAATAACTAGTTCCTGTAAAGAAAGATAATGGCTTGATTTTTTTTATAAAAAATAATTAAAAATTTAAAAAAATGCAAAAGAATTTAATACAATATTAGGTTCCTGATTCATTCATTCATTCATATATTCACGCCTTTTTCCCATAGGGGTAGGCAGAGTCCACTGCCCTCCACCTGCTACGATCTTTGACATATTCAGCGTAGCAAAGCGGTTCTCTGTGGGCCACTTTTCGCCCCCGACGGAAACGAGACGTGACGTGTCGCGAACCACATCGCCGCCATTCGTACAGTTTTTTTTTTAATTTTTGAAACTCATTGCGTTTCCGCGAGAAATACATACACATATAATTAACGGACACAAATTACATCCAGACTCAGAACAACAATTTGTGGATCGCACAAAGTGTTGTCCTGCGTGGGATTCGAACCCCCGACACTGGCGCTGTAGGTCACTAGCATTAACCACTACGCCATCTGTGCAGTCTTAGGTTCCTGATGAATAGAAATTATAATTTCTTTACGCATTAGGTATTGTTTTTTTATGACGTCACCTATTTGAACGTAAATTTTCTTTTGAGAAAGTAATTGAGAAGTATTTCGGTACTAAGGTGTTTGTCTCTCGATGAAAATAATAAATATTGCAAGAAAAAATCTATAGGTAGGTATTGAGATTTTGTCTTCGCCCATCACTAACTAAGTAGTTTGTTTATTTATGTAACAAGTCTACAAGAATTACGTATAACAACTTACCTCTATACAGCGCGTAGCATTGTTGCTCAGTCTCGGCCCCAAGGTTTTCTTTATTTTCAATACTGGAAATATTATTCATCAATATTATCCACTTTTTATTTATTTTGTACAACCCTAAGCCAGACGCTAGGCGCCTCGCGTCTGTTTGGCGGTATAGGTATGTCGACCAAGTTGCGCTGTCGCCTACCTACTTTCACATTTTGATATTTAGACAATACTAGCCGACCCGGCGAACTCCGTATCGCCTTTTTTTTTTTTTAAAAATCCTATTATTTTGATATTACATACAGATACTTCAATTTTATTTATCAGTATAGATATAGATAATACAAACCAATATTTACATGTTATTGTAGGTATATGTCTGAATCGGGCGATCTAAATCATATGACATATTGTATTAGCTTTGTAATGTACCCTGTTCAAATGCGATAATAAATAAGTAGGGAGGAACTTACATTTTATTCCGAGATCTTTTGGCTTTCATATTTTTATAATGCGTACAAAACTTTCTTTTCCCTGGCATGACACTCAAATTCAATCAGTCCTGCGAAAAAAATAGCCTATGTTACTCAGTGATAATGTAGCTTTCGAATGATAAAAGAATTATTAAAATCGGTCCAGTACTTTTTGAGTTTATTCGTTACATACAAAAATCCAAATCTTTCCTCTTTATAATACCTATTAGTGTAGATATTGTATTTTTTACGATTTATATCTAGTTCCATCATGGTTTTCTTTCAGACATTCATTATATCGATACTTTCTAATAACTGAAAATAAATTAATTATAAAAATGTTATACTTACAATTTTTTACAAAAAACACAAATTCACAATACGTAATTCTGCTGTCTGCAGCCGACAAGCGTGGTGTCGCGTTCACTTACAGAAAGGAACTGCCGCTTTTGACCACCGAGATTGCACGAATGAAACGAACGTTTTACCCATACATTTTTGTATGAAAAATTTACCTTAAAATATATCTAGATTTTAGGGCTTTAAAAGAGGAAGTCTTTGTTTGTAAAGGTATAAAAAGAAGTATACAGCTATACTTATTGGTTTCTTCAGTGTTCAAAAAGTGTTTCTTTTTATCAATTTGTGTTGATTTATGGGGTTAAATCTGAAAAATACGAAGTCATGTTTTTGCATTTTTACTCAATTTTGTGCGTTTGTTGACGTTTATTATATAACAACTATTAGGTTTAAGAGTTTAATATAAGCATGAACATACTTATTGGTCTTTGATTGTAATATATACAAATTATCATTGATATCAATCATATGTAAATAGGTTAAATATGAAAAATCGTAACACTCTTTTCGGTGATTTTCACGATCTACACCCTTAATAAAGTTTGCTTTGACGTTCTTGACTTATAACGAAAGTACTTGTTCGTTTTATTTTTCAACTAGCCTCTGCTCGCGACTTCGTCCGCGTGGTATACATGGTATACACTTTGGGCTACGGTTAACTTTAACCTAAGACTTTGTTTACGTAGATGAAAATATGTTTTAATAATATGATTCTATCACACATGATTTTTGCGAAAATTTTGCTGTTTACCCAGCGTAAGTTCTCAAAAAGAAAAAAAAACTCCGATTTTGAAACATTCTTCATTGGTGCACACCTCTTGGTCTTAGCGTGATGATATAATATAACCTAGCCTTCCTCGATAATTAGGCTATCTAACACTGTAAGAATTTTCAAATCGGACCAGTAGTTCCTGAAATTATAGCGTTCAAACAAACAAACTCTTCAGCTTTATATGTTAGTTAAGTGATTAATCTATACCAATAAATAAAATTGGAGTGTCTGTTTGTAATGTCAAAATAATAGGCTTTTTTCATACTCACACGGTTATTTGCACGACACCTATGCCTAAAATAGCAATTAAAAAATTTTAGTCTGTCTGTCTGTCTGTATGTTCCGGGTAATCTTCAAAACGGCTCGACCGATTTCAGAAATTCTTTCACCAATGGAAAGCTATAATATCAGTGCGTAAACTAGGCTATATTTTATCCCGGTATTCTCACGGGAACGGGAAATACACGGGTAAAACGACTATAACCTATAACTGAAGCGAAGCGAGGGCGGGTTGCTAGTATTCAAATAACATCGATGCAAGCGAGCGAAAAGTCGAAATGAAACCCTATGACTACTTTACGGGTTTTATTGGGTTTGTATTTCATTTATGATTGCCCAACGTTTCGGACACTACAAAATTAATGGCTACGGGTGGCGGAATCCGTGAAGTAGTTTTATTTACAACTAGCAACCCGCCCTCGCTTCGCCTCGGCTTAAGTCGTTTTACCCGCGTAGTTCCCGTTCCCGTGGGAATACCGAGATAAAATATAGCCTAGTTTACGCCCTGATATTATAGCTTTCCATTGGTGAAAGAATTTTTGAAATCGGTCCAGCTGTTTTGAAGATTACCCGGAACAAACAAACAGACAGACAGACAGACATGTCTCACCAGCGTGGTATAGTAGGTCGAATTTCCTCTGACAATGGAGAAGGCTCCAGTCCGACAGTGGGACGTCTATGGGCTCAGATGATGAGACCCTGATGAATTCTTTGCGGAATACTTTATTTACAGAAACCTCTATTTTCTTCTCCTCAGTACATATGCCCAATGTTGGGCATGGATCTGAACTAGATGAAGGTAAATAGGTTATTACTAAGCTATTTTATGGATTTTATCGCGTTTGTATTTGATGTTTGATTGCCCGACGTTTCGAACACTTCATGTTCATGATCATGGGCGGACTGGACGTGAGACCTCTTTTTCTTTTACAATGTTTAATACTCGCATTAACATTAAAAATCGTTATTACACTCTCGAAGAAGTAAATTATTGTTTACTTGTCGCTATGGGTGACCACAAAAGCTGAACCGTCATACACACACACACACACACACACACGAACGCATGCACATACGCACGCACGTACGTATGCACGCGCGCCCGCACGCACATACGCATGTGCACGCACACACGAAAGCTCGCTAGCACTCTCGCACACACATACGCATGCACGTACACACGCATGCACATACTCATGCACACACACACGCATGTACACACACACATTCTGTAAATTCATATTTAAATAAGTCTCTAAAAAGTGTCTAAAATGTGTTAGAATTAAGAAGTCACATAAGTTTAGTACTCTTTTCGCATATCAAAAGTAACTAGAGTGCCTAAAAGTGTTCACAATGTTGACACTTAATCGAATAATTAAAAACATACAAAACTGTTTCCACATAACGTATAATCAATCTCAATCGCAATTGAATTTGATTTTTAATTCACATAGAGTTGTAAAGTGCTCTTGTGAATATTACGCAATGGAGGCGCCATTTCCTGTTCAGAGAAGCCTTCACAAAGAATTAATTTTATATTCCGTGAGAATTTATCTCTTTGAAGTGTAAACATTTATCAGTATATATTTTGAGCGACTTTTGGACGGGTTAAATCTCAGGAGTCTATTTCGGGTCCATGATAATATTATTTCTTCTCGACACGAGCGGTCTCGCTCGTGTCTCTTGCCTGTAGGTGTCGTAAAACACGACCAAGGGTATAATATGCATATTTTACACGTAGGTACACTGTTGATAGTTATCTGTCTACAGCCGCGGGCCGGTCCGTCCGGGGTAGTATCATACTCTCGTAGAAAATCTACGTCCGCGTAGTAGCAATTTGTTACTGCGCTTCGTTCGGTGAGTGAAAGAGCTGGAAGTCTAACTTTGTGAGGGTGTTTGTGTGTGGTGGATTTTGGTGATGCCTTTAGTTTCACTGAATCTCATTGCACGCATTCACTCTTCCTTCGCTTTCTTCACGGTAGGCAGCGGCCTAGCAAAGGTCCATGAGCGCCAGCTGCACTTACCATCAGGCGTATTGTGTGCTTGTTAGCCACCGATTTTAATATTAAAAATATATATAACATCTATGCAAGAGAAGGAAAACTCTAAACAAAAACCAATAGACCCGCGTGGGATAGTAGGTCAATTTCCCTGCTATTGTGAAAGAGGTTCAATTCTAATAATGGGACGTATAAGAACTTCAATGATGATGAATGATCATCTTATGACCGTTCATGATTCGGGTCATCAATGGCTATTGTTGGTATAGGGGTCTCTCTAATGTAATGCCACAAAAATCATTGGTTGGCACTTTTACGATCGTAGCCATTGTTGTAAATTTTCTAGGAAAAGGTTTCTACTCCCCATTTGGTGTTCTCTGAGACGTTTTTACGACCACTATGGGAAAATAAGACTTTAAAATTTTAATCTGTTAAGCATTGGTACCTGGACGACCAAATTACCTAGTCCTTTTTTCCAGTGAATTGTAAAAAAAAATATTCTGTGTGGTGAGGGAGTATGAATACAATGAATACAAGAACTTCACTACTTTTACTGTCGTATTGTTAACGAGGCTTACGGGATATTACGCAAATAACATTTGCAACAGAAGGAAAAGTCGAAATAAACCAATACATCAACCCGTTGAACCAGCGTAGTATTATATAGGTACATCAATTTCCCTTCTAATGTGGAGGACCTCGCAGAAAATCGACGTCTGAGTAGTAACGATTTGTTACTGCGCTTCGTTCGGTGAGCGAGAGAGCCAGCAGCCCGACTTTCTGAGGGTGTTTGCGTGTGGAGGGTTTTGGTGGTGCCCTTGGTATCACCGAGCCTCGAGGCACGCATTCACACTCCCTTCACTTTCTTCGCGGTAGGCAACGGCCTTGTAAAGGTCCATGAGCGGCAGCAACACTTACCATCAGGTGTACTGTTTGCTCGTGTGCCACCGTTAACAATAAAAAAAAAAAAAAAAAAAAGGAGGCTTGAGCCCAGCAGTGGGACGTATATGAGCTGATATGCCTCCCTTTTGCATTCATCGTAGTTAGATAAAATACTCATCGTTTCTTTTGTCTGGTAGGTGAAGGCAACACACTTGGGATGTCACCGGTCTTGGCTTCAATAGCTGCTATGTCAGCACTGCTGGCTACAGCTGTTTGTGGGGTACTAGCAGTATTGTACAAGAAACATTCAGCTCGACATAGACATTTACCAGCGAAGCATGCTCCACTCAGGTAAGTACCGCAAAAAGTGTTAATATAATCTTTTATTTTTTGCCACGTTATTTACCAGTCTTTAGATGTCCTCTGTTGGATATAGGTACCCACGAGATCGCTTCTCAGAAAAGTATGGACCATCCGACGTGCTTTTTAGGTCACCACTCCAGTTAGTGGAGAGTAATCGTTCTAGACTGCCTCATTAATTTATTGTCGGCATTCGAGAACCTTTCATAGGTGCCGTTCGCTGTGTAGTAGTCGCAGTAAGGCGTGTGTCAAATTCAAATCATTTACTATGTATAGACCCCGAGAGGGTACTTACATATTGTCAATTTTACAAAATAAAATTAAATTATCAAAAAAAAAAAAAACTATCACTGGATCGGAACGCGACCGCTACTAAGAAAATCCGGCAAGAAACTCAGCGGGCTTGTCTATTATTTTTAATTTTTTTCTTCTTACTAAATATGCAATTGTGTACATATTTTGTAAGAACTAGCTCCAGTGTGATGCCCTTCGAACTGCAAGATACTTAATATAATTTAAACGATTATAGCTGGACCAGATCTCACAAGCGGAACTCGATCACGAGTTAACTACTAGAGCAACCATCACACCCCGTTGCACCAGTGTTGCGGGGGATTTTACAAACATAACTAACGGACACAAATTACATCCAGACTCAGAACAACAATTTGTGAATCGCACAATGTGTTGTCTTGTCGTGGATTCGAACCCACGACAACGGCACAGTAGGTCGGTATCTTAAGCACTACGCCATCTGACCTACTATGACACACACTGGTCAGACGTATTGGCATAGGGTTTTGTTCCAGTATTCCTTCTCTTGCATAGCTATTAGACGGGGTGGTGAATTGTATTCTTACTCCCTCACCACACGGAAAATATTATTTTAATCAATAAACAGCATCAAAATATAAAACATTTAACAGGATAAATGTTTCTTCTGAATGTGACCTCATTGCGATGGTAAAAGACTAATGGTTAATCTCCCTGTCATTTTATTATCTTCGACTCAACATATTCCCTTTGACCCCCGTTTAATAAACCACACCATAATTAAATGAGCGGACCCCAGGAGAGCCCGACTTGAATACGTAAATGGCCACCCATCTAATTATTAACCAAGACTAATTACCGTTGATTAAACCTTGTGTTGTACCCGACTTATGTGCCTTATGTTATACTACCAATTTGAGTAATACACATCTTTAGCTACATGAATGGCGCAGTAGTCTAGGTTTCAATTTCCGTGCAAGAAAATGCTTTTTACGATTTGCAAATCTGTGTCTTGCTTTGGTTTGTGTTTTTTAATTATAACTTTACGGATTTTATCGCGTTTGTATTTGATTTTTGATTGTCCGCCGTTTTGAACACTTTATAGTATTCATGGTCAGTCCGTGACCATATGTATTTATTTATTTACAATATTTTACGGATTCCATCGCGTTCACGGGCGAACTGTCCGCCCGTGACCATGATTGCTGTAAAGTGTTCCACACGTCAGGCAATCAAAAATCAAATACAAACGTGATAAAATCCATAAAATAGTTTCAAGTAAGTTTGTAAAATCCTTCACGATGGAATGATTTATTCTTCCCTGGGTTTAGTCTTATATAAATATTGTGCGTACCAATAATGGCTTATAGCACGGAGACATAGCACAGTCCCTAAAATGCAGTCTCTTAATTGTCATGAATCCACGCTATTCAACACAGCGTATCATGGAGCGAGCTAAACTCAGAATTTCTCAAGTATAATCTGTTTTCATCCTCAATACGGAAATCTGTAGAAAACCGGGAGTAACCGAAATCCACAAAGAATTGTCACGCTGAAATGACAATAGGCAGGCCATATCGCTCAACGAACTTGTAACTGCTGGGGAAGAAAAATTCTTGAGTGATGACTTCATATCGGATGACGCAAAGTAGGTCTATCACCAAGTGGACTAACAATTGAGTGAAAGTCACCGAGAGTCGCTGAATGTTAGCGGTACAGGATAGCACTTTTGTGAACTACTGAAAGTCTTGTAGTGGACAGAAATTTTACTTCTACCTCATGTATATTCTGATTAATAAATATTATTTAATTTTTTAGTGGTGACGGACTAACAAAATAACTCATCACCCCCTATATCTTGCCGGGGTGACAATTAAGGAATATAATATGCATAACATCTACGCAAGAGAAGGAAAACTCTTATAAAACCCTACACCAGTGCTGATCAGCGTAGAATAGTGGATCGATTTAATTGTGGTAAGTCCACACTGTTGACAGTTGTCTGTCAACAGCCGCGGGCCGGTCCGTCCCCGGTAGTACCACACTGAGCAGAAAATCGACGACTGGGTAGTAGCAATTTGTTACTGCACTTCGTTCGGTGAGCGAGAGCCGGAAGCCCAACTTTCTGAGGGTGTTTGCGTGTGGTAGTTTTTAGTGGTGCCTTTGATATCACCGTACTTCATTGCACGCATTCACACTCCTTTCTCTTTCTTCGCGGTAGGCAGCAGCCTAGCAAAAGTCCATGTGCGGCAGCACCACTTACTATCACGTGTACTGTTTACTCGTTTGCCACCGTCTGCAATTTAAAAAAAATCCTCTTATTGTGGAGGAGGCTCGAGCTCAGCAGTGGGGCGTAGGTAGGCTGAGGTTATGATAATTCACAAACATTTTTCTCCACAGTGAATCTATGTACGTAGAAAGAGCACCGCATTGTCCAACTCCTGTGAAGCAGGAGGTAGAATCCAGGGCTAGTAGTGCAGACACTAGAGAAAGAGGAGAGCGGACACCGCGTGGAGCATTACTGCATACGACAGACCCAAGAGAAGACGATGCTGATCCTGATATAATACCATCTTTGTATGGTAAGTATTTCCTTGTGGGGACGGAGTAAGAATACAATTCACCACTGCCTTCCATGTCCATAGTTGTCGAAAAAGATGACTAAGGGACTCTTTATGTCGGACCGACCACTGAAGTCGAGGAACTCTGCACCGGTGGTTGGCCCAACGACGAAGACAACGTGCTATATGGGTGGGTCATGGGGCCGCGCGCCGCTCCTCTGTCGCCCCGGACGGAGCTGGGCGACGGGTCAGTCAGTGCGACTGTAGTCCACCCCAAAAAAAAAGGACTAAATATGTATAACATCTATGCAAAAGTATGAGAACTTGAAACAAGACACTTTTTTTTTGATATGGGTAGCGCACCCGCCGCCCGGCTCCGTCCGGGGCGTAACCCACCGTAGCACGTCGCCTTCGTCGCTGGGCCCACCACAGGTACCGAGTTCCTTGTCCTCCGTGGTCTAGACCCTATACCAACAGCGCTCACAAACGTTGTATAACAAGTCAATTTATCTCCTATTATGGAGGAAGTTCGAGCCCAACGGTGGGACGTATATGAGCTCAGGTGGGATGATGATGGTGAGTATAGCTATTTTAAACCAATTTGTAGTGTGTCCTAGTGGATTCGAGAATCCTCACAGGCCATTCACGACCCACTGCTGGGCTCGAGCCTCCTCCATAATGGAAGGAATTGATCTACTTCCTATGAGTACATATTGCGTGGACTCCAGGAAATTGGGATAGGAACAGGTTGACGATGAATATGATGGTGATGATGGTGAGTCTTTTAACAGCGTTTTGTTTAACAGAAAGAAGACCAGTATCCAATGGTTATATGAGTCTTCAGCGACCGCCCTCTACCGGCAAGATAACCAAACTAAGTGGGGAAGACGTCCGCTCCGAGCCAGATGGGGGCGCTTTCTATACAGAATATAGAAAAAAAGATTATAGAATACCTTTAACTAGCGTAAGTATTTATATTATTTCCGATATTTAGGATAATTATAGTAATTACTACTCCTAAATTTTAAGTAGCACTTAAATATAAACGACACATAACATAATATAATATCATGCATATATATCTCATGTGTTACTGAAAATTTAAATTTTATTCATAACATGAATTAACGTAAAAAAATGTTGAGTAAACAACACACCTGATGGTAAGTGAGACTGCTGCTCATGGATCTACATTAGGCCGCTGTTGACCATGAAGAAAGTGAAGGGAGTGTGAATGCATACAATGTGGTTTGGTGATAATAAGGGTATCACCTAAACCCACCACACACAAACACCTTCAGAAAGTTGGGCTTCCAGCTCTCTCACTCGTCGAACTAAGTGCACTAACAAATTGCAATTACTCAGATGTCGATTTTCTACTCAGGGTGGTACTACCCTGAATGGGCCTATCTTCTGACTGTCGACAGTATTTTTACCATAAAAAGGGTTCTACAATTTAAAATTGTTAGCTAAAAATGGGTGGTAGAAACGAAACGGACTCTAATAAAGGTCTATAAATTTTTATGTGAACGTCTTGTTCTATGTGAAAACGTATTTGCATGCCTTGCCTACTCAACTAAACCTTTCAAAATTTCCCATCAAAGATAACCAAAAGGCTATCTTTCACATAAGAAGAAGTACTGACATTAAAGGACAATAAAATTGATTAATAATCATTTAAATCAAGCTATTTAATAAATCCTTACGAATATTATAAATGCGAAAGTAAGTTTGTTACGCTTTCGCGCTTAAACCACTGAACCGATTTCAATAATTCTTTCACCAATGGAAAGCTATAATATCAGAGAGTAACATAAGCTATATTTTATCTCGGTATTCCCACGGGAACGGGAACTACACGGGTAAAGCGACTGAAACCGAAACGAAGCGAGGGTGGGTTGCTAGTATAAAATAATAAGGGCACTTACATATTGCTATTTTGCATTTGATTTGATATTAACTTAATATTTGTATGGCATAGTCGTAAGCTGAGAAGCTCCGATATTTAACTCTGGACTATGGAATAGTAACGTATTTGTTGTTAACTCGTCACCACGTGGCAGTGCATCATCTTAACGCATATGTATTCCCCTACTGATATTGAAGCTTCGCCATAATGGGAAAGAAATTGCCCTATACTACGCCGATCAAATGTGTGTGTGTGTACAGGTTTTTATTTGGAGTTTTCCTTCTCTAAGAATCATATTACGATCTTCCGCGGAAAAGAATAGCCGGTAAAACATTGTACTCTTCCCTTGCTCCGTCACCATAGTCAAACACTAAATGGCTCTCATTCTTAAACCTAGATATAAAGTATATATTTTTTTCATATAAAATCATTTTCTTCTTGTAGTGGTAATAAATTTGTATCAAAAATGTTGGTCAAAATTTAATAACAAGTTTTCTGTATCGGTTAAAAAATTATAAATATCTGTAACAACGTTGACTTGTTTGGACATCAGACATCTTGTCCGCCCGTGACCATGAATGCTGTAAAGTGTTCGAAACGTCGGGAAATCATAAATCAAACACAAACGTGATAAAATCCGTAGGTTTATTTACAAGTCTATTTTCCTTATTCTTATTAATATGTTTGTTTCAGTCATATCATAGTTTAGGACGAGTGAACAAGGGTGTGAATGCGTGTAGTCCGAGCTCAGTAACAGGAGTGACGTCATCACTGACAGCACACCGACTCCGGCCCGAAGTCGTCACGACCTCGCACCGAGTCCAAGAGTCCTGTATATAATAAAGTTATAATTGTATCATAGATATATATACGAAATTTGTACTATTTAATAGTGATGTCAATGACCTTTAAACAAACTCTACTCTATTTTTTCCTAAGTTATATCTTTATATAATTAAATATTCTGTTCGTGTGTTTGTAATTGAACTCCTTCTAAACGGCTGGACCGATTTTGGTAAAATTTTTTATTCGAGAATCAATCAATCATCATCATCGCAGCCCACATACGTCCCACTATTGGGGTCGGACCTCCTCCGCATTGGGACGAAATTTGACCTACTATACCATGCTGGTCAGACATGTTGATATAGGGTTTCATTTCGAGCTTTCCTTCCCTTGTACAGATGTTATGTGCATATTATATCCCATAGTCGTCTTTTACGACATCCACGGGCAAGATAGGGAGTGGTGAATAGCATTCTTACTCCGTCACCACACGGAAATTGTTCGAGAATGGTTTGGTTTAATATTTGCATCCGGTAGGTGGCGCTGCGATCGATTTCAAAGAGAATTCTTTTTTTTTATTTGAACAGAACAGCGTCTGTTGGGTCAGCTAGTATACATATATATTTATTTTTATTATTTCACTAGCAACCCGCCCTCGCTTCGCTTCGGTTTCTGTCGCCTTATCCCCGTTGTTGCCGTTCCCGTGGGAACACCGGGATAAAATATAACCTAATTTACTCCCTGATATTATAGCTTTCCATTAGTGAAAGAATTTTTGAAATCGGTCCAGCCGTTTTGAAGATTACCTGAAACAAACAGACAGACAGACAGACAAAAAAATACAAAGTATATTTTAGGCATATGTATAGTGCAAATAACCGTGTGAGCATGAAAAAAGCCTATTATTTTGACATTACAAACAGACACTCCAATTTTATTTATTGGTATAGATTATCACGCAAAATTACTCAACGAATTAAGTCTTTATTATTTGTCTAGTTCACAGGTTTAAAAACGCGTAAAATGATTAATTGCTCATAAACATGTTCCCATGTGGTGACGGAGTAAGAATACAATTCACCACGACCTCTCTTGCCGGTGGGTGTCGTAAAAGATGACTGAGGGATTAAATATGTATATAACATCTATGCGAAGAAAAACTCGAAATAAAACCCTATACCAACACGCCTGACCATGGTATAGTAAGGTTATGTTACCTCCTATTGTGAAGGAGGCTTGAGCCCAACAGTGGGACGTTTATAAGCCGCAATGATCAATGATGATAACATATATATTTATTTATATTATTTCATCATCACGCAAAATTACTCAAAGATGATACTTTATCATTTGTCTAAATCATGTCAATCTTTTTAGTTGCTCATAAACATAGATTCATGTTGAATAAACATTCAGTTTTTCATAAATTATTCAATATAGAATCATGGGTGTTAGGACTTTTTATTGAATGAAAGAAAATGCGTTTACTTTCAATTTTGTATTCATTAAGGTTTCAATAACGATAACGCAAATATTACCAGATAATAACGTCTGTTATGATTTTTGTACCATATATATCAAGATTTGCTTTGACAATGATACTTAAAAGTCACTGACGTCCATATTTTTAAAAGGATACCACAGCAATGGACAAGTAAATTGTTTTATTACTTAGCGCTTCTAAAAGATAAATATACAAAAAATTATAGACGTTTGAATACACATAAAAAGATCGCATAAGATTTTTGATCTTAATTGTGCTTGATAGAAACGGTATTCTTCTTAGAATAATAACGTATAGAAGGATAGTGTCGCTACTTCGAACGTTCGAAACATGAATCTAAAAATACTACATGCGCGCAGACGATTATACACGTACACACGCACACCACTATATAAATTATGAAATCAAATTTTGTTTCTATTAACATAAATCGTTGAAATAATTTTAAGAATAATGTTAAAAACCTTTTTAACTTTTTAAAATGTGTTATGACACCATTTGAATGCACATACCGTCATAATTACCTATTTATTCTTTAAGAGTTGCGTATATACGTGCAGTACAATGACTTGTATATTACGGAACGGTTCCGGCGTAAGCTCCATTAGGCTCCAATTGAAATGCTTCACTTTTTGTGCGCGAACTTACCTTCTATTCGTTATTATTCTAAGTAAACGCCTTATGACAGTATCAAAATCAACGGATCAAGGACTTACCGATGAAAAGAAATTCCTTCTTGGATGACACTACACAAATGACTTCTGTTTCGACATGTTATAACAGCACAAGACGCCATATTTTTTTATTGTCAGAGCTTCGCTCAAGGACACTGTATGAGCGCGACTATTAGCCGGAAAAACGAATTTCGTCAATATTGTGAACGATTGCTCACAATTGCGGCACGCCTGCCCCGCCCACAAAGTCGTTCTGTCTTATTAATTTTCTTCTCTTTTTCGATCTTTAGAGACATACTTTGACAAGCTACTATGGTGTCAACGTTAACACCTCACATAATCATGTCAATGACAACTTATATGAATTTATCACCCATCCAAATCTGCCTCTAGAACTTTTCACTTCAAAAAATATTTTTTAAATTTATTGCCGTTTTCTAAGTAAAATTTACGTCAGCTTAATTAACTTACCTTTCATAGTTAATCATTATGATTACCTATGAAAAATACTTAGTTAAAGTCTGTCCATTATTGTGGTTTAGCCGTAATTATGTGTATAATAATCTTAAGAATAAGATACTAGAAGTTATATAAACGCATGACCTTATCGCTAATACTTCTATGTACTTCTATGTATCCAACTTGAGATCGAAATAATTCACAAAATATTGTACGTGACTTAAAATTGTAAAAATAATCAAACATATACAAATGTTAAACTTTTAAGAAAGAAAACAAATCATCACCCACTCTCTTGGCCGTGGGTGTCGTAAAAGACGACTAAGATACTATAATATGCATATACAGTAGAATCCGGATATAGCGACCTTTAAGACCGGCGATACTATGTCGTACTATCCGGATGACGTACAAAACGGTAGGATTATTTCTTAAGTACATAAGTAACCTAACCTAACCTAACCTACGGATACATAATTATGTACACGCCAGACTCCTTCGCGAGGGTTACATTTGATTCACCGCCTTCTAATCGGTGTAATATTGCACTTTTTCTTCAATTGTAAAACACTCGCTTCACAGAACTCATTTTGTCGAGCTTTAAGAACTTTTTATAACAAGTGACAAACACTAACTGTGATTTACGCGCGCCAATAAGGAAAGGTGAAGCACGCGGGGCGGGATGAAGTTGGGGCGCCGAAGTATTGGTGCGTAGGTTGTATAAACAGAACATTGCGCGCCGTTTTAACCGGACGTATTAATCACAAAAATGGTCGCTATAAGCAGTTTGTCGTTTAAACCGAAGTCGCAATAAACGGTTATATTTTCTCAGTACCTAAGAAACCTATACCTATGAAACCTAACTTGAGTAAACATTATCGTCGTTAAAAACGGTTAGTCGTTATAAGCGAAGTCGTTATATATGAATTCTACTGTAATATCTTAGAAAGTGAAGAAAAACTCGGAACAAAACCCTATACCAATAAGTTTAACCAGCATATCATGCTGTTCACACGTATTGGTATAGGGTTTTGTTTCCCTTTATTGCCCGTTGTCGTAAAAGATGACTAAGAGATAGCATACGCATATAACAATTATGCAAGAGAAGGCAAACTCGAATTAAAACCCTATACCAACCTGTCTGACCAGCATGGTATAGTAAGCACAATCATGCAAAATTTTTAGACAAATTCGCCAAAATCTATGGTACTGCTCAATCAATATGCGATATTCCTTACGCTTATAACAGTGGTTCTAATGAATAGAGCGCTAATAAGCTTCTAATGTCTTATTATTAAGATTTCAATGATCGTATTCTTGTAAATAAAATATCCTTTACTATAAGTATTGACTGTGTTCCTTTATAGTGTAAAGAAAGTGATTTTTGTAAGATTTTATGAATTTCATCTACCTATATGTTTGTATGTGATACGCTTGGTAAATAATTGTAAGAAAGTGTTTGTAAATAATATATTTATTGGGTAAATGAATATAAATTGTACATGTACTATAGTAATCTCTTTTTTATCATTTAAGGTAAACTCATACAATTAATTACGTAATTCCAAATAAAATAGAAAACAAATTAAATTTTGGTCTGGCATTTGTATAAAGATGATAAACAAGAAATTATTAAAATGAAATATATTCTTTTACAGGCCTTTATACCTCTGGACCTTGTTACTTATTGAAATCACTACTCATGCGATAAGTATATAGAAATAAATACTATACAAAAAATAATATTGTCAAAAAAAAACAATTATTCTTGTACTGGCAATAAATTTGTACCAAAAATTTGGATAAAGATTTAATAAATCTTTTCTGTAGCGGGTAGATAAATATATCTATAATAACGATGACTTGTTTGGACCTCAGAAATCTTAGTCCACCCGTGACCATGAATGCTCTAAAGTATTCGAAACGTCAGGCAATCATAAACCAATTACAAACGCGATGAAATCTGTAAATTAGTTTTATTTACAATGTGTAATAAATACTCGCGTAAACATCAGACATCAATTATTGTGGGTGACGTGACCGGGGATTAGTCCGTCACCCGCCGAGAGGCCGACCGCGTAAGGAAGGACTGGGAAGGAATGGGAGGGTACCCCACGTAGGGGGATATTCCGTCGGGCCGACCACTGATGACAAGTAACCCTGCTGCGGTGGTCGGCCCAACGACGAAGGCGACGTGGTGTTCGGGTGGGTTGCAGGTGTTGCGTGCTTAAGCCCCTCTGTCGCCCCGGACGGAGTGATGCGAGGAGCGCGCCGACCGCAACCCACCCCAAAAAAAAAAAAGACATCAATTATTCGCTTATACTATAAGCTAGTTACGTCACGTTACGTAAATATGACATGTCCTTCTTTCAACGAGGAAAGAGTTTAAAGAAGAGTATTTTTTTCACGGTAGGCAACGGCCTGGCTGTGCCCCTGGTATTGCAAAGGTCCATGTGCGGCCGGATCACTTACCATAAGGTGTGCTGCCTGCTCGTTTGCCACCATCGGCAATAAAAAAAAATATATAGTTTTATTTTTAACATACATTTGTTTTTGTTTTTGGTGTGAAACATCTATAGCCGCACGTAAAAGCGATTGCTGGTGTGGCGACGCATGCTCTGGCGACGCGTTGCCACACTATATTATAGTAAGTACATTTCCGAGTAAATTCTACAATAATACCGTCAGAAGGATTGAATATAACTATTATATTATATTATTATAGACGTCATTGATTAAAAGAAATTAGTTGTCGCAATTTGAAATACCTTAAAATTTTAATTCATGTATTTAATGAAAATAAATGTTTACCTAAATAAAAATCATCAATTTCTGGAAAAATATCGTAATATTTTTTCATTATGCCATATTAGTTCCTATCGTAATCGGTTCTTTTTTGCATATTACTTGTACTAATTAATATAGATGTTTCACATCCTCCAAGGGTCCCGTGACGGGTCACATTTTTATTTTTACAAGATTTATTTAATAGTTTAGAACGAGAACAGAACAAATGATTTATTTTCTTTATTCTTTCTTTACTTCTTTTAAAGTTTTTTTTGGTCTGCACTATGTATATATTATTCTGTCTTATAAAATTAAGTGATTTTGACCCACACGTATTTCAATTTTTTGTGTCAGTAACCAATGTTTTTCTCTTTTCGATTATACATTGTATCCAATTCCATATTCTGTAAAATCACCAAAGATTGATTTATACATGCATTTAATTAAATAGAAGATTTATATTTTCAAAGCTTCCTCCACAATGGAAGGGAAGTTGACCCACTAGACCACGCTGAAGAAGGGTTGATATAAGATTTTATATCGAGTGTTCATTTTGCATAGATGTGATATACCAATAGGTATAGGGATGTAATAATATCCCTTAGTCGATTTTTACGATATCCACGGGCAAGACAAGGGGTAGTGAATTGTATTCTTACCCTATCACCACACGGAAGGCTACTTACCATTATCACCATCATCATCATTTCAACCCATATAAGTCCCTTGGCTTGAGCCTCCTCTACAATAGGCGGCGTTGTTTTTATGGGTTTATTTCAAGTTTCCCTTCTCTTGTATAGATATTATGTGAATATTATATGCCTTAATCGTCTTTTGGGATACTCCCGAGTAAGATGGGGGATGGCAAATTGTAATCATACTCCATCACCACATAGAAAACTATTATTATACTAGTAATATATTTTGACTATATGTTATGAACATAAATCTTGACAAAACGTTTCTAAATTAACAAGAAAGTCAAGCATAATTGTAAATTACTTAGCAGTTTTTATTACTTCTAGTATATTATTATTGAATTTTAACGCACTATCGTTAACTTCAAAATCATCTTCTTTAAACGTATATGTTAAACTATAAAGATGTGTTGATTTAATAATACTAAGAAATGATCAGTAATGGTGTGCGATATTTCTCAATATAATATTGAATGCTTTTCTACAAAATGCTGTTCGGCTTCTCTTCTTGATTCAAAGAACAGCGATATATAGAACTTTGAAAATTAGCCTGAATTGTCTAATGAAACAGTTATTGGTAGATAACTTTACAGCCTGGTGAACTCTTATGGATATTTCCAGAAATATATTTATACCTATGTGATTTGTAATGCCATTTCTAATGTAATTTTATCGACTTCCAGACGTCTGCTTCTTCTGTCTATATCAATATTTGATTCGGAATTTTAAACATGATTTTTCTTCTAAATTACAACATAAGTTGTTGTTGTTATTTAAATATCATATTGGCACCCATGAAGCACTTAATCAAGTAATCATGGGCCATTGTATCCTTTTAAAAAAGAGCGGACACTGTTATGCTGCTAAACCGATCTTAACCAAACATAGCTAATAATTACGGCAAGGAAACTGGCTATCAAATGAAAAAAACCGCATCGAAATAGGTCCATGTGTTTCAGAGCTACGAGGTCACAGACATACACACATAGATACACACACACGGACAGACAGACATCGACGTCTAACTTATAACACCCCTCTTTTAGCGTCGGGGGATTAAAAATAAATGTATTTATTAAATTTAATACTCTTGATTATTAATCTTTAAGCGAGTGTTACATAAACGAATATAACTATTTTTACAGATATTATCTATTTAGTTTCTATTTTTCTGATGTTTTAAATACTTTTCAGCTTCTTCTTCTACTTCCACTTTTCAGCTTCTTCACTATGAAGTCACGAAAAAAATTCCATTTTCTGATATTTTGAACACTTCCCGGTCACGGAAGAATTTCTACTATAGGAGATAAATACGACAAAATCCATAAATATATAAGAATTTATGATGTTTACGCGAGTATAAAACATTTAAAATTAAACAAGTTTTTATGGATTTTATGACGTTCGTATTTAATTTTCAATTTGTGGACTATTGGACTACTTCACAGCATTCATGATCACAAGAGGACTTCACTTCCGTGATCATAAGCGAATCCATAAAATTATTTTATTTCATATTAACGTTTTTAATATAAAAATAAAGCTTACCACTCAGATTTAAAAATAACTCAAGTGTATCAATCTATAACAAGTGTATTAACTTTTAAGCAGACCGTTGGACGATTACGGTGACATTGAGTAATAAATATTTTATTAATAGTTGGCAAATACGAAATATACCCACAAGTTATTTTACTTTTACCTGAATATCTTCACTTTTTGGTCAAAATACTGTGATTATTATTCATTAGATTAAAAACAACGAGGAAGTCATTGTAGGTAAAATTCTAAACATATACCCATAGAATGATAAGAAATTTTTCTACATATTATTTAAAAGAGAGTATAGTTGCTTTTAATTTTCAATTAATCAATGTTTTAGTAATTAATTTACTGTTTTATAAAACTGTAATTATGTAAAATTGTAAATAATAATGTAAAAGAAAAAAACGAAATTATAAAATCTAGTCTAATTTAGTGCTAACGGTGCTAAGTACATGTATATAATTAATTAATTATTAACAATAATAGGTTAATGTCAATTGTCGAGCTCATACTAAGTATGAGACTTTAAATATTGTTAAAAACATTGTTTCTTGTAAATGTTTCCAAATAAAATACAATGTCAAGCATTTATCAATATTGTTGTTTTATTATATTTTCGACCTTATGGTGACGGAGTATGAAGAGAGTCCACCACCTCCTGACTTGCCTGTGGCTGTCGTAAAAGACTACTAAGTCATATAGTATCTATGCAAGAGATAGAAAACTTGAAACAAAGACATATATACCAACATGTCTGACCAGTTTTTTTTAATGGGCGGCGTGAGGTCCCGTAACCCACGCGATAGCACGTCGCCTTAGAATAATTACGTATAGAAGGATAGTGTTAGTGCTTCGAACGTTTGAAACATGAATCTCAAAATACTAATGGCGCGCAGACGATTACACACGTACACACGCACACCACTATACAAATTATGAAATCAAATTTTGTTTTTATTAACATAAATCGTCGAAATAATTTTAAAAGTAATATTAAAATCTTTTTAAGTTTTTCAAATGTGTTGTGACACCATTTGAATGCACAAACTGTCATAATTACCTATTGATATTTTAAGAGTTGCGTACGTACGTGCAGTACAATGACTTGTACATTACGGTACGGTTCCAGCGTAAGCTCCATTAAGCTCCAATTGAAATGATTCACTTTTTGTGCGCGAACTTACCTTCTAAACGTTATTATTCTAAGCACGTCGCTTTCGTCATTGGGCCATCCAACGGTGCAGAGTAACTTGTCTTCAGTGGTCAGCCCGACGTAATACCCCTGCGAAGTACCCTGTCCTCTCGACGTATTCGGGAACGTCGGTCGCCGTCGCGCGATCGGCCTCTCGGCGGGTGACGGACTAAATCCTCGGTCCAGTCACCCGCGGCCTCAGCTAGGGCAGCATTTACGAGCACGTCTAACCAGCGGAGTATAATTGGTAAATTTCTTTTCCATTGTGGCGGAGACCAGATGCTTTATGTGGGCTAAGATGATGATGTATTTCCGTTTGGTGATTGTCTAATACAATACGTATGGTGTAACTAGATGGCACTAATAACAATATTTCATAATATTGTGTTATGTGTAGAACATAAAAAACTCATTGGTAGATCGAACTACTATATATTTTATTATTTAAATTGAAATACATTGAAAATAGAACGAGAGAATAAAAAATGGAGTTTTACACGAACTAACAAAGAGCAGTTTTTCTTTGCTTTATTTACAGGAGTGAACTAGAATATACAGTGATGGATTAACAATAAAGTTCGCCACCCCCCATCTTGCCCGTGGATGTCGTAAAAGACGACTAAGGAATATTATGTGCAGGTAACGTATATGCAAGAAAAGGAACACTTGAAATGAAACCCTATACCAATATGTCTGACCAGCATGGTATAGTAGATCAAATTCCCTTTCAATGTAGAGGAGATCCGAGCTCAACAGCAGAAATCCGAGGGTATAACCGCTATAGCACAAACAATTAGCACGCTGAAAAGGCAATGGGCAGGCCACATCGCTCGACGACGACTGCTGGGGAAGAAAGGTTCTCGACTGGCAGCCACGTATGTGTAACACGCCTTCCACTAGGTGAACTGACGACTTGGTGAAAGTTGCGAGGCGTCGTTTGATGCAGGTGGCACAGGACTGCACTCTGTTGCAAAACATGAGGGAGGCCTACGTCCAGCAGTGGACGGCGATAGACTGAGATAATGATGATGATGATGTTTGCCTTTTCGTCCATGTGATGACGAAGTAAGAATAGAATTCATCATCTCTTATCATTTCCCTCTTATTGTGGTGCAAGCCCGAGCCCAACAGTGGGACGTATATGAGCTGTTACGATAAATAAAAGTTTTCTTTTTTTTTATACCAGCATTTGTTTATACCAGCTTGTATAACGAGCGTGATACGTTTTTAATTTCCTTCTATTGTGGAAAAGGCTTAGTCCCAGTGGGCTGGGCCCTTATGAGCTGAGATGAAATAATAAGATGGTTAACATGCTATATAAAATTTTATACTGCTTACGAATGATGAAAAATATTTCAGTGTGTTGACAAAGTAATAATACAGTACAACACCTTCTCCCTTAACCCTGGGTGTTATAAAAATGACTAAGTGATGTAATATATCCGGCCGATGGCCCTGTACCGTCCGTCTGAGGGCCCTCTTGTGGCGACCACAGAGGGTCACGGCGATCAGGGCCATACGCGGTTACCGCATGGTGACGACGGAGGCAGCGTGCCTATTGACCGGGACTCCCCCGTGGGACCTGGAGGCGGAAATGCTCGCCGGATTGTACCGGCGGGTGACGGGGGTGCGAGTGGAGGACGGTGTGATCTCGTTAAGGGAGCTCACCGCCTGGCACGTCGACGCCCGCCGAGACGTCATTGCCCGTTGGGCAGTCCTGCTGGAGAGGCCTCGGTTCGGGGTGCGAACCATGGAGGCCTTCCGGCCGGTGCTGATGCAGTGGTTAGAAAGGCGGCACGGGGTGCTCTCCTTCCGACTGGTGCAGGTTTGGACGGAGCATGGGTGCTTCGCCAAATACTTGCACAAGGTCGTTAGGAGGGAGAAGACACCGTCCTGCCACCACTGCGATTGCGACGAGAACACGGCGCGCCATACGCTCGAGGCCTGCGCGGCTTGGGCAGTGCAGCGCTGTGGACTCGTCGCAATTATCGGTGCAGACCTGACGCTGCCGGCTATCCCTAGGGCGATGGTCGACAGCGTCGGGAATTGGGACGCGGTCGCAGCCTTCGGCGAGACAGTGATCTCGCGGAAGGAGGCGGCGGATCGCCTGCGTGAGGAGCGCAGCCTCGATGAGGAGATCCGCCGCCGGCGACTGGGGCGGCGTAGGCGCAACTACCTGCGCCTCATGCCACCCTAGCCGAGGCCGCGGGTGACGTGACCGGGGATTAGTCCGTCACCCACCGAGAGGCCGACCGCGCGAGGAAAGATCGACGTCCTCCCCGAGGGGGGGACGTCGGTCGGTGGGAGAGTACCCCAATAGGGGGCATTCCGTCGGGCCGACCATTGATGTCAAGTAACCCTGCTCTGGTGGTCGGCCCAACGACGAAGGCGACGTGGTTTTCGGGTGGGTTGCGGGTGTTGCGTGCTTACGCCCCTCTGTCGCCCCGGACGGAGTGGTGCGAGGAGCGGGCCGACCGCAGCCCACCCCCCCCAAAAAAAAAAGTGATGTAATATGTATATAACATACAATGCAACGAAAGAAAACTCAGAAAGAAATATTGGCTAAGATGATGATGATGGTGAAGTTGAAATATAATAGTTCAAAAAAATCATGTTCAAAGATTCCGTTACATACTAACATACATACGTCTGAAGCTAATAAAAGCGTATTAAAAAAGGTGAAGAAAACAAAAAATACAATTTATAACTTAAAATACAATACTACAAACTTTTAAAAAACAGCAGACATAACACTTTTACTTATTCCGAGTGTTTGCAAAGTCATTAACCACCACCAGTACCAGTACCCTATGTATGTAATCCTTCATCATCATCATCACAGCCCATATACTTCCCACTGCTGTGCTCAAGCATCTTCCATAATGTGCAAGAAATTAACATATACCACGCTGTTCAAACGGGATAACACAGGGTTAAATTTTGAGTGTTTCTTCTATTTTAGTATTTTTTTATACATAGCTTCTGTAACCATGAATACAATATCTATGCAAGAGAATAAAACTGAGAGAGAAAAAAACTCGACATAAAACCCTATACCAATCCATCTGACAAGCGTGGTATAGTAATTTGCCTCCCATTGTTGAGGAAGCTCAAGCCCAGTAGTGGGACGTATATAAGCTATGATGATAATGATTATTACGACTTAATCGTCTTTTACGACACCACGAGTAAGAAAAGGAATGGTAAATTGTATTGTTACCACGTCACCACATGGAAAACAATCTTTAGTTGAGATTAAAATACAATAATCTTATAAAACCTGAGGACGTTTCAAATATTCATCTTATGAAATTCAATACAACATCCATATGTAAATTACATGAATATCTACGAGACATTTCCTGCTTCTGCACCAAATGCAATGGCGCTATAAACTCGACAGCCAAGAGAATTGCACTATAAGGCAGGCGCATACGTTTTATTACTCCAAGGTGCCTCTTCTTATAATAACATTTGTATTACAAAATTTCTCATATTACAATCCTGTATCCTTAGAATAATAACTTATAGAAGAATAATATCGGCACTTAGGCCACCAAAAACATGAATCCAAAAACATTACACGCGTACACACGACACCACTATACAAATTATGAAATCAAATTTTGTTTTTATTAATATAAATCGTTGAAATAATTTTAAAAGTAATGTTAAACGGCACGAGTTAACCACTAGAGTAGCTATCACTCCCTTCAACCTTGGAATGGAAGGGAATGAAGGGCTCTTGTTCCTCATAACTACCGCAAGCGGACCTTGCAATGAGATAGTTTGTTGTAAGGTTTTAAATCTAGTTTGACTACTCTTACATAAAGCATCTACATATATATTTTTTCAATATATTTTTTTTTTTTTTTAAGACAACCCTGATTAAAAGACGTGTGGTGACGGAGTAAAAATACTATTCACCACTCTCTATCTTGCCCGTGGATATTTCAAAAGGTATCACACTGGAACTATTAATAAGCATGTTGTAAGATGTAATTTTATTTAAGTGAAATTAGAAAAATTAATAAAAAATAGACATGCCCGCTGAGTTTCTTGCCGGATCTTCTCAGTGCGGTCGCGTTCCAATCCAGCGGTAATTATAAGAAAAAAAAGTAAAGAATAAAAATATGTAAGTGTCGCGGGGTTTATACATAATAAATTGAATTGAATCTGAACATAATAGCTGTGCAAGAGAAAGAAAACTCTAAATAAAACCCGAAATCAACATGTCTGACCAGCATGGTATAGTAGGTCAAATTCTCTCCCATTGTGGTGGAGGCCCAAGCCCAATAGTGGGACGTATGTGGGCTGCGATGATGACGATGATGATAAAAGAGAGAGTTAGAAAGAAGAGGTTAAGAATAATTGTATTGCGACTCTATCTCTGTGTGGAATTTTTATTAATATAGTCGAACTATCTAACAGTTGTCCGTGTGGGGACGGAGTAAGAATACAATTCACCACTCCCTATTTTACCTGTGAGTGTGGTAAAAGACGACTAAGAGATATAATATGCATATAACGTCTATACAAAAGAAGGAAAACTCGAAATAAGACTATACTAAAACGTTTAACGAGCGTGGTATAGTAGGTCCATTTCCTTCCTATCGGTGGAGATGGCTCGCGTCCAGCAGTGCAACGTTTCTGAGCTGAGATAGAAACAGTCAAATTGATAAATAATAGAAGTCAAATAAAAGTGAATTTCGATCAAAACTTTTGCAATTAAAATACGAAACAAACAAGGCGAATTTACAAAATAAAAATCTGTATGCTGAATATTGTCCCCATCAACAGTTCAAACAATATTATCGAAAATTTCATATTCACTACATCTATACCAATAAATAAAATTGGAGTGTCTGTTTGTAATCTCAAAAATAGTAGGCCTTTTTCGTGTTCACACGGTTATTTGCATTTTACATATACCTAAAAATCACTTTATATTTTTTTTGTCTGTATGTCTGTCTGTCTGCCTGTCTGTCTGTCTGTTTATTCCGGGTAATCTTCAAAACGACTGGACCGATTTAAAAAATTCTTTCACCAATGAAAAGCTATAATATCAGGGAGTAAACTAGGCTATATTTTATCCCGGTATTCCCACGGGAACTACAGGGATAAGGCGACAGAAACCGAAGCGAAACGAGCTCGGGTTGCTAGTATATAAATAAATACAGTTGATGACAATGCTTTTTATTAAAAAAAAATAAAAGCTTTATTTATCTTTTGTAACGAATATCTGGTTAATAAATTGTTTGTTAACGTTTTATTTTTATTATTATTTTTTATTGCCAACGGTGACAAACGATCAAACAGTACACCTGATGGTAAGTGTTGCTGTCACTCATGGACATTTGCAAGACCGCTGCCTACCGCGAAGAAAGTGAAGGGAGTGTGAATGCGTGCATTGAGGTTCGGTGATACTAAACATACCACTAAAACCCACCATACGTAAACACCCTCAGAAATATAGGCTGCCGGCTCTCTCGCTCACCGAACGCAGTAATAAAGTGGTACTAATCAGACGTCGATTTTCTGCTCAGTGTGGTACTACCGCGGACGGACCGGCCCGCGGCTGTAGACAGACAACTGTCAACAGTGTGGTCCTACTACTAATCATTTTGTATTGTCCACGTGGTGAAGGAGTAAGAATATAATTCACCAACAATTGCCTGTGGGTATCGTAAAAGATACTGCATAAATTATCTATGCAAGAGAATGAATACTTGAAACAAACCCTACACTAACACGTCTGAGAAGCTCCCTCACTTTGTGGAGAAGGAAGCCCAGCAGTGGGATGTTTATGAGCTGTGATGATTATAAAGCATAAATTATAACCCTTCTGATCGACTGACGTGCTAATTACCAACTATATATTAAAAAACAATGTGTATTATCATCATTTAATCCTAGCGTGGACGACGATAGGCGCCGTCCGCGTTAGGATGTAGGCCCCCTCAGGTTTCGCCACAAAATGAGGTCCTGTGCCGCCTTCATTCAATAAAGTCCGGAAACTTGAAGGGAAACGTCGTCGCTAATCTAGAACCTATAAAACTTAACCAATCATATCCATACACCTTAGAATAATAACGTATAGAAGGATAGTGTCAGTGTTTTGAACGTTTGAAACATGAATCTCAAATTACTAATGGCGCGCAGACGATTACACACGTACACACGCACACCACTATACAAATTATGAAATCAAATTTTGTTTTTATTAACATAAATCGTCGAAACACTTTTAAAAGTAATGTTAAAAACCTTATTAAGTTTTTCAAATGTGTTATAACACCATTTGAATGCACAAACCGTCATAATTACCTATTTATTTTTTAAGAGTTGAGTACGTACGTGCAGTACAGTGACTTATATATTACGGAACGGTTCCAGCGTAAGCTCCATTAGGCTCCAATTGAAATGCTTCACTTTTTGTGCGCGAACTTACCTTCTATACGTTATTATTCTAAGCCATACACTTTATATTCTTAACTACTGAACAGATTTTATGGGTACGAAATCTGTCAAAGACTTGAATACTAAATCGGTATCCCCGTTTTGTCATTATAATTATTAAAATATTTACTATTATTTAATAATTTAAATAAGTAGCATAGAATGAACTACATTCAAATCGAATATAAAAATTTACATAATAGTGGAAATGGTCACGATTCAATTGACAGTTTTACTTCATAAATTAAGCATCTGTAACTCTAGTTTCTATCAAAACTTTATTACTGTAACAATAAGGGCCATAATTATTTAAAATCGTTTTGACATTAGTCTGCATTATTTCGTTATCAAAACATTTTAGGGTTTTCAAAAGAATTTTAAAGTAAAATTTTCTTCGTCTGCACGTGGAGCGCAGCCTCGATGAGGAGATCCGCCGCCGGCGACTGGGGCGGCGTAGGCGCAACTATCTGCGCCTCATGCCGCCCTAGCCGAGGCCGCGGGTGACGTGACCGGGGATTATTCCGTCACCCGCCGAGAGGCCGACCGCGTGAGGAAAGACCGACGTCCTCCCCGAGGGAGGGACGTCGGTCGATGGGAGGGCACCCCGCGTAGGGGGTATTCCGTCGGGCCGACCACTGGCGACAAGTAAACCTGCTCTGGTGGTCGGCCCAATGACGAAGGCGAGGTGGTTTTCGGGTGGGTTGCGGGAGTTTCGTGCTTAAGCCCCTCTGTCGCCCCGGACGGAGTGGTGCGGAGGCGCGCCGACCGCAGCCCACCCACAAAAAAAAAAGAAAAGTAAAATTTTCTATAGGCAGGTGTGGATATGGAGTAAATTCATGTAAATCATCATCGAAATAGTCATGTGACGTATTAATTCCTATTTTACCTTGATCCTATTCTGTATTCCGTCCATTCCGTTGCAGTGTGAAATATATTGATTAACCGTGCAAAATTGGAGGGTCTCCCTTCCTCTTCTCCATTTTAAAGTAATAATTGATTGCCGCCATTAATCGCCTAATTCTTTTGTGTGGTGACGGAGTAAGAATGCAATTCACCACCCCCTTTTTAACCCGTTGGTGTAGTAAAACATGACGAATACAAAAGCAGATAACATCTATGCAAGAGAAAGAAAATTGTAAAAAGCCCTATACCAAACCATCTGAGAAGCGTGGTTATAGTAGGTCAGTTTCCTTCCAATTATGGAAGGGGCTCCAGCACAACGGTTGGCTATATATGAGTTGTAATGATGATGATGATTGCCTAATTCAATTGTTACAAATTTTAATTTCATCAATCACATTCCGTGTGGCGACGTGACATACATTTGTCGTCATCCCTTACTTGCCCGTGGGAGTCGTAAAAATCGGCTGAGGGTTCACCAGGAGAGTGGGCAGCAACTTCTCTTGGGAAATATAAAACATCTCACTGCGATTGTCAACCCGCTTGCCAAGCGTGGCGATTACGGCAATATCCCCCTTACAAAAATGATGTACAAATTTTAATTTAAAATCAATTTGATTATCCAAAAATAACAAGTGTTTTCCCCGAGTTTTAAGTTTTCTTTTTTCTCGGCATTCTATGACTACTTGGTGTTTTTTTTTTGTTTTTAAATATACCTCAAAAAGCCGAGTAGTGAACTAGTGCTTTATGGTACACTGCGAAGAAATTACGACATATACCTACTTGAACTTTGTCAGGGTTATTGGTGGCTTGCTTTAAGGTTGAAGGAGAATATGACAGAAAGGAATCATATCTTGTAATAAGAAATGAATTCTTGCATCATAGGCAATCTTCCAAAACATTATAAATATATACAAATATTTCCGTGTATTGATGGAGTAAGAATACTTCCATGTGGTAACGGAATAAGAATACAATTCACCACTCCCTATCTTGCCCGTGGATATCGTAAGAGACGACTAAGGGATATAGTATGCACATAAAATCTGTGCTAGAGAAGGAAAACTCAAAATGAAATCCTAAACCAACATGTCTGACCAGCACGGTATAGTAGGTCAAATTCCCTCTCATTGTGGAGGAGGCCCGAGCCCAACAGTGGGACGTATGTGGGCTGCGATGACAATGATGATGATGATATACAAATAATGCATATTGTTTATAAAACGCGTAAAGAACTACTCCACATATATGAAGATCCCACGTAACTCTACCAAACGTTACTATACTTAGATTATTAAAATATCTGTTCAATTTTATTACACAATCCTTAGCATTTCATAACAAGAAATCTGTTAAAAACACTTTTTAATCACTTTTTGAACCTGGAACTTACTATCTCGTAACATATTTAGGCCACTGAACCAACGAGCTATTTTATATATGTAAATTAATATTACATTGAATTCTCACAGCCCTACCAACTTTGTAATGCTCTATTGAAGAGCATCTGTACGGAGATACATTTTATGGTGACCCCCATGGAGTACAATAACTGGTCGATTTATGGTCGAAGTAATTCTGTAACATTTGTATCGGAAACGATTTAACGGCGTCGTTAAATACAAGTAATGCTCAGTACACAGGTGAGTATGATTCAGATACAAGACATTGCAAGTATATTGGATACAGTCATAAATTTATAAGTACTTACCGTCTAGTGACGGAGTAAGCAAGTTCACCACCCCCTATTTTACCCGTAATAGACGACGGACTATTTTACCCGTGTAGCGACGGGTTAAGAATACATCTGATGTCACCCCTTACTTGCCCGTGGGAGTCGTAAAAATCGGCTGAGGGTTCACCAGGAAAGTGGGCAGCAGCTCTCTCTTGGGAAATGTAAAACATCTCGAGATACAGTTCATCTTGTCAGACGAACAAAATATATTCAATGATGTCTCAGTGATCAGCAGGATTAAAACTGGGAGCGATCACCGGATGGTAAGAGGCACATTGAATATCCATACAAAAATCGAGCGGTCACGCTTGATGAAGTCTACACTCCGACCTACATCTGTCCAATACCAGAACCTCGAAAGCTTTCAACTCGAACTACACAATCGCTTCCAATGTCTGGACGAGTGCGTATCTCGAAACGATATGAACAACAGGTTCGTAGAAACTGTCCACTCGGTTGGGTCGAAATTCTTCAAGGTTCACTGCGTTAATAGACCTAAAAAACTTTCTGACCAGAATCTTGAGCTCATGGAGCGAAGAAAATAAATGACGGTGCAGTCTTCAGCCGATTGGTCCGAACATAGGCGGCTGAATAGGCAGATCTCAAGGTCTATGCGTCGCGATATCCGCCAATTTAATACGCACCGTATTAAAGGAGCGATAGAGCGGAATCGTGGCTTAAAAGTGTTCGCACAAGATCTGTCTATTGGGCAAAGCCAAATGACTAAGCTGAAGACCGATGACGGCACTGTCATTTCATCCCAACGTGAGATCTTGAGAGAGGTCGAAAGGTTCTATGGACAGTTATATAAATCATCCCAAAATCCTATTGTCGGCTTGGTCCAAGATCCCAGATCCAAGCTAACTCGGCACTATACCGAAGAAATCCCGGACATCAGCTTGTACGAGATCAGAATGGCTCTCAAACAACTACGTAACGGTAAGGCACCAGGAGATGACGGAATTACAGCAGAGCTTCTGAAGGCAGGCGGAAAGCCGGTCTTCAAAGTTCTTCAAAAGCTATTCAATTCCGTTATCCTCAGGGGCAACGTTCCAGAGTCGTGGACCAGGAGTGTGGGGGTACGCTTCAAGAAGGATGACAAAGCTCTTCTAAAGAACTACAGACCCATATCACTCCTGAGCCACGTTTACAAGTTGTTTTCGAGGGTCATTACCAATAGACTCACGTGCAAGCTCAATGACTTCCAGCCGCCCGAACAAGCCGGCTTCCGAAAAGGCTATAGCACCATAGACCATACCTTCACGCTTAGGCAGATTATACAAAAGATCGAGGATATAATCGGCCCCTGTGCTTAGCGTTTGTGGACTATGAGAAAGCCTTTGATTCAGTCGAAACTTGGGCGGTGCTGTAGTCCCTTCAGCGGTCCAAATCGACCATCGTTATATCGAAGTGTTGAAGTGTTTGTATAGGAACGCCGCAATGTCAATCCGTATCTGGGATGACAGTACGAAACCGATCCAGTTGCAGAAAGGCATGAGACAGAGAGACGTCATCTTTCTGAAACTGTTCACCACTGCGCTGGAAGATGTCTTCAAGCTCTTAGACTGGACTGGACTCGGCATCAACATTAACGACGAATACATCACCCACCTTCGATTTGCGGACATATCGTCCGCAAATCAGTCGTTATGGCAGAATCCATGGAGGACCTTGATACAATGCTCAATGATCTCAGCAGGGCATCCCAACTAGTGGGTTTACGAATGAACATGGACAAGATGAAAGTCATGTCAAATGCCCATATTATTCCTGTACCGGTCCTAGTTGGCAATGCGATTCTCGAGGTTGTCGATCACTATGTTTACCTAGAACAAACAGTCCAGTTAGGTAGATCCAATTTCGAGAAAAAGATCAGGCGACGAATCCAACTCGGTTGAGCAGCGTTCGGGAAACTTAAGAGGATCTTCTCGTCCAACATACCTCCGTGTCTGAAAACACAGGTCTACGGTCAGTGTGTGCTACCAGTGATGACTTACGGCACTGAAACGTGGTCCCTAAATTTAGGCCTCATAACAAGACTCAAAGTCTCTCAGCGTTCTATGGAACGGGCTATGCTCGGGATTTCTCTGCGAGATAGAATCCGAAATACAGCATCCGCAGAAAAACGGGTGTAACCGACATAGCACGAAGAATTAGCACGCTGAAGTGGCAATGGGCAGGCCATATCGCTCGACAAACCGACAACCGCTGGGGAAGAAAGGTTCTCGAGTGGCGACTACGTATTGGACGATGCAGTGTAGGACGCTCCCCCACTAGGAGGACCGACGACCTGGTAAAACTTGCTGGGCGTCGTTGGATGCAGGCGGTACAGGACCGCACTTTGTGGCGTAACATGAGGGAGGCCTACGTCCAGCAGTGGACGGCGATAGGCTGAAATGATAATGAATAATGAGACGACGGAGCAGTATAATATTTCCCTCCAATGTGATTTAGGAGAGTGATGGCTGTTCTAGTAGTTAACTAGAGGGATCTGGTCCAGCCATACTTTCTTTCTTTTTTAATTATGTATAATTATTAGAAAAAAATAGCTTATTTTCTTGTCGGCTCTTCTCAGCTTATGCTCGCATTTCGATCTGGTGATAGATTATTCATTCATCATCAGGTTCCCTAATGCGCCAAAAGAAGTATAACTTTCTTGTAAATAAAACTACATTACGGATTTTCATCGACGGACCGTGCTGTCGGCCCGTGACCATGACCACTACAGTGTTCGAAACGTCGGGCAATCAAAAATCAAATACAAACGCGATAAAATCCGTAAAATAGTTTTATTCATAAGTATAACTATAACTTCAATAATGATCTTACTGAGAAATATTTTCTTTAAAATAATAAAAAAGAAAAACTAAGGCATCGCAAGAATCCATGGCAACGTATAATTCACTGAATAAATTTCCTTGGAGATGCCAATCAAATCTCCGGTGTCACAGAGAACTATCTTTAGATCCGTACTTACGCTTCCAGTAACTTTTTAATATTGCAAGACGACAACGGTTTTCTATCACAACATCGATTATCTTATTTCCTTAAGCTAAAAAAGTTCCGTTATTTAAGACGTAAAAAAGTAACGTATTTAAAAAAACCCTTGATCCCTATAAAAGCGTTAAATTTTAAAATTTATAGTGAATGTGTCATATGAATTTTATAAATGCAATTATGGATGTCGTAAAAGACTACTAAGGGATATAATGTGTAGGTAATATCTATGCAAGAGAAGGAGCACTTGAAACAAAACCAACACATCTGACTAGCGTGGTATGGTAGGGCAATTTCACTCCCATTTTGGAAGAGGCTCGAGCCCAATAGTGGGGCATATATGAGCTGAAATGAATTCATGACGGAGTAGATTTTCTCAATCATTATTTTCTATCACTCAGGAGGGGGGACAGACCGGGCATTAGCCAACCACCTGTAGAGAAGTCGACCACGTGAGAACGACGCTCCAATACTGTTTTGCTGCCGAGGCGTCTAAGAGCCAGTACCCGAAAGTTTAATCAGCCGATCACAGATGTCAATGGCGAAAGGAAGGAAGGTGCATTATGGGGTCACGTGCCGTTATATTGTCTTCCTGGACGGAATGGATAGCGGGTGAGCTGATCACAGTCCATCCCAAAAAGAACAATAAATAGTACTTCTTTCTGGATAAAAGTTACTCTATATATATTGTTAGTGAATTTTCAGTGCGTTCGGGTTGAGTAATCGGAGCGTAAAAGCGTAATAAAGATAGAAATTCATATTTCAATTTATATGGGAGTTAGGATTAACAATAGTGTAGCCACGCTGTTAACAATGTTTTGCCTATAGCCATAAACGGGCTGTCGCGTCTGGTCTATTATATTCGCGTAGGCAATAGTCTTGGTTTAGAATGATATTTAGTTTGAAGTATCTTTTACTTCTTTTTATAGTTACGGGTAGGACAATAGCCAATGTTTACGCCTTTTATGTGGTAGACTATGGTCACATCACGCCCAATTTGTCTGGGTCTGGGGATGTGCGGCGTACGGCCCCATAACCTAGAAGGGGAGGGATCTCCATTGTGATAGCGCCGTCTTTACAATCTTGGGCAATCTTTACGCCCATGTGTGGTCTGCTTGAACAGAGTGAGACCTTTAATGAACCTGGAACAGGTCAAAACGATGTCGTATTATAACTTCATACAATTTTATCATGCTCATCATCATTTCAGCTCAATTACGTCCCACTGTTGGGCTAGAACCTCCTCCATAATAGGAGGGAAATTGACCTTACTATACCATGCTGGTCAGACAAGTTGGTACAGGCTTTTGTTTCGAGTTTTTCTTCTCTTGCATAGATGTTGTATCCGTATTATATTCTTTAGTCGTCTTTTACGATATCCACAGGCAAGATAATGGTGAATTATATACTTACTCCTTATTATTATAATAAAGTATTTTATTTTAAAATAATTATTTGTCTTACAAAAGTACTTATCTTAAAAGGAAGTGTAAAGCACCAGTTAACTTAATTAGAGTTTCTTATCAGAATCGATTAATATATTCACATTAATATAACTAACAGTAAAAGTGAATTTATTAACTCATAGGAACGTTATGAATAAACTTTAAATGGTTGCCACTAAATTTTGATAGGGCTGACACTAAATTATAATATCTATCAATATTTAGTTTTTTCGTGTGGTGACGGTGTAAGAATTTAATTCACCACCCCCTCTCTTGCCCGTGGTTGTTGTAAGTGACGACTTTTTTTTTTTGGGTGGGCTGCGGTCGGCGCGCTCCTTGCACCACTCCGTCCGGGGCGACAGAGGGGCGTAAGCACGCAACACCCGCAACCCACCCGAACACCACGTCGCCTTCGTCGTTGGGCCGACCACCGGAGCAGGGTTACTTGTCATCAGTGGTCGGCCCGACGGAGTACCCCCTATTTGGGATACCCTCCCATCGACTGACGTCTTCCCCGAGGGGGAGTCTTTCCTCATGCGGTCGGCCTCTCGGCGGGTGACGGACTAATCCTCGGTCACGTCACCCGCGGCCTCGGCTAGAGAGGCATGGCACGCAGGTAGTCGCGCCTGCGCCGCCCCAGTCGCTGGCGGCGGGTCGCTTCGTCGAGGCTATGCTCCTCGCGCGCGCGAACCGTCGCCTCCTTCTGCGAGATCACTGCCTCGTAGAAGGCTGCGACCGCGTCCCAGTTGTAAATAACGACTACGGTTTTTAACACGTAGATAACATTGATGCAAGAGAAGGAAACTCGAAATGCCATATGACCAGCGTGATATAGTAGGTTAGATGCTCTTCAGACCTGTCGTTGCTGAGCATCACATCAAATATGCTCTACAGCGACAGGTGCTGGTCGTCGATGGCCTCTTTCTGCGAGGAGGTCATCGCTCGGAAGGAGGCCACGGAGCGGGAACGCGAGGCACTTGCGTCCGCTAACTCGCTCCGTAGGCAGCGACCAGAGAGAAGGAGGCGCCGATACGCGCATCTCCTTCCACCGCCTTGAACGACGACAGAACGTGGCCCAACGGCCTTGCGTAGGAGTGCCGGGGATTGAATGTCACTAGACGATCTCTCCGGCACTCCGCAAAAGCGCGGAAGGGACCGCTGTTGGTTTTAGTGGGTATTCCGGTTGCATAGGTGACCGGCGAGTCCCATGACGGATAAGATAGGAAGTGGTAAATTCTTACACCGTCCCGGCGGTGACGGTGTAAGAATTTACCACTTCCTATCTCATCCGTCATCATCTCAGCTTATGTAGCTTATATGAGTTCGAGTCGCTTCTACAATTGGAGAAAGAATGATTTATTATACCACACCAATTAGACGGGTTGGTATAGAGTTCTATTTTGAGGTTCTCTTCTCTTATATAGATTTTATTGGCATGTTATATTCCTAAACTGTCTTTTACGACTGTAAAGTAAATTTTACTGGTCGGGTGTCGTAGATAAAGTATGAGGGATATGTTACGCAGATTACATTACTGCTAACCTAACCCGAGCCATTTGGTCATAATAGGGTGTGAAGAATTGTACTGTTGCCCGTGAATGTCGTAAAAAACGACTAAGGGATATGATATACAAATAACATCATTGCAAGAGAAGGCAAACTTGAAACCAAACCCATCTGATTTACCTGGTAGGTCAATTGCCTTTCGCTGTGAAGTAGATTCGAGTCATTAGTGAAACATAGATTATGATGATGATGATGAAAAAATATTGTCAACTATATATGTATTTTCGCCAAAATCTTGATTAAACATTAAAAATAAATCCTTTATCAATTTTTTGACAACCCTAAATTTGGGCGCCTCGTAAGGTAATGTGACGGTGAACCACAGAACCATGGGTCATTTGATTGCGTGCTTTGCGTGTTCTAACATTTATGTGGCGCTGATGAATATTGAAGATAGCATTGACCATATGGTTGCTATGCTTTTTTAACTAACAAGTCTGAGCCGTTTAAAAAAGAAGTTAAGAGGGTTATACTAATCACTTAGAGCCATTATTACTTTTATAGTTCATGGAGAATAATAGGAACTGTGTGTTGGTGCTGTGTGGTAGCGGCTTCGAATACTACCGACCCTTGCTTTGCTCGTGGGTGTCGTAAAAGACGACTAAGAGCCCTAGATTGACCCGGACCAACTCCATCTGGTACCATTTGGGTCAACGATTACATTCCCAAGGAGGGTTGACGTCAGGCAGGCGGCCGGTCATAAAAGTCATTGTCGAAACTTTTTGCAATATGTCAAAACAGATGACATATTGCGTCGACCCCAAGTAATTGGGATAAGAGCAAGATGATGATGATGATGGAGAATAATAGGAACGGACGGCTTGTGGGCTCTGGTCCAGCCACGGTACTTTTTCATTATATTTAATTACTATATTATGGTTCGAAAGACAAATAGGTTACTGGACATAAAACCTTATGGCAATATATTTGACCAGCGCGGTGTAATACCTACGTCAATTTACATCCCATTAAGGAGGAGGCCCGAGCCCAATAGTGGGACATATATGAGATGATGATGATGATTATGCATTTGTACAACCAACACTTAAGTTTTATATAATAACTAGCTGACCCAACAGACATTGTTCTGTTTAAATAGAATAAAAGGAAGTCTTTAAAATAGACAGCAGCTTGACCTACCAGGTACAATTGTGAATCTAAACCATTCTCGAATGCCCTTAAACGCACACAGAAAATTTTATCAACATCGGTTCAGCCGTTTAGGAGAAGTTCAGTGACATACACACGTACACAAGAAACACACACATATATATATATATATATATATATATATATATATATATATATATATATAAAGAAGATAACCATAATGAGAATATTTTTAAACGACAAATTAACGATCAAATTATCAATCCATTAGTTACGGCGTTCATTATTACAAGTCTAACGAATGTAATGGGCGTGAAGAAAAATTAAAAGCCCATAATCAATGATAAATTAAGGTTTCCATTGAAGGTGTTATTTTAGACGTGTGTATGTATTGGAAAGATGAATGATATGTAATAGTTTTTGGCATTTTAGATTTTATTTGGAGCCACAAGAAAAGCATTTTTTTTTAATAGACTACACTAAGAAAATAATTCTTGTATACTAGAAAACAGAATTTTACTTTACTAACATAAAATCAAACCATTAAGGAAATATATTTGAAATTTTACATACATAGAATTCATCATCATCTCAGCCCACATACGTCCCACTGTTGGGCTCGGGCCCCCTTCATAATGGAAGGGTAATTGACCTAGTATACCACGCTGGTCAGACGTGTTGGTATAGGGTTTTATTTCGAGTCTTCCTTCTCTCGCCTATGCGAGAACTAACATCTATATGTTAAATGCGTTTTATATCCCTTAGTCGTCTCGTACGATCACACACGGGTAGTGAATTGTATTCTTACTCCGTCACCACACGGAAGATATTTTATTGCCAGTTGCCTTTTAGACACCATACCCACATCCACACCATGCCACACATAGAATTAATGGACACAAATTATATGCAGCCCCGGAACAATAATTTCTGAATCGCACAAAGTATTGTGCTGCATAATAATTTAACTGAATGTTAGTGAGTCACTGACATGGTTAGTTGGTATCTTAACCACTATGCGATCTGTGCATCATGTTCCTAGATGGTGATACATTGTAGTAATCACCAGTATTTACTCAGGTAACCGCGCACTTGTACAATTTATCCGATAAAAATATCTAATTACGGTTTTAGTCACATCAAAATGAGTTTAAATATCTCTAAACAATACTCTAACATCATCATCACAGCTCATATACGTCCCACTGCTGGGCTGGAGCCTCCTGTTTTGAGCTACAATACCATGCTGGTCAAACAGCTTGGCAACGGTTTTCCTTCTCTTGCATAGGACGTTATCTGTGTATTATATACTTTAGTGGTTTACAATACCCATGGACAAAAAATTGAGTGGTAAACTGTAGTATTACTCCGTTACCACAAGGAAAATATTTGTCTCCAGTAATGAAACAAAAAGTAGTTGACAATTCTCTCATTTTTCTTATAGACAATTCGTTATACTATAGAAATAATCCTTGCATGATTAGAGACTTTAAAAATATATAATTAACGGACATAAAGTACATCCAGAATCAGAATAACAACCTGTGGATCACACAAACTGTTGTTCTTTTTTTGGGGTGGGTTACGTTCTGTTACAACCCTACATTGTTGCCAAATCCGCTGACACAACGAAACGGCCTCCCAGCCTTAACTATACGCCATAGGTTTCCTGACAAAAAAAGAGCAAAGCCTTCAGTCGAGATCAACCATCCGGGAGAGTAACACGGTTCACAATAATTCTTACGCGTGCTAGACTCCTTCTAATTCTTTCTAGTTCTATAAAAGTTTCTATATAAGTGTTTATTCCAATATATATGTGTTGTGAATAAAAGTAGTTTTTTAAAAGACTATTACAAGACCTCGCGTAACAAGTGGTGGCAGCTTAAGGGATTTCTAAAATCCTGGTTACGCCTCTAAGTCTGGAAATCCAAACACCCAGTTCACGACTCACGACGTCCATCATATCCAAAGCGCAGTACGCCGCAGCTACCATTCCTGAACGAAGATAATAAAGCAGAGAAGATACACATTGCTACTACAAAATCCAGCAGAAAAACCACACAAGTCCTGTAAGAAAACTGCCGTGCTGAGGACGAGGTGACGATGTCCATCCTTATACTCGCCATCGCCAGTTTACTGTGAGTTATTATACTATTCCATATAAACTATTAGAACCCAAATCAAAAGTGTAGCAACGTGCCGAGACAACCGACAAGCCGTCAAGTCAAAACATCCTACGTCGACGTCGATTCTCAGAATCTCTTATCTACAATTGTACTGCATTCTAATTCCAAGCGCTTACATTTTGTTCTATCATACAACTGCTTATTTTATACACTGTATTTTGTCGCCTTGTGAACATTGTACTATTTCATATTTCTTTTGTAAAATCTACACTTAAGCGTTTATTCTCAAAATGAGTAAAGCAGAGAAGGGAGCCTATATGAACGTCGACCTAAACAGTCTATTTAAATTTATTAAGCCTTATAACGGCGATAGGCAAACTTTAAATTCCTTCTTAACTACAATAATGCCTACGATTTAGCCAATACCGAACAACAGCCAGTTCTATTCAAATATATATTAAGCCAGCTGCAAGGCAAAGCGGAAATTGCCTGTTCCGTTAAAGCATTTACCCACTGGGACCAATTAAAAGACTTTTTAAAAACCCAATTCTCCGACACTAAACATTATTCACACCTCCTAGCCAAACTTCAAGAAAGTAGACAAGGCATAAACGAAAGCGTTAGCCAATTCGCGTTGCGAATTGAAGAATGCTTGTCTCAATTACTAACCGATATCGTTCTTGCGAAATCCAAAGAAACCCCGGGTCGCACCGCAGCTATGGAAGATCTAGCCTTACACCACTTCTTGATAGGTTTAACTCCACGAATCTCTAACATCGTCAGATACAAGTCTCCCAGAAACCTAAATGAAGCCATCGGTTTTGCCATTTCCGAAGAAAAAATCCAAAAACTCATGTACAAGCGTAATACACCGAACCCACCTACTTCATTACAACGTCGCTATCCTGAAAACTATAGAAGTGCGAATGTAAATAACGTAACATCCCAAAATCAATTCGAAAAAATTTGTAGATATTGCAAAAATAAGGGTCACGTGATAGAAGAATGCCGCAAGCGAGCCTACAACAACAACCGCTTTAGACAAGAAAACTCTCAATATCCAAAACATTCGCGTTTTGTAAATCGCCAACAACCTCGCGTCCATATGATGGACGAGGAATAAACCTTTACCAATGAGAACGTACCTGATCAAGGCCAAATGATTACTAACGAACATTTAAACGAATAAAGGGCTCCCGGCGGTGTCTCGGGAGACCTCAATATCAAAACTTATATATAAAACGAACCCTTATATCTATGACACCAACGCTGTATCCACTGTTTCAAACACAAATAATGAATCCACTGTATCTACTGTTTCAAACACAAATAATGAATCCACTGTTTCAAACACAAATAATGAATCCACTGTACCTACTGTTTCAAACACAAATAATGAATCCACTGTATCCATTGTTTCAAATACAAATAACGAATCCACTGTATCGAAATAAAAAAAATACCGATTCTGCCATATCTACAATCACACCATGCTCGAAATCCGTAATAAAAGAAAGGGAAGTCAGAATTTACGAAATAACTCCAAATTCGAAGAAACGATACTTACCCCACGTCACTCTAGAAACTCCATTAAGTAACCGAAGTCTCACCTTTCTAATTGACATCGGTTCTTGCGTTAGTCTAGTAAAAAGAAATTCAATTCAATATATGCCCAGTCTAAAGAAAGAAATCATTCAACTGAAAGGAATAAATACTAGTGACGAAACCGTATCCACTCTCGGACACTTTCAATTACAGTTATTCAAATCAACGAATATATTTTATAACTTTCACGTAATCGAAGACATCGATCTAAATTACGACGGAATTATAGGCACAGATCTCCTAAACGATCTCGACAGAATTATAGATTATAACCACAATACTTTACAAATTCGCTACATTACAATCCGGTTAAAATATTTTCAACCTGTTTACAAAGTCGCACCTCGTTCCGAAACCATAATTTAATGTACAGTTGCTAATCCTGAACTCCGCTTAGGAGTCATTCTGGATCAACATATTTCCGATTCACTGTTAGTTGCAAATTGCATTGTAGCCGTTAAAGACAACAATCGGGTCAATGTCTCGGTAGTAAATACCTCAGAAAAAACAGTTTCAATAAACTCGGATATTAAAATAAAATTACAACCATTACAGAATAACTCCTTCCTAGTCCACTCTGTTCTCAACGCTTCAAAATCATTATCTGCTCGCAGAGACGAAGTTTTAAGCATGTTACGTACAGATCACCTTAACGAAGAGGAAAAATCTCACCTTCTCGACATTTGCTCGCAATATTCTGACATTTTCCAATTGCCCGACGATAAACTATCTACAACAAATCTATTACAACACGAAATAAACACGATTCCTACACAACCTATTAACGTTAAATCGTACCGATTCCCCGAAATCCACAAAAAAGAGGTCGAAACTCAGATTTCTAAAATGCTATCTCAAGATATTATACAACCTTCCAATTCACCATGGTCATTCCCCATATGGGTTGTCCCAAAGAAATTAGATTCTTCAAATCAAAAGAAATGGCGTATTGTCATTGATTATCGAAAACTCAATGACATCACCATTGGAGAAAGCTACCCTATTCCTCAAATAAGTGAAATACTAGATCAATTAGGGAAAAGCAAATATTTCTCTACATTAGACCTCTGTTCAGAGTTTCACCAAATCACGATTTCAAACAAAGACACGCCTAAAACCGCTTTCACAGTACCACAAGGTCATTTTGAATTTAAACGCATGCCATTCGGTTTAAAAAACGCACCAGCCACCTTTCAGCGTCTTATGAACACAGCCCTTGCAGGGCTTCAAGGAATACACTGCTACGTGTACCTAGATGATATAATACACAGCAACGTAATACACAGCACAGATTTAAATTCCCACTGCGAAAAATTAACTAAGATCTTCCACCGGCTACGGAAACACAACCTAAAACTCCAACCCGACAAATGCGAATTCCTCCGTAAGGAAGTCGGTTACCTTGGTCACGTAATAAGTGATCAGGGCGTAAGCCCTAACCCAGAAAAGATAAAAGCAGTCACTCAATTCCCCATTCCTAAATGCCCGAAAGACGTCAAATCATTTCTAGGACTAGTCTCCTACTACCGCCGATTTATTCTTAATTTTTCCAAAATAGCGAAACCCTTAACTACTTTATTGAAGAAGGATATTTTATTCTCGTGGACTAACGAACAACAACAAGCATTTGATGAACTAAAAGAAAAACTCGTTTCTGCTCCTATCCTTATTTACCCAGATTCTTCTAAACCTTTTGTACTCACCTGTGATGCTTCTAATCATGCTATATCCTCCATCCTATCACAAGGAGATATAGGTGAAGATCTTCCGATAGCGTATGCTTCCAGAACCCTGAACAAAGCTGAGGTAAACTATTCCACTACCGAAAAAGAGTGTCTCGCAATCATATTAGGCACCAAAACCTTTCGTCCGTACCTTTATGGTTACAAGTTCACCATCATAACCGATCATAGACCATTAAAATGGTTGTTTAATTGCAAAGATCCGGGTTCTTGCCTAGTAAGGTGGCGCTTAAAGTTAGAAAAATTTGACTACAAGATCGAATACAAGAAAGGAATAATAAATCGCAATGCTTACGCACTGTCGCGATTTCCCGTAAACCCAATTCAAAATCCATATGACAATCCTGTTCCTTCTACTTCTAGGCAAAATATATAAGATATATCACCAGAATTCAGCCCAGTTGCTTTAGAAGACCTCGATATTCAATTACCATCCATTCCTATGGACTCCGATGATATACCATCCATAGATCTATTAGACAACGATGACTCTATTACAAGGATCTTAAATCCTATGAATAATGATAACACAGGCGAAACCACCGAAATTCTATCGAATCCGATTAACGATGTCTCTGATATTAACGAACTACCAGCCTCCTCCGCGGAAACCATTCCTACCATTCCAACTTCCTCTGATGGAAATTATTCTACGTTCCTGAAAACTATATCTAACAAAAATTTTAACAGCAACACTAAAATCCAAGAGTATAAGGAAAGCATTCTCAAAACCAACTCTAAATATATTGCAGTTCCTACTTCTATCGACCTCGACAATTCCAACCCACATGTCGAAGAAGTCCTTAATAACATCCCAGATCCAAAATCGATCTTGTATTGAGAAAGAACTTTACATACTTACCTCTTCTTCACACACCAAAGAAAACACATTTACCTCTTATTCACGAAAGTATATCACTTTGACAGCTGTACTTACGAAGATATTTTTAAAAGTCTACAATATCTAAAGACTCACATTCTTTCGACTGTTCCTTCACCCTCAGAACCTTTAGAAATAGCCATCGCTGACTTTCAGAACCCTTTCGACAGATTTATTTGGTCAAGAATATATAACATGTTTCTATATATCTTTAATAATACCAACATAAATATTAAGGTATATCATAACACAGTTATCTTTCCAACTCCTTCTGAGATACAGAAAATACTAAGAGAAAATCACAATATCCCTATAGCCGGTCACCTTGGCACCGCTCGTATGCTAAACAGAATCAAAGAGAAATACTATTGGAAAAATATGCGTACAGATATAGAAAACTACATAAAACATTGCTCACAATGCCAATCCAATAAAGCATTAAGACAAACAAAACGGGGCCCCATGCAAATAACCACTACATCCACTAAACCATTTGAACGCCTCAGCATAGACCTAGTGGGCCCTCTGCCCGAGGCGGGGCAAAATAAACTCAAATTCATAGTTACCATGCAAGATGATCTAAATAAGTTCTCCTTTGCTTACCCCATTGCCAATGCAACCGCCGAAGACTCATGTGAATGCCTGATCCACTTCATCTCCCTCTTTGGAATACCTAAAATGATTTTAACTGATCAAGGTACTAATTTTACTGCAGAACTATTCAAAAAGACTTGCGAATTTCTTAAAATCAAACAAATCTGGTCATCCCCATACCACCCGCAGACGCAAGGAGCACTTGAACGCAGTCATTCGACACTCAAAGAATACTTAAAATCCTATGTAAATGAAAACCACACAAACTGGCATAAATTCGTATATACTGCAATGTGAACTTATAACACTTCTGTCCATGCCTCTACCAACTTCACTCCTTACGAACTACTCTTCGGTCACAAAGCATTCATTCCTGACTCGCTCTACGAATTATGGTCAGAATTAACATATCCCGAATACGTTAAATTTCTACATCATCGCTTAAAACTCTCTAGAGATAAAGCTCTCGAAAATATACAGAGATCTAAAGAGAGGTCTAAAGAATACTATGACAACCATTCGCGTCCCGTGCATATAAAGTAGGCGATTACGTGTACCTCAAAAATCACTTGAGACTCCGCAAAGCGCTATCACCTGTATGGAAGGGACCATACAAGGTAGTAAAAATTAACAGCAGAAATACTTTAACCCTTCTAATAAATAGACGCCACGTTTCCCATCATACGTATACAATTCACCAGAAAACTTGTAGTTTGGAATTAATCATAAGCACATAATCCAGTTACACAATCTAGATGTTATTACAATCACTATTCTCTTTACAGTAACCCTTCAACGGGCCAAGACTTCATCGAGTCTCTTACAAACAATCCTGGCATCTATTTCGACAACCTAGGCTCCTTACGCCTAATAGGATAGTTCTCTCAATGTAATCGTTCCAGTTGACGTCTCTTATATGCAACTACATCTTATTAACTTAAACCATATTATTGATAGTACTAAATCCCTTTGCAAGAAAACACTTACTTTTGATAACATAGAATGTAATAATCTCTTCCAACCCCTCATCATTTGATACGAAGATATCACCCGTGATTACGAAGCCATTACTCATCTGATGTCTCGACATTCCAGAAGATCCGCTCTCCTAGGAGTCGTGGGTACTATCTCAAAAAAGCTATTCGGTACGATGGATGAAGACGACGCTATACGTTACGATCAAGCGATAAGAGAAGTAGAAACAGACCAAAAGAAACTAGCGTCCCAAATGAAAGAAAATATCCTAGTTATAACGTCCACTTTAAAGTCAGTAAACGAAACTGTCCGTACAATTAGATCTAATGAACATGAATTAAACGTTGCTATCGAAGCCTTATACAAAGACATTAAAAACCTAACCTATGTCGCCCAGGAACTAAATGTGAGATCGCGTATATCAGAACTAACTTATATGCTGGAAAGTAACCTTCTGGCTCTATCCTTCAAGGTCGAAGATATAATAAATTCTATAATGTTTAGTAAGTCCAAAGTACTATACCCCACTATTTTAACTCCGAAAGAGTTGTATACCGAACTAGTTAATAATTACAGACTTCTATCTGATTCTAAGCATTTACCAGTTCCGCTGAGTTTAAGTAATATACACACTATCCTGAATATCTCTTCGGTTTCCTGCTATCTCAACGAAGAGAAAATAGTATTCGTAATCGATATCCCGTTAGTTAGTCCTACTAACTTTCAACTTTATCATAACTTACCCTGCCCGGCACCTCATGACATAAATAACCTTAGATCATATTCAACCATTATACCTTCTTCTAAATACCTCGGTATAAGTAAAAACAAGTCCACATACTGCAAACTAGACACACTAAACAATTGTAGGGTCATAAACAGCGATACTTACCTTTGCGATACGTCAATATCCTACTCTACAGTTGCTTCGCCTACTTGCGAAACTGAAATTATGAGCAAAACACACACGACAATTCCGGAACAGTGTATAGTTAAATTCTTCCATGGTAACGTTCATATTTGGCAACCCTTACAAAATAGCAAATGGTTATTTGTCATATCTGAAGAATCTAAACTAAACATAGAATGTAATGTTACACAATCACTAGATATAGATATAAGAGGTACTGGAATCTTATACTTACCTCAAGGGTGTACTGCATATTGTAAAGATATCAAACTTGTATCTAAGGATAGTTTAGAGATAACGCTAAAACCCATTAGAACTAAGTTAAACATCCTCGACGATTATAATTATAACAAAATTAGCTATAATAATATCTCATCTATTTTGCCTACTGTAAATCTGAAAGATATCGATTTAGACACTATAGCATTTAATAACCCTCATGTATTAAAAGAATTAGATAAGATTATAGAAAAACCACATATTGTTCTCTATGAAAATTATTATACTACTGTAATAGTAATAGTTTTAGTTTCAATGATAGTATACGTTTTGTTTAAATTGTACAAGAAGTCTGGCATTCTTAAGAAAATATTTCATAAAGAAATCTCTGAAGTTCAAAATCATGAATCAGATAACGAAGATGTAGAGATGGTTGATAGAATCCCAGCTCCTGCCCTTCGAATTGGCTGAGCCTAGTATCACTATAATTCACGAAAACTTCGATGTAACCCCGAAGTATACTCTAAATCGGGGGGTTGTTACAACCCTACATTGTTGCCATATCCGCTGACACAACGAAACGGTCTCCCAGCCTTAACTATACGCCATAAGTTTCCTGTCAAAAAAAGAGCAAAGCCTTCAGTCGAGATCAACCATCCGGGAGAGTAACACGGTTCACAATAATTCTTACGCATGCCAGACTCCTTCTAATTCTTTCTAGTTCTATAAAAGTTTCTATACAAGTGTTTATTCCAATATATATTTGTGAATAAAAGTAGTTTTTTTAAAAGACTAGAGACCTCGAAGACTACAAGACCTCGCGTAACAGTTCGTCCGGGGTGACAGGGGTACCCTCCCATCGACCGACGTCCCCCCCCCCCCATCGAACGACGTCCCATCGGGGAAAAATGTTGTCCTACGTGGGATTTAAACTTGTGACACTGGCACAGTAAGTCGGTGTCATTAGTGGCAATGCGACATTTTATTTGGAGTTTCCATCTCTTGCATATTGTATGCGTATTACAATCCCTTTGGCAACTTTTAAGACAGTCACAAGCAAGAAAGGCGGTGGTGGATTGTATTCTTACTCTGTCATCACACGGAAGATACAGGCTGACGGCACCTTAATTGTGTGCTAAATTATAAAACTATATTGCTTCAGATTAAATATATCGATTTTGTGGCCACGAATTTTAACTTGCACTTATAATGTTCCGATTTTATCTATATTGAGAAGGAAATGACCTATTATTGTGTATGGTAAGACCGATAAAAGCACAGTTTTGTTAAGTTTACTGCTTCTATGCAAGAATATTAAAAGTTTATGTTGTTTTAATGTTTGAAGTGAACACTGGTTTAATAGAGAGATCCCTAGTCAGGGTCGCGGGTGGATGTATCGGAGATTAGTCCACCACCCGCAGAGAGACCGACTGCGTGACGGCAATACTCCAGCAACACTCTCTTCTTGCCGGGGCGTCGAAGGGGATGGTACTGAAAAGGGTAACCGGCCAGACCGGCTACGGAAGGCAAGGAATCGGTACCAGCGATCGGCCCAATGGTGATGTGGAGGGAATGTGGTAGATTATGGGGTCTTACGCTACTCAACCAATGCCCCGGACAGATTGGGTGGGATGGGTCCAGACCATAGCCTACCACAAAAAAAAAGGTTTGATGGAAAGTAAAAGTATGTAAGTCGTCATCGACATGGTCACGTGACATGTTAACGCTAACACTATCTGTAGCTATGTCAATATCGCTATTCGTCTGTCGTTACATCTCAAAACCGGATAAATGTAGAAGTTTTAATTTACAAATTTCAATTTAAGATGAAACAATTAATTTGAATAGCCGCAAAATAACAACTGTTTGTTCATAGTTTTAAGTTTTTACTTCTGTTAGCGGTCCTCATGACTGCGTTGTGTCCTTTTTTGATGTGAACTTTTTTGATTGAAAATAAATGTTTATTGAATAAAAATCATAATTTTCTGAAAAAAAATAAGTAGTATTTCTTTGTTTTCTTTCTTTCTTTCTAATATTTTATTAATACTTTATGTCATATTAGTTACTATCATAATCTGTTGTTTTATCTATACTAATATTATAAAGAGGTAAAATTTGTAAGTTTGTATGCAGGGGGTAATCTCTGGAACTCATAATCTAATTCTAATTTTATTTTAACTGGCAGAAAGCTACATTATTCCTGAGTGCTATAGGCTATAAATTGTTTCTATAACATGTATATTAACCGAGCTATCACAACTTTTGTCTGGCAAGTCGGAAAAAAATACCTCGTAAAACAGAATTATTTGCGTGCGCTGCCTAAACAGTTGCTTAAAATTAAAAAGAATGTATGGCTACCTGGTTCATCTTAATTATTTCTACAAAAAAGTCAGCGATACCATATCTCTATCTTTTATATTTTATCTTTTATACTTCTATTATTGCATTAAAAAATTTTTTTTTCGGCATTGTTACGTTTGGTTGATTATTTGAGCAACAAAATATTAATTCTTATGACAATAAATTATTTCAGTATCACAAGAACATCATACAGATAAGATTTGCCATTTACAGTATATCAATTGGTCATACAGTTTCGGAGATAATATAAAATTACTAAAACGCAAAATGACCCTAGCATAACTTTCATTGTGCAGACGTTTTACCTATTTGCCCATAGATGGCGTTCTGCAATGACGTCATTTTTCTGAATCGCGGTGTTAAGACTTTCCGTGGATTGATGACCCTCTCGAATTATTATGCCCACGTTGTCGTTAGTTGGAGTTCTAAAAATTACATGTCAGTTGGTTATTGGTTTCGGTTGTTTCGTTCGCATGGTTGTTGTTGTTGATAGATACCTCATAATCGAAAATATCGTAATTTCGTTGTACGTTTGTTTTGTATGTTCGTAGTTTCGTACTTCGTTCTATCGTAATAATCGACACGAGTTATTCGATATTACGATTGTTTTGTTTTGTAAAGGCGGACGGTGTTCGAGTCGCTCTCCCTTTGTTCATAATTGTTTTCAAGTCTGTGCGTGGTTTGTTGAGAGCATGCCTAAAAGGAAATCTCAACTGTCTCGGCAGACATCACAGACAAGAGCCGCTCGAGTACGCCGTACGGAAGAATCTGCCCCTGAAAATGAGCAACGCCTCTCGAGAAATAGAGAATATATTTCGCAAGCACGCGCTAGAGAATCTAGCTCCGAGCGCTCACAGCGCCTCGCAAGCCAAAATGTGAGGACGACGCGGGCCCGTGCTCGAGAAACTAGCGCTGAACGTGCGCAATCATTTGCCCTGACTATTAATAAGTCCCAGGGACAAACATTCTCTTTGGTTGGCATTGACCTACGAAAAGAATGTTTTTCCCATGGGCAATTATATGTTGGTCTATCAAGAGTGGGATCATCCGAAAGGCAGATTATTCTGTTACCGGAAAATAAAACAACCTCAAACATTGTATATAGAGAAGCTTTAAATTAAATAGATACCTAACTTAAACAAATAAATAAAATAAGTAAAAGGCAACTAAGGGTTAAGTTACCTTGAGCAGAAAATAGAACTTCGGTAATCTTTTAAGTTACTGATCTGATTCCAAAAAATATTTTACTAATAAAATTAAATACAGTAATATCAATCGAGTGTAATCTTATGTTAAAACAAGAAATTTTCCGCGGACGAAGTCGCGGGCAGAAGCTAGTGCATATATACTTATACAAAATAATTTCGATGTTCCACACCTGCCTGACTGCACAGATGGCGTAGTGGTTAATGCTAGTGACCTACAGCGCCAGTGTCGGGGGTTCGAATCCCACGCAGGACAACACTTTGTGCGATCCACAAATTGTTGTTCTGAGTCTGGATGTAATTTGTGTCCGTTAATTATATGTGTATGTATTTCTCGCGGAAACGCGAATTTCAAAAATTAAAAAAACTGTACGAATGGCGGCGATGTGGTTCGCGACACGTCACGTCTCGTTTCCGTCGGGGGCGAAAAGTGGCCCACAGAGAACCGCTCTGCTACGCTGAATATGTCAAAGATCGTAGCAGGTGGAGGGCAGTGGACTCTGCCTACCCCTATGGGAAAAAGGCGTGAATATATAAAAAAAAAAAAAAAAAAAAAAAACACCTGCCAGGCGTCCTGAGCGATGGCTCCCATTTGTTTTTAAATTTTTGACAGGTACTGGAATGCCTGTCAAAATTCTTCCTTGGGGCTGCAATAATATTCTTAAAAGAAGACCAAAAATAGAATCGACTAGCGTATACTCTGTAAGATATGAAGATGATTTCTGCATCACCTGTTAAAGCGATAAACACTCGAGCTTCCCGCTGCCCGTAAGGCCACAATTCAATAGTGTTTAAGTAATTTATAGTATAGATAAATTGTTCTATAAAACAGCTCTATATAATTAATTATTTTCATCTTGAACTATAAACATATTTCACTGCAAGCAATAAATTGTCCGGTGATTTATTATTAAAACAAATAGCGCTCATAAATTTGTTTTGTTTTAGAATCTATAAATATATTACGATTTTCTGAGATATTGTTCTAAAATTACTATGATCAAACATTGTTTTAGAAGTGTCGTAAATATAAAATGAGATTGTCATTTGTCGTAAAATTCCACGCATTTACATAATCATTTTTATCGTGTTGTAAATTATAGTTTGTGTTATGATGGACTAAGTAAACATGAAGTTATCACACTTAGCAGCTTGTTTGGTAATACGCTATGTTTGTAAAATACATATCCACTAGCTCATCCAACAGGCGTTGTTCTGTGCAAATTTAAAAAAAAGTATTAGAAGGAATTCTCCATGAAATCGATTGCAGCGCCGCTTACTTGTTCCAATTATTAATCTAAACCATTCCCATATACATCGAAATAGCCACAATAAAAAACATCAAAACCGGTCCAGCCGTTTAGAAGGAATTCAATCACAAACACGAAGATTTATATATATAAAGATTATCCATGTGGACGGACGGAAGTAATAAGAATTAAATACCGGGGGTGGCATCTTGCCCGTGGGTATCGTAAAAGACGACTAAGGGATTAAATATGCGTATAAAAGCTATGTGAGGGAAGGAAAACTCGAAACAAAACCCTGTACCAACTCTTTGTTGCAGAGAGCATGAGGAATCTGTGACGACGAACACCTCACCTGGTTGAAGAGCTGCAGCAAGTTTGAGCAGGTTTTTCGTGCAAACAAGCCGCAAATTCCTCCCCCTCGTTGCAGAGACCAAGTGAAACCACCCACAGTTGAGCGCCTCCCTGTAATACTACCTTATGTTAAAGGAGTCACTGACAAGATTGGCTATATCCTGAAACGGTCTTCTATCAGAGGAGGTTTAAGTTCAAGAGCGAGACGTATATGAGCGGCAATAATGATGATTATAAAGTACACAGTTGACTTATATTTATACTTATATATGTTTCCGTGTGGTGACGGAGTAAGAATACAATTCCCCGTGGATGTCGTAAAAGATGACTATGGGATATAATATGCACATAACATCTGCCCAAGAGAAGGAACTCGAAATGAAACTTTATACCAACATGTTTGACCAGCATTGTATAGAAGGTCACATTCCCTCGCATTGTGGAGGAGACCCGAGCTCCACAGTGGGAAGTATGTAGGCTGTAATGATGATGATGATGATATTTGTACTTTCACGCTATTATCCCTGACGAGATAGGAAGAGATGAGGTGTCACACAAGGATAATTATAGCTTATAACCTTTTCCAATAAACAGGCTAACGGAAACAATACGATTTTTTGAGATCCAATTCATTAGCTTCAAGTACAATCTAATAAATTCAACAATGATTTCTGATATTTACATAAACATTATTTAGTTTAAAATAGAACTGTTTTTATGCCTTTTATCGTGTTTATATTTTTTAATTTCCCGTCGATCCTCTCCAGAGTACCCCCCGTAATTGTGAACGCTGTAAAATTGTTCGAATTTCGGTATTTAAGAAAACAAATACAAATACTATAAAATATTTCAATGAACAGTAATATAGATTCTTTCCTTATATTGGGGCTGCCTATAAGTTTTTATTTGAAATCATAAATGGTTCAACTAATCCGTGGCAGTAGTAATTAGTATACATAATTAATACGATGTCTGATTAATAACAATTTGCTAAATTTCGTTCGAAGCGTAAGAGAGGCATACCTTACTCTTAAAGTTGGTAGCAATAGATCAGCAATCTGAGTTAGCAATATAACGCTACTGCAGAGATACATGAGCGATAGTTATCATTTACCATCAAATGGACTTCATGCTGCTCTGACAGTAAATATAATAAAAGTAATCAAGCAACTTACGTTCTTCATCATCGTTTTTCATCATTTCAGTTGATAACATTACATTGTTGGGCCTTCTCGACAGTAGGATGGAAATTGACCTACTATATTACGCTGGTGCTGGTTTCTGTGTAGTGACGGAGTAAGAATACAATTCCACTTCCTATCTTGCCCGTAGATGTCGTAAAAGACGACTAAGGAATACGTTATGCATATAGCATTTGTGCAATAGAAGAAAACTCGAAATGCAGCCTTATACTAACATGTCGGACCAGCAGCAGGTCAAATTCCCTTCCACTGTAGAGGAGGCCCGAGCTCAACAGTGGGAAGTATCGGCGCTGCGATAATGATAATGACGACGGTGGTTAGACGTGTTGCTATAGGGTTATATGTCGAGATTTCCTCTTGCATAGATGATAATTATAAGCATATTTCACTCCGTAATCGTCTTTTACGGTACCCACGAGCAAGAAAGAATTGTACTCTTACTCCATAGGAAAAGATCTGAATTCAATAGAATGTATTGAAGCCTATTTTGTTAATAAAATTCACGTTGCTAAGCAACTATAAAGATCCCCGGAGATAAATTAACATTTTGATCGACCCGGCCGGGTTTATAGGAGACATTCGCTTAGGCAATGTGCTTCATCCTATCAATTTCATAGAATATTTACTGGCCTCCATCAAAATTAAGAGCACCCCCTTTTGTTTATGCTAAAATATGAACCAGCTGACGGCAAGTCTTGGAAAGTAATAAAGTCTTTAGTTATCTGTTTTACATGTAGTTTGGATATAAAAATGGCGACTTTTAACATAGGTAGCTGTGCTTTTATCTATACAAATATTCCTTTTTGAGGTGAAAATTTCTTTAGGCACGCTGTGCACTTTATTTTATTTGGAATGCGACTGAGTCGTCACGCTAGTTTATGTAACGCTCGTTCGTGTAAAGTCGGCTCTCGTCGACTAAGGGAGCATTTTTATATTATTGTACTCTATATAATTAAAGTAAAATTGATCGGAGCAATTAGTCGTAGACCACTGTTAGACATAGGCCTCTCCACGAGAATGCCACTCGGATCGGTAATAATAATTCCATTATCGCCACGCTTGGCAAATGGATCGGCGAATGCATAGCCGTTTCTTAGGACCCACACGGGAAAGTAAGGAGTGACAAAAATGGTATTCTATCCAGTCACCACATGAGAGCAATTTATATTAAATATTTGTCGTTCGCGAACGAACGAATCAAACGATTCGGGTCTCAAGATCTGCGTGAACGATAGGGTCACTTCGAAAAATGTGAGTCGTTCACTAGATCGACTCGTTTAATAAAACCTACGAATCAGAAAGAGAACCATATGACGTCATTTGGGTCATTTTGGGTTGCCGCGTCCCGGTTAGTCGTTCGTTGTCGCATGACGCATTTGAATTGTTTAGATCTCACGTAAACAATCGAATTATAACAGTTCCTTTATACTGTTATTCAATACTAAACTTTATTCCTCAGACTATTATTAATTAAAGTATATATATAAAATAATTAAAGTAAGAAAGATTCTAAGATACCTACTGAGTTAGATTTTATTTTCAGAACTACCTATTTTTTTACCTAATACAATAAACATAATAATACAATAAACGAACATAGAAGTAGACTTAAATCCGAAAAAGGGGCACAATTGATTTTTGTCAATTATAATTTAAAATAATTATCTTTTAATTTTTCTAGAAACTTTTCTTAATACAAATTTCAACTTTTTTGTGATGTTTTTTTCTATTATGTGCGTGTACTTATATAAATAAATACGACTCTTTGGTTGTCATCATCATCATCATCTTGCTCTTATCCCAATTACTTGGGGTCGACGCAATATGTCATCTGTTTTGACATATTGCAAAAAGTTTCGGCAATGACTTTTATGACCGGCCGCCTGCCTGACGTCAACCCTCCTTGGGAATGTAATCGTTGACCCAAATGGTACCAGATGGAGTTGGTCCGGGTCAATCTAGGGCTCTTAGTCGTCTTTTACGACACCCACGAGCAAAGCAAGGGTTGGTAGTATTCGAAGCCGCTACCACACAGCAGCAAATACGACCCTTTGGTTATATGTACTTGAAAGGTACGCAACTAGCTCACGAACCTAGGAATCAAGCGGCTTGGTTCATGAGCTAGTTTGCGTACTGGGATGACAATCGAGTGCCGAATCCTTTAGTGAACCAATTGTTCAACTGAACGGGTCGCACGAACTGGATCATTTTGTTAACAGGTCAGTATTGATCCGAATCTCTAAAATTGAACGAACGACACATATCTAATTTATACACATCATCATCGTTTGCTGCTCTCATCCTACGCTAAGTGTGGTTGGCACAACATGTTCCTATCTTCCATAGCTTCCTATCAGCCGTTATATCTGTACTCACTGCTTTCACAAGCATACCCTCATTCACACAATCCATCCATCTCTTTTTGGATCTCCTACGCTTCTTACATCCATCCACAATCATATTGATAACCCTCCTTGTTGCCTTTCATCCCCCCTCCTCACATGTCCATACCAAGACACAATTGTATGTATTATGAAATAGTGTATGAATATGGGATAAAAAAAGTGATTTTTCATATTATTAATTTAACCTTTATGAAATTTTCACTTATTTCATAAAAATTAAGATCTTACGCACGTACATTTTTAAATACATCATGTTGCACTAATAAGTTAAATTCTATATTGAATAAACATGCGTAACCCCTCCCATCATTATTAAGCTGACCACTGGCACCGATTCGTTGACCTCGAGTACTCCTTTTGATCACTTAACAAGTATTAAAAACTGCCACATTAAAATAAGCGATGAAAATTCATTGTGTTTTGGTGTTTCGATGGTAAACGAGCAAACAACACACCTGATTCTAAGTGATATGCTCATGGACTTTTGCTAGGCCGCTGCCTACTGTGAAGAAAGCGAAGGGAATGTGAATAGGTTCAGTGAGGTTCCCGAAACCTACCACATCCAAACACCCTCGAAAGTTGGACTTCCAGCTCTTTCGCTTACCGAACTAAGTGCAGTAACGAATTGCTACTACTCAGACGTTTAATTTTTACTGAGTGTGGTACTACACCGGATAGTCTGATCTGCGGCTAGAGACAGACGACTATCGACAGTAAGAACTTATCACTAAAATTGTATACTGAACCCTTCATAATATGGTTCATCATTTAGGCTCATATACACCCCACTAATGGGCTCGAGTCTCCTTCATAATAGGAAATTGACCTTACTATACCATACTGGTCAGGTTGGTATGGGGGTTTGTTTCGAATTTTCCTTATCTTGAATATATATCCCTTAGTCGTATTTTACGACACCCGCGAGTAAGAGAGGGGGGTGTTGAATTATATTCTCACTTCATCGCCTCACAGAACTTGATAATATGGTTAACGTGATAATATACCGATAAAATTAAATAAATGTGACTATAGACGCCAGTGAAAACTGTCTTTATTGTCATATATTTATGACATTCCATATGTAACGATCGCTATCAATCTCGAACAACTATTACGGATATACAAAGATATAAGTTCTGTTGTTTTTATATTTCCTTCACCACCTGGCCTATATTAAATCTTATATAAACATAATAAACTATAATTAGTTACGACAAAGCATGTCAAAAGCAGTAACTGTCATGTCTATAACAAATTTTATATCTTAACTCTCAAATAATAAGGTCCATTTATATTCTTGGATTATTATAATGGCTTGACTGACACTGTTTATACTGTATTAGATAAAGAAAATATTTTAATATTAAATATGATAAATATAAACGTGTCTAAACAGTTTTAATAATGGAACATTTAATTTCTAGAAAATTTATTTGTGGTAATTGAGCAAGAATTCAGAAAGGACTTTCAGGCCGTTGGTTGTCATAAAAGACGACTACGGCATATTATGTGTATATACCATCAATACAAGAGAAGGGAAACTTAAAATAAAACCGTATAACATTGGAAATAAAACTATTTTTACCGAATTTTAGGAGGATTGGCCTTAGTCTAGGAGCTACGCTGTATAATTAACTAAAGCCCAAATTTTACAATATGTATATAAAATGGAAAAAAATAAGTACATATTGCATTAATCCTAATTTTGATAGATAGGAAGATGATGATAGGAAATCTAAAAATAATATTACCATTCCATTCTCTTCTGTGAATGTTCATCATCATCACAGCCTACATAAGTCCCACTATTGGGACTGGGCTTCCATTACAATAGATTTCTCCTTGGTCTACTATAACCACGCTGATCAAACGTGTTGGTATGGGGTTATATTTCGAGTATTCCTTCTTTTGTATAGATATTATATGCATAATTAATCCCTTAGTCATGTTTTTACGACACCCACGGGTAAGAATGGGGGTAGTGAATTGTGTTCTTACTCCGTCACCACACGGAAAATTGAGTGTTATGAACATATAAGGACTAAACTATAAATAAAATTTTATATAAACTAGTTCAATTATAAGTCCAATATGGACAGTAAATGGAACCGCAGCTGGAGTTTAATTACAAGGCTGTCAGTCGGTCTCCTGGGAACAAAGCCTTATGCTGAATGTTTAGAACTTGGCGTGCTGAATTTTGTAATAGCGGTTCTCTTGGTTTGTGTCATCTGCAAAGTTTCAGGTTCGAATTAATTGTTGAAGTTAACTTTAACTTAGTGCCTATAATTTGTTGTTTCCCTTCATGATGAGTTCTGATCTGTGATTGCTTGCGACCTTCGCGTAGTCACTACGGATGAAGATTACATTATTCCGTAGTGACTACGCGGACTACATTTGCCTTAGTTTGCCGCGGAATATGAACAAACTGACACTCATGAGAGACTTAACATTCCAACTTTTAACCTATATAAAACGGGATAGTGGCATGGTGATTATAGAATTATTGCCTTTTAGGGAGATCTTTGTTCTGCATTGGACATTAACTAGTATATGTATGGATATACAGATAGTTGCTTCCATCCTTGCGAATATCTATATATATAAAATAAAGTCGTGTTAGTTACATTATTTATAACTTAATTATAACTCAAGAACGGCTGTACCGATTTACCTGAAAATTGGCGGGGAGGTATCTTAGAACCAGAAGACGGACATAGGATACTTTTTATCCCATTCGACTGGGTTCCCGTGGGACTTGACATAAAATGTCAAAAAGAATACAAGTCACTATAAAACGTGGTATAACAAAAACGCATCTATCATGTAATAACAAAACGCAAATGACAGCTATAGACAACCATATTTTCGGCAATTTAGAAAATATATTTAGGACTTTTGATTACTGCTAAGGCCATTAAAGCAAGAAGAAGAAGACTTTTGACACGAATGTCAAAATGTCATGTAGCGCTTTTATATTTTTTTCATTATTTTAGTGTTTTACTGTGTTATATTAAATAATTCTGCTGATATTTTATGTAATATAATGCGGACAAAATGTTGAAATATAGTGAATAGGATATAATAGTGAATTGCGTGTATTTTTATATTCTGCCAAAATTCTCTGAGGAACCATGGATTGGTTCTCAGCACCTAATCCATGGTAACGATTAAGACTAAAAGACGAAGACTGAAGACGTGAAGAATATATGTATATTATAACTCGACACTGGCACCAATAGCTCACAATTGTAGCTTATTGCCAAGAGATTCAAGAAGAGAAGAAAATATATTTACGAAAAAAATTATGGCGGTACGAAGTTCGCCGGGTCAGCTTGTATATTATGATTGATATGGCATTCACCTTAAACTATTTGTCTTCTAAGCCAATATATAATAGTATATAAATGCACCAATGTATGACGTGCTTGAAATACCAGGGATGACTTAAGGTACAGAAAATTGTTCCCTAACCTCACTACATCTCATCCTCTACCTCGAACGATCTGAATACTTGTAACCTAATCATAGCCTGTACCAAGAGAAGAGGCAACAACTTATCGGATAAATGTAGAATGAATACAAAAATGAACCCCATTTAGGTTTTTTTTTTTGGGGTGGGTTACGGTCGGCGCACTCCTCGCTCCACTCCGTCCGAGGCGACAGAGGGGCGTAAGCACGCACATCCGCAAGCCACCCGTATAGCACGTCGCCTTTGTCGTTGGGCCGACCACCGGTGCAGAGTTCCTTGACTTCAGTGGTCGGCCCGACGGAATACCCCGAGGGAGTACCCTCTCCCGTCGACCTCGTCGCAAGGCTAACCTCTTCGCGGGTGCCCGGACTAAAGCCCCGGTCTGGTGACCCGCACCTTTTCTCCTAGGGCGGCATCAAGCGCAAAAGAAAAAAACCCCTCAGTGAAGAAAATGTGTAGAAAAATGAACCAATTATTAAACAAAAGAAGAAAAATGAATTAAAAAATTAACCACTTATTAAATTTAAAATGAAAGGAAAAAATTTAACACTTATTAAATAAATGTAGAATGAGGTCTCACTTTATAAATTGATGCCTTTCCTAAATCACTGAGGGCCATTGGATGCAAGCGATAAAAGATTACGCTATGAGGTATTCTTCGTGATAAATCTTCATGCTGCAACATTCAAACATGTTTAATATATATTAACGAATAACGAATAACGAATCTATACTGTAATGATTTCTGATGTTTACGTGAGTGTTACACATTGTAAATAAAATGATTTTACGGATTTAATCGCGATTTTTGATTGCCCGAAGTTTTGCACACTTTTCTGCAGCGTTCATGGTCACGGGCCATGAACGCTCCAGTGATCGAAGCGTCGGGCAATCAAATACAAACGCGGTAAAGACCGTAAAGTAGTTTAAATTTATACTGAATTAAGAAAATTAATTAAAAATTTAAATATACACGTACTCATTAGTGTGAGAAATTTGTATAAATCATTCATATACGAAAATTTTTAATGAACAAATAAATGATGATAAAAATAATTAAATAAATATAATAAAATTTTATGAATGTGTGATATTCGAACTCTTACCATAAGACACACATCTGAGTTATCTAATATTATAATTATTTACAAGCAATTTAACGGGAAATTTCACACAATTTCCACTAAATATGAATAATGACGTCTATAAATAAAATTTTAATTAACAACTAAAACCAACTTTACAACATTTCGTTTAGAAAGTTGAACGATAAGTATCAATCGGATGTAGTTTATGTAACTACAATTATAGACATATTTAAGATAATTTCTTTAAATTTGTATTTGATATAGGGAAAGTTTCCGTGTGGTGAGAATGGTAAAGAATATAATTCACCATCTATATTCGCCGTAGATGTCGTAAAAGACGACTAAGGGAATAAATATGTATATAACATCTATGCAAGAGAAGAAAATAGTTTTATTTAAAATGTGTAATACCCGCGTAAACATCTGAAATCACTAAGAAGGAAATAGGATAAAACCTTATAACAATACGTCCGACCAGCGTGGTATAATAAATCAATATCCCTCCTATTATGGAGGAGGTTTGACCCCAGTAGTGGAACGTACATGAAATAAAATGAATGAATGAATAAGCCAATCAAAATAATTCATAATTGCATAAACTTTCTTTTTCTTGCACATAATTTTTAGATATTTGAGCGCATGTTTTCCTTTTTGTGACGACCCCAAATATTTGGCATAACAGCAGCATGGAAAACGATTATGTCAATGATATACTACAAGAACGCAGAGTTAGAATTGAAATATATTATATAATTTTTGGACCACAGAAATTAGTTTCTTTACGCGATAGTAAACCTGCTCGTTGACGTAGCGTAAACAGACCGGGGCGACGCAACGCCACGCTATATGATGGAATATGCGAGGGTAAACTTGATCGTTGGCGTGGTGTTGCCAGCGACGTAACGCCACGCTATATGATGGAATATGCGAGGGTAAACTTGATCGTTGGCGTGGTGTTGCCAGCGACGTAACGCCACGCTATATGATGGAATACATGTACCATACGTAGTCTAGTGAGTGAGACGCAGTGACGCAATGTTGTGCGTAAGGGACTGTGCGCGGAATTAATTATGATTGTTGTGTAATATTTTAAATAATAATCTTAATATATAAATTTCTTGTATACGTGTGTATGTCACTGAACTCCTCCTAAACGGCGATGTTGATGAAATTTTTTGTGTATATTCAAGGAGATCGAGTGTGGTTTAGTTTCACATTTGGACCCGGTAGGTGGCGCTGCTTTCGATTTCAACGAGAATTCCTTTATTTCATTTGAACAGAATAACATATGTTGGGTCAGCTAGTATAAATATAAATAGTAATATTGTATTTATACATTATGCTATAATAGGTCTTGTCATAATCTGCTCTTTTATGTATATATACTTGTACAAAATAATTTCGATGTTTCACATCTGCCAGGCGTTCTGAGCGACGACTCATTTTTAAGGCATATTTTAATTACATGACAACATTCACTTTTAAACAATACAGTTGTGACATTTAGTAAGTTTTTATACAACTAATGCCTTGTTTAAATTGTCACCTGTTGCACGGTGATTTCAATCGTTGCTGTGTCGTAAAAAAAGTTGATTTCTTGTACGGTACAAAGTTGCGACGTTAGCGGAATCTGGCCTAAGTTTCACAGCGGGTATAGAAATAAATTTTGATAGCTCAAATTGCAATGAAATGTATACAATTACAAATATATATTTTCTCTGTAGTGATGAGGCCAGAATAAAATTTACCACCCTCTTGCTTGAACATCAGAGTCTTAAAAGACAAAGGGATTACTATATGAAGATAATATTAATGAAAGAGAAGCAAAACACGAAATTAAACCCACTATACCACCTGTTTAACCAACGTAGTATAGTTGGTCAATTAAACAATGGAATCGTGTGTAACTTGTGATGATGATGATGATCCGGTGGCCCGTTTACTTGACGATAGAGAAGTTAGAGAAGTACGTGTAAAGTACGCCGTCCTTTTCGTCACCCCAGATGAATTGGACGGGTGTAACTATACCATATCCTATCCCAACAAAAAGTAAAAGGCTTAATTCCACAGTGTAAGTGTTATTCTTAAAACAATAATAGCAATGTAAAGTGAGATTCTTTTCATCTATCCAATCAGTGTATTGACGTTCACTATCAAACAGAAGCCTCTCCAGAAGTACTTAATGCTGTACCATTGCACTTAATAGGCGATTGTAAATAAAACTACTTTACGGATTTTATCGTGTTGCAGTGTTCGAAACATTGGGCAATCAAAAATCAAATACAAACGCGATAAAATGCGTAAAGTAGTTTTATTTACAACTAGCACCCCGCCTTCGCTTCGGTTTCTGTCGTCTTATCCCCGTAGTTCCCGTTTCCATGGGAATACCGGGATAAAATATAGCCTATGTTACTCCCTAATATTATAGCTTTCCATTAGTGAAAGAATTTTTGAAATCGGTTCGGTGGTTTAAGCGTGAAAGTGTAACAAACAAACAAACAAACATCCTTACTTTCACATTTATAATATTGGTAAGGATATGTGATACTCACGTAAACATCAGAAATCATTACTTAACAGGTGAGTTAGCGATTGCAAATCAGGCAACAAGTTTATCAGAAGAGTAGTGGGCAGCTGCACATTCCTGGTATCCCTCAACCGGTTTTTACAACTCTAGCGGTAAGACTCTAACCCATCACTTCATGTGAAATTAAGTGGAATTTAGATTAATCATCATTATCATCGCAGCCCACATACGTCCCACTATTGGGCTCGGGCCTCCTCCATAATGGGAGGAAATTTAACCTACTATACCATGCTTATCAGACATGTTGGTATAGAGTTTCATTTCGAGTTTTCCTTTTCTTGCAGAGATGTTATTTGCATATGACATCCCATAGTCGTCTTTTACGACATGCACGGGCAAGATAGGGAGTGGTGAGTTGTATTCTTACTCCGTCACCACACGGATAATATTACTATACTAGTAACCCGCCCTCGCTTCGCTTCGGTTATAGTCGTTTTACCCGCGTAGTTCCCGTTCCCGTGAGAATACCGGGATAAAATATAGCCTAGTTTACGCCCTGATATTATAGCTTTCCATTGGTAAAAGAATTTTTGAAATCGGTCCAGCCGTTTTGAATATTACCCGGAACAAACAGACAGACAGACAGACAAAAAATTTTTAATCGCTATTTTAGGCATAGGTGTCATGCAAATAACCGTGTGAGCATGAAAAAATTCTATTATTTTGACATTACAAACAGACACTCCAATTTTATTTATTGGTATAGAAAAAAAATTGTCACTACCTCTAGTCCCTTATACCATACGTTAAAAGTTATTACTGTACAAACACGGCTTATAGCAAGCACGTGTCATTGTGTGTCCAACAACTTTTTATAGACGGCTTAAATTAATATGACATGTGTATTAATTCAGCGTGGTGACGGACATAGAATACATAATGTCACCACGCCATTGCATGCTACAATTAGTGTTAAAATGTAAGGGAGTAAGTCATCATCATCTCAGCCGTACACGTCCTACTGTTGGGCTTGGACCACCTCCACTATAGGAGGGCAATTGACCTACTATACAACGTCGGACGTGTTGATATAGAATTTTGTTTTGAGTTTTCCTTCTCTTGCATAGATGTTATATGCATATTATATCCCTTAGTCATCTATTACGACATCCACGGGTAAGAGAGGAGGTGGTGAATTGTATTCTTAGTCCGTCACCACGTTTTCAATTTTTACGACACCAAAATGCCGTAATCATCACGTATCTATACCAATAAATAAAATTGGAGTGTCTGTTTGTAATGTCAAAATAATAGGCTTTTTTCATGCTCACACGGTTATGTGCACGACACCTATGCCTAAAATAGCAATTAAAAAATTTTTGTCTGTCTGTCTGTCTGTCTGTTTGTTCCGGGTAATCTTCAAAACGGCTGGACCGATTTCAAAAATTCTTTCACCAATGGAAAGCTATAATATCAGGGCGTAAACTAGGTTATATGTTATCCCAGTATTTCCACGGGAACGGGAACTACGCTGGTAAAACGACTATAACCTATAACCGAAGCGAAGCGAGGGCGGGTTGCTAGTTAAACACTAAATAATTCACAGTATTGCTGGCTAACAAAATTGTGGCAGTTCCAAAACAATCAAAGAATTAAACTGCAATTCCACAGTGTCTTTAATCCAGGTGGTATCGATTGAGCAATCCGCACTCTCAATAATGCAGCTGGAAATGTTTAAAAAGAGTCTCCGGAACGAATGGAGAGCTCTTACAAAACTGTTGTGCTGCTTTTGTTTAACGGCGCGATGTTAGTGATAAGAGACGCTGGAAATAACTTTTAACCCTAGACGCAAAAAGAGGGTTGTTATAAGTTTGATGTCGATGTCTGTCAGTGTGTGTGTATGTGTCTGTCTGTGGCATCGCAGCTCTTCAACGGATGGACCGATTTCGATGCGGTTTGTGTTTTTATCGAAAGACAGTATCCTTGCGGTAGTTATCAGGTATGTTCGGCTAATATCGGTCCAGCAGTGTATGAGTATCAGCTCCAAAATAATGTAATGCCGTATGCTTACTCGATTAAGTTCTTTACGCGTAACAGTACAATCGTTAACTGAAAATTAATTTAATTGATTGAATTAGGCGATACATAGCGGCAATCCATTTTTATTCTGAAATGGAAGGAAGGAAGGGAGACCCATCACTTTCCCACGGTAATTAATATATCGCACACCACAATGAAAGGAATGCGGGATAGGAATAAGGTGGACTAGGAAATAAGGAAATCTTACTCTCACGTGATGAGCACCTTCTAGAACATCAACTTGCAATTTTCCGCAGAACTTCGAATATTCATTCGACACGTGTTTCCCCTCTAAACGAGGCATCCTCAGGATGGTTCGACTACAAATGCGGCGCATTTCATTGTGTTCATTGTGGTGTGTGGTATATTGATTACCGTGGGAAAGTGGTGGGTCTCCCTTCCTTCCTTCCATTTCAGAATGAAAATTAATTGATAATTCCCGTTGAAGACTACGTAATACTTTTTTTTAATATTTTAGTTTGTGTTGGGGGTTTCCAAAATTTTCTATTTTACGTTTCCGTGTGGTGATTGAACAAGAATAAATTTCGCGACTTCTTATAGTGCTCTTGAATGTCTGTCGTGTATGTGCTCCTATTGTGGAGGAGGCTCGAGCTCAACAGTGAGACGTTTATGAGCTGAAATGATGAATGATGACGATCTTCATCGATTATCCTATCGATTTTCACTGTATAGGTTTTCTAGAAGGATAATCTTATCTTATATCTTTAAACGAGCAATTCTTGTATATATATATAATATATATATATATATATATATATATATATATTATATATATATACAAGAATTGCTCGTTATAAGAATATATATATATATATATATATTCAGGATCTCGGAAACGGCTCCAATAATTTTGTTGAAACTTGGCATACTAGAGGTTTAGGGTCCAAAAAATTGATCTAGCTAGGTTTTATTTATAGAAAATGTTGTTTTGTCCGTGTTTTTAGCAAATCAATACAATGACATTAAATTTTAAAAGAATATGAATTCAAATTTCGTTGTCAACATCATGAGTTACGATAGCTCAGTTGGGAAGCTGACAGGTTCTAATTTTGGTTTTTTTGGCATTCAAACAGCGTCGGTTCGAATCTCGGTATTATTATTATTCTCTTTTTGTAATTTTTTATATATTTTAATTATTTATTTTTTATTAATATATATCTAAATAAATTCGATAAAAATATTCCGAGCGAAGCTCGGTCAACCAGATATTAATGACATAAGCGACGCGATTTGTAAGTGGTTGTATTATAAGTTTCCCAGAAGAGTGCTGCTGACCCTCTATCTGGTGATATCATAGTACAATTTACGGTTTTCAATGGCAAATAAGCTGTGGTCTGGTGAAGACAGCACCAAATAAAGCGACTAGTAATTAGGACTGCTATGTTAGTCCAGTAGCTAATTAATTCCACTCCTACACAATAGGAGATGGTCCCTAAATGTAGGCCTCATAACAAGGATCAATGTCACTTAGCGTGCTATGGAGCGGGCCGTGCTCCGGATTTCTCTGCGAGTTAGAATCCGGAATATGGAAATCCACAGAAGAACGGGTGTAACCGATATAACACGAAGAATTAGCACGCTGAAGTGGTAATGAGTAGGCCACATCGATCGATGAACCGACAACCGCTGGGGAAGAAGGCTCTCGGCGACCACGTATCAGACGGCGCAGTATAGGACGGCCCCCATTAGGTGGACCGACGACTTGATAAAAGTTGCTTGATGTCGTTGGATGCAGGCGGCACAGGACCGTACTTTGTGACGTAACATGAGGGAGGCCTACGTCCAGCAGTGGACGGCGATAGGCTGAAATGATGGTGATTATGATGATGATAATAGGAGAAAAATTGCCCGCCCTGCTCCCATGGATTGGTTTAGAATTTTGTTTCAAGATTTCTTACTCTATCTCTATGCAAGTTGTTGTTATCTATATATTATATCCCCCGGTCGTCTTTTACGACAGTCACGGACAAGATAGGGAGTAGTGAATTGTATTCTTACTCTATCACCACACAGAAATAACATTACCTATAAGATACAAATCCTAGCTATCATAGTGTTTATTGGCCATCACCACGACGGAACTCTGTTATTAACTTGAAAATTTTGAGCTGTTGGATTAGGATGAAATTTTTTAAGATTACATAAGTGATCAAAATATGCTGTTAGAATTTTTGAAATTATGCTTCTAAATTTATAGATAGAAAAAAAATACAGATGAATTGAGAACTTCCTTCTTTTTTAAAAGAAGAAAAACAGATTATATAACTTACAAGCTGAACCGACAGCTACTGCTCTGTAAAAGCTAACAAAGAATATAATGGAATTCTTGGTATCGATGACGTTGTCACCTACCGGCTCTTATTGTTAATCTAAGCCATTCTTGAATTCACATGAAGTCTATACAATAAATTTCGTCAAAATCGTCCCAGCCGTTTAGGAGGAGTTCATTCACATACAAACGTACAGAAGAATTATCTAAATAACAATGCGAAATATTCGCATGGGTATATTCCTAGCCGAGACCGTAGGTGACTGGACCGAGGAGTAGTTCGTCACGCGCATAGTCAGCCCAATTGCCTCGGCCCGAACAGAATAGAAGGCGTGTGTACCATCCGTAGCTAGCACAATAAAAAAATGGGTCTTCTAGTTAGTTACTGAAGGGTTAAAATAAAATCGCTATCCGCTTCCGCCGTTCATGTGAACGCTTCCTGTACTTAAGCGATGGCTGTTCATTTTATACTTTGCTACAGACTACGATATTCGATTTTAAATTAAAATCAACACAGTATCGTTTCAACGATATTTTAGTATAATTACAATTTCATTTGATGCTACCGGTTTTAAGAGAGAATTTTTAAAGGCATGGACTTAATTTATATATTTTTTCTTTTTTTTCCAGTTTGACACTGTTTAATTCATTTATGAAAGACTAAGCAGAGATGTAGCATACTGTGTAATATTAATAGGACGTCAGTAAAAATAAAACCGTGTGGTGACGGAATAAGAATACTGATCACACTCCCTATCTTACCTGTACATGTCGTAAAAAACGACTGAGGAATATAACAGGAATAAGGAAGAAGGAGGAGAACGAGGAAAAGAAGGAAAACTTGAAATGAAACCCTATACAAACGCTGTGTAGTTGGTCGGTATCGCTCCTATTATGGAGGAGACTTGAGCCCAACAGTGGGACGTATATGAGAAGAGATGATGATGATGATAAAATATGTCAAATGCTCAGATAGCGTGGGGGTTAAGATACGGACCTATTGTGCTAGATGTCACGAGTTCCGTGTCAAATTGTTGTTCTGAATATGGGTATACTTTTATGCGTTGATAATATCCAAAAAAAAATTTTTTTATTGCTGTTGATAACAAACGAGCAGCAAAGAGTCAGAAACCCAACTTTCTGAGGGTGTTTGCATGGTGGTGGGTTTTGGCCTTAAGTATTACTGAACCTTATTGCACGCTATTATACTCCTTTCACTTTCTTCATGGTAGGTAGCGGCCCAGCAAAAGTCCACGAGCGGTAGCATTGGTTACCATCAGCTATGCTGTTTGCTCATTTGCCAGCGACAGTAGTAAAAAAGGCAAGTTTTAAGACGGGTTGATGGAGGATCATCCATTTCAGCTTATATGCGTCCCACTTTTGGGCTCAAGCCTCATCCACAATAGGAGGGAAATTGATCTTACTATACTATTCTGGTCAGATAGGTTGGTATAGGGTTTTATTTCGAGTTTTCTGTCTGTTGCATAGATTTTATATGCGTATTATATCCCTTAATCGTCTTTTATGACATCCACGGCAAAATAGGGAGTGATGAGTTGTATTCTTACTCCGTCAACACACGGATAATTGCATGGATAAATGCATATTAATACCATGGATAATTCAAAACTATGAAATATCTCAAAGATATTCCGTTTTACGAATAACTGTTTAATGAAAAATGTTTCATCCAACAGGCGCATAAAGTTCAATAAACAATGTTTCATTATTTGCTGTTAAAAAATTCAGTTTTCAACCAACTCGTAAAAAGTACTCATAGTTGAGCTTGTGTACTATTAACATCAGGGTTGTACCGAAAAAAAGATAAAAATACATTTTAATTTTTTTGCTCGTTGGTAAATCTGAGATCTGTAGATCTGAAAAGGCTCAAGCCTTCTCAGATCTACAGATCTCAGATTTACCTAGGCTCAAGCCTATGGACGCCTTAGGACGTATGAGCTGTGGTGATGACTGATGATGATGTCCATCATCTTATGGACATCTAATTTTAGTATCCACGAAATATCTCGTATCTCTCCACGAAAGGGATTATACCAAAATTGCCATAGTTATCTAGCGGGTGTAGGCGGTAGTAGATGTTATGAGCTGCCTAAAAGAACGCTGATGGATTGATATGCTGATGAACGATGATGATACTCTGGGTACCCCGTGATGGTGACATCATAGAGTCTAATCGCCTAATTTCTGTATAGACCCAATATGAACTAAAGGAATTTATGAGCTAAGTGTATTTTGGCAACATCTAAATATTTTTGACCACAATTTTGCCTACGAAGCTTAACACTTTATTTATCTTAAATTTTACCTACTAATTCTTTGTAAAAAACTCAGTCATTCGGATATAATGTAAAAATAAGAATTTTAAATATGTGCATTTTTTTTTGGGGTTGGGTTGCGATCGGCGCGCTCCTCGCACCACTCCGTCCGGGGCGACAGAGGGGCGTAAGCACGCACACCCACTTGACGTCAGTGGTCGGCCCGACGGAATACCCCCTATTTGGGGTACCCTCCCATCGACCGACGCCCCCCCCCCCGTCGGGACCGACGTTCCCCGCTCGTGTAAATATGTGCATGTAAGAAACTTCGTTTTTGACAACCCTAGCAATAGTGGATAATTTTAAAAGTAATTTTAAATCTTTTGCTAAAAAGTATCGACTATCTTTATTACAATTATCGTGTATGAAATGACGTATATCGTGTATGTATATCGTTATTATACATATAAGTATTAGCAACCCATCCTCGCTTTACTTCGGTGTCAGTCGCCTTACCCGCCTAGTAACCGTTTCCTTGGGAATACCGGGATCAAACATAGCCTATGTTACTCCCTCATATTATAGCTTTCCGTCATCATTCATCATCATTTCAGCTCATGTATATTCCACTGTTGGGCTCGAGCCTCCTCCATAATTGGAGGGAATTTGACTTTACTATACCATGTTGGTTAGATGGGTTGGTATAGGGTTTTATTTCAAGTTTTCCTTTTTTTACATAGATGTTACATGCGTATTATATCCCGTAGCCGTTTTTTACGACATCTATGGGCAAGATGTGGTGAATTATATTCTTTCTCCGTCACCACACGGAAAATTTTTCCATTAGGGAAAGAATTTTTGAAATCGTTTCTATGGTTTAAGTGTGTAAGAGTAACAAACAAACAAACAATCAACTTTACTTTCGCATTTGTAATAATAGTAAAGATGTAATTATGTCAGGTAAATGAATAAAAGTTAGATAATATCAAAGAGAATGCTAGTATTTGATATTGTATTTAATCTGGCAAACTTAGGTGTTTCGTTTGAACGAATCGCAACAGACGCCCGCATGGTTCTGTTTATACAGCATTAGTCGTTGTTGGCATACTTATCGATTCATTCATTGTCGCGTTAGGCTTGATAAGATTCAATGGGAAATAGGAAATTATATTTCACCATTTCGTTGATCTAATGAGATAAACGATTGTCAATTGTGAGATATTACTTCTAAATTATGATTTTCCATATAGTGACAAAGTATGAATACAAATCACCAACTACTTTGCTCATAGGTGTCGTAATAGAAGACTAAGGGATGTAATATATGTTTAAAGAAATTTTATTCTCATAAGGACATGTTTGTAATTCACTTCATCATCATCATCATCATTTCAGCCTATTGCCGTCCACTGCAGGTCGTAGGCCTCCCTCATGTTGCGCCACAATGTGCGGTCCTGTGCCGCCTGCATCCAACGACGCCCAGCAACTTTCACTAGGTCATCGGTCCACCTAGTGGGGGGGCGTCCTACACTGCGTCGACCGATACGTGGTTGCCACTCGAGAACCTTTCTTCCCCACCGGTTGTCGGTTCGTCGAGCGATGTGGCCTGCCCATTGCCACTTCAGCGTGCTAATTCTTCGTGCTATGTCGGTTACACCCGTTCTTCTACGGATTTCCGTATTCCGGATTCTATCTCACAGAGAAAGCCCGAGCATAGCCCGCTCCATAGCACGCTGAGCGACTTTGAGCCTTGATATGAGGCCCACATTTAGGGACCACGTTTCCGTGCCGTAAGTCATCACTGGTAACACACACTGGTCGTAGACCTGTGTTTTCAGACACTGAGGTATGTTGGACGAGAAGATCCTCTTAAGTTTCCCGAATGTAATTCACTTACACGAGATATATAAATATTTTACACAAAATATACCTACGTTCGTTGTGGGTCAGATATGCATCGAACTACAATTATAAAAGTAAAGTAAAAGTACGTAAACATTTTTAAATTAATCCTCGTATTGCAAAGGTCCATGAGCAACAGCAGCAGTTACCATCAGGTGTGCCGTTTGCTGGTCTGCCACTGTTTGTAATAAAAAAAAACATGTAATTTAACAGACACTAATTACATCCAGACTCAGAACAACAATTTGTTAATAGCACAAGGTGTAGTTCTGCGTGGGATTCGAACCCGCGACACTGGCATGATAGATCGGTATCTTAACCACTAAGCCATCTGAGCAGTCGAGTTTTAGCTTCAAAAATAAGTTACCGCTTTTGATACAAGCCTTTCGAAAGTAATAAAGCAAATTATGGCTCCGTAGTATAATTATGAAAACGTTTGACTAAGCATTTCACTAAGATGACTGATCTAACAAACCTCAGAAGCCTAAGTAAATATCGAGGTCCGATAACCACAATGTTTGCCTTTGAATTCTAGATTGGATAATATGTTTATAGTATTAAAAGTAACTTTTTGGCACAGAAATGCTTAATTTCTGTTATGTATGATTTTAAAATTATTATGTAGTTAATTTTATTTAGCGAATTAAATCTATTCAAATAATTTATTTCGCCGTGTGGTGACTGAGAATATGACTTACCATTCCCTATACTACCCGTGGTTGACGTAAAATCGTCTTCTGAGGGTTATTATATGGTTATAACATCTATGCAAGAGAAGGTAAACTCGAAACAAAACCCAATACCAACCTGTATAACCAGCGTCGTACAGTAAATCAGTAAACTTTTATGGAGGAGCCTTAAGTCTAACAGTGGGTAATGACATGTATGTAAGAGAAGGTAAATTCGAAATAAAACCGTATTCCTTCGGAACAGTGTCATATAGTAAGGCAATTGCCAACCTTTTATGGAAGAGGTCTGAAACCAACAGTCAGAAGTGTATGAGCTGAGATAATGATTAGATGATGACGAAATAAATTTTTATCATCATCATCAATTCAGCTCGTGTACACGTCCCACTGCTGGGCTTGTGTGTCTCCTTCTAAATAGGAGTGAAATTGACTTACTATACCGCGCTGGTCAGACGGGTTGATATGGTGGTTTATTTCAAGTTTCTCTTCTTTTGCATAGATATTATATGCGTGTCATATTTATTAGTGGTCTTTTACGATACGGCAAGATAAGTAGTGGTGAATAGAATTCTTACTGCGTCAAAAGAAATGGTATATATTGACAATTTGGTATTTTGTTTGAAATTAATCTAATGATTTACCACTGCATCGGCATAATACAGTCACAAGTTGAGAAGATCCAACAAGAAACCAAGCCTAAAAATTTGAAATCTTTTAAACTGTATACTAACCTGAACTTTGTTTGACACGGTGCCGCGTATCTAGAAATGCGAACGTAAGCGTACCAAGGACCCTAATTTAAGACCCCTGCTTATTTAATAGTGTTCCGCTTAACTCGAAATAAAACCCTATGCCAACCTGCCTGACGAGTGTGGTATAATAGGTCGATTTTTCTCCCACTGTGGAGGACTTTGGGGTCCAAAAGTGGGACATTTGTGAGCCGTCAGGATGATGAGGTGGAGGTAGATTCCTCCAAAACTAGCTTTATTTTTATGCTATTTTATACACACAATAAACTTACTTTTCATTTCCGCAACAGGAAAAAAACACAAAGTACTTTTTAATAAAACACCTGAACTCCCCAAGCAAATTCCCAAATGCTCTCTGAACCTTTCCGCTGTTTTCCTAAGTCCGCTTTACGAGTTTTCAAAGTTCGATATCCACCTGTCGTCGGCAACAAAACACTTTAGAGACAAAATGTCGAAGAATAAAATATAAATTGGAAATGAATTTACGTTATATTTATTCAATAAAACTTAGACAATACACATAGAATAATAAAAATAAATGGCCATTATCTATACTACCATTATATGCTTAGAAGCCGGGTGGTGTTTTAAATCTCCAAGGAAGTACCAGATGTAACTCTAGTAAACTCGTCCGATTTATATGATTTTCACAGGCAAGTAGGGATAGAAATAGGTAGAAACATAAAGCTTACAAACCTTATTTTTTTAAAGACGAATCCCTGCAGAAATTTGGTTATCCTTGAAATACTAGGTACTTTAGAAACATGAAAATTAATGGACACAGATTACATCCAGGCTCAGAACAACAATTTGAACCCCCGGCACTGGCGCAGCAGATCTATATCTTAACCACTACGGCCACCTGTGCTATAAGATTATAAGCCTTTGGTCTCAGACAAGCAAGCAGTCCATCTAATAGTAAGTGATAGCCGGTTATAGAGCCATGTGAATATAGGGCACAGCCTACGAACCTACCGTAAGGAGAAGTTTGAGTCTCCTACTTTCTAGCTTATAGAAAAATGAAGTAAATTATTGCTTTACCGCATGCAACGTAGCATTTATAACTTCAGGAAGAAAACTGTCGTCAGTCAGACCTTGGCACTTGTAATTACATAGTTGTTTTTATTTACAGCTCAGAAAATTCAATTCTTTAACACTAGCAAATTCCATATTGCTCGATAAATACAAGAAAAAATCTTTTGTCAAGAACGATAAGATGGCCTGCGTTACCGTGATGGGCAAAAGATTTTTCAGTTTTTCACCCTCTCATTAGTAATCCAATATATCCATTTATTCTTATAAACATATCATCTCAGCTTATGTCTATAGCACTGATGGGCTTCTTCATAATGATAGCAAAATTAACCTTCACCCTTGACCTTCAGACACATTCCATACAGGGTTTTATCACGAGATTTCTTTCTCTTTCATGCATATTATACGAGTAATTCATATCCTTTAGTTGATTTTTACGATACATATAGGCAAGAAAGAGAAGGTAAAATGTATTCTTACTTCATCATCATACAAAAAAAATTATCTATTACTACCTAGTATATAGTGCACCTACTAGGTGGACTGACGATATCTTGAAAGTCGCAAGGAACCGTTGGATGCAAGTGGCACAAAACAGTTCTGAGTCGCATTCTCGTGGGGAGGCGTTCAAGGGTGGACTGATGGACGAATGGAAGTATATAGATCGATATAAATTCGTAGAAGAACATATATATACCGCATATAATATGAAGACTGAAAACGCTTAAGTGGCAATAGGTAGACCATATCTCTTGATGAATCGATAAATGCTGGAGAAGAAACGCCCACCAAGTAGACTAAGACTTCGACTTTCCTACGATACTAATAGCGTTCCGTCTTCGTGGAAGGTAGACAATGTCCACCTGATCCCTAAAAATGGAGACCGATCCGACCCATCGAATTACAGGCCAATTGCGATAACATCCTTGCTCTCCAAGATAATGGAGAAAGTTATAAACCGCCAGCTTCTGCGGTACCTTGAGCATCACCAGCTAATCTATGATCGCTAATACGGTACGGCCGATAGTAGACGGAAAAACACTGAAGGAAATGATTTGACTAAATTCAACCAACGCTGCTGATAAATAATAGTTATGAAACTATTAGATTGCGTGCCACCAGGCGACTTGGTGTCACATAAGTGCAAGCAGAGCATAAATATTCATTGAACTATGAACATTGTGACAGATACGTCAACGCACAGCGGTGTTTTAATTCAATTCGTGTATTGTTTTGATTGGTAGTGTTCGCAGAAACGAAACGCATTCAATCCGTATTTATATATACTAAGCAGTTTCGGCGCGAATATGGCAATGTCATATTAAGCTCTTGAATTATATTCATTTAGTGTTTTATAGTGTTATAGTAAATAATTTTGCCGCTATTTTATATAATATGATACAGTTAAGTTGCTGAAGTGTGGTGAATGTGATATAAGAGTGGTTTACGTGTATTTTCATATTCTACCGAAATTCCCCGCGAAATCATTTAATTAGGTTTTCAGCGCTTAATTGATGATAACGACTTTACTTACTGACGGACAATGACTATTAATAAGCTATACAACACGAAGAAGTGGTAAATAATGTGTGAAGGAAATGAATTGTAAGCTACGTAAGACAAGGCAGTACGGTTGAAAAGCCTGCCCGTAAGGGCGTTTAAACAAAAAAATAATAATTACATATATATACTAGAAGATCCGATGGTAGTATATTAGATTTGTTTAAATTAATAAATTATTATAATAATTACTACAAATTTAATGTTTAATAATTACTAACCATAAACAATATATTTTTTTCGTATGGAATCATTTTCTTCTTGTACTGACAATAAAATTATAGCAAAATGTGGGTAAAAATTTAATAAATAATTTCTGTAGCGGGTAGATATAAATCTCAGTAATAACGATGACGTGTTGTACGTAAGACCTCTTAGTCCGTCCGGGACAATTGAACGCTGTAAAATGTTTGAAGCGTCGGCCATCAAAAATCAAATACAAACGCGATAAAATCCGTAAAATAGTTTTATTTACAATGTGTAATACTCCCATTAAAACATCAGAAATCATTATATACTGGAAGACTTGTGGAAATACTAACGCAACGTTATACATTTTTGAAGTGAAAGAAAAACTGCTTTAGGCGTGTTGGATATTTTTAAGATGAGCAAAAACAATTGAACTCGCGACACTGTTACCGTTACTGATACATCTATATATAATGCTTATATATACTTGTCTCGTTTACACGAGAGTTGAGTTTTTGTTGAAATACATTGATAATATGTATATAATATAAAGACATAGTGTATGTATATATACAACGTACAACATAGATATGTTTATTTTTAAATTCATATTGGCACCTTACAAATCAAAATTATTAATTTTTTTCCTGTTGATCTACAAATTGTTGTACTGAGTCCGGGTGTAATTTATGTTCATTATATTTATCCTCTTCATGTATGGTACCTATGACACAAAAAGAAAAATAAACAGCATTTACGATATATTGATAAAAGTATTTAATGTTCAAAAAATATTACACACAGGAATGCACGCATTTAAGTTTCACTTCTGTCGGTACACCTAGAGTCTCACCGTTTTATTTTTCTATATTTCTCTTTGCTCATTACCTAGGTAAATTATTGTTAAAATTACAACGTATATTTGATCTCGCCAAAATAATTCGCCGTTTACTGCTATAAAAAATTTTTACGACCAGACCAGATCCTCCTACAGCCATCAGCATGTAGCGCTAGGCCGGCGCATGAGTAAGTCGACGTAGTTGATAGTACTATTTATCAAGAAAGGTTATTTGGCTATATAATATCACGCTATAACTAATAAGAGCAAAGCATTACTGAAAAATAATGGCAATATGAAGCAAATTTAAACTTTTAAGAGCTTTCGTTAAACGCGCTGTGTATTTCTAGGTGTTAACGACGCATGCACGTAGGGGGTATTCCGTCGGGCCGACCACTGATGACAAATAACCTCCTCTCCGGTGGTCGACCCAACAACGAAGGCGACGTGGTGTTCGGGTGGGTTGCGGGTGTTGCGTGCTATACGCCCCCCTGTCGCCCCGGACGGAGTGGTACAAGGGGCGCGCCGACCGCAACCCACCCCAAAAATAAAAAAAAAAGGACACGAATATTTCTGTAAAAAATATAATATTAGTTAATTCTTTATGAAATGAAACTTCTATGCGCGCATGAGGGTAAATTTTTTACGGATGAAACGCAATTTAGCGTCACAAAGATGTGCAGCGTTTTTGTCAAAGAAGAGGGAGAGAGCGATTGAGACCGATTGAGAGAGAGTGGAAAAGGGCGAACATAGCACGAAGCGCAGCCATGGGGTGAGAGTTGGGAGCAAGCGAGTGAGAAAGATCGAGATTTTTTTTTTTTCTTAGTTTATTTTTATTTTTTATTTTGATTTTTTTTAATACTGATAAAAACCACATGGAACCAAAGAAGTTTCAGTTCTGACATGCGTACTTAGTACTCACACTATTTATTTTAATCTGTGTGGTGACAGAGTAATAATACAATTAATTATCGCCTCTCTTGACAATGGGTATCGTAAAAGGTAACTTAGGGATATCTTGTGCATACCAACTATGCAAGAGGGAAGAACCAGCATATAAAATCATATATCAACTCGTCTGACCAGCGTGATATAGTAGACCTGCATTTCCCTCTTGACGTGGAGGAGGCTTAAACATAGTTAATGGAACGTACGAGCATACAAATTTGTTATAATAATATTAATAATAAACTATTTTTATGCTGACGCATCACGAAATTATTCGCTCATGTTTCACACCTACAATCTGATTGAACAATGACTGTTGAATCGCGTTCTCTCTCGTTATCTTGTCAAGAGTAATATGAAACGACAAAACGTATTCGAACTATTCAAAACAACTACAAAATGACATTATTGATTTCATGAATGTTGTACTGGTCTGAGTAGTGACTTGCCATGTCGAATATCGTGGCTTCGAGTCATAGTTCGGGCTCGGATCTTCTCTACTATAGGAGTGCAAAGAATAGTGGTAGGACCACACCATTGACAGATAGTTGTCTGTCTAGTAACAATTTGTTAAGATGCTTCGTTCGGTGAGTAGGAGGGCTGGAAGCCCAACATGTAAGGGTGTTGGCGTGTGGTGTTTTTTAGTGATTCCTGTAGTATCATCGAACTTCATTGCACGCATTTACACTTGCTTCACTTTCTTCACGGTAGACAACGGCCTTGCAAAGGTCCATGAGCGGCAGCACGACTTACCATCAGGTGTACTATTTGCTCGTTCGCCACCATTTGCAATAAAAACACTGGTCAGACAGATTAGTACGACGCGGTCGCCGCCTTCTGTGAGGCCGTAATCTCACGGAAGGAGGCGGCAGATCGTGTGCGAGTAGAGCTCCTATTCGGCGACACGTTCCGCCGCTGGCGACTCAGGCGGCGCAGGCGCGAGTATCTGCGCCTAATGCCGCCTTAGCCGAGGCCGCGGGTGATCGAACCGGGGAATTGTCCATCACCCGCAGAGAGGCTGACAGCGCGGCGGCGACTGACGTCGAGAGGTGAGGTTACTCGAAAGGGTATTCCGTCAGGCCGACCACTGACGACAAGTCACATCTGCTCCAGTGGTCGGCCCAACAACGAGGTAACGTGGGCACGGGTGGGTTTTGGGCCCGCGCGCCGTCTTTTCATCGCCCCGGACGGACTGGACCACGCGTGCGCTTACCATAGCCCACCCATTAAAAAAAAAGAAAAAAAGACAGATTAGTATAAGGTTTTGTTTCGAGTTTACCTTCTCTTATATAAATGTTATATGCGCATTAGGTCGCTGGGTCGTATTTTATGACAGGCACAGGCAAGATAGGATAGTGAATTATATTCTTAATGTGTGGTCCATACATACATAAACTCTCCAGTAGAACAATCTAACATTTTTAAATTTCGATTAACATTAACATAAATGTTGCTAATAGATATTTATAAAACTAGATGATAGACATAAAAAATATATTTTAGCGAATATATGTAACGATTTTACTTGCAATAAGTAGACTAAATATCATTTTATTATAACTTCTTCACTGTACCGACAAAGTTGGAAAACAAAATCTCCAACATACTGTATTGTATTCTACTGTGGTTTAGGAATACAAGTCTTTTTTATATTTCAGTGGTTCTTAATATATGAATCAATTAAGAATATACATAAATTAACATCTCTGAAAGGATTTCTGTGTTTACGCAAATATTACATACCTACAGGTTATAATTTTTTTGATTCCCCGACGTTTCGAACACTTTTCTGCGTTCATGGTCACGAGCGAATTAAGATGGCTTACATTCAGGGAATTATCGTTATTAAAACAATAAACGCGATAAAATCTAGAACAAATAGTTTTATTTATTACTAGTAACCAGCCCTCGCTTCGCTTCGGTTTCTGTCGCCTTATCCCCGTAGTTCCCGTTCCCGTGGGCATACCGGGATACCGAGATAGTTTACTCCCTAATATTATAGCTTTCCATTGGTGAAAGAATTTTTTAAATCGATCCAGCCGTTTTGAGGATTACCCGGAACAAACAGACAGACAAAAAAAATATAAAGTGTATTTTAGGCATATGTATAGTGCAAATAACCGTGTGAGCATGAAAAAAGCCTATTATTTTGACACTACAAACAGACACTCCAATTTTATTTATTGGTAGGTATAGATCTCTGTAAGAATTTAAAAAAAACCTGAAGAGCTTAGGCTTTTTTTTTTTTTTTGGGGGTGGGTTGCGGTCGGCGCGCTTCCGCACCACTCCGTCCGGGGCGACAGAGGGGCTTAAGCACGCAACACCCGCAACCCACCCGAACACCACGTCGCCTTCGTCGTTGGGCCGACCACTGGAGCAGGGTTACTTGTCATCAGTGGTCCGCAAGAGCTTAGGCTAGCGTCTCTCATCTGGAGATTGTCAAAGTCCATTAGTTACATGAGTGGAAAAAAAGGTTTTATTATTAGTCACATTCTATAGCAACGATGTAGGTACCTAGTAGTGATTTCGTAAGTAATTCTAATTCCAAGTCTTTTTACTTAATCAATCGGCTCCGTACATCAAGGATAGCGGTAATAACACAAATACGAGTGTAACGAAACAAACAAATAGCTTTGGCATTTAACAAATTGGCCGCTGAAACCAATTCTGGCGAAGTGATTAGACTAATACAAGATTGCTTTTGGTTAAGTGCCTCTGAGTAACGAACCAAGGTGTAGCGATTGATAAAAGGACAAGGATAATCATTGTTATTCAACCAATTGATTAATGTGATACTTCATTAGAAATTTAAGTGAATTAGGTACCAATTATGTGAAACAATCGTGTGGGGATGGAGTAAGAATACAATTCACCAGTCCCTATCTTAACCCGTGGATATTGTAAAAGACGACTGAGTGATGTGATATGCATAGAACAACATTAAGTGGATTAGGAACTAAATAATTTGATCTAATCATTATCATTTTAGCTCATATAGGTCCCACTGTTGGACTTGAGCCTCCGCCATAGTAAGAGGGATCAAATTATGCTGTAATAAAAATATTTTTCACCTCATTTAATGATTAAAGTTTACCGGTTTAAAAGGTTATGAAACCAGATCACATATTTTAAAATTATGTAAATTTTATTGGGTAATATACTTAAGTATTGTCCTGCGTGGGATTCGAACCCGCGACACTGGCACGGTAGGTTGGTATCTTAATCACTACGCCATCTGTATAATCATTGCACACTACACCCAGTATAAATATATAATTATAAATGAAAATTTTGAATAACCCCCGACACAAACTATAATGACAAAAAGAACTATTACGTTCTCTTCAACAGAAATTATCAATTAATTGTCATTTAACGATTATACTGACGACACACGTGAAGAACTTAATCGAGTAATCATACGCCATTACATTATTTTGGAAAAGAGCTAATACTCTGCTCAACTGATATTAACCAAACATAGCTAGAAACCAGCAAAAGGAAACTGGCTTTCAAATGAAAAAAAAAATCGCATCGAAATCGGTCCATCCGTGTAAGAGCTATCATACCACACAGACACACATACACACATACACACACACACAAAGAGACAAACAGACATCGACGTCAAACATATAACACCCCTATTTTTGCATCGGGGATTAAAAATATCTTACGTCAGAATTAAATAAGAAAACAGACATGAAAAGACGAAACAAACCACAGAATGAAAACCAGCAGTGATTTAATGAATGAAATAAAAGAGAAAAGATCAACAATGAAAGCGGAACTTGAAAACTTGCATCCTCAGTTACTTAAGGAACTAACCGGAGTAGAGCTTGCGAGTTGGCACATTGCGCAGTCTAGTCTGATAAACTTTGGCGCAAACAAACCACGAGTTAACGACTACTTCACAGTTCACCGTCTTATTGTTGCTTAGTTCAGAACATTTGTTTTCGACACGACACAATCTAGACTTGTAAAACATTGACAGATTCAAATTTCTATAAAAATTAGCAAACGCGGTTTCACCTGCGTAGTTTCGGTTCCCGTGGGGATATCGAGATATCATATAGCCTTAATTACTCCTCATAGATACAGTAATTATGCTAAAGAGTTTGAAATGGAAGTGGACATGTTATTTTGCCAGAGCTAGTAACATTTTAAATTAACGATAAAATAACGAGCTGGCACGATGGCAGACGCACAAGAGGGCGTCAGAAAATGAGATGGCGCGATGGCATTATATATGTAGTGACCTAGACGAGACTGGCGTACGATCGTAATACTTGGCAGAATATGGAGGATGGCCTACAGCCATTGGGTGCCCTAGTGAAATACATTTTATTTTTCATATATAATCTAGTTTTAACAGTAAATAGAAGGGAAAAAGGCTATTTTATTTTATTTATTTATTTTATTTAGTTACTCCTTATACAGACAGCTACCTTACAGTAAAATATTATTAAATCTGTTGAGTCACTTTGAAGATTATCCGGAATAGATAGATAGAATAACAAAGAGACAAACAATTGTTATTAGTTTTTAAGTGTTACATATGCCTTAATGTCCTCTTCCAAATAACTGTACCGTGAGCATAAAAAATGTTGAATTATATTCCAACTTCGTAACCACACGGAGTTCGACTCGTAATCACTTAGAAATAATTAGAAATATTTCAGGGTATATAGTGTACTTAATTTTGATATTTTGCCGACGCTTAAGTTTAGTATACTTTAGTAATAAGAGTACGCAAATTATAATTTAGCTAGAGCTCAACGATCAAAACGCCAGAATAAACTCTAACGAAGTTCGAGCATCAATCATCTGGCAGTCACAGTGTCAATAAGTTTGTTTGTTTGTCCATCGTGGAACTCGTGACGTAGATAAATTAGTGAGTTAACTTTGTTTACACTTGAACTGATTAATGGTAATGGAAAACGAAAAGTATTTCAGTATAATATTTGTGATTTGAGTTTTTACCCGAATCTTGAATTAATCTTTGTATACAGGATAGTACATTTAAAAATCCGCCAGGCCGTCCACCGGCGTCTAGGAATCCGTACCAGTGGTCGACCCATTGGCAACGGGGAGGGAATACGGTAGATTATGGGGCCGCAGATTGGGCGATCAAAAGGTAGCAACATTTTTTTTTTGAGTGGGCTATTGTAATTGCACACGCTATCCATTCCATCTGCGGTGATGAAAGGACGGCGCGCGGGCCCATAATCCATCCGTACCCATGTCGCTTTCGTCGTTGGACCGACCACCAGTGCCGAGTTCCTTATCCTGGGTGGTCGGAATATCCTTTCAGGTACCCTCACCTCTCGACGTCCCTGTCCCGAGACGTCGGTCACCGTCGCGCGGTCAGCCTCTCCGTGGGTGACGGACTAAAGTCCCGGTTCGATCACCCGCAGCCCGGGCTAGGGCGGCATCAGTTGCCAGCGTCGGCAGCGGAACGTGTCACTGAAGAGGAGTTCCTTTCGCGCACGATCCGCCGCCTTCTTTCGTGAGATGACGGCTTCATAGAAGGCGGCGACAATGTCCTAGTTCTTGGCGCTGCCGAGCATCTCCTTAGCGATAGTCGGCAGCGTCAAGTCGGCTCCGATGATTGCGACGAGTTCACGGCGCTGCTCTGCCCATGCGGCACACATCTCGAGCGTGTGCTGCGCCGTATCCTCGTCGCAATCGCAGTGGTGGCAGGACGGTGTGCTCTCCCTAAAAGGTGGCAAAATAAAGTATATTCTGACAACATTTATAGTATCGTCACGCTTGAGTGATTGAATAGCGAAAGGCGGGTATAAATAGAGGGTCTTGAATAAGTAGATAACGTTATAGTCCGCGTCAAGCTGTCAAGGCCATCTGCGGCCAACAGCTGTACACACAAAAAAAAAAAAAAAAAAAAAAAATTAGATAACTCGTAGCATTCCGCGTCGGAGACCCGTAGCGTACGGACGTACGCCTCGTTGCTCTCCACTGCCGCGCTCTCCCCGCACCCGCCCCCTGCGGTCGTGCGATCTCGCTCCGTCTCGCTCGCTCTCGCAGCGTACCTCGCGTCGCGCCGCCATTTTGTTGACGTCTGTGGCCGTTCAGTGGCCCGCTCCGGGTGGCCGTGTATACAGTTGTCTGTGGCAGTTTCGCTGTTTGGACGCAGGTGTTGCCGGATCCCAACTGCACGAGTCGACTTTTTCAAGACGTCGAGTGCAGATTTCTAACGTTGGTAGATAAAAAGTCAACCCATTTTGGCCCCCTCAGGGCAGAAAACCATATTGTTTGGTCCCCGGCGGAAACCTCACGGTGTTAACGAAGCCGGGTGAGGCAAGGCCCCGATTTGCCTGCCGAGCCCCTTCAGGGCAGAGCTAACAATCGGAAGGGGTTAGAGCATCCGGCCTTGGGGGATCTCCTAGTCGGACCTAATCTACGGCTTTTCATCATTTTTCTGCGAAGGCCTAACGGCCCGAGCAGCTAGGAACCTATCGCACATTAAGATTGGCGAAGGAGTACAAGCTTAGGGCACATTAGTTAAGTACACATCCTCCCGACCTGCACCCGGTTGGGAGGGACACACACTACACACAACCCAGGGTTTACCCCACCCAGGGCGATAGGACACATTCCTGCGAACGTTTTTCCCGCCAGCCCACGATGGCGGAAAAAACTATCACCATCGACGCCCTTCTGGCGATCCCCGAGATAAAAGCCTACATCGCTCAACATTTTGGAGCGATAACTATTCTTCCACCGCAACCCCTACGCGCTCACTCCACCGTCCTGCCGCTCAAACCGGAATTACCGGCAACCGGCACGGCGATGGATACGGAATCGGTCCCCTCCTCAGCCTCAGCTTCATCTTCCTCCGAGTCGGAAGATTCGCCCAATGAGGGCTCCTTCATCGAAGTTCGCTCCCGTAAGCGTACTAAGAAGGCAAAAGCCAACAAAGAGGCCCCCTCTAAGGCCCCAAAAATAAAGCCAACCGAATCGGCCATAACTCCAGCCACAATCCCGTCTGAAACGACCGCTACGACCGCCTCGGCCCTCCCTGTCGTCTCGCAGACAGCCCCATTCTCTGTCCCATCCACTACGGACAGCAACACCGTCGCCCCACAGACGGTCAAAAAACCACTGGCTCCGCCGCCCCTATACATTAGGGATAAAGAGAAGTGGCTAGCCATCTCCGCGTGGCTAAACACCAACAGGATTTCGTACAAATCTGCGAAATCCACCCCCCAAGGCATACGAGTGGACCTTCACTCGTCAGCTGACCACCGCTCCGTGTCAAGCATGCTAGGGAATCAACAGATTCCCTACCATACATACACCCTCCCCGAAGCCAAACTTCTGCGTGCAGTAATACGCAATGTCCCGAGGGAAATTGACACCAAAGAGATCTTAGAATCTCTTAAAGCCCAGGATCTGCCGGTTGTAGAAGTACATCGGATGATCCGAGGCAAGGGTCGTTACCCTCTCAATATGATATTGGTCTGCCTAGCAAATACCCCTGAGGGTAAAGGCATTTTCAAAATCAAGGCCATATGTAGTCTATCCGGGGTCTCAGTAGAGCCCCCACACAAAAATGGCAACTTGGCACAGTGCCACAAGTGCCAAATGTATGGACACTCGTCCAAGAACTGCTTCGCCCATCCTAGGTGTGTCAAGTGCCTAGGTGACCATCACACCTCTCAGTGTGAACGGCCAAAAGACATCGCCCTCTGCAAAGAGCCACCAGCGTGTGTTCTCTGTGGAGAATACGGCCACCCGGCTAACTATCGCGGCTGCCCAAGAGCGCCGAGAAGAATAGTCCGCCAACCCAACTCAAATGGCAAGGCCTTGTATTATAACAAGACCTTCGTCCCAGCCCCCTTACCAACCCACAATGCGTGGGCTCGCCCCCTGCTAACCAGCAAGGAGGTTTTCCCAACCCTGCCCAACAGGCAGCCCGCTGCCCCACCCGCACCATCTCAGCCCAAACCACCAATGATCGGGGCAAACCAGCCCACCGGTGGTAATCCTAAGCCCCCTCAGGGCGCCCCCCTTCCCATCGTCGTCGCTAAAAGCGCGCCTCCAAAAGCCCCCCAAGGACTAGATCCAGATCTAGCCCTGGTGGCCAACTTCGCGGCTCAAATCAATTTCGCGGAAATCCGCGAAATTGCAGCCGATCTTAGAAAGAACGAGGGAAACAACCTCGCCCTCCTTAATATAGCGATCAAATTCGCCCCCACGTTAGAGCGTCTAGGCTCACTCAAATTCAACTAAAATGGATAGGTACACTCCCGGCAGAGTTAAACCCAGACACCTCAAAGTAGGGACATTCAACGCTAATAGCCTTACCCAACAGAGGGATGAAGTAGGCACATTCCTTCGGGAACACCAGCTCGACATCTTGTTAGTACAAGAAACGTTCTTAAAACCATTCAACAGGGACCCTAGAATCGCGAACTATAATATAGTTCGCAATGATAGGACAACCTCACCAATGGGTGGAACGCTCATTTACTACAAAAGGTCGCTGCATTGCACACCTGTGGATCCGCCCCCTCTGATGTACATTGAAGCTTCAATTTGCAGACTAGCCCTCTCAGGCCATCAGCCTATCACCCTTGTATCCGCATATCTCTCTCCCAATAGAGAACATTCGAAACAGTTGGTTAAAATAGATCTAAAAGCCTTGCTAGAATTGGGAGGCGCCGTCATCATTGGCGGTGACCTTAACGCCAAGAACACCTCTTGGAGCTGTCAAAGTTCCAATACGAGGGGCAAGACTTTAGAGCTATTCGCTGACAGACTGGGATTTGATGTCATAGCGCCCATAGAGCCGACACACTTCCCCTTTAACGTTTCGCACAGGCCGGACATACTCGATATCTTTCTTCTCAAAAACATAAACCTTCGTTTATGTTCAATAGAAGTTCAACACGAGTTAGACTCAGATCACCGCCCGGTGACTCTGGAATTAGCCTCCCGCACCCCCGGCCCCTCAGGCCACAACAACGAAAGGACCAAGATAGCGACTGACTGGGCACGGCTAGAGAAAAATCTCAAGTCAACCTCGTCGGTCCACCTTGATCAAATTCCCAATGACATTACGTCTAAGGAACATACCTCTCAGGCGACCGAGTCGCTTACAAGTCACGTGCAGTCGATAATGGACGACTGCTTGCGGCCGGTACCAGATACGAGCGATCGTAAATGGCGCCTGCCAGACGACGTCCGTGACTTGTTAAGACGTAAAAACGCCGCGACACGCGCTTATGACCGCTACCCCACGGAGGACAACCGTACCCGCCTACGGTCACTCCAGAGGGAGGTTAAACAAGCTATTAATGAATTGAGACAGAGCAAATGGGACGCCATGCTCGAGGAGCTAGAGCCCTCTCACACAGCCTTTTGGCAGCTTTCCCGCTCATTCAAAAAAGACATCGTGTCCACTCTCCCTCCTCTCACCAGACCCAACCAGCCACTGGCGTTTATGGACGACGAAAAGTCAGAATGCCTGGCCGACTGCTTGGAGCTTCAGTGTACGCCGAGTACACTACACCCCGACGCCGCGAATCACCGCTTCATCGCCGACGAAGTGGAACGCCGTACCACTCTCTCGCGCTCGTTACGAAACGACAACCCCGATCAGCCTATCCCAGTAGTAACCACCGATGAGGTCGAATCGTTAGTCAGGGGTCTTAAAACCAGAAAAGCCCCAGGTTCGGACGGAATCTCAAATAAAGTCATTAAATTATTCCCCGCCCACTTGATAGTCCTGTTGTGCTGCATCTTCAATGCAGCACTAAATAATAACATCTTTCCCGCGCAATGGAAAGAGGCCGTGGTAATAGGAATCCACAAACCCGGCAAGCGCCGTACCGAACCCAGTAGTTACCGCCCGATTAGTCTACTAAAAGGTCTAGGCAAGATCTACGAACGAATAGTTCTCAGTAGACTACGCACATTCGCCGAGGCTAACAACCTCGTTCCCGACGCACAGTTTGGTTTCCGAGCTAAACACAGCTGCGTACAACAAGTTCACCGCTTGGTAGAATACACAAGTAGTCAGTTCATCATGAACAGATATACGGGTGTATTATTCCTAGACGTAGCGAAAGCATTCGACAAGGTTTGGCATGAAGGCCTAATCTACAAACTCTATCTCCTCAAGATCCCTCACTACTTAATTCACATTATACATGACTACTTAAGTCATCGCAGCTTTCGCTACAGGGTGGAAGGGACGTTGTCGACCTCCCACCCTATCAAGGCCGGCGTCCCTCAGGGTCGGTCCTCTCCCCATTTCTCTTCACGCTATACACTAGCGATATGCCCAAATTCAACCAGGTACATAAAGCGCTTTACGCTGATGACACCGCACTCTTTTGTGCTGGTAGATCCCCGACAACAGTAGCCAAGACTCTCCAAACAGCGGTTACCGCCCTAGCCAATTGGTTTAGGAAATGGAGATTAGAAATCAACCCCGAGAAGAGTCAGGCGGTCATGTTCACTAGACGAACTGCCCGTTCCTACTCTATCGACAGCATTCCCTCCCTTAAAATTTTCAACAAGCCGGTCACTTGGACCAGGCAGGCCAAATACTTGGGTGTGACCCTTGACGATCGACTCAGCTTCACCCCTCACATAAAGCAAGTCCGCGCACGGGCAGCCTTTGTGATGGGCCGTCTCCACTGTCTACTCAACTCTAGGTCGCGTATGCCCCTGAGTAGCAAAATCCGACTATACACCACCTGCATACGGCCTATCATGACCTATGCCAGCGTGGTGTTCGCGCATGTTAAGCCACACAGGATCCACAGACACTTCAAAATCGTTTCATGCGCCGAGCTACGGGAGCACCGTGGTTCATACGAAACGTCGATCTCCACATCGACCTCGAACTGCCGACCATCAAGCAGTTTATGAAACGGTGCTCTCAGAGCTACTTTGACTCTGCCATGACACACCCCAACCAACTAGTGGTTGGGGCGGCTTCCTATAGACCCTCCAAAATCTCCTCCATCCGACGTCCTCGTCACGTCCTCGACGAAGAGGACGACAATATCACACTCGCTCAACAAAGAGCCTACACGGCCCGCGAGGCCTTAATAAATAAATATCCGCGGTTCCGCCCTCGCCGTCGAGGTGCGAAACCGCGCCGCGCAAAAGTCACTACTAAAAACGTGGGCACGCCCACTTTGCCTCCAGCGACGCCCCAAGCCGAGGTCCGTTCCCCACAGGGGGAGCCCTTGGGCGATGTCGCTTAGCATACTTTTCTCCGGGTTGAGAGCCCTCAGCGCTCACCCATAGTACGCGTCAAGCTGTCAAGGCCATCTGCGGCCAACAGCTGTACACACACAAAAAAAAAAAAAAAAAAAGTAGATAACATTCGGTGGTCACACATAGCTCAGAGCAAAAGCAAGGAAGAAGTATAATATTTGTATATTACAAGTGCACATTAAGGTTATGTTACTAAGTGTGTATTTATGAAGATGTAATTGTGGAGACACGTGTAAGGGATTGTATATAATATACGGGATTGACATGACTGCTTATACACAAGAAAAAAAACATTTCATAATATGCGAATAGAGGGGTATCTAGATCTTTATATACATACTTCTTTATAGTACTATACTTGGGAATTAGCCTTATTTATATATTGAGCAATGCTTTGATTATGAATACTTCAGGCAGGCGGCTGGCCAAGAAACTATTGCCATTAACATTATTTTGAAATGTGGAGTTGTGATGTGAGAAGCACATATACAATCAATCCCGAGTAAATGCAATAAGAGCAAGATGATGATGATGATGATTATCTGCTTACGTCTCTCAGTCTGTAGCATCGTATCTTTATCTTAGCCCGCATAAGTCATACTGTTAGACTCGTTGGAGTCGGACCTCCTCCAGAATGGGAGGAAAATTTATCTATTACACCACGCTGGTCAGATGTGTTGACATAGAGGGGTCGAGTTTTCCTGCCCTTGCATAGATCTTATTTACACATCATATGCCTATGTCGTCTTTTACGATTCACGGGCAACAGTGGGGGTGTTGAATTGTATTGTTACTCTATCACCACACGAAAAAGTCTTATCACTGCAAAAGATAAAAACTCAAGACTTCGTCCATTTCTCAGTTATTATAAAACCCATAAAAAAGTATGGGTAAATGATAGGCATTCTTAATCCGTCACTTTAAGATATTACATTAATTCATTCAGCTCAAATACTGAACTAGAGCCTCCTTCACAATAGGGAGGCAATTGATCTAATATAGCACTCTGGTGAGGCGTATTGGCATTTTTTTTATGAGTGGGTTATGGTAAGCGCTCACGCGGTCCATTTTGTTCGGGGCGACGAAAGGACGGCGCGCGGGCCCATAACCCACCCGTACCCACGTCATCTTCGTCGTTGGGCCGACCATCGGAGCAGGGTGACTTGTTAAGTGGTCGGCCCGACGGAATACCCTTTCGGGTACCCTCACCTCTCGACGAGGCGTATTGGTTGTGTTTCGAGTTTTCCATCTCTTGCATAAATTTCAAAAGCCTATATAATCCCTTAGTAGTTTTTACGACACCCACGGGTAAAAGAGGGGAGGTGAATGGTACTCTTACTCCTTCACCATACCGAAAGTATAAAATACACTATAAGCATAAATAATTAGAATTTAATATATTTAAAACCTACATACGATTAGTTGTACTACAAATTATATAATGGATTACAAATAATAGATATCGAATTGTTATTACTGTATAATTGGTTTGGACTTTTTTAAAAGCTTGTAAGGCTTGATCCAATCGGTATCGATAGGTCAAGTTGAATAGACGTTACATACTTAGGCTGGAGCGATAGCGGTAGCGATTATATGTTGTAGTTTAGATCGCATGTAAGCACTCAAGTCACGTTGATTGTAAGATATTAATTGTTGAATCGTTGATTAAGATAGTAATGGCTAAAATGTATTACGCATTGTGTATAAATCCCCTAAGTCAATACTGTGATTTATTAAGTATCCGTGAAATTCTTTGTTTCACGGTATATTTAATGGTTTCGTATGATGACGGAGTAAGAATATAATTGACCACCCTCAAGTCAAACACCGTGGGTGTCGTAAGAGAAAACAAAGTGATTATTGACACATAACATATATGCAAGAGAAGGAAAACTCCAAATGAAACCCTATACTAACCCATCTAACTAGCGTAGTATAGGAAATCAATTTTCATCACAATGTGGAAGAAGCTTAAGCTCAAGAGCGGCACATATGAGCTATGGCGATGATGATCATAATTAATGTTTGGAGAATTCTATAGTAGATGACATTAATATCAATAATGTGAGCAAAACTTGCGGATAATTGCAACTTAAGTTTCATTCCGATACACTCCTGTCAATATTATCACAATTATAATGTAATTATCAATTGCATCGACAAAAACCTTGAGAAATAAATGGATGCCAAGTTCTGTAGATTAACGTATGATAACTGAAAAGCTTTAAAACAAAATTTCTTATTTCTCTTCTACTACAAAAATGTTTGCCATATATAAATATAAATTATCGGGTTCAGTATTTGACTTGGCTAGTATTTGATTTAACACGGATACTCAGAACTCTATATTACGTAACCATAAAACAGAACAAAACCGATTGGCATATTCTATTATACTGCACAGGTGTTACACGATTCGTTTTAATTTTTTTTATCATATACTGATCAAATCAATTTACGTGGCTCATTTGTATTATATTTGTTTCATATTTTCCGTATCATGTACAAATTAGTTTAAATACTAATGCCCTCGAGAAAGGAATGTGTGGTCTTGTAATCCATTATCATTTACAAATGGATACAATGCTTTTACTGATCTTATTAAATCAAAGTAAATCGTTGCCCGCTATCGCTTCGCTTGTTACTATAACTCAGCCTAATAACATCACGCACAGGAGCAATTTGTAGACTTTTTTTGTGCGTGCAACCCAGTAATTGTTAGTTTAATTCGACGCCCTAGGCACGCGATCCAAATATTGTTAAAGCACTTAAATTTATTTGGAAGAATATCATTGGATTACTAAGTGTTTGAACTTATTAAATGAAATTAATTTGTAGATTTAGCCGGATCTCCTTTGTGGGTCTATTGATGGAACTAGCTAATTTAGACTATCTCTACGTAGATTTGGTAAACCTCCGCAGCGTGCTGTGGAATAGACGTGTTTACCCGGCAATTATTGTTTATCTGATTTTCAGTGATAACCTATTAACTAGAGATAATTCTTTAGGGGAGCCTGAAAGAGCAAGCCACTGAGGCACTACTGATGCGAGACTGAGCTTGAAGGCTTTTAAGTCGTCAATACCCGCGAGGTTTCAATGTGGGCTTTCCATCCCCAAGCTATCCTGTGATTCTAGATGGCTGGGCAGCTTGTATTTGTGACCATCATCATCAAACTTCTATATTGATCCGGACATATTGGGCTAGGGTTTTATTTCGAGTTTTCTCTTGCATATATATAACATCTATTCACAACACATTCCTTAGTCGACTTTTATGATACCCACGCGAAGAGAGAGAATAGTGAATTTTATTCTTACTCTGTCACCAAACAAGTATACTGGAGAAAAGCTGATTGATACCAATTTTAATCTGCCAAAAAATAAAGATTCAACGATCGGAGTTAAAAAAATAAAAGAAAAATTACTGGAGCAACAAAATATATGTTCACCATCCTTTGAGATTTTCCATCTTTAAAACAAACCAGCCGCAAAACTGCTAAGAACAAACAAGTAATAGAAGAAAGTTTATCCACAGTTCAACTTGAAGATAACTTATACGAGCATTCAGTAACACAGGTATGCAAGTTATTAGTCGGCAGTAATAAGTTTTAATGAGCAACACCGGGTGACTGCGCTTAGTATATTGACTTTAGTTTGTTAAGACTCATAAGTTCATGTTTGTGAAGCGGTTGCGATGTGTTAATTAGTTTATTTTATGTTTTATATTTGAGTAATTAACTGACCTTACCGTGTGGTGACGGAGTAAGAATACCTATCTTGACCGTGGATGTCGTAAAAGACGACTAAGTGATATGTTAAGCATATAACATCTGTGCAAGATAATGAAAACTCGAAACAAAACCCTATTCCAACACGTCTGACCAGCGTGGAATAGTATGTCAATTCCCCTCCCATTGTGGAGGAGGTCTAAGCCTAACAGTGTCAAAGCCTAAGAGTGGTCATCAACCCTTTCCCTTCACCTGGGTGATCGGAAAAAATGGCTATGGAACGCAAGTAAAAAAATGGAATATTATTATGACTGATATAAGGTCTGTCAACCAAACGGATTGGTATAGGATTTTATTTTACCAATTTGCTGACGATACTTGCCTGGTTGTTGCAGATCATGATCCTCAAAGAGCAAGCGAACGCTTGCAAATGGATCTAGATGCTCTAATAAAGTGGTGCCATGATACTGGCTTAGTGCTCAATGCAAGCAAAACCAAGCTATTAGTCATCAAATCACCATACATCAAACAATTACCCCTACGCAACATAGTAGCCCATGACCATAACTGTTTACATGGTATCATTAATTGTAAATGTCCATCTATAGAAATTGTAAAAACCCAACCATATTTAGGTTTAATCATAGATGGTAAATTTAACTGGAGCCATCATATTGAACGTGTTTGTAATAAATTAAGGTTATTTCTTGCACATATCAAAATACTCAATAAGTGTATACCGTTCAAGTTAAAGATTATGCTTTACCACGCATTGGCAGGATCCTACATACAATATGGAATCAGTAGTTATGGGCGGACTTATAAATCTTATATCGATGAGATTTTCAAACTACAATCTAAAATATTAAAAACGATAGTGTCGCCTAATATTAAAAAACAATTTCAAAACAACGATATTGACCTATTTGAATATTGTAAAGTTTTACCCGTACATTCACACATTAAATTTGTACTACTGAAAGAAAATTTCTTTAACAAATCTCTAAGAAATCGTATTGAGCATCCTGTATGTACTAGGGCCATTTCTAAGAATAGACTCCGTACACAGCGCGCAAATAATATGTATGGTGAGCGCACGACCACTTATATTGTACCACGACTTATAAACGAACTAACCCCCAAATTTGTATAATAGTGTAACACATCAAAATATTAAAGTAAAGCTTAAAAAATATTTTTTTAAAAAAGGAATTTAGTTTAAAGAATGTGTAAGTTGTGTTTCAAGAATATGTAAAAAAAAATGAAGTGTGTATAACACACTTTTTCAAATATGTATAGTTGTATTATATACTCTCTGTGATTACCACACAAACTTGTTTGTAAGTAGACTTTAGTAGCACGGGTTTAAACCTTAGTGGTTTTTAGTTGCTAATATTAACTAAATCTGTATTATTGTTTTGTATAAACAATAAATAAATTAAAAAAAAAAATTCAATTTTTCCATCTCGTGTTATGCTTTTTTTTGCATATCATATTCCTTATCTGTGGCTATCGTAAAATACGTTGACGACACACACGGGTAAGTGAGGGGTAGCGAACTGTACCTACTCTTACTCCATCCATCGTAAGAAATCGTATCTAGTAAGTTTTTACTATACCACCATGGGTAGATCAATTTCACTCCCACTGTGGAAGAGGCCCGAGCCCAGCTTTTGAATGCATGGGCTGATGAGACGAGATGATTATGATGATGATGAATTTAGTGACCAGGCAAAAATTACTTGGCTTTAAATTTTAATTCTTCTTCCTCAGATTCCACCCTACTTGGGCTCCTTCCAAATTAGGAGAGAAAAGTTTATTATTCTACGTCGGTCATACGGCTTGTGGCAATTTTTTCCTTTGGATTAAACATATTAACTCTGATGACGCGCTCAGTTGGTGACAGCGGTAGGTTAGATAGGAGCAGTGATCATATTCTTGCCATTTTTTAATTTTCTATTTCTAACAGTGATATTATCGGTTTCAGAACAATTGCATTCTTTCATCATTTACTTGTGCGCCAGTAGCTGATGATTTTAGTACTTAAATTGACAGCCAATCACACTTTGCAAGTTACGGTAGCACGAGTCGAGCTTATTGCAAGACTTACAGTTCGTTTTCTACTGTACCCTTCCTGATAATTTTAATACACTTTCTTCAGGCTATTGACGTTACTATGGGACATAGGCCTTCTCATCATAATGTCATAACTGCCATATTTGGGCATACAATTATTGACCAGACGTCATCAGACAGGGATGACCTACATCCATGTAAATATATAGTAATATGACTCGAAATAATTTACTTTTAAGAAGGAAAAATAGTTAAATTTGCCAAAGTTTTAGCAATCTGCATTATTATTTATATTGAATTCAATTTTGGGTACACAAACGGCAAATAGAATCCAATTGCGCAGCATAAAATCTATTTTTCTGAACTAGAAAAAAAAGAAGAAACAAATTCAGAGTTACTATTCGCACTATAATTCACTCCTTATTTCAAGTAGTCGCTACACAATTTCCAGTTCAGCTGAAAACATAACAAATAAACCTTCACTGTATTTTCTTTTATTCCACACTCCGCCCTAATTGCACCCAATCAAATTGAATCGAAGGCACATCAGCTCACACGCAATCCCATTTGTAAAACGTGCGAAGCTCTAACTGAATGTAGTTAATGTACGTTGTGTTAGAAACATATATAGATAGGTTTTTGTGAGTTACAGATCCGGCTCGAAGGACCAATATATAATTGCGTCTCACACACGTTTATCTCTCCAAAGATATACTGTTTACGTATATAAACTATTCCATACATTAGCCTATTTGGGCATCGCCAAGTGGCAGCCTATTATATTATAGGTATCGCCAAGTGGGGATAAGATCATAATTGGCAGCCTTAGTACTCGTGTTGGCAATCGCGGTCGCTGTTATAAGTATGTAGAGTGCTACTACGCCATTATTACGATGGTTCTACAATTGAATTTGCCAACTGCTATGGAGGATCAAAAGCTAGTAATACGTTATCCACGTGGCGGGGGATCAAGAATACAATTCAATGGTAAGTAAAAATGAAACTCAATAAAATCCGTAAAATTAGTTTTATTTAATATATTAATGAACTCTAACTTTTACGCGAGTATTACACATTGTAAATAAAACATTTACAGCGTTCATGGTCATGAACGGACTCGCCCGTGACCATCAACGCTAAGTGTTCAAAACGTCGGATTGTCAACAAATAAAAGGTAAACGCGATAAAATCCGTAGTTTCATTTTCATATATTACTTTTTTGCCGTTTTAACCTCATCATATTTAAATGATCATCGTCATCATCATCGTAACTCATATATGTCCCGTTGTTGGGCTCGAGCCTCCTTCACATTGGGAGGGAAATTGACCCTACTAAAACCACGATTCCCCGGCATATTGGTATAGGCATTTATTTCAAGTATCTGTGTGATGACGGAGTAAGAATACAATTCACCTCTTTTGTCCCGAGGGATATAATATGCATATAATATATTTGCAAGAAGAGAAAAACTCGAAATAAAACCCTATACCAACACATCTGACCAGCGTGGTATAGTAGGTCAATTTCCCTCTTAATTTTAAGGAGACTCGAGCCCTACAGTAGGACGTATATAAGCTGTGACGGATGGATACCATCTCTTGCATAGATTTCATCTGCGCATTATAATTCCTTAAGGGGATGGTGACGGACTACGAATACCATTCACCACCTCTCATTCACCCTCTCTTATAATATTATGTATATTTAAAGGATTAAGAAAAAAAATTACTGCCAGCTGAATTTCTTGCCGGATCTTCTCAGTTTGTGGCTGCGTTCTGATCCGGTGGTAGATTATTGTATTGTATTCAAACGTGTAATTTGACAATATGTAAGTGCCCTTAAGGTGCCTATGCAGAATAAATGATTTGATTTGACTTGTCTGTGCGTATCGTAAAAAACGACTTAAGGCTTAATATGCAAGAGACGGAAAACTCGAAATAAAACCTTACACCAACACGTCTGACCAGCGTAGTAGGTCAATTTCCGTTCCATTGTGAAAGAGATTCGACCCAGCATTGTGACGTATATAAGTTGAAATGATGATGAAGGCGATCGTGAATTGTATTTTTACTCCATCACTATAAAATTCCATTCGAAACTATATATATGCTAATAGATTATCATATATTAATGTTTAATATCTGGTGTCAAATACCCATGTCATTCCTGTACCGGTCCTAGTTGGCAATGCGATTCTCGAAGTTGTCAATCACTATGTTTACCTAGGACAAACAGTCCAGTTAGGTAGATCCAATTTCGAGAAAGAGATCAGCCGACGAATCCAACTCGGTTGGGCAGCGTTCGGGAAACTTAAGAGGATCTTCTCGTCCAACATACCTCAGTGTCTGAAAACACAGGTCTACGACCAGTGTGTGTTACCAGTGATGACTTACGGCACGGAAACGTGGTCCCTAAATGTAGGCTCAAAGTCGCTCAGCGTGCTATGGAACGGGCTATGCTCGGGATTTCTCTGCGAGATAGAATCCGGAATACAGAAATCCGCAGAAGAACGGGTGTAACCGACATAGCACGAAGAATTAGCACGCTGAAGTGGCAATGGGCAGGCCACATCGCTCGACGAACCGACAACCGCTGGGGAAGAAAGGTTCTCGAGTGGCGACCACGCATCGGACGACGCAGTGTAGGACGCCCCCCCACTAGGTGGACCGACGACCTAGTGAAAGTTGCTGGGCGTCGTTGGATGCAGGCGGCACAGGACCGCACATTGTGGCGCAATATGAGGGAGGCCTACGTCCAGCAGTGGACGGCAATAGGCTGAAATGATGATGATGAATGATGATCTGGTTTTTTCCCCATAAATTGTATTATTGACGAACTTATTTAGATACGTATTAATAAAAAATAAAAATGATGAATAATGAAACAAATATCAAAAATTACAAAAAACATAATAATAATAACACCGAGATTCAATCTCACGCTGTTTGAATGCGACAACTTCTTAAATGAGCTATTGTCACTTTTGACGGCCACGGCTCAATTCAAATTTCTATTCTATTGACATTTTATATCATTGTATTGATTAGCTAAAACACCGACAAAACAAAATTTTCTATAATCTAACTAATCTAGCTGGATCGATTTTTTGGCCCCGAAATCTCTAGTATACTAAATTTCATGAAAATCATTGGTGCCGTTTCCCAGATTCTGAAAATATAAAAATATACATAGAAAGAGAGAGAAAATTTATATATAGGGTACGTTGTGGTAGGAATGTAGATGTAGTAGTAGTGACAAGGATTGAGAAAGGTATGTTAAGTTGGTTCGGCCATGTTGAGAGAATGAATGAATGGGACTAACAAGGAAAATTTATAAGGTGAATATGAACAGAAGGGTTGGAAGGGGAAGACCGAGGTGGACGTTTCATAATCAAATCGGGGACGTTCTTAAGAAAGACCAGGCTAGGAGTACCTTGAACCGAAGAACATTTATGAGGAGATTAATGAATGTGGAGGAGGCGAAAGTAGTATGCCAAGATTGTAGCAAGTGGAAAGAAGTGGTCTCTGCGTACCCCTATGGGAAAGAGGCGTGATTATATGTATGTATGTATATATAGAAAGATAGACATACACAAGAATTGCTCGTTTAAAGATATAAGATTCAGTTTTATTTAACAAAAATAACAACAAATACGATCATACCGTCTTAGTCGTACGTATGACTCCCACGAGGACGAAGATAGAATATACTACGCATACTTCCTCAATACAAGTATACTATAATTAATATTCTAGTAAGGTTTCTCTCGAACGCTTAAGTTAATGATTTCCTTTGACAACAACGAGGGAAAAACGTAGGTGTTATTCAGTACGAAGAAGCGACGCAAAACTTCGTAGAACCAATTAGTGTCACTGAAAAGACCAAGTTAAAATCTCTCAAAGCTTTTCAAGATAGGTTTCTTTACTTTCTCTCGAAATATAATCTCTATTTCAATAGGAAATAAATAACAATAAATGTATATTTTTTTTTAAGAAAAATATATTTTATGAAATAAAATTACGTACGTAATTACTTCTAATGTTTACGCTGTTTACGCGAGTGTTACACATTATAAATAAGACTATTTTTTACGGATTTTAACGCATTTGGTGCTCAGTCGGTCTGTATTTATGAACGCCGAAGAGTGTTCGAAATGTCGGGCAATCTAAACTGAAATACAAACGGGATAAAAACTGTATAAAATAGCATAATATATTTTATTTATTACTAGCAATCCGCCCTCGTTTCGTTTTCATTTCCATCGGCTGTAGATAGATAACTGTCGACAGTGTGGTCTTACCACTTTAAAAGTGGGCCATGATCAGCGCACCCGCCGCCCGGCTCCATCCGGGACGACCGAGGGGTAGCGCGCGGCCCCATGACTCACCCGTAGCACGTCGCCTTCGTCGTTGCCGATCACCGATGCAAAGTTCCTTGTCGTCAGTGGTCAGCCCGACGGAATACCCCTGCGGGGTGCATCGGTCACCGCGAGGACAGGGTCGCGCGGTCAGACTTAGACTAAATCCCCGGTCCAGTTCCCCAACTAATCATTATATTGCGAGGGACTTTAAATATACATGTATGATTAACGAAGAATAATTACATCCAAAATAAAAAAAATATGGATAGCACAAAGTACTGTTATACGTGGGATTCGAAACTGTAACACTTGACACAGAAAGTTGGTGTCTTAAGCACTACGCTATCTGTGCATCTACTCCCTAGCCGAGGCCGCGGGTGACCGGACCGGAGACTTTAGTCCAGCACCTGCAGAGAGGCTGACCACGTGACGGCGACCGACGTCCCGGGACAGGGATGTTGAGAGGCGAGGGTATCCGAAAGGGTATTCCGTCGGGCCGACCACTGAGGATAAGGAACTCGGCACTGGTGGGCCCAACGATGAAGGCGATGAGGGTACGGGTAGATTATCGGCCCGCGCGACGTCCTTTCGTCACCCCGGATGGAATGGACCGCGTGTGGACGGAATGGATAGCCCACCATAGTATGTCACTGAACTCCTCCTAAGCGGCTGGACCGATGTTGGTGAAATTTTTTGTGTGTCTTCAAGGGGATTCGAGAATGGTTTAGATTCACACTTGGAGCCGGTAGGTGGCGCTGCTGTCAATTTCAAGGAGAACTCCTTTTATTTTATTTGAACAGAACAACGTGTGTTGGATCAGCTAGTGCATATATAGCACGTGCGCGAGGATCGCCTCCTCGACGACGCGAACCGCCGCTGGCGACTGGGGTGGCATAGGATTACATGCGCCTCATGCCGCCCTAGCCGAGGCCACGGGTGACGTGACCGGGGAATTAGACCGTCACCCGCCGTGCGCCCGACCGCGTGAGGAAAAACCGACGTCCTCTTCGAGGGGGGGATGTCGGTCGATGCGAGGGTACCCCTCAAGGGGATATTCCGTCGAGCCGACCACTAACGCATAGTCACCCTGCTCCGGTGGTCGGCTCAACGACGAAGGCGACGTATCACGGGTGGGGTACGGGTATGCGTGCTTACGCCCCTCTGTCGCCTCGGACAGAGTGGTGCGAAGAGTGCGCCGACCGCAACCAACCCCCAAAAAAAAATTGTGCATATATAGATAAATTGATTATCAATCAAAGTCTTTCATGATGTACTTCATATTACTTCAATACCCTTAGTTATTTATATCTATAAGCAACTATACAATTTCTCTGTCATCACACGAACAAAATCTAAGTAAAAAAATGCTCATCACTAGTACGCCAATCTAGTTTGGTTGGGTATTTTACATTCAGCTTATGTTCCCTTCAGTGACAGTTTTGGACAAGTTGCGTGACGTCACGCTGTTCTGTGACATAATGGTATATCCGTCACGTGTTCCCGTGACTGAAACGTGATTGTTATCTTAAGTAACGATATTTAAACGGTTTGTAGGCTTTTTTAACATCCATACGATATCGATGTTATGCGTAAGTCTCTCTAAGAGTGTATAATATTATTATCCCAGTACAGAACTGCTGCTTATTCAACTGGAGATCCTTCTGCAGGTTTTTAAAATGAAAAAATTAGATACATGTCCTTATGGTGAAGGGATTTATAGTATGTTCATCACCCTTTCCTTTTCTGAGGTGAGTAAATAACATCAACGGAATGAAATCTTAAAATAAAACCATGCCTCATAATAAGGCTCAAAGTCGCTCAGCGTGCTATGGAGCGGGTTATGCTCAGGATTTCTCTGCGAGATAGAATCCGGAATACGGAAATTTGCAGAAGAACGGGTGTAACCGACATAGCACAAAGAATTAGCACGCTGAAGTGGCAATAGGGTAGCTGGGGAAGAAAGGTTCTCGAGTAGCGACCACGTATCGAATGACGCAGTGTAGGACGCCCCCCCACTACACCACTCCGCCGCCGTTGGATGCAGGCGACACAGAACCGCACTTTGTGGCGTAATATGAGGGAGGCCAACGTCCAGCAGTGGGCGATGATAGGCTGAAATGATGATGATGATGAATTAATATTTCAGAGTGATACCTTAAGTCAAATTGCTTCTGATTGTGTGTAAAGCCTGAACCAAACAGTGGAAGTTATTTTAACTGAGATAAATGAATTAGACATCTAGTGTCACTACTTTCCGTTATTTTTTGGGCAGAATATGGTTTGGTCATATTCCCATATTGAATGGCTCCATTCCGTCCAGGGTGACAAAAAGTCGGCATGCAGTTCGATGACTGCCCGTATTTCCTCCCCATCGCGATTGGATCAACTACTAGTACCAAATCTTTGACATTTATGCTCAGCTCAGCAGTCACAACTGGAAGTGATTGCACAAAATATAAAGATTCTAATTCAAGCACCTAGCCTTTATAGCGGTACCACATGCAAAGATTCATGGACCATCGGTTTCCTTTGGGTAACCCTGGTCTTGCCAACTGCGTCAGAAATATTCACATATTTTCGCAAGACGTAGTACAATGTGTTTCAAGAATATAAAATCACTAACAGTCCCAACAGCTAAGTGGATTATTTACAAATTTATTATTATTTTAAGTATCCATATATTTATTTTAAGCTATTGTATTTTCCGTGTGGTGACGCAATAAGAATACAATTCACCACTCTCTACGTTACCCGTGGAAGTCGTAAAAGACGACTAAAGGATATAATATGCACATAAGACAGATAAGAGAAGGATCTCTTGCACAAATTTTATCTTAACTCGAAATGAAACTCTATACGAACATGTCTGACCAGCATAGTTGAAAGCGAATTTGACCAGTTGATCAAATTCCCTCTCTTTGTGGAGGACGCCCGAGCCCAGCAGTGGGACGTGTATGGCCTGAGATGATGATGATGATGATGGTTAAGTAGGTTTTGAATTTTTTCAGCATCGTGAAACTTAATTTTTTCGTTCATAATATCGTTTCGTTTATCGAAATAACCGCTCATACAGATATCCTTAAGTGACGTCTAACTTCTTAAAGTAAATTTCCTCTAAGTTGCCGTGCACCGGGCGGAACATTCCCGATCGGTAGAAATAAAAGCAGTCAATAAAATTATTGAAAATTACTTTAAATATCTCGATTAGGTTTAGACGTTAACTTCACAAATATCATAGAGATTTAAATAGCTCTCGTATTCAGTATAACAATGCCGACTGTTATGTATGGCAATTCCTTATATATATAATTAACAAAACATTGTTTTGAGTTTGGATCTAATTTATGTTCGTTACTTTTATTTTTAAAGTACCATACTTTACTTTTTTTTGTGGTGGGTTATGGTCGGCGCACTCCTCGCTCCACTCCATCCGGGGCGACAGAGGGGCGTAAGCACGCACACCCCTAACCCACCCGTATAGCACGTCGCCTTCGTCGTTGGGCCGACCTCCGGATCAGAGATCCTTGACTTCAGTGGTCGGCCCAAAGTACCTACCTGTAGAGGATTTTCTTTGTGCGTAGTAAAAAAAATTGCAATGAGACTTCAAATCAAATCATTTATTAATTTATTTAACATCAGTAGTGTGCATCCATTTTTAGGTGGGCGGCGGAATAATACCCTATTCGCCACTTTGTCACGCTTGGTAGACAGGTGGGCGATCGCAGTAAGTATTATAATTTTCTCAGGTGATAGCTGCTGCCCATTCTCCTCATGAGACCCTTAGCTGATGCTTACAACTTCCACAGGCATGTAGGGGTGACGAGAAGTGGTACAGGATCGTTCCGAGTGGAATTCTCGTGGGGTGGTCCATGTCCAACAGTGGATATATGAAAGTCAATGGGGATATGAAAGATAGATAGATGAAAGTTGTGTGCGTTTGAAGTTATATAATAATAAAGGGTTCCGTATGTTTTACCGATTAAAATCTAGTCTGAGTAGTTTAAAATCTCAGTCATTATTTGTTAAACAAAAAGGGGAGCCATCGCTCAGGATGCCTGGCAGATGTGAAACACCTAAATTATTTTGTACAAGCATATATGCATAAAAAACATATTACGACAGGAAGTAATATGACATAAAATATTAATAAAAAGTTTTTTTTTCCAGAAAATGATGATTTTTATTCAATCAACATTTATTTTCATTAGTATATACTAAAGGTAGGCGAGCTCCATGCGGTGCAGCAGTGCGTACGTATGTTCACATATATAGCGTGGCGTTAACGCGCATAGCGTTAACGCCACGCATCACAATCTTGATACCACAATCAAGTTTACCCTCGCATATTTCGTTGTAACGCCACGAGTTGTTTACGCCATGCCAACGATCAGGTTCACCATCGCCTATAGATGTTTCACAGCAAAAAATCATGATATATGCACAAAAGTTGTCCCAGATAATATCGCTAAATACATTCATTTAACAAAGGTTCATTAGCTCATTAAAGAACCAAATAGTCTGTTAAAAGCTGATTGTTATAGTTAACAAGAGAAAAAAAAAGTAGGCAGAGAAAAGGAAATCACAACTAAAACGAAATAGGACTGCCATAAAAGTATCCAAGTTGGAAGAGATAATGAAAAAAGTTGGTCAAATGATCACCCTCCATCCGGCCGAACTGGGGCGCGTATTTGCAAAACATATATAGGTAAAATAGCTGACCTTATCCATCGACTAAGTCGACAACGCAACCTTGAAAGATGTTTTAATTTTCTGTAATAATCTAGCCTTCATTTAGAATGTAAGCGCATAATTATATGATATTGAGTTTAAATTTCATATGAAATTAATTTGTTTAAAAAAATTAAACGCACTTTGTTTTACTTTTATTACAATACCATTAAAAAGTAAAATTAATGAAAAGTTTTTCAACTTATTGTGGATTCATGCTGCATACCGCATGGATAGATTAACAGATAAATATACGGCGGCGACTTATTGTTAAGAATTAATTAGCATCTTTTTTTGTATAGTATCCTAATTATTTATAGTTATTTAATCAATCATTCACACAATCCTCATTCACACGATCCATTCATCCCTTTTTAGTCCTCCACAATGTCACGTGCGTTTTCTCCCTACTCATCACACATCCATGCCAATATAATATAGGACTCCTAAGCTTTTATATCATTGATGCTACCTTTAGATTTCCCTTAATATATTCATTTCTTATCTTACTCAATCTTATTACTCACCAAATGCATAATATATGCATCTCATATTTATTCTCCTCCCATTCCTCTTTTTTAATATCCAAGGATGAGATGATGATGATGATTATTATTATCTAATAATAAGTAAGTCCTTGATAATATTCTATTTTTCGATATATAATATTTACCATTAAGTGTGGTAATAACTTTATCTGATATATTAAGTAACCCCATTGCATATTATAAAAAAAAACAATAAATTTTAATAAGATTTTAAAATAAAACTAAATTTAGCAAATACGCGTCCCAGTACTTCCACTTCTGATTCCTTACAACTTCACAAAGATAATTACTTCCTAGATGTAAGAACCGGCGCTTTTTATACTTGAGACATGAAAAAATACTTTTTTTAACTCTTGCTATAAACTACGAAGCCGGTTTAAACTGTAATAGTAGTTAGCTAATGTTTAACGATACAATTTTAGTTTGCAGTCTTTTTGCTTTTTATTCATTTCATTGGACTTGCCGTGTTACTTACATTACTCGTGGGTATTGTAAAATATGACTAAGGGTTTTTCACAAATCTGGGCTAATTCAAACAGAGGATATATGGTCAACAATTAGATTCCCAAAGAGGTTTGAATTCTGGCAGATAAGTCATTAAACTATTGTCAATAACTTCTTGAAATATGTGCTATGAAAGAAGAATATATGAATGTCGACCTTGATTAATTGGTATACTAACAGGCTGTTGATGATGGGCTCAACAGGAAATAATACCGCAATCGCCATGCTTGGCAGGCCAGTGAGCGATCCAGTTGTTGGTATAATAAATCACTCAGGAAAATACTACTACCCATTTACTTGGTGATAACTCAGCTGATTTTTACGACTCCCACAGAATAATAAGTGATGATGACAGTAGCTTATTGTAAGTTATTTCGTTCTCCATTCTCTTTAAAGTTGTTGAGAGCAGTGATGGCTGCTCTTGTAACTAACTTATGATCACGTTGCTTGTGGGTACAGCGCAGGCGCGACTACCAGCGCATGATGTCGCCCTAGCCTAGACTGCAGGCGGAGGAATAATCCGTCACCCGCAGTGAGGCTAACCGCGTGAGGCCGACTTACCGAAAGGAGGATTTCGCCGGGCTGGCCATGGATGACAAGGAACTTGGTACCCATGGTCGGCGAAGGGGAGGGATTGCGATGAATTATGAGGCTACGCACTGCCCTTGCCTCGCCCTGGACCGAATGGACGGCGTATGAACTGACCATAGTCCATCAAAAAAAAGGACGCACCGCCCAATCGCCAGGCTGGCCATGGACGTCAAAGATTCGGTACCAGTCGTCAGTCCAATGGCCCAGAGCCTCCTCTTCCTCACATTTCTTCAAATATGACGGGTAATGGGGTCTCGCGCCGCCACCATGTCACCTTAGACGACATAAAGGACGTACGTCCGCACTATAGAATGCAAAAAAGGCCATACCGCCCTGTCTCGTGGCATCTCTTTGGGCCGCGCGTACGTTTAGATTTACCGTTTATTGCTCACAGCCCCGCACTAAGCAGCCGCTGAGAGCGACATGTTCATAGCCGGGCCGTAACAAACCATCCGTGTAGCTAACAAGGGATTAATAGTTCTGTCACTATATACTTCACTACATACGCAATCTATTGGAAAAAACTAGGACAGGGTTACATGTAAAAAGGAGAAAATCAATTGTAAAATGAATTAAAGTCGGCTGGCGACTATCCAACCCTGTTTGTGGTTAACCAGGGACAACCAAAGTAAATCGAATGGAAACTTAGCTCTGATAAATATCGAATGAATTATTGAAAATTCTTTCAATTGGTATCGAACAAATTACATTCATGGTTGAAACATATTCGACTTTACTATTTGTATAAAGATGATGTAGATTTTAAAAATATTTGTTACCATATATAAGGTGTAAGTGGTTACTTCTGTGTTAAGCGTTGTGGGTTCGAGCCCTTCTATGTGCGACCTGCAATTATTGTCCTAAGTCTAGGGGTATTACGTGGTATAATTGCTTTTTGTTCTTTGTGTGGCGATGGAGTAAAAATATAATTAACAATTTCTTGGCCGTGGGTATAGTAAAAAATTACTATGTACGCTTAACATTTATTCAAGAAATTCAAATCATTATGCATAAATGCCGAGAAGGCACTTACATATTGTCACGTTAACAAAATTAAATAAAATTATCCAATAAAAAACAAACTACCACCGGATCGGAATGCGACCGCTACTGAGAAGATCCGGCAAAAAACTCAGCGGGCTTGTCTATTATTTTTAATTATTTTTTCTTCTTATTAGATATAAAATTGTGTACAGCATGTTTTGTAAGTACTAGCTCCAGTGTGATGCCCTTCGAACCACAAGATATGTAATATAATAAACAATAAGAAAAAATAACACAATAGTGCAGAAATCAAACAAGCGGGCCAGTTTAATTATTCAGTTTATAGATAAAGCCCAATAATATAAGGAGGGATTCAACCAATTCCATGATATGAAATAAAGCTATTTGTTAAAACCCTTCGTTCGACAGGGGTTTGTGATACCAAATTGTGTGGAAATACAGAGACAGTTATTGGAAGTCATGAACGGCTGAATTTAGTTCGATCGCGTCCAAAAGTTTACGGGTCACCATACAATTTCATAATATCTTTCCGTAGTTTAGTTTTATAGTTTCATTCCCATTAGTGGTTATATTTTCCCTTAAGTGTCGTAAAAGACGTCTAAGGGATAGATAGATAGATATAGTTAACCATGGATTCAAGAGAAGAACTTTAAAAAAATCCAACGAACCAATCCTTCTGATCAGAATGGTCTAGTAGGTTAATTTCCCTTCTATTGTGTAGGAGTCTTGAGCCCAGCAGTGGGATGTAGGTAAATGAATTATGATGATGATAAATTGTAGCTTTGTAAAGGTTCCCTGCGACACAAAGATAATAGTGGCAAGTGGCAATATTGGTTTAAAAAAATATATTATTCTGCTTTTATCTAAATTACTCAGAGTCTACTCAATATAATATTACATATATCTTCTTTCATAGTACATATTTCAAAAGTTATTGGTAATATTTTAAATAAAACTACTTCACGGATTTTATCGCGTTCGTATTTGATTTTTGATTGCCTGACGTTTCGTACACTTGCAGTGTTCATGGTCACGGGTGGACTAAGATGTTTCACGCCCAACAAGACATCGTTATTACAGTCATTTATAATTATCTGTCCGTGTGGTGTCGGAGTAAGAATACAATTCACCACCCCCCTATCTTACCCGTGGGTGATCGTACGAGACGACTAAGGGATATAAAACGCATATAACATCTATGCGAGAGAAGGAAAACTCAAAATAAAACCCTATACCAACACGTCTGACCAGCGTGGTATAGTAGGTCAATTACCTTTCCATTATGGAGGAGGCCCGAGCCCAACAGTGGAACGTATATGGGCTGAGATGATGATGATGATGATAATTATCTACCCGCTACAGAAAATATAGAACCATTTTCTTCTTATACTGGCAATAAATTTGTACTATAATCTAGGTCAAAATTTAATAACTAATTTTCTGTAGCGGGTAGATAATTATAAATGTTTGTAATAACGATGACTTGTTGGACGTGAGACATTTTAGTCCACCCGTGACCATCAACGCTGTAATGTGTTTGAAACGTTGGACAATTAAAAATCAAATACAAACGCGATAAAATCCGTAAAGTAGTTTTAATTAAAATGTGTAATACTCGCGTAAACATCAGAAATCATTATTGGCAATAGTTTTACGACCCGCTGCCTGGGAAATGTAATTTTAGACTCGACCGCATCAGATTGGGTTATGTTTATTAGCACTAAGTCCCCGCTGCTCAGCTTCTAAAGGCACAGGTAGTCGAGAAGATCTACGATCATGCAGTAACTATATTTGCGGGTAGCGAAATAGCCCCATTTTATTTCAGTCATGGCCTTTGGTAATGATTGCTTATGTTCCTAACATATAGGTCCTTACATATACTTATGTTACGATTATTGTTATTTACTTGAAAACGAAGCAATACAAAAGAATGAAAATAATAAGATTTTTCAATTACAGCCGCACGTTACAATATCAAAGAGAACGGTATGAAACGATACACAAAATAATTGCGGATGTTCTCTCCGTTACCGGCAAATGGGAGAATTCACTTCCGCCGGATGTAGGCACCGGCGGAAGTTTACTTAGCCCGCGCAAAACCGACGGCGGCCCGCGTCACCTCCGGTTATATTGATGGTGGTTGGTTTTAATAGTGCGATTATTGAATAATTAAAATGCATCGTTACGACTTTTGTATTGATGGAATTTTGATTTCATAGATAGATATAGTGATATAAGAACTAACGTCCCTTGCCAAGGTCCAATTTTTAGGGTCCGTAACCAAAGGGTATAAACGGGACCCTATTACAAAGACTTCGCTGTCTGTCCGTCCAGACGGACGGATGGACAGACATCCATCCGACATACAACAAATATTAAAAATAAATTAAAATCAATATTTAAGGGGGGGGGATCCTATACAAAAAAACGCATTTTTTTTAATATATTTGATAATGGTACGGAACCCTTCGTGCGCGACTCCGACTCACACTTAGCCGCTTTTTTAAAGATTTTTTAGAAGGCATCACCATCCTGTTCTTATGTCAATTAACTAGGGTCAGTGCAATATGTGTCCTCCATCAATTTTACATAATACAAAGGTTTTGGCAACAGTTTTATGACTACCTACCAGGCTTATATTAATCTTGGAAATATAATTTTTGACTAGATGGCATCAAATGCATTGCGCCCCGGTCGATGTAAAATTGATAAGTTTATTATAGATTAAGGATTTTTCCGTGTGGTGACGGAGTAAGAATACAATTCACTACCCCTTTTCTGCCCGTGAGTGTCATATAAGACGACGAATATACGTCAATAGAATGACGGATGAATCACTAAACAGCAAAACAATCGCAATGTTAAACGCTGCGATTAATCGTTATCACGAAACCCCACTTTAAGCGACTAGAGGTAGCTCGCGTGCGCCCACCAGTTACTGGCAAAGCGAAACACACAAAAGAAACGATAAGGCTCCGACATTAGGGCCAGCCCTCTTACAATGTATAGAAATTACGCCCCTAGGCCTCCAAGATAAATGGACCCACTCGTACATCGTATGGACTTGCCTAATGTTTAGATGCGGAACAAAATTAAGTGGCTAACAAAAGATAAGTTTATTCCCAAGAAAGTCACTGCGTCTTAAGTAATCTTGCTTTGGCTATATCGGTAAAAGATTGTATTGGAAAGTAAACGTAATTAACCTATATATGAAAGTAAGCTTATTTTTTTACAAATTCATTCGTTTCAATCTCGGTATTATGATAGAGTAAGAATACAATTCATCAGCCTTTATCTTGCCTGTGGGTGAGGAAATTCACATTTCAAGCCAGCCCGTCCTGAGCATGCTTCGTTTAAAGACGAAACACGTGTCGAATAAATATATGAAGTTCTGCGGAAAATTGCAAGTTGACATTCTGGAATGTGCTCATCACGTGAGAGTAAGAATTTCTTATCTTCTAGTCCACCTTAATTCTATCTCGTATTCCTTCCATTCCATTGTGCTGTGCGGTGTATTGATTAACTGTGGGCAAGTGGTGGATCTCCCTTTCTTCTTTCCATTTTAAAATCTAGTTAAATCTAGTTGATGCCGTTTCTGTTGGAAATTTATTTGTTAAAGGGTTGATATTAGCCCAATGACTGGTCGTTCAACAATTGCTCAAACTTTTGCAGTATGTACCATGAAAAACACATATATTGTATCAAACTCAAGTAATTAGGATAATAGCAGAATAAAGAATATTTAGTTTTCTATATTTTTTATCATTAGAAAAGAAGACTTCTGTCTACTTTTCTAAGCGTACTCATTATCAATTTTAATAGAAGGCAAAATTATTATTTACGTGTTAAGGGCTTTGATTTGCTCTGCGAACGGAGATAAGGCCTCATAAAACGTGATGTCGTAACATTTATTAACTTAAATAAGCAAGAAATCTGTTAAAATTTTGTTATAGCAGAAAACAAGACATGCGCACTTCGCACTTTATTCCGTTTTATTTTTTTTTTATTTTTAAAGAACGTTAAGTACTTATTAGAAGTATATAGAAAATTCAATTTTAAAAAGCTATATCTTGACATGTTTTAATCTATCACTTCTGATATTTAGGCGAATATTACGCGTTATTAATCTTATATCTTTAAACTAGCAATTCTTGTATATATATCTGGGGGCACGGTAGTGCCCCCGCCAAGTCGAGCAAAAAAAAGTCGGGCTAAACGCAACACTGCCGTAACATACTTTTCTCGAAGCAATTCAGGCCATTTTCGACCCCCTATAACTTCGTTGTGAATAAAACTAGAAGCCTGAATTTTTAATAACCCAGCAGGCATTGTATAGACATTGTGTATTTCAAATTTCATTCAATTTGAACCAATAGTTTAATAATTAGAATTAGTCAAAATTTCGTAATTTTGTCACTCACTGACTGACTGACTGACCGATCATCAATATTAAAGTGGCACTTCTAGCAGACATAGAAGCTTCAAATTTAGAATACCATTAGTGTTTAGTGTATAAATAAAGGAAAAATTATGAATCATTGTAATTTTCGTCCAGTTTTCGAGATACACTAACTGCATAAATAATTTTGTAAACCCATATAAATATATAGGATTACAAAGTTATATTTGTAGTTAATGAAATGTAACTTTGTAAAAAATAAGAATACATTTGTCGCCATCATTACTTCCCTATGGAAATCGTAAAAACCGACTAAAGACTACGCAGATGGAGTAGTGGTTAAGATACTAACGTACCGTCCCAGTGTCACGGGTTCGAATCCCATGCAAGACAACACCTTGTACGATCTACAAATTGTTGTTCTGAATCTGAATGTAATTTGTGTCGGTTAAGTGTATGTTCTTTCCGTGTGGTGACGAAGTAAGAATACAATTCACCACTCTCTATCTTGCCCGTAAATGTTGTATAAGACTATGGAATATAATATACATATACCATCTGTGCAAGAGAAGGAAAACTCGAAATACCTATATCAACATGTCTGACCAGCATGGTATAGTGGGTCAAATTCTCTACCATTGTAGAGGAGGCCCGAGCCCAAAAGTGGGACGTATGAGGGTTGTAATGATGATGCTATGATGAATTACATATTTGTAAAGTCCCCCACAATATAAAAATTATTATTGCCTTAGTATAAGGCATTGTCATTAAAAAAAAGATTCGACCGGAAAGCGGGTAGCAGCTCTTGCCGGGAAAATGTATGATATCTCACTGCGAAACCAACCCGCCCACCAAACGTGGCGATTACGGCATTATTCCTCATATGGCGAAGAAAAATGAGCCCTAGTCATGGCAACTCTGTTACCTTTGAGCGTCGTTGGATGCAGGTGCCACAGTACCACATTTTGTGATGAATCATGAGGGGGGTCTATGCTCTGCAGTGGACGGCGATAGGCTGAATGATGATTGGCATAATAGATGTAGAAAAATACCTAGATATAATTATGTTCAAAGATAACTTGTAAAATGGTCAATCAACGGAATGAAAAAGCAAGAGTGATACATGTCTTATGAAATTGTACCAAAATCTCCCACAGTATTAAACAAATTAAATTGCCTAAAATTTACCTGAAAGAAAGAATGCTATCATTAGGCTCGATTGCCATCAAAGTGGAGAGAAAACTAGAGGACATGTGTTTCAAAAAACAAATCAAATTTCTTTATTTCCACATCTCTCCGCTTAGATGAGGTAGAAATGACTCAAGCGTAAAGGAGAGATATATAATTTTTCAGAGAGTGGGCTCTAAGAAAATCCGTTATTGCTATTCAAGAAGTAGAAGGTACCAGAAAGGCAAATAAGTAGGTCTATCTACAAAAAGAAATGAGATACCATCAAAAACAGAACTTGTAAAAAAAAGCCAAGCCTCGCAACTGAATTCTTCTGCCATAAAAAGTTGTGAGATCCATGTTATACCAAGTCGGTTAACTCATTCAGTCCCTGCTTAAGGGATCTTTCTTCTTTCTTATAACCTAAATAGCTAACCTAACAACTTCTTATAGTGACTATATCAATATTAAAGATCTTTTATGTTTTAAATAAATAGATTGACTCGGCAATCGCACTATGTTTAGTACAATTTAATATAATATGTAATATGTATTACTTGTGAGGTACATTGTGTTTTCATGTGATTGCCAAGTCATTCTGTTTATTTAAAACATAAAAGACCTTTAATATTGATATAGTCACTATAAGAAGTTGTTAGGTTAACTATTTACGTAATAACTTAAGAAGAAACGTCCCTTAAGCAGGGACTGAATGAGTTAACCGACTTGGTATATCATGGATCTCATAACTTTTTATGGTAGAAGAATTCAGTTGCGAGGCTTGGCTTTTTTTTACAAGTTTTGTTTTTGATGGTATATATATTTTCAGGATCTCAGCAACGGTTCCAACGATTTTGATGAAATTTGGCATACTAGAGGTTTCGGGGCCAAAAAATCGATCTAGCTAGGTTTTATTTATAGAAAATGTTGTTTTGTCGGTGTTTTAAGCTAATCAATACAATGTCATAAAACGTTATTGACATTCTCTGAATAATAATTCGAATTTCACCGTCGCTGTCAAAAGTGACAATAGCTCAGATGGGAAGTTGTCCAGTCGCATTCAAACAGCGTGAGATCGAACCTCGGTGTTATTATAATTCTGTTTTTGTAATTATTGATATTTTTTTCATTATTTCATTATTTTTATTTTTTATTGATATATATCTAAATATGTTCGTCAAAAATACAATTTACGAAAAAAAAATATACCGAGCAAAGCTTGGTCAACCAGGTATTAAAACTAATATAAAGCATTTTATCGCGTACCTCGGGCGTACTGTCTGCCCGTAATCATGAAGGCTCAAAAGTATTCGAATGGCCGAGCAATCAAAAAACATATATAAATGCGATAAAATCCGTAAAAATTGTTTTATTAATAATAAAGAAAGAAAGAACTCGTTTATTGGCACATACATACATATAATACAGAAAAATAATAGGTAAGAAGAAAATTGTCACATGACATATGTGCCAAAGGGCAGGCAACTCAGCACAATATCAGGAGACATTAAAGTTACCTGATGCTGGTTTTCAGTTGCAACCCAAAGTGTGTTAATGTGTTTAATGTGTTTTAAATGTATAATGTTTTAATTATTTTCTACGATATTCAAGAGCAATAATGATGGTCATAACATTTCGTTCTTGTTACCATACGGTATATATTAGAATAGATTAGATATAGTCTACGTGTTCTCGTAAGCTACTTGTTGTAAACTGTATCTTCATTTAACCTAATTTACTCCGAACAACTGTCAAAGAGCAAACTTTACGAACATAAACATTAATAGAAAACAAAGAAAGGTACAAAGAGATGAGTCGGAGGGAAATTAAGGGGAGGCCTGCAGACGCGAACCATTTGTCCATTCGTCTGTTACACTTAACTCGGGAACCTCATTCGCTTAACACTCACCTGGGGAACTAAGCTAGATGATACAGGAAAATTTGTTTGGAACGAACCTTCTAGAAACAACTAAGATTTTTAACTAAGGCTTTATATCATACTAGCTTATGTCCGCGACTTCGTCCGCGTGGGACAGTTACCTTAGGCTAATGCTAACTTTAACCCGCGACTTTTTTTACGTAGAAGGTGAAAATATTTTTAAATAATACAATCCTGTCGCATATGATTTTTGCGAAACCTAACCGTTAATGTAGTGTACGCTGCAGTGTAGGAAGCTCTCAAAAACCCGACTCTGAAATATTTTTCATTATTGCTCTGCTCCTATTGGTCTTAGCGGGATGATTTAAAGCCTATAGTCTTTGTCGATAATTGGGCTATGTAACACTGAAAGAATTTTTCAAATCGAACCAGTAGTTCATGAGATTAGCGCGTTTAAACAAACAAACTCTTGCGCTTTATATATTAACTAGCAATCCGCCCTGGCTTCGCTTCGGTCCTAGCTGCTTTACTCGCGTAGTTCCCGGTCCCGTGGGAATACCGGGATAAAATATAGCCTATGTTACTCCCTGATATTATAGCTTTCCATTGGTGAAAGAATTTTTGAAATCGGTTCGGTGGTTTAAGCGTGAAAGCGTAACAAACAAACAAACTTACTTTCGCATTTAAACATAAGTAAGGCAATATAGATATTTTTGGGCTCGAGCCTCCTCTACAATAGGAAGGAAATTGGCCTACTATCACGCTGTGTGACGTGTTGGCATAAGGTTTTTATGTTGAGTTTTCCTTCGTTTGCATAGATCTAATATGCATATTATATCCCTTTTTCGACACCTAAGGTTGAAAAAGGGGGTGGTGAATTATATTTTTACTTTGTCACCACACGGAAATTGGACTGAGGACGTGATGATTACTTTGAGCACTTTTTTCGTCTGTCTGACGTCAAACAACTTTGGGAATATAGTTGTTGATCAGATGGCATCAGATGAAGTTGGTCAGGGTTGTTGTAAAGTTCTTTTTTTTTATTGTTTTTTTTTTGTTTTTTTTCTTTAAGCTCTTAGTCATTTTTACATTCCCCCCAGCATTGCTTTTTGCTTAAGGGTTGACGGTAACTACTGCAAAGTAAGTATATTCCTATATCATGATCATTTCCACTCATGTATGTCCCACTGCTGGACTCGAGCTTCCTCCACAATGGGAGGGAAATTGTCTTAGTATACCACACTGGTCAAACCGGTTGGTATTGGGTTTTATTTTGCTTGTTCTTTCTCTTGCACAGATAGTATCTGCGTATCCTATAGTCTACTTATACGATACCCACAGCTGAAAGAGGACTGGTTAATTCTATGCTTACACGGTAAATATAACCAGGCCTTCCTATATACAGGGTATATTTCATATTACAAATTCCTTAATAAATTTATAATAAACACAATAACCATCTAAAAATCGAACCCAAGATCTTATTGTGAACTTCCAAGTGCTAATATCATCAAATAAATAGGGAAGTTTAAAATAAATTAAATTATAAGAGTGTTCTCTAAGAGATCTTTTCAAAGCACCAATTTCATGGCAATAAGCATGCAAAACAACATTGGAATATGTTTCTTTACGGACCCTTCATCGGCACGTTCGCAATATTGACCCGTATATTTTCATTCTAATACCAGCCCTTCCCTGCCTCTTAGTTCAGATGAGATTAGATTAAACGTTTTGCTCTTAACAATACACAAGGGGCTACATTTTTTTGCTTCAAGACCTTTTTAGGGATACATAATGCTGTATTTTGGTAAATTGGTACAACAGAAATTTATTAAGGTATGTTTCTATAAGTTATTTTAGCAGTTCTATTTGTTTTCTACGCATGTTTATTTAATTCTATTGAATTTTGATGTTTACGCGATTATAACACTCGAAACAGAACTATATTTACGGATTTCATTGGTGTGTTTAATTGGCCGAAGTTTGGATCACTTTTTATCGATCATGGTCATGTAAGCACTTAAGTATTTTATGTACAATAAGTCATCGTTTTTACAGAGATTATTTTCTTACCGCTACAGTATTAGTTATTAAATTTTGACCCACATTTTTGAGACAAACTTCAGCGAACAAGAAGAAGATATTTATGTTATTTTGTTTTTGATCAGTTATTAAACATTTAATTAATGGGCATGATTATATTACTACAATTTATTATTTTAAACCTAACAAATCTAATAATCTATTTAATTTATTGGAATGCAGTCACACGGAGAAATTTTGGTTATTCAAATTAATTAACAGTTATTATTGGATATTAAAATTAATTGTTTGATCTTAAATTCATCATCGCCAATCGTCGACTTATATACGTCCCATTGCTGGGATCGAACCTCCTCCATAATAGGAGGGAAACCAACCCACTATGCTACGCTGGTCAGACGTGTTAGCATAGGTCTTTATTTCGAGTTTTCCTTCTCTTACATAGATGTTATATGTCTTCTCTTAGTCGTCTTCACACCCACGAGCATGATATTGTGACATTGACATAGCGTTAGGGTCAACATCACATAACCATGGCGATGAAGACTTAAGTAGGTATCTAAATTTATTTCATCAGCCCATAGACGTCCACAAACAAACTTTAAACATATACTTCCTCACAAGAATGCCACTCAGCACGAGTCTGCGGTACTTGCATCCAACAGCTGTTTTTTTTTTTATGGGTGGGTTATGGTAAGCGCACGCTCGGTCCAGTGCGTCCGGGGCGATGAAAGGACGGCGCGCGGGAACGTCACCTCGTTGTTGGGCCGACCACCGGAGCAGATGTGACTTGTCGTCAGTGGTCGGCCTAACGGAATACCCTTTCGGGTAACCTCACCTCTCGACGTTCTAGGACGTCGGTTGCCGTCGCGCGGTCAGCCTCTCCGCGGGTGACGGACAATTCCCCGGTCCGATCACCCGCGGCCTCGGCTAGGGCGGCATTAGGCGCAGATACTCGCGCCTGCGCCGCCCGAGTCGTCGGCGGCGGAACGTGTCGCCGAATATGAGCTCTACTCACACAGGATCCGCCGCCTCCTTCCGTGAGATTACGGCCTCACAGAAGGTGGCGACCGCGTCCCAGTTCCTGACGCTGACGAGCATCTCCCTGGCGATGGTCGGCAGCGCCAGGTCGGCACCGATAATTGCGACGAGTTCACGGCGATCCGCTTCCCATGCAGCACACTCCTCGAGCGTGTGCTGCGGCGTGTCCTCGTCGCAACTGCAGTGGTGGCAGGACGGTGTGTTCTCCCTCCTGACAATCTTGTGCAGGTACTTCCCGAAGCAACCGTGCCCCGTTAGCACCTGCACCAGTCGGAAGGAAAGCACCCCGTGATTCAACAGCTCTATGAAAATTTCTTTATTTTAATTGCATGCATTTTGTTTTCAGAGAATAGTGCCATAATCGCCATGCTTGGTAGTTGGGTTGACGATCTCAATACATATTATAAGTTTTCCTTTTTTTTTTTTTTTTTAATTTTTTTTTTTTTTTTTTTTTTGGGTGGGTCGCGGTCGGCGCGCCTCCGCACCACTCCGTCCGGGGCGACAGAGGGGCTTAAGCACGCAACTCCCGTAACCCACCCGAAAACCACCTCGCCTTCGTCATTGGGCCGACCACCGGAGCAGGTTTACTTGTCGTCAGTGGTCGGCCCGACGGAATACCCCTACGCGGGGTACCCTCCCATCGACCGACGTCCCCCCCTCGGGGAGGACGTCGGTCTTTCCTCACGCGGTCGGCCTCTCGGCGGGTGACGGACTAATCCCCGGTCACGTCACCCGCGGCCTCGGCTAGGGCGGCATGAGGCGCAAATAGTTGCGCCTGCGCCGCCCCAGTCGCCGGCGGCGGATCTCCTCATCGAGGCTGCGCTCCACGCGCAGACGATCCGCCGCCTCCTTCTGCGAGATCACTGTCTCGCAGAAGGCTGCGACCGCGTCCCAGTTCCTGACGCTGTCGACCATCGCCCTAGCGATGGCCGGCAGCGTCAGGTCGGCACCGATGATTGCGACGAGTTCACGGCACTGCACTGCCCAAGCCGCGCAGGCCTCGAGCGTGTGGCGCGCCGTGTCCTCGTCGCAATCGCAGTGGTGGCAGAACGGTGTACTCTCCCTCCTCACGACCCTGTGCAGGTATTTGGCGAAGCTCCCGTGCCCCGTCAACACCTGCACTAGTCGGAAGGAGAGCACCCCGTGCCGCCTCTCCAACCACTGCATCAGCACCGGCCGGAAGGCCTCCACGGTTCGCACCCTGAACCGAGGCCTCTCCAGCCGGACTGCCCAACGGGCAATGACGTCTCGGCGGGCGTCGACGCGCCAGGCGGTGAGATCCCTTAACGAGATCACACCGCCCTCCCCGCGCACCCCCGACACCCGCCGATACAACTCGGCGAGCATTTCCGCCTCCAGGTCGCACGGGGGAGTCCCGGCCAATAGGCACGCTGCCTCCGTCGCAACCGTGCGGTATCCGCGGATGGCCCTGACCGCCATGACCCTCTGTGGTCGCCACAGAAGGGCCCTAAGTCGGACGGTCAAGGACCCCGCCCACACCGGTGCGCCGTACAGGGCCATTGACCGGATGACCCCCGTGTACAGCCGTCGGCACGTAGCGCTCGGTCCGCCCACGTTCGGCATTAGCCACGATAGGGCGGACGCCGCGCCGACGAGCCGCGGAGCGAGCCTGCGGAAATGCTCCCGGAACCACCATTGCCCGTCGAGCACCAGGCCCAAGTACCTCATATGGGCCCGGATGCTGATGTCAACCGATCGGACGGTGATCGAGACGCCGATGGGAGGGCTCATAAGGCGCCCATGGAACAAGAGGGCCTCCGTCTTGTCCAGGGCGACCCTCAACCCCAGCGCCTCGATCCGCCTGACGACCTCTTCGGTGCCATAGGTCGCCAGGCTTACCGCCTCTTCTAGCGTCCCACCGCGGGCTGTGACGAGCGTGTCGTCGGCGTAACAAATCACGCCCAGCCCGGGCGGGAGGCTCCCCCGCAACGCCCAGTCGTAGCCGATGTTCCACAGGGTGGGTCCGAGGACCGACCCCTGTGGGACACCGCACGTCATGGGCGTTCGCACAACGTCCCCTGCTCGGTTGGTACAGAGGACGCTGCGCCCCACCAAATAGTCTGCCACTAGCCGCCTCAGGTAAGCTGGCACTCCGTGATACCGGAGCGCCTCCCTGATGCAGCTGGATGGCAGACTATTGAATGCGTTGGCGATGTCTAGGGACACCGCCAACAGCACTCCCCCACCGGTGACGGCCTCAGTCGCCACGGCCCTCAGGCGCAACAGAGCCGCGATCGTCGAACGACCCCTCCTAAACCCAAACTGGGCGTCCGACAGATCGGGCCCCGTGCCGACGAGGTGCCGCTCGATGCGGGCAGCTACCACCCTCTCCAGTAGCTTGCCCGTGTCATCGAGCAGCACGATAGGCCTGTAGGCCGAAGGCGACCCCGGAGACCGTCCCGGCTTCGGCAGGAGCACCAGCCTTCCCTCCTTCCAGCACCCAGGGAACCGTCCGGACGCTAAACACGCGTCGAACAGCTCTCTGAGCCGGGGACCCAGGTGGTCGAGGACCAGGCCCAACACGCGGTTTTGAACACCGTCGGGCCCGGGGGCGGTGGACTTTGCGCACATGCGCGCCACCGCCACTCCCATCTCGGGTTCCGTGATGGGCGGAACACTGTCGTCGTCGGCCTCCCGGTCAGTGTCTGGCGGAGCCATGACCGGGGGCGTGTGTTCCGCCCGCCGCGGGAACAGGTCCTCGACGACCCGGATGAGAAGGCTGGGCTGGAGAGTCTCGGTGAGGGAAAGGCCCCGCGCGCGGAGCTTATTCAGCACCGCGCGATAGGGGCGTCCCCAGGGGTCACGATCGAGACCGTCCAGCATCTCCTGCCGACTGACGTCCTTGGCGGAGCGGACGGCCAGCCTGAAGGCCGACCGCGCATTGCGGTAGCCCTCATACAGCAAGGCCTCCCGCTCCGCGTCGCGTTGGCGCCGCCGGCTGCGGGTGTAGGCCCTCCGGGCGCGAATGCACGCGGCCCGGAGATCCGCCAGCTCCCGGGACCACCAGTGGACCGCCCTCCTCGGGGGCGGACGCCGTACCCGGGGCATGGCCGCATCGCAGATCTGCGTCAACGCACTGCGGATGCGGCCAGCCTCGGCGTCCACCCCGTCCGACTGGTTGGCAGAGGAGAGCCACGAGTAAACGATGGCTGTCTCCGCCAGCTGGTCCCGGTCTAAGCGACCCACAGCCCATCGCGGGAACCCAGGACGTCTATCCGCCCCGTGACCCCTGCTGGGCGTCGGGATTACCGGGGAGACCTCCATCCGGATATACCGGTGGTCCGACAAGGTCTCCACCTCCTCCACGACGCGCCAGCTCCCCACGCGTGCGGCGACCTCGGGGCTAGCGAACGAAAGGTCCACTATCGACCCGCCCCGTTGTCGCACGCACGTATGCACCGAGCCCCTGTTCAGCAAACAGAGGCCCAGTGCCGCCGCCCACTCCTCGATCGCCCGTCCTCGGTCGTTCGTCCGGGGAGACCCCCACGCCACGGACTTGGCGTTGAAGTCCCCCAAGACGAAGACCTGGCGCGATGCCATTCGCCGTAACGAGGCCTCCATGATGGTGAGGGAGGCCTCGAAATCGGTCACACTCCAGTTAGGGGAGAGATAGACTCCGAGGAGCGTAATCTCCCCCCAGTCCGCCGCGACGTATGCGACGCCCCTGTCCCTAAGGGTCAGAGGCGACGAAGGCCATGACGTGGAGGCGACGATTGCCACGGTGCCATCGGTGCTACCCAACCAGTTAGGCCGGTCGGGCACCACGTACGGCTCCGCGGCTACGGCTACTCCTATCAACCACTCCGCCATGGCTTGCAGGAACACGTCCTGCGCACCGGCGGTGTGGTTGAGGTTGGCCTGGAGGAGACGAATGGATACGGGGTCCATTAACGGTCCGTATCCATCGTCACCTCCTCCGCGCTGACGGGTGATCGGGCCGCGCTCGGAGCGGGGACTGGCCCGGTCGATGGGCCGTCCCGCCCCTTCGGGGCCGATGCCGGGGGTCTGCAGTCCCCAGAGCCCATGCGGTGTTTGGCAGGCCTATTGCCTGCCGCACACGCGGGGCAGTGGGGCACCGCAGAGCACGATGCCGCCTGGTGTCCGGTCTGACCGCAACGGAAACATAGCCCGCTGCAGTCGCAGCGGGCTATGTTTCCGTTGCGGAATATCGCATACCCGCGCCGAGCTCCAGCCCACGAGGAGCCTGCCTGAGTCGGCCAATTGCTTGACCGACTCCACCGGACACTGCACCCAGGCAGCACCGACGCCGCCCGGACCAGTGCGAATGGTGCCAATACGGACGGTGTCCAAGGCACATCCGGTACGCGCCATAATGGCCTCCCGGACGTCCTCCACCGTCACGGAATCGTCCAAGCCCGTCAGGCGCATCTCTGCGCACTTGACAGGCCTGGCGACTCGGACACCATCCTCCGGCCCGAACAGCCCCCTCAACATCGTGGCCAAACTATCGGCCGTCTTCGCGCCCTCGGCCCCAGGGAACTCGAGTATTCGAGCCCCTGTCCGGGCCTTGCGGGTCCTCGCCTCGACGCCCCCGATACCGGAGACGTCCAGCTCCCGCCGGGCGCGTTTTAGGACGGCCTCATAGTTGAGGCCCCTCTCAGCCGCCTCAGGCAGCACGGTGATGACCACCGCGGCCGTCTTCGGCGACTTGAGGCCCCTGCGCGACCTTTTCTTCCCTTTTCTGCCGGCTCCCGCCTGGGGAGCGGCGGCCACGGCGGCACTCTTGGCCGCCGCTCTCCGCTTCTGGCCACGTGCCTTCCTGCTCCGCTCAGCCACCTGCCAGCCCTGTTCGAGCCTGGCAGCAGCGCTGAGCGCAGCAGAAGCGGTCGCGGGTGCGCTGGCCGGCGCCTGCGGTGCAGCCGCTGGCGCCGGCCGCGGCCCGGCCTTGGCGGGAGCCGGCACCTTGCCGGCCTTCTTGGCCCCCTTGGGCCCGGCCGCGGCCGCAGCGTAGCTCACCACGCGGCCACCCTGACAGGGCAGCGGGGTGGGAGCTGACGCTTGCGGCCGCCTCGCCTTGTCCGCGGCGAGCGGCGGTCGGAGGGGCGGCTCAGGCGGGAGCCTGGCCGCTACGGCGGCGATACGCGCATCCACCATCACCCCTACTCGGGCTAGGATCACGCGTACCGCCGACTCCGACACGCCGTGCACCTCGTCGGGCGGCGGCTCCTCCCCCCTCCGAGGCCTCCCGCGGCCACGAGCCGGCGGGGGGACCACGACGAGGGGAGGAAGCGCCGAAGCCGCGACGGGTGCAGCCGGCGCAGCAGCCGCGACGGGCGCAGCCGGCGCCACGGGCGCAGACGACGGGCCCGCCCTCCCCGGCGCAGCCCGTTTCGGTGGCGAGGCTGGCACAGGCGGCGCGGCCGGCGCCAGGCGCGCGAACTGGGCCCGCAGGTCGGCCATCTCCTTGGCCAACCCGCGGTTCTCCCGTCGCACCGCCGATAGCTCCGTCTCCAGCTTGCGGTTGCGTTCCCGCAAGCCGGAGACCTCCTTACTAAGGCGGGCGTTCGCGGCCTGGAGGGCCGCCACGTCGCCACCGTGGCCGGCCGGACCCGGTGTCCCCGGCCTCGCCGATCCACGACCTCTGCGCCCACGGGGCATGGTCGGGACTTTGGGAGGAGGCATGATGGTGCTCCCCTCCGAGTCGGTGTTCGAGCTGCACCCCTTGAGGGGGCGCTTCCGGACGCTCGGGGGGAGGGCCTCCTCCCTCTCCTTCGTACCTACCATGGTGGCGATGGTCTCCTCCTCGGCAGCCTTCCTCTTCTCCCTACTCGACGACGGCCTACCCTCAAATGACGGCCTGCCTATCGTCCCCCTACTCCTATTGGACGGACCTGCGGCGCATCCACCGCCCTCGTCCCTACTTCGGCCGACCTGCGTCCATTCAGCGCCGTCTTCATCGGCAGACGGCTCTGCGGCACTTCCGCCCACGTCCGTTAGGACCATCTCTGAGGCCGTGTCCGACTCCAGACCTTCGGATGGCCCTGCGGATTATAAGTTTTCCTAAGAGATCATTGCTTCCCACTTTCCTAAACCCTTATCCGATTTTTAAGACTCCTATGGGCAAGTAAGGGCTGACGACAATTGTTTCCTATTCCTTCGCCACATGGGTGGCGTTACCTAAATTTACTCCACATTAAAACCTGCCTATAGAACTTAGCTCACAAAATTATTGACATATGGGATGTGGTGTATCCATTTAACGGCCGATTCCATTTAATGTGTGTGCAATCATTTAACGGCCTAATTGCCAGGAGCCTCAATCTCCATCAGCACTTTTTTTTTGAGGTAGGCTATGGTCAGCGCACCCGCCGCCCGGCTCCGTCCGGGACGACAGAGGGGTGGCGTACGGCCCTATAACCCATCCGTAGCCACGTCGCCTTCGTCTTTTGGGCCAACCACCGGTGCTGAGTTCTTTGTCTTCAGTGGTTGACCCCAGCGCCATCAACACCTTTTTTTTTATGGGGTGGACTGCGGTCGGCGCGCTCCACGCACCACTCCGTCCGGGGCGACAGAGGGGCATATAGCTCGCAACACCCGCAACCCACCCGAACACCACGTCGCCTTCGTCGTTGAGCTGACCACCGGAGCAGGGTTACTTGTCATCAGTGGTCGGCCCGACGGAATACCCCCTACTTGGGGTACCCTCCCATTGACCGACGTCCCACCCTCGGGGAGGACGTCGGTCTTTCCTCACGCGGTCGGCCCCTCGGCGGGTGACGGACTAATCCCCGGTCACGTTACCCACGGCCTCGGCTAGGGCGGCATGGCACGCAGGTAGTCCCGCCTGCGACCCCCCAGTCGCTGGCGGTGGGTCGCTTCCTCCAGGTTGTGCTGCTCGCGCGCGCGACCCGCCGCCTCCTTCTGCAAGATCACTGACTCGCAGAAGACTGCGACCGCGTCCCAATTCCTGATGCTGCCGAGCATCTCCCTAGCGATGGTCGGCAGAGTCAGATCGGCACCGATGATTGCGACGAGTTCACGACGCGGCTCTGCTCAAGCGGCACAGACCTCGAGCGTATGCTGCGCCGTGTCCTCGTCGCAATCGCAGTGGTGGCAGGACGGAGTTCTCTCCCTCCTAGCGACCCTGTACAGGTACTTGCCGAAGCATCCATGCCCTGTCAAGACCTGTACGAGTCGGAAGGAGAGCACCCTGTGCCGCATTTCCAACCACTGCATCATCATCGGCCGGAAGGCCTCCACGGTCCAAACACCGTATCGAGCCCTCTCCAGCCGGTCTGCCCAACGGGCAATGACGTCTCGGCGGGCGTCGACGCGTCAGCTATTGTAGGGCGGACGCCACGCCGACGAGCTGCGGAATGAGCCTGCGAAAATGCTCCCGAAACCACCATCGCTCGTCGAGCATCAGGCCCAAGTACTTCATATGGGCCTGGATGCTAATCCCAACTGAATTGACGGTGATCGAGACGCCGATGGGAGGGTCCATACGGGGCCCATGGAACAAGAGGGCCTCAGTCTTGTAGCTCCATCAACACCTTAAGAAGTTCTCGTAATGTGGCTGGATTGGGTCTGAAGCAAAAGGCCGTATTGTAAATAAAACTATTTTTACGGATTTTATCGCATAGTATTTGATTTTGGATCCGTAAAAAAAACAATTTTATTTACAATGTGTTTCTCATGTTTACGCGAGTACTCGCGTAAACATGAGAAGTCAAAAGGTCGTACTTTTGGAGCCCTAATACCGGGCGATTTGGCCTTTCAGAAGCTTATAATGTCAACTGTGAGTTTCAACCTACTTGCCAAGGTGGTATTATGGCATTATGCTTTATGGGGAAGGCTTATAAGAAATAGGTTATATTCGCAGGCAACTGAATAGAATTATATACTTTTGAAATACCACATGATCTCAGGATTTGATTTGCAGTAATCATCATTCATCATTTCTGCCTTTAGCTGTACACTGCTGAAAAATCCCCTTCCCAAGATGTAGTTGGATTGGCGATTGCAGTGAAGTGATATGCGTCTCCCTAGAGCGAGCTGTTGCCTATTCTCGTGGTGGAACCCTTACAGGATTTTACGACTCAAACGGGCAAGTAAGGTAGCGGTAATTTTATTCTTCCCCTGTCCATATGGAGCGACTTTTCGTTCATCATCGTCGTCATCGCAGCCCACATACGTCCCATTGCTGGGCTCGAGCCTTCTCCATTATAGAAGGGATATTAGGAGGGATACGAAGGAACACATATTCTGGTCAGATGAGTCGGTTTAGGGGTTTTTAAGAGTTTTCTTCTTTTACATAGAAGTCATATGCATATAATATCCATCAGTCGTCTTTTACGATATCCACAGGTAAGATGGAAAGTCTTCTTAGTCTGTAACCACACGGAAAATACTTATGTAGTCAAAATACAAACATGATACATGCTAGAGTGAACAGATCCACTATAAATCTCTTGTATTACGAATGGATACATAAAAATTCATTGCTTTCCTTCGATTTATCCGAACAGTTTTCTTTTCATTGTAAGAGTATTATTTTATGCACCCCCAGTGAGCGGCGCAACTTGGAACTAATTAATTTGGATAGTCGCTATCTTGTCCTTACAGCGTTTTCATCTGAGAGTACTTGAGGTCCAAATTCATATATGGGATCCTATAACTGGATAGGGGCAAACGGGCAAACAGCACATCTGATGGTAAGTGACACTGCCACTCATATACATTTCCTTATGTGGGTTTTGGTGATGTCTTTAGTATCACTGAACCTCGTCAGGTTCAGTGATACTAAAGATATCATCAAGACTCACCACACCCCAACAGCCTCAGAAAGGTGGGCTTTGTGACGTTTTTATTAGCTTGGAATGTGTAGCATTATCAGTTCTAGATTATGAAAACAAGACTAGTCCTTATTTAGGAATTTCTTAATTGTTTGTTAATGTTCTGAACGAGACAGAAAATTGGAAATCAAAGCTTTTCGTTAGCTAAAATTTGCATATTTAAAAAGGTATTTAAAAAGGATAAATGTAATGCTAAAAAGAATGTCACTTCAAGAATATTAGATAAATACTTATACTAAATAAAACTCTTATAAATGTAGATTATATGAATTTCTAATCCATCAAGCCAGCTGAGTCACTGTCTATTATAACAGGGGAAAATTGATGAAAGAGAAAGAAATTAGTGTAAAAAGGGAAGGGAATGGTTTTGTTGCCACAACTCTTTCGCTGATTAAACAAAATGCAAAGTTGCTACTACCCAAATGTTAATTTTTTGAGAGAATGTGACACTATCCCAGAATCCCAGCTCATTTCTTACTACACCCAGAAGACTGCACGTCTGCATCCACAGCTCACTTATGGTGGGCAGAAATATGTCAACAATGGGCTTACCTCTACATCCGGCTTACAGTTAATAATGCGGTCAAAGTCAGCATCATCATCACCCTGATGTGTTCCAAGTATTTAAGTTCAACGCAATATGTAGTCTGCTTCTATCATAGATACTGTAAAAGGTTTTGAGATGTTTACGTGAATATTACGCATTACAAATAAAACTATTTTAGCGAAATTGGCGCGTTTGTATTTAATTTTTGATTTTTTAACGTTTCGAATACTTTCCATCGTAAATTTTTTCGGTAAACTGACCACGAACAGTCTCAATCGAATAAAAACGCGATGAAATTCGTAAAAATGCTTTTGGCAATAGTTTTATGACCAGCCGCGTGTCTGACATCAACCCTCCTAGGGAATGTAATTATTAACCAGATAACATCAGCTGGAGTTGCCTCATGTAACGCTCTTAGTCGCCTTCTAGGACACCGATAAGAACTGCAAGCGTTGGTAATGTTCGTAGCGGCTAGCATATAGCACAATAATATGGCCATATCCAGTTACTGTATATTCCAAGTACAGCTCGCTTTTTACTACCAATTGGAAATGAGTTACAGTTCAGCAGAGCTATGGATTTCATCTGTGTATATTGCCGTCAGAGTTATGATATGGAATATATGAAATCGGAATTACAATACTACGGTTTACGAATGTACCGCGGCCCCCCGATTGATCCAACGTACTCTGATGTACATTATTAAAGTGTATTGTGACGATATTTTACTGTCTCATATTTTTGTATTATTGTCTATCTCGCGTAATATATATTTTATATTTACAGTTAATAATTTACTACATGAGCATATAGGCAACGTTGTTTTATAAAAAAAAATAACAAAGTAATCACGAGGACTGCCGACAGAAGTGAAAACTTAAAACTATGAACAAACAGCTATTTATTTTGGATTATCACCTTCATTATTATCATCTTAGGCCACATAAGTCTCACTGTTGGGCTCGGATCTCCTCCAAAGTAGGGGGAAATTTACCTACAATACCATGCTGATCAGACGTGTTGGTATAGGGTTTTACGTCGAGTTTTTTTCTCTTGCATTAGTATTATCTGCATAACATATCACTTTGTCGTCTTTTACGACACCCACGGGCGAGAGGGGGTGGTGAATTGTATTCCTACTCCGTCACCACATGGATATATTATTTTGGATATTCAAATTAATTGCTTGATCTTCAATTAAAATTTGTAAATTACACCTTTTTTTTACATTTTGGTTTTGATATTTATCGGTACAGATATGGTTGTCACCATATTCGCGTTATTTTCAAATATGTAAACGTAAATATTATAAGTATACTAACCGACCCAACAGACGTTGTTCTGTTCAAATAAAATAAAAGGAATTCTCCATGAAATCGACAGCAGTAATAGGTACTGACCGACTGCAGCGCCATCTGCCGGGCTGATTTGTGAATTTAAATCATCCAGGCCCCCACTTGAATGTTCACAAAAATTCATTCAAATTCATCCAGCCGTTTAGTTGCAGTATATATAAATAACTTAGACACCTAGTCGTTAAGTTTTCCTAAATTTTCTGATTTTCTGCGCAACTTTCTAATTTTTTTTTCGTAAAAGCCTTTCTCAAAGTAATAGAAAAATTAAAAGGAAAGATGGACGGAATCGGTAAAGTTGTTCTCAAGTTATGTTATTGTCCTGTCCGAACAGCGCCACCTACCGGGTCCAATTGTGAATCCAAACCAACCTCGAATCCCCTTGAACACACACAAAAAAATTCGTCAACATCGTTCCAGCCGTTTAGGAGGAGTTCAGTGACATCTACACGTACGCTAGAAATTTAAATATAAGATAATAGAATTAAGGTACTTATAAAAACTTTTGAAATAAAAAATCAAGTCTTATCAATGATAGACTTTGTCCTGTATATCCATTCATTGATCGCTGTCCTGTATATCCACATGTCGACAGTTATCTGTCTATAGCCGCGGGCCGGTCCGTCCGGGGTAGTACCACGCTCTCGCAGAAAATCGATGTTTGAGTAGTAGATGTTCGTTACTGCGCTTCATTCGGTGAGCGGGAGAGCCGGAAGCCCAACTTTCTGAGGGTGTTTGCATGTGGAGGGTTTTGGTGGTGCCCTTGGTATCACCGAGCCTCAATGTACGCATTCACACTCCCTTCACTTTCTTTGCGGTTGGCAGTGGCCTTGTAGAGGTCCATAAGCGGCAGCAACACTTACCATCAGGTATACTGTTTGCTCGTTTGGCACCGTTTGCAATAAAAAAAAAGGCATCACTAAAACCCATCACACGAAACCTCGGAAAGTTGGGCTTCCGGCTCTCTCGCTCATCGAACGAAGCGCAGTAACAAATTGCTACTACTCGGACGTCGATTTTCTGCTCAGTATGGTACTACCCCGGATGGACTGACCCGCGGCTGTAGACAGATAACTGTTAACAGTGTGGTCCTACCACTAGTATTAGAATTTAACGACATCAGGATAAATATTTTTCTTTCTTGCATTCATTTATTGCAACATATCTTACTACCGTGGAAATTATACCTTAGTATTCCTCTCTCATTACGGAAGCGATACGAGCCCAACAGTTGCAATTATAACATAGACCATGATATATATTTTAAACTCATAATAATTAAGAAGCCCGACTATCTGAGGGTGTTTGTGTGTAAAGGGTTTTGGTGGTGCCCTTGGTATCAACGAGCCTCAATGCACGCATTCATACTCCCTTCACTTTCTTCGCGGTAGGCAGCGACCCTGTAAAGTTCCATGAGCGGCAGTAACACTTACCATCAGGTGTACTGTTTGCTCGTTTGCCACCGTTTGCAATAAAAAAAAATATAATTTTAAAAATTTTAATATCGCTAACAAATTAGTGTAAGCATAACAGTTACAAATATTAATGATTGTAATCATAAAATATACAGCGAGGTAAGTTATTAGCTTCAAGTTAGCCATAGTCCTTGAAACTAAGCACCAATTTAGACTATAAGTCTATAATATAATGGCCCGTAATCAGAGCAAACATGGACAATAAATCACCGACATCTAATTTAAAGGTTAGTTTCGTTGTAAATGTATTTAGAACTAATCGTTGTATAAATGCTTTTCGCACATTCAACACAGTTTACAAGGTTAATATATAAATATGGAATAACTTTTGCTATTCATTAGTAGATTATTAAGTAGTTTAGAAGCAGAATCGAGTGGTGAAAAGTTAAGAATAGGATTTGTTACTTTCATATTTAAATCATAAAAACAGTCTATTGGAGCAAGCAGGTAAGTGGGTCACGCTAACTTGGGAAATGTAATTTATTTCTAGGGGAACTTGCCAATCGAAGGCTACTAAGAAGTACTAAGGCAAGAAAAAGTGAAAGCTTTCATAGGCAGGTCTGGATGAGAAGTAAATTACTCCAAGTCTTCATCGACATGTTCACGTGATGTTTTAACGCTCACACTGTAGTTAGCACTCTTCATGATTTTGTTTATGTTTTTTTGAAGTAAAACTTCTTTGCGCGCATGAGGGTAAAATTTACGGATAAAACGAAATTTAGAGACACGAAAATGTCGGACGTTTTTATCCAAAAAGAGGGAGCGAGTGAGAGACCGATTGAGAGAGAGAGTGAGAAACATAACACGAACCACTCAGCCATGGAGCAAGCGAGTGAGAAAGACCGAGAGAGTTCAATAAATTCTCTTTTTTTCTTATTTTTTTTAATGTATCTCCGATTCACGGCTATCTCCCAAGAGAAGATACCCGGTCATTTAAAAGGCTTACATGGGGATATGGATCCAACATGCAGAGGCCTTTGGAGAAATTTAATGTAAAAATGGGATGGGACATCTACCGATGACACTCCACGTCTGCACATAACACTCGTGGACTTCCAACGGTAGGTGTAAAACTATTGTGTGATGATGGTATCTAATAACTGTTTATGGGGTTGGAGGTTTGATGGACTGGTTAAACTAAAAACTATTGATTGAAAAACTGTCGTCTGCCTTCAATACCTTTATCGTCTTGAACTTTGGCAGACGGTGACTCGCCAACTCACTGAATGGGCCACCCCCAAACGGTCGCCACAGACACACAGGCCATACGGGCAATAGGGGGTAATGTAATTTATTATTATTATTTTTAATATTGATAAAGACACGTGGCACCAAAGAAGTTTCACTTCTGACATGCTTACGCACGGATTTTTTTTTAATAAAGAAATACCTTATGTCGCAAGAGTCTTCGTAAACATACAATTAAGGTAAATAAATGATACCCAGACTTAGATTAACATTTCTGGATCGCATGAAAAATTGCCCTATGTTGATGTATGATCAAACCACGACTCTCGAGGAGACTATTTCCAATATAGGATATCGATATGCTGATTAATTAATAAAAATATAACCCATAAGGCCCTTATCAATGTTAACAAGTGTATTAATCCTATTTTAATTCATAGTATGTGTGCGGGACGGGCCTTCAGACAAATGTGTTGTAGTCGGCTGACGTCCCGGTTGGTCGCTGGTTCGGTGGTTTATGTGGACTGTATGTGTGGACTGTATCTTCGGGTTCGGTTCCCTACTGGCGGGCTTCAGTGAAGAAATAAAACGATCGATTTTGAAGTAACTTGCACATCGGACGAATATTACACCGTTGCTGCCTAGCCCCTGTATGTTAATGCTTGAAGTTCGCTATTTCCCCTCCATCCGACGTCCTCGTCACGTCCTCGACGAAGAGGACGACAATATCACACTCGCTCAACAAAGAGCCTACACGGCCCGCGAGGCCTTAACAAATAAATATCCGCGGTTCCGCCCTCGCCGTCGAGGTGCGAAACCGCGCCGCGCAAAAGTCACTACTAAAAACGTGGGCACGCCCACTTTGCCTCCAGCGACGCCCCAAGCCGAGGTCCGTTCCCCACAGGGGGAGCCCTTGGGCGATGTCGCTTAGCATACTTTTCTCCGGGTTGAGAGCCCTCAGCGCTCACCCATAGTCCGCGTCAAGCTGTCAAGGCCATCTGCGGCCAACAGCTGTACACACACAAAAAAAAAAAAAAAAAAAAAGCTATTTCTTCATACTATTTCTTCATATTCATACTATGGTTTCAAGCTTCCATCGCGCGCCGCTAGGTGTCTTCGGTAGTCTATGCTACCATGTGTTCGTTAAACGAGAGGCTTAGGCACCTTGAGGTGTTACCGTAACGAGAGCCGCGAGACTTATAGCGTAAACGGTTGTCGCATTCGTCCGATTTGTGCTATGATTTTATTGAACAATTAACTATAGTTAATTGTTCTAATGTGTAAAACTATAGTCTTAGCGTTATAACGCTAAGACTATTACAGATATGCTTACATTCTATATACTATTCTATTTATCTAAGATACATCTATCTGTTTCAGTAGTGGCCGCGACCCTAGGTAGTAAAATAGGCTTTATACAAGCACTAAAAACTATTATTTTATACTATCAGCATTGTGTTTTCTATCTTTATTAGGCTATATCTCGCAAGTTATAATACCTAGGGTGTTGGTTCTTACTGCGTTCGATAGGTTCTAGCGTGTATTTCAATAAAATACCAAGAATATTTATGTTTATTGCAAATTTGACACTATAAACAACAAAAATTACAACGTAACTAAGTACAATTATGCTTTTACATAAATTAAGAAAAGCAAACAGTTATAAACTATTTTAACACAATTTTTACTACAATATAACGTATAATTAATCTACTTTAATGTTCATTACTCACATTATTTATTTAGCACTGTACACATTTTTTTTCGTAATGTTCACATCTTACGAATTTTGCTATGTATTTGGAGCGCCCTGGTTGGTCGATATTCGTTACGCACTCCTATCTGGCGATACACTTTGAGTTAGTTAATTTTCACGGTATTCTTATCACTATACTTTCAAAATTCACTAAAACATTCCGCGTCGGAGACCCGTAGCGCACGGACGTGCGCCTCGCTGCTCTCCATTTCGCCGCGCTCACCCCGCACCCGCCCCCTGCGGTCGTGCGTTCTCGCTCCGTCTCGCTCGCTCTCGCAGCGAACCACGCGTTGCGTCAAGCCGCCATCTTGTTCAACGTCTGTGGCCGTTCAGTGGCCCGCTCCGGGTGGCCGTGTATACGGTTGTCTGTGGCAGTTTCGCTGTTTGGACGCAGGTGTTGCCGGATCCCAACTGCACGAGTCGACTTTTTCAAGACGTCGAGTGCAGATTTCTACCGTTGGTAGATAAAAAGTCAACCCATTTTGGCCCCCTCAGGGCAGAAAACCATATTGTTTGGTCCCCGGCGGAAACCTCACGGTGTTAACGAAGCCGGGTGAGGCAAGGCCCCGATTTGCCTGCCGAGCCCCTTCAGGGCAGAGCTAACAATCGGAAGGGGTTAGAGCATCCGGCCTTGGGGGATCTCCTAGTCGGACCTAATCTACGGCTTTTCATCATTTTTCTGCGAAGGCCTAACGGCCCGAGCAGCTAGGAACCTATCGCACATTAAGATTGGCGAAGGAGTACAAGCTTAGGGCACATTAGTTAAGTACACATCCTCCCGACCTGCACCCGGTTGGGAGGGACACACACTACACACAACCCAGGGTTTACCCCACCCAGGGCGATAGGACACATTCCTGCGAACGTTTTTCCCGCCAGCCCACGATGGCGGAAAAAACTATCACCATCGACGCCCTTCTGGCGATCCCCGAGATAAAAGCCTACATCGCTCAACATTTTGGAGCGATAACTATTCTTCCACCGCAACCCCTACGCGCTCACTCCACCGTCCTGCCGCTCAAACCGGAATTACCGGCAACCGGCACGGCGATGGATACGGAATCGGTCCCCTCCTCAGCCTCAGCTTCATCTTCCTCCGAGTCGGAAGATTCGCCCAATGAGGGCTCCTTCATCGAAGTTCGCTCCCGTAAGCGTACTAAGAAGGCAAAAGCCAACAAAGAGGCCCCCTCTAAGGCCCCAAAAATAAAGCCAACCGAATCGGCCATAACTCCAGCCACAATCCCGTCTGAAACGACCGCTACGACCGCCTCGGCCCTCCCTGTCGTCTCGCAGACAGCCCCATTCTCTGTCCCATCCACTACGGACAGCAACACCGTCGCCCCACAGACGGTCAAAAAACCACTGGCTCCGCCGCCCCTATACATTAGGGATAAAGAGAAGTGGCTAGCCATCTCCGCGTGGCTAAACACCAACAGGATTTCGTACAAATCTGCGAAATCCACCCCCCAAGGCATACGAGTGGACCTTCACTCGTCAGCTGACCACCGCTCCGTGTCAAGCATGCTAGGGAATCAACAGATTCCCTACCATACATACACCCTCCCCGAAGCCAAACTTCTGCGTGTAGTAATACGCAATGTCCCGAGGGAAATTGACACCAAAGAGATCTTAGAATCTCTTAAAGCCCAGGATCTGCCGGTTGTAGAAGTACATCGGATGATCCGAGGCAAGGGTCGTTACCCTCTCAATATGATATTGGTCTGCCTAGCAAATACCCCTGAGGGTAAAGGCATTTTCAAAATCAAGGCCATATGTGGTCTATCCGGGGTCTCAGTAGAGCCCCCACACAAAAATGGCAACTTGGCACAGTGCCACAAGTGCCAAATGTATGGACACTCGTCCAAGAACTGCTTCGCCCGTCCTAGGTGTGTCAAGTGCCTAGGTGACCATCACACCTCTCAGTGTGAACGGCCAAAAGACATCTCCCTCTGCAAAGAGCCACCAGCGTGTGTTCTCTGTGGAGAATACGGCCACCCGGCTAACTATCGCGGCTGCCCAAGAGCGCCGAGAAGAATAGTCCGCCAACCCAACTCAAATGGCAAGGCCTTGTATTATAACAAGACCTTCGTCCCAGCCCTCTTACCAACCCACAATGCGTGGGCTCGCCCCCTGCTAACCAGCAAGGAGGTTTTCCCAACCCTGCCCAACAGGCAGCCCGCTGCCCCACCCGCACCATCTCAGCCCAAACCACCAATGATCGGGGCAAACCAGCCCACCGGTGGTAATCCCAAGCCCCCTCAGGGCGTCCCCCTCCCATCGTCGTCGCTAAAAGCGCGCCCCCAAAAGCCCCCCAAGGACTAGATCCAGATCTAGCCCTGGTGGCCAACTTCGCGGCTCAAATCAATTTCGCGGAAATCCGCGAAATTGCAGCCGATCTTAGAAGGAACGAGGGAAACAACCTCGCCCTCCTTAATATAGCGATCAAATTCGCCCCCACGTTATTCGCTATACACCACCTGCATACGGCCTATCATGACCTATGCCAGCGTGGTGTTCGCGCATGTTAAGCCACACAGGATCCACAGGCTACAGACACTTCAAAATCGTTTCATGCGCCGAGCTACGGGAGCACCGTGGTTCATACGAAACGTCGATCTCCACATCGACCTCGAACTGCCGACCATCAAGCAGTTTATGAAACGGTGCTCTCAGAGCTACTTTGACTCTGCCATGACACACCCCAACCAACTAGTGGTTGGGGCGGCTTCCTATAGACCCTCCAAAATCTCCTCCATCCGACGTCCTCGTCACGTCCTCGACGAAGAGGACGACAATATCACACTCGCTCAACAAAGAGCCTACACGGCCCGCGAGGCCTTAACAAATAAATATCCGCGGTTCCGCCCTCGCCGTCGAGGTGCGAAACCGCGCCGCGCAAAAGTCACTACTAAAAACGTGGGCACGCCCACTTTGCCTCCAGCGACGCCCCAAGCCGAGGTCCGTTCCCCACAGGGGGAGCCCTTGGGCGATGTCGCTTAGCATACTCTTCTCCGGGTTGAGAGCCCTCAGCGCTCACCCATAGTCCGCGTCAAGCTGTCAAGGCCATCTGCGGCCAACAGCTGTACACACACAAAAAAAAAAAAAAAAAAAAAAATCAAAATTCACTATTATGTTACAGTTCGTTTTTAAGCACTATCACGGTGTTTTACACTTGTCGCGAACAGTATGCTTTCCGTGTGATGACGAAATAAGAATACAATTCACCACCCCCCTTTTTTGCCTGTGGGTATAGTAAATACAGCCAAAGGTTTATTGTAGATAACTTTTATACAAGAGAAGGAAAACTCGAAATAAAACACTATACCAGCTTGCTTGACTGTGATATAATACTTCCAATTCCCTTCCATAATGAAGTAGGCTCGAGCCCAGAGCCCAGCAGTGGGACGTATATGAGCTATGATGATATTGGATATCAAAATCACAAAATTTATATCTTATTGTCAGTATTAGCTTTGAGTTGTAAGAACTGGTTGAGGTAGCACATAGGTTGAGTTGCCAACTTCTTTGAAACGAATCACAGTAAAGGTTGGAGAATAAAAAAATTCACTTACTTCTTTATTGGTATGCAAAAGTATATAGCATAATTACTAAAAATAAAGTAGGATAGTTTATTATAAAGTATGGTCGGCAACCTTACTTAAGACATCCCTTTGAAATTATTTAGATCACAGAACTCATATTCATCATCATCATCGTTTCACAAAGGTGCGCGTCTCGGGATGTCCGACAGAAGCGATAACTTAAACTAATCTAAGTCGAATTAATTAATATTGAAATTGTTTAATTTGTGGAACGCTAAGGTTATTACTTAAATTTTATGTATATTGATATAATAATGTAAAGAAAAATTATTTAGTGACAAATTATTTTATTGACTATAAAATATAATTTTATTCTTGGTTAATATTCTTGAATATGTAACATAGCATTTTGTGTATGTACATTATTGACATCATTATTTATTCCTATAAAATAACAATTGGCTTATGGTAGTTATAATAACTTACGAAATTTTTACATTGTATGTCATCTAAAGTGCCGTAACGCGTTACGTGACGAAGCGTTTTACCCTCCTATGTGAAGTTATACTGCTTGAAAAATATATTTATCATATCATGCCTCACGCAGTCCGTGCATATTTTCTTTGGTCTTGGCAAAGGAATAACGATTGAACAGATTATGGCAGGATTCCTTCCTTTATAGCAGGGTTTGTCTCCAAGAGTGGATTGAGTGAGCTGATAATGAATGATAAATGCATATCTGGTTTATCAAAAAACAATATCAAATCACGCATTCATGATCAAACTAATATTTCACCTCTATATTGAAACTACCACTGTGTCTCAATTGCGATAATTTGCATAATAACCGTTATTTGGTATGTTATGAGCCAAAACCCTCCATTTAGTTCATAGTAATTGTGAATGGTTGAAACCAATATAAGGTATACATTACTTTTTACTGATATTTATTATGCTTTTGATATGACAGGTTTCCAATAAAAAATAGAAATATTAAATTGTTTTTTCGTACTGTTTTCCACAGTATCGTACATATAAGAGATGCAAGGACAGCACTATTATAGAAAAGAAAGAAATTAAAAAAAAAACATATGCCAACCGGTCTGGCTAGCTAGCTAGCTATGTTATTACCATAGCTATTTTAATGTGACTTAATTAATTTTTAAACTAAACTCGGTTCAAAAGTAAAATACATTTTTTTAGATTGAACAAAATTGAATATTAACTAACTCTTTTAAAAGATTGAAAACCGATGATCTTTTTTTCAGTTCAGTAAACGCTTTCAATACTTACCAATTGTCTGTGAGATCTTTCATAATCATTCGTATTCAAACAAACATTTACCATTTTGTATTGTAACAAAAATATTAAATACAATTTTCTAAACGACATTTTCCTATCAGTATGGTAAGGAAGCAAGAACACAGCTTACCTCCCTATTTGTTGCAGGAAGCAGCTCCTAAGGAAATGGACCTGGATTAGTCCCAATAGGTCAACAAAAAACGAGATAGACTTCATCTTGTCGGACAAACGACAGATATTCAATGATGTCTCAGTGACCAGTAAGATTAAACCTGGCAGCGATCACCGCATAGTACGGGTTGATAGTATTATTAGCTGCTCCCACACAGCAGCAAAAACTTCATTCATTCTACATATATATTAATATCTGGTTGACCGAGCTTCGCTCGGAATATTTTTGTTGTATTTTTGTCGAATTTATTTAGATGTATATTAATAAAAAATAAAAATTTAATAATGCAAAAATATCAAAAATTACAAAAAGAGAATAATAATAATACCGAGATTCGATCCGACGCTGTTTGAATGCCAAAACAAAACAAAAAGAGAACTGGACAACTTCCCAACTGAGCTATCGTAACTCATGACGTTGACAACTCAATTTGAACTCATATTCTTTTATAATTTAATGTCATTGTATTCTTTTGCTAAAAACATCGACAAAACAACATTTTCTATAAATAAAACCTATCTAGATCGATTTTATGGACCCGAAACCTCTAGTATGCCAAGTTTCATCAAAATCGTTATAGACGTTTCCGATTCCTTAAAAAAAAAATATATATATATATTGGTATACCTATATATATAATTATATATATACAAGAATTGCTCGTTTATATATGTGCTGTGTGGTGGCGGCTTCGAATACTATCAACCCTTGCTTTGCTCGTGGGTGTCGTAAAAGACGACTAAGAGCCCTAGATTGACCCGGACCAACTCCGTCTGGTACCATTTGGGTCAACTATTACATTCCCAAGGAGGGTTGACGTCAGACAGGCGGCCGGTCATAAAAGTCATTGCCGAAACTTTTTGCAATATGTCAAACCAGATGACATATTGCGTCGACCCCAAGTAATTGGGATAAGAGCGAGAGATGATGATGATCCTCGTTTAAATATGTATATACAATGAACACAGGTGCACACTTCCTACGGAGAGAAATAAGTCTATAATGGGTGATTTCTGATGTTTACGCGAGTATTACACATTTTAAACAAAACTACTTTACGGATTTAATCGCGTTTGTATTTGATTTTGAATTGCCCGACGTTTCGAACACTATGCAGCGTTCATGGTCACGGGCGGACTAAGATGTCTCACGTCCAACAAGTCATCGTTATCGCAGAAAATTTATAAAGTAGTTTTATTTAAAATGTATAATGGGTTTTTAGCATAGCATGGAATTTTAGCAATAAAAGTAGATAAAAACTAACAAATCTAATTATTATAATTGCTTATAATAATATCGATCTTCTCAACCAGCATGTTTCTTCCACTCGCCGCCCTGGTGTTTTTTTTTATAGGCAAAACCTCGCTCTAAGGAAATAATCCTTGTATTGCGGGGGACGTTACAAAAATATAATTAACAGACACAAATTACATCCAGACTCAGAACAAGAATTTGTGGATAGCACAATGTGTTGTCCCACGTAGGATTCGAACCCCTGATACTGGCGCTTTCGCTATCTACGCCATCTGTTTCAGTTATATGGAAATTCACCAGACTTGGCAAGGGGTTTAGCTATAGAAATTGTCGTTATACATTTCCCAGAAAAGTGCTACTACCCCCCAGCTGGTGAATTTTCAGCTGATTTTTACGACTCCCATGGGCAAGCAATTGAAAGTTACCTACGGAATAATGTTCGTTGCCTTTACACCCTAAAATAAATGCAATCATTCTACGAATATATGTATTGAGAATTGTTTTAATATATAATTTAGTACATCATCATCATCATCTTGCTCTTATCCCAATTACTTGGGGTCGACGCAATATGTCATCTGTTTTGACATATTGCAAAAAGTTTCGGCAAATACTTTTATGACCGGCCGCCTGCCTGACGTCAACCCTCCTTGGGAATGTAATCGTTGACCCAAATGGTACCAGATGGAGTTGGTCCGGGTCAATCTAGGGCTCTTAGTCGTCTTTTACGACACCCACGAGCAAAGCAACGGTTGGTAGTAATCGAAGCCGCTACCACACAGCATATAATTTAGTACATACCAGTAATAAAAGAACATATTATATTTTTAACTCAATACCATCATTATTACCCGTAGCACGTCGCCTTCGTCGTTGAACCGACCACCGGTGCTGAGTTCCTTGTCCTCAGTGGTCGGCCCGACGGAATAACCTGATGTGGTATCCTCTCCTCTTGGTGTCCCTGTCCCGGGACGTCGGTCGTCGTGCGCTGTCGTCCTCGTTGCGGGTGACGGAATAATCGCAGGTCCTGTCACCCGTGGCCTTGGCTAGGAGAGAGAGAGAAATTGACTTTACTATACTATACTGGTCAGACATGTTGGTATAGAGTTTTATATCGAGTTTTCCTTCTTCATGCTCAGATCTTATATGCATATTATATCCCTTAGTCGTCTTTTAACAACACATACTACTCGGCAATACACTATGAAGTCGGGTAAAAATATCCACGGGCAAGATAGGGAATGATGAATTGTATCTTTTCATAGTTAAGGATAATAAATAGTCATTCATTACTATATAAGCAATTTACTTCTCACGTTGAATAATTCAACAATTATGATTCTTTTCTGCAATGAACATCATTTACGTCGTCGTGCCGTATAATTTTCGCCACATAAAATGGCGTCAAACGAATTGCATCAGATCGCGGTAATGACTTCCCTCAGGGCACCATTTACGATAACCGCCTATTAACATATTTATTGAGTGCCTCAGAAATTACAAAATATAGAGTGGAAATTGGCATATGGCTACTAAGTTTAATAATTTTATAGACTTCATATATTTAACATTGTAAAGAGCTATTAAGACATATATATTTCACTAAGTAATTATTACTTAACTATGTTAACAACTTCGCTTGCAAAGATTACTTAGCCGCCGAGTGGTCGAAAATCAACCATGTTTTATTTAAAGTTATAGTTCTGCTACTAAACTTCTTTTTTTAGTTACACATGAGTATGTATACATAATTATTATTGTATACAATGGCACCAATGATTTTCAAGAAGTTTAGACTACAAGAGATTTTGAGAGTAAAAATCGTTTTAGCTAGATTTTACAAACAGAAAATATCGTTTTGTCGGTGTTTTTAGCTAACCAATAATGTCATTAGAATAGGAATGTAAATTTAGCCTTCGCTGTCATGAGTGACAATAGTTAAGTTGGGCAGTTGTCCAGTCACATTCAAACAGCCTCAGATCGGATCTCAGTGTTATTAATATTCTGTTTTTTTTTTTTTAATATTTCATATTTTTTCATTATTTCATCTTTTTTATTTATTTATTTATTTAAAACTTCTGCACATAAAAAAGGTACAAGGCGGCCTTAATGCCTTAGGCATTATCTACCAGTCGACTTAGGGTGGAGCAGAAATAAATTAGGCAGGTGCAATTCAATGTGAGTAATGATTTCTGAAATTCGGTTATACAAATGTAGCAAATTTATATATTATTATACCCAATACATACAGACAATACATAAATACATAGATATATACATTTATACATATGTATACATATATGTATATATATACATATATGTATACATATGTATAAATTTTATAAATAGTAGAGGTAAATCATCACTGATGAGTCGACTCCGTCAAAAGATCCAGGTGTCGTTCGACCATGGCCTTACAACTATTACGACTAGGGGCCATTTTGATCTTTAATGGTAACGCATTCCAGAAAAGAATGGCCTGAATATAAAAGGAAGAGTGTACCGGATTCGAGGAGTGAGAAGAACAGTGAAGAAGAAGATTTATTGAGGAACGAAGATTACGGTCATGAGTAGTGCAAAGAAATTGAAAGTGACATTTTAAGTAGGGAGGAGCATTAGGAGAGTTTTTATTAATATATGTCTAAATATTGTCGTCAAAAATACAATTTATAAAATAAAAATGATACCGTATATATATGATTAATCATAAACAAAAGTGTATACGCATATGTTATTTATTTATTAATTTTATGTATTTGTAATACATTATTATATCAAATTTTAGTATATTCTTGAACTGTGTTAAATTTCATAATAGTCCATCAAGCGTAATTTTCGTAAAAAGTAATACAGAGTTTGTGCTTCACGTATTAATATTTAGATACATTAAATCATCATCATCTTAGCCCATAGGCGTCCCACTGCTGGGCTCGAGCCTCCTTCGCAATAGGAGAGATTTTGACCTACTATAACACACTGGTCAGACATGTTGATATCGGGTTTTATTTCGAGTTTGACTTCTTTTAAATTATTTTTTTTTTTTTTTATATATTCACGCCTTTTTCCCATAGGGGTAGGCAGAGTCCACTGCCCTCCACCTGCTACGATCTTTGACATATTCAGCGTAGCAAAGCGGTTCTCTGTGGGCCACTTTTCGCCCCCGACGGAAACGAGACGTGACGTGTCGCGAGCCACATCGCCGCCATTCGTACAGTTTTTTAATTTTTGAAACTCATTGCGTTTCCGCGAGAAATACATACACATATAATTAACGGACACAAATTACATCCAGACTCAGAACAACAATTTGTGGATCGCACAAAGTGTTGTCCTGCGTGGGATTCGAACCCCCGACACTGGCGCTGTAGGTCACTAGCATTAACCACTACGCCATCTGTGCAGTCTTAACCACTACGCCATCTGTGCTTTTAAATTATACATTAAATATTTAATGAAATATTTAACTTGGAAATTTAATGACATTCATCATCATCATTTCAGCTCATGTACGTCCCACTGTTGGGTTCGAGCCTTCTTCATAATAGGAGGCAAATTGACCTTACTATACTATGCTGTTCAGACAAGTTGGTATAAGGTTTTGTTTCGAGTTTACCTTCTCTTGCATTCATGTTATAAGCGTATTATATCTCTCAGTTGTCTAATGCAAGTGCAAGGTAAGGAGTTATGAATTATTCTTACTCCATCACCACACGGATAATGATGTTATTTTATTTAAAACGGACTTCGTTTTGTAATCGTGGTAATAATATTAAATTGAATCATTATAATCTTCACCTTCTTATCCCAAGTGCTTCGGCTCCAAATAATACGTATTTTTCTTCAATTATATATATTGCAAATATTTTAAATAACTTCGCGTAGTGTTCTAGGCAGGTATCAGTGTTCTTTTGCGAGGATTTGTGGTTTATCAAACCTGATGTTATGGCGGGCGCGGTCCTGACTATGTTCACAGACTGCAGATTTTGTATGATGGTAGTGCTTCACATCGGCTATGTGTTCTTTGATCCGAGTTCTTATGGATCTTTATGCTTGCCCAATATTTTTATAGAAGAAAGAAACTACAATCACAGTCAAGTTTATCAAGTCATGCATCTTGTAGAGGGATCTGGCACTTGACAGGTGGTAAGAATTGATTAATCCTCTTCAGTGGCTTAAAATAAGTTTCCATAGAAGACCGTTGCAGCTTTTGATAAACCACAAATCCTCGCTAAAGAATACCGATATCTGCCTAGAATGGTAGGGGAGGCTATTGAAATCAAAAAATACAAAAACTGCAAATATTTTGGCAATGATTTTATGGATGGCTGCCTGCCTGACGTGAACACTCCTTGCGAATGTAATTATTGACCCGATCGTATTATTTACAGGTTTTACACGTAATCGAGCTGCTCTTAGTCGATTTAGAGGAACTGTTTAACTTGGTACCACCGTCACTATTTTACCAACGTACCACTCGACACCGCAACAAGATTCATCCATTTCACCTGGAAACGATATAGTCTTCAACTGTACGTTTGCAGCGATCATTTCTCCCACGTACGTGCAAGCTCTGGAATGAACTACCTGCTGCTGTGTTTCCCGAGCGCTATGACATGTCCTTCTTTAAACGAGGTTTAAGAAGAGCATTTACTTCACGGTAGGCAACGGCCGGGCTGTGCCCTTGGTATTGCAAAGGTCCATGTGCGGCAGTATCACTTACCATAAGGTGTGCTGCCTGCTCGTTTGCTACCATCGGCAATAAAAAAATGAAAAAAAAATTACGGCTTAATGTCATATCATTATCTAACTTTACGTCTCACTGCTGTAGTCGAGCTTCTTTTACAATGGGGGGAAATTTACAGTCAGGTCACGCAGGTCAGAGGAGCTGAAACGGTTTTCAATCTCTAAGCAAACCACAGCTGTTTGTTAAAGCGAAACACTGTTGCCTAAGACAGAGACTGAAGCTTTAGTATTCAAAGTTTATATTTTTATTATATAGCTTTATTTATAACAAGAATACAAGGTTTTAGTATGAATTTTATGTGTCTATTGTAATAAAAAGTTATCATTATATTATTACGAGCAACCCGCCCTCGCTTCGCTTCGGGTTCAGTCGCCTTATAGCGTAGTTCCCGTTCCCGTGGGAATATCGGGAATTTCCATTGGTGAAAGAATTTTTGAAATCGGTTTGGTGGTTTAAGCGTAACAAACAAACAAACTTTCGCATTTATAATATTAGTAAGGATTACGTAATTTATTGCATTAGTATAGTCATTATAATAGTCATTATTATTTTCCGTGTGATGACGGAGTAAGAATACAATTCACCATTTCCTACCTTGCCCGTGGATGTCGTAAAAGACGACTAAGGGATATAATATGCACATAACATCTGTGCAAGAGAAGTAAAACACGAAATTAAACACTACAACAACAAGTCTCTCTTTTGCATTAATTTTATAAGCATATTTAATCCGCTTAGTTAGTCGGCTTTTACGACACCCACGCCCGAGACAGGGGGTAAATTGTATTCTTATATGCAATTATTTTACTTTATATTGTAATATATTTTATTATTTGATAATTCCCCGTGTGTTGACGGAGTAAGAGTATAATTACATACATACATATATAATTACATACATACATATTAATTCAACACGATTTTTCCAGCTTGTGGGCATTGTAAGAGATATCATATGCATATCTTATATCTTTAAACGAGCAATTCTTGCGTGTATATATACAGGGTGACTGGTAAAAGATTGTACATATTGAAGGAAACGATAGATAATAGTCACAGATAACCAATAAAAATGTAAAAAGAGAAAAATATTAATTAACAACATAGTAAACATCAACAATATTAGTGTCGCAAGACTCCCAAAAATATGCTCACCCTATAGACTAGAGGTATCGGATCGTATTCGAGCTTAGTGCACAGATGGCGTAGTGGTTAAGAGAGCGACTTGCAACGCCGGTATCGGCGGTTCGAATCCCCCACGCGGGACAACACTTTATGTGATTCACAACTTGTTGTTCTGAGTCTGGATGTAATTTGTGTCCGTTAATTATTATTGTTTGTAAAGTTCCCAGCAATACAAGGATTATTTCCTTAGTGCATGGTGTTGTGTTAAAATTATTATTATAAATTATTATAGTCATTGAAAGGCATCAGTCACTTTTCTTTCATACTTTGATCCTGGCTTAGGACAGGCAAAAATACCTAGACAATAATAAACGTTCGTAACTGAATTTTTCAAAATAAATTCTTTATTTCTAATGTACTTAGATTAGAGGCAGTTGGTATAAATTAGGAGGCACCTTGGTGTTTCTGGCGTATTTATAAAGTGGAATCATACCTATGTACAGTAATTAAATAATAAATCTATTTACAAATTACAATTACGCTAATCCCAGCAATCAAAATTAACAAAATAATTGCTTACCTCTTCGCGTACGTAAATGATCAACTTTAGTTACTAATATTGTTAATTCACAACGATTTAGTGAATATGAAATTAAAAATTCATATCACTATTCTATCACTTTTTACAAATACGGTTAAAAAAAGCGCGGGCAATCAAATGACTCGTAACTGTAATTTAATAAATACGGAAATGCAAAATGGCCAAATCGGCGCGCGCGCTTTGACTGAGTACAGACGAACTATCACCGCGTGGGGGACACGTACGGGAGTAGGCGTACTAGTTTTATTAGCACTTGGCAAGCTCACGCACTCGCCTAATTTCTTTTTTAATGCCGATTTTACTGCTAGAATTATTAAAAGTAGGTATAGGGATAATGTTATTAATCTACAAACAACCGTATGTTATGTTGGTTGTTTGTACGACGTCCAGCGTGGCGAGAGCGCCTGTCTAAAACAATACATACAACATACCTTTCTTTTTATACTTGGGATCCTTCGACCGACCGACAACACTAACACATTTAAGTTGACTCTCACTTGATGCTTTTACGTTAAACAGTAATCACTGGCAAAACTCGCGGGACATAGTCGATTCACTAAAGTCTAGAACACGTTGAAATTGACGTGCATGTTTCATGCCACGTTTTGAAATGTTCCAAATAGTTTTGTGACGTAGATATGTACGTTAAAACTTCAAGTGGCTTCTCTTGTGCTAGCTTGCAGTGGAATCTTGGAAGTACTTCAAGATATGTCCTTCAAGGCTTACTGGAAAAGCGGTTTCAGCCACGTCCTTGAGGGTGAAGCAGAATATGAAATGGGCTATAGTTAAGCAACCGCCTGCAGTATTATAGCATTATCAGCACAAGATGCCATCAACCACTACATCGAAAATTGTTATTTACATAATATCAAAAAATAATAAACGTGCATAAAAGACAATCCGACGAACGGAGCTACGCAAGGATTAGAAACACACTAGTACGATTAGGCCATCGCGGTCCGCGGATAACTAAAGAATTTTTTGAAGGATTCCCGTATGACCCGAGCTAGGTAGGGATAGCCGTCCTGCGGTCTGATTGGTCCGAGACGGCCTTGTGGGCATATCACCCAATAACTAGTTCAATATCGCTGTTACGTAAATTTTTAGTACAAGTGCGTTAACCTGTACATAGATAGATATACCTATAGGTAGGTATATTATCCTCTGTGTCCAGGACTAAATATTTTTTAAAGATAAATAGTTCAAAATTTAAGTACTATTTTTTTTTATATATTCGGTATCAGAATCGAGTACTGAGTAGCCTCCTTCAATATGTACAATCTTTTACCAGTCATCCTGTATATATATATATACAGCGTGTCCCAAAATTAAACGATAAGCGGGCACCAACAGGTGGGGCCTACTTATGAATGCTCGAGAAAAAAAAAGAAAATAAATCCACCCTTAGCTTTTTTTTCATTACGAAAAAAAAGGGAAATCTTTAAAAAATCGACAGCCTTTATAATATTTTTAAGTACCATTGCTACAATTTTACAAATAATTCAGTGATTTTTTTGTATTAGCAACGAAAGTAACACTGCTATCGATCACAATAATTAAAAATCCCAGAATATCTATAGTTTCTACACAAAAATTAACCAAAACTGTGTTTTTTCCATAATTTTTGTAAGATTTTGACTTTCAGCTCACTTTCACTCATCTTGGTGAAAAAAAAAAGTATTTTGAAAAAAGTATATATACGATTTTGATGAAACTACTAGAGGTTTCGGGTCCAAAAAATCGATCTAGCTAGGTTTTATTTATAGAAAATGTTGTTTTATTGGTGTTTTTAGCAAAACAATACAATGACATTAAATTTTAAAAGAATATGTATTCAAATTTCGTTGTCAACATCAAGAGTTACGGTAGCTCAGTTGGGCAGTTGTCCAGTTCGCTTTTTGTTTTGTTTTGGCATTCAAACAGCGTCGGATCGAATCTCGGTGTTATTATTATTATCTTTATGTAATTTTTTTATATTTTTTTCATTATTTAATTTTTATTTTTTATTAATATATATATATATAAATAAATTCGACAAAAATACAACAAAAATATTCCGAGCGAAGCTCGGTCAACCAGATATTTACGTCTATACAAGTGAAGGAAGTCTGGAAATAAAACCCTTTGCGAACATGGCTGATTGAGTCCTCAATATGCGTGATGTAGATCGATTCCGTGTGGTGACGGAGTAAGAATACAATTCACCATCCCTTATCTTACCCGTGGGTGATCGTACGAGACGACTAAGGGATATAAAACGCATATAACATCTATGCGAGAGAAAGAAAACTCGAAATAAAACCCTATACCAACACGTCTGACCAGCGTCATATAGTAGGTCAATTACGCTTCCATTATGGAGGAGGCCCGAGCCCAACAGTGGGACGTATATGGACTGAGATGATGAGATCGTTTTTGCCCATTGAAGCAAAAGTCCACTAAGGGCGTATTTTGCTTGTGTCAAATATGCAAACCAAATATATCAAAACGTTACCTAAATTTTTCTAAAAATGTATGAAATTTATATAATTACGTATACATTCCAGCTTGAAGGTTAAATTTAATTTATTGAAATTAATTAGAAGTTACCTAGTAACCTTACAATAGTCTAAATAGAAACCTTAATTATACAAGGATATGAACAATTTAATTACGTACTATTATCAAATCGATCAGGTATTGTTACTCGATTCTCACTGCTTAATGAATTTCATTGTCGTATGTAATTAGATCGCTGAACTGGCAATAGGCAGGCCACATCGCTCAACGAATCGACAACCGCTGGTGAAGAAAGGTTCTGGAGTGGCGACCACGTATTGGACGACGCAGTGTAGGAAGGACCCCCCACTAGGTGGGCCGACAACCTGGTGAAAGTTGCTGGGCGTCGTTGGATGCAGGCGGCATAGGACCGCAATTTGTGGCGTAACATGAGGGACGCTTACGTCTAACCGTGGACGGCGACAGGCTGAAATGATGATGATGATGTAATTAGATATCTTTATTAAATACTCCCTCTCTTCGCTTCGGTTTTAGTCGCTTTACCCGCATCCGTTTCCGCTGGAATCATCATCATTCATCATCATTTCCCTTCTCGTGTTCTTTCTTCTTCCCTTCCGAGAATACATTTATCTACAACGCTTACTTGCCCGTGGGAGTCCTAAAAATCGGCTGAGGGTTCACCAGGAGAGTGGGCAGCAGCTCTTTCCTGGGAAATATATAAGACCTTACTGCGATCGCCAACCCGCCTGCCAAGCGTGGCGATTACAGCAATATCCCCTCATGAAATAACAAGCAAAACAAAAATGGCCCCCAGTCCCGCTAGAATACTGAGATAAGATATAGCCTAAGTTATTCCTTATATAGACAACTACCTGGTACTAAAATGTTATCAAAATAGGTTCAACTGTTTTGGAAATTACCCCAAACAAACAGACAGACAGAAAGTAAAAAAATAAACCGTTTTTAAGCATAGGTGTCGTGCAAATAACCGTGTGAGCATAAAAAAGCTCGGTATATTGACAAGCAGACACTTCAATTTTATATCTTTACTAGCAACCCGCCCTCGATTCGCTTCGTTTTCTGTCACCTTATCCCCGTAGTTCCCGTTCCCGTGGGAATACCGAAATGAAATATAGCCTAGTTTACTCCCTGATATTATAGCTTTCCATTGGTGAAAAAATTTTTGAAATCAGTCCAGCCATTTAGAAGATTACCCGGAACAAACAGACAGACAGACAGACAAAGAGACAGACAAAAAAAATATAAAGTGATTTTTAGGCATATTTATAGTGCAAATAACCGTGTGAACATGAAAAAGACCTATTATTTTGACATTACAAACAGACACTCCAATTTTATTTATTGGTATAGATATATAAATTTCTTCTGTACGTGTGTATGTCACTAAACTTCTTCTAAACGGCTGGACCGATGTTGATGAAATTTTTTGTGTGTGTTGAAGGGGATCCGCCACACTTGGACTCGGTAGGTGGCGCTGCTGTCGATTTCAAGGAGAATTCCTCTTATTTTATTTGAACAGAACAACGTCTATTGGGTCAGCTAGTATTTGTATAGATATATAGATTAGAATAATTTGCGATGACAATGAACTCAGTATCTTATATCTTTAAACGAGCAATTCTTGTATATATATATATATATATATATATGTTCTCGGCAACGGCTCCAATGATTTTGATGAAATTTGGCATACTAGAGGTTTTGGGGCCAAAAAATCGATCTAGCTAGGTTTTATTTATAGAAAATGTTCTTTTGTCGGTGTTTTTAGCTAATCAATACAATGACATAAAATGTCAATAGAATATGGATTCAAATTTCGCTGTCAACGTCAAGAGTGGCGATAGCTCAGTTGGGAGATTGACCAGTTTTCTTTTTGTATTGTTTTGGCATTCAAACAGCGTGGGATCGAATCTCGGTATTATTAATATTCTCTTTTTGTAATTTTTGATATTTTTTTCATTATTTTATTTTTATTAATATATATCTAAATAATTTCGGCAAAAATACAACAAAAATATACCGAGCAAAGCTCGGTCAACCAGATATTAATCTATATATCCCACTAAAACAAATGTGAAAATGGGGACCTAGTTCAATATTATAATAATTACTAATAGCTGACCCAATAGAACATCTGTTCTGTTCAAATCTAAAAAAAAAGCCCTATACCAACATGTCTGACCAGCATGGTATAGTACCAATTTCCCTCCTATTGTGAAGGAGGCTCGAGCCCAACATTGGGACGTTTGATTATTTATGAACTTCATTTGATGAAATGAAATGAATTTCATAAATAATCAAACCGTACAAATAAATATAGATGAGAATATCTTCTTTTATAAGTCGGTAAAAATAATACAAATCCTCAATACGTATGTAGCTAATACGAAGAGAATTCAACAAGAACTATTTAATAGAGCCAGACTTAGCAGTCAAGTTTTTCCGAATGGGATACTACATCCGGTTTCCGGGCGTCGCTCGTACCGGAAGTTTGTTCGGACCGAGTAGGGGCGGGGAGTGGAGATTTCCTGTGACATTCGCTGTCCTTCGTTCAGTGGGAAAGCCTTACATTTTTATTGTACTTAGTGCTAACTTTCTGTCACAATAGATTTTAGTTGTTAAGTATCACTTGGAGATAACTTTGGCTAAATGTCTTTTTTTGTTGGTATGTTACCATAATCGCTACGCTTGGCAGACGAGCTGGCGATCACAATAAGTGTAATAAGTTTTCCCAGGAGATAGCTGCTGCCCATTCTCCTGTGAGGCCCTCAGCTGATTTCTACGACTGCCACGGGCAAGCAAAGTGTGACGACAATTATATTCTATCCCGTTGCCACACGAGGAATCCTGTTGTCATATGGGGAGGACCGTTCCGAGTGGCATTCTCGTGGGGAGGCCTATGTCCAACAGTGGACGTCTGTAGGCTGATGGATGTATGGATGAATTAATATTTTTTTAATAATCTCACGGCGTCATCGCTTAACGAGTAGAAGCAGGTATAATATCAACAGCCACGATAGTGCAGTGAGAATCTTTAATTAAATTCTTATGCGAGCAAATTCTTTTGATTGTTGTATTTTTTTTATTGAAACTAATGCCGTTGCAAATTTTCGACATTGTAAGTTCTGTAAGTTTGGATCTATAACGACTTCAGTAACTGACACCGCAATTTGATTCTCAAGAAGTCTCGGCAAACGCTTTTAATTGTATAAGAACCAGTAAGACTAATTTGTAAATATAGAAAGATAAGCAGAAAACGATTATTAATCGATACTCAAAGGTCCACAACAGGCGCACCGCGGTCCATAATGTAAAATTATACATTATTTTCTGTACCTCTTTAAAATTTGCCTACAGTCTCCAGTCCCCACGTAACATTACTTGCCAAACCCTGGTCTAATTGAATCCCTTAGTTATAATTTACAATCACTACTGAAAAATCGGGAAACTTAAGAGGATCTTTTCGTCCGAGATACTTCAGTGTCTGAAAACACAGGTCTACGACCAGTGTGTGTTACCAGTAATGACATACGGCATGGAAACGTGGTCCCTAAATGTAGGCCTCATAACCAAGCTCAAAGTCGCTCAGCGTGCTATAGAGCGGACTATGCTCGGCATTTCTCTGCGAGATAGAATCGGAAATACGGTAATCCGCTAAAGAACGGGTGTAACCGACATAGCACGAAGAGTTAGCACGCTGAAGTGGCAATGGGCAAGCCACATCGCTTGACGAACCAGCAACTGCTAGGGAACAAAGATCTTCGAGTGGCGAACACGTATCGGACAACGCAGTGTAGGACTCCAATCCAACTAGGTGGACCGACGACCTCGTGAAAGTTGCTGGGCGTCGTTGGATGCAGGCGGCACAGGACCGCACTTTGTGGCGTACATGAGGGAGGCCTACGTCCAGCAGTGGACGGCGAAAGGCTGAAATGATAACGATGATGACGGTAAAGAATAGGTAGCGAATTATATTCTTAGCCCATCACCGCATGGGGCAAGACAATATGACCTTTAAACATTAATAAATCATTATAAACAAAAACTAAGAAGTTGCTAACTTGGCATATTCCCCGTCGGACACTCTCAATAACTTCTCAGTAGTAATTGGAAAGGTAATAGCTAAAATAGGCATGTCTCGTACGTCTGGGAATCAATAAATCTTGTATTCCATCCACCTATTGGGGTCTTCCGTTTGTGTGTTGTATGACTTTGTTACTTGTTCGATGGAGTGAGGTATTATAAGGATTATTGAAGATCTGTTATCTTATTCGTGATTTAGTGAGTGTTTACTTTTAATGTCTTTTTTTACTATTTATTTATCTAATGATGCATACTACTTTACGACTGTTCTTTCCATTCTATAATATAATATGAAAGAAAGAAAGAAAATCTAATATATTTGACGATAAAATTTTACAATTGATTTAAATAGAAGATTAAAATAACAATTGAATTTGTTTGCTCATCACAAAACTCCTTCATCTCAGCATATTGCAAGTGAAAATAACGCACTGATCTTTCGTGAAGGTGCTTTAATGACGTCATAGATACTGAAGTCAACATCATTAACATTTTTAAAATTGATAAAATTAAAAATAAACACATAAAGAAAACAATAATAATAATTAAACTGGACTATTAAATAGTATAAATTATTTTTGTTGACACAATAATAAAATTATATCGATATTATTGTAACATATAAATCGAAAAGATAGTAACAGGATATTAAAATCACCATTTGCAGTGATTTGTGTAACAAATTGTGAGAATATGAATCGATTAGACTATAAGTTAGTTACCTATAAGGTATTTTGACCGGGGATTAGTCCGTCACCCGCCGAGAGGCCGACCGCGTGAGGAAAGACTGACGTCCTCCCCGAGGGGGGGACATCGGTCGATGGGAGGGTACCCTACGTAGGGGGTATTCCGTCGGACCGACCACTGACTACAAGTAAACCTGCTCCGGTGGTCGGCCCAACGACGAAGGTGAGGTGGTTTTCGGTTGGGTTGCGGGAGTTGCGTGCTTAAGCCCCACTGTCGCGCCGGACGGAGTGGTGCGGAGGCGCGCCGACCGCAGCCCACCCACAAAACAAAAAAATAAACCTATAAGGTATTTAAATAAAGAGACATATTAGGTATTTTAATTAGAATCATGAGTGTGTGTACATATCAATATTATACAGATGTCCTGGAATTTTATAGTGCGAGTACGTTCGCATGTTATAGAAGACCATTAGAGCTATCATTGGGGTATGAAAATACTACTCTGCTCGATTTTGAAAATCTCAACCTCGTAACCATACCCTGCATGGTCATCTTTCAGGCTGAACACAATTAGCACAGTTTTTTAACTCCACTAAACTTACAAGGATTACTTCCTTAGTGCAGGCAGTTTAAAAATATGTAAATTAGTTTGCCGAAATAAATGAATGTCAATAAGATGTCCAATTTATTTAAGCCTTTCCAAGAAGAGAATATTATCTCAATCACTACTCTTGGCAGGCTGGTTAACGAGCATGAATACTGTACATTTTAGAGGAAAGTGCTGCTGTGCACTTTTTTCAAGGTCCTTCATTTTCATCCGACTTATAGGAAAAAGCATATGCTGTGTAGTAACGGCTACGAATACTACCAAACCTTTGATTACTGATGGGTGTCGTAAAAAACAACTACGAGCTTTAAATAAGGCTTGATGGCTGCTCTAGTGGTTAACTTGTGATCGGGTGCCGCTTGCGGGATCTGGTTCAGCCATAATCTTCTCATTATATTTCTGATTATTTTTGAATTGTATTATATTATATTTTGAAAGATGTCACACTGGAGCTATTAATAAGCATGTTGTTAGATGTAATTTTAAGTGAAATTAGAAAATTAATAAAAAATAGACAATCCCGCTGAGTTTCTTGCCGGATCTTCTCAGTATGGTCGCGTTCCGATCCAGTGGTAATTTTAAGAAAAATGTAAAAAAGAATGACAACATGTAAGTGCCCCCGCGCGGCATAATAAATGATTTGAATTTGCATTTAAGCCTGGATTTACTCCATTTGATGCCGTCTGATTAGTCACATTTCCAAGAAGGGCTGCCATCAGACAGGCGGCTGGTCATGAAACTATTCCCAATAACTTTTACAATATATAGTACATCTATGAAAAAGCAGTACATATAGCAATTCCAAGTAATTTTAATGAGAGAAGAATGATAATGAGGATTATAAATAAAACCATTTTTTACTGATTTTATCGCATTTGTATTTAATTTTTGATTGATTATGAGGAAGTTTAGGAGAAAATTAGATATAGTGTCGCCTATAACAATCAATCTTAAGGCTCATATATAGCCCCGTCAAGCTCTCACATATCCTTGGTGCTATACGGCTGCGCTTATTGCAGCTCTACATACTCTTACTTATTGACTAATTATTAAATTTTGCTCCACGTCTCCCGCATTGCATAGAATTAGAATCCATCAATTCCAACTCCTCCTGTAAAAGTAAAACTTTTCTAATTAAATTTGTTGCGGATCCCAAGACATTAGAATCATTTTCTGGGAATGTCTGAGGCTCGTACTTTGTTGTGATCTATGGAGACTGTTGTGGATACTGACTTACCTACAGGAATTACAATGGTAGAAATCTGTGGTGGGATTAATCCCAAAAAAAAAAAAATGCTGCCATATTTTGATCTAAACCTGTTATTACAAGAGAAGTGGATATCTTTACAGGCTCCAATCATAAGTTTTCACCTGAAACCAACTCCGTAATACTAATTAATCCCAGTGTATCCTCTGCGATCGTAAAATTGGTTCACAGAAGTACTATAATTTCAAGTTGTAAAAAAGGTACTCGTAGTAATTTTCTTTTAAATGCTCGTACTATAGACGTTTCCTTAACTTTTGATTAGCGTGGGTCTTTTATTGAGGCCTTGATTAATGGGTGCTTTAATAATTACTAGAGTTTATAGTTGAATTTCCGTGTGCTAACGGAGTAAGAGTACAATTCACCAATCCCTTTCTCACTCGTAGGTTAATAAATGACTAACGGATTATAATAGGCAGATAACAAGCACGAGAAGGAGAACTTGAAATAAAACCTGTATAACCAGCATCGTATAATAGAGTCAATTTCCCTTCGATTCTGAAGGAGGCTCAAGCCCACCAGTGTTACATTTATAAACTTTGATAGTGATTATAATATTTGAATGAATTTTATCATAATCTTCAGGCAATATGCGTCTTAAATTTGGGCACAGAATACCTCCAGAAAGAAAGAGAAAACTCATTGAAAGCCTGACCATTCTTTGTTTGTCAAAAGTTTTTTTTATTGGAAACAGTGGCAAACGAGCAAACAATACACCTGATGGCAAATGTTGCTGCTCATTGGCCTGTGCAATACCAGTGGCACAGCTAGGTCGCCTACCGCGAAGAACGAAAAGGGAGCGTAAATGCGTGTAATGAGGTTCGGTGATAACAAAGGCATCATCAAAACCCAATACACGCAAATAATTTAAAAAAGTTGGGCTTCCGACTCTCTCGCTCACCGAACGACGCGGAGTAACAAATTGCTAGTCAACTTGGACATCAATTTTCTGCGAGAGTGTGGTACTACCCCGAACGGACCGGCTCGTGGCTGTAGATAGATAACTGTCAATAGTAGTGTGGTATTTCTAATTCTCTTCTCACTATCGGTATGTTGTATTCGCATCTAGTGAGATGCACTGATCGGTCTGTGAAACAATCAGTCGGCTAATGAGCCGACTGACTGTTGTAGTCGAACGAGTGTTATCGGCCGCGTTTGTACATTTCATCTATGGTCGCGATTCCTTTAAGCTCATTACAACGTCTACTTACTGCGCGCCTAGCTACCTATTTACCTACTTATCTGTTTTGTTATTAGTTTTTAAATTTATTTTTTAAACGTATGCTGAATCATGTAAGTTGTGGCGTGTGGCTCAGCGTCGAATATTTTTTTTTTTCCTTCTTTTAATATACATACGCCACTCTATTGGCTAAAGCCTCCTCTATAATTGAAAAGAAATTGATATACTATACTGGGCTACTCAGATGGATTAGCCTTTTCTTTGACAAGCTATGGTTCACACCATCATGCCGTCCAGGACGACGAAAGTGTGGCACGCGATCCCATAACCCACCATATCCTCATCGCCATTAGGCTGACTATTGGTAATGGATTAGCTTAAGATTTTATTTAGTGATTTCTTTCTTTTGCAGGGAAATTTTCAGCTAATACTTTTTTTATGAAATAACACCCAACACTAAGGAAATTATCCTTGTGTTGCGGCGGATTTTACAAACATAATAATTAAAGTGGTAGTAGGTATACTAGATTGTCAGTTTTTTAAATATAATTACTATTAATTTTAATGTTAAATAATTACTAACCATAAACAATATAATTTTTTCATATAGAATCATTTGCCTCTTACACTGGCAACACATTTGTATCAAAATGTGGGTCAATATTTAATAACAAATTTCTGTATCGGGTAGATAATTATAAAAATTTTCTGCAGTAACGATGACTTGTTGGACGTGAGACATCTTAGTCCGTCCGTGACCATGTACGCTACAAAGTGTTCGAAACGTCGGGTAATCAAAAATCAAATACAAACGCGATAAAATCCGTAAAGTTGTTTTATTTAAAAAATATAATCAAAGATCACAAATTACACCCAGACTCAAAACAATAATTTGTGGATCGCACAAAGTGTTGCCCTTGGGATTCGAACCCACGGCACTGGCTCGGTAGGTCGATATCTTAATCAATACGCCATCTATGCAGTCATATTACGGCCTCTGTGTTTTATGACAGCTATGAGAATCAAAGGTTGTAAACTATATTCTTATTCCTTCACCGTAGGAAAGCACGCCAACGAATATGTCTGCATACAAGTATTTGCTCATTATCTCGCCAAACCACCTGGAGTAAGGTAAACAGAACTTAAACACATAAATTCACTGCATACATTATCGTAAAGCCGATCATACTTTATTGAGTATAAACTAAGCCCTAAAATCAGTATAAGGAAGGTACTCACTATGCAAATAATTTGAAAGAAAGTTAATGACCTACTAATCAGCGCTGGTCAGACTTGTTATTTTGTGTCGAGTTTTTCTTCTCTTGCATAGATATTATCTGCGTACCATATCTCTTAGACCTCTTTTATGATACCCACGGGTAAGAGACGGGGCGGTGAACTGTTTTCTTACTCCGTCACCACAGGGAAAGTGGGTTGGGGAAATGAGAGTTTGGGTAGAATTAGTTACATGCTCATTTGATAATGCGAAAATAATTATATATAATTAACAGTATAATTTCAGCATAGTGGTTAAGAAGCCCAACTAATGTATCTTAGTATCATGTGTTCGATTTGTACGCAGTGCAGTACTTTTGATCCAGTGATTTTTTTGAGTCTGAGTGTAATTTTCATCCGTTAATTGTATATTTGTAGTGTCTCTCGCATTATAAGAATTATTTTCTTAGAGCAGGGTATTGCGCGAGCTACCCACAGATGTCAAGAAATCGATACTAGTGGTAGGCCCAAGGGCAATGAGGTGAAATTAAATAAATTAGATTAATAGCATAATTACAACACTTAACATCAACCTATATTTAGTCTTTGCTTAAATATAAAAACAATCCTTTAACTACTAGCAAACTATCAGCGGCGAGCTGTTAGCGTAGTTCGGTCTCATCCTTAATTGTATTTAATACAATGTTTGGTGACCCGTTAATGTTTCTGCCCACAATCGATATGTGATTAGTGATATCTTGTTATTTGCAATTAAAACAGTTGCATATAATTGAATAACTAGCTGAAACCGCAACTCTGCTTGCATAGACTTTATAAAATGCTTTCTCCCATTGGACTGACATTTAATTTATTTTAGAAGTGAACACTTTCATAGATAGCATGTAAATTCCTAGAGTTTCATAATTTAATTAAGGCCTATAATAGTATAAAATATGTATATACGTTTGAGAAGAATTCTGTTCTCAGCTGTTGAGCCACTATTGTCAACCAGCTCGCTGTTGAGCTAGAATCTCTTTTAACAATTGAAGAACTATTAATCTACTGCTTATATCGATCAGACTGTAGGGCTTTATTTTGAGCTTCGGGCTGATCACTGACGTCAAGTCACCCCGCTCCGGTGGTCGGCCCAACGACGAAGGCGACGTGTCACGGGTGGATTACGGGTATGCGTGCTTACGCCCCTTTGTCGCCCCGGACAGAGTGGTGCGAGGAGTGCGCCGACCGTAACCCACCCCCCAAAAAAAAGGCCTTTATTTTGAGAATTCTATTTATTAGTCTAAGATTCACCTTGGAATAGATAGCACTTTCGGGGACTAGTACTACATATTATTCAACATTACCAATAAATCACCGATTTCACAGATAATTACCATTACACTGAATTGATACCGACACGATGTTATAGACAATAATATCGACCAACAATGAAGGAACGTTACAAATATCGATATTCAAAAAGCTTATAAAAGCGGTCGCCCGTTAGCTACGGTGTGGCCCAGACTGAGGCATACACAGCCCGCGAAGCCTTGACAAATAGTAATAAATATTCACGTTACCGTTCCCGCCGACGGGGAAGGAAGACGTGTCGCGTTAAAGTCATAAACGTGGGAGTGCCCACTTTGCCAGCGACCGCCCGAGCCGAAGTCCGTACCCCACAGGGGGTGCCCTCGGGATCGGTCGCTTAACTTTAAACGGGTTGAGAGCCCTCAGCGCTCACCCACCAGTCCGGGTAAAGTTGTCACAGCCATCTGAGGCTAACAACTAAGTACCAAAAAAAAAAAAAAAAAGAAGCTACGGTGTTCAGTCGTTCGCTAGACATCGACCACGGACGTTGTCCTTGTGGTCCGTTCGTATTAAGTTGTGTTAAAATCAGAGCAAGTGTACTAATAAAGTGTTGATCATAGAGTACGAGTACGTATTTTGCATTCCACCAAATGTGAAAGTGAAGAAAAAGGAGAAGTGTTGAAAAAGCATCACCCGTAATAGAATACATTACCATATTTCCGTGTGGTACAAATCACCACCCCATTTCTTATCCATGGCTATCACAAAAGACAATTAAGAAAAAATTAAAAATGAAAATGAAAAATGATTTATTGTCACGAGCTAAATTGACATAGAAAAGCATGAATTACATTCTATATATATAAATACATAACAGCTCGTAACAAAACGACTCCTACTCACCATACTGCAGGTTAAGGAAAAACCTGGAGTCTTCCGTGGAGTCGTTATGTTGACGTCACGAAACAGAACGAGTGAAACAAATTAACAAAAAGCAAACAAAAATAAAATAAAAATACAAAACGAAATTAAAGATAAACACAATTAAACCACGCCGAAGGTTATATGCATACACACACAATCATAAAGCTCAAACAGTAAAATAAAAAATAAGCTGGATCCATAGGTACTTGTCCTGTGTGCAATTAAATTATAGATTTTTACTCTGTGGCAGCTCGAACTAAGGGATATATACGGGATACGGGTATAACTTCTATGCAAGAGAGGGAAAACTCGAAATGTAACCTTATACCAATGCATCTGACCAGCGTGGTGTAGTAGGCGAAGTTCCCTCCTATTGTGGAGGAGGCTAAAACCAGACAGTGGGACGTAAATGAGCTGTGAGAATGTGGATGACGACACTAAATACATATACAACACTCCAAAACTACAACCTACGGCCTCATAACTCAGCGACAAGTAAACTACACACGCATTAGGTCACAGCCGTGATAAACATATTTGAATTGACAATCCCGTGAAAAATATAATAAAAACTACCTTATTATTAATTCCATGATGCAGAATACTTTTGAGATCATAACATTAGTGACGATGTGCTTAGTGATCTTATTCGACATTTACAAGTAAGGTGGTGAATCGAATTCCCACTACGTCACTATCAGTAAAGATGTATATTCAGTATAAGTATATTATTACACTAGCAACCCGCCCTCGCTTCGCTTCAGTTTCAGTCGCTTAAACCCGCATAGTTTCCGTTCCTGTAGGAATACCGGGATAAAATATAGCCTATGTTACTCCCTGATATTATAGCTTTCCATTGGTGAAAGAATTTTTGAAATCGGTTCGGTGGTTTAAGAGTGAAAGCGCTACAAACAAACAAACAAACAAACAAACAAACATCCTTACTTTCGCATTTATAATATTAGTATGGATTATTTTTGGACTGTAAAGATGTTTTTTACTTATAAACTTGACTTTTTAAATTCCATTAATTGCATACTGACATAAGGCAAAATAGCTTTTTTTTTGGGGTGGGCTGCGGTCAGCGCACTCCTCGCACCACCCCGTCCGGGGCGACAGAGAGGCGTAAGCACGCACACCCGCAACCCATCCGAACACCACGTCGCCTTCGTTGTTGGGCCGACCACCGGAGCAGGGTTACTTGTCATCAGTGGTCGGCCCGACGGAATACCCCCTATTTGGGGTACCCTCTCATCAACCGATGTCCCTCCCTCGGGGAGGACGTCGGTCTTTCCTGACGCGGTCGGCCTCTCGGCGGGTGACGGACCACCTCCACGGTCACGTCACCCGCGGCCTCGGCTAGGCCGGCATGACGCACAAAGGCAAAATAGCTTACGATCTATTGAATCTCATATTTAACTTCACTAGTGTTTAGATGCTAGTTATATTTTATTTAGTTGATCAACTTATATTCTTTCATTTTATTTGATTTACAGGTAAAAACTAGATTATTTGATATTGCGCACTACACCAATTACGGTAAATTAGTCTATTATTTTAATACATTTTTATTAGTTATATTTTTTTTAGTTTTTAAGACTTATTATTATTTATTTATTTATCAGTACTATTCTCTACATTTTCTTGGAAATATGTATGCTCTTTAGTCAAAACTTAAACTCGGCCGTGTTCGCTTCAAAGTTATTTAATGTTTAAATATATATAAGTTTTATAAATAATTGATAATAATCTAACTATGAAATAATAACACAAAACAGTTATCAGAGCTGCCAACAGCAGTAAAAACTTAAAATTATGAACAACCAGTTGTACTTTTCTCGATACTCAAATTAATTGTTTGATCCTAAATTAAAATTTGTATTCAAAACTATTGGCAAAGATATAGTGACAGTAGCTACAGAAATAGTGTTAGCGGTAATTCATTGGGTGCCCATGTCAATGACATCCAACCTGCTTATAGAAATTTTTACTTTAAATACAACTTATCATCATGAATCTTATTCTTCTTCGAAGAGGAAAGAAATGTTTGCTTTTATAATTCTTCAAGGCGCTAAGTTTTACCTTTTAACATTGAATGACTGGCAAAGTTTAAAATTCATTGTATACCAATGTTTCCTTTTGTATACACACATTATCCCGCTGGAGGTCAAATTTGAACTTACTAGGTCATAATATAAGTTTAAGTGGGTTAGATCTTTGATCTATATGTGAGTTAGACAGTCGTAAAAATAGCGATTTTTGGACGTTAATATCTAAATAACCGTTGAAGCTGCGTTTATAGCAAATTGAATTACTATCTTATCTATTAGACCGTGTGCGCGGACCGGGGATTTTAATCCGTCACCTGCAGAGAGGCTGACCGCGCGATGGCGACCGACGTCTCGGGACAGGGACATCGAGAGGTGAGGGTACCCGAAAGGGTATTCCGTCGGGCCGACCACTGACGACAAGTCTCCCTGCTCCGGTGGTCGGCCCAACGACGAAGGCGACGTGGGTACGGGTGGGTTATGGGCCCGCGCGCCGTCCTTTCGTCGCCCCGGACGGAATGGACCGCGGGAGCGCTTACCATGGCCCACCCATAAAAAAAGTTTATGTATTGGATCTATATATATCAACTCTATATATATCAACTTATATTTAATAGTTTTTGAGTTATGATGGGATGTAAATTGGCTCAAAATGGTTCGTGTAAATATACATACATCGGGTGCGGCTCGCTATTTTTCTTTGCTTGAGCTTAGCTGGGCACGCTACAGCGTGTCTGGATGCGTATTCCACATAGCATTAACCCCACATTTTTACGCAATGAATATTTTTGTACTCGCATGATGGCAGAGAGAATAAATAGATTTAACATTCTTCTTTATTAAAAAAATAATATCATTTTTAATTGATAGAAAAGTTTTACCATTTTTACTTTCCTAGTGGTGGAGCCCTAAGTCAAAAAGTCGAGCATGTAAAAGCGGCAAAAGAAGAAATCATGTATTAATCGCCTTTGCTGCCAATAAATCCATTGCTCAAACGTTTACGGAACTTTGATCGAGCCCACAACACATAATTTATACAAATTTAACTAATATCTTGTTTTATTACAGTGAGAGCGTTTATAAATATTGTCACCAGACAGCTGGTCGTCATTTCAGTTTGAACGGGAATACGGCCATGTGGCTTTTACTGGTTAGTCTCATCTTTTTCTATAATATATCTAAGCCGACTAAAAGTAGAATTTATCTAAATATAATTAATGCTATTGTATATAAAGTTTGAATGTATTTGATGCCTGATTCTAAAATAAAGTAGTTGCATTCCCCACAGAAATTTTCGTGGCATCACAGTGAACATTTTGTTATAACAATATTAATATCTCTTAAATCTAATGCACTGTGTAATGTTTTCAAGGTTACTGTAGCTGCTTATGCGGCGTCCGTTGAAGCTGGATATGAATATAATGCACCGAATAGATACAATACACCTCTTGGCTTGTCTGGTATTCAGGCATCATACCATCATCATGTTATGAATTTACAACCACAACATATCAAGACGTCTCAAAACGCTCAAGATGAAGACAAAGAAACATCATTGTCTATTTCAAATAGCGGTTATGATTATTTGAAGAACGGTAATGTACAAAATAATTTACCAAATATTAATCAATTAAATATAAATTATAATAATCCGCAAGTAAATGGCAATTTTTATCCTAAAGAAAACTATGATGTGTTATCTGCCTCAAATTTACAATTCTATGGTGAAGATCATTTTAATAATAGAAAAACAGAGAACACAGACTTTTTGCTACAACAAAAAATAACAAATGATAAAACCGCGTCATTACCTGTCAATAATATACAAGATCATTCGCAGAAATCTTGGACGCCCATATTTAATGATGGAAATAATATTATCCACAACCAAAATTCAATATCACATAAAGGTACTAATTTATATAACCAACCACTCAACAAATCACCTGTCATGATTGATCCTGCTACGACCAATTATAATAAAGTGCAAAATTCAGTATTTGGATTGAATTCAAATGACAATCATAACAATGTTCACATCCATACAATGGTACCACCAGCGATATTTAATAATTTATATAATAGTAATACTTATACTATGTCTGTTACGGGTGGTGACAATAACGATTATATAAGAGAACACACCACTCAGTTACATGATTCTATTAATAACGGGATTAGTCAGGCTAGTCAAGGGAGTGCCACGTTTAATAATGAATTTAAATCAGTTCCACAGGAAAGTCAATTGAATGATGCTTTTAAACAAGCAAGTGTTTCTTTGAATAATAAATATAAGCAACCTGTAATATCCTCGATAGGTGTTAATTTGGATTCTGGATATGAGTACAATTACCCACCCTCGGCGACATTAAATTCAAATAATGCCTATATTGAATCTGCTTCAGGAATTAGTGACATAAACCAAAATACTGGTTATGTAAAAAGCTCGCTTCCAACTGCTGTCACTGCAGAACAAAATTTATATCAAAATAATCTTAATTCAAGACTAGATCCTAATCCTGACGATACGTTTAGTAATATAAAAGTAACTCCAATAATACATAAACACATATACTTTCATATACCTCCGCCGGAGATAGAGAACCCGCAAAAATTGGCCTCACCACCTCCAGTATTAAAAAAGGACTATAATATTTTATTTATAAAGATGCCGCCGCATGCTCCCAGATCAAATTTGGTAGACACACATAAAAATATAGCGCAAGCCGCCGTAGAAGAGAAAACGCTTATTTATGTATTAGTAAAGAAACCAGAAGATCCACAATCAGTAATTCTACCTACACCGAACCGATCCCAACATCAAGTATTTTTTGTTAAATATAATGGGGACCCATTTGACATCGCGTCTCAGGTCAATGACGAATTAGAGGAAACCGGTTCTGTTGACAGTATTGTTCCTTTATCACCAGGATTGGTGAATGGACTGAAATAGAAAACGGAGATGATTGGAGTTATATGACATATGTATGTATCTTTTTTCTTTGTAATTCCAATATTGGGCAACTGCATCCTGCAAATTGTGAAAAAAAATCTACTATAGTATAGTAGATTTTTATAGTAACTATACCAACACGATTAGAATGGCAGTGCTGTTATCAGCCATTGTCTTATAGATGTCTTATATGATTGGTCGGGGAGTAGTACATTTTACATTAATTATATTTAATTAACTTTACGAGTAATTGTTCTATAATACATAATGATTGTTAATTTTACATCTTTGTATAATTTTGGATCCGGACTGATGAATCTTACGAGTTTAAATTAGAAAATTACCAAACGATAGTCAAATTAAGTAGTTTTAGATTAAAATTTATAGATCCCTAAATTACGTATTTTTATGTTGAGTATATTTATAAGTATTATTATATTGTAAACAATATAATCTCCTATTTTATAGATAAATTTACCAAATAACAATTACAATAAATTTACCATAATGATGGCGTATTTTACGCAAGTTTTTATGTCTTATTTTACAGCTTTAATTTTATTTTCTCACGGACGTTCGCATCATAAAATGAACCTATACACAAAAAACGATTTAGGTTATTAAGTTAGAAAAATATATTAGTTAATATATATCACAGGCGTTAAATTTATATGGTCATTTTGATCCTGCTTTTATCCCAATTATTTGGGGGCGACTAACTATATACTTTTCATCCGCCGTACATATTGTAAAAGTATTGGCAATAATTTTGTGACAAGACGCATGACAAACCTTTTTCGGAATATTAATCTATCTATATCTATACTAATATATAAAGCTGAAAAGTTTGTTTGAACGCGCTAATCTCAGGAACTATCAGTCCGATTTGAAAAATTCTTTCAGTGTTAGATAGCCCATTTATTAGGAAGGCTATAGGTTATATATCATCATGCTGAGACCAACAGGAGCGGAGCACCAATGAAGAATGTTTCAAAAACGGTTTTTATTTTTATTTTTGAGAGATGCCGCTGCGTGAACGACTAAATTTTAGCAAAATTTATGTGTGACAGAATCGTATTGATAAAAAACATTTTCACCTTCTATGTAAACAAAGTCTTAGATCAGAGTTAGCGTTAGTCCAAAGTATCTATACCACGCGGACGAAGTCGCGAGCAGAAGCTAGTTTTTAAATATTGACCACTCATTTATATTTTGAGCTTAACTCCATGGAGTACATTAAGCGAGGAGAAATGTTCAATCTACTCTATGGCTCAGTCTATGTAAATAGGGCACCATATTTTGGCCTCACATATTCCACTCCTTGTTTTTAGTTAGTAGTTCTTATTTCTTTCATTGGTGTCTATATTGTGTGAGGTTTACAAAATAAAATTTCTTTCTTTCTTTCTTTCTAAATAGCAACGGCAGTTAGTGTGGAGAGTTTGTCGCTTCCAACTGTGGATAGCGTACGTAGTGTTGTCCAAAACTTGTCTGTGGATGTCTAATGCCAAGCTATGCTTCGCGCGCCGATAGCAGACCAAGAGCGACTGTTAAATTTAGTTTCTACTAGCAACCCGCCCTCGCTTCGCTTCAGTTATAGGTTATAGTGGTTTTACCCGCGTAGTTCCCGTTCCCGTGGGAATACCGGGATAAAATATAGCCTAGTTTACGCCCTGATATTATAGCTTTCCATTGGTGAAAGAATTTTTGAAATCGGTCCAGCCGTTTTGAAGATTACCCGGAACAAACAGACAGACAAAAATTTTTTAATTGCTATTTTAGGCATAGGTGTCGTGCAAATAACCGTGTGAGCATGAAAAAAGCATATTATTTTGACATTACAAACAGACACTCCAATTTTATTTATTGGAATAGATTATTTAGAACAGAACTATGGCGAGTCCATTATTTTAATGCTAACCATTGTGATTTCACCTATGATGCTATGTGAAATTAAGTAGTATTAAGTAAAAGGTTCTATAATAGTTTTAAAATGTGATTGTGCAGGGGCAGCAGATTATTGTATTGTATATAGGTGAATAATATGTACTTATTCAATTGAATATGTTATTATAATAATATAATTTTAACACATCAAACACTATTTAGCAAAGCAAATAAATTTTTTTTGCAGGTTTAAAGCGGCTTACAGACTACGCTATAATATACACATAGTATATAGCTCATAGCACAACAATATCGCGCACCATACATTGTTACGGACACGTTCACACCGTACTGTACTATATTTTATAGGCTTACTATACGCTATAAATTGGTGCGATGTGCTGAGTTCATGCTGTGCTATATCACGGGCCGCCCTCTTCTTCCTCCCTCATCCCCGGCCGTTTCGCAAGCTCCTCAGAGATCGCGATCAACTGAGCTTGCTATCCATACTAATATTATAAATGCGAAAGTAAGGATGTTTGTTTATTTGTTTGTAGCACTTTCACGCTTAAACCACCGAACCGATTTCAAAAATTCTTTCACCAATGGAAAGCTATAATATCAGGGCGTAAACTAGGCTATATTTTATGCCGGTATTCCCACAGGAACAGGAACTACGCCGGTTTAAGTGACTGAAACCGAAGCGAAGCGATTGCGGGTTGCTAGTATACTATAAATACTTGCGATAATATCGCGTAATGTGAACGCCATGCTATATAGTATAGCATTAGGTCCTTCTTTGCTATACTATATAGCACAATAGTATAGCGTAGTCTGAAATTAGCCTCAATCGAGTATCAATTAATTATGTAATAATGACTACTAGCAACCCGCCCACGCTTCGCTTCGATTTCAGTCGCTTTACCCGCGGCGTAGTTCCCGTTCCTATAGGAATACCGGGATAAAATATAGCCTATGTTACTCCCTGATATTATAGCTTTGCATTGGTGAGAGAATTTTTGAAATCGGTTCGGTGGTTTAAGCGTGAAAGCGTTACAAACAAACAAACATACTTACTTTCGCATTTATAATATTAGTATGGATACTTATATATAACTTGATTTGTATAACTAATAGTTTATATAACATGACCAAAAATATTCCCATACATGGTTGCAATATGCGACCAGGTTAGTTTCGAATATATGTAAATCATTTAGGTACATTCTGTTACTCAACGATGTTTATATAATTTGTGAAAACCCACTATCGTTATAAATAAAATTAGATAATTAAAGGTAACGAATTGTTTACAACGCGGTATGTATAAATATTTATGATGGCATGTGAAAGTTGATTCGAGTGTTCATCGTATCTTACCATATAATATACTAGCAACCCGCCCTCGCTTCGCTTCGGTTATAGGTTATAGTCGTTTTACCCGCGTAGTTCCCGTTCCCGTGGGAATACAGGGATAAAATATAGCTTAGTTTACGCCCTGATATTATAGCTTTCCATTGGTGAAAGAATTTTTGAAATCGGTCCAGCAGTTTTGAAGATTACCCGGAACAAACAGACAGACAGACAGACAAAAATTTTTTAATTGCTATTTTAGGCATAGGTGTCGTGCAAATAACCGTGTGAGCATGAAAAAAGTCTATTATTTTGACATTACAAACAGACACTCCAATTTTATTTATTGGTATAGATATAGATAGAGACGATAATGTGATGGACAATAATAAAGATCCATTCTAAATCTAAATTATATGTCTAGATCTATTATAAATGTCTTTACCATCATCATCTCAGCTCATATACTTGACATTGCTGGGCTAGCCTTCTAAACAATTTGAGAGAAATTAATCTACTGTACCATGTTGGTCAGACGTATTGGTATAAGGTTTTATTTCGAGATTTTCTTCTCTTGTTTAGATGATTTCTGCATATGACTATGACTAAAGGATATAGTCATCTTTTATGACACCATGGGCAGGATAAAGAGTAGTGAATTGTATTCTTACTCCGTCACCACACGGAAATATTTTGTGTGAAAATAAAGTTATATCTTAATGCAAGTAATAATAATATATCCAAAAATTTCTTTCCTAATACAAATACAGCGATACGATTATATCATTCTATTCATCCATCCGTTAGCCTATCGAAGTCCCCCATCACCACGAAGTTAGATAATGCCATAATTTCAATCCTTTTTTTTTTTTTTGTGGTTGGGTCGCGGTCGGCGCGCCTCCGCACCACTCCGTCCGGGGCGACAGAGGGGCTTAAGCACGCAACTCCCCGCGACCCACCCAAAAACCACGTCGTTCGTCGTTGGGCCGACCACTGGAGCAGCGTTACCTTGTCGTCAGTGGTCGGCCCGACGGAATACCCCCTATTGGGGTACCCTCCCATCGACCGACGTCCCCCCCTCGGAGAGGACGTCGGTCTTTCCTCACGCGGTCGGCCTCTCGGCGGGTGACGGACTAATCCCCGGTCACGTCACCCGCGGCCTCGGCTAGGGGGCATGAGGCGCAGATAGATAATTTCAATCCTTAGCGAGTAGTTTTGCAGTTACTGCTGGTGTTCCGAGTATTCCAGGAGAGCGGTGACTTACCTCAACTCAACTATATACCACATCCACGGGAAAGTAAGGTGTACCGATATAATATATTCTAACCATCATCGGATCGTAGCCCACATACGTCTAACTTTTGGGCTCGGTCCTCCTCCACAATGGGAGGGAATTTGACCTACTATACCATGCTGGTCAGACGTATGGTATAGGGTTTCATTTTCAGTTTTCCTTCTCTTGCACAAATGTTATGTGCATATTATATCCCATAGTCATCTTTTACGACATTCACGGGCAAGATAGGGAGTGGTGAATTGTATTCTTACTCCATACAGAAGAAATTTACACTGAGTAGAAAAAATCTATGGCCGTAACAATATATTTTAACCTAAGGCACCGTTACCTATTTAGTAGTGCGTGACCTGCGTATCGAGTCATCAAAATAAAATGCTGGGACAAAGTATATGTGTGTCACCAAACACTGATCTAAAGTAAAGATATTTTACACAAATACAAATAATTACTGGCTGGATAATTAATTATTACAAAGCTGCACTTTTTTAGTTATATTCTTTTCCTTCTTCAGCCTATATATGTCCCCAATAGGCCAAATTTTTTCCACTTTGGAATAAAAAATCACATGTTATTTCAAGTTGGCTAGACAGTTAGGTATTGGGTTTTCTTGGACCGGGGAGTTAGTCCGTCACCCGCCGAGAGGCCGACCGCGTGAGGAAAGACCGACGTCCTCCCCGAGGCGGGGACGTTGGTCGAGGAGAGGGAACTCCTCAGGGGGTATTCCATCGGACCGACCACTGACGTCAAGTCACCCTGCTCCGGGAGTCGGTCCAACGACGAAGGCGACGTATCACGAGTGGGCAATTGTGTGTATATAACAAGTACGAAGTTTCAACTCAATTGGAGATAGGAACAAACACGGTAACATTCATTTCCATGCATATATACAGGGTGTATCAGGTTATGGGGCAACTGGTCAAAAGGGGGCAAAGGCAATGGTGGTAGGAACGCATAAAAAAAAATTGAACGAAAAATATCGTTAAGAAATTAGAGACATGTAAAGTTTTCAATTTTGTCATCGCTTTTTAGTGTAAATCTGATTGAAATGTATAAAGTCAATGATATTTAATACGCAACATATTCATACTTTGTTAAATATTCATTAGAAATTGAATAAATCAATGATTACGTTCACATAGGCAAGACAAACTTCTCTTTAAAACAGCTGATCGGCCTATGGCCGTTGACCGCTTGCCGTTGTACCTACATGTCATTGAAGCGTTTGCGCAATTCTAGGTATAAATGAATGAAATTATACTGTCGAAGCTTTACATGCCTACATGTATTCTGTCTGTACATGCCTACATAATACGTAAAATTTAAGGCATAGACTCTTAGAAACATTTTTTTAAATCACTATAGTTTTTATGTTCTATTATTTTTCGTGTAATGTACATTCTAATTACGATCTATGACCGTTAAACTACAACATACTCGAACAGTTGTTCCATAACCTGACACACCCTGTATAAAGTTTTTAAATCATATTTTCTAATACAGTATTTATGTCCATAAAGTTTTTATTATAATCTCTAATTATCTTTAATTATGAAATTATCATTTGCTAGAAATTAAAGTACGCAGTTTGTTGATGTTTTCCTTGAAGATCTCAGCCGGGTAGGACTCAAACTCTTCAAAGGAATTTTGTAGGTACTTGCGCCTTTTGAGAATGAAATTTTCTATTTCGCCGCAGAAAAGTCATTTAAGTTTTGGAAAAATCTGTAGCCACAGGGGCCGTCACTAGGATGTTAATATTTATCTGCGTGTGATGACGCCCTAGGCGAAATTGCGAGTAGATAGACCGGAGATTAAATGGCAGAGAGCGCGACCGGAGATGGTATCTGAAAGTTTTATCAAGCCAGCTACCAAGGTCAAGGAATCGGTAGGTACTAATGGTCAGCCTAATGACGATGAGGAGAAATACAGGGGCCGCATGTCGCCCTTCAGTAGCTTGTCTCTAAGTCATGGTTTACGAAAAAAAGGATATTACCTAATTATGTATTTACTACACAATTTTTGATTAGGTTAAATACATAAGGCGGAAGGAAGTAAGCACAAATATAGCCATACCATTAGTATGATGCTTGTGCCCAGTTTGGGTTTAGGAGGGGTCGTTCGACGATCGAGGCCCTGTTGCGCCTGAGAGCCGTGGCGACTGAGGCCGTCACCGGCGGAGGAGTGCTGTTGGTGGTGTCCCTAGACATCGCCAACGCATTCAATAGTCTGCCATTCAGCTGCGTCAGGGAGGCGCTCCGTTACCACGGAGTGCCAGCTTACCTGAGGCGGCTGGTGGCAGACTATTTGGAGGGGCGCAGCGTCCTCTGCGTCAACCGAGTAGGGGACGTTGTGCGAACGCCCATGACGTGCGGTGTTCCACAGGGGTCGGTCCTCGGACCCACCCTGTGGAACATCGGCTACGACTGGGCATTGCGGGGGAGCCTCCCACCCGGGCTGGGCGTGATTTGTTACGCCGACGACACGCTCGTCACAGCCCGCGGTGGGACGCTACAAGAGGCGGTAAGCCTGGCGACCTCAGGCACCGAAGAGGTCGTCAGGCGGATCGAGGCGCTGGGGTTGAGGGTGGCCCTGCACAAGACGGAGGCCCTCTTGTTCCATGGGCCCCGTATGGACCCTCCCATCGGCGTCTCGATCACCGTCAATTCGGTTGGGATCAGCATCCAGGCCCATATGAAGTACTTGGGCCTGGTGCTCGACGGGCGATGGTGGTTTCGGGAGCATTTCCGCAGGCTCGTCCCGCGGCTCGTCGGCGTGGCGTCCGCCCTACAATGGCTGATGCCGAATGTGGGCGGACCGAGCGCGGCATGTCGACAGCTGTACGCGGGGGTTATCCGGTCGATGGCCCTGTACGGCGCACCGTTGTAGGCGGGATCCATGACCGCCCGACTTAGGGCCCTTCTGTGGCGTCCACAGAAGGTCATGGCGGTCAGGATCATCCGCGGGTACCGCACGGTGGCGACGGAGGTGGCGTGCCTATTGGCCGGGACTCTCCCGTGGGACCTGGAGGCGGAAATGCTCGCCGACTTGTATCGGCGGGTGTCGGGGGTGCGCGGGAGGGGCGGTGTTGTTGCCTTGAAGGAGCTCACCGCCTGGCGCGTCGACGCCCGCCGGGACGTCATCGCCCGTTGGGCAGACCGGCTGGAGAGGCCTCGATACGGTGTTTGGACCGTGGAGGCCTTCCGGCCGGTGCTGATGCAGTGGTTAGAAAGGCGGCACGGGGTGCTCTCCTTCCGACTCGTACAGGTCTTGACGGGGCATGGATGCTTCGGCAAGTACCTGTACAGGGTCGCTAGGAGGGAGAGAACTCCGTCCTGCCACCACTGCGATTGCGACGAGGACACGGCGCAGCACACGCTCGAGGTGCTGCTTGGGCAGAGCCGCGTCGTGAACTCGTCGCAATCATCGGTGCAGACCTGACGCTGCCGACCATCGCTAGGGAGATGCTCAGCAGCATCAGGCATTGGGACGCGGTCGCAGCCTTCTGCGAGGCAGTTATCTCGCAGAAGGAGGCGGCGGGTCGCGAGCGCGAGGAGTACAGCCTCGATGATGCGACCCGCCGCCGGCGACTGGGGCGGCGCAGGCGGGAGTACCTGCGTGCAATGCCGCCCTAGCCGAGGCCGCGGGTGACGTGACCGGGGATTAGTCCGTCACCCGCCGAGAGGCCGACCGCGTGAGGAAAGACCGACGTCCTCCCCGAGGGGGGGACGTCGGTCGATGGGAGGGTACCCCGGGTAGGGGGTATTACGTCGGGCCGACCACTGATGACAAGTAACCCTGCTCCAGTGGTCGGCCCAACGACGAAGGCGACGTGGTGTTCGGGTGGGTTGCGGGAGTTGCGTGCTTAAGCCCCTCTGTCGCCCCGGACGGAGTGGTGCGGAGGCGCGCTGACCGCAGCCCACCCCAAAAAAAAAAAAAGTATGATGCTTGTAGTCGTAATCCATACTCGTTATTGGATCTAAATTTAACTATTCCACCGCTATTGGAATTCTTTTGTGCAAGTAACAAACTTCCTTTAAAAGCATTATAATTGAGTAGCGCTGCTAAGTGCAAATATCTAGAGTTCTTTGCCTTTGAATTCCTACGTATTCTATTTAATTATCGTACGAAACCTAGGTGTGTTTCTAATTCAATAAAGTATATAGAGGACACAAAGAAAAGCAAGAATGTAAGTAAAATTGTGTGTGAAAGATATTTAGGCATATTATTCAATATTATCAATATCATTTCAGCTCATATGTCCCAGTGGCTTGTGCTTCCCTCACAAAGAAGAGAAAATTGATCTACTATACGGCGCTCATCAGGCGAGTTGGTATAGCGTTTTATTTCGAGTTTTCCTTCTCTTGCATAGTTGTTATATGCACTAGATGTGCTTTAGTCGTTTTTTATGACACCCATGGACAAGATAACGGGTTGGTGAATTGTATTCATACTCCGTCATCACACAGAAAATAATATTATTATCATAGCATATTTTTTTCCGTGTATCCGCAAGGGCATGGAGAAAGTGTGGCTTGAGGTTGACCATTGTGTGGCTCAATTTCTAACTGGCCATGGCAATTTCAGAAGTAAGTTATTCTCTTTTCAACTCGAATCCTTAGTCTTATGTCAATATTCCACATTCGACCAGGAGTAGGTATGAACAATCAATACACCACATTCTCTGGGAGTGCGATCTCTGGTGTAACGAGCGCGACCATATGCTAGATGGATTGTAAGTCATCTCTGGAGTAGAATACTGTACGGACCTTGTAGCAACTCGAGAAAATTTTTGTACGTTTAGGCGTTTCTGCCATACCTACTATAGCAATCAATCTTAAGACCCACATATAGGCCCCGTCAAGATCTCCCATATCCCTGGTGTTGTGCGGTCGCGCTAATCGTAGCTGCATCCTCGTATTTATTGGTTACCTAGTAAAATTTCATTCATGTCTCCCCTATTGCATAGGGGGGAAGTGGCATTAATCTTTTCCTCCTGTGTAATTTATCTAATAAAATCTATTGTGGGTCCCAAGACTATTAAAATCAATACCGATGGGTGGGAGCCATCTTCCATCGATGTCTCTTCAACACAGCAAACGTTGCCAGGGTGTAGTTTTCACGCGGTGAGCCTCTGTACCGGTGGCGGACTAATACTATAGATACCATTCCTGCATCGATCCTATAGCTTCGCTTCCCACAAATAACATTTTTTTCTGACATTCGCAATTTGTCTGAGTCTGAGTACCATTTATTTCTGTGAAGTAATTCAACTATATCTACAAGATATACTTATATTATACACTAGCAGACCCGGCCACGCGTAGCTGTGGCTAATGTTTTTGTTGTATTACATTTTATTAAACTATTTAAGTGGAACTGTAGAAGAACATCTGTCATGGAGGTCGTCATATTTTTTTACAAATGGCATCTATGTAAAAAAGCATATATGCCACGTTTGTAGGTTTGACATTGCAGCGCCATCTATTAATTAATTACTAATATTTCAGCCCACTATTGCACTCGAGCTTCTTACATAATGTGAGGGGAATTGACCTATTATACCGTGCTGGTCAGACGTGTTGGTATAGGGTTTTTTGTCGAGTTTTCCTTGTATAGATATTATCTGCATATCATTAGCCTTAGTGGTCTTTTCGACAGGCACCTACTAGAGTCGATGAGTTGTATTGTTACTCTGTCACCAACACGGAGAATAATAATAGTAATATACTAGCAACCCGCCCTCGCTTCGCTTCGGATTCAGTCGTCTTTCCTGCGTAGTGCCCGTTCCCGTGGGTATATCGGGATAAAATATAGCCTAGGTTACTCCCTGATATTATAGCTTTCCATTGGTGAAAGAATTTTTGAAATCGGTTCAGCCGTTTTGAAGATTACCCGGAACAAACAGACAGACAGACACAAAAAAATATAAAGTGTATTTTAGGCATATGTATAGTGCAAATCACCGTGTGAGCATGAAAAAAGCCTATTATTTTGACATTGCAAACAGACACTCCAATTTTATTTATTGGTATAGATTAAAGATTTTTTATAAGTAATCTATGGTAGAAGTAAAATTGAATTTCAAAAGTTTTATTTTAAAACTAGCAACTCGCCCTCGCTTCGCTTCGGTTATAGGTTATAGTCGTTTTACCCGCGTAGTTCCCGTTCCCGTGGGAATACAGGGATAAAATATAGCCTAGTTAACGCCCTGATATTATAGCTTTCCATTGGTGAAATAATTTTTGAAATCGGTCCAGCCGTTTTGAAGATTACCCGGAACAAACAGACAGACAAAAATTTTTTAATCGCTATTTTAGGCATAGGTATCGTGCAAATAACCGTGTGAGCATAAAAAAGGCCCATTATTTTGACATTACAAACAGACACTCCAATTTTATTTATTGGTATAGAAGAGTAATCATCAATGGTATCAACCGATGACATTTCGTCATTTATGTTTTCGTATTTCCCCAGGTATGCATACTTTGACCTACATTTCGGGTCAGTTCTCTCAAAGGAAGCTAATCTAACCCAAGCTGGTCTCAGTTGGCCATCATTCAAATATAGGCGAAATAAAATAAGCTGTGCTAAGTTTGCTATGGAACTCAATTCATTCATAAGTATTTGTAAAAATATCTATCAGTTAAATGCCTCTACAATTAGCTTTAACTATTACACTAGATTTAAAGGTGATAATTCTCGTTTAAAAATTGTATACTTTTATCAATGAATTTAATTGAACGCGGTAAGCTGAGCACCAAATAGGTATAATATTTTTTTTATGCATACAATTGTTTTTTTCCGACTATTCGTATTCGTGAGGGTACACATGGGAATGCCGAACAAAAACGCTAAAGGATTTATCGATCTGGGCATTTTCGATGGCTATAACACCGTGTAAAGAAGACAAAGGTTATCCTTCCATTGTAATTATTTTCAACTAGCAACCCGCCCTCGCTTCGCTTCGGTTTTAGTCGTCTTACCCGCGTAGCTCCCGTTCCCGTGGGAATACCGGGATAAAATATAGCCTAGTTTACTCCCTGATATTATAGCTTTACATTGGTGAAAGATTTTTTGAAATCGATCCAGCCGTTTTGAAGATTACCCGGAACAATCAGACAGACAGACAGACAAAAAATTTTTAATCTGTATTTTAGGCATAGGTGTCGTGCAAATAACCGTGTGAGCATGAAAAACGCCTATTATTTTGACATTACAAACAGACACTCCAATTTTATTAATTGGTATAGATATTTAAATAAATTTAACTGTGTATTAAAAAACATACTTTTCTTAAAATAATATATCCGATAGTACTAATTCAGTGATATATAAGTTGAATAAATAGGATAGTATGAAAGTACTTTCCGTGTGGTAAGGGGGTAAGAATACAATTCACCACTACCTATCTTGCGCGTGGATGTCGTAAAAGACGACCAAGGGATTTATTAAGCATATAATATCGAAACAAGAGAAGGAAAACTCGACATAAAACCCTATACTAACCTGTCTGACCAGCATGGTATAGTAAGGTCAATTTCCCTCCTATTGTGGAGGAGGGTCGAGCCCAAAAGTGGGACGTATATGAGCTGAAATGAATGAATATGAAATGAAAATATAAAGCGTCACCGTCACGAAATATTCTTATCTGGTGGTATTTATTATCATATTTTTATTACCTTGCTTTCTTGTATGTCAGTACATTGTAATTGATTTTGAAGAGGAGAGAAAGACCGTACAAAACAAGGTGCATTATTATTTATGTTAATTAATTATTTATATAATGCTTGTTTACAACATAAACATATGTTAATAATGTTTCAGTAATTTAAGACTAGTGTTTATATAAATAACAGACGTGAACAATTATAATAAAACATATTCTATCTAGGTTAGTTAATGTTGTTAAAATTTCAATGAAGTACTAATTAACTAATAAGTAAAATAATGAGTAAGTAAGGAGTAAGAAACAGTAAAACACAGTAAAAAATTACAAACAGAATATAAAACACATGTTTTATTTTCTTTTAACTAAAAACCAAACCAAGTCGTAATATAATAAACTAGCAACCCGCCCTCGCTTCGCTTCGGTTTCAGTCGCCTTACACGCATAGTTCCCGTTTCCGTGGGAATACCGGGATAAAATATAGTCTATGTTACTCCCTGATATTATAGCTTTCCATTGGCGAAACAATTTTTAAAATCAGTTTGGTGGTATAAGCGTGAAAGCGTAACAAACAAACTTACTTTCGCATTTTATAATATTAGTAAGGGTGTCTCCGTTATTACATAAAATATTTATTTAAATTAGCCTAAGCACTTCCTACCTGTTAATAATATCCTTATAGCAAATTTTGTCACACATAATTCAGCTGTTTAGATAAAATATCTAGCAAATAAAATATCCATCTAATGTGCAAATTTTTATCATTTAAATTTGACATTTAAGATTTTTATCGCAAGATAAAAGCGTTATATGTTGTTAATTAATTATTAATTATACGTAAGTTTCAAATGAAATTATGGAAGTTTCATTGGTTACTTTTTCTATTACTGTTGATAGCCAACGAGCAAATAGCACATCTGATGGTAAGTGATACTATATAGATACTAGCAATCCGCCCTCGCTTCGCTTCGGATTCAGTCGCCTTACGCGCGCAGTTCCCGTTCCCGTAGGAATACCGGGATAAAATATAGCCTATGTTACTCCCTGATATTATAGCTTTTCAATGATGAAAGAATTTTTAAAATCGGTCCAGTAGTTTTTGAGTTTATTCGTTACATACAAAAATACAAATCTTTCCTCTTTATAATATTAGTGTAGATAATAACAGACAGTTGAGATTTCCTTTTAGGCATGCTCTCAACAAACCACGCACAGACTTGAAAACAATTATGAACAAAGGGAGAGCGACTCGAACACCGTCCGCCTTTACAAAACAAAACAATCGTAATATCGAATAACTCGTGTCGATTATTACGATAGAACGAAGTACGAAACTACGAACATACAAAACAAACGTACAACGAAATTACGATATTTTCGATTATGAGGTATCTATCAACAACAACAACCATGCGAACGAAACAACCGAAACCAATAACCAACTGACATGTAATTTTTAGAACTCCAACTAACGACAACGTGGGCATAATAATTCGAGAGGGTCATCAATCCACGGAAAGTCTTAACACCGCGATTCAGAAAAATGACGTCATTGCAGAACGCCATCTATGGGCAAATAGGTAAAACGTCTGCACAATGAAAGTTATGCTAGGGTCATTTTGCGTTTTAGTAATTTTATATTATCTCCGAAACTGTATGACCAATTGATATACTGTAAATGGCAAATCTTATCTGTATGATGTTCCTGTGATACTGAAATAATTTATTGTCATAAGAATTAATATTTTGTTGCTCAAATAATCAACCAAACGTAACAATGCCGAAAAAAAAATTTTTTAATGCAATAATAGAAGTATAAAAGATAAAATATAAAAGATAGAGATATGGTATCGCTGACTTTTTTGTAGAAATAATTAAGATGAACCAGGTAGCCATACATTCTTTTTAATTTTAAGCAACTGTTTAGGCAGCGCACGCAAATAATTCTGTTTTACGAGGTATTTTTTTCCGACTTGCCAGACAAAAGTTGTGATAGCTCGGTTAATATACATGTTATAGAAACAATTTATAGCCTATAGCACTCAGGAATAATGTAGCTTTCTGCCAGTTAAAATAAAATTAGAATTAGATTATGAGTTCCAGAGATTACCCCCTGCATACAAACTTACAAATTTTACCTCTTTATAATATTAGTATAGATTATATTTAAACCAACAATGTACCAAAGCAGTACTGACATAGCATCCCTAAACGTTGAAAAAAAAAACAGAGAATTGAGTAAATTCAAAATGGCGCAGTTCATTTGTCAATGTCAATGAAATGTCAAATTATTTCTGAGTGATGGAATGTAACATGAATCTATTATTGATTGAAGACACGATGTGATGTATGAACATTGATACTTCTGGTTTGCAATATTTTTTTATTGTTAAATACCATAATAATAATAATATTGATAAGAAAAATTCATAAAATAAACAAATTCTAACAAACAGCTAAGGTCCGTTCTCCGTGTGGTGATGGAGTAAGAATACAGTTTACGAAAGAAGAAAGAAAGAAAGAAAATATCTTTGTTTTTACAATTCTATAACTAAATACAAAAAACATAAAAATTAAAAAAATAAAACGTAAAAACAAAATGCAATTGGGCTCAACTTTTGGTTGGGAATACGAGCGCATCCCTGCCTTTGATGCCGTCCAAGCCACACTTACAATTAATAGCCTATATTGTACTGCCCTCCCGAACACAATTTATGATTCCCTATCTTTCCCGTAGATGTCGTAAAATACGACTAAGGGATATAATAAGCATATAACATCAGTGCAAGAGAAGGAAAACTCGAAACAAAACTCTATTCCTGTTGGAATAGAGTTTTGTTTCGAGTGAGACTTGTTGTCTCACCGGCATGGAGTAGTAGATCGATCTCCCTCCCATTGTGGAGGAGGCCTGAGCCTAAAAGTCATATATAGGCTTAGATGACGAAAAAGAGTAAGGTCTTTAATGTTACCATAAAAACCTCGTATTTAATGATTTCTGATGTTTACGCGACTATTACAATATAAATAAACCTATATTTACAAATTTTATCGCGTTTGTATTTAATTTTTGATTGACCGACCTTTCGAATACTTTACAGCATTCATGGTCACAGGTGGATTGCTTGGCCGTGAAACTAAGACTGAATACACTCGCGATAAAATGAGTAATAAGAATAATGAGTAATAATAAGGAAAATCAAAACTTTTGAATAACCCCTGGTACAAAATAAAATAATTAAAAAAAAGTAATACATTCTCTTCAACAGCAATTATCAATTAATGGTCATTTAACGATTATCTTGGCACGCGTGAAGCACTTAATCGTGGAATATGATTACGTCATTACATGATGTTGGAAAAGCGCTGATACTCTTACACTGTTAGACCGATATTAACCAAACATAGTTAAGAACCACCGCAAGGAAACTGGCTTTCAAATGAATCGAAATTGGTCTGATTAAGATTTTTTTCCAGTGCGGGTGTGAATTCGAGGCCATGTTGGCGGGTTGCTAGTAACTAGATAAAATCTCAATCGCTTAGTAATTTTTGTTACCAGAGAATTACATCGACTTGATATCTTTCTTACCTCTGCAGGTGCTTGCTGAAGAGGCCATGCATTGACAATACTTGCCAGCCTGAAGGAATTGAGACATATCAAGGTGCAAGCTGTGGGAAATGAGCAAATAGTATACCTGATGGTAAGTGATGCTGTCGCTCCTGGAGCTAAGCTGCTGCCTACCGTGAAGAAAGGGAAGAGAGTTTGAATGCGTGCAATGAAGTTCAGTGATACTTAATGCATCACCAAAACCCAGTGCACGCAAACATCCTCAAAAAGTTGGGCTTGGTTCGTTGGTTGGGACTGATTTTTATGCGTTTTTATGATGAACCTCCAAATCAAAAAGTCTACCTAGAAAAGCAAAATGACAAATTTGCTACTGTGATGCATAAATTTTTATTTATATTAGAGTATCGTAAAATATAAATGTAGAATAAATCTCCATAAATCATTTACACCATACTCTTAAAATGTGCTATAACTACACATTCTTAAGATTTTTTTTTATACGGTTGTAAATAAAATTCTTATTACATCAAAATTTCCTTGCATTCACCTTGGCCTTCAAGGAAAACTCCGACTTCGTTATATCTTTCCCGTCACATTATTTTTATGCGTAGTTTGTAGCTTTATTTATTTTTGCCATTAGCGTTACAGAATAAATATTTCTTGCAGTATAACAAGTGTAAATTAACTACACATAGTTTTAAAATCTTGTTGTGTGGTGCCGACTATGAATACTTCCAACTCTTAAATTACTTGTAGGAGTTCTAAAATACAACTAAAAGTTTTATATTCACAAGGAGGTTTGATGTCAGACAGGTGGCCGATCATGAAACTATTACCGCAATTTTTTCAATATGTACGATTGAAGTATTGCATTTACCTCATATAATTAGGGTAAGAGCAAATTAAAAACCAGTATCTGTTTAGTAATGGTTTCTGCATAGCCATTCGAAGAGTATGAGAGAAAGAATATGAATTGCAAATAAAACTGGTATTATCCTTTTATGGATTATATCGCGTTTGTATTTGATTTATGATTGCCCGATGTTTCGAATGCTTTACAGCATTCATGGTCACGGGCAGACTATTAGATAGTCCACTGTGACGTAAAAGTAGTTTTATTTACAATGTGTAGTGCTCGCGTAAACATCAGATATCAATATGGATTACCTTCATCCCTTAAATGCTCGTACCAGTGTAAGATCAAGCTGAAGCCCGATCAGGAAAATAGGCAGTAGGACTTTCCTGAGAATCTTTTAACATTAGGCTACCGTAACCCACTGCCCAGTATGACTATGATATTATTCTTCCTGACCTGTCAAAAATGGCAATTTTATGAGTTGATGAATGCATGGTCCTGTTTCATTCAAGTGTCGAGGGTGGATAAAAATGAAATCCAGACCAAAAGAAGATAAGTTTATTAGCCCAAGTGCCGTTGAGTGACTTTGCCTACTCGAATAGTCCTATAGTACGTTTTAGCGACTTTCACTTAAAAGAAATAGGTGATCATTATATTGCTGTCACCATACAGGTTCATCATCAACATCTCAGCTTATATTTTCCGTTCCTCTGTTAGGCTCGAGCTTCCTTCATAATAGGAGCAAAATTGACCTACTGAATCGCGCTGCTAAGACGTGTTGGTATAGGGTTTTTTTTTTAATTTTCCTTCTCTTGCATAGCTGTTATACATTTATTATACCCCTTAATCAGGTTTTACGATATCCACGCTTAAGGTAGAAGTGGTGAATTGTATTTTTACTCCGTCTTGCTGTTAATATCTATACTGTGTCTCTAACAGCAAAAAGGGTCCAAGATTAATAAGAACTCAGCCAGTAATGGTCGCTTTTTGTTTTATTGCACAAAGCAGTCTTGACGTGGCCCATTAGCTGCGCCCGCCCATTCATTCGTCCCTCACTCGGTCAGCCATTCACTCAACGATCACCTGGGGACCGTGCTAGGTTTCAGATAATCGGAGGTATTATCCTGTTTTTTGTTTCCTTTTTCGTGAAATTTGGCTCGTTTCCTTCTGTTACCTCTTATATATAGCTTTAATTATTGAGCTGAAATAGGTACTAATCTCTAAGGAAGTTTTAATCTAAATGTATATATATACATTATACTAGTACTGCTCTTTTTCTCGCAGTGAACTATATAGCACTAACTAAATTAGTGCCTAAGTACGATTTATTGAGAGTAAGTTTCGTAAATATGTCCTAAGTGCTCTATAAAGTTATAGGTATTAAGTAAGAGAGCACTAACTGTTGACTTAATTACTATAAATTAGACTAAATGACAGTAAAATTGAATATTATTTTAACAAATTTAATTTAGTATGACGAATAAATTTAGAATAGAATAGTTTATTTTATATGGCTTGAAATTCGGTGTTGAAATGAGAGCGTATTTTTTAAAGACTTTAGTTGTGTTGCAGGATACTTTACCAATATATAATTAAGAATTACAATTTGTGTATCGCATAAAATGTTGTACTGCTTGAGAATCGAACCCATGTTACTTGGCACGGTAGGCGTATCTTAATCACTTCTCTATTTGTACAGTCAAATCCCAGTATCCTAGATATATAATAAATAAGTGTCTCTTTTTCTTCTTAGCTTCCGTACTTCTGCCTGCTGGTCATGAATCACCGCCATATGAATAAAATTAGCTAACTACAGCATGCTAACCAGAGGAGTTGGCACAGGCCTTCATTTCGAGATATCAAACTTAGTCAGTGGTGTCATCTTCTCGATTGATTTAAACAATTTTTATTAATAATCTTTGGAAAAACAGCGTGTTACAATGGTCCTATAATCAATATTGCATCACATCATTCAATACGAAAAATCAATATCAGATTAAATGCTAAATAAAAAACATAATACATCAATCATCATCACCATTTCGGTCTATCGTTGTCCACTGCTGGACGTAGGTCTCCCTTATGATACGCCACAGAGTGCGGTCCTGTGCCGCCTGCATCCAACGACGCCCAGACACTTTCACTATGTCATCGGTACCCCACGTTCTACACTGCGTCGTCCGATCCGTCGCTACTCGCGAACCTGTCTTCCACAGAGGCTGTCGGTTTGTCGAGCGATGTGGCCTACCCATTACCATTTCAGGGTGCAAATTTTTTTTTTTTGCAAGCGTCAGCTCCCACCCCGCTGCCCTGTCAGGGTGGCCGCGTGGTGAGCTACGCTGCGGCCGCGGCCGGGCCCAAGGGGGCCAAGAAGGCCGGCAAGGTGCCGGCTCCCGCCAAGGCCGGGCCGCGGCCGGCGCCAGCGGCTGCACCGCAGGCGCCGGCCAGCGCACCCGCGACCGCTCCTGCTGCGCTCAGCGCTGCTGCCAGGCTCGAACAGGGCTGGCAGGTGGCTGAGCGGAGCAGGAAGGCACGCGGCCAGAAGCGGAGAGCGGCGGCCAAGAGTGCCGCCGTGGCCGCCGCTCCCCAGGCGGGAGCCGGCAGAAAAGGGAAGAAAAGGTCGCGCAGGGGCCTCAAGTCGCCGAAGACGGCCGCGGTGGTCATCACCGTGCTGCCTGAGGCGGCTGAGAGGGGCCTCAACTATGAGGCCGTCCTAAAACGCGCCCGGCGGGAGCTGGACGTCTCCGGTATCGGGGGCGTCGAGGCGAGGACCCGCAAGGCCCGGACAGGGGCTCGAATACTCGAGTTCCCTGGGGCCGAGGGCGCGAAGACGGCCGATAGTTTGGCCACGATGTTGAGGGGGCTGTTCGGGCCGGAGGATGGTGTCCGAGTCGCCAGGCCTGTCAAGTGCGCAGAGATGCGCCTGACGGGCTTGGACGATTCCGTGACGGTGGAGGACGTCCGGGAGGCCATTATGGCGCGTACCGGATGTGCCTCGGACACCGTCCGGATTGCCACCATTCGCACTGGTCCGGGCGGCGTCGGTGCTGCCTGGGTGCAGTGTCCGGTGGAGTCGGTCAAGCAATTGGCCGACTCAGGCAGGCTCCTCGTGGGCTGGAGCTCGGCGCGGGTATGCGATATTCCGCAACGGAAACATAGCCCGCTGCAGTCGCAGCGGGCTATGTTTCCGTTGCGGTCAGACCGGACACCAGGCGGCATCGTGCTCTGCGGTGCCCCACTGCCCCGCGTGTGCGGCAGGCAATAGGCCTGCCAAACACCGCATGGGCTCTGGGGACTGCAGACCCCCGGCATCGGCCCCGAAGGGGCGGGACGGCCCATCGACCGGGCCAGTCCCCGCTCCGAGCGCGGCCCGATCGCCCGTCAGCGCGGAGGAGGTGACGATGGATACGGACCGTTAATGGACCCCGTATCCATTCGTCTCCTCCAGGCCAACCTCAACCACACCGCCGGTGCGCAGGACGTGTTCCTGCAAGCCATGGCGGAGTGGTTGATAGGAGTAGCCGTAGCCGCGGAGCCGTACGTGGTGCCCGACCGGCCTAACTGGTTGGGTAGCACCGATGGCACCGTGGCAATCGTCGCCTCCACGTCGTGGCCTTCGTCGCCTCTGACCCTTAGGGACAGGGGCGTCGGATACGTCGCGGCGGACTGGGGGGAGATTACGCTCCTCGGAGTCTATCTCTCCCCTAACTGGAGTGTGACCGATTTCGAGGCCTCCCTCACCATCATGGAGGCCTCGTTACGGCGAATGGCATCGCGCCAGGTCTTCGTCTTGGGGGACTTCAACGCCAAGTCCGTGGCGTGGGGGTCTCCCCGGACGAACGACCGAGGACGGGCGATCGAGGAGTGGGCGGCGGCACTGGGCCTCTGTTTGCTGAACAGGGGCTCGGTGCATACGTGCGTGCGACAACGGGGCGGGTCGATAGTGGACCTTTCGTTCGCTAGCCCCGAGGTCGCCGCACGCGTGGGGAGCTGGCGCGTCGTGGAGGAGGTGGAGACCTTGTCGGACCACCGGTATATCCGGATGGAGGTCTCCCCGGTAATCCCGACGCCCAGCAGGGGTCACGGGGCGGATGGACGTCCTGCGTTCCCGCGATGGGCTGTGGGTCGCTTAGACCGGGACCAGCTGGCGGAGACAGCCATCGTTTACTCGTGGCTGTCCTCTGCCAACCAGTCGGACGGGGTGGACGCCGAGGCTGGCCGCATCCGCAGTGCGTTGACGCAGATCTGCGATGCGGCCATGCCCCGGGTACGGCGTCCGCCCCCGAGGAGGGCGGTCCACTGGTGGTCCCGGGAGCTGGCGGATTTCCGGGCCGCGTGCATTCGCGCCCGGAGGGCCTACACCCGCAGCCGACGGCGGCAACGCGACGCGGAGCGGGAGGCCTTGCTGTATGAGGGCTACCGCAATGCGCGGTCGGCCTTCAGGCTGGCCGTCCGCTCCGCCAAGGACGTCAGTCGGCAGGAGATGCTGGACGGTCTCGATCGTGACCCCTGGGGACGCCCCTATCGCGTGGTGCTGAATAAGCTCCGCGCGCGGGGCCTTCTCCTCACCGAGACTCTCCAGCCCAGCCTTCTCACCCGGGTCGTCGAGGACCTGTTCCCGCGGCGGGCGGAACACACGCCCCCGGTCATGGCTCCGCCAGACACTGACCGGGAGGCCGACGACGACAGTGTTCCGCCCATCACGGAACCCGAGATGGGAGTGTCGGTGGCGCGCATGTGCGCAAAGTCCACCGCCCCCGGGCCCGACGGTGTTCCAAACCGCGTGTTGGGCCTGGTCCTCGACCACCTGGGTCCCCGCCTCAGGGAGCTGTTCGACGCGTGTTTAGCGTCCGGACGGTTCCCTGGGTGCTGGAAGGAGGGAAGGCTGGTGCTCCTGCCGAAGCCGGGACGGTCTCTGGGGTCGCCTTCGGCCTACAGGCCTATCGTGCTGCTCGATGACACGGGCAAGCTACTGGAGAGGGTGGTAGCTGCCCGCATCGAGCGGCACCTCGTCGGCACGGGGCCCGATCTGTCGGACGCCCAGTTTGGGTTTAGGAGGGGTCGTTCGACGATCGCGGCTCTGTTGCGCCTGAGGGCCGTGGCGACTGAGGCCGTCACCGGTGGGGGAGTGCTGTTGGCGGTGTCCCTAGACATCGCCAACGCATTCAATAGTCTGCCATTCAGCTGCATCAGGGAAGCGCTCCGGTATCACGGAGTGCCAGCTTACCTGAGGCGGCTAGTGGCAGACTATTTGGTGGGGCGCAGCGTCCTCTGTACCAACCGAGCAGGGGACGTTGTGCGAACGCCCATGACGTGCGGTGTCCCACAGGGGTCGGTCCTCGGACCCACCCTGTGGAACATCGGCTACGACTGGGCGTTGCGGGGGAGCCTCCCGCCCGGGCTGGGCGTGATTTGTTACGCCGACGACACGCTCGTCACAGCCCGCGGTGGGACGCTAGAAGAGGAGGTAAGCCTGGCGACCTATGGCACCGAAGAGGTCGTCAGGCGGATCGAGGCGCTGGGGTTGAGGGTCGCCCTGGACAAGACGGAGGCCCTCTTGTTCCATGGGCGCCTTATGAGCCCTCCCATCGGCGTCTGGATCACCGTCCGATCGGTTGACATCAGCATCCGGGCCCATATGAGGTACTTGGGCCTGGTGCTCGACGGGCAATGGTGGTTCCGGGAGCATTTCCGCAGGCTCGCTCCGCGGCTCGTCGGCGCGGCGTCCGCCCTATCGTGGCTAATGCCGAACGTGGGCGGACCGAGCGCTACGTGCCGACGGCTGTACACGGGGGTCATCCGGTCGATGGCCCTGTACGGCGCACCGGTGTGGGCGGGGTCCTTGACCGTCCGACTTAGGGCCCTTCTGTGGCGACCACAGAGGGTCATGGCGGTCAGGGCCATCCGCGGATACCGCACGGTTGCGACGGAGGCAGCGTGCCTATTGGCCGGGACTCCCCCGTGGGACCTGGAGGCGGAAATGCTCGCCGAGTTGTATCGGCGGGTGTCGGGGGTGCGCGGGGAGGGCGGTGTGATCTCGTTAAGGGATCTCACCGCCTGGCGCGTCGACGCCCGCCGAGACGTCATTGCCCGTTGGGCAGTCCGGCTGGAGAGGCCTCGGTTCGGGGTGCGAACCGTGGAGGCCTGCCGGCCGGTGCTGATGCAGTGGTTGGAGAGACGGCATGGGGTGCTCTCCTTCCGACTAGTGCAGGTGTTGACGGGGCACGGGAGCTTCGCCAAATACCTGCACAGGGTCGTGAGGAGGGAGAGTACACCGTCCTGCCACCACTGCGATTGCGACGAGGACACGGCGCGCCACACGCTCGAGGCCTGCGCGGCTTGGGCAGTGCAGCGCCGTGAACTCGTCGCAATCATCGGTGCCGACCTGACGCTGCCGGCCATCGCTAGGGCGATGGTCGACAGCGTCAGGAACTGGGACGCGGTCGCAGCCTTCTGCGAGACAGTGATCTCGCAGAAGGAGGCGGCGGATCGTCTGCGCGTGGAGCGCAGCCTCGATGAGGAGATCCGCCGTCGGCGACTGGGGCGGCGCAGGCGCAACTATCTGCGCCTCATGCCGCCCTAGCCGAGGCCGCGGGTGACGTGACCGGGGATTAGTCCGTCACCCGCCGAGAGGCCGACCGCGTGAGGAAAGACCGACGTCCTCCCCGAGGGGGGGACGTCGGTCGATGGGAGGGTACCCCGCGTAGGGGGTATTCCGTCGGGCCGACCACTGACGACAAGTAAACCTGCTCCGGTGGTCGGCCCAATGACGAAGGCGAGGTGGTTTTCGGGTGGGTTGCGGGAGTTGCGTGCTTAAGCCCCTCTGTCGCCCCGGACGGAGTGGTGCGGAGGCGCGCCGACCGCGACCCACCCAAAAAAAAAAAAAAAAAAAAAAAAGCGTGCAAATTTTTCGTGCTATGTTAGTTACGCCTGTTTTTCTGCGGATCGCCGTATTTCGTTTTCTATCTCACAGAGAAATCCCGAGCATAACCCGCTCAATAGAATGCTGAGCGACTTTGTGCTTAGCTATTAGATCCGTATTTAAGGACGACGGAAAACCAGATTTAAAAAAATCACATGTCGATCACTTAAAGAACTGTTATCTGAATGGATAAAACTAATAACACTCTGTATGAAGATATCTATTTTAGACGACTACGCCATTTTTGCAATTTTAGTATTATTAAGAATTCAGTATGTGGGTTATACATATTGCATGGATGTTGTAATTAATAAATAGTATTTGGTCGTCCACGTTTAACGTTCACTTGCTGACGTGGAATAATAGGCAAATTATGTAACCGCTATCAAAGTAGGTGCTCAGCTATTTAACAAGAAGGTAGATTTTATATAATACTTCATAATGTAATACTTAAGAATTATATTGTATTATAGATATTAACGAGTGAAAACTGATCATTGGATAGATGTATAAGTAAGTCTTACGTATAATAATTATGCTTGAAATTTCTCTGCGAGATAGAATCTGAAATACGGCAATCTGTAAAAGAACCGACATAGCACGAAGAATTAGCATGCGGAAATGACAATGGTCAGGCCACATCTCTCGACGAATCGACAAACGGGAAGAAAGGTTCTCAAGTGGTGACCACGTTTCGAATGACGCAGTGTAGGACACTTCCCCACTACATGAACCAATGATCTGGTGAAAGTTGCTGGGCATGCAGCAGCTGATAGAGATAGACTGAATGATGATAAAGTCTGGCTGTTATAAGTGACACAAAAATTTATTCTTTCGTGTAGGATGTTTTCATTCTAGAATAAATTTCTAACACATAACTGTAATTATGCTTAACACAAGTTATTTTCCAATTATTAAAATTGTTAATTTAGTAAGAAATTAATATAAAAGACATTTAAATAAGCAAACCTATAAACCTGTGTCCTAAATAGAAAACAAGTGAGGTTCAACACAATAAATTGCCAATGTAATCCCGGGCCGTAATTAGTTAGCGGTTGAACGTTGCAGACACGCCGCAAATAATTTGATAGTCTAACTGTCGCTTTCTAACGATACGACACGATTTAGAATATCGACAATAATGTTTGAAAATAAAATTAATAGGCACCTATAGAAGGGGAGTGGATTCATGTAAGTCATCATCGCCATGGTTACGTGTTAATGTTTTTTTTTGGGCCGGCTATAGTCTGGATGCACACCGTCCGTTCCGTCCGGGGTGAAGATAAGGTGCGCAACCTTTTGGCCATTACCTACTCATTCATAGGGAGTGCTCTAAGGAACTGGTTGAATTGTTACTACCGTCACCATTTTACCAGCGTACCACTCGACACCGTAGCAGGGTTTATCCATTTTACCCAGAAACTTTATGGTCTTCAACTGTACGATTCCAGTGATAATTTCTCTTACGTACGTACAGGCGATGGAATTAACTACCTGCTGCTGTGTTTCCCGAAAGCTATGACATATCCTTCTTTAAACGAAGTTTAAGTAGAGAATTTTCTTTACGGTAGGCAACGGCCTAGCTGTGTTCCTGGTATTTCAAAGGTCCATGTGCGGTAGTATCACTTACTATAAGGTGTGCTGCTTCCTCGTTTGCCACCATCGGTAATAAAAAAAGTTTTACATTTCTTGCATAGATGTTATTCGCATATCATATCCCTTAGTCGTCTTTTACGACATTCACGTGCAAGGTAGGGGATGGTGAATTATACTCTTACTCCGTCACCATACGGCAAATCACGCAGTGGAAGCATGCTAGGCCAATCCTATAATACTTCGCTGCAATTTTAGAAAAACAGTTTTGGACTATGAAATAGATTTGAGAATTTTTGGATGGTAAAACTTGAGGGTACATTATATTTGACCTTTCAAAAACGGCAAAATGGTCATAAAGTCAATTGTACATATTTTATTTGTTTCTAAACACAGAGTATTACAGAAGTCGTATAATCTAAAATTTTATCAACCGCCAAAACGAATGTGATGAAGATTATTTTTAACAAATTTAATCTACAAATGTACCGATGTTGGCCAGATGGCCCCCGAAGGCTCAATGCCCCATCAAAATGCTATTTAACAATAATTTTAATTCACTAATTGGGTACCCAGGCCTCGCCAGGAGGGATAATTTGCAAATTGGCTGATGATATTATTTTAAGGAGCCAATAATGGTCAATGGTCGGTATGGTGCAAAGGAAATAAATGTCGTAAATTGTGTTTACTGGGTTGAGAGCCCTTAGCGCTCATCTATAATTTAGATCAAGCTGTGAAAGCCATCTGCATCTATTATATCTAATCTACACACAAAAAAGGGATTGCGTACAAAATACGCATATCAGGAGTGCAACTTCTTTGGTGCCATTGCTGTTTTTGTCAAAATAAAAAAAAAAATCGGTTGTCTGTAAAGTCGGTTTACTGACGATAGTTGAACGTGACAAAGTCATAAGAAAATACTGATGGAATGGTTTCATTTTTCAAAAGAAAATTTTAATTTTATTTGTTTGATAGATATTTTGTATGGATCAAGCCTTAAATGGAACGCCTCAGAGCGAGGTAACGCCGCATACGTCATGTTTTTTCGTGTGTGCAGATGGCTCCATCGAATTATAAGACGTTGTCACGTCAAAAATGATAAAAAATATTGGACGCTACTCGTTGCTAACGCTCGCGCTGGTCTGTAACAGGTATACTACGTGCATGCGTTCGAGTGTCACGCATTCACTCTCGCTCTGTCTCTTTCTATTCCCGTAGCATTAAACGTTTAACGCAACCTCGTTGAAAGTCACATTAGAAGTTTCTCTTCAAAAGTTTTCAGTGTATTCATTATCCTCATGATGCCGGAGTATACAATTGTGGTTCCCTACTTTTCTATGGGTACGGTAGAAATACATTTAAGGATGTAAGCTTAAAACATCACTGCAAGAGAAGGTACTTTAAGAATAATACAGCAACCCAGCTAGCGATCTCGATGGCGAAGTTTAAATTCTCTTATTTATAGGACGTTTTCCGTATGGTGACAGAATAAGAATATAATTCACTACTTCCTATCTTACCCGTAGATGTCGTAAAATATGACTGGGGGATATAATATGCATATAACATATATGCAAGAAAAGAAAAACTCGAAACAAAACCCTATACCAACCTGTCTGATCAGCACAGTATAATAAATCATTTTCTCTCCTATTGTGGAGGAGGCTCGAGCCCCGCAGCGGGACGTATGTGAGCTGGAATGATGATGATCATGATGAACGATGATATAATGTTCGTGTCCCATAGTATGTTATATCATAATAATGGTCAGAAAAAAAAAGTGTATACGGTGTAAAATTTAAATAAAAATTACGGTGTCTTACATATTAAAGAAGGGCGCTGCGGAAGAATTATCAATATCATCTCAGACTTTATTTTTCCAAAAATATTGGCATTATTCATGTTGGATTGAGGATGACATTTCCTTCTTTTAACGAGGTTTAAGAAGAACATTTTCTTCACGGTAGGTAACGGCCTTGTCCAGCAGTCCATGTGCAATAGTGTTACTTACCATCAGGTATGCTGCTTGCTCATTTGCCACCACCAGCAAGAAAAAAAACTCGAAATAATTTTTATAAACGGGTTGGCCGTTTGACCGGCGTGGTATTGTAGGTCAATATCCGTCCTATTATAGAGGAGGCTCGAGTCCAGCCGTGGGACATATATGAGCCGAGCTGATGAGATGAAGATTGGAATTTCTTAAATCTTGCCTTTTTTATAGATAAAAAAAGGATCGATAGTGACAAAAGAAATTTTCAAGCCGTCTAGATGGATTATTAAAGGAGTTTATTTCGAGATTTTTTTTCGTGTGGTGACGGAATAAGAATTCAATTTATCACTCACTGTCTTCTCTTTATCTCTCTCTAAACAAATCCCTATACCAACACGTCTGACCAGTGTGGTATAGTAGGTTAATTTCCCTCCCATAGTGGAGAAGGCCCGAGCCCAACAGGGGAACGTGTATGGACTAAAAGGATGATGATGATGTTATCCTTCTCTTGGAGTGACAACTGAATAAGTTGTTCTTCCTTTATCGGGCATCATCATAAAACCACTTATTGTGCGAGAGTACGTGTGTATATATGCGCGTGTATTTGCGCGTGCGTGTGCATGTGTGCGCGTACGTGAGCGTGCGTGTGTGTACATGCATGTGCGTGTATGTGCGCCTGCGTGTATTTGCTGGTGTGTGCGTATGTTTGCCTGTGAGTGCATTTGTGTGCGTGCCGTGTGGATCAAAATACGTTCAATTCAAGAACACATATCGTCAAAGATGTAAAACAATTCTATTACATTACTAAACTTATAAACTAAATCTTTTAGAGTATTTATTTCAAAAAGTGTTCCAATATTTTACACCCGCAGCATCTCTTATCTTGAACCGAAAAGGTCTGGCGTATCTACCTCGTTTTAAATTAAGCAATTCAGATATCGCTTATGATAATCCGACCTAATGTGGGCCCCTTTTTGTGGATTAATAATATTTTATTAATTTAATGCATTGCTCGTTACGCTAAGTTAATTATAATTTCAAAGCATGTAGTATTTCACTTAAAACCATTTTTATATATAAATATCAAAGAAGTGTTATTATTTTTAATGTTTGCTTGTCCTATGTCTTTGTCCACTTTTTAGAGCCAGTCTAGATACACGCTGTCCGTTCTGTTCATAGTGACAAAAGGGCGACAATCGGCACCATAACCAACCGTATTTTTTATCGCAAAAAATAGCAAACGAAAAACAGTACACCTGATGGTAAGTGTTGCTGCCGCTCATTGAACTTGGCTAGGACGTTGCTTACCGTAAAGAAAGTAAAGGGAGTGTGAATGTGTGAAATATTCTCTTACTTTCGCTATATGGCAAACTGGTACCGAGTTTCTTAACGTTCGTAGCCTGCCTGGCTGGTTACTTGATATTTAATTTAGCATAATAAATTTTCTATAACCATACCGTGAAGGTGTAAGCATATAATTTGTCATCTTCTCAGCTCATATACGTCCCACTGCTGAGTTCGAGCAGCAAAATAGAATTACCTAATATACTCCGTTGATTTCTGCTCATGGACCTTTATTAGGACCCTTTTTTTTTTTTTTTTGTGTGTAGTCCGCGGTCGGCGCTCCTCCGCACCACTCCGTCTGGGGCGACAGAGGAGCTTAAGCACGCAACTCCCGCGACCCACCCGAAAACCACGTCGCCTTCGTCGTTGGGCCGACCACTGGAGCAGCGTTAACTTGTCGTCAGTGGTCGGCCCGACGGAATACCCCCTATTGGGGTACCCTCCCATCGACCGTCTTTCCTCACGCGGTCGGCCTCTCGGCGGGTGACGGACTAATCCCCGGTCACATCACCCGCGGCCTCGGCTAGAGCGGCATGAGGCGCGGATAGTTGCGCCTGCGCCGCCCCAGTCGCCGGCGGCGGATCTCCTCATCGAGGCTGCGCTCCTCACGCAGGCGATCCGCCGCCTCCTTCCGCGAGATCACTGTCTCGCAGAAGGCTGCGACCGCGTCCCAATTCCCGACGCTGTCGACCATCGCCCTAGCGATAGCCGGCAGCGTCAGGTCCGTACCGATGATTGCGACGAGTTCACAGCGCTGCACTGCCCAAGCCCCGCAGGCCTCGAGCGTATGGCGCGCCGTGTCCTCGTCGCAATCGCAGTGGTGGCAGGACGGTGTACTCTCCCTCCTAACGACCTTGTGCAGGTATTTGGCGAAGCACCCATGCCCCGTCAAAACCTGCACCAGTCGGAAGGAGAGCACCCCGTGCCGCCTCTCCAACCACTGCATCAGCACCGGCCGGAAGGCCTCCACGGTTCGCACCCCGAACCGAGGCCTCTCCAGCCGGATTGCCCAACGGGCGATGACGTCTCGGCGGGCGTCGACGCGCCAGGCGGTGAGATCCCTTAACGAGACCACATCGCCCTCCGCTCGCACCCCCGTCACCCGCCGATATAGTTCGGCGAGCATCTCCGCCTCCAGGTCCCACGGGGGAGTCCCGGCCAATAGGCACGCTGCCTCCGTCGCCACCGTGCGGTATCCGCGGATGGCCCTGACCGCCGTGACCCTCTGTGGTCGCCACAGAAGGGCCCTAAGTCGGGCGGTCATGGACCCCGCCCACACCGGTGCGCCGTACAGGGCCATCGACCGGATGATCCCCGCGTACAGCCGTCGGCACGCAGCGCTCGGTCCGCCCACGTTCGGCATAAGCCACGATAGGGCGGACGCTGTGGCGACGAGCCGCGGAGCGAGCCTACGGAAATGCTCCCGGAACCACCATCGCCCGTCGAGCACCAGGCCCAAGTACCTCATATGGGCCCGGATGCTGATGTCGACCGAGTGGACGGTGATCGAGACCTTTATTAGGCCCCTGACTTTCGTGAAGAAAGTAAAGGGAGTGTGAATCTATGCAACGAATTTCGGTGATACTAAAGGCATCACCAAAACCCACCGCTCGCAAACACTCTTAAAAAGTTGAGCTTCTTGCTTTTTCTCTCACTGAACAAAGTACGGAACAAATTACTACTACTTAGACGTCGATTTTCTGGGTGAGTATGATACTACTCCGTGTGTATAAATAGACATAGCCCGCGGCTATAAATAGACAAATATCAATAGTGTAGTCCTACCAGCTAAGAAAATCCCTTAATCCTCTTGTATGGTACCCATGAGCAAGAAAGAGAGTGTTAAATTGTATTCTAACACCGTCACCATACGAATAGTCACCGTTCTTTTAATCCGTGTAAATCTATAATTCGATACAGACAATTTTCTACCAAAAACTCTCAACAATATATTCTCTCTAAGGCAGATATTGGATCCCGAATTACTATTATAAGCAAAGGCTCAAAAAACAAAACGTCAATTCTCACCATCCTTCACTGATTTTGAACAAATCTATCTAGGATTCTCTTATAATAATTTACTCAACTCTGACGATAAATTTGAATCGTTGATCTTGAACTGTTGTTGAATACTTAAAGGAAATAATACCCAACAAATTTTGCAGACTACAAAGCATAAATTCAAAATAATCTAGTACTAACAGTCATTGAAAACCGAGCAAACTGGCGACCTAATTTTAGATAAGTCTAAAGGAATTTATCTGTCGTTAACAAAAAGAGGAATACAAAGGCTCACGATACCGGCACCATTGAATTAATTTCTATACCCGCATTTCGTTCAAATAAAGCTTAGATTTATCCCTTACCACCGGTATATATACATATTATATCAAAATGTATTGACTGATTCCTGATAAATATTATTAATTATATAGGAATAATGGTCGTAAGATACAGATTATATAGAGAAAAGTAAATTTGCAGAATAATAGAGAATTTGTAACGGCTCTTTTCTGAGGAACTCGTAATCCCAACTACGATCGTCAACCCGCCTACCAACTGTAGAGATTAAGGTATTATTCCCTACACGAGGAGGATTATTTGTAACCGTGGACGTTAGTAAGATGGGCATGAATGAGGTGATTATAAAATTCGTCCAGTCGAGTCAAATATGTGTCGATGATTTGCTCGGAAGGTGAAAAATAAATCCATGGTTTGTCATGAAGTCTCAGATGGTAGTAGAGGATTTTATATATTTATGATAATAATATATATCCTAAAAGCCGTGATGATAAGCCTCGAAAGCTTGATTGCAGTTGCCCAGGATAGTGGATAGTGTTACTCCGAAACTAAACTACGGAACAGCCCATGGTTGATAAGGAATCGCTACAAGTGGTCGGCCCGAAGACAATAGGGAGACCACTCGCCGTTCTTTAGTAATCTCGAACGGAAAAAGGCGGGGAGTGTCCAGAAAAAGGTTAGTTCTGCTTTCTATTTTGCTAATGATTCCATATTTTTGAAAATTTCAGGGTTAATAATACATTGTCTTCTTAACCCATCAGTATAAGGAGAAATAATAACTTGTAAATGTTTATTCGGGTCGTTATATCCCATAGCCTAGCGAACCCATTCCAATAACTGTCGAAAAAGGCAGTGGACTAAATATATCAAGACGATAGACAGAACTGTACTAGTGTATTGGCATCCGTCCAGGTTCGTTGCAGGCTATTGGAGCGGTCTATGACTAGAAATAGATGTTTACTATAAGGCTAGTTATTTATAGTTCCTGCATTTTCAAGTACTACAAATGCGTTTACAGTATAGTAAATAGTGTGACGGGGAAAAAATTTCTTCATTATTGAAATTCTTCTTTTACGTCCCCGTCTTGCCCGTGAATGAAGTAAAGTACGACTAAAAGATATCATTCAGCTCATTAGCGTCTACTGCTGGATGTAAGTCTCCCTCGTATTTTGCCACAAATTACAGTCTCGTGCCGCCAGCATTTTCAACGACTGCCCAGCAATTTCCATCAAGTCATCGGTAAATCTCGTGTTCGCCCTACACTGCCCCGTTCCATATATGGTCACCACTCGAAAACTATACTAGAGAGGAAACTTTTACTAGAACTAAAGGGTATCCTTTAGGCGTATGCATATAATAGGTATCATTGAAAAAGAAGAAAACATCGAATTAAAAATCAATACCTAACCGTTTGATCAGCGTGGCATAGTATGTCAATTTACCTTCTGTTGTGGAGAAGGATCAAGCCCAACATTGGGCAGTGGTCTATATCCATATTGGGCATGTTAGCTGATATGAGAATAATTATAATAGTGATATTTTGCGTTTCGTAGATATTTTGCGCTTATATACTTAATATTTTGAGATTTTTTATCATTTTGACTTGACATCATGTTTTGAGTTTGACCTATGCTATTTAAAAACAAATAACTTGAAAATTATAAAGCTAAATAAGTTTAGCTTAAAAATAATTTATAATTCTTTCCGTGTAGTGATAAAATAAGAATACAATTCACCTTCCGCTTTTTTGCCCGTGGGTGTCGCAGAAGACGACAAAGGGATTATAAAATTTAATAACATTAGCACAAGAGAAGGAGAACTCGAAATAAAATCCTATACCAACCCGTCTGACCAGCGTGGTATAGTAGTTATTATTATTAGTATGTATCTCTGATTCACGGCTATCTCCCAAGGGAAGATACCCGGTCCTTTGAAAGGCTTACATGGGGATATGGATCCAACACGCAGAGGCCTTTGAAGAAATTTAATGTAAAAATGGGATGGGACGTCTACCGATGACACTCCACGTCTGCACATAACACACGTGGACTGCCAACGGTAGGTGTAAAACTATTGTGTGATGATGGTATCTAATAACTGTTTATGGGTTTGCAGGTTTGATGGACTGGCTAAACTAAAAACTATTGATTGAAAAACTGTCGTCTGCCTTCAATACCTTTATCGTCTTGAACTTTGGCAGACGGTGACTCGCCAACTCACTGAATGGGCCCCCCCAAACGGTCGCCACAGACACACAGGCCATACGGGCAAGAGGGGAGCAACATTAGTGCAAGTGGCTTGCGGTGTCGAGCGGTGCGGCGCCGGTTTCACCATCGCAGTGGTTTCCCCGTAGTTATGCCCTTGAAAATGTAGTATAGTAATAGTAATTATTACCAATCATAAAACATATTTTTTTTTATATAGAATCATTTTCTTCTTATACTAAAAATAAATTTGTACAAAAAATATGGATCAAAATTGAATAGCTAATTTCTGTAGCGCGTAGATAATTATAAATATCTGTAATAACGGTGACTTGTTGGACGTAAAATATCTTAGTCCGCTCGTGACCATGAAAGCTGTAAAATGTTTAAAACGTGGGGCAATCAAAAATCAAATACAAACACGATAAAATCCGTAAAGTAGATTTATTTACAAACAGTAACTTATGATTTCTGAAGCGCGTATTGGCCAAATAAAATGAGTTATTTTTACAAATTACATGGCATTCGTATTTGATTTTAATTTACTCGAAGTTTTAGTTTTAAACCATTTCCAGCATTCACGATTACGGTAAGCAAAAGTGTACATTTCAAATAGTAATATTCGAAAATCTTTAGTACTTAAGGATACCACCCAAGTAGTTTCGATGCACGACTCAAGATACAACTATATACTTCTATTCGCAAAGGTCTGTCCATTATGATGTCACTCAGCTCACGCCCCCTTAAGTGCAACCATACTGGATGACTTATTGTTATGACCTCATTTTTTGTTTATGGTGTACAACAAATAGCTCCGTACGAGGTGAACTGAGTGATTGATGTTGATTAATTTTTTTCTCGTTTCGTATTTTCGGTGGCTTAAAAGAAATGAAAGTATGTGAAGGTATTTCCGTGTCGTTTTGGGGTTTTTCTTTAGGCAGTTTATCGGAGATAAATCTAGTTGGGAATTGTTTATATAGGTCACGTTTAAAAGGTTTACTTTTATTTAATATGCCACATTCAGTTAGGAATCAATGATTGTATTCCATTCCGTGTGTTAACAGAGTAAGAATACATTTCACTAACCCATCTCTTGTCCACGGGTGTCGTAAAAGCCATCTAAGGGTAATAATCTATACTAATCTATATCTATACTCTATACTAATATATAAAGCGGAAGAGTTTATTTTCTTGAACGCGCTAATCTTATAAACTACTGGTCCGATTTATAAAATTCTTTCAGTGTTAGATAGTCGATTTATCGAGGAAGGCTATTTATCATCCCGCTAAGACCACTAGGAGCGGAGCAACAATGAAAAATGTTTCAAAATCGAGTTTCGCAAAAATTATGTGTGACAGAATTGTATTATTTAAAAATATTTTCATCTTCTACGTAAACAAAGTCGCGGGTTAAAGTTAGCATTAGCACAAAGTAACTGTTCCACGCGGACGAAGTCGCCGGCATAAGCTAGTATGTAGATACAAGAGAAGCCATTACCACGCTAGTCAGGCGGGTTGGTACAGAGATTTATTTTGAGTTTTCTTCTGACTTCTCATGTTTCCGCGAGTATTACACATTGTAAATTAAACTATTTTATGGATTTTATCGCGTTTGTATTTGATTTTTAATAGCCACAAACACACTACAGATTTTTCTTCTCTTGTATAGACGTTATATGCATATTATATCCCTTAGTCGTCTTTTATGATAGGGAATCAGGATAGCGGGTAGTAAATTGTATTCTTACCCTGTGACCATATGAGCAGGATCTTCTTAAATAATATTTAATTAATTATTAATATAAATCATGTTAAAATGTGATTTGTACGTGGATTTTCTTTTGAAGTAAAACTTTTTATGCCGCGACTTAGGAGTAATTCAAGATCGTTTTATGAATGGAAAAACAATTTTCGGATGAAAACGTCACCACATGGAGAAGCAAGTATAGATGGCGTAGTGGTTATAACACCGATTAACAGTGCCAGTATCGTGGGGTCGAATGCCACGCAGCTGTGCTGCACTTTGTGCGATCCACAAGTTGTTGTTCCGAGTCTGGATGTAATTTGTGTCCGTTAATTATATGTTTGTAAAGTTCCCTGCAATACAAGGCTTATTTACTTAGTGAAGGATATTGTCTTACGGGTGACCGGACCGGGAATTAGTTCTTCACATGCAGAGAGGCTGACTGCGCGACAGTGACCGATGTCCTGGGCGTCGGAAGGAGAGGCTACCCTACAGGATATTCTGTCGGGCCGACTACGGAGGACAAGGAACTCGGTACTTGATCAGCCCAACGACGAAGGCGAGGAGCTGCGGTGGATTATGGGGCCGAACGTCGCCCCTTCGTCGCCCTGGATAGCGCCGGACAGCGGGCGCTGACCATAGCCTCCCCCCCTCAAAAAAAAACAGGGTGGTCTTTAAAAAAATATTACTTGCAAATTTCTTAAATGTGAACTTAGTACATCCAATGGATTTAAAGACTATTTTTCAATATCTGCCGAGATATTTATTGTCGCCCTTTCGATCCATTAGTTAGTTGGGGATAGATCCGGTTTCCGGTAAGCTGGTTCCGGCGGAAGCAAAAACACATGGCTCCCTAAGTCATTCGATCGTAAAACGTATCTTACGAAATATGTCATCTGATGGTGGACACAAATATATTCAACCCTTACTGTATTGGAATTCAATGTGTTTTTTTTATTGAAAAATATTTCATGTAATATTTATGTGTTTTAAAGAAAGGTTCTCAAGTGGCTAGCACGTATCGGACAACGCAGTGTAAGACGCCCCCTATTAGGTGTACCGACGACCTGGTAAAAGTTACTGGGCGTTGTTGGATTCAGGTGGCACTGGACCGCACTCTGTGGGGCAGGGAGGCCTATATCCAGCACTGTATGGTGATAGGCTGAAATGATGTCATCATCATTGGCTGAAATGATGGTGAAATTAATGAAGCTGAAATGATGATTGACTTTTTTTTCTAAACCAAGCAAATTGTCTATATGGTAACGGAATAAATTGCCAGCCTTTCATTCATTCATCTCAGCTCATACATGGCCCGCTGGAGCCTCCTCCACAATAGGAGAGAAGTTGACCTTAGCATGCTGGTCAGACAGATTGGTATAGAGTTTTATTTTGAACTTTCCTTCTCTTACATGGATGTTAAATGCGTCGTCTTTTACGACATCCACGGGCAAGATAGGGAGTGGTGAATTGTGTTCTTACTCCGTCACCACACGGAATATTGGTATTATACATATAATAAAGATTGCTTGCATTTTAAAGTTAGGATTGTTGGTATAAATGAGGGTCATAGACTTAAAAAAAAAATTCGATGTTTCGATACGTCGGTGTTTTTTGTACATCGATGTTTGTTATGAAACATCGATGTAGCGATACATCGATTTTCTTCGTTTCGATAATTTCATTCCTACTGCTACGACACAGCATTTATTTTTAATTTCATATACGTCCTTACCGTGTAGTGATGGAGTAAGATTACAATTCATCACCTCGTCTCTTACTCGTGGGTGTCGTAAAAGACGAATAAGGGATATAATACACATATATAGATATTATAAGAGCAGGAAAACTCAAAACAAAACCCTATACCAACATATCTGAACAGCGTGGTTTAGTAAGTCAATTTTCTTCCTATAGTAAAGGAGGCCAGAGTCCAGCAGTGAGACATGTATGGGCTAAGATGATGATGATGACGTCCGATTATCCGTGGGTCAGAAGTAGACATGTTATAAGGTCAACTTTCCTCCTATATATTGGAGGAGCAGCAGTTTAATGTATACAAGCGGATATGATATTAAATCTTATTATTATACTCGAGCCTATTTTTTAATAGGAGGACAATTAAACTACGGTCAGATTGTGTTCCAAGTTACCGCACGTAACTTAATAATATACATATATATGTAAGTGTGAACTCACAAGTATTATTAAATTCTAAACTTGGACTTATGTAACGTATTGTCACTCGCTGACCTCACGGCATTGCTACTACAGTAATCAATTCGAGACTTGGCATAAATAAGATTATTTTATATAATTATTCTATTTCACTTAATTTGTGATTGAATAATGAAGCTGTTAAAAAAGGATAAAAGATACTTTTCCGTGTAGTAATGCAGTATGAATACAATTCACTAACATTGGTAGCATGCATTTGTTTTATGCCACTAGACCAACAACACGGTAATATTATCAACCAGTAATCCAACTTCATACAAACGGACGAAACGCGAGCTATACCTACGCGCCTCGATCTCGGCATGCGCTCGGCATGCAGACAGTCGCGACTGTGCTGCAGTGACGAGCGAACGGTGTGTTGTTTTTTTAACAATAACTGCGCAAATTTTTCACTAAAATTCATAATTATACACATATTTAATATGACAAGTAGGATATATTGTGCTGTTTTTGGTTGCATGAATTCGTCAATAACGAATCCAGAGATAACTTTATTTTAGATTACCTGCAAACTCTGAAATCTTACCTATTATAAAATAATTTTACTTACTATTAGGTAGGTACATAATTTGTGTCATTTTAATGTATAAGTATTTCCTTTCTTTTCCCGAAAAAAAGTTGTCTGGATTAATAAATAAAGTGAATAAAGTGATTGACACGAGTGAAATAGGTAGTTATAGTCGGTTCATGAATCATGTTACGGTAGGTACGCTTGTGTTAAAACTCATAATGTGTTTTGTTTTGTTAGTTTATATAATTCAAAGTAAAGACGTGGTATTTTATTATTAATAATAATAACAGATGTCTATTGTACTGTGTGTATGAATAGTACCAGAACAAAATAATTTGACCGTCTGTCTGTTACTAGATTTTGTTATTTAAACATAAACATGTTTATTTTTTAATTAAAAACTACCAATCAAAAATCAACACGCATTCTTATTGAACGCTTCCTATTCAATTCACAAAGTATTTTATTTGTTTATATAAGAAAAGTATATACAAAACTAAATGGAAACACAAAGTAGGCAAATGTAATTAAAATGCTGGAGGCGGGCAGCCCTATCACATGTTTATATACCGCATGGTATTTAATTCAAGGTTACGGCCGAGATACATTACTGATAGATGACTATACTGTGCCAACAAGTTCCTTAACATTTTATTTCCAGCTACCTTCCCCAAGGGGCATAATTCTACGATAACCGCGTTTAAAAGGCCGGTTAGAACTCATAGTTGCTAAAATAAATTTCTTATTAAACTGCTTCTTTTTTTTTGGGGTGGGTTGCGGTCGGTGCGCTCCTCGCACCCCTCCGTCCGGGGCGACAGAGGGGTGTAAGCACGTACACCCGCAACCCACCCACGATGCACGTCGCCTTCGTCGTTGGGCCGACCACCGGAGCAGGGTTACTTGACGTCAGTGGTCGGCCCGACGGAATACCCCCTATTTGGGGTACCCTCCCATCGACCGACGTCCCCCCCTCGGGGAGGACGTCGGTCTTGCCTTACGCGGTCAGCCTCTCGGCGGGTGATGGACTAATTCCCCGGTCACGTCACCCGTGGCCTCGGCTAGGGCGACATAAGGCGCAGGTATTCGCGCCTACACCGCCCCAGTCGCCGGCGGCGGATCGCATCATCGAGGCTGCGCTCCTAGCGCAGGCGATCCGCCGCCTCCTTCTGCGAGATCACTGCCTCGCAGAAGGCTGCGACCGCGTCCCAATTCCTGACGCTGCCGACCATTAAACTGCCGCTACCCATTTTTCTGGTAATCCCTTAATCGATTTTTTCAACACAAAATTTAAGGGATGGATTACACATTATTCGTAACCTGTCAGTCATCTTCATAATTTCAGCTCATATACGTCCCATTATTGGGCTCGGGCCTCCTCCACAATAGGAGGGAAATTGACCTTACTATACCATGCTGGTCAGATTGGTTAGTATAGGTTTTTAATTCCAGGTTTCCTTCTCTTGCATAGATGTTATATGTTATTATCTCCTCAAGTTGTCTTTTACGACCTCCACGGCCTAGAAATGGTGAATTGTATTCTTATTTTGTCACCACACGGTCCTAAGCTCTCAGTATATAGGTATAAATATTTTATTTATACAATTAAATCTATTGCCAATGTTTATCTCGCCTACTTTATGCCTCGCTGATCCCATATTCATCTCGCGCTTCTAACTTAGGGCTGGTATCAGGACGTGTGCCGCCGTATGCCCCAAACTTGGCAACGGTACAACTTATCAATTGTTCCGTTTAGTTTGCACCTGAAAGTTTTGGTTATATAGTTTGTTTTAAGAGGTCACTGATGTCGTGTTTCATAAGAAACATTTAAGTTTTTGATTTGGTTTTCTTTTGTGGGCGTTTTCCTCCTTATTTTTTTATTGGGTAAAAAATTTGGCAGTATGTCTATAGTATCATTTTCGATAGAGATCATTACTTTTTTTTAAAGACAACGCCCTGCTATAAGGAAATAATCTTTGTATTGCGGGGGACTTTACAATCATATAATTAACGGACAGAAATTACATTTAGGCTCAGAACAATAATTTGTGGATCGCTCAAAGTATTATCCTTCGTAGAATTCAAACCCGCGACACCGGCACGGTAGGTCGGTATCTTAACTACTACGCTATTTGTGCAGTCATAACTTGCAGTCAATCATAATAAAAATATAATTATCGTCATCCTGCTCCTATTAAAATTACTTGAGGACGCAATATATAGTCCTCTTCTATCGTAAATATTTTAAAAGTTACTGGCAATAGTTTTATGACCGGCCACTTGCCTGATGTGAATCACCTCCATGTGAATGTAAAAGTTTCGCTGGGAATGAATATATTGACCAAACAGCATCCGATGGAATTGGCCTAGTGCGATGCAAACTCTTACTGCTCTGTTACGGACAATATAAGAGTTGGTAATATTTGTAGATATTAACTGCATGTCAAATGTTCATATCATTCCTGCACCGGTCATAGTTGGCAATGCGATTTTCGAAGTTGTCGATCATTATTTTTACCTAGGACAAACAGTCCAGTTACGCAGATCCAATTTCGAGAAAGAGATCAGCCGACAAATCCAACTCGGTTGAGCAGCTTTCGGGAAACTTAGGAGGATCTTCTCGTCCAACATACCTCAGTGTCTGAAAGCACAGGTCCACGACCAGTGTGTGTTACCAGTGATGACTTACGGCACAGGAACGTGGTCCCTAAATGTAGACCTCATAACAAGGCTCAAAGTCGCTCAGCGAGCTATGGAACGGGTTATGCTCGGGATTTCTCTGCGAGATAGAATCCGAAATAAGGAAATCCGCAGAAGAACGGGTGAAACCGACATAGCACGAAGAATTAGCAAGCTGAAGTAGCAACGGGCACGCCACATCGCTCGACGAACCGACAACCGCTAAGAAAGAATGGTTCTTGCGTGACGACCACGTATTGGACGACGCAGTGTAGGACGGACTAGGTGGACCGACGACCTGGTGAAAGTTGCTGGGCGTCGTAGAATGCAGGCGGCATAGGACCGCACTTTGTGGCGTAACATGAGGGAGGCCTACATCCAGCAGTGGACGGCGATAGGATGAAATGATGATGATGATGATGAACTGCCGTGTCCCAGATAATCATCTCTTCTTACAGAAATCCCCTACGCATCCTTACTCTTCCATCCCGCGCAATCCCGTCAAGAGCACTGGCCAGTTTTTACGACTTTCACAAGCCAGTAAAGGTGGTGACGCCTGTATTTCTATCCCGTCGCTAGGTGAAGAATATATGCGTATTATTTGAACAGAATTATACAAAGAAGATATTGGTATAAATGTACAAATGAAATTGAACATTTCACAAACTAATTATACACAGAACTTCATCGAAACATGTTTTTGTTGTTATTAACAAAGGTTTTAGTGAAACGTAGATATAATATGATATGGAAATGATTGGAAACTATAACTAGAAGGAGATTATATTCGCAGCTCTTCATAAAAGGTGTATAAAGATAGTATTGTCCTGAAACGTGATCTCTAAATGAGCATCATAAAAAGATTCAAAGTTATTCAACGTAATATAGAGATAGCTAAGCACGGTGTACCTCTACGTGATAAAATCTGGAATACGAAAATCTGCAGAAACAGTTGTTATTTTGGATATTCATGTTGTTTGATCTTAAATTATAATTCTTACATAAATTTACTCTACATCTAAACCCGCCTATAGAAGTTTTTACTTCGAAAAAAAAAATAAAGGCTCCGATGGTATCGATTGGATTGCTAAAATCCGATGGTAATATATTAGAGTTGTTAGGTTTAAATTAATAATATCTGGTTGACCGAGCTTCGCTCGGAATATTTTTGTCGAATTTGTTTAGATATATATTAATAAAAAATAAAAAATAAATAATGAAAATTACATAAAAAATTACAAAAAGAGAATAATAATAACACCGAGATTCGATCCGACGCTGTTTGAATGTCAAAACAATACCTACTTAAAGAAAAGCGGTCGAGTTCCCCATTGAGCTATCGTAACTCATGACGTTGACGGTGAAATTTGAATCCATATTCTATTGATATTTTGTCATTGTATTGATTAGCTAAAAACACGGACATAACAACCTTTTCTATAAATAAAACCTAGCTAGATCGATTTTCTGGACCCGAATCCTTTAGTATGACAAGTTTCAACAAAATCGTTGGAGCCGTTTCCGAGATCCTGAATATATATATATATATATATAATGTCTAATAATTATTGACCAAAAACAATATACTTTTTAAGTGAAACTTTTATTACATCGCCGCAAACTTTTTCGCCCATCGCGCATGTCGCGTGACGGTCGGCCGCGGAGTAGGGGTAAAGTTAAAGGCGCTCGACAGAGCAGTCGAGGCCAATGTGGTGGCGTTCGCATCAGCTGACCGTGTAGTGTATAGGCTATTACTCATTTGTGCCAGTGCTCCTATTCGTTTGTTTTTATCAGCGTTTAATATAAATATTGCTATTTATTTTAATGCGAAAAAAGTTTCACTTTTACCGTGGTTTCATAAATCCACACAATCATTTTATTTTTTATAGAATCCATTGCTTTTTGTACTGCCAATAAATTTGTGTGTATTCTGTTGCGAGTTGACATAATTCTTTGAAATAACGATGACTTTTGAAATACCCTAGTCCACCCGTGATCATGAACGCTGAAAAATATTTTAAATATAGGGCAATCAAATACAAACGCGAAAAAATGCGTAAAAATAATTTTATTTATAAAATAAAGGCTCTTTTCGTTTCTTTATATCACGAACAGTATTCAGTCGTTTACGTATTCGAACCCGAAACTATGTATTTGATTAAGTACTGGAGCAAGTTTTATAGGGTCCCTCCTGGGTCTGCCACTAACTATTAACTCACTTTACTACTACGAAATAGATATTCATGATTAACAACAACTAAATAAATAATTTGTAATTTTAGAGTAGATGCTATGAACATTGTATTGAGACCAAGATAACCATACTGGTTTAATTCAATGTTTATAAATTAAAACCTTTTTAGTAACATAAAGTAATATAGAATCATTTTCTTCTTACACTGGCAATAAATGTTGTATCAAAATGTGGGTCAATATTTAATAACTAATTTCTGTATCGGGTAGATAATTATAAAATTTTCTGCAGTAACGATGACTTGTTGGACGTGAGACATCTTAGTCCACCCGTGATCATGAACGCTGTAAAGTGTTCGAAACGTCGGGTAATCAAAAATCAAATACAAACGCGATAAAATCCGTAAAGTAGTTTTATTTAAAAAGTATAGTAAAAACTTGAAAAATGATTATGCTGCCATGTAGTGAATATTCTTTATATCACTTTTAGGTCACCTTGGTTCTATGAATATGTTCAATTTTATTATATCTGTAAAAATCATAAACTCAGTACCATAAATAAAAAAAAATATCGGCCAAGTGCGAGTCGATAAAAAGAGCTAAAAAATCGCGTTTGTTGAATGGGAGCGCCCCTTAAATAATTATTTTATTTTGTTTTTAGTATTTGTTGTTATAGCGGCAATAGAATAACATAATTTGTAAAAATTTCAACTGTCTAGCTATCGTAGTTCTTGTGACAGACAGATGGACAGACAGACGGACGGACAGACAGCGAAGTCTTAGTTACAGGGTCACGTTTTTACTTTTTGGGTACGGCATCCTAAAAATTAGTTAGGCCATTATGGTTCTCATGGCCTCGTATGTGGTGATAAAGTAAGCATATAATTTACCATGTCCTTTCATGTGTTAGGATTACACTATGGTCTGTCTACAGCCGCGGGCCAGTCCGTCCGGGGTAGTACCACACTTTCGCAGAAAATCGACGTTTCATCACCATCATTTCAGCCCATATATGTCCCACTGTTGGGCACGAGCCTTCTCCACAATAGGCGGGAAATTGACCTTATTCAAATTCAAATCATTTATTATGTATAAACCCCGCGGGGGCACTTACATATTTTCATTTTTTTTTTACATTTTTTCTTAAAATTACCGCCGGATCGGAACGCGACCGCACTGAGAAGATCCGGCAAGAAACTCAACGGGCATGTCTATTTTTTATAAATTTTTCTAATTTCACTTGAATAAAATTATATCTTACAACATGCTTATTAATACTTCCAGTGTGATGCCATTCGAAATATTATATAATACAATTCACAAATATAATAATAATCACAAATATAATGATGAGACTATGGCTGGACCAGATCCCGCAAGCGGCACCCGATCACGAGTTAACCACTAGAGCAGCCATCACTCCCCTCAACCATCCTTTCCATCCCTTACTATACCATGCTGGTCAGACAGGTTGTTATAGGGTTTTGTTTCGAGCTTTCCTTCTTTTGCATAGATGTTATATACGTATTATATCCCTTAGTCGTCTTTTACGACATCCACGGACAAGATAGGGAGTGGAGATTTGTATTCTTACTCCGTCACCAGACGGAGAATCCACGTTTAAGTATTATCAATTTGTTATTGCACTTCATTCAGTGAGCGAGAGAGACGGAAGCCCAATTTTCTGAGGGTGATGGGTTTTGGTGATGCGTTTAATATCACCGAATATCTTTGCACGCATTCATACACCCTTCACTTTCTTAACAGTAGGTTATTTTATTGTGATTGGTGGTGAACGAGCAAACGGCAAACCTGATGGCAAATCACACTACCACTTATAGACCTTTGCTAAGCCGCTGACTACTGTGATGAAAGTGATGGGAGTGTGAATGAGAGCAATGAGGTGATACTAAAGGTATCACTAAAACTCTCCATACGCAAACACCTTCAGAAGCATGAGATGCTAGCTCTCTTGCTCATCAAAAGAAGTGTAGTTACAAATAGCTCAGTGTAGTTACAATAGTCAATTTTCTGCGAGATTGTGGTACTACCTTGGACCGACCGGCCGGTGACTGAATACAGAAGACTGTCAATAGTGTGGTCCTATCATTGTAAAACCGTACAGATGGAATAAGTATACAATGAGTTTTGTCATCTTCTCTGTCCCTGGATATCATGGTGCCGACCTGACGCTGCCCGCTATCGTTAGGGCGATGGTCGACAGCGTCAGGAATTGGGACGCGGTCGCAGCCTTCTACGAGGTAGTGATCTCGTAGAAAGAAGCGGCGGATCGCCTGCGCGAGGAGCGCAGCCTTGGTGAGGCGATCCGCCGCTGGTGACTGGGGCGGCGTAGGCGCGAATACCTGCGCCTCATGCCGCCCTAGCCGAGGCCGCGGGTGACGTGACCGGGCATTAGTCCGTCACCCGCCGAGAGGCCGACCGCGTGAGGAAAGACCGACGTCCTCCCCGAGGGGGGGGACGTCGGTCAATGGGAGGATACCCCACGTAGGGGGTATTCTGTCGGGCCGACCACTGATAACAAGTAACCCTGCTCCGGTGGTCGGTCCAACGACGAAGGCGACGTGCATCGTGGGTGGGTTGCGGGAGTTGCGTGCTTACGCCCCTCTGTCGCCCCGGACGGAGTGGTGCGGGGAGCGCGCCGACCGCAACCTACCCCAAAAAAAAAAAAAACAAAAAAAAAAATGCCTGGATATCATAAAAATCAATTAAGGATATATCCTTCATAATAACTTATTCAATGACATATCTTTTTATATACATATTTTCCTTTTATTTTTTTTAAATTGCAAAACTTGAGTGTAACATATCAATGTTTACTGTGTTCTTCTGATCATTTCAAATTTTTTAAAATACAGATTTCATATAGTGCTGGTTTGATTTAAATTCTGTTATTATTGTTACTAATATGACTATTTACAATTTTGAATAATCTATGAACCTATTAATTGTAGCTCTTCTGTACTTGCACTTCTTGTGACCTGTAACTTAGATTAGTTAAGCTGCAGCTGAAAATCAGCGCTGCAAGTTTATGTAGCATATTCTGACCTGTTGCCTTTTGGACACTAATACTTGGAATTTCATTTGTATATACTACGATTATTTTCATCATCATCATCTCAGCCCATATACGTCCCACTATTGGGCTCGGGCCTCCTCCATAATGGAAGGGTAATTGACCTACTATACCATGCTGGTCAGACGTGTTGATATAGGGTTTTATTTCAAGTTTTCCTTCTCTCGCATAGATGTTGTATGCGTTTTATATCCCTTAGTCGTCTCGTACGATCACCCACAGGTAAGATAGGGGGTGGTGAATTGTATTCTTACTCCGTCACCACACGATTATTTTAATTATCATTATTTTAATTATCAATATTTTTTCGGATTCGTTTTTTATATCATTTTGTGTATATTTATATGTCAAGCATGTAACTATAGTGTCCAATAAATCTTATTTTCTTTCATGATAATAATGAACTGATGTAATCTACATCTACATTAATATTATAAAGTGGATGAATGTGTATTTTTGTAGTTTTGCATGATTGTAATGAATAAACTCAAAAAATACTGTGGCGATTTCAAAAATTCTTTCACCAATGGAAAGCTATAATATCAAGAAGTAACATAGGCTATATTTTACCCCAGTATTCCCACGGAATCGGGAAATTCGCGGGGAAAAGGCAACTGAAATCGAAGCGAAGCGAGGACGGGTTGCTAGTCTATTTATAAATAGATAACATCATTTCATAATCATTATCTTCAGCATCATTATCAGCAGAGAGGCTGACGGCGTGAGGACGACGCCCCGGGGCCGTGGGAGAGTACTCGAAAGGCTAACCCGCCGGGCTGGCCAGGGAAGTCCAGGATTCTTTATCAGTGGTCAGCCCAATGGCGAAGGAGAGGGAGTACGGCGAGTTATGGGGTCGGGCAGCGTCCTCTCATCACCCCAGCGGGCCGCACCATAGTCTGCCAAAAAAATATCATCAGACAATTTTCCCATGTCATTTTACGCTTTAAATATGCTACTATAACCATTATAAATAGCATTATATTACCCCATTATTCATATTAAACGTTTAATAGAGTACCGTTATAATAAATAATTCCATTTGCTCGTTCCAGTAACGTGTTTCGCTCGTCGGCAATAAGGAAGGAAGTGTAATTTCTTCACGATCGGTATCGCGCAGCAACAACCGACGTCAGGATGTTTTTAATGAGGCAACATTCAAAATACATTTTTAAAATGTAGCTCAAGTGATGTTGTCATTTTAATTATTCACGTACATCTTAAGACGTTCAAATTATATTCATAGGTGTTTAATATATAATTGCCTTATTTAATATGTAACTAGCCGGATGAGCTCATTGTTTTTTAGTAAATTGTTCTCTGTACCCTGTTCCCTATTGTATATATATTAGGTCAACTTTTATTATGCATCTATGCAAGAGGAGGAAAACTTAAAATTTAATCGTTTTTTTTTGTTTGGGGTGGGTTGCGGTCGGCGCACTCCTCGCACCACTCCCTCCGGGGCGACAGAAGGGCGTAAGCACGCACACCCGTAACTCACCCGAATACCACGTTGCCTTCGTCATTGGACCAACCACCAGAGCAGGGTTACTTATTGTCAGTGGTAAAATTAAATCCCTACCAACCCGCCCGATCAACACGGTAGTAGATCCATTTCCCTTCTATTGAGTAGGCCTGAGCTCAGCAGTGGTACGTATATTGTTTGTTTGGTTGAAACGACGAATTACCTTAGAACACTGAAATGGCGATGGGCAGACCACATCTCTCAATGAATGGAGAACTGAACCGCCGGGGATGCTCCTCATCAGGTGGACCGACGGTATGAAAGATGCTGGGCTTCGTTGAATATAGATTCAAATTCAAATTCAAATTCAAATTATTTTATTATGCATAAACCCTGAGAGGGCACTTACATATTGTCAGGTTTACAATTTCCAAAAAAAATATACTACCACCGGATCGGAACGCGACCGCTACTGAGAAGATCCGGCAAGAAACTCAGCGGGCTTGTCATTATTTTTATTTTTTTTTTTCTTCTTACTAGTTATACAATTGTGTACATGTTTTGTAAGAACAAGCTCCAGTGTGATGCCCTTCGAACCGCAAGACACTTAATATAATTTAAACGATTATGGCTGGACCAGATCCCACAAGCGCCACCCGATCACGAGTTAACTACTAGAGCAGCCATCACTCCCCTCAACCACTATGGAGGAAAGGGAGAGACCCGCTCCACGCAGCTACCGCAAGTAGATCCTTATGTGAGCATGACCAACACCACAATATGTTACAAACGCTGAAAATACAAAAATTCGTTAGGCAAAACACGCTACACTTTACAAGACGGCACAGAACCGCAGTTCATGATGACACATGAAAGAGATCTACGTCTAATAGTGGAGGGCGATAGCCTGATTGATAATGATGATGTGTTCACGGAGTAAAATCATGATTCACCGCCCCATATTTTGTCCGTTGGTGCCGTAAAAGTCAACTAAGATATGATATGCATATAACATCTAAGTAAGCTCAGCGTGCTATGGAGCGGGCTATGCTCGGGATTTCTCTGCGAGATAGAATCCGGAATACGGAAATCCGCAGAAGAACGGGTGTAACCGACATAGCACGAAGAATTAGCACGCTGAAGTGGCAATGGGCAGGCCACATCGCTCGACGAACCGACAACCGCTGGGAAGAAAGGTTCTTGAGTGGCGACCACGTATCGGACGACGCAGTGTAGGATGCCCCCCCACTAGGTGGACCAATGGCCTAGTGAAAGTTGCTGGGCGTCGTTGGATGCAGGCGGCACAGGACCGCACATTGTGGCGCAACATGAGGGAGGCCTACGTCCAGCAGTGGATGGCAATAGGCTGAAATGATGATGATAACATCTAAGCAAGAGATAGTAAACTTGAAATAAAACGCTATACCAATTCGTCTAACCAGCGTGGTAAATAGGTCAATTACCCACCTAATATGGAGGAGGCTCAAGCCTATAAGTATATAAGCTAAAATGAGTCGATAGTAAAAAAAGTACTGCGAAATACAAAGAAGATGTCATTTCTGAAATATAATTGTTTAAGAAAGTTAATCAAGAATCTGAAATAAAAAAATCTCTGTATATTTTTCATTTAAAATGAATTCATTGTAATTTGTTTGAACGCAGTCAGCTATTTTAATTCAAAACTAGATTCAATTCAATTATAGTTGTCTTTTATTTTTAACCCCCGACGCAAAAAGTGGGGTGTTATTTGTGACGTCGATGTCTATCTATGTGTGTATCTGTGGCATCGTAGCTCTCAAACGATGTACCAATTTTGATGCCGCTAAAACAGCGGCACGGAGTGCTTTCCCTCAGACTGGTGCAGGTTTTGACGGGGCATGGATGCTTCGCCGAATATCTGTACACGGTCGCTAGAAGGGAGAGTACACCTTCCTGCCACCACTGCGATTGCGACGAGGACACGGAGCAGCATACGCTCGAGGTTTGTGCCACCTGGGCAGAGTAGCGTCGTGAACTCGTCGCAATCATCGGTGTCGACCTGACGGCGTCAGGATCTGGGACGCGGTCGTAGCCTTCTGCGAGGCAGTAGTCTCGCGGAAGGGGGCGGCGGGGCGTGTGCGCGAAGATCGTCTGCTCGACGATGCGAGCCGCCGCCAGTGACTAGGGCAGCGCAGGCGCGATTACCTGCGCCTGATGCCACCCTAGCTGAGGCCATGGGTGACTGGATCGGGGAATTAGACCATCACCCGCCGAGAGGCCGGCCACGTAAGGTTGCGGGTGTGCGTACTTACGCCCCTCTGTCGCTCCCACGGAGTAAGTATTGCTCCGTGGTCGCCCCGGACGAAGCGGTACGAGGAGTGCGTCGACCGCAAACCACCCCCAAAAAAAAAACCCAAAGTAACTGTTTCACGCAGATGAAGTCGCGGGCATAAGCTAGTAAGCTATAAAAATAATTTACATATATTTTTATATGCTTATTAGTAATAAATAGTTCTAAAAATCAAAAGACAGAATCGAAATAAAAAGTAAACGATATATCCCGATGTAGCTACCAATATTTTAATTGGGCTATTTACAAATCACTTTGTAAAAAACGAATAAATATCTTCCAATCAAAAAGTTAAGAGCAACCAATTATTATCGCCATATCTATCAAAACATTCTTGACAAAAATTACAAATTGACTCGCAAATTCGCATGCGCGTTTACCAATCTATGGTTGCCAAAAATATTTTAAGTTGAAATATTTTTATTTTATTTAATTAAAATATTAACACTAAAATTATCTGTGTGGTGATAGGTAACGTTACCACCACCAATCCACTTGCAAAAAGTAGCGATTGAGCCTTATCTCTCTTGGGTCTTTTGATTTTTAACTAGCAAATTGCCGCGATTTTACCCGCCTAGTTCCAGTTTCCGTGGGAATACCGGGATCAAATATAATCGAAGTTATTTCTTATATAGACAGGTACCTGGTAGCAAAATATTATCAATATCGGTGCAGCCGTTTTGAATTACGTGGAACTAGTACATTTATTTATATGAATAATGGTAGGGCTACGCTTTTGACAGTCTTCTGTTATATATGGGGCAGTTCATCCAGATTCCACAATTTTTTATTTGGGTATTATCCCCAGCCGACACCAACAGTTGCCTGGGCGTCGCTCACGCAGTTGACCTCTCTGCAAGTGACGGACTAATCCTCAGTAGTAACTTGATACTTCATTTCGTTTGATGAGTGAGAGGACCAGAAGACTATACTCCACCATAGGCAATGCCCTAGCTGCACTACTGCTATTGCAGAGATCCGTGAGCGAAAGTGACAATTAAAATTCAATTTTAATTAAATTTGAGTTTTTGCCAACCCTATAGCTACTATCTCAATAAGGATATGCCGACCGGTCCTTCAACATCGGACGCTAATTGGCGCCGAGACATGTTTAGCGCTAACCATCAGAATTGCTTCACACCTCGAATTAATACATGAACAGCTTGCTATAATTCGTCTGATAAAATTATATGCAACAAATGAATACGCAATTTTCCGTATGGTGACGGAATAAGAATACAATTCATCACTCCCTGTCTTGTCCATGGATATCGTAAAAGACGACTGAAGGGAATGGTAAGCAGATAACATCGATATCAAAGAACGAAAATTCTCATGATATGATATGCATATAAAATCCGTGCAAAAAAAGGAGGGAAGGAAAACTCGAAATGAAACCCTATACTAATATTTCTGACCAGTATGGTATATATAATAGGTCCCTCTTAATGTGGAAGAAGTTTAAGCCCAACAGTTGGACACAAATAAGCTGAGACAAAATGAGACGAATACACAATTAAAATACTGTGTATTAAAATAACAGAATAATTTTTAAGGCAATACGCAAATTCTTTTAATGGGCAATCGATTATAGATTTCAACTCCGATTCCGAGGTGATACTTAGGTAAATTACGAAATTTGAAGGTAGTGTGAGTTAATAAATTGGCATGCGGTTACTACCTACTGAGCCGGCAGTGTGATTTACATGGGCAGCCCCCCCATGAGTCATTTCGGCGTTCGCGCTTTTGGTACCACTATAGGTGTAAAAACGAATATTGCTGACCAGCAATAATGTCTGATCTTTTAGGTGAAGTGCCAGCAACACTTCACCTAAAATATCAATTATTATTGCCTATTGGGCTCACTTAAAGCAAGTGTTAAGATCTAGAAAATATTCTACATAAATTTAATCATCATGAGATTAATCATAGGTAGTTTATATTATATTTGTCAAGTGACGGTGAATTCAGATATGTTTAATACGCCTGCGATCATTAAAAATAAGACAGCAGCCGCATGTAGTTTATTTGTCGCTGAGCTGTAAGGCTAAATGTTGTAGTTTTGGAGTGTCGTATTATGTATGTGTTTAGTGTTATGGTGATTATATGTGATTAATTGGTAAGGTTAAATAATTATAATAGTCCGCGAAAATGCCATCGTCTATAAGGGCAGTCTTACACAAGTTACAATAGAGACTGTTGCTAAAATATTTGATATATCTTTCTCGTTCCTTTCACAGTCACTTCATTTGCTAGACGATTTCAGGTATACTTAAGCTAGCATTTTCCTCGCACATCATCAATTGATTAAACTGAATACGTCCTTCATACCCTTCATTAAGCTTTGAGTAATTATACAAATAACATGTTAGACAAAGTTGCAAAACGATTAATAAATAGACGGTAGCCATTCAAACTAATTAATGAATAGAAATTACTAGTTGAACCGGTTTAAACTAGTTTTAGTGAGATAAATCTGGATAATCGCTAAGTGTTAAGGTATTAGTTTGTAACCCCAAATTGAGATAACATGTTTGATAACTTTTATTAATACGTCCTTATTACGAAAATGTGTGATACGTCGATAAAATCGAAATCTGGATAATATCAATTTGTAACTGCACTTCATTCCGCGAGTGAGAGATCTGGAAGGCTAATTTTCTGAGGGTATTTGCGTGTAGTGGCTTTTGCCACTTTTTCTTAATGCCTTTAATATTACCACACTTCTTTGAATGCATTCACACTCCCTATACTTTCTTTTTTTTTTTGGGTCAAGAACTGGATAACAATCCACAAAAAAAACTTACATATACATACTAATTGCTAACGTGATATTCGTTAGATTTTATCCTACTCGATGTGATCACAATATGCGTAGAGCGGTAGCGTTACTACCACAAAAGAATTATTAAATAACAAAAACAAAAAAAAATGAAAACTAATCATTTACAAAAAGAGAAATACAATCAAGAAGTAAAAAATGAGTTCAATATTTTTTTAAAGGAAGTGAGAGAACCACTAAGAAATATATCAATGTCGTTTCTAATGAAATTTGATGAACAGCTCATGCGATAGATAGGAGAGTGTTGGCCAACATTCGTTCTGGATCTGTTTAAGTAGAATGTTTTACGATTGCACAGACGACTGCCAGCTCTCGGTACGACTAAATTCACACGTTCAAAAATGTCAGGTGAATCTATTAAGCTATGAATTAATTTATATAAAAACATGATGTCTGCCATATTACGTCTTATTTTTAAAGATTCCATATTATAAAAGTAAGCCGTTGTTCATATGATTTGAGAGTATTACATTGTTGAGTATTGTACGTAAGATGATAGAGAAAACACTTTTGAATTCGTTCAATTCTATCAATATGGACCTGGTAAACAGAATTCCATACGATACAATATTCCAGAATACTACGAATGATAGTGTTGAATACTAATATTGTCACAGACGGGTGTTTAAACTTTTTTAACTGTCTATTTATAAAGCCAGATAATCGTGACGTCTTATTTATTATGTGGTCATAATGTGACCTGAATTTCAAAGAGCTGTCAAAAATAATACCAAAATCTCGAATTGTAGTCACTTCAGTTATAGGTACATTATTTATAGTGTAAATCGTTCTGTAAGGGTGTTTCTTTTTAGTAAGCTTAATATAACATACAGATAACAGTTACCTTCCTACCTTCTTCACGGTAAGCAGCTGTCTAAAAAAGTTCATGAGCGTCAGTATTATTTACCATCAGATCTAGTGTATCCTTGTCTGCCATCAACAGTAATAAAAAAAGGAAACCCTTACAGATTATTGCTTAAATTATTTTAGTAAGCATGCCCTGTTTATTACTTATGAGTAAAATTCACTTACTTAGTTAATTTTATTTCTGCACCAATCACTGTTTTGATTTCAAGTTAACATTAATTTCAACAAAATTTCGAATGATTACGAGGGAGATCTAATCCACCCTTTAAATGCTCAGCATTTAGGCGTGCACGCTGATTGGTTGCACGACTATTAAGTAAGTACAGAACCTGTTGATTTTGTTACTGAGGCGATTTGATCCTGCCGATATGTCGTTATCGCCCCGAGCGCATAATTTGCGCTTAAATGTCGCAAATGGAGATGCAATCGATATTTTACTGAAGGCTACTTTTTGCTAAATTGATAGCCATTGATTATAATTTGTATTGAGACTAGTTTGGAATGCTGTAGTTAAAGAGCACTGGTAATATTTAATACTATTTTTTGTTTATTTTGATTTATTTTCTCGAGAATTGTTTGAGAGCTGTGACCTATAGAGGTGAATAATTGAACATCCGATACCCATAGAACATATGTGAAAGCATTTTTTATTTCGGCTCAAATAGGTCCCTCAACTGGGCTTGAGCCTCCTTCACAATAAGAGGGACCTTACTATACGATACTGGTCAGGCATATTGATATAGGGTTTTGTTTCGATATTCCCTTCTCTTACATAGATATTATATATGCGCATTATATCCCTTAGTAGACTTTTACAACATCCACGGGCAAGATAGGGAGTGGTGAATTGTATTCATACTCCGTCATCACAAGGATAGAAAAGCATTATAACCAAAAAAAACGACTTGACTTATTCAATAAGTAAATTTCTAGACCCCAAGAAGAATATCTGTGGTGTAACATGAGGGAGGCTTACCTCCAGCAGTGGGTGGCGATAGGCTGAAATGATGAATGTTGAAGAAGAATAGAATATGTGGTAGGATCAGACTGTCGACATTCTTCTGTCTACAGCCGCGGGTCGGTTCGATTGGAATAGTACCACACTCTCATATAAAATCGACGTCTGAATAGTAGCAATTTGTTTCTGCACTTCGTTTGGTAAGCAAAAGAGCCGAAAGACTAACTTTTTGAGGGTATTTACGTACTTTGGTGATGCCTTTAGTATCACCGAACCTAATGAGGTTGCAAGGAGTGTGATGAGCAATCGTACGCATTCATACTCCCTTCACTTTCTTCACAGTAGTTAGCGACCTAGAAAATGATCATGAACGACAATATAGTAATTAACTAACAGATGTGCTATTTGCTTTCCGTATGGTGACGGAATAAGAATACTATTCACCACTCCCTATCTTACCCGTGGATGTCGTAAAAGACGACTAAGGGATATAATAAGCAAATGCCACCTATGCAAGAAAAGAAAACTCGAAACAAAACCTTATTCCAACACATCTGACCAGCATGGAATAGTAGGTCAATTGCCCTCCCATTATGGAGGAAGCTCGAGCCCAACGGTGGGACATATATAGGCTGAAATGATGATGATGATGTGTTATTTGCTCAGTTGTCACCAACAGCATTGAAAAAAGTAGTCGAGAATCATTTGTTGAGACGCTAAGGAATTCAATATGCATATAACAGTTATACCAAGAGAAGAAATACTTGATTTTAAATCTTATCTCTTTGTTTTTTTTTTACGTTCGGCGCATTCCTCGCACCACTCCGGGGCGACAGAAGGGCGTAAGCACGCACACCCGTAACCCACCCGTGATACGTCGCCTTCGTCGTTGGGCCGACCACTGGAGCAGGGTGACTAGACGTCATTGGTCGGCCCGACAAATCTTGTACCTGTTGGTATTTGTCTGCCGAGTGTGGTATAGTAAGTTAATTTCCTGCCTATTGTGGAGAAGACTCGAGCCCAGCAGTGGGACGTGTTTGAGCTCAAATGAACAATTGATTGAATGAATCATAAATACTTTATCTCATAAGCATTAACGTGACATCCTTAATGCAATATATGAGCGTCTTTATAAGACATTTTCATTTCAATAACATAATGTGTTTTTAAATTCATAGCCTCTTAACCACATTAAGCTTTTATACGAAGCTTGAGGCGTGCACAGAATAAATGGATGGTTAAACGTATTTATTCACAAACATATTATTTTTTAAAAGACAACACCATGGTCTACATAAATAAATAAAATTGAAGTATCTGTTTGTAATGTCAAAATAATGGTTTTTTCATGCTCATATAGTTAACATCTGGTTGACCGAGCTTTGCTTGGTATATTTTTGTTGTATTTTTGGCGAATTTATGTAGATATATATTAATAGAAAATAAAAAGGAAATAATGAAAAAAATATCAATAATTACAAAAACAACAATAATAACACCGAGATTCGATCCCACGCTGTTTGAATGCCAAAACAAAATAAAAAGGAAACTGGACAACTTCCCCTATTGTCACTCTTGACAACTACGACGAAATTCGAATTCCTATTCAGAGAATGTCAATAAAATTTTATGTCATTGTATTGCTTAGCAAAAAACACCGACAAAACAAAATTTTATATAAATAAAACTTAGCGAGATCGATTTTTTGGCCCCGAGACCTCTAGTAAGACAAATTTCATCAAAATCGTTTGAGCCGTTTCCGAGATCCTGTAAATATATATCTATATATATATAAAACAAAGTCGTGTTAGTTACACTATTTATAACTCAAGAACGGCTGTACAGATCTGGCTGAAAATTGGTGGGGAGGTAGCTTAGAACCAGGAGACGGACATAGGATACTTTTTATCTCGTTCTTCTTCTTTTACTTCTTAATGGCAATGAGCTCCTTTTTATCCCGTTCGATAGCGTTCCCGTGTGACGAGGCATAAAATGTTAAATAGATATTTTTTATTTCTGTTTGTCAATTCGGACCGGCAAAGGGATAAAAGCTCATACAGCCAAGTTTGATACAATTTTCTTCATAATATTTAATATTTATTTATATAGAATAGCCTATTTATAGTCATGTCCGTCAGCAAGTCAAGTCGTTACCATTAATTAGGGGGTGAAAACATTATTAAATGATCTCTCTGGAAATTAAGGTAGAAAATGAAAATACACGTAAACAACTCTTATATATACCACACTTGAGCACCTTAACTGTATTATATTACATAAAATATCAGCAAAATTATTCAATATAACACTATAAAACACTAAACAAATGAATATAATACAAGAGCTTAATATGACATTTCCATATTCGCACCGAAACTCATGTCAAAAAGCATACAAGTCACTATGAAACGTAGAATAACAAAAACGCATTTGATATGTAATAACAAAACGCAAATGACAGCTAAATGTAATTTTATCTATAGTTAAGTATGGTTGAAAATTGGATTATTATAATTTTGTCAGAAATCAATACTCAGTAATTTGTATTCTCATTGAATCATCATTAACAATGCCACGACCAAGACGATCGAATCTTTCCCGACAAAGCCGTAATGGTTCCTCCATTAGAGCGTAGACGTGAAACATCTTAGTCCGTCCGTGACCGTGAACGCTGCAAAGTGTTTGAAATGTCGGGTAATTAAAAATCAAATACAAACGCGATAAAATCCGTAAAGTAGTTTTATTTAAAATGTGTAATACTCGCGTAAATATCAGAAATGATTTGAATTTTAATAAAATTGGTTAAAGTTTATATTCTCCCTTTATAATCTCAACTTCAATTCGAAACGCCTTTCATAACTTCGAAGCTATGACTATTATAAAAACGAATTTAAACTCACACCAAGTATGAGGACTGATAATGCGCAACTCTCTCCAGCGAAATGAGTTACTGGTAAAGTTTTATATATGACCGAGGTACGGGGCTCGCAGTTAAATTTGTTATTTCAATTTACACGTTTGATTAAATGAGCCACTTTTAAACGTAACTAAAATTATACAATTTAATTAAGAATGTATTTCAGTTTATTAAAAGAAAAATGTTGTTGTGTACTTATAATCACACGACGAAAGTGAAAATTTAAAAGGCAAAACTAATAATACGAAATATTATAATTTATTTATTAAATTTTTTCCGTGTGGCGACAGAATAAGAATACAATTCACCACTCCTTATTTTGCCCGTGGATGTCGTAAAAGACGACTATGGGATATAATATGCACATAACATCTGTGCAAGAGAAGGCAAACTGAAAATGAAACTCTATACCAACATGTCTGACCAGCATGGTATAGTAGGTCAGATTACCTCTCATTGCGGAGGAGGCCCAAGCACAACAGTGGGACGTACGTGGGCTGCGTTGATGATGATGATAATTTTTTTCGCGTAGTGATGGAGTTGGAATACAATTCACCATTTCGTTGGTGATGGAATTAGAGTACAATTAACTACTCCTTATCATGCTCGTGCATGTCGTAAAAGATGATTAAGGGATGAAGCATTTAACATCTGTGCAAGGGTAAAAAGTCGAAGCAAAATCCTATGCCAATACGTCTGACAAATATAATATAGTAGATCAATTACCCTCCTATTAGGGAGGGGGCTCATGCCCAGCATTGGGACGTATATGAGCTAAAACAAGACAAGATATCTGTATGACATTTATTAAAAAACTAGCTGACCCGGCGAACTTCGTAACGCCATAATTTTTTTTTTCGTACTTACTTTTTCTAAATTTCCGAATATATATTCTCTAATGGAGGAATCATTACGGCTTTGTCGGGAAAGATTCGACCTTCTTAGTCTCGCCGTTGTTAATGATGATTCAAAGAGAATACAAATTACTGATGATTGATTTCTGAGAAAATTATGATTATCGTATTTTAAACCAAACTTAACTATAGACAAAATTACGTTTAGCTGTCATTTGCATTTTGTTATTACATATCAAATGCGTTTTTGTTATCCTACGTTTCATAGTGACTTGTATTCTCTTTGACATGAGTTTCGGTGCGAATATGGAGATGTCATGTTTAGCTCTTGCATTATATTAATTTTTTTTAGTGTTTTATAGTGTTACATTGAATAATTTTGCTGATATTTTATGTAATATAATACAGTTAAGATATGTAAGTAATGTGATATAAGAGTGGTTTACGTGTATTTTCATATTCTACCGTAATTCCCAGAGAAATCAAATAATTAGCTTTACAACGGCCAATTAATGGTAACGACTTGACTTACTGATGGTCATGACTATAAATAAGCTGTTCTATATAAAGAAATGTTAAATAATATGAAGAAAATTGTATCAGACTTGGCTGTACGGTTTTTGATTCCTTTGCCCGTCCGAATGGACAAACAGAAATAAAAAAATATCTTTTTAACATTTTATGCCACATCACACGGGAACGCGATCGAACGGGATAAAAAGTAGCTCATTGCCATTAAGAAGAAGAAGAAGAAGAACGGGATAAAAAGTATTCTATGTCCGTCTCCTGGTTCTAAGCTACCTCCCCACCAATTTTCAGCCAAATCTGTACAGCTGTTCTTGAGTTATAAACATAGTAACTAATACGACTTTCTTTTATATATATAGATATATTAAAGAACCTATTTAAATTATAGATTTTTATAAGATGATGGCAAACGAGTAATGGTAAAGATACCGACTTACCTCGCGAGTGTCGTGAGTTCGAATCCTAGGACAACACTGTGCGTCCACAAATTGTTATTCTGAGTCTGGCTGTAATTTGTGTCCATTAATTATATATTTATAAACATAAAGCCACACAAGGATTATTTTCTTAGTGCAGAATGTTTTCTTTTCAAAAAAGATAGTGCGAAGACCTGAACAAAGGCATTAAATTTGATTCTATTTATAGATGTGTAACTAAATATATAATATCCAAGAGTTATTATAGAAAGGCCTCGCTACTTCCCGAGCCCCTTATACTAACGTCGAGCAAGCAATCCTCACAAAACTTTTGATATAACGTGTAGCCTACTGAATATTTCATTAAGACGCTTGGGTTTTTTTTTTGTCACGAAGCCAAATTTACATGTTATGAGTTGGATGGGTAGTACTACGTGTTCCAAGCTATTTATTAACTAAGAAACTCGTTTAAAAAGTAATAATGTCTTCATAGATTTTTCATTTGAATGTGAAAGTGTTTTAGTCAAAAATGTTTTGCGGAATTGCTGTATTTATTAAAAACAATATGTTTCCGTGTGATGATGGAGTAAGAATACAAATTATCACGCCCGTCTCTTACTCGTGGATGTCGTAAAAGACGACTAAGGGTTCGAATTTGCATATAACATCTATGAAAGAATAGGAACACTCGAAATACCAACACGTCTGACCAACGTGGCATAGTGGATCAGTTTCTTTCCTATTGTGGAGGAGGCTCGAGCCCAGCAGTGGGACGTATATGAGCTGACATTTATTTTATTTATTTATTTATTTACAATCAATTATAAATACCTTTACAGGACATTTAACCTAATGCGATATTATAAGAGAAAATACAAAATTAATAACATATATAATAAGACAATAATATTATACAAATAATAAAATATAATATCAAAATATTAATCATAATTTAATATTATATTTTACCAAATAACATTTAACTAAATAATAAATTAAGACATGTAATACAATATGACAATAATATTAAACAATTAATAAAAAATAATATCAAAATATTAATTATAATTTAGCATTATATTTTATCAAATAATATTTAATGAAATAATAAATTAAGATATGTAATACAATGACAATCATATAAGACAATTAATAAAATATAATATCAAAATATTAATCATAATTTAATATTATGTTTTACTAATTATAAGCCACGCACTTATATACAACGTCTGAAAATTCCCGTAGACTGTTAGTCCCGTAGTTGTAAATGTCCGCGGAATAATGAACTGTATTTATTAGCCTAATAGCACGCATCAATGGGGCGTAATAGAGCATATTAGTTCTGGCCGTTGGCAAGTTTAAAGCAAGCGGCCGGCGCCGTATGCCCATGCGACCTGCTGGTGCGCACAGGTGTAGCATTGCCAGTATAGCGGGGTGATGTAGTTGGCCGCGAAGTACAAGCCATACGTAGCGGGCCAGCGACACATCGCGCCGCACGCTCAACTGGTCATTGCCAACCATACCCAACACAAACAGGCTTGGGTGCATAAGTGGATAAAACGGATATACTCCGTACTGTTTCATATATAAAAAACATGATGATGATTATGTTGAAAAGTTTTTATGTCAAGTTTTCCGTCTCTTACATAGATATTATTTGCAATTCGTATAATTTAGTCGTATTTTATGATACGCTCGGACAATACAGGGGGTAGTGAATTGTATTCTTACTCCGTCACCACACGGAGAACATTTTAAGATAAAAAATAATTTGAAACTATGCAAGCTTATCCTATGACAATGCATTAATTTAAATAGTTTATCCCATTATCCTTATATAATATTCCTTGTAGTAACGGAGTAAAAATACAATTCACCAACCTCCCTCTTTTGCCCGTGGGTGTCGTTGAAGGGAGGGATTAAATATGTATAGAACATCATAATCAAAGAAAAGAATCAAGATCATAAAAAAAGAAAAACTGAAAATGATACCCTACACTAACATATCTGACTAGCGTAGTATAGAAGGTTTCAATTTCAATTTCTACACTTTTCTTGAGGAGACTAAGCCTGACATTGGGACGTGTGTGAGCAGAAATGATGATGATATTTTTATATCCATGGCTGAGGTTTTAATGTGACTCGATAGCTACTTACTGAATCGCACTTTGTAGTTCAGTTATCTACAAATCAGTGTTTGTTTTTTTTAACTTGCCTATTATATTTTAATAAAAATATTAACATAAAAATGAAAGTAGTAACAAAAGGATTAAAATTTTAATGTAATTTCAGCTAAGCCCATATTTATGTTTGATCGTAAAGGCTGTATCGTGACCAGTATTATTATGCTGCAATCTAAAACTTATGTATGTATTTACATGTGTCTTGATTAGGTTGTAGCAGTTAATATAGCGACAATCTTAATGAAGCATTATAAAATAAGGCATATTTATAAAAAAAGGCTTTAATAATGTTCTATAACGTTTATTGTCACGGAGGGCCAAGAAATCTGACATCCAACAAGTCATCCTTATTACAAAGATATATAACTGTACTATAACCCGTTACAGGAGAAATTATTAAATTATGATCAACATTTTAAATTTAATAAATATGAAACGAGGGTAAAAATTTAATAGCTGAAACTATAGCGGGTAGGTGCAAAAATAAAGTTTGAACCAAATTGTGGCACGATTTTTGGTAACTGTAACGGGTAGATATTCGTCTTTGTAAAAACAATGGTCAATGACCTATTGAACGTGAGACGTGTTAGTCCTCCCGTAACCATGAACACTGTAAACATCGGTTAGTAAAAAATTAAACACAAACGCAATGAAATTCAAAGATGTAGTTTTATTTCAATTTATATAATCATCTAAAATCTTTATCAATGTTGTAATTTTAAAATAGCATGGTAATTAGTTAAAACTTAATTCTCCTTATTTATGGAGTTAATTTTCTATACAATTCTCGACGTAGCGGTTGGATAAGATAATAGTTGTCACCTCTTAATTGTACATCATCATTTCAGCCTATCGCCGTCGATTGCTGGACATAGGCCACCTCATGTTACGCCACAAAGTGCGGTCCTGTGCCGCTTGCATTCAACAACGCCCACCAACTTTCACCAGGTCGTCGGCCCACATAGTGGGGCAGCGTCTTACACTGCGTCGTCCGATACGTAGTCATCACAGGAGATCCTTTCTTCCCCAGCGTTTGTCGATTCATGGAGCAATGTAGCCTGCCCATTGCTACTTCAGTTTGCTAATTCTTCGTAATTGTAAATGCAGTTGTAAAAATTCGCTGACGGGTTACCAGGAGATTGGACGGAAGCAGTAAGGAAATAATCGCTAATATCTTGCTGTTAGTTTTATTATTTATAAAAAGATATCAATTTGTTATACTAAGATTGTCGTAACAAAAATACATGTATAAATCCGTTGCCCCGGTAATTGAAATCCCATTAGTGTTGGGTGATGAAAATGAAGCGGCCCCCAGGCGGAATCAGATGGCAAATAAAATGCGAATCGCCCTTTTGTCTGTCCTGGGCGGACAAGCTAGATTCAATTTGTCAGGAATTTGGGATAAGTTCAAGTTACGACTTCGTAGCGATTATTAAAATTATAAGAAGTTATTTGCGATAGAAAATATAATTTATTATTGTGCGCGTACGTGACTTGAACCTACGTGTACTGGAAATAGACTGAAATATTTGATTATCATCATTATTTCAGCTCGTATACGTCCCACTGTTGGGCTTGAGCCTCCTCCCCAATAGGAGGGCAACTGACTTATTATACCATATAGATCTGACAAAACTTGCCTCCTCCATGATCATGAACGCTGTAAAGTGTTTGAAACGTCGGGCAATCAAAAATCAAACACAAACTCGTTAGAATCCGTAGTTTTATTTACAATGTATAATACTCGCGTAAACATCAAAAATCATTTTTATAAGCCATGCTGGTTTAGTTTTATTTCGGGTTTTCCTACTCTTGCATAGATGTTATAATTATGTTCCTTGATCGTCTTTTATGACATCCACAGGCTAGTTAGAGAGTGGTGAATTGTACTTTTAATCCGCCACGCTTTAAGTGTCAAGTGTTTGATTCCCACGTTGGGGAATATTTTGTTTCGCACAGAGTACAGGATTGTTCCGAATATACGTGTATTTGTATTCTTGGATCATATGTACGTATATAGGTCTTCTTAACAGTTTATTCTTTAATCCGAGGTGTTAATAAAAATATGCCGCTTTCTCTTTTGAGTTACGGTCATAAATTGGTGTGACGGAGGGGCCCATCCCCCGGGGTCCAGGGTTTTTGTCGTCCGACACCTGCCCAAAAGATCGAGTTTCTTGTTTGTGAATTCTTATTGGAGACAACGGATAAGATTGCTTTTAATCTATACGATACCTCATCGCATAATTTGTCAAAACGATATTTACCAAAAAAAAATTTAGGTGAAATTAAATTCCTTTTTGGAATACAGTCTTTTAGTCTGTCTTTTAAGTGCGAGTTTCTTCTGTACTTGTTGAAAGTTATCTTTACACGAGCAATTCTTGTATATATATACATATATATATTCATATATATATATATATATATATATATATACTCCCTCGGAGGGTATTCCATCGGGCCGACCACTGACGACAAGTTAACCCTGCTCCGGTGGTCGGCCCAACGACGAAGGCGACGTGCATCGTCGGTGGGTTGTGGGTGGATATATATTCAGGATCTCGGCAACGGCTCCAACGATTTTGATGAAATTTGGCATACTAGATAGAGGTTTCGGGGCCAAAAAATCGATCTAGCTATGTTTTATTTATAGACAATATAGTTTTATCGGTGTTTTTACCTAATTAATACAATGACACAAAATGTCAATAGAATATAGATTCAAATTTCGCCGTCAACGTCAAAAGTGGCGATAGCTCAGTTGAGAAGTTTTACAGTTTTTTTTGATTTGTTTTGGAATTCAAACATTATTTCAAAAATTCAAACGTTATTATTATTCTCTTTTTGTAATTTTTGATATTTTTTTCATTATTTCATTTTATTTTTTATTAATATTATCTATTCTATACCAATAAATAAAATTGGAGTGTCTGTTTGTAATGTCAAAATAATAGGCTTTTTTCATGCTCATACGGTTATTTGCACGACACCTATGCCTAAAATAGCAATTAAAAAATTTTTGTCTGTCTGTCTGTTTGTTCCGGGTAATCTTCAAAACGACTGGACCGATTTCAAAAATTCTTTCACCAATGGAAAGCTATAATATTAGGGCGTAAACTAGGCTATATTTTATCCCGGTATTCCCACGGGAACGGGATCTATGCGGATAAAACGACTATAACCTATAACCGAAGCGAAGCGAGGGCGGGTTGCTAGTATCTAAATAAATTCAACAAAAATACAACAAAAATTCTATCTAATCTACCAAGTGTTGTTGTGGGTTTGATTTAAATACAGGACTTTATACTAGCAACCCGCCCTCGCTTCGCTTCTGTTTCAGTCGTCTTTCCTGCGTAGTTCCCGTTGCCGTGGGAATACTGGGATAAAATATAGCCTAGGTTACTCCCTGATATTATAGCTTTCCATTGGTGAAAGAATTTTTAAAATCGGTCCAGCCGTTTTGAAGATTACCCGGAACAAACAGTCAGACATATGTATAGTGCAAATAACCGTGTGAGCATGAAAAAAGCCTATTATTTTGACATTACAAACAGACACATCAATTTAATTTATTGGTATAGACGAGCCACAAATTGTTATTATGAGTCTGGGTGTAATTCGTGTCCGTTATATGTTTATAAAGTTGGATTATAACCTTAGTGCAGTTTGTTGTCTTTCCCCTAGCCGCGGGTGAATGGACCGGGGAATCAGCCCGTCACCCGCCGAGAGGCTGACTGCGTGAGGAAAGATCGACGTCCTCCCCGAGAGGGGGACGTCGGTCGATGGGAACCCTCCCATTCTCATTCCCAAGTACCCACTTCTATAGGGGTATTCCGGCAAGTCACCCTGCCCCGGTGGTTAGTCCAACGACGAAGGTGATGTGTCACGGGTGGGTTACGAGTGTGCGTGCTTACGCCCCTCTCTCGCCCCGGACGGAGTGGTTCAAGGAGAGCGCCGACCGTAACCCACCCCCCAAAAATAAAAGGGTGTTGTCTTTTAATAAAAAAACTGTTTTAGATAGTGATAGATTGGCATACGATGTCATTTTTAACAAACGGCAAGTTATGTCCTCGTGTATTAAATAATAATATAAAGTGGGGATGCCACACTTCAAAGGGAACTAAACAGCGCTATTCTGTTATTTACAATGTTATTAATTTTTAAAGTTACAGTTCTTTTTGTGCATTAAGAAAAATAATGAGAGTAAATTTTACTATATGCGCGCACACCGTCACAAAACCGACACCCTTTTTTTTGGGCGTGGGTTACGGTCGGCGCGCTCCTCGCACCGCTCTGTCCGGGGCATAGAGATCCTTAACCCACCCGTGACACGTCGCCTTCGTCGTTGGGCCGACCACCGGCGCAGGTTGATTTGACGTCAGTGATCGGCCCGACGGAATACCCCCTGAAGAGTACCCTCTCCTCAATCGACCTTCCTCTCTCGGGGAGGACGTCGGTCTTTCCTCACGCGGGTGACGGACTAACTCAACCGACACCCTGAAGTTAGCTAATCAACAATATTAGAAAGATAAAATTTTAGAAAGTTTTTTTTTTTATTATTATGCCAAAGAAGTTTAACTTCTTAAGTGTACATACATATTTTTTGTCAATAATCATTTTAGTTGACAAAATATGCAACTCGTCTTCCGATATATCGTCGGATCTAAAATGCATTCGCAACATACTTGTTCGGCTCACGACACAGAAGGGAAATCTATCGGCCTTCAAGTCAAGACATAACGGGAATCGAACTGCTTGTTGCACGCCTATGTCGGACACGCTTTCAATCGACGTGTCAAACAAGATGTTTACTTGTTTACCGATTCAGGTATATTCTGTATACATAAGCATATTACTGTTGAAATTTATATTCGCTCAAGTTTTGTAAGAATTATATCATCGAGAATTATATTTATGATACTATATTAGATATAACTGATTAATGAACTAAGAACTAATAGTATGATGAAGGTGTAAGAACATAATTCATCACCCTCTCTCATGCCCGTGGGTGTCGTAAAAGAAGACTATTAAGGACACGATATCGAAAAGAAAGTATCGATACTGTACTCATAAGTAGTATCGAAGAAAGAGTATCGATACTTCAAAGTATCGAGTACTGAGTACTTTTCCTAGAATCTGTGTCGTCATGAGGTTTTTTTTTTTTAGTAATTTGACCGTCCGTGAACGGATTAAAATCTTTCGAGACACATTTTTAAAAGGTTCCATCCATCCATCCATCCATCAGCCTACGGACGTCCAGGTTAAAAGGTTCATTACGTTTGAACTAGATGGCGTTACCATAAACATGAGTTGAAAGGTAAAGTTTAACATGGATAATTTCTACTATTTATTCGATACGATACCTGCCAAAAAGTACTCATTGAGTAAAAGTATCGATTGCAAAGTATCGAGTACAAAAGTATCGGTATTGAAAGAAAAGTACTCGATACCTAAAAGTATTGATACTTTTTTCGTGACCCTAAAGACAATACAATTATGTTATGGCGTGAAAATCAAGTGAGGAGCCTACTACCAGTTTTTTTTTATTGCAAACGGTGTCAAACGAGCAAACAGTACAGCTGATGGTAAGTGTTGCTGCCGCTCATGGACCTTTGCAATACCAGGAGCACAGCTAGGCCACAACCTACCGCGAAAAAAGTGAAGGGAGTGTGAATGCGTGCAATGAGGTTCGGTGATACTAAAGGTCCAACCCACCACACATAAAACCCTCAGAAAGTTGGGCTTCCGGCTCTCTTGCTCATCGAACGAAGCGAAGTAATAAATTGCTACTCTACTCGGACGTCGATTTTCTGCTCAGTGTGGTACTACCCCGGACGGATCGGCCTGCAGCTATAGACAGACAACTGTCGACAGTATGGTCCTATCACTAGAAAACAACAGCTCGGTCTTGGGTTACGTATAATTATTGCGATCGTTAATTCGCCGGCCAAGCGTGGCGATTACGGCACTTTCTCCTAAATTCTCAAGATCTAGCAATAAAACTCTATATTAAGACGTCTGACCAAGGTGATATATTAGATAAATTTACCCCCCCATTTTAGAGGAGCCCCAAGGCCAACAGTGGAGCTTGTATTGCCTGATATGATGCATTTATCATTTACTAGCCTCATCCCACGCTAAGTGGGGTCTGCATAACGTATACTTACCTTCCATAACCTCTTATCAGCCTTCTCGTCCGCATTCACCCTTTTCATACGCATATCCTCATTCACACAGTCTATCCATCTCTTTTTGAGTCTCCCACGCCTCTTACATCCATCCACATTCATATCGATATGCTTATAATGATGAAAGAAGTTTTACATAAATTGTAAATAAAACTATTTTACGGATTTCATCACTTTTGTATTTGACTAGCAACCCGCCCTCGTTGCGCTTCGGTTTCAGTCGCCTTACCCGCATAGTTGCCGTTCCCGTGCGAAGAGCGGGATAAAATATAGCCTATGTTACTCCTTGATATTATAGCTTTCCATTCGTGAAAGAATATTTGTAATCGGTTCGGTGGTTTAGGCGGGTTTTAGACTACGCTATAATATAATAGCATATAGTATATAGCTCATAGCACAACAATATCGCGCACCATACTTTGTTAGGGACACGTTCACACTGTAAATTGGTGTTACTATATGCTATAAATTGGTGCGATATGCTGAGTTCATGCTGTGCTATATCACGCACCGCCTTCTACTTCCTCCCTCACCCCCAGCCGTCCCGCAAGCGAAACGAGCGACACAACGATCTGTGGACACAACAGCTTGCGATATCAAATCAAATCATTTATTCTGCATTGGCCTCTTAAGGGTACTTACATATTGTCAAATTACACGTTTGAACACAATACAATAATCTACCACCGGATCGGAACGCGGCCACAAACTGAGAAGATCCGGCAAGAAACTCAGCCGGTAGTAATTTTTCTTTAATCTTTTAAATATACATAATTTTATGCTTCGTACAACATGTATGGTATTAGCTCCAGTGTGATGCCCTTCGAAATTGTATATATGTATAAATTTTCAAAATTTAGTACAAGACAAAAAAAAATAAAGCATTAATGAAAGGAAGAAAATATGGCTGGACCAGATCCCACAAGCAGCACCCGATCACGAGTTAACTAATAGAACAGCCATCACTCTCCTCAACCAAATTAGAGGGAAGGGAGCGACCCGCCCCACATAGCTACCGCAAGCAGAACCTTATTCAGTGAGCATGACCAAACCATAAATAAAAATATAAAACAAACTACAACTACTACTATACCTACTATAAAAAATTACTTAAAATAATATTGGGTAATGCGAATGCCATTCTATATTATAGAGTATAGCATTAGGTCCTTCTTTGCTATACCTTATAGCACAATAGTATAGCGTAGTCTGAAACCCGCTTTAAGCGTGAAAGCGTAACAAACAAACTTACTTTGGAATTTATAATATTAGTAAGGATTTTTGATTGCCTGACGTTTCGAATACATTTTACAGCGTTAGTTGTCACGGCCCGACTACTATCTAGCCGCTCTGTAGTGGATAGGTATATATACTCACGTAAATATCAGAAATACATTCATCATCATCATCACAACCCACATACGTCCCACTCTTGGGCTCGGGCCTTCTCCACAATGGGTGGGAATTTTACCTACTGTACCATACTGGTCTGATATGTTGGTATAGGGTTTCATTTCGAGTTTTTCTTCTCTTGCACATCTGCGCATATTATATTCCATAGCTATCTTTTACAATATCCACGAGCAAAATAGGGAGTGGTGAATCGTATTCTTACTCCGTCGTCACACAGAAAATTAGTTGTAGATAAAATTGCAAGCAAATTCTTAAACATTACCATAAATTGCATTTTACTATAGTAAGTACTAAAGTAAGTATTTCTATAGAAATAGCCAATAACAATTCAGCTTAATAATATTTCGCCGAATATTTTCCCTATTTAATCGCACTATCACAAAACAAGCCACAAAATTTCCCTTATTACTAAGCGTAGACTATAAACATTTCAGAGTTATTATTCAATAGTTATGGCATTATTATAACCCGACCATAAAAGTTGCTGGCCAGTCCTTAACTAAGCCAATCTTAGTTTATAACCACTAAAACTGGCTGTATAAATTAATACTCGTACTATAAATAGTTACAACTTGGTTATACGTATGTTACGACTTCAGAAATTTTGTTAATATAAATAATTTACTATATTTTTATTAATCCGAATTCTTATGATTTTTATTTGTAGGCGGTGGCAAACGAGCAAACAGTACATCTGATGGTGTTGCTGCCGCTCATAGATCTTTGCTAGGCCCCTGCCTACTGTGAAGGAAGTGAAGGGAGTGTGAATGCGTGCAATTAGGTTCGGTGAAACTAAAGGCATCACCAAAACCCACCACAGGCACACACCCTCAGAAAGTTGGGTTCCGGCTCTCTCATTCACTGAACGAAGCGCAGTAACAAATTGCTAGTACTCAGATGTCGATTCTCGATGTGGTACTACCCCGGACGGACCGTCCCGCGGCTGTAGACAGATAATTGTCAACAGTGTAGTCCTATCACTTATATCTGTCCAGGTGAAATTTTGTAATTGATTTTAAACTAACTGTCCAATGAGCTGGATATTTGAAATTAAGATTTTTTTTTTTTGGGATGGGCTACGGTCAGCGGATCCGCCGCCTGTCTCTATCCAGGACGACGGCATGGCGGTTCGCGGCCCCATAACTCACCCGATAGCACGTTGCCTTATCTGCTAAAAGTAAAGTATTATATTTTTTCTTAAACTTTGGTTATTAACACTAATGAGTGTTACTATTACTAATTGAGCAGATAGCGAAATCTTATAGGCTAGACTGTATTGCAACTGTAAACAACCAAACTTGTATAGTCTTAACAAAATTTAACGTAAAATTGATTACGTTACGTAGGCTTTATAAGTATATTATAACAAAACAAAAAGTATATTCTAACTATGCAAGTTAGAATATACTTTTTGTAAGGCAAAACAATTATTTTTCAGTCTGAAAGAATGATCTTAAAAAGCTGGTTAACCTCCTCCCTGGCCGCCGTCAGCGGAGCGAGTCAGCGGACGCAAGCGCCTCGCGTGCCCGCTCCGCGGCCTCCTTCCTTGTCATGACAGCCTCACACAAGGAGGCCATCGACGACCCTCAGCTGTTGCTGTCGAGCATCTTGGAGATGCTGGTTGGCAACGACAGGTTTGTTGTTCCCATGTCCGTTGACAGGACGTGGCGCTGAGGCCCCCATACTATATCACGCGGGTCGGGCATGTTGGTTTAAAGTTTTATATCAAGTTTTTCCTTCTCTTGCACAAAATCTTATATTATATCCCTTAGTTGTCTTATACGACATCCACGGGCAAGATAGTGGTGAATTGTATTCTTACTCCATCACCACACGGAATAGTAGTACTAATATAATTAATTTCAAACTAATTTATAAAATGACGTCCATCGGTCTATCAACCTACCAATATCCACTTCTGAATACATTCATTCATAAAGGGGCGATAGTACCATAATTGCCATGTTTGGCAGACTGGTTCACAATCACAGTTGGTCTTATACCTTTCTCAGTATAGTGCTGCTGTTCACTCATAATTAGCGATTTTCAAGTAATTATTACGAATCCCACACTAATGGAGGTAGAAAATTCACGTTTGAGTAGTGGCAATTTGTTCTACAGTTCGTTCGGTGAGCGAGAGATCCGGAGCCTTAACTTTTTGACGATTCTTCTATTCATAGCTTGCTCATAGGTAAAGTCTGCTTCATAACACTAGCTACTACCGCACTAGTCAAATATATTGTATCAACTTGCCCTTCTCTGATGATGTTATCTGCAATTTAACGCGACTAAGAAAAATAAAAAGTAAATTAAGATATACCAAAAAATTGCTATTTCACTATTCAAGTCTCAAGTCTCGTTAAGCAATACTTAACGCTCAAACAAAAACAACAATACGCAAACCCTTCTACAGCTATCACGGTGCTTATCAATAAAGCATTCCGGCCAGTCGGAAACTACATTCATTATTCAGCGCTACAAAAGATACAATCTGCTGTGTAAAATTACACTTCCTTCCCCTTGTAAGGCGAGCGGTCGCTTGAAGCGCTTTTAATGCTTTAGGTGCAAGGGCCCGTAACTCGTTGCTTCACGGCTGTTGAGCAAACATCGCGCTTTATAAAACTTTTCTGAGTGTTGAAACGTGAAATTTTACTTTCCTGAAGCCCTTACTTTTTTTTATCAAGTATTTTCAAATCTTTTTACATTGTCGTAATTTCCTTTGCTATTTGCGTTCTTTAGCTGTCGAAATATGTGACATATATTTTCTTCATATATCGGATAAATAGATATAAAAATATATTTAACTTTTCAAAGGAGTTACTCGTCATTATCAAATATCTACCATAATAATGTAATCATTTAAGTGTTCGATGCACCATTTTGGACCGTTCTTCATGACATTCTCGTAGGGAGACATTGGTTCCGGCAGCATTTTCACCAATTTGCTTCGCGGCTTGTCAGTGCGGCGTCTACCCTTACTTGGCTGATGCCGAATGTGAGCAGACCCTGTGCTTTACGCGGTGTGTACAGCTTTACGCGGGGGTGATCCGGTCGATTGCTCTAAACGGTGCACCGGTGTGGGGGGGTCTTTGGCTGTCCATCTGAGGGCTCTATTGTGGCATCGGTATAGTTTTCTTGAAGGAGCTGGCCGCCTGACGGGCCGACGCCCGCAGTGACCACATTGCCCGTTGGGCAGTCCGATTCGAGACTTGGTACGGTGTTCGGACCGTCGAGGCCTTTCGGCCGGTGCTGATGGAATGGCTGGGTTGGTGGCACGACTTGCTTTCCTTGCGACTGGTGCAGGTATTGATAGGGCACGATTGCTTTGCCAAGTATCCGTACAAACTCGTGAGGATGGAGAGCACACCGTTCTGCCACCACTGCGATTGCGACGAGGACACGGCGCAGCACACCTCGAGGTGCCGCCTGGGCCGCGTGGGCTGTGCAGCGCAGTGATCTCGTCGCAGTCATTGGTGCCGACCTGACGCTGTCGACCATCACTAGAATGATGCTCGGTAGCGTCAGGAACTGGGACGCGGTCGCCGCCTTCTGTGAGGCAGTTATTTCACGGAAGGAGGCGGCGGAGCGTACGCGTGAGGAAATCCTCTACGGCAATAAAAAAATGGAGACCTATGTTAAACAGTAGACGTCCACAGGCTGAACATCACTTCCAAGACTATTTTCTACTATAATATCAAAAAATAAATGCATATTTTATAATTTTGCGACTCAATAAGTACCCTTATCTCATAGTACATATTGCAAGTTAATAGCAAGAGTTTTCTGACTAGCCGCCTGTTGGTATGAATGTACTTATTAACCAGACGGCATCAGATGGAGCTAGCCCTGGTATAAATAAAGCTTTTGGTTGCATTTAACGATACCCACGAACCATGTTAGAGTTGGTAGTATTTGCAGCTGATACACAATCCAATCCTCCGTATGGTGACGGAGTAAGAATACAAATCACCACTGCCTCTCTTACCCGTGGGTTTCGTACAAGACGATTAAGAGATAGGATACAAGGTTAGGACATATGACATCAAGGCAAGGAAGTGTTAATTCAATTCGCTTATATCGAAGAAGATATAATAATAAAAAAATAAAAAATCGATTTCAGTGAATTTCTTTGTCGCGATTGAGACATTGCCGAGTCGTGACCATTTATCGATCAGAGTATATTTTTTTCTTATAAAAAGACAATTAGGAAATCCTTAGGCAACAATCCTTATGTTGCGGGGGACTTTACTAACAAATAATTAATAGACACAAATTACATCCACCCTCAGAACAACAATTTTTGGATCGCACAAAGTGTTGTTCTGCGTGGGATTCGAACCCGCGACACTAGCACTGTTCGTCGTTATCCTAACCACTGCGCCATCTGACATCGCACATACGTTAGATAAAATATACACGCTTTTATTACTCTTACTCTCTAGCAAATTTTACATACATTACATTAAAGTTACAAAAAAGGATATAAACATTTAACCAGACAAAAGTTCTCATCCAGAGGGTTCTAGAACTAACTTTCAGGTGTAAAAAAAATAATTTAACTTGTGTTGGATGCCGCCGCATGTAGAATCTAGATCGACCATGATCTTTTTGAATTATGTTTTAAAAAGTTAAACGAAATATATCCTTATAGAGTTCCAGAGTAAAAATGAGTCATCATCATCATCATCTCAGCCTATATATATCCTACTGTTGGGTTTGGGCCTCCTTCATAATGGGAGGCGAAATGACCAACTATTCCACGCTGTTCAAACGTGTTGGAATAGGGTTTTGTTTCGAATTTTCCTTCTTGCATTTATGTTTTTGCTTAATATATCAATTAGTCGTCTTTTACGACATCCACGGGTAAGACAGGGAGCGGTGAATTGTATTCTTGCTCCGCACCACACGGAAAGAGTGCACACGAAAAAATTAGTACTAAAAAAATTTATGAATTGTACTAAAAAAGATTTACACACCACCACAGCTCATGTGTGTCCACTGCTGGGCTCGTGCTTCCTGCACAATGAGGACAATTAACTTACTACACCACGCTGGTCAAGCTCGTAGAGTTTTATTTCGAGATTTCCTTCACTTGCGCAATAGGGAATATGCACGAAACTCCAAAATGAACAAATTATTTTTATTTGTAACTAGCTTTTGCCCGCGGCTTCGCCCGCGTAAAAATTTACTTGCATATTGAACTATTATCGCAAAGAATATTATCGGCATAAAGAGTATTACATTTCTTAATTTAAGAAATACTCTATCTACGTGTCAATTTTCATCCAAATCTGCTCAACAATTTAAGCGTGATTGAGTAACAAACATCCAAATATCTTCACAAACTTTCACATTTGAATATTACTTCCAGCCTTGTAGTTCAGATTGCCGTGCAAATACGATGATAAATATGCCTTTCTTTATTCTCTGATAACGTACTTTTCCATTGGTGAAAAAAAAATTATATCAATCAAACACCCGCAGTTTCATTCACGTAGAAATTCCCATGCCAATACCGAGATAAAAAATGCCTATGTTACTCGCTGATATTATAAATTTACACACATACAAAAAAAAAAATAATATAAATCCCAGAAATATCAGAGATATAAATTGCCTATGTTACTCGCTGACAACATAGGTAGCTCTCCATTGGTGAAAGAATTTTAAAAATTGCTCGACAACTATACCGGTGGACGGTATAGTTCTCGTTCCTGGGCAAAGTTCCGGGATGAAAATAGCCTTTCACTGATAATATAGCTTTTCATTAGTGAATTAATTTTTAAAACCATTAAATTCCCGTGATTTCACCGACATTGTACCCGATCCCGTAGAAATATCGGGATAAGAATAGCTTAAATATGTTACTCGCTTAAAAATAGCTTTCCATTAGTGAAATAATTTTAAAATCGACTTAATTCAGCCACACCGGGATAAAATATAACCTGGGATAAAATATAGTCTAAGTTATTCCTTATGTACGACTGGTAGACCTGATGATAAAATTTAATCAATATCGGTCCAGCCATTTTGAAGATTACCTGTAACGAATAGACAGACAGACAAAAAAATTTGGACCGTATTGTGTGAGCATAAATAAAACCTATTATTTTGATAGACAAACAGACGCTTCAAATTTATTTATTTGTAGAGATAGAAAATTGGAATAATATCTTGATTGTAACTTTCTGTCTGGTAGCTGCTAGAAATATTACCACGCTTTCATTGTTCGTGGGTATCGCAAAATACTACTAAGACAAAGATTTACATCGACCTGGACCGGTGATGCCGTCTGGCCAACAATATCGTGCGCCAGGTCATAAAATGTTGCTAGAACCTTTGCAATATATCTACGATGGCAGAAGAGTACCTACATATTGCGTCGATCCAAAGTAATTAGGATAAGAGCAAGATAATGATGATATATCATTGGCTGGGTGTCTTCGACTATATGTGTTTTATCCTTTTGGGGCAGCCCAAAATTGTTTCTTAGTGAGTGCTTACCCCAAATAACCGATCGGTATACAAAACTTCACATTCTTAGGCCCAGTATCTTTAACCCTCTTAGGGGTTGAATTTCCAAAAATTCTTTGTTAGAGCTCGCTTATCCTTGCCAAAAATTGTTTCATAGTGTTTGGTAAATGAGCACTAAGAAAATCTGGGGGTAATCCAAGAAAGCCGACCGTGTACTAAAATGATCCTTCCTAGGCTCAGTGATTTCGGTTAAACACTTTTCACCCCCTTAGGGCTAAAATTGCAAAAATCTCTCTTTCCCCAAGAAAGGAAACTTTATAAAAAATTCCATGTTTCTAGGCCGAATGATTTCGGCTATTTATTTTGCACTCCTTTAGGAGTTGATTTTAATAAAATAATTTCTTAGAGCTCACTTACAGCAAAAGAAAGAGAATTGCATAGAAAGTTTTACGTTCCTAGCTCCAAGAGTTTCGTCTATACGCTTTTCACCCACTTAAGGGGGTGATTATCCAAAAATCCTTTGCTAGTGCTCGTGTACCCCAAGAAATAAGACGACGTAAAAAGAAAATACTTTCCCCTATTTCAACTCCTTATACCCATTTTTTCGCGATAAAAAGTAGCCTTATATCCTTTCTCAAGCTTTAGTTCATCTCTGTACCAAATTTCATCAAAATCGGTTAAGCGGTTTCGACGTGAAAGGCTATATGCTTTTCAACCCCCTTTTTTTTTGGGTTGGGCTGCGGTTGGCGCGCTCCTCGCACCACTCCGTCCGGGCACCCCAAGAAATACGATGGTGTAAAAAAAAATACGTTTCCAGGCCCAGTGGTTTCGGCTGTATGCTTTTTGGTATTTTAGGGATTGAATTTCATCCCCATGTAAATGGAATTTCCAAAACGCTTGAGCGAATATTTATTTATTTATTATTAGGTGCCTCAATACAAAGATTCATGGTTCGATCATCGAAAATGACGAATTTCCATACAAAATGTCATCCCCTATTTCAACCCCTTATACCCATTTTTTCGCAATAAAAAGTAGCCTATATCCTTTTTCAAGCTTTAGTCCATCTCTGTACCAAATTTCATCAAAATCGGTTTAGACGCGAAATACTATATGTTTTTCACCCCCTTAAAGGGGTGAATTTCCAAGAATCCTTTGCTAGTGCTCGTGCACCCCAAGAAATACGATGGTGTAAAAAAAAATACGTTTCTAGGTCCAGTGGTTTCGGCTGTATGCTTTTTGGTATTTTAGGGGTTGAATTTCATCCCCATGTAAATGGAATTTCCAAAACGCTTGAGCGAATATTTATTTATTTATTATTAGGTGCCTCAATACAAAAATTCATGGTTCGGTCATCGAAAATGACGAATTTCCATACAAAATGTCATCCCCTATTTCAACCCCTTATACCCATTTTTTCGCAATAAAAAGTAGCCTATATCCTTTTTCAAGCTTTAGTCCATCTCTGTACCAAATTTCATCAAAATCGGTCCAGTGGTTTAGACGTGAAAGCGTAGCAGACAGACAGACAGACAGACAGAGTTACTTTCGCATTTATAATATTAGTAAGGATCTTTATTGCTTAAAAAACGTGCCTATACAGTTATTTTTTAATTTTATCATTATTTAATAATTAAATTTAATTATCAAAAAGTGCCTTTTGTGAGATTCGCGCGCAAAATTTCTGAAACGCACCGCATTGGTTGGAGTACTATGATGTCACGTTTTGAACACGTGACACCCGAGTCTTCTAGTTAGGGCCGTCTATATTAAAAAAAAATAGTTTTTCGATATATCGATATTTTTAAATATATCAATATCGGAGTTCGATATAACGAAAAAAATATCGATATTTCGATATTTTCCCCATGACCACTCTTTAACTTCGTTCATTGCGGGGTTGCCGTGCCGAGCTATTTTTTATCAAATTCTAGGAGTAAGTGATAACTGATCATCAGTTTCATGCCAGCGCTTCTACAGTAGATTAAGTTTACGGTGATTTTGTAGAATAAATACTTTAGAAGAAAAGATAAAACACCAAATTTATTCAAATAAATATCGACCCTCGATACGTACCTACTTTTTATTATCGTCCAAAACAAGTTCAGTATTCAGTATCGATATTTTTAAATAATAATATCTATATTTTGACATATCGATATTTTATCAACAGTCCTCCTTGAACCTTGGATAGGAGGAGAACCTTGTGATATCAAGTTGCTGTTTGTATGTTTCTAGTGATTATTTTTAGGGATGTGAAAAATAATCGATTTTTATAAAAATCGATTTTTACAAAAAAATAATCCATTAATAATTGATTTTTACAATCGATTATCAAAATAATAATAGTAATAGATTATTAATCGATTTTTTATTATTCGAAATTCGATCAAAATTCATCATACTATGTTAGAAAATAAAGCTCACATTTCCTAAAAAAAAGCCATCATAATCCTGTTGGGAGAAAAAAAATTGATTATTATAGAATCGATTTTTTTTAAATTAATCGACTATTTTATAATCGTTTTTTTTAATTAATCGATTATTTTATAATATATTTTTTAATTACTTTATCATCGATTTATTTTAAAGAACAAAAAAGCGATTATTTTAAAATCATTTTTTTTTAATTAATCGATTATTTTACAATCGATTTTTTAAATTAATCGATTATTTTATAATCGATTTATTTTAAATAGCAAAAAATCGATAATTACAAAATCGATTTTTCCCTCCAAGTCACATCCCTAATTATTTTGTATTGTTACTCAGTTATTTCATAATAAGTTATTAGTTTTCTGTGTTCAAGTATTAATCTTGTGAATAAGTCTGATTACAATGACTGAAACCGGTTTCGTCAAAGTATAGTCAGATAATTCTCCTAAAATAGACGTGTATATGATGACAACATATTTCGCGTCTAATTCAGATTTAATGTCTGTTAAACTCGGAGGAATAAAAACTGCAAGGTAAATAAGATATAATATATTTAATAATCGTAATAATAATAAAAAAATCGATATTTTTATCGATATATCGATATTTTTCCGATATAGCGAACCCTGATATTGATACATTGTAAAATATCGATATGTCGAAAAACGATATTTATAAAAATATCAACAGCCCTGGTTGGCAGCCCTAGCAACTTGTACGAGTGTCGAGTACTCTGACGTCACAGAATACGCGCGCCGAAGTAGTCGCGTTTACATCGCCCATAAATAATGGCGATTTTTAAAATTTTTTTTTAGCTTAATGGTTTATATTTTTGATGTGTTATATTTATTTCTAGTAATGTAATAACTAGTAGAAACGATTAAAAAAATAAAAAAATATCATGCATATTCCCTATTGTCAAATGTACATAATATATCCCTTAGCCAACTTTTACTACACCCACGGGCAAGAAAAAAAAATACAAAATGTCTATCTCGTTCGTGAAGGAGTAAGAATTCCATTCCTCACTCTTTTTCTTGTCCGTGGTTGTCGTGAAACATTACTAAGTAACATGGATATAACGTCTATACAGGAGAAGGAAATCTTTACCAACCCGTTTGACCAGCATGGTTATCGTCATCGCAGCTCACATACCCCCCACTGTCGGGCTCGAGTCTCCTCCACAATAGGAGGGAACTTGTTCTACTATACCATGCTGGTCAGACATGTTGGTATAGGGTTTCATTTCGAGTTTTCATTCTCTTGCACAGATGTTATGTGCATATCACATACCATAGTCGTCTTATACGACATCCTCGGTTAAGATAGGGAGTGGTGAATAGTATTCTTACTCCGTCACCGCACGGAAAACCAAACATGACCAGCATGGTATAGAAGGTCAATTTCACTTCTATTGTGGAGAACCCTCGAGCTTAGCACTTACATGAGCAGAGGTGACGGTGATGATGATGATGACGAGATTTTGCCAATTTAAGTTTATTACGTAATAAAAGGATCAAATTGTTGACATATCGTGTCACAACTAGATAACAAATACATTTTTTATATATTCAAATACAACTTTATTTTTTATCTGTGCAGTTGAAAGAAATATGGCGGTAGCGTGACGACTTAATCTGTCGGCGACGTGTAAGCATGAAAAATGTGTAAATAATTTTCATTACACTGTGCTCGGTGAAGATGTTTGCTTATTGTGTGTTGTTAATATAACAATTTTATAATATGAAATATTTAATTTTAGGCATTTTTTTTCAGTGTAATGACGGAGTAATAATAGAGTCCAACGGCTATTTTGTGTAATCCAAATATATGACAAATTAGGATGTCATAGGAGACAAGCCGCGCCGGTGCCCAATACTACTCGCCCTGTTAACGACTAGGTTAAACCTGTTATGTGATGTGTTTAAACGCCAATACACGAATAGCTAACGAAGTTCTCGTCAAAATTTATATATTCACTTTTTAAATAAAACTACTTTACGGATTTTATCGCGTTTGTATTTGATTTTTGATTGCTCAATGTTTCGAATACTTTGCAGCGTTCATGGTCACGGGCGGACTAAGATGTCTCACGTCCAACAAGTCATCGTTATTGCAGAGAATTTATAATTACCTATCCGATACAGAAATTAGTTATTAAATATTGACCCACATTTTGATACAAATTTATTGCCAGTGTAAGAAGAAAATGATTCTATAGGAAAAAATATATTGTTTATGGTTAGTAATTATTTAACATTAAAATTAATAGTAATTATATTAAAAAAAAATAACCTAACAATCTAGTATACTACCATCGGATCGGAACACGGCCACACCGAGAAAGATCCGGCAAGAAAACTCAGGTGATATTTATTCACTTGTCAATTAATTGATATGAATTAAGAAGTATAGAATAATTCCTTCTGGAGACTGAATAAGAATTGAATTCCTTCCATGTAAAAAAAAATTAAAACGTCATTCAACTCCTTATACGTGGGTACCGTAAAAGACGAATATTGCATATCCCATACTCGTCTCTTATATGCATATAACATTAATGTATCAGAAAAAAAAAACGACTTAAAATCCTTTGCCAACATGTCTGACCACCGCGGTATAGTAGGTCTATTTCTCTTCTATTGTGGAGGAGATCCAAGCCCAAGGACAATACTTATATAGGCTAAGATGATGATGAGATGATAATATAATAATTGCTTATTAAGGAAATAAGTTAAGAGTAGGTAAGCATAATAAGTACTTTAGGTATTTTAAGCTGTCAAAAGTAGTCCTCTATTTGACACGGGCCGCTCGGCAAGTGGGTTTTGCTACAACCTCCACGTTTGTTTTACTTAAGTGTTAGTAATTGCATAAGTTCCTCGGTGCTGCTTTTAAATTTTCTAGTGAACCCTCAGTTTTTACGTCTCCCATGGGGCAATAGGTATTGTATTTTAGGCCACCATGAGATTTAAAAATACTACGGCTCGAAGCTTCTCCAGATTAGGACAAAAATCGATCGCTCATCAGCGTGCGATCGATTTTTGCAGTAGTGTTGGTATGGGATTTTATTATGAGTTTATCTTCGCATGCATTGATGTTATCAGCATTTTCTAACACTTTTCTATTAAGACAGCTACGGGCTACGGCATCTACTAAAGGGGTGCTAAATTATACCCTTAGTTTGTCACTGCACGAATATAATTAGTACAAAGTTAAATATTTTTGAATTCCGTATAATACTGAATACTCCAATAATTATTTATAAATTTACTATTATTCTCTAGGTATTTCATTGGGAAAATTTATTCGGAATTTCTCTCCGCCGCTTTACCGAAGACAACTTGAGAACGCTTGAGTTCACATTCAAATCGGTCGACGGTTTTCGTCACACAAACACTCGGGTGCAATTTGCAACGAAAACATCCCTTTCCTTTATAAGTCCAAACTGCAATGCGAGCGCAAAAAGCTTATTCGGTGTACGCGTCCCATTCAAGGAGGAAGCTAAGTAAGGAAAAAATCGGGTCTCCTTTTTTCTTCTCAGCCTTTCAAGCTAGAATGAAAGGGGTTGTCAATATTTTGAGCGGTATGAATGGGCCTGTGTAGTGGATGTCAATGGAAGCTTAAGTACGGAGTGCGGTTCTCCATTTCGTAAGTCGTCTTGTAATTTTTTTTATCTTACTTAAAAAAGATTTTTGTTAAAAAAATTTACACGGATTTATTATAACTAGTGGTCGCAGAGTGGTCGAAATTCGGCCATAATTCCTTTAAATAAATTTTCATGCTACATAATTTGCTAATATGACTATTATATATATAAAGACGTATTAATTTGTTTTAACTTTACACTGGCACCAATAACTCATATTATTGTAGCGTATTGCCTAAAAAAAAGAAGAAGAAATGTAAACAAAAGTGTATGAGCGCGTGCGTGTGTGTGTAGCAATTGCATGGTAGTGTGCGTAATGGCTTTTTTAATGAACTTAATATATTTATAATCCATTATTATATGAAATTTCAGTTTTATGCACTTCCCCTCATTATACACTTCAACAGTGCCAAATTTCATACTTATCCATTCACGTAATTTTCGTAAAAAGGGGTACAAAGATTTTGCTTCACGTATTAATATATAGAAGATAATAAAGAACGGTAGCTTCTATATGAGCTGAAATTCCATGGTAAGAATTTCTTTTAAGTTTTATTTAAGAGGCCTATCTATCCGTTCCGTAATATCAAAATGAATAATACACTCATGATTTTTTGCTATCTCAGCAGTTTTAATGACAACAGCGACTGTGTGGAACACTTGCCTAACCATTGTAACTATATTTTAATGAATTTGATAATATTTATACACACAGCTTCACTCCTATTTACTACAAAATCATGCATTCTGTGGCCGGTAGATAAGTTTTGGAATCTAACTATTAACTTGAGATTATAACGTTGAAGCAAATAAACGTCGATAAATGTAAAAACGTTTACAATTTTTAACTTCAGATCAAACAATTAATTGGAATATCTGAAAATAATATGTTTTGGTATAGTTTTAGGTTTTTACTTCTATTGGTGCCTAGTACTTGTGACTGGTTTGCGTTCTTTTTAGAGTTGCGTACTCAAAGCGTAAAAACGGGACCCTATTACTAAGACTTCGCTGTCTTTCCGTCTGTCTGTCAACAGGCTGTATTTCAAGAATGGCGATAGCTAGATGGTAGAATGTTTTACAAATTATGTGTTTCTGTTGCCGCTATAACACCAAATACTAGAAACAAAATAAAATAAATATTTAAGGGGACTGCCATAGAATATATCCAAGTTGTTTGCCTATTTTTATAGATAACTAGCAACCCGCCCTCGCTTCGCTTCGGTTATAGGTTATAGTCGTTTTACCCGCGTAGTTCCCGTTCCCGTGGGAATACCGGGATAAAATATAGCCTTGTTTACGCCCTGATATTATATTTCCATTGGTGAAAGAATTTTTGAAATCGGTCCAGCCGTTTTGAAGATTACCCGGAACAAACAGACAGACAGACAGACAAAAAATTTTAATTGCTATTTTAGGCATAGGTGTCGTGCAAATAACCGTGTGAGCATGAAAAAAGCCTATTATTTTGACATTACAAACAGACACTCCAATTTTATTTATTGGTATAGATGGTACGGAACCCTTCGACTGCGACTCCGATTCGCACTTAATCGTTTTTTGTATATAGTAACTACGGTTTTGGCAAATTTCTCACTCACACAAGTTCTTAACCTTTTGTTATGTTTCATAATATTTCAGTAACTATCTTTATATTGACAGTGTAAGAATGCACTGTACACACACAATTAAAATGATCACGCATTTTCCATGAGTATCATAAAAATCAAATAATAATAATCATCATCGCAGCCCACATACGTCCCACTGCTGGGCTCGAGCCTCCTCCACAATAGAAGGGAAATTGACCTTACTATACCATGGTGGTCAGACATGTTCGGTTTTATTTCGAGTTTTCCATATCTTGCATAGATGTTATATGCACACTATATCCCTTAGTCGTCTTTTACGACATCCACGGGCAAGATAGGGAGTGGTGATTTGTATTCTTACTCCGTCACCACACGGAAATAATAGAGTAAGAAGGTAATATTACAAGCAAAATAAGACTCGAAATAAAACTTTACATCCAACCATTTGACCAGCTCGTATAAAGTTAATTATTCATTCAGTCATTTCCCAGCAGTGGGACGTATATATTATATGTATGTAATCGCCAATCAAAAGGTGGCAACACAAAGTATGCTCTTTTTTTTTTTGGGGTTGGCTTGCGGTCGGCGCACTCCTCGCACCACTCCGTCCGGGGCGACAGAAGGGCGTAAGCACAACCGTAACCCACCCGCGACACGTCGCCTTCGTCGTTGAACCGACCACCGGAGCAGAGTGACTTGTCGTCAGTGGTCGGCCTGACAGAATACTCCTTGAACAAAGTATGCTCTGACAACATTTGTAGTTACGTATCGTCAAGCTTGAGTGGTTTAATAGTAAAATACGGGTACAAATAGAGGGTCTCAAATGAGTAGAGGACATTCGGTGTTCACACATAGCAGAGTCAGCAGAAGCAAGGAAGAAGTATAATATTTGGATATTGCAAATGCATGTTAAAGTTATGTTACTAAGTGTGTATTTATGAAAATGTAATTGTGGAGACATACTTATAACGTATTGTATATGATAGACGATATTAATGTACTGCTGATACGTATATGAATTGTTAAGATATAGATATTTATTGGGACGCGGTCGCAGCCTTCTGCGAGACAGTGATCTCGCGGAAGGAGGCGGCGGATCGCCTGCGCGAGGAGCGCAGCCTCGATGAGGCGATGCGCCGCCGGCGACTGGGGCGGCGTAGGTGCAACTACCTACGCCTCATGGCGCCCTAGCCGAGGCCGCGGGTGACATGACTGGGGATTAGTCCGTCACCCGCCGAGAGGCCGACCGCGTGAGGAAAGACCGACGTCCTCCCCGAGGGGGGACGTCGGTCAATGGGAGGGTACCCCACGTAGGGGGTATTCCGTCGGGCCGACCACTGATGACAAGTAACCCTGCTCCGGTGGTCGGCCCAACGACGAAGGTAACGTGGTTCTCGGGTGGGTTGCGGGTGTTGCGTGCTTACGCCCCTCTGTCGCCCCGGAGGGAATGGTGTAAGAAGCGCGCCGACCGCAGCCCACCCCAAAAAAAAAAAAAGATATTGGTATTTAATTCAAAATTAGTAATTATTAATAAACTTCGAGTTTACTGATGGACTACTCACTTAATTATCTAAAGTTTAGTTAAACCAAACGTTTAAATTACTACAGAAACCACTAGAGTAACTTGTAAACTGGTTTAGTAGTTGAGTGTAAGTTGGATATACTTAGTTCAACTATCGAACTTAATGTACATAAAACGTGCATGGTATTACATGACGAAACTTACAGCATGTTTAACAGCTAATATTATAAAATATGGCAGATGTGTTTAAATCTACTAGCCAATACCTTACTTAATGATGACTGTAAAAGCCATCATCATAATTATCGTCATCATCTTGCTCTTATCCTATAGATAGTTGAGAACTATAGCATCCTATAGTTGAAAACTATAATGTTTGGTGAAATAGAGGCACTTCTACGATGTCAAATGGTAAGGAAGTAAAATGTTAACTGTGGTATCAAGTTATACAATTTCTCAGAGCACTCCCATAGCCGATAGAATACACAGAGTAACTTAAAGTTAACCTACTGCATGACGCTGGTTAGATGTGATGGTAAAGGGTTTTATTTCGACTTTTTTTCTCTTGCATAGATGTTATATGCATATTTAATCCTTTAGTCGTCTTTTACGACACTTATGAGTAAGAAAAGGCGATGAATTGTATTCTTACTCAGCCATCACACAGTAAAAAAACGTGTGTGTATGTGTGCTTATGTACGCACGTAAAAAGTTATACTTCTTTGGCATTAGAATATAATCTTTATAATCTAATCTTTATAAAAATATAATCTACATAATCTTTATAAAAATTTATCCTTCGCGTTATCCGAAGTTTGTAGAAAAAAATCGTTTGTCTGTAAAGTCGGTTTACTGACGATAGTTGAACGTGACAACGTAATAAGAAAATATTGGTGGAATGGTTTCATTGTTCAAGCGAAAATTTTAATTTTATTTGTTTGATAGATATTTTGTATGGTAAGCCTTAAATGGAACGCCTCAGAGCGAGGTAACGCCGCATACGTTATGTTTATTCGTGTGTGCAGCCGGCTCCATCGAATTATAAGACGCTGTCACGTCAAAACTAGTAAGTAACGACACCAGTAATAGACGAAAAGTTATTTAATACATTGAAAGTTTCATTATAACGCATTATCTAGTTGACATTTGTGAAAGTCGAAGGCGCGCATCATATAAACTGTTGACTAAATTCAGGGTTTTTTTTTTTTGGGTTGGGCCACGGTCGGCGCACTCCTCGTCCGCTCCGTCCGGAGCGACAGAGGGACGTAAGCACACCCGCAACCTACCCGTGCGACCCGACCCTTTGTCGTTGGGCCGACCACCAGAGCAGGTGACTTAACATCAGTGGTCGGCCCGACGGAATACCCCCGGAGGAGTACCCTCTTCTCGACCGACATCCCCCCATTCGGGGAGGACGTCTGTCTACCCTCAAAGTAACTTCAGGGTGACGGTTTTTTTTTATTCACTCACCGAGAGGCCGACACGTGAGGAAAGACCGACGTCCTCCCCCATTGGGGGGTTTTTACATGAAGAAGAACAGTGTGTGCGGACATCGTAAACATATATTCTCATTATATTTAAACGCGCCATAAATAGGAGGCATAACTTCAAGAAAACTGTTTACTAGAGTAAAAATAAAAACAAAACTGCCAATGGAAACAAGCACGTATCGCGCCTCACCCTTTTGAGATAGCTCAAAGCCAATTAGCTGCGACGACAAGCCGACGAGATACAGGCTGAATGCGTCGGTGTCTTTATACAACTTTGTTATCCTATCTCTAAATGTATGCGCCGATAATCTCGATTCGAGTATGCTTCAGTACTACAGATTGCTTTATATTGAATTTCTTTACGTTGTAAGAAAGAACGAACGAAAGGAAAAGTGTTTGTGTATTTTAAAGTGTTTTGAAGGACGCGGAATAAATTCTTATTTTCAGTCAGATGTCTTTTAAATTGAGGGCGCAGAGATCTATTATATATTTTTATATGTATTATATCATTATCACAGCTCTTTTACTTCCCTACTAGGCTCGGGCCTCCTCCACAAGAGGAGAGAAAATAACCTACTCTACCACGCTGGTCAGATGGGTTGGTATATATAGAGTTTTATTAGGAAATTTTCATCTTTTTTGCAATATTTCCATAGTCACTTACTCCGTTACCATACGCAAAATTATATTATAGATATAGACAGTTATTTCGTGTGACGGAGTAAGAATATATCTCTCCCTCCCTTGCCCGTGGGTATTGTAAAATACAACTAATTGTGATATCTTGTATATATAACAACTGTGCAAGAAAAAAAAAACAAAGCAAAATCTTAAATTAACCTACTATTTTTTTTTTGGGGTTGGGTTGCGGTCGGTGCTGTCGCGTAAGCACGCACACCCGCAACCCACCCCACGTGCACATGGCCTTCGTCGTTGGGCCGACCACCGGAGCAGGGTTACTTGTCATCAGTGGTCGGCCCGATGGAATACCCCCTATTTGGGGTACCCTCCCATCGACCGACGTAATCGGGTAGAACGTCGGTCTTTCCACACGCGGTGTCGGCCTCTCAGCGGGTGACGGACTAATTCCCCGATCACGTCACTCACGGCCTCGGCTAGGGCGACATGAGGCGCAAGTACTCGCGCCTACGCCGCCCCAGTCGCCGGCGGAGGATCGCCTTATCGAGGCTGCGCTCCTCGTGCAGGCGATCCGCCGCCTCCTTCTGCGAGATCACTGCCTCGCAGAAGGCTGCGACCGTGTCCCAGTTCCCGACGCTGCCGACCAAATTAACCTACCTGGCCTGCGTGGTATAGTAGGTCAATTTCTCTCCAAGTGCGGGGGAGTTTCAAACATACTTAATATACGTATGGATTAAATATACGTCCTACTGATGGGCTCGGTCAAACGTGTTGGTACAGGGTTTTGTTTCGAGTTTTCCTTCTTTTGCATAGATGTTGTATGCATATTATATCCCTTAGTCGTCTTTTACGACACCCGCGGGTGGTAAAGATTGGTAAATTGTATTCTTATTCCGTCACTAAACGGAAAATTATGCGATTTGCGATTTTATACACATTTAATAATTTAACTTGGAATCTGAAGCTGTATTCTGTTTAAAAAAAATAAACGAAAAATGTATCTACTCCATAATTATGATAAATATATTTATAATTCCTTTAACAAAGATTCGTTTTGAAAGAAAAATTACAAGTAACAAAAAGAAACATTCCATAGAGACCTTGTTTATTACAAAACAAAGGTCTAAGAAAAATAAAAAATATGTTGGCACCACAAAGCGCTTCCACTGACTCAATTTATTATTTAATTAAGTGCCGTCTGTCGCAATGCTTACGACAAGAACTTATTGCAAAATGATATTACGCAATCCTTTTCCTGCAAAGGATATATTAATCTATACTCCATAACAGTTATGGTGAAATTTTATTAAATTGAAAATTAAATACTGAGAGATAATAACTGCATAGATGGTGTAGTTATTAAGATATGTTCATGTTATGGGTTTGATTGCCGCACAATATAATAATTTATTGTAGTGTGTTGGCGGATGAAGAATACAAGTCACCATTATCTTTCTTATCCGTTGTCGTAAATGACGACTAAGGGATATAATATGCATATAACATCTATACAAGAGAAGGAAAACTCGAATAATAGAAATAGAAATAAATAACCCTATGCCTACACGTCTGTCGGGCCGACCACTAACGGCAAATCACCCTGGTCCGGAGGTAGGCCCAACGATGAAGGCGACGTGGGTACGGGTGGGTTATGGGCCCGCTCGCCGTTCTTTCGTCGCCTCGGACGGAATGGACCGCGTGTGCGCTTACCATAGCCCAACCCTAAAAAAAAAATGCCAACACATCACTAGCCGAGGCCGCGGGTGACTGAACCGGGGCATTGAGTCTGTCACCCGCAGAGAGGCTGACCACGTGACTGCAACCGACGTCCCGGGACAGGGACGTCGAGAGGTGAGCAGGGTGCCGACAAGTCACCCTGCTCCGGTGGTCGGCCCAACGACGAAGAGGACGTGAATACGGGTGGGTTATGGGCCCGCGTGCCGTCCTTTCGTTGCTCCGAATGGAATGGACCGCGTGTGCGCCTACCATAGCCCACCGATAAAAAAAAAAATGCCAGCACATCTGTCCAGCGTGGTATGGTAGAACGATTTCCCTTAAATAGTGGAGGTCCGAGCCCAACAGTGGAATGTATATTGGCTGAGATGATGATGATATTTTATTAACCTCCGATGCAAAAAGAGTGGTATTAAGTTTGACGTCGATATGTGTTTGTGTGTATATGTGTCTGTCTATGGTATCGTAGCTTTCAAACGCATGAACCGATTTCGATGAGCTTCTTTTCATTTGAAAGTCAGTATCCTTGCCGTAATTTTTAGCTACATATTGATAACATTGGTCCAGCAGTGTAAGACTGTAAGCTCTTTTCCAAAATGATGTAATCGCATATGATTACTCCACTAAGTGGTTCTTTTTTTTTATTGCCAACGGTGGCAAACGAGCAAGCAGCACACCTGATGGTAAGTGAAACTGCTGCACATGGACCTTTGCAATACCAGAGGCACAGCCAGGCCGTTGCCTACCGTGAAGAAAATACTCTTCTTAAACCTCGTTTGAAGAAAGTGCTTTAAATATGCCAGCATAATCGTTAAATGACAATTAATTTTCAAAAAATTCCCACTCCCTATCTAGCCTGTGGATGTCGTAAAACTAAGGGATATAATATGTACATGGGATCTGTGCAAGAGAAGGGAAATTCGAAATAAAACTCTAAACCAACATGTCTGACCAGCATGGTATAGTAGGTCAAATTCCCTCCCATTGTGGAGGAGGCCCGAAGCCAATAGTGGGACGTATGTGAGCTGCGATGATGATAATGAATACTTGTGTAAATATCAGAAATCATTATCTTCATTATTTTTATATTAAAAAAAGACTTGAAATTAAAAAATGCGCAAAATAATAAATGTTAAAATAAAATGGAATTGAAATCAACTTATGGCTAGGAATGCGAGCGCTTCCCGGCCGTTGATATTGACCACAAGCCAAACTAACCTTTCAATATTACTACCCTCCTAAATACAAAACAAAAATGAAAATACAAAAAGATACTGTCAACAATATAAAAAATGACGTTTACTGCGGAGTTTTAGATATAAAATCTTATCAAAGCTTATTTTAATTAAAATATTCAAAGTTATATTACCAAGTCCGGTTTTGAAGTACCTATTCAGGTGTTGTCCGTAATAAAGTACAAGTTGAACGTCGAACTTTAGATTTACCAACGATGTTGTCTCCTGTTAGTTTTAGCTTTGATGTACTACGACTTATAATTAGTTATATAAAATAACTCTTGATCTAACATTGAGTTAAGTATCGTCAAAAGGAATTGTGGGGATCTAAGTTAAGTAATCCAAAAATTTATATTCCGAACATAACACCTAATGCAGCCGAGGATAGAAATGGCGAGTGATCCTTCTTTTTTTGGGGTCAGCTATGGTCAGTCCTTCGCCGCCTTCGTCCGTCCAGGGCGACAGAGAGGCGGCCCGCGGCTCCATAACCCACTGGTAGCACGTTGCCTTCGCCGATAGATCGACCACTGGTGTCGAGTTCCTTATCCTCCATGGTCAACCCGAATAGCGGGTGATCTAATCGGGAATTGCTCTCTCAACCACGGAGACTGTCGCATTTGGGAAACATCCCGGCAGTGTATAGATGCAGTCTCTTCTATCGCTCTGAATAGATTGGACAGGATGTGACTATATTATAGCGTGTCCTCAAAAGAAAGGTCCGAAACCATGGCCCACAGTTCTATAGATATGACATAATATGTATTCAAATATTAAATAATACTTAATATGACGATAAAGGGTAACGTTTAGAGAAGTCTAGAGGAGACGCCCATTTCCTGCCTGAGTTCACCAACAAAACTTAAATTTTAAGTAGCACTTAATCTCAACCCACTTAAGTCCCACTACTGGGCTCGAGTCTCCTTCATAAAGGGCGGGAATTTCACCTACTAGCACCTATAGCACGCTGGTTAGACGTGCTCGAATAGAATTTTATGTTAAGTTTTCCGTCTCTTGCATAGGTGTAATCTGCATAATATATCTCTTAGTCGTCTTTTAAGACAGTCACGGGTAAGAAATGGGGTGTTGAATAGTATTCTCACGCCGTCATCATATGTACAATTAATGAACATAAAAAACACGTAGAACCCCTTTTTTTGGGGTGGGCTATGGTCAGCGCCCCGGCGTTCGACTCCATCCGGGGCGACAGAGGAGCGGTGTGCAGCTCCATAATCCAGCATAGCTCGTCGCCTTCGTCGTTGGGCCGACCAAAAGTACCGAGTTCCTTGTCCTCCGTGATCAGCCCGACGGTATACCCTGCGGGATACCCTCTCCTTCCGACGTCCAGGATGTCGGTCGCAGTCGCGCGGTCGGCCTCCCTGCGGATGACGGACTAATCCCCGGAACACTTAAAACGCTGACAATTATTAGTACATCGCATAAGTGTGTTGAAGGTTACACCTTCATGTAGGATAGTTCTATCCTACATGAAGGTTTGACCTTCAACACTTGGCATAACAACTTGCTACTCGGACCATTACACCAACTGCGTAGTAAAGTTATTTATTATGTCCTCTGAAAAAAAAAAATAAAGTTAAATTGAAAAAAGTCTAAAAGTGAGTTTGAAACAGTACCTTAAAGCGCTCAGTCCAATTGTTCGACTAATCAATCTTAGTTCTTCATCTAATTAGAGGAAGCGCAAACAAACTTGGTAATGAAAGTCTCTAGGGAGGAATAAGGAAAAATTCGCTTCAAAATTAATGTTAACTTCAGTGGTGCATAAGCTCACACATTTTTTTTTGTAAATAAATAACAGATGCTTTGCTTGCGACCTCATCCACGTGGACTCCAAAATTGGGTCTCAGTAAAAATATAAAAGTATGTTTTAACAAAATTAATGACGTCATACTCTGCATTAATCGCTAAGTTATCTTATCTATCTTCTATATATATAAAAGGAGAAGCTGAATGACATATCAACGCAGGGCCTAAACTACAAGGGTTAGAAAATTTAAATTTTACACAGGGGTTCCTTTTATAACGTAGGGGAGCACTAAGAAAGGATTTTTGAAAATTCACCCCCTTTTTTTTTTTTTTTGTGGGTGGGCCGCGGTCGTCGCGCCTCCGCACCACTCCGTCCGGGGCGACAGAGGGGCTTAAGAATGCAACTCCCGCGACCCACCCAAAAACCACGTCGCCTTCGTCGTTGGGCCGACCACTGGAGCAGCGTTAACTTGTCGTCAGTGGTCGGCCCGACGGAATACCCCCTTATCGGGGTACCCTCCCATCGACCGACGTCCCCCCCTCGGGGAGGACGTCGGTCTTTCCTCACGCGGTCGGCCTCTCAGCGGGTGACGGACTAATCCCCGGTCACGTCACCCGCGGCCTCGGCTAGGGCGGCATGAGGCGCAGATAGTTGCGCCTGCGCCGCCCCAGTCGCCGGCGGCGGATCTCCTCATCGAGGCTGCGCTCCTCGCGCAGGCGATCCGCCGCCTCCTTCCGCGAGATCACTGTCTCGCAAAAGGAAAATTCACCCCCTAAGGGGGTCAAACGAGGGTGCAAAATTAGTATGAAACCTTACCATTTTTAAAGTAATTCAAATGAAATTCAGTACGAAGATTCTTCATTGAAAGATATGAAACACTTGTTAAATAACTTTTTGAAAAATCACCCCATAAGGGAGTAAAAAGGAGTTTCAAAGTTAGTATGAAAGTTCTCTGATTTTTAAAGTTATTTCAATGAAATGTTGCATTTGGGTTACAAGTTTCTAATAATAATTATTGCCAATATCCTTTTTGTGAATTCAATCCTCAAGGCCAAGGGGGTAAAAGTGGGCTGCAAATTTAGTAGGTATAAAAGTTTCTCGTATTTACCTAACATTTATTTCAATGAAATTTTGTATTTATGTTATTAGTTCCTAATAATTATTATTGGCGATACCCTACCCAGAGTTTCAAGTACGGGGCCGGACGTAGTCGATATGTGGGCAACCCGAAGGCAGGCAGACTTTGTTTCGATAATTAAAAATTTTCACTGGGGTCATCGAATTTAATTTCTTTATTCTTCTATGCGTTTAGATACCACTTTTAATATTATTTTTTTTTGTTTCTCGGTCAGTTTGTCTGTTTATCTGTTTGTACGGGCTAATTAAACGGGGTTTCACGCTATTCCCCCGATTTAAATGAAATTTTGCATGGTGGTCCTTACATCCTTGGTCAACATTTAGGATACTTTTAATCATGGAAAAGTAAAAAGTTCCCGTGGGATATTTAAAAAACTATAGTTACACAGCTTAGTACACAACTTATTTCAATTAAAATAGATATAAAAAGATATTATAAAAGAAAATTATTCTGAAAATTAACCCTCGGAGGATATATTCTTTTCTAAGGGTGTAAAATAGGGAATAATTATGCTTTGATTATTTTCACTCTAATCTACTCTAACTAATACACAAGTAATAAATTCATACAACGTCAATGATTAATTAATTGCACTGATAACATAGTGGTTAAGATATCAACCTACCATGCTAGTGTCACGGATTCAATTCCAACGCCGGACCATCTTTAATGTGATCCACAAATTGTTGCTCCGAGACTGAGTGTAATTTGTGTCCGTCAGTTATATGTTTGTGAGGTTCTTTAGTAAAGGGTTAGGCGCAAAATTTATAGTTTGTAGAATGAACAGAAAAAGAAGGTCATGCAGGGTCACTGGAATACCCCTTTTTTGACTCCAGGCAGCGAACTATATTGTCGTGGTATCGATCTCGCGCTTTCAGTCTCTTTACGGGTGGCGGACTAATCCCCGTTTCAGCCATTCGTGTCTTTGACTAGGTTGGTTTTTTGTTGCTGTTTTTGCCAACGAGCAAACACCACACCTAATGGTAAGTGATACTACTTATGGCCTTTTGCCAGGTCGCTGCCTACCGTGAAGAAAACGAAGAGAGTGTGAATGCATGCAATGAGATTTGGTTATACTAAAGGCATCACCAAACCCACCACACGCACACCCTCAGACAGATGGGCTTCCGGTTCTCTCGCTTTGGATGGACCGGTCCGCGACATTAGATGGAGAATTGTCAAAAGTATGATTCTATCACGTAAAGATGCACGTAAAGCGCAAGCACTCGGGCTAGCCACCACCCGACGCCACAGCGGTGGAATGAGTCAGCTGGGAAGATTTTCTTCCAGACTCACTCCGCCGAGTTTTTACGCGAGATAACAGCCAAGCAGAAGATGGTAACCTCATATCACTTCCTGACCTGACAACTATGATCTAATTAGTGGTGAGGGTAAGATGGTCCGCAGCTACGACAGTGATGCTTGCGATGAATTCACGGCGCTGATCTTCCCAGGCAACAAAGACCTCATAAGTATGTCTGCTGTGTCCTAGCTGGAACAACAATTGTGGGAGGGCTTCATGTATTTGTACCTTTAAGTTATACGGGAGTGTTATGGCTAAAGCCCACGCTAACTCGGTCGACATGGCCGGTATCCGCGTATCGCTCTAAACAACATGGCTTTCTGCGAGTACCCAAAGAAAGTTTTTACACAAGTGGTCAGAACTCGCTCACACAGAGGTGTACCGTACAGGGTTATTGATCGAATCAGTCTCTCGTACAGACGCCAACATTTAACACCGCGTCAACGAGCCGGGGAGTAATGTGATAAAAATGCTTATAAAATAGCGTCGCCCGTCGAGTACTAGTCTCAAATATTTTATCTGGTCCTCGACTGAGTGGAACCGAATTAACGGTGATTGCTGTGCCGACGGATGTATAGATAGCTACAGGGTCTATGAAACAGCAAATAATTCGTTTTACATAAAGCTACTCTAGGCGGCATTGTGACTCATCGAATCCCCCTCGATACCAAGTGTGGCCAAACGTATCTCTTATTTGAATTAAGCCCAGCCCGGAGAGGATCAAGCTTCAGCTAATGTACCATACAAACACCCGCAAGTACGAGCTCAGCTGGGAGCAGTACAACATAGATGTTAGCACAAAGTCTTCTGCGCGCTTCACGTAGACGTCACAGACACAGACTCCGCTCCAATTAGTCTGGAGTCAGCCGCCTTAGGTATAGAGCACCTCCTGATAACAGCGCCTTCCTGTTATACCAGATTGGCATTAAATCATCCAGAGCATCAGTGAGCCCGTAGAACCCTGAACGCACTACACAGTATATCTGCGATTGCCTCTGCCACACATGATTTCTACGCGGACGAAGTCGCGGGCAAAAGCTGGTCTATAATATAAAAATGAATCGCTGAATGTGTTATTAAGCGCAAATCTCGAGAACAGCTGAACCTGAAGTACAAAGATGGTTCCTAAGCAGAGAAAATTTCAAAAATTGCCTAAAAAAGTCTATAAACAACACTTTCCTATAATCCTATCCAAACGATTCGTATTAATACTTAAAAGTCAATTTAAACTTTAATACCTTACCATAAAGTTTCAGTATTAGTGGAGAGGTTCCAGGAAGGCGAAACAATTAAGTGACGTTAGTATCGTATATTGATCAAACACAATTTCTTTTTTGATATAATGTAATTGTTTACTTAATAAATTTATTTTTTTATCTTACTAGCTAACCCGACGTCTCGAATAGCAGAATAAGTATTAAAAACCTAAATAAATTAATGAATCGACTATTAGGCGGTATGAAATTCGCTGGGTCAGGTGAGCCAGCGAACTAGTAGGCTAGTACCACGCTGCGCAGAAAATCGACATCCGACTAGTAGCAGTTTGTTACTGCGCTTCGTTCGGTCAGCGAGGGAGCCGGCAGCTCAACTTTCTGAGAGTGTTTACATGTGTTGGATTTAGGTGATGCCTTTAGTATCACTGAACTTCATTGCACGCATTCACGCTCCCTCCACTGTCTTCACGGTAGGCAGCTGCCTCGCTGTGGTATTGTAAAGATCCATGAGTGGCCGCAACGCTTACAATCAGGTGTACTGTTTGCACGTTTGCCACCGTTTGCAATAAAAAAAAATTGCAAGTCCGTTGTTGTTCATCTTTAAATCAATTGCTTTAACCCATTTAAAAGACTAGGGACCAAATCAAGCGATCTGCTAAATGTTTGTTTGAATGAAAGAGGAGGGTATCCTGACGTGTTAGTACTCTGACAATGTTCGAATACAATGTAACTCTATACCACGAGTACTCGAAATAGCTCTGAAGTAAACTCATTTTGACAAAATACCCGTGTAAAGGTAATATATTTGATGACGGAGCAAAATACAATTTACTACCCAAGTTCTTATTGAAGTGAAACTTCTTTGCGCGCATGAGGATAACATTTTTACGGATGAAACGTAATTTTGTGACACGAAAATGTGGAACGTTTTTGTCCAAGAAAAGGAAGAGGGTGATTGAGACCGATTGAGAGAGAGTGAGAAAGGGCGAACATAGCACGAAGCGCATAGCCATGGAGCGAGTAGGGAGCAAGCGAGTAAAAAAGATCGTGAGCGAGAGAAAACAATATATTTATTTTAATATTGACAAAAAACACGAGGAACCAAAGAAGTTTCTCTTCTTTATCACACACGTTTTTGATGTGAAAGATCTATAGGCGAGGGTGGAGTGGATCTGATCATTGGTGTGGCATTAACGCTACGCTTCTCGCTAACGTTTTAAATTTTATATAATTTGAACATCCGGATACATATCTGTACATTTGTGTAATGAAACCATAGCATGTTTTAGAATTTTGTACAATGCCATCTAGTGAACTCAAATTAAATTATTAACCTAAACACATACCTATAGTATATACTAAAGAAAATAAATGTTTATTAAATAAAAATCATCATAATCTGGAAAAAGATGTAATATTTTATTTATACTTTTTGTCAAATTAGTTCCTATCGTATTCTATTATTTTATGCATACATAGTTCTGCTAAATAATTTCGATGTTTTACATCTACCAGGCGTCCTGAGCGACGGTTCGTTTTTTCCTTTTATGCTTTATAAACTACGACTAAAGGATATAGTATATATTTCACATCTATTCAGGAGAAAGAAAACTCCAAATAAAACCCTATATTGTTAGATAAGCATGGAACTGCATGGAGCACTGTCGACAGTTATCTGTCTACAGCCGCGGGCCGGTCCGTCCGGGATTTGTTTGTTACTGCGCTTTGCGCTGCGCGAGAGAGCCGGAAGCCCAACTTTCTGAGGGTGTTTGTGTGGAGGGTTTTGGTGGTGCCCTTGGTTTCACCGAAACTCAATGCACGAATTCACACTCCCTTCACATTCTTCGCGGTAGGCAACGACCCTGTAAAGGTCCATGAGCGGCAGCAACACTTACCATCAGGTGTAATGGTTGCTCGTTTGCCACCGTTTGCAATAAAAAAAATTGTCAATTTCATTACTGTTTTGGAAGAGATTCAAATCCAGGTATGGCACGTTTGAGTTGAGATGAAGATAATGAACAGATATAGAATATTGGCATTGCTGAAGAATACAAAGAATAGTAGAATTATTTCAAAACAATTTATTATCATACATCATCATCATCATCTCAGCCCATATACGTTTTACTATTGAGCTCGAGCCTCCTCCACAATGGGAGGGAAATAATAGACCTTCTATTCCACGCTGGTCAGACGTGACGTGTAGACGTGTTAGGTTTTATTTCGAGTTTCCCTCTCTTTCATCGATGTTATCTGCATATATCCCTTAGCTGTTTTTTACGGCTCCCACAGGCAAAATAGTGAATTGTATTCTTACTCCGTCATCACACGGATACATGTTTAGTCCATAAAGAAATATGTTTTCGTGAAAAATCACGTGAAAAGAAAAATACAAAATTTGTTTTTATAAATTATCGCATCCGTCGTCGATTTTCATGAAATTTTGTATACTAGAGGTTTCGGGGGCAAAAAATCGATTTAGCTAGGTTTTATTTATAGAAAATGTTGTTTCATCCGTGGTTTTAGCTAATCAATATAATGACATAAAATGTCAATAAAATTTAGGAATTTAAATTTAGCCGTCGCCGTCAAGAGTGACAATAGCTCAGTTGGGCAGTTGTGCAGTCGCATTCAAACAGCGTGAGATCGAATTCTCTACTAGATAAAATCCGGAATATGGAAATCCGCAGAACGGGTGTAACCGACATAGCATGAAGAATTAGCACGCTGACGTGGTAATGGGCAGGCCACATCGCTCGACAAACCGACAACCCAGTGGTTGTCGGTTTGTCGAGCGAGGGAAGAAAGGTTCTCGAGTGACGACCACGTATCGGATGACGCAGTGTAGGACGCCCCTCCATTAGGTGGAGCGACGACCTGGTGAAAATTGCTGGGCGTCGTTGGATGCAGGCGGTACAGGACCGCACTTTGTGGCGTAATATGAGGGAGGCCTAAGTCTAGCAGTGGACGGCGATAGGCTGAAATGATGATGATGATTAATATATATATATTATTTATTTATTTATATCTTTTGCACAAACAAAGATACAAGGCGGACTTAATGCCTTAGGCATTCTCTACCAGTCGACCTAGGGTGGCCTGACGACCTATATCTAAATATGTTCGTCTAAAATACCATTTACTTACAAAAAAAAAATTTAGCGAGCAAAGCTCGGTCAACCAGATATTATTTAATTATATTGTGTTTATGAGGATAGTTACAGAATGTGTCTAAAACCTGACGTTTTAGACACATTCTGTAACTATCCTCATAAAGAAGTTTATTCCCAAAATATAACCCAATGTGGCAACTGTTTCAAAAGCTTTACAAAGTTCAATTCTAAACACGAATGTCTGTCTTTTGGACAATAGTAATGCCAGCTAAGATTAGACTGAGCCGAGACAGTTTCATTTGGCGCGTCTGCATCTGTACCAGTCCTGAATAGCAAGGAGCCGGTTTGAAACGGTTTAAACCGGATCAGTCGAGCAAAATGGACGCCCGGATTGTATTAAACTGAGGAATTATTTATTTGGGACATTTGTTGTTTGGTTTAATTAAAAATTTTGGTTTAAGAACGCGAATGGAATAAGGTCACAATGAATTTAAGAGGTTTTTTTGGTATTGTTGTATTTTTCAAATAAACTTTTTAAAGGAGTATTATTAATTCCCTTCACTGTATATTTAATTAAGTCTCATTGATGGGCTGGCTTTATCTGCGAGATAGAACCCGAAATACGGAAATACACAGAAGAACGGGTGTGACCAACATACCACAAACAATTAGCACGCTTAAATGGCAATGGGCAGGCCACATCGCTTGATGAACCAACAATCGCTGTAAAAGTAAGCTTCTCGAGTAGCGACCACGTATCGGACAACGCAGTGTAGGACGCAACTAGGTGGACCGATGAACTGGTGAAAGTTTGCTGGGCGTCATTGGATGCAGGCGGCATAGAACCCCATTCTCTGGCGTAACATAAAAAAGGCCTACGCCCAGCAGTGGATGGTAAGAGGCTGAAATGATGATGATAATAATAGGCTAAAAATACATGTGATGTTTACTTTACTTGAAGACGGAAATAGTAGTAACTAGTGAAGAGACCATCAAGGTGGTGGGAAATGAAACTCTCCTAGGAAACTCATAACATCGACTATTAGCATTAACCCCCTTGCTAAGCGCTGCGTTTATGGAATTACACCCGTTTTAGTAGAGAGGCATACGTCAAATAGTAGATGAATAAACAATTACCCTATGCTATAATCGTTTAAGAGCTAGCAACGTTTTTGAGAGAGAATTTCAGGTTGGCCAGTTTTTAGTTGTTTTCCCGACGTTGGTAACTCTCGTACTATAAAGGATTTTCTTTTCTTTTTGTGTTAACGGAGTAAGAATACAATTCACTACCCCTGTCGTTTACCGACCTGACGCTGCCGACTATCGCCAGGACGATGGTCGGCAGCGTCAGGAACTGGGACGCGGTCGCAACCTTCTGCGAGGCAGTGATCTCGCAGAAGGAGGCGGCGGATCGCCTGCGCAAGGAGCGCAGCCTCTATGAGGCGATCCGCCGCCGGCGACTGGGGCGGCGTAGGCGCGAGTACTTTCGTCTCATGCCGCCCTAGCCGAGGCCGCGGGTGACGTGACCAGGGATGGACTACCATCACGCGCCGAGAGGCCGACCGCGTGAGGAAAAACCGACGTCCTCCCCGAGGGGGGGGATGTCGGTCGATGGGAGGGTACCCCAAATAGGGGGTACTCCGTCGGGCTGACCACTGATGACAAGTAACCCTGCTCCGGTGGTCGGCCCAACGACGAAGGACACGTGCATTGCGGGTGGGTTGCGGGTGTGCGTGCTTACGCCCCTCTGTCGCCCCGGACGGAGTGGTGCGTGGAGCGCGCCGACCGCAACCCACCCCCAAAAAAAAAAAACTCCTATCGTTTAGCTGTGGGTGTGGTTAAAGATGATTAAGGTATATAATGTAAGATTATAAAATAAGGTAATTTCGAAATAAAACCCTATAACAACATATCTAATGAGAGTAGTATAATAGATCAATATCTCTCCCAGGATCAGTCACTGTGGGACATGCATGGTGATATAGCAGTCAGGCTTACGACGACTAATTACTGAAATAATTGCATAATTATAATAAAATTGACTTTATGATTGAAACTGAATACACAGATGACGTAGTGGTTAAGACCGAGCTATGGTCCAGTGTCATGGGTTCGAATTCCACGCAGTACAATACTTTATGCGATCCAAAAATTGCTGTTTTGAGTCTGAATATAATTTGTGTTTTAATTATATGTTTGTAAACTCGTAACACAATGATTATTTCTTTAGTGAATTTGTCTTTTAAGGCATACATATCAGGGTAACCGCTAAACTGAGATTTAAAATGTTCCTTTTCCCTAAAGGACCTATAATTATAATACACTTAGCGTAACTCCTAAATTATTATATTAAATGTTCGTTTTCACTAAGTGACCTAAATATTAAGTAACACATGGCGCAATATAGATTATTTCTAAAACACTCATGATTTATATTATCTGGCATAGATATTACCCAAAAATTTTGGAGTCGTTGGTTTTAAAATGGGCATTAGAGTATGTTATCTTGTCGAATTTTCGTAGAGCCTCTACGTGCCTTGCTACGATGTGCTACAAAATACTTCGAGCTACGCGTAGAAAATTTTTACTCTAGAGATTTGCATATGTATAGAGTGGGTAAATAATTCTCGTTTGTACTTCACTAAGGTTTCATGCTGCTAAATATAACATATAGCTGCACAAATGGCGCAGTGATTAAAATACCGACCTATCGTGTCAAGTATTGCGGGTTCGATTGCTATGCGGGTCAATACTAAATGCGATCTACAAATTTTTATTTGGAGTCGAGACGCAAATTGTGTCTGTTAATTAATTTTGTGTAAAGTACCTGCAATAAAAGGATTGCCATAGAGCAGAAATATGTACTTTTTTTTTGCAAACGGTGGCAAACGTGCCAACAGTATACCTGATAACACTTACCGTGTTGCTGCCGCTCATGGACCTTTACAAGGCCTCTGTCTACCGCAAAGAAAGTGAAGGGAGTATCAATGCACGCAATAAGGTTTAGTGGTACTAAATGCATCAATAAAACCCACCACACGCATACACCCTCAGAAAGTTGGGCTTCCGACTCTCTCGACGACTGAGTAGTAACTCAGACGCCGATTTTCTGTACAGTGTGGTACTACCCCGACCCGCGGCTGTAGATAGACAACTGTCAGCAGTGTGGTCCTACCATTAATATGTATACATAAAGCTAATCTATACCAATAAATAACATTGGAGTGTCTGTTTGTAATGTCAAAATAATAGGCTTTTTTCATGCTCATACGGTTACACGACACCTATGCCTAAAATAGCAATTAAAAAATGTTTGTCTGTCTGTCTCTCTGTCTGTCTGTTTGTTCCGAATAATCTTCAAAACGGCTGGACCGATTTCAAAAATTCTTTCACCAATGGAAAGCTATAATATCAGGGCGTAAACTAGGCTATAATTTATCCCGGTATTCCCACGGAAACTGGAACTACGCGGGTAAAACGACTATAACCTATAACCGAAGCGAAGCGAGGGCGGGTTGCTAGTAATAATATAAAATTGTTAAAAATAAGTTAAATGATATTAATAATTATAATATAGGTACGTGAAGTTAATTATAATTGTAGAGCATTATAATTTAAAATAATTAAAAATTTACAAAACTACAAACGCGATAAAATCATAAAAATAGTATAATTTATAATGTATAAAACTCGTTTTAACATCAAAAATCATTACTTAAATTACATTATTAATTAAATAAATACATCATTAATTAAAAATTCACAAAAATACAAATGCGATAAAATCATAAAAAATATTGTATTTATAATGTGTAATACTCGCGCCAACATTAGAAATCATTATCAAATAAATACAATACCATCAAAAACAAACCTTGTAAAAGAAAGCCAAGCCTCGCAACTGAGTTTTTCTATCATAAAAAGTGGTGAGATCTATGTTATTCCAAGTCGTTTAACTCATTCAGTCCCTGCTTAAGGCACCTTTCTTCTTAAGTTATTACGTAAATACCTAACCTAACAACTTCTTATAGTGACTATATCAATATTAAACATCTTTTATGTTTTAAATAAACAGAATGACTTTGCAATCGCACCAAAACACAATGTACTTCACAAGTAATACATATTATATTAAATTATACTAAACATAGTGCGATTGCCAAGTCAATCTATTTATTTAAAACATAAAAGATGTTTAATATTGATATAGTCACTATAAGAAGTTGTTAGGTTAGGTATTTACGTAATAACTTAAGAAGAAAGGTGCCTTAAGCAGGGACTGAATGAGTTAAACGACTTGGAATAACATAGATCTCACCACTTTTTATGATAGAAGAACTCAGTTGCGAGGCTTGGCTTTCTTTTACAAGGTTTGTTTTTGATGGTATCTCATTTCTTTTTGTAGATAGACCTGCTTATTTTCCTTTCTGGTACCTTCTACTTCTTGAACACCAACAACGGATTTTCTTAGAGCCCACTCTCAGAAAAATAAGACATCTCTCCTTTCAGTTTGAGTCACTTCTACATAAACTAAGCGGGGAGATGTGAAAATAAAGAAATTTTATTGGTTTTTCGAAACATCTTCTCTAGTCTCCTCTCCGCTTTGATGGCAATCGAGCCTAATGATGGTGTTCTTTTTTCAGACTAATTTCAGGTAATTTAGTTTGCTTAATACTTTGGAAGATTTCGGTACAATTTCATAAGACATGTCCCACTCTTGCTTTTTCATTAAGTTGATTGACCATTTTACAAGTTATCTTTGAACATAATTATATCTAGGTATCTGTCTACACCTATTATGCTAATCATCGTTCAGCCTATCACCGTCCACTATAGAACATAGACTCCCCCTCATGCTTCACCATAAAGTGCGGTACTGTGGCACCTGTATCCAACGACGCTCAAGGGTTGTTACCCTTTGTTGGGAGTTGCCTAAGAGTTGCCATGACAAGAGCTTATTTTTCTTCGCCATATGAGGAATAATGATGAAGTCGCCACGTTTGGTAGGCGGTTTGGTTTCGCAGTGAGATATCATACATTTCCCCGGCGAGAGCTGCTGACCACTCTCCTTCCTGTTGAATCATTTCTTTTAAATGACAACAACGCCTTGCACTAAGGGAATAATAACCCTTATATTGTGGGGGACTTTACAAACATATAATTCAACATCGCATCATCATCGCAGCCCTCATATGTCCCACTGTTGGGCTCGGGCCTCCTCCACAATGGGAGGGAATTTAACCCACTATACCACGCTGGTCAGACATGTTGATATAGGGTTTCATTTCGAGTTTTCCTTCTCTTGCACAGATGGTATGTGTATATTATATCCCATAGTCGTCTTATACGATATCCACGGGCAACATAGAGAGTGGTGAATTGTATTCTTACTTCGTCACCATACGGAAAGAACATTTAAATAACCGACACAAATTACATTCAGACTCAGAACAACCATTTGTGGATCGTACAAGGTGTTGTTATCTTGCAAGGGATTCGAACCCGCGACACTAGCACGGTACGTTGGTATCTTAATCACTACGTCATCTGTGCAGTCTTTAGCCGGTTGTTACGATTCCCATAGACAAGCAATGATGGCGACAAATGTATTCTTATTTTTTACAAAGTTAAATTTCATTTACTGCAAATGTAACTTTGTAATCTTATATATTTATATGAGTTTACAAAATTATTTATGCAGTTAGTGTATCTCGGAACCTGGATGAAAATTACAATGTTTCATAATTTTTCCTTCATTTATACACTAAACACTAATTGTGTTCTAAATTTGAAGCTTCTATGTCTGCTAGAAGTGCCTCTTTAGTATTGATGATCGGTCAGTCAGTCAGTGAGTGACAAAATTGCGAAATTTTGACTATTTATAATTCTTAAAGTATTAGTTCAAATTGAATGAAATTTGAAATACACAATGTGTATACAATGCCTACTGGGATACTAAAAATTCAGGTTTCTAGCTTTATTAACAACGAAGTTATAGGGGGTCGAAAATGGCCTGAATGTCTTCGAGAAAAGTATGTTACGGCAGTTTTACGTTTTGCCCGACTTTTTTTTGCTCGACTTGGCGGATATAATTAACAAACATAAATAACATAAAATTATTGATTGTTACTAAAAATTATTGGAACATACAAATTACACCTAGACCCAAAACAACCATTTTGGATGTCATAAAGAATAATCATCTTCCTTGGTAGCTACTCGGAACACGATAACATCTGTGCAATCAAATTAAATTCAGTATCGCTATAGATTTGCATAATTGCATTAGAAGGAGGTTTTCATAAAAAATATATTAAAGGACACCTGCTCTCGACGTAACTTTTGCCTCTAAAAAAATATTTATATCAAACTTCGTTCATAAATCAAGACTAAAGTTGTTTACAAAGTAATTCTGCGTGTCGGTGCTGGTTTTATATTTGCTACTGTATAAAAATGAACGGAACTTTCAGTTTTGAATGTTATAACTGATACATTTTGTAAGAGTACTTCAACGAATAGGTCTATTGGTTAAGTTTTCTTAAAATATGTATTTAAACTTTACACACATGTCAAAGGCTCATGACAATGCAATAATTCGATCAAAATAGGCGAATATCCTGATTAAATTTGCCAGAATTTAGAAATTTCTAATCGTATCCTTTGCATAAGAGCAAGAGAGAGAGAGAGCTAGTATGCGAACTATGAATGCGTGAAATAAGAAACTTCTATAATTCGAGCTATCAGCTTGTAAGCGTGTGTTTTAGTCTTAAAACTATAATTTTCTATTATTTTTGACAAATTATATCTTTTTTTTTTATTGCTAACGGTGGCAAACGAGCAAGCAGCACACCTGATGGTAAGTGACTTTGCCGCACATGGACCTTTGCAATACCAGGGGCACAGCCAGGCCATTGCCAAACATGAATGCGTGCATTGAGGCTCGGTGATACCAAGGGCACCACCAAAACCCTCCACACACAAACACCCTCAGAAAGTTGGGCTTCCGACTCTCTCGCTCACCGGACGAAGCGCAGTAATAAATTGCTACTACTCAGACGTCAATTTTCTGCGAGAAAGTGGTACTACCCAGGACGGACCAGCCCGCGGCTGTAGACAGATAACTGTCGACAGTCTGGTCCTACCACTCTTAGAGTCCTACTACTCTATATCTGTATATATGTGGCGAAATAGCTCGTACTAGTAGCAGTTTGCTTATTTTAATTCATATACTAGATTGTCTTGTGGGTATAGTGTTTTAAACTATTGTTTGTAACTATATAGGGTGTGCTTCTTCCTACATTCTAGTGTGGTTGCTGGGATGGAATGGTTGCTCTGGTAGAAAAACCCGTGATTGCCTTGTAAAGTTTGTTTCTACCACACTTTTTTACATTATATGCAGTTAGGAATAAAGATATTAACTAATTTTTATGACGTATATATAGTAAATGAATATATCGGATTGTAAAAATGATATAGAATTCATTTTTAAATTAGGTTCAAGTATTACAATAATTAGATAGAGAGTGAGAGAGAGAACTATGCTAAACGATGACGTCATAGTTGCCAATCGTCATACTAATTTATTTTGTCCTATACTAATCCTAAATTGATGAGAAAGGAATAAAATACGTGATATCTAATTATTTTTAAAGTTTTTTTGCTTATTTTTGATGGCTAGCAATTGTTACACTGAAAAAAATAATTAACTATAAGTTAATGTCTGAATTAAATAAAATCTTTTGTAGTTTTTAAGCACACATTCTAGTCAATGAAAACAATGTGATTATAACATAACACTTCGAAACTAAAATCTTTTCTTCCTTAATAGCTGAATTAAAAACAGTTTCCCCATTAGTTAAGTAAAATGGCTAATTTTATTGTACACTAGCAATCCGCCCTCGCTTCGCTTCGGTTATAGATTATAGTCGTTTTACCCGCGTAGTTCCCGTTCCCGTGGAAATACCGGGATAAAATATAGCCTAGTTTACGCCCTGATATTATAGCTTTCCATTGGTTAAAGAATTTTTGAAATCGGTTCAGCCGTTTTGAAGATTACCCGGAACAAACAGACAGACAGGTAGACAAACAGACAGACAAAAAATTTTTAATTGCTATTTTAGGCATAGGTGTCGTGCAAATAACCGTGTGAGCATGAAAAAAGCCTATTATTTTGACATTACAAACAGACACTCCAATTTTATTTATTGGTATAGACTAGCAACCCGCCCTTGCTTCGCTTCGGTTTCAGTCGCCTTACCCGCATAGTTACGGTTCCCATGGGAATTATCGGGAAAAAATGGGGTCTAAGTTATTCCTTACATAGACAGCTACCTTCTAGTAAAATACAGTAGAATCCGGATATAGCGACCTTTAAGGGACCGCCGATACTATGTCGTACTAGCTGGATGACGTACAAAACGGTAGGATTATTTCTGAAGTACATAAGTACCTAACCTACGGATACATAATTATGTACACGACAAACTCCTTCGCGAGGGTTACATTTGATTCACCGCCTTCTAATCGGTGTAATATTGCACTTTTTCTTCAATTGTAAAACACTTTCGCTTCACAGAACTCATTTTGTCAAGCTTTAAGAACTTTTCATAACAAGTGATAAACACTAACTGTGATTTACGCGCGCCAATAAGGAAAGGTGAAGCTCGCGGGGCGGGATGAAGTTGGGCCGCCGAAGTATTGGTGCGTAAGTTGTATAAACAAAACATTGCGCGTCGTTTTAACCGGACGTATTAATCACAAAAAATGGTCGCTATAAGCAGTTTGTCGTTTAAACCGGAGTCGCACTAAACGATTATATTTTCTCAGTACCTAACTATGAAGCCTAACTTGAGTAAACATTATCGTCGTTAAAAACGGTTAGTCGTTATAACCGAAGTCGTTATATATGAATTCTACTGTATTATCAAAATCGGTCCAAGCGTTTTGAAGATTATCTCAAACAGACAGACAAAACATTCTTAAATTGTATGTTAGGCATAGGTGTCGTGCAAATAACCATGTGAGCATAAAAAAATACCCGGTATTTTGACATTACAGACAGACAATTCAATTTTATTTATTTGTGTAGATAAAACTATTTTATAGATTCGATTGGGGGTTCATCCGACCATAAATGCTGTAAAGTGTTCGAAACATAGGACAATCAAAAATCAAATACAAACGCTATAAAATGACTAAAATAATTTTTGGCTAATTTTGTCTATGTAGCTAGTTACGACAAATTAAAAAAAAATAATGTCTTTAATAACAGCACATACTTCCCTTTGTAATATTTTTTAGGCTTATATATCAAAAGACTGACATAAGAATCATATGACTGAACCTCAGTTTTACGTCCGTCCGTTGGTTTAACTGTCAGCAGATTTCAACTGACGGATTTCAAATGTCAACTGTCCACATATTTCATGAATATGTAGACAATTGAAATTTTCAATGTGTGTTTTTATATTTTTCCATGGGTAAATTAATTGCTTTGCTAAAGGTAAAGAAATAACAATAGTAGTTTTCAAAATTAAATATAATATATATATTAACAATTCTTTTATGAAAGTATTTAAAAGTATATCCTTTTATTTCAGACAATATCTTGTAATAAGGAAGTAATCATTTTATTGCGAGGAATTTCTCAAATAAAGAATGAATGGACACAAATTACATCTAGAGTCAGAACAACGATTTGTGGATCTCAAAAAGAGCCCTCTTGTGTGGGACTCAAACCTGTGATACTCGCATGAAAGGTCTTAAAAAAGGTATCGTAACCAGTATATAATCGCTGTAGTCTAGCAAACTAAATGTTGTACAATGATACCGTTTGTGAATAATCCGATAAAAAACTGCACATATGGTTCAATGGTTAAATATACCTTCCTATATATATCTTCCATACCAAGTGTGATGTGTTCGATTCCCACTCAGTACAGTTTTTTATGCCATCTTTACATTCATTCTTCATCTGTACATTCTTTAATAAAGAATTTGTTTTTTATTGCGGTGTGTTTTATAAGAATAAATATAATTTTCAATTTAGAGTAATTAACGATATGAAGGATAAAGCCCCTCTAAAAAGAAAGCTTTCTGTTCATCAGTTATTCACCGTTCATTCAGTTAAAATGAATCCAATAAGGCAAATCCTGGATTATCTGAACCCATCAAGGGATCATCATCATTGCAGGTCATGTACGTCCTACTGCTGAGCTCGAGCTGCTCCACAATAGCAAGAAAATTGACCAAATACACCACGCGAGTCAGACGTGTTGGCATAGGGTTTTATTTTGACATTTCCATTCTCTTGAATGTTGTCTGCTTATTATTTCCCCTCATCACAGGGCACATACGTAGAACTTTTGGATTCTCCACCACAATAGAACAGCAATTGAGCTACTATACCACGCTAGTCAGTTGGTATAGGGTTTTATTTCAAGTTATCCTTCTGTTGCATAGATTTTGTAGGTATATTATGATCCCTTAGTTGTGTTTCACGACACCCACGGATAAGAAAGGGAGTGGTGTATTGTATTCTTACTTTGTCACCACACGGAAGTAGACAAACATCTTTACTAATATTATAAATGCGAAAGTAAGTTTGTTTGGTTGTTTGTTTATTACGCTTTCACGCTTAAACCACCTAACCTATTTCAAAAATTCTTCACCAATAGAAAGCTATAATATCAGGGAGTTAAGATAGGCTATATTTTATCCCGGTATTCCTATGGGAAATGAAACTACGCGTGTAAGGCTACTGAAACCGAAGCGAAGCGAGGGCGGGTTGCTAGTGTAGATATAAAAATGCATCAAACTTATAACACATCTCTTTTGTATTGGGTGTTAAAAAAGGAATTAAAAAAATATTACAACCACCTGGGTTTATATTAAACTGAAAATAGAATTGAATAAAAATTCTTATCTGAGAACTTGGCGAATATTACAATATTATTCAGAATATCCAATTGTGATGTACAATTTACGATTATTCGAAAAGTAATCGTGATATCTTATACCCGGGGTCTAACAAGGCATCTACTCATTTATACCCCGGAGGAACGCTTTATATAAAATATTTTACGTTTTGTTCACAAAGCGTTCGTTTAGAACTTTCAGTAATGCCTCACATGTGAAAGTAAGTTTTGACCTTTGGGTTTTTGAATTACTAGGGTAGGATAAAAATACATGTATGAGTAGTCAGTTTTATACGATTTGTTGGTAACTATACAATATATTTTCTTTGAAGATGACACGCTGCAATAAGGAAACAGTGCTTTCATTGTAGGCGATTTGACAAACATACGCACATAAATTACATACAAACTCAGTACAACAATTTTTGAATATCACGAAATACTGTCCTGCATAAGAATCGAGCCCACAATACTGACACACTAGGTCAATATCTTAACCACTAAGCTATCGTGCGGTCAATAATAAACAGTCTAGTTTTAATGAAGTACTTAACATAATGAGTTTAAAATTACATATCTATTTATTATCTCAGCCTATATATGTCCCACTGTTGAGCTTAGGCCTCCTCCTTAAGGGGAATTGACATACTGTACCACGCTGGTCAAACGTATTGGAATAGGGTTTTGTATCGAGTTTTCCTTTTCTAGCGTCGATGTTACCTGCATATATCCCTTAGTCGTCTTTTACGACTCCAACGGACAAGAAAAGGCTGGTTAATTATATTCTTACTCCGTAAACACGAACACGGAATTTCATCTATAATAGTCGGATAAAATTAAGAATAAAAAAACATTTTTTGAATTATAATTGATCTTAAAATATTTTCTGTGTATATACCGATAAAAAATCGATTAATTTTGTTTTTCTGTTTATTTAATACTTTCTCCAGAGAAATAGTCCATAAATTAGTCTATATTTTTATTTCAAGCTTTCTCTTTTTTATTGCAAACGGTGGCAAACGAGCAAACAGAATATCTGATTAAGTGTTGTTGCCGCTCATGGACCTTTACTAGGCCGTTGCCTACCGTGAAGAAAGTGAAGGGAGTGTGAATGCGCGCAATGGGGTTCGGTCAAACAAAACGCATCAATAAAACCCACCGCACGCAAACACCCTCAGAAAGTTAGGCTTCCGGCTCTCTCGCTCACCGAATGAAGTGCTACTACTCAGATGTCAATTTTCTGCGAGAGTATGGTACTATCCCGGACGAACAGGCTCGCGGCTGTAGACAGACATATGTCAACAGTGTGGTCCTACCACTATTAAAATTTTCCTTTTCTTAGGGCGATTGTATCATCTTGCATCCGCTGATAAACTACCACTGATGTCAAGTAACCCTGCTCCGGTGGTCGGCCCAACGACGAAGGCGACGTGGTTTTCGGGTGGGTTACGGGTGTAACGTGCTTACGCCCCTCTGTCGCCCCGGACGGAGTGGTGCGAGGAGCACGCCGACCGCAGCCCACCCCAAAAAAAAAATCCGTTGATAAATATTTACGAGCAGGAATTAGATAGCAACTATTGTATTCTTAACTCTTTCCGTGTGGTGACGGAGTAAGTATATAATTCACCACTCCCTATCTTGCCCGTGGGTGTCGTAAAAGACGACTATGGGATATAATATGCACATAATATCTGTGCAAGAGAAGGAAAACTCAAAATGAAACCCTATACCAACATATCTGACCAGCATAGTATGGTAGGTCAAATTCTCTCCCATTGTGGAGAAGGCCCGAACCCAACAGTGGGACGTATGTGGGCTGCGATGATAATGATTGTTTTTTTTTTTTATTGCAAACGGTGGCAAACGAGAAAACAGTATACCTGGTGGTAAGTGTTGCTGCTGCTCATGGACCTTTACAAGGTCGCTGCCTACCGCGAAGAAAGTGAAGGGAGTGTGAATGCGTGCATTAAGGCTCGGTGATACCAAGGGCATCACCAAAACCCTCCACACACAAACACCCTCAGAAAGTTGGGCTTCCGGCTCTCTCGCTCACCGAATGAAGCGCAGTAACAAATTGCCACTACTCAGACGTCGACTTTCTGCGAGAATGTGGTACTACCCCGGACGGACCGGCCCGCGGCTGTAGACAGATAACTGTCGACAGTGTGGTCCTACCACTCTGAATTGTATTCTTGATTATTGTATTCTTACTCCGTGTCTACATAGAGACTGTAGCTATAAAGTTAAATAAAAATAAAGAAATAAAAATCCAGAACAAATACCAATTCGCCATCAGTTATCTCGAAGCGGCGAACATAAACCAAGAGATACATTTAAAGCACTTAAAATCCCACAGTTTTCTCTGTTCTAGAACAAGCAAATCCAGTTGGAAGTCACAACAGTACAGATATTTAGCGTCGCCCATAAAATACATGGAGTGGTCAGTGTTTGCAACGCCCCGCTATTTATACTCGTACAAATAATGGCTTTGCGAGAGAAATTGTCTCCATTTTAAAATACCAACGCCTTATGTTAGTAAGCTTGTTCATTTTACTGTTTGATAATGACTACTCAATGTTTTGTTAGTCGGTATTTGACTCTTGAATATGTTTAGAGATTTTAATATGAATAAAACTCCTTAAAATGTGACTAAAGAGGTAATTAAATGGTTTCTTACTGAGGCTCGTTAAAAATATACCAACACTGCAGGCGCTGTCAAAAGACGGCAGTGCTGATTTATCAAAATTTGTTTTCCTTTATCGAATAGAGGAACAGATAGATTGACAGATAGACTGACTAAGTAACTGACTGTCTAGCTGACTGACTGACGGACAGACGGCGTAGAAGAAATAGCAGCATATGTATATTTTTTTTTGGCACGCAACATCCTGCGCTAAGTAAATAATCTTTTTATAATATTACGCGGGAGTTTACGTATCTTAACAATCAGACCATCTCGCACAAAAACAAAAATAATGAAAGAATGGAATCGTGATTTTTCAAATTTGGCATAAACATTCTCAGTTATGGTCCAAATTTCAAATGTCTATCTCATGGGAAAAAAATATTTAGCTCATAGGGCAGTTAGTTTAAAATTAATTACAAAAAAAGAAACACACTCGGATAGACATACAGAAAAGCAAGTTAATATACACATGGTAAAATAACCACGATTACAATGAAATTAGTCATCGTGTTTCATTAACAAAAAAATTGTATAAATTAAAATATACGGCATTTCAACAATGTCGTTGACTAATTATACTATTAATTTATCAGATCTAATTGGTTATGGCCCGTTTCCGGCCCGTAAAGGGTGTACCGTCCTAATTCCTATTGTGGTTGCACATTTGCATAGATAACGACGGAAATGTTTAGGTGAATCCCCGCACTTAATTGTTATTCATTAAATTATCCTTACTCGTTAAAGAGTACATCCTCCGTATGGAGATGGGATAATAAAACTGTTTTTGCCTGCCTTTGCTTGCTTATGGAAGTTTTAAGGTCGGCTACGGTTATCAGGAAAGTTCGTAGCAGATATTGTTTGGCAAACTTTATTGCTATTGCTGATGGTGACAATACGAGCGAGTAGCACATCTGAAGGTGAGTGATACTGCCGCACTTGGACCTTTATAATACCAAGGGCACAGCGAGGTCGCTGCCTATCATGAAGAAAGTTAGGTAATACAGCAGCAGGTATTTTATTCTAGAACCTGTACGAACGTGGTAGAAATGATCACTGAAAAAGTACAGTTGAAGACTTCACCTGCACATCCATTTCACCTGGAAACTTTATCCAGGTGAAATAGATGATCACAAACGAATATTACTTATTGCTATCTCCCACCTGCCTAGCAAACGTGGCGATTACAGCATTGTTCTCACTTAAGAATGAGTTTATTCCATGGGGGTGACCTATATTCAGCAATGGAGACCAAAAGACTAAAAGATGATAATGGTGATGATATTAAAGTATACAATGCCGTGTGGTGACGGAGTAAGAATACTATTGACCACCACAAAATCAACCCACAAAATGTTACAAATTAGTCCTAGCATCTTCGAGTAATACATAAAAAGATTTCGACAAATTGAGAATATTTTTCTCGGCTATAACCGGTTAAGTGATCCCTAATTTAGTGAGCAGCAACACTGTCCTTATCATTATCATTTATTTATCATCATCATCATCACAGCTCATATACGGCCCACTAGTGGCCTAGTGCCTCCTCCATATAGGGAGGCAATTGACCTACTATACGATGCTGGTCAAGCGGGTTTGTATAGGGTTTTATTTCGTGTTTTCCTTCTCTTGCATTATTGTTATATGCACAAGTTATTCCCTAATCGCCTTTTATGACACCCACGGGCAAGATAGAGGGGGTGGTGGTATTCTTACTTCGTAACCACACGGTCAACAGCGCCAAATCATGCTGGCTTTATTAGTAAACCGGTTAAAATGGATTTCCATTAGAGGTAACTTCAGGTTCCAATTGTGACCTCGATAATTTTTAAGCTGTTCTATTTCGTATACCCAATTTTAATATAATTTGTTGCTTCATAGCTAGGTGTAGTTTATTACTAGATAATGTGAAAACGTATTATGTAAACGTCGTTAGGTGCATGCGGCACAGGACCACATCTTGTGGCGTAACATGAGGCAGGCCTACGTCTAGCAGTGGATGGCGATAGGCTGAAATGACGATGATGATAATGATACCTCGATGCGCTAAATCAGGACACAGAAACTGAATTTTAACAATATAACTTACGATTCCGTCCGTGTGGTGACGGAGTAAGATACAATTCACCACTCCCTATCTTGCCTGTGGATGTCGTACAAGACGACTAAGGGATATAATATGCACATAAGATCTGTGCAAGAGAAGGAAAATTCGAAATGAAACCCTATACCAACATGTCTGACCAGCATGGTATAGTAGGTCAAATTCCCTCCCATTGTGGAGCAGGCCCGAGCCCAAGAGTGGGACGTATGTGGGCTGCGATGACGATGATGAACTTACGATTAAGTGTCATCGATATATTTCTGCTTATATATATCGCACTGTTGGGCTTACCGATAATGGGAGAGAGACGTACTATACCGGTGGTCAGACGGATTGATATAGATTTATTATTATTTTAAGTTTTCCTTCTCTTGTGTGAGATATTTTTTTATGTATTATATCTTTTACAGTAACCACGGGTTTGCATAAAGGTAGTAAATCGTATTCTTACTTCATCACTACATGGAAAACCTATAAAGTTAAATCACTCAAGTTAAAGTGTAACCGTGACCATGAACGTTGTAAAGTATTCAAAACGTCGTGCAATCAAAAATCAAATACAACGCGATAAAATCCGTAAAGTAGTTTTATTTACAACTCGCAACCCGCCCTTGCTTCGCTTCGGTTTCAGTCGCCTCACCCGCGACGTAGTGCCCGTTCCCGTGGGAATACCGGGATAAAAAATAGCCTATGTTACTCCCTGATATTATAACTTTCCATTGGTGAAATAATTTTTGAAATAGGTTCGGTGTTTTAAGCGTGAAAGCGTAACAAACAAACAAACATCCTTACTTTCACATTTATAATATTAGTAAGGATGTAAAATACTCAAAAATCATAAAAACCTAGATCAAATTCAGACCTTTCATGAATATATTCTGAAATTGGCAACTTACAAGCATATCAATCTGCAGAGATATCCACGATAACAAAAAAGAAATTGTCGCACTGGTCTACAACTTTTTCATCTTTATCAATTTCTTTGAGCAAATAAACAATTTATATTTCAAGAGTATGGGTACAAAATAAGTAAGTCCAAAGTAGTAAGAATTTTATTTTCTATTAAGGTCCTTCCTCGTTGTTATTTTTTTATATCGTGTGGAAATGCCCCTTAAACTGGCAACTCCACCTAATTTCACCTCTATAACTTTCTTAAAATACAACATAGGAAATAATAGCCGAGCCACGTGGCACCCCTAATTTTTACTTAAATAACATTTAATTCTGTCACGTGTTAGGGCTGCGTGTTGAATTTCCACGTGATGTTTTTTTTTCATGTTAATTAAAGTTTTGAAAGGTTTAGTACTCATTTATACTTAAAAATACTGTATTATATTAACAAGATTATTTCATATTAAAAAAAAAGATAAACATTTCACGTATTTTGTTACTTAAGGGGGGTATTCTGGTCTAGAAAGCCTAAATTTTAGACAATTTTAAAACAAAGATAAAAAAGAAATAAAAACATTTTTACTATCGGATCTGCAATCGCCGATTAATCCAAAGTGAGTAATAAATGTTATTATCTAAGTTATTCTACGGAAATAGTTTCTTGAACTTTAACGCGTTTTTTTTTCAAAACTACTTTTTTCGAGGTGGTTGACATGATATTTCAAGTTCTACATGACTGATTCCTTTGAAATTTTATATATTTATATGTATCTTCTTTATACATCTGTCTATGACCCCTGCCTTGGATTTAAAAAATAATTGATTTTAAGTAATTTTAAAAAATTCGAATAGGTCGAAATAAGCGGGGTACAAAAAAAAACCTTTTTTATGTCGACGCCATTTTGTGAATTTTCTTTTTTTTTCTTTGGCAGAGGTCAAGGACCTCTGCCAAAGATAGCCATAGCGACATCTTTACTAATGAAGAATTTTCTTAATTTCTTTGACTTGGATCACTACAAGGGTTGACATCATGAAAACCAGGAAGCACCGTTTTTTTTTGCAGCCTCCACTTCACTGGCCTGAATTTAAACGATTTTTTGATTTTTTTTATTTTAATTTTGTTTTTATATTCTTAAAATGTCAATAAAAATCATATAAAAAAATCCATAGTAAAAATGTTTTTCATTTTTTCTTATCCTAGTTTTAAAAATGCCTAAGGTTTAGGCTTCTAGACCAGAATACCCCCTTAATTTATTTTTATCATCTCAGGCCTCACTAAATTATTGTGTAAATAAAATTACTTTACGAATTTTATTGCGATTGTATTTGATTTATGATTGCCTGACGTTCCGAACATATTAGAGCATTCATGGTCACGAGCGAACTAAAATGTTTGACGTCCAATGATGGAATGATTAAAATAAAATAACATACAGCGCCACCTAGAGTACAATTATATTCTCAAATCAACCAGGAACTCATTGCAATATACACATTAATCATCTAAATCGATTCAGTCGTTCAGGAGTAGTATAGTGACAAATAAACGCACAGAAGAAATATATACAACACAACATATTATTCAATTTAATACATTAGAACACAAGATACTTCCAAGTTTCCCCACATTATAACTCAATATCTGGTTGACCGAGCTTCGCTTGGAATATTTTTGTTACATTTTTGTCGAATTTATTTAGATATATATTAATAAAAAATAAAAATTAAATTATGAAAAAAATATAAAAAAATATAGTAAGAGAATAATAATAATACCGAGATTCGATCCCACGCTGACATTGACATTTTATGTCATTGTATTGATTAGCTAAAAACACCGACAAAACCACATTTTCTATAGATAAAACATAGCTAGATCAATTTTTTGGCCCCGAAACCTCTAGTATGTCAAATTTTGATCTCGCGGAAGGAGGCGGCGGATCGTCTGCGCGAGGAGCGCAGCCTCGATGAGGAGATCCGCCGCCGGCGACTGGGGCGGCGTAGGCGCAAGCATCTGCCTCATGCCGCCCTAGCCGAGGCCGCGGATGACGTGACCGGGGACTAGTCCGTCACCCGCCGAGAGGCCAACCGCATGAGGAAAGACCGACCTGCTCCCCGAGGGGGGGACTTCGGTCGATGGGAAAGTACCCCAATGGGGGGTATTCCGTCAGGCCGACCACTGACGACAAGTTAACGCTGCTCCAGTGGTCGGCCCAATGACGAAGGCGACGTGGTTTTTTGGGTGGGTCGCGGGAGTTGCGTGCTTAAGCCCCTCTGTCGCCCCGGACGGAGTGGTGCGGAGGCGCGCCGACCGCGACCCACCCACAAAAAAAAAAAGTATGTCAAATTTCATCAAAATCGTTGGAGCCGTTGCCGAGATCCTGAATATATATATATATATATATATATATATATATATATATATATATATCTATACCAATAAATAAAATTGGAGTGTCTGTTTGTAATGTCAAAATAATAGGCTTTTTTCATGCTCACACGGTTATTTGCACGACACCTATGCCTAAAATAGCAATTAAAAAATTTTTGTCTGTCTGTCTGTCGGGGCGTAACCTGGGCTATATTTTATCCCGGTATTCCCACGGGAACGGGAACTATGCAGGAAAGACGACTGAAACCAAAGCGAAGCGAGGGCGGGTTGCTAGTATATACATATATATATTCAACAATTAAAATGTATGGTAATTTTACATTTAAAATATATGGTAATTTTACATTTAAAATGTATGGTAAATTTTACATTTAAAATGTATGGTAAATTTACATTTAAAATGTATGGTAATTTTACATTTAAAATGTATGGTAAATTTACATTTAAAATGTATGGTAAATTTACATTTAAAATGTATGGTAATTTTAGCAGAGCCCACAAAGGAAGGTCCTCACATCACCCAAATGTTGTTGTTGATTTAACTAAAAAAAAGCTCATCGCATAGATTTCTAAAAAACATCGATGCTTCGATACATCGATGTTTTTAGGGTGATGTTTTTGTACATCGATATTTGAGAACAAAATCGATACGTCGATGTTTTTGGTTTCGATGTTTGCATCCCTACTTAGTAGTCTTTTACGATACCCACGAGTGAAGAAAGGGGTGGTGAATTGTACTCTTACTACATCACATATAAAGCGAACATTTTCCCTACATATATGAAAAAGAAAACAAAAGAAGTAACCTCACAATTCACAATGAAACCACTACCTCGCAATCTAAAACCGAAACAAAACCGTTAGCAAATTAAAAAAGAAACTGCAGAAAAAAATAAGCGTCACAACTTGAGCAACGTTACATAATTACACAACGCATTTTCCAGCATGTCAACAGTCGTGAACAATAAACGGCTCTAGGGCGCTCGAGAACGTAATCGTCAGCAGCTGTAGCGTCGAGCGTCGAGCTTTACACTTACACCTGGTATTTACTTTTTAAGGAATTTTAAATATAAAATCATTATTTTACATGGATTTTTCGTATTTTAGAGCCAGCGGTCATTTTTTTTCTATTACTGTTGATGGTAAACGAGCAAGCCACACACCTGACGGTAAGTGATACTTTATGGACATTTGCGAGGCCGCTGCGCTGTCTACCGTGAAAAAGTAAAGGGAGTATGAATTCGTGCAATGAGATTGAGTGATACTAAAGGCACTACCAAGCACCCTCAGAAAGTTGAGCTGCCGGCTCTATCGCTCAGCTGCTGAAGTGCAGTAACAAATTGCTACTATTCAGACGTCGATTTTCTTTGAGAGTGTAGAAGTTGAAGTTCCTTGGATGGATCGGCCTGCCGCTGCAGACAGAAGACTTTAAATAATGTGGCCCTATCACTTATAATTTGGAAACCGGAACCATTGGTGATGGAGTGAGAATGCAATTCATCACCCCATTCTTGTTAATAGGTGTCATAAAAAACGACTAAGGCAATAAATATGCAGATAACATCCAGGCAAGAAGAGGTAATCTCGAAATAAAACCCCATTTCGACCCATCTGACTAGCGTACTATAGTAGGTTCCTTCTCTTTCCAACGTAGAGGAGACTCGAACATAGCACTGGAAGGTATATGAAAAGAGATAATCTAGAAACATAAAAGGACCTTCTCATTCAATGTACCACAATCTCTGAAAGACTGACACCTCGAAACGTCGTCTTCAAAAGTTGGCCACTTAACTGCGCTCAAATTTGTTCCAAAATACAGTAATCCATGAAAGAATGGATATAGCTGATATAGGATAAAGAATGAATACTCTGAAGTGGCAATGAGTAGACCATATCACCCGACAAACCGATAACCGCTGAGGAAGAAAGGTTCTTGAGTGGCGACCGCGTATTGGGCGCAGCGTAGGACGCCCAGCCACCAGTTGGATCGATGACTTCGTGGAAGTTGCTTTAAGTTATTGGACATGAGCAACGTCTCATCAGAATCTCGTTCTGTGACGATCTATGAGGAATGTTTGCTTTCAGCAGTGGACGATTTAAAACTGGTGGATAAGATGGAGTATTCATATTACACGCTTTACATTCATTTCAATAATGACTCACCACATAATAAAATCTTGGAAACCGATTTTAATATACTTCTATTAGTCGTATCGATATGAAACTTTGCAATTACGTGTAATATTGATGAGAACATAATAATATGATACTATAGCCCTGATTTAATGCCATGCCAGGAGTTGGACACATGAACTTTTTACTAGCTGCAAGTAAACGTCTCGAGTTTGATCTTTTATCATTCGCATGGATGGATCCAACTGATTAGGGAAGCAGAAGATGGATAGTGCCACTTTCGAATTTGTTGCCGTTATTTTTATTGCCGTTTTTTCCACAAACATAGGACAACGCGAAGGATAAAAATTTTTAAATTAATTCTATTTTGTCACGACAAAGAATTATTACTTCCTACTCGCGTACATACACACACTTTTTTAAAATACATATTTTATTTTGAATTAATTTGATAGAAGTAAGTTCAAAGAGAAGGACGGTACAGTTTAGGACGGTTCTCAATAGGCAAAATATATTTACAATTAATTACACTCATAACTTTACTCCAGCTAATTAAAATTTTCTCAATACATATAAAACATCAACATAATAAATGAGTAGTTATATCGCGAATGTATAAAAAGCAAACTCATATTGTGTTATTAGTTAGAATTAAAAGCAAATTTGCAACAATACCAATTCTATTCCCACATGATTACTGTAGCAATAAATAAATAACTTCGAGTCCACATATTCATATTTCCCTATTAAATAATACAAAATTCGTTACCGCAATATTGTATTTATAGTTCCCAGTGGCCCCCTCTAGCGTTATTGTTTTAAACTGTTGACCCGGACATCAAGTGGCAAGCAACGGCGACACTAGTGCTAGGGGTGGGATGATTCTCGGATATTAGAGACGATTTTGCATATCATGCGGATCAATTTCAATCATCATCATTCATCATCATCATTTCAGCCTATTGCCGTCCACTGCTGGACGTAGGCCTCCCTCATATTGCGCCACAATGTGCGGTCCTGTGCCGCCTGCATCCAACGACGCCCAGCAACTTTCACTAGGTCGTCGGTCCACCTAGTGGGGGGGCGTCCTACACTGCGTCGTCCGATGCGTGGTCGCCACTCGAGAACCTTTCTTCCCCAGCGGTTGTCGGTACGTCGAGCGATGTGGCCTGCCCATTGCCACTTCAGCGTGCTAATTCTTCGTGCTATGTCGGTTACACCCGTTCTTCTGCGGATTTCTGTATTCCGGATTCTATCTCGCAGAGAAATCCCGAGCATAGCCCGTTCCATAGCACGCTGAGCGACTTTGAGCCTTGATATGAGGCCTACATTTAGGGACCACGTTTCCGTGCCGTAAGTCATCACTGGTAACACACACTGGTCGTAGACCTGTGTTTTCAGACACTGAGGTATGTTGGACGAGAAGATCCTCTTAAGTTTCCCGAACGCTGCCCAACCGAGTTGGATTCGTCGGCTGATCTCTTTCTCGAAATTGGATCTACCTAACTGGACTGTTTGTCCTAGGTAAACATAGTGATTGACAACTTCGAGAATCGCATTGCCAACTAGGACCGGTACAGGAATGGACATGGGTATTTGACATGACTTTCGTCTTGTCCATGTTCATTCGTAGACCCACTAGTTGGGATACCCTGCTGAGATCATTGAGCATAGTGCCAAGGTCCTCCATGGATTCTGCCATAACGACGATATCGTCTGCGAATCGAAGGTGAGTGATGTATTCGCCGTTAATGTTGATGCCGAGTCCAGTCCAGTCTAAGAGCTTGAAGACATCTTCCAGTGCAGTGGTGAACAGTTTCGGAGAGATGACATCTCCCTGTCTCACGCCTTTCTGCAACTGGATCGGTTTCGTACTCTTATCCCGGATACGGACTGACATTGTGGCGTTCCTATACAAACACTTCAGCACTTCGATATAGCGATGGTCGATTTGGCACCGCTGAAGGGACTGCAGCACCGCCCAAGTTTCGACTGAATCAAAGGCTTTCTCATAGTCCACAAACGCTAAGCACAGGGGCCGATTATACTCCTCGGTCTTTTGTATAATCTGCCGAAGCGTGAGGATATGGTCTATGGTGCTATAGCCTTTTCGGAAGCCGGCTTGTTCGGGCGGCTGGAAGTCATCGAGCTTGCGCGTGAGTCGATTGGTAATGACCCTCGAAAACAACTTATAAACATGGCTCAGGAGTGAGATGGGTCTGTAGTTCTTTAAAAGAGCTTTGTCACCCTTCTTGAAGAACAGCACCACCACACTCCTGGTCCACGACTCTGGAACGTCGCCCCCGAGGATAACGGAATTAAATAGCTTCTGAAGGGCTATTAATACCGGCTTGCCGCCCGCCTTCAAAAGCTCTGCCGTAATTCCGTCATCTCCCGGTGCCTTACCGTTACGTAGTTGTTTGAGAGCCATTCTGATCTCGTACAAGCTGATGTCCGGGATTTCTTCGGTATAGTGCCGAGTTAGCTTGGATCTGGGATCTTGGACCAAGCCGACAACAGGATTTCGGGATGATTTGTATAACTGTCCATAGAACCTTTCGACCTCTCCCAAGATCTCACTTTGGGATGAAATGACAGTGCCGTCATCGGTCTTCAGCTTAGTCATTTGGCTTTTCCCAATAGACAGATCTTGTGCGAACACTTTCGAGCCACGATTCCGCTCTATCGCTTCTTTAACCTTCCTATACTCGCGCCAATTTTTGTAACACCTATACTCGCGCACGGTGTCACAGACCGATAGTTTGTACCCCTACAACATATTTTTTTTAACAAGAAACACATAAAGTATTACTATTATTTTAAAGTTTAGGATGTAATGAAACAAAACAGTATAACTAAAAGTTATTTTATTAATTATTTTACCAACTTATAGTTTTATCACAAATCAGTCTTAAAATTTGAGATTATTTTCTTAAGTACTAAAAAATTAAAATAAAATCTGAACTTCTTTTTAAAAACAAATTAAACTTCTTATTAATAACAACAAACATATCAATAAACATATTTATCTATGTTTGACTTAATTTTGAGCCTCGCCATAGCAATCAGGGCATACGGTTACAGCATGCTCCAAACAAAAGTATTTTTTGCAGGTGGCACAGTTGTAACGTGTCTTGCGGTTTTTTTTCGAAGAGCAGTATCCACAACGACCTACTTTATTATTGTAAGATGTTGCTGCAGACTCGGGTCCATCTAATTTGCATATTTCGGTGAGCCTGAGTCTTATGCTTCTCGGCAAGGATGAAATGAGAGCCCGTCGTCTAAGTTGCGGATTGATCAAATCGTATGCTAAGGCTTCAAGGAAGACTCGACGGCTAATTTTCTTGTTAGGGTTATTCTGCAGGTATATTATAAACGTATTTATACCCGCTACATTCATTAGGCTATAAAATATCACCATTGGCCATCTATTTGTCCCACGTGCGACGTTGTAAGTCTCACACATTTTGTCTACGGTATCTACTCCACCTTTGGTTCTATTGTAGTCCATTATAATTTCCGGTTTACCTGTATCTTCATTGATCTGGGCATCATCGTGCATGCTGGATACGAGAAGGACATTTTTGCCTTTTTTTGGTACATAGGATACAAGACTGCAATTGCCACGGTGCCCGAATAAACTAGATTTGTCGGCTCTTCCTCGTATTTCCGTGAAATTTTTAGGCAATTCTCGTTTGTTTTTACGAATTGTCCCAATAACTGTCAATTTGTGTTGAGACTCAAGCTTATCTATCAATGGAATACTAGTGAAGAAGTTATCACATGTGATATTACGCCCAGTATTGTGAATATTTTCACTCAATCGCAAAACCAAAGCCAAAGCGGAGTTATCAACTTGGTATGGACCGTCTGGTTGCTTCCCAACATAAACTTCCATGGTATGGGTATAAAACATTTTGGCATCTGTCAACGCATAAATTTTGATTCCGTATTTGTTGGGTTTTGATGGAATGTACTGGCGAAAGTTACAACGTCCTCTAAAAGCCTCTAACTTCTCGTCAATTGTAACATACTGAGACACGCTGTAATATTTTTTGAACGTTCCCACAACTATATCAAACAACTCTCTAATAGGTGCCAGTTTATCCAGTTGTATTCTCTCTTCTCGTGTATCTTTACTGTCAAATCTGAGACAACGCATCAATAGAAAAAACCTGGATAATCCCATAGTCAAACGAAATATCTCCGGGGATGACCCGTCAGTTCTGAAAAAATCTTTGGCATTTAGACGAGCGTTCCTTCTGACTCCAGCAAATAGTAAAAGGCCTAAAAAAGCTTCAATTTCAATATTGTCTGTATCGGCGCAGTCTCTCTCTCTTGTGAAATTATGCTTCATGCGATTAATTTGTTCATTAGTGTACTTTACTATCAGGCTGATAGTGCCCTCCGAAAAAAAAAGCCGCCACAGCTCACCTGGTTCCTTCAAATTTCTAGCTTCTCCTCTAGCGCCTGGAAGTTGAGTAACTATATTTCTAGCACGTCGCCTAGTTGGGTTTGAGGCAGGAGATTTATTCCACCTTGTCTGTCCATCTTTTCCTAAGTAAAAATCATGGGATCGTTCATTATGTTCTTCCTCAGATATCTCGTCATTGTCATCGTCTTGCTCGGTATCATATGTCTCTTCTTGTACCTCCACGTTATCTTCCACCTCACTGTCATTTTCGTCTTCATAGCTTGAGCTAGAACTTAATTCTTCCAGCAACAATCTGATGTGATCATCGTCCATTTTGATATGGATTAAAACCTAAAAAAGAATGATAAAATTGGTCAAAATATAATATAGAGCAACATACATACATATATTTTACTATATATACTTTATAAAGTAATCAAAGTCCGCAAAAAATATACAAATGCACGAAATAAATTATATTAATACTTACACAAAAAGTTACACCTATACTCGCGTCGGTCTCGTGGACCGATTGGTGACGAGTGCTACAACACGTGTGTTTCGCCCGAACGCGCGGCGTGCACTAAAACGAAGTTAGCCACAAATCCGGCAGCTAGCAAGGAACTCAACTTCTTAGGATTTACCTGCATAAAAATAATTACGAAAATGTGTTTCGTCGGTCTCACAGACCAACGCGCGAGTATAGGAAGGTTAATACGGAACGTATTAAATCGGCGAATATCGCGACGCACAGACCTGGAGATCTGTCTATTTAGCTGCCTATGTTTGGACCAATCGGCTGCAGACTGCACCGTCATCTCTTTTCTCCGCTCCATGAGCTCGAGAGTCTGGTCAGAAAGTTTTTTAGGTCTATTAACGCGGTGAGCCTTGAAAAATTTCGACCCAACGGCGTGGACAGTTTCCACGAACCTGTTGTTCATATCGTTCGGGGATTCGCACTCGTCCAGACATTGGAAGCGATTATGTAGTTCGAGTTGAAAGTTTTCGAGGTTCTGGTATTGGACAGATGTAGGTCGGAGTGTAGACTTCATCAAGCGTGACCGCTCGACTTTTGTATGGATATTCAATGTGCCTCGTACCATCCGGTGATCGCTCCCAGTTTTAATTCTGCTGATCACTGAGACATCATTGAATATCTGTCGTTTGTCTGACAAGATGAAGTCTATCTCATTTTTTGTTGAACCATCGGGGCTAATCCAGGTCCATTTCCTTTGTGGCTGCTTCCTGAAGAAAGAATTCATCATAAAGAGGCTTTCCTTCTCCAGAAAATCAGCCAGTTTCTGGCCCCTCTGGTTTCTCTGTCCATATCCATGTTTCCCCACTCTCAACTCATCATCACTCCCTTTGCCTATTTTCGCGTTAAAGTCTCCCATAACCACCGTGAAGTGGGTTTTGGACGCGTGTATGGCTTTCGAGATGTCCTCGTAAAATGCCTCCACTTCGTCGTCGGAGTATGTCGAGGTCGGTGCGTATACCTGTATAACCTTCAGCGAATACCTCTTGGTAATTCTGAGTATAAGGTACGCTACCCTTGTCGACACACTCTCGATCCTCTCCACGTTGTCTATGAGAGACTTACGAACGATAAACCCTATACCACCTTGGGACGGGTGATCGCCCTCCCGGTAGAAGAGCAAGTTTCCAGACTGGAGGATTATCGTGCCCTCGCCCTCTCTTCGCACTTCTGATAATCCTACAATGTCCCAGCGGATTTTGCTCAATTCCTCTTCCAGCTCGATGACCCTCTCGTCAGTCCTGAGTGTCCGAATGTTGTGTGTTACCAGGGCCAAGGGTCGTTTTTGTTGGTAGCCGGATCGCTGCCGGAGATTCCTCGCACCCCCCGCTCCACCACTACTGGGCCCGCCACCAAAATGAGCCCGTAGGGTACCGGAGCCGCCGTGACTGGGGGCCATTTTTTTGTTGTACGCCATTTTTAAAAAAGGGGATATTGCCGTAATCGCCACGCTTGGCAGGCGGGTTGGCGATCGCAGTATGGATGTTTTACGTTTCCCAGGAGAGAGCTGCTGCCCACTCTCCTGGTGAACCCTCAGCCGATTTTTACGACTCCCACGGGCAAGTAAGGGGTGGCGACACATGTATTCTCAAACCGTCGCCACACGGCAATTTCAATACATAGCCTTATTTAATATCAAACAAGTGAATAAAATATAATTTTAAATAAAACTATTTTAAGAATTTTGTCGCGTTTGTATTTGATTTTCGATTGCCAACTATTGTTGACGTTTCGAACACTTTATAGCGTTCATGGTCATGGGCGGATGCTGAAAACGCGATAAAATCCGTAAAATAGTTATGGAATATAGTTTTTCAAAGTTAGTAAAATAATATTTAAAAAAAATATTTCTGCATTTTTTTAAAGGCATATCACTATAGAGAATAAATTTTGTATCGTAGGGGATTTTACAAATGTAACTGCATAAATAGTGTAGTGTTTAAGATACCGACCTATGGTACTAAATTTCGTGGTTTTAAAATAATCCGCAATACAAAAACTACTGTAGCAATCAATCTTAACGCTCACATATAGGCCCCGTTAAGCTCTTCCGTATCCGTGGTGCCGTACTGCTGCGCTATCGTAGCTGTACACCTTTTTACTTATTGGCTGACTAGTCATTTTGTTTTCTTGTCTCCCGCTTTGCCTAGGAGGGAAGTGGAATCTCTCTTTCCAACTCCTCCTCTTTAATCTTTTCTAATTAAATTTGTTGCGGGTCCCAAGACAATTAAAATCATATCCCGGGACTGCCTGAGGGTCAAACCTCGGTGTAATTTATGGAGACCATTGTGGATCCTGGCTTACAGGAGTTACAATGGTGGGAATGTGTGGTGGGATTAGTCCCAAAAAAAAAATACAAAAACTATTTCCTTAGTTTGCAGGGTGATATCTTACAAAAAAAAACATAAAGAATATGAATAATAAACAGATGCATGGTAATTATTTGTAGAATATAAGGAACTATTGCTGGAATCGAACTCACGAATCTCTGAATAGGGGGTCACGCATAAACATCATTGTAGAGATTATTAGATTATAAGATTTAGTTGTAATGGAATATTTAATCTATTCATTAAATATGTAAATAAACAATGTTACTATTTAAACTTTTCATTTTTGTGTTAATCTTGAATATAAAATATATCCGCAGTATATAAATATAATATCCACTGTATCCGAATGCCCTAGCACATCACTAGCAGAGCACGGCACAACACTTGAGAGTTATAACAATGTTATATGAAAAATGAACTTATGAATGCTGCTCTTTTTTGTACGCAATTTATACGAGTTTACGAGTTGGAAATTTTTGTATTTTCTACCTAAATGGAAATGTGAGTTGGATGAAAATTAAAAAAATGAATGAAAATTCTTACGGCTATTAATAAATAATGAATCCCGTGACTATGCTAATAAAAAAAAATGTCGTTAATCTTTTGTGTGGGTGTTGTAAATAACGGCCAAAAAATATCAGTGTAGTCAACAGCGCCCTCCTAGTTAACTCAATTCAATTTGGATCGATAACCCATCTACTACGCGTAATGGCTATGGTTATATTTCCTTCTGGTAAAGTCCAACAGTGAACATTCATTTGCCTATAGGTAGAATGGATTAGAATGATGGACTATATAGAAAAGTCGGCCGTGAATTTCAGGGAATTTCGTGCGGGCCACCGAAATACCTATGCATCTACACGCCGCTCTTCTAACGCCCCAAATAGTTCAGAGAGTGGGTTCACACCATAGCTTGCAAAAAAATCTATATTACTATAATAATTTTTATCATCATCATTTGACCTCACATACGTCCCACTTTTGGGCTCGAGCCTCCTCCACAATAGGAGGAAAATTGACTGTACTGCTAGTCAGACAGGTTGGTATAGGGTTTTATTTTGAGTTTTACTTCTTTTGCATAGATGTTATATGCGTATTATATCCCTTAGTCATCTTTTACGACATCCACGGGCAAGATAGGGAGTGGTGAATTATATTCTGTCGCCGTCACCACATGGATAATTTAAAGGTATTAAAAACAAATTAACAAAAAAACTGTCTTCAACTGAACCAAATTAAATGGTACCACACAGGAAGGATCAGCTTTCAAATAAAAAATAATCATCAAAATCAGTTCACCTAATCGATAGTTCTGAGGCAAAAATCATTATAAAGTATAATTGAATTGAGAATCTCCTCCTTTTATGGAGTCTATTAAAAATGTTTGAAATCAGCAGTCAGTCAGATTTGATTAGAAAGGCAATAAGGTGAAGATGGTTTTAGACAACTAAAACAATGCATAAGGACACTATAGGCAATGCTACAGTTCACCAACCCCTCTCTTACCCGAGGGTGTCGTAAAAGACGACTAAAGGGTATGATGTGCAGATTTTATCTATGCAAGTGAAGGAAAACTCTATGCCAACACGTTTGACCAGTGCAATATAGTAGATTAAATTGCCATCCATTGTTAAGAAAGCCCAAATCCAACAGTGAGATTTATATGGGCTTAGATGGTGATGATAAAATTACATCCAGACCAAAAAAAAAGTGCGTCACCTGACAGATGTCAAACATCTAAAATATATTGTACAAGTATACAGGCATAAAAAAAACATATTCCGTCGTATAGCGTGGCGTTGCGTCGCCGCGGCATGTTTACGCCACGCCAACGATCATATTTACCCTCGCCTATAGATGTTTCACAGTAATAATATCTTTACCTGCATTTAAAATCATAATACAGTTTGGAAGGTCTATACTTAGATTACACTACATGTATGTATATTTAAAAACTCTTATTTCATTCGTCCACAGTGAAAAATATATTTTAGCGTAAAACTAAAGTTTGCCAGCGGTTTTATTTCCCTAGATATATAAATTCAAATCGAGTGAGAAACAGTTGGAAAGTATTTCGTAACAACCTTCACGCCATTCGGACGTAGGAACGGGACAGCACAATACATTTTATTGGAGAAATTTTATTTGCGCTTTTGCACTTACTTCACAAATGTGCTTAGGTAATGTAGTTTTCGTGGCGTGCAAATGATTTGCCAGGTGTCCGTTCGAAAGTAATGCTGTGAATTGAATCAGATGTCTGTATATTGTAAAATAAAATGTTTGTGAATAGATAACTTTTCGTGTTATCAAGGAAGAAGAATGCAGTACAAGATGCTTTTGTTGTGTATCTTGTAAGAATCCATTAAGGTGATCAAATTTAGTATGGAATCAGCAATTTCCATAACCACCCACTTCTTACATACTTGGGCGATATTATATGAAAAAAATACGTTATAAAAAATAATATTTTACAAATTTTATCACTTTTGTATTTGATTTCTGATTGCTCAACGTTTTGCACTTTACAGCGTTCATGGTCATGGGCGGACTGAGATGTCTCACGTCCAACAAGTCATCGTTATTATAGAAATTTAAAAAATCTCAGATATTTATTAAATTTATCAAAAATCAAATACAAACACGATAAAATCCATGATAATCCAGTCATCTTAGGCCAAATTAGCTGAATATCTCGGCAAATCAACATACCCAGTATATTACCACGTAAAAACTTGTTTTTGGCATCCTAAAACTATTCTCAAAATTCACATATAGTTGGATGGTCCCAAGTTTTAAAGTCCTCTGACTTTCTCAAAGATCACAAAAATCGACTATTTTATATTTTTTGCAAATATCTCATTTTCTATGGGATTTACGCTAGTTTTAATTTTTAACAATACTGTAAAGGATTAAATTCTCTACAACTTATGTATTTGAATATTTTTTAATACCTTGAACTATTTTTGAGATCGTGCGGTCAGAGTATTATCTGAGGTCAACTGGTAGTCCCGATCAAAAACTCGTAATATTAAGTTTATAGTTTATTGCTAAATATATAATTATCATTTTTTATTCACTTCGGCTGGAGCTTCCTCCGTAATAGGAAGGATATTGACCTACTATAGCACGCTGGTCAGACGGATTGGTGTAGGGTTTTATATCGAGTTTTCCTTCTAATAGACGTTATATGCATATTATATGCCTTAGTCTTCTTTTACGACATCCACGGGTAAGATAGGGAGTGGTGAATTGTATTCTTACTCCGTCACTACACGGAAAGCGTTACGTAAAATTAAATAAAAAACATATTTCATTGTACATAATTTTGTAAAAATAAATATTTATCATTTCAGTTGCAACAGCAATTATTTCTCCATTTCTACTTTTCCATGAACAAAAGGAAACCGCTGTAGTGTTTCAAAAGCGCGAACATATATTTTCATAGAGTCAGTCTGTTGATTCATATGAGAGCAGGATGCAAGCAAATGTTTTATAGCTTTATTACCTTTCATGACTTACATTCCAAGTTACCTAATTTCATGTGAAATTATATTTTTAAACGTACGATAAAATTCGTAAAAATATTTTTATTTCAAATATAATACGCGCTTAAGCAGAAATCATTATGATGTTATTTATTTTATTATCAGTCTTATTGTATTAGATTATTTCTTTTTTCTCAGTTATATCTTCTTTTCTTTATAATTGTTCTTATGCTATACCCTTTTCTATTCTATTCTGTATATTGCTTAGGACAAAAAAGGATACCAAATACGATTTGAATAATAAACAGTTAAATTATTACTTAATAAATCTAGCTTGAATAATAAGCAGTAATGCTTAATAATGTCTGTATTGTATAGTATAGTGTAGTGCAGTGCAGTGCAGTACAGTACAGTACAGTATATTACAGTATAGTATACTATAGTATAGTGTAGTGTAGTGTAGTGCAGTGCAGTGCAGTGCAGTGCAGTGCAGTGCAGTGCATGCAGTGCAGTGCAGTACAGTACAGTACAGTACAGTACAGTACAGTATAGTACAGTATAGTACAGTATAGTACAGTATAGTACAGTATAGTATACTATAGTATAGTGTAGTGTAGTGCAGTGCAGTGCAGTGCAGTGCAGTGCAGTGCAGTGCAGTGCAGTGCAGTGCAGTGCAGTGCAGTACAGTACAGTGCAGTACAGTATAGTACAGTATAGTATACTATAGTATAGTGTAGTGTAGTGTAGTGTAGTGCAGTGCAGTGCAGTGCAGTACAGTACAGTGCAGTACAGTACAGTACAGTATAGTACAGTATAGTATACTATAGTATAGTGTAGTGTAGTGTAGTGTAGTGCAGTGTAGTGCAGTGCAGTGCAGTGCAGTGCAGTGCAGTGCAGTACAGTACAGTACAGTACAGTACAGTACAGTACAGTATAGTACAGTATAGTATACTATAGTATAGTGTAGTGTAGTGTAGTGTAGTGCAGTGCAGTGCAGTGCAGTGCAGTACAGTACAGTACAGTACAGTATAGTACAGTATAGTATACTATAGTATAGTGTAGTGTAGTGTAGTGTAGTGCAGTGCAGTGCAGTGCAGTGCAGTGCAGTGCAGTGCAGTGCAGTGCAGTACAGTACAGTGCAGTACAGTATAGTACAGTATAGTATACTATAGTATAGTGTAGTGTAGTGTAGTGTAGTGCAGTGCAGTGCAGTGCAGTGCAGTACAGTACAGTGCAGTACAGTACAGTACAGTATAGTACAGTATAGTATACTATAGTATAGTGTAGTGTAGTGTAGTGTAGTGCAGTGTAGTGCAGTGCAGTGCAGTGCAGTGCAGTGCAGTGCAGTACAGTACAGTACAGTACAGTACAGTACAGTATAGTACAGTATAGTATACTATAGTATAGTGTAGTGTAGTGTAGTGTAGTGCAGTGCAGTGCAGTGCAGTGCAGTGCAGTGCAGTACAGTACAGTACAGTACAGTACAGTATAGTACAGTATAGTATACTATAGTATAGTGTAGTGTAGTGTAGTGTAGTGCAGTGCAGTGCAGTGCAGTGCAGTGCAGTGCAGTACAGTATAGTACAGTATAGTATAGTATATAATCAGAAAAGCCCAACTTTTTTTTTTCTATTGCAAACGGTGGCAAACGAGCAAACAGTTACACCTGATGGTAAGTGTTGTTGCCGCTCATGGACCTTTACAGGGTTGCTGCCTACCGCGAAGAAAGTGAAGGGAGTGTGAATGCGTGCATTGAGGCTCGATGATACCAAGGGCACCACCAAAACCCTCCACACACAAACACCCTCAGAAAGTTGGGCTATCGGCTCTCTCGCTCACCAAACGAAGCGCAGTAACAAATTGCTACTACTCAGACGTTGATTTTCTGCGAGAGTGTGGTACTGCCCCGGACGGACCGGCCCGCGGCTGTGGACAGATAACTGTCGACAGTGTGGTCCTACCACTCTTAAATACCAACTTCCTGAGGTTGTTTCTGTGTGGTGAATTTTAGTGATGCCTTTAGTATTACCAAACCTCATTGCATTCACACTCCCTGCACTTTCTTCACGGTAGGTAGTGGCCTAGCGAAGGTCTTTGAGTAGCAGCATCACTTACCATCAGGTGTATTGTTTGCTCGGTTTGCAATCACAAAAAAGAAACCTCTTTCTAATACAGACTGCCACTTAAACTGCTACGCTATTTATACAGTAAGTAGGATTCAATTAAATATTAAATATAATATTTATCCGCATTGCAGATGATGTTGTCCTTTTAATATACATTTTAAGGGTGAGGATTATATGCGAGGATTAGCGATAAATAATGATGCTAAGCGGATACTCGTTCTCACGTTTAAGGCACTTGAGATTAGGCGATGATATTCATTATATTTAATTTTGTTCTCCCTCTCTCTATTATGATGAATCAAATATCATATATCCTCAACATCGCTGCCTAGATTTTTCTTAAAGACCTTGACCCTGCACGAAGTAAATGTTATTTTAATTAAAATTAAATTTGCACATTATATTAAATGTTATTCTGCGAGAGAATAGAACTTTGCCCACCGTAGATCGATATCTTAAGCAACAAGTTGTGGGCAGCCATACTCTTCCTTCCTTGCATGATGAGACTAAATAAATGGGTATAGTGTAGATATGTACGAGTATAGTGATACTCGTACATATCTGCACATACATACTGTTCGGTACCAAACATTTTTATATTAGTTTAATAATTAAATCCATGTAGGGTAGTTCTGTTTTTTGTGGTTCGCGGTTGGCTCGGAGCCGGCCGCCACTTTTACTTTCACTTTGGTACGCGGATGGCACGGGGCCGTCGCGTCGGCCGGCCCCGGGGTCGTTTTGTTTCCGCCCTTTTGGTTACTCCACTTTCACTTTCGCTTTGTTCGCGGATCGACTTGCGTTGGAAGTAACGGTCGCGTACGCACATATTTTGTAATTGCTATGTCTTTTGTGGACTAAAGCCGTGAAATCGTGGTATTTGTAATATTGCGCGCCACCCTTTGTTTTGTGTACCGCTTATGTACGCGAGTTAATTAGAATTAAGTATATATTTGTGAACATTAAATTGTGTGTACGAGTAGCAAGCCTGGGTCCTTGAAGTGTACGAGGCCGTTGTCATCACCGCGCTTTTGGATACAAGCTAAGTAACCCCTCAGTTAGTTTCTATTTGTCTGGCCAGACCGAACGCTGAGTTAGGTTACGTTATAGCTACCTCCGCGGTATCTACTCGTAAGTGTTAAAATCTGTTCTTGTACTATCATTTAGGAGAACTTAAAATAGCCTTGCGTAATCGCAAGCCAATGTTATTACCCATTTGGTATCCCTCACTGGCCTGGTGTTCCCTTCCACTGCGCATCCTAGGTCAGTAGGGAACGGTAATGAACATACTTTCTGGTAGCAGAGCGTGGTTCTAGTGAATCTAGTAATTTTGTTTGGTATTGATATCTACAAGTGCCCGTGTTGAAAAATAAATCGATATATAATTACTTGAATTTTACGTATTACGGCCCAGTTTAATAAATAGTCTGGTGTATAAAGATACACATTAAATATTTGTGTGATTGATCATTTGTGTACTTATTGTTATTAGTTATTAAAAATATCATATAAATAAGTTCACTGCAACATTTGAAATTTTGAATATCATTGTTTACTTAATGTGCCACAGAGTAATAAAATAATTTGCGTAGTACATTGTGCCACAGAGTAGTGCAGTCTCGTGATTGAATGAACGAATGAATTGAACTGTATAGACAATTAGTTTAATATTATTTTGCGTTTTGTTTATGGTACTTATACAGACAAATATTAACGTTTCCCTTTGCGCAATAATTTAATTGTTGTTCAATTTTGTAATTTGTATTTTTTGATTGTTGTTTCAATTGGTTGATTTATTTAGTTGATTATATATATATTTTTTTTTGTTGTTGGAATTTAATTATTTTATTCGATTATTATGGCTGCTTTTGCTAGCGCTAAGGACTCGGCAGGTAAGCTGCGCTCTGAGTTGAGATGGTTCTCGACTGCAACCGCCTTGGTTGATAGGTCTGATCGAAATGAGTCTCTCCTGGATAGGTACAGCAAATTGGATACGCGCTTACAATTTGTTGATGATGTGTACCGTAACTTCAACACAAAAATTTTAGATATTTCTGATGAAGATTACCCACAAACGTATCGTGACTTGGTACACGCGGATTATGACCAGATCATGGATTATGCAGATCGAATCTCACAGCGTGCTAGGGAAATTTCCGCGTCGAAAAGGGGTGAGTCTCCCGCGTCTAGGGATGTGAAACCTTCTACGTCGGGCTTATTGAGTAAACTGCCCACTTTGGACCTGCCGCGTTTTGATGGTCGTTTGGACCAATGGCTAGGTTTCATAAACTTGTTTGAGAGCTTAGTCCACGCGCGTTCTGACTTAGGTTCCGCTCAAAAATTGGCCTACCTGTTCTCCGTGTTGGAAGGTGAGGCGAGAGGTTTAGTTCAGCACCTGGAGATCAATGATGGAAACTACCTAGTGGCACGTAACCTTCTCATAAAGCGTTACCAAAATAAGCGTTGCCTGGCAGATACACACATTGGTCAGCTCTTGGGTCTGCCAGTGGTATCTAGGGTCTCGGCTCTAAGGTCCGACTTATTGAACCCATTGATGATTGCGATCAACGCACTGGAAAGGTTAGACCTTCCGGTGAGCACTTGGTCATATATGCTGGTGCATATTGTTTTGAAAAAGCTTCCTGCGGAACTTAGGGCTCGTTTCGAGCAAAAATATGGAGGTGATGATGCAACTCACTTGCCTGCTTTTGATGACCTTAAGAAGTTTTTGGAAGACGAGTGTAGGATGGTAGACATGACGGTCGTTGACAGGTCATTTGGTCAACAGTTGCCGCGGTCATCGGCTCCGACCCGCAATCACGCCTTTAGAAGGCCAGAGGTTCGTCACCCACCACGTTTTGCTGCTGTACAGTCGCGACCTGAGTGCACCTATTGCAAGTCCCCGAGTCATAAAGTTGCCAGTTGCTCAGATTTTACTGCGCTGCACGTGGCCTCGCGTAGGCGTTTGGCTAAGGCTCGAGGTTGGTGCTTTTCTTGCTTGGGAAACCATTTCCAGCGCGATTGCCCTAATCCTCGCCCATGTACATACTGCGGAGGCCAGCATTTGAAACTTCTTTGTGCGAATAATAATGGGATTGGTCGTGAACATGAACGTCAAGGCTCACCTACGGGTAGTTATGAGCGAAGGCACCGGTATGAAAACCGCAGTTCGAGACCTAGTCGCTCACCCCCGCGCGTCGTAGATTCTGCCGCAGCGAGGCGCCCACAAGGTCAATGCTCGCCGTCATCGGAAGCCCGTGGCAAGAGTGATAACCACGATTCGCGCCCGTATCGTCACGGGCGGGTACCTACCTTTGATGACGCTTCCCGTGAACATGAGAATCACCCGCTGCCTAGACGACATTAGGAACACGGCGCCTCCCCCCGTCATGCACCACCCCCGTTTGAAACCGTACTCCTACCCACTGCTTCTGTAAGGGTCTGGGGACGGACAGGTGCCTCTGTTGTGGTCCGGGCAATTCTGGACACAGGCTCTCAGGGGTGTATAGCGTCTTCTTGGTTGGTGGGGCAGGTACGCCTAAGTATGCGTGATTTTCCTCATGTCACTAGAGGTGTTGGCAACGCAGTTGTGGCCAATGTTGAAGGCCAAGTATTATGTGCGTTCTCTCCTATAAACTCGTCAAGCCCATTGTTTGAGTGTTCAGCCATTGTTATGAACAATATTTTGGGCACCCATCCGGAGAAGCAGTTGTCTCCGTATGCTATTGGTTTAGCGTCGGGTTTGAACTTGGCAGACCCCAAATTTGGTATACCTGGATCGGTCGATTTGTTGCTAGGCGCCGATGTTCTGGGAAACATATTCTTGGGTAGCATTCAGGTCATGCAACCAGGAGGCATGGTAGCCATCCCGACCATATTTGGCTCTGCACTGATGGGACCGGTCCTCACGGATACCCGTCTTGACATTGGCTTGATGGTAGGCTCTGCTCTCTCTGATGCGGTTCAGAGGTTTTGGGAAGTGGAAGAACCACCACAGGCTCCGCGCACTGATCCGGAGCATGAGGAGTGCGAATTGTTTTACCAAAACAATACGAGTCGCCTACGTACTGGTCAGATTATGACTCGATTGCCGTTTCTCGCCGTACGGCCACCACTTGGCACCTCGCGGCCTGCTGCTGAGAAACGACTATTGGCTATGGAGCGCCGAATGGCTCGAGATGCTCTCCTAAAGGAGAAATACATTGATTTTATGCGTGAATATGAGGAGTTGGGACACATGTCTGTGTCGAAATTAGATTGGCAAACAGTGGATCACTTCTTTCTACCGCATCATGCTGTAATTAAGGCATCAAATGGCAAATTGCGTACAGTATTCGATGGTTCTGCGCAAACTTCAACGCGTGTATCGTTGAACAATTGTTTGTATGCTGGTCCTAAATTGATCAAGGATCTCTGTGACGTCATCACTCGGTTTCGTCGACATCAGGTTGTATTTGTGGCTGACATAAGGATGATGTTCAGACAGACGATTATTCACCCGGATGACCGTCGGTATCAGTTGATTCTATGGCGTGAAAGCCCCCAGGATCCCATGGTTGTTTATGAGCTCAATACAAACACGTACGGGTTAAAGTCAAGCCCCTATTTGGCTATACGGTCTCTGTGGGAGCTCGCGGACCTGGAGCGCTTAAAGTTTCCTCGCGCAGCCGCGATTTTGAAGGAGGATTTGTATGTCGATGACATTTGTACTGGTGGACCCTCTGAGAAAGAGGCCATCCTTCTACGGGATGAATTGATAGGCATCTTAGCCACCGCGGGCTATGAGTTACGGAAGTGGATATCCAACTCACCTGCGCTTTTGAAGGGACTTCCGGATGAACATCAGCAAGATCCGCATTTGTTCGAGAATATCGAGAACCCTGCTATGATGACTGTTCTCGGCATTCAGTATAAACCAGCCCCAGACATATTCACTTACAATGTTGACTTAGAGTTGCCGCGCATTTGGACTAAGCGTTTGGTGCTTTCCACGGTTGCAAGAACATTTGATCCAAATGGCTGGATATGTCCCGTCATATTTTGGGCTAAATGCTTTTTACAAAGGCTTTGGATGGCAGGACTAGGCTGGGACGAACCTCTTCGGGGAGCTTTGATGGAAGACTGGACCAAATTTGTATCCTCACTTCCTGCGATCAATGAGGTATCGATCCCTCGTTCTATGCTTCCTCCAGGAAAGTACCAGGCAACTCTGCATGGTTTCTCGGACGCCTCTGAACGGGGTTACGCCACTTGTGTATATTTGCGTACGGTGGGTTCTGACAGCCAAGTGAAGATCTCACTGGTCATGGCGAAGAGCAAGGTGGCACCCCTACGGACTGCTTTGACAATCCCTAAACTTGAATTGGCAGGGGCTACTCTGCTTGTGCGTCTTCTTAATCACGTGTCGAATTTGTTGCGTCATACTGTGAACATTAGCACCACTTACGCGTGGACTGACAGCCAAATTGTTTTGTGCTGGTTAAAGGCTTCAGTTCACACCTTAGAGGTATTTGTAGCGAACCGAGTCTCCCAAATTCAGAAATCTGAGACTCCCTTGATTTGGAGGCATGTGCCTGGTGAGCTTAACCCAGCTGATTGTGCATCTCGGGGTTGTACATCCCCCGCCTTGGTAACGCACTCCCTTTGGTGGGGACCGGAATGGTTATTACGCTCAGAGTCTGAATGGCCACTGACGCCGGTTTTGGACGTAGGTCCGTTGCCTGGATTGCGACTGCTCGCTGTTGAGAGGCGTGCTTGCGTATTCGATCCAAATGTCTTATTGAATCGGTATAGCTCCCTCGATAAATTAGTAAGTGTAACAGCTTGGATTAAGCGCTTCTATTACAACTGTAAGCACTTACGGAACAAAAAATTAGAGGCTTTTCTATCACCACAAGAACGACAGGAGGCTTTTTGCCATTGGATACGTGTGGTACAGGATACATATTTTGAAAGGGAGATTGAAATTTTGAAAGCTGGTAAGGCTAAACTAACAGGAACCTTGCGTATGTTGAGCCCCTTTTTGGACAACACGGGTGTCTTACGTGTTGGAGGTCGCCTCAGAAACTCTAGTCTACCCTACGGTAGTCGGCACCCTATATTGTTACCCAAGCAAGGTCATTTTGTGCAATTGTTGGTGACGGACCGTCACATTAGAAATTCTCACGCTGGCTGTAACGCCTTATTAGCCATATTGCAGCGAGAATTTTGGATTTTGTCTGCTCGAAGAACGATTCGCAGTGTGGTATTTCGTTGCATGCCTTGTTACAGGCTGAAGGCTAGTACCATGCAACCTTTGATGGGTGACCTCCCTTCTGATCGTGTCAGAGAATCGAGGCCGTTCGCCGGTGTAGGCACCGACTTTGCAGGTCCTTTTTTGGTTAAGACTTCAACTCTACGAAACAGTAAAACAGTCAAGGCCTATTTGTGTGTCTTCGTATGTCTGTCAACTAAAGCGGCGCACCTTGAATTAGTGTCATCCCTCTCCACCGAGGCATTTGTTGCGACACTTGATAGATTTGTTTCAAGGAGAGGACTGCCTTCTTTGATACGTTCGGACTGTGGCACAAATTTTAAGGGAACCAATAATTATTTGAAAGATGTACATGATTTTTTAGCCAGCAATCACACAAATATTGGTAATAAACTAACCAGTCGTAGTATAACCTGGAAATTTAGTCCGGCAGCATGCCCACATTGGGGTGGTATTTTCGAAGCCGCAGTTAAGGTTGCTAAAGCACATTTGCGACGAGTTATTGGTGAGTCTGTACTCACATTTGAAGAACTCGCAACTGTGTTTTGTAAGATAGAGGCCGTAATGAACTCGCGACCGTTGTGTCCGATCTCTTCAGACCCGAGTGACTTGGAGGTTCTCACACCGGGTCATTTTTTGATTGGTCAGCCACTTAATGCTTTGCCTGAGTACCCCTTTGTTGATGTGAGACCAAGTCGTCTCTCGCGGTTTGAGTTGGTCCAACAGCTTACTCAAAGCTTTTGGAAGCGTTGGAGCTTAGAATATCTTCATGTTCTCCAGCAGCGCGTTAAGTGGACTGACAAGACTAATCCACCTCGAGTTGGTGACCTCGTTTTGATAAAAGATACCAATTTGCCGCCACTGTGCTGGCGTCGCGGCCGAATTTTAAATTTAGTATATGGCGCAGATAATGTGCCTCGTTTTGCTGAGGTTCAGGTGGACGGTTCGGTACTGAAGAGAGCGGTAGCAACATTGTCCCGTTTACCAATTGATTAGCGGCCAGGTAGACCTGTCCGAGGCGGGTAGATGTTCGGTACCAAACATTTTTATATTAGTTTAATAATTAAATCCATGTAGGGTAGTTCTGTTTTTTGTGGTTCGCGGTTGGCTCGGAGCCGGCCGCCACTTTTACTTTCACTTTGGTACGCGGATGGCACGGGGCCGTCGCGTCGGCCGGCCCCGGGGTCGTTTTGTTTCCGCCCTTTTGGTTACTCCACTTTCACTTTCGCTTTGTTCGCGGATCGACTTGCGTTGGAAGTAACGGTCGCGTACGCACATATTTTGTAATTGCTATGTCTTTTGTGGACTAAAGCCGTGAAATCGTGGTATTTGTAATATTGCGCGCCACCCTTTGTTTTGTGTACCGCTTATGTACGCGAGTTAATTAGAATTAAGTATATATTTGTGAACATTAAATTGTGTGTACGAGTAGCAAGCCTGGGTCCTTGAAGTGTACGAGGCCGTTGTCATCACCGCGCTTTTGGATACAAGCTAAGTAACCCCTCAGTTAGTTTCTATTTGTCTGGCCAGACCGAACGCTGAGTTAGGTTACGTTATAGCTACCTCCGCGGTATCTACTCGTAAGTGTTAAAATCTGTTCTTGTACTATCATTTAGGAGAACTTAAAATAGCCTTGCGTAATCGCAAGCCAATGTTATTACCCATTTGGTATCCCTCACTGGCCTGGTGTTCCCTTCCACTGCGCATCCTAGGTCAGTAGGGAACGGTAATGAACACATACTATACATACATATATGCACAGATGGCGTAATGACTGCACAGATGGCGTAATGGTTAAGATAGCGACCTACAATGCCAGTGTCGGGGGTTCGAATCCCACGCGGGACAACACTTTGTGCGATCCACAAATTGTTGTTCTGAGTCTGGATGTAATTTGTGTCCGTTAAGTATATGTTTGTAAAGTCCCCCGCAACACAAGGATTATTTCCTTAGTGCAGGGTGTTGTCTTAAATAAAAAAAAAAAAAAAATATCTAGCGTAAGACTTTATTAGTAGTAGTTGTACTAGTTCCATTTATAACTACGCATCTAGTTAGGTGTGCTACTCCAATACGGGTTTTGTACTGCGATGTGATCTGTAAATGAAGACTCATGAGTCTTGATTTTTCACACCCCCATCACATAGCCAACTTCTTGAAGTTTCATAATCATCATCATCATTTCAGCCCATATACGTCCCACTGTTGGGCTCGGGCCTCTTTCATAATAAAAGGGTAATGGACCTACTATACCACGCTGGTCAGATGTGTTGGTATAGGGTTTTATTTCGAGTTTGCCTTCTCTCGCATAGATGTTATATACGTTTTATATCCCTTAGTCGTCTCGTACGATCACCCACGGGTAAGACAGGGGGTGGTGAATTGTATTCTTACTCCGTCACCACACGGAAGTGTGCCAGCCTTGAAGTTTACTTGGGGAAAAAGTTGTTTGGACAAAAATTCAAAGGCCAAAAAAATGTAAAGAAAATTAAAAAAAGTGATATCCCAAACGTTTTTAGAAAAGTGTATGTAATTTTTATTTTACATTTTTCACCCTCCATATTTTAAAAAAATGTCTAGAGACTGTATAAAATAAAATATATGTAATTATCGAACCTGCTCACAAAATTACACTAAAATTGTTTGAGAATTGCAACCTATTAAGTAAAAATTTATTGACTAACTAGCAACCCGCCCTCGCTTCGCTTCGGTTATAGGTTAAAGTCGTTTTACCCGCGTAGTTCCCGTTCCCGTAGGAATACCGGGATAAAATATAGCCTAATTTACGCCCTGATATTATAGCTTTCCATTGGTGAAAGAATTTTTGAAATCGGTCCAGCCGTTTTGAAGATTACCCGGAACAAACAGACAGACAGACAAAAATTTTTTAATTGCTACTTTAGGCATAGGTGTCGTGCAAATAACCGTTTGAGCATGAAAAATGCCTATTATTTTGACATTACAAACAGACACTCCAATTTTATTTATTGGTATAGATAAGCTCAAATTTTATATCAGTTATATTCCCATAAAAATATTGTGAAAATCGCTCCGCTATCGCTTATCACTAACGTCTCACTCTGCTCGTTCACAGAACCGTAGGATCGTTCCAGTCGAATTACCAACTAGTAGGCTCCCACTAATTGCCCGCAGGACTTTTAAAATATTAACGTTTTGCGGAGCGACGGTTAAACACGATTTAACAACACTTGGCTATGCGTATAATTACTGTTATAATATTTTTCTAGTTAATTATAGTGTAATGAACTTTGAAAGTTACGAGGTTAATGACAACCAAAAAGATAAAAGCAGATAACAGAGGAAAATTCAAATTAAAATATAATCCATTTAAAGTAAGTCAATTTTCTTCTCATTCCGAATTTTATTCTCCTTAAGTCTCCAATGTATTAGTTAAGAAGTGTCCTTCTTAACTAATACATTGGAGACTTAATATGTTATGAACGAATAGTTATGAATGAATATTTTTAAAAATAACATTGACAATATTTAAATAACAAAATATTTTAACTATAATTTAATACGAAAACTGTAGATATTTATATCAAGGTTGTGGGTGGATGGACCTAGGATTAATCGGCCACCCACAGAGAGTTCGACCGCGGCAACACTGCAATGTTGGCAGGGTGTCGAAGGGGCCGGTATGCGAACGGGTAACTCATCAGGCTGACCGCGAGTATCCAGAAATCCGTACCAGTGTTCGGCCCATTGGCGATAGGGAGGGAATACGACAGGTAATGGGGCACACACCGCTCCTCCGTCGCCCCAGACAGATTGGGCGGAGTGCGTCCAGACCATAGTCTACCATAATGAAATTATATGCCAAATAATTTAACGAGTAGAAGCATTACATATTTTTTATGTTTACACTTTGCTTGAAATTAATCTAATAAATTATCACCGAATCCGAACCCGGCCGCAAGTCGAGAAGATCTTACCAGAAACTCGTCTGCCTCGTCAATTTTCATCATAATTCTTGTAAATAAAATCAGTAAAATATTCTATTTACTAGATCTAGTGATAATTACAACTAAATATGTTCTATTTTTTCAAAATAAAATGCAAAAAATATATTTCGATCAAATGCCACAATCAGCACCAAATCTCACGTTAACTACGACAACAGTCATCACTCATCTCAACCACATCGGAGAGAACAGAAAGAGATCCGCTCCATGTGGCTACCGTAAGTAAAATATTTTCTATTCAGGGAGTACAACCTACATCATTATAATCATTTTATACCCGTGTCTTAAATAATAACTAAGAGACAAAAGCATAAACATTTACTCCACAATTCCACACTGTCGACAGTCTTGTATCTAAAGCGGACGGTCCGTTAAGAGTATCACACTCTGCGCGTCATGCCGCCGTAGCCGAGGCCGCGGGTGACGTGACCGGGGAGTTAGTCTGTCACCCGCCGAGAGGCCGACCGCGTGAGGAAACACCAACGTAGTAAGTAATCCTGCTCCGGTGGTCGGCCCAACGACGAAGACGACGTGGTGCTCGGGTGGGTTGCGGGGGTGTGTGCTTATGCCCCTCTGTCGCCCCGGACGGAGTGGTGCGAGGAGCACGCCGACCGCAACCCACCTCAAAAAAAAGGAGTATCACACTCTCGTAGAAAATCAACATCTGAGTAGCAGCAATATGTTATTTAATGTAATGGAAATTTGTAATTTGTTTGCACTCTGTTTGGCGAGCCAAAGGGCTGGAAGCTCAACTTTCTGAGGGTATTTGCGTGTGATGGATTTGGCCTTTATTATTATCGAACCTAATTGCACGCATTCATACTCCCTTCATCATCTATACGGTAGGCAGTGGCCTAGCAAAGGTCTACCAGCGGCAGTATCCCTTACCATCAGGTATAAAAAAATTGTAAAAAAATCTTCTTGAATCGCTAGATTTAAGAACATCTTTTGACTATATTATGATAAAGAATAACAATTTTATTCAGTAGTTTAGTAACAATTGTAATGTGCATTACAATTCCAGATACGAGTAACATACCTCTCTTCTATAAAACTTGTTTACGTGCGAAAAGTGACTGTTATACGTAGGACTTGAACCCATACCTATGAAAATCCGTTCCATTAGACCAGCGTGGGTTGACGTATGACAATCTAATTGTTACTTATATTGTAGCTTTTATGGGCGTGTGGCAATCCTTTTTCGCTCGTAAACATGTCTTTATAAATAACTTAGTAATGATTTCTGATGTTTACGTGAGTATAACACATTTTAAATAAAACTACGGATTTAATCGCGTTTGTATTTGATTTTTGATTGCCCGATGATCCAAACACTTTGCAGCGTTCATGGTCATGGGCGGAAGCACAAACACGATAAAATCCATCTGCTCAACATCTCATAGTAGGTCAATTTCCCTCCCATTGGAGAGGAGCCTCGAACTCAACAGTGGAATCATCATCATTATCTCAGCCCATATACGTCCCATTGATGGGCTCGGGCCTCCTCCATAATGGAAGGGTAATTGACCTACTATACTACGCTGGTCAAACGTGTTGGTATAGGGTTTTATTTCGAGGTTTCCTTTTCTCACACAGATGTTATATGCGTTTTATATCCCTTTGTCGTCTCGTACGATCACACACGGGTGTTGAATTGTATTCTTACTCCGTCACCACACGGAAGTGGAATGTAGTCATATAATTTTAGAATCACTAAGACTTGGCATGCAACATGCTAGATTATTTCATCATTATCACCATGACCGCATCCGTCCGTGACCGATACAAACTCGATTAAATCCGTAAAGTAATTTTATTTAAAATAACTTAGTAAGTTAAATGCTAAACCTCAGTAATTTAGATTTTGTTTCTTGCTCATAATTTGAGGTTCTTCATCATCAACATCATAGCTTATACACGTCCCATTGCTGGGCTCGAGCCTCCTCCACAATGAGAGGGAAATGAACCTACTATACCACGCTCGTAATGAATTCACCACCCTTTTCGTGTCTGTAGATATCGTAAAAGACGAATGAGGTATATATATTATATCCCCATATAACATTTGCGCCTGAAAAGGAAATCTCAAAAAAGAACCTGCCATAAATTGCCCTTCTATTAGTTGGGAGGCTCAAGTCAAGCAGTGGGACGTGTATGAGCCAAGCCGACATTGTAATCATTTTTAGTCCCACGCCATTGTCTTTGAGAAAGTTATCAGATACTTGAACATATTTTACAATTAGAACTTAGTACCAATGATTTGCCCAAATGACGACCATAAAATGTCAAAAAAAATATATTTTCTTTTCAAAACGTAAACGTGAAATCATTATTAACCTCGTATCACAAAAGGTACCTTATCAGACATCGTTTTATCAAAAAATCACAGTATATAACCTTAATACGCTCTGTTGGATATAAATAAAAATACAGAAGTAGGAGATGATCTCGGTGCTCATTCGGTCACGTGTCCCGTAGACGTGACAAGGAGGAACGTGCCCCGGTGTGTTTGGGCGACGTGTTCACGATTCAACGTGATAACACGTCAACTTTTATTGTGATCAGAATAGGTGCTTTCTGGTTTATTTCATCCGTGCTATGTGGCATTTCGTACTCTATATAGTTTTGTTTCTGATTGATTTAAAAATGTAGGTCAATTTGATCGTTGATAAAATGGTTTATTGAAAGCTGTTTATTTATTTACGGCATTTTATAGTGTTAGAGATGACTTTTCAATCTATATTATAAATTATATAAACAGTACTGTCAATCCCGTGTATCGTATACAATCCGTTAAACGTATGTCTTCACAATTACATCTTCATAAATACACACTTAGTAACATAACCTTAATAAGCACTGTAATATCCAAATGTTATACTTCTTCCTTGTTTCCGTTGACTCTCCTATGTGTGACCACCGAATGACCTCCACTTATTTTAGACCCTCTATTTATACACGTCCTTAACTATTAAATCACTCAATCATGACGATACGGAGCTACAAATATTGTCATAGCATACTTTATGTTGCCACATTTTGATTGGTGATAAGAATTAAATGAATTCCGTGTTCCTTCTCCATGTGATGAAGGAGTAAGAATACAATTCACCACTACTTATCTTGATCATGGATGTAGTAACAGACGACTAAGGGATAATATACGCAGATAACATCTACGAAAGACAAAGAAAGCTCGAAAGAAAACCGTATACATATTGGTATAGGGTTTTATTTCGAGCTTCTGATTAGCGTGGGTATATTAGGTCAATTTGCCTCCCCACTGTGGAAGAATCTTGAGCCTAGTAGTAGGATATATATATATGAGCTGTAATGATGATGATTATAAATAAATGATAATACATTGTCCAGATAGCAATAAACCTAGTAACTTAGAATAATAACTCATACAAGGTAACTCCGCGTACAAAAAATGAAGCATTTAAATTGGAGCCTATTGGAGTCTACACCGGACCGTTCCGTAGTATACAAGATCACAGCATACGCAAGGCAACTCTATTGTATAGTGGTGTGCGTGTGTAGGTACGTGTGTAATCGCTTGCACGCATGTAGTATTTTTGGCTTCATACTTTTGGGCGCTTAAGTACCGACGCTATCTTTCTATATGTTATTATTCTATCCCTAGTAATAGTTATACTAATTGACCTAGAGTTTTATTATAATTAGTCCATTCAATCCTAGTCATTATGCATGCGGTGACAGCGTAATACCATTTACCACCGCGTGAGCGGTGAATTGTATTCTGCTCGAATTTGAGCAATTTGGTACTCTTGAAAGCGACACTAGCATACAATTGGAATCAAATTTGGTGGATATTTTTAACTAAATGAATTCGACTCTCGTCGATTAAGTCAAATATTTTCTACTCTTGACGTGATTTTGACGTAATTTAATCGTTAATGTTGTACAATTTCAAGAAAGCGTCTTTGTGGTGATCGAGTTCGGTAACGTTATTAATTTAAAGTAATAAAATACGGCATTACATTTGGTGAAAATAACAACGGTAAATGCGAAGAATTCATTATCGATTTTATTTAAGAGTACCAAATATAAGTTTTGTGAGATTGGAATTGAATCGGATTCGAAATTAGAATGTCCTCTGATAATGAAGTGATTTTTAATACTACTATGAGAATGTGAAATCATTACATTCTTATTCCATCGTCATACATTAGTTGACAATGCATCAATTAAAAAAAAAAACATAAATCATTAAAGTATCTCAATTGCCCACGATACCAGCTCCGTTTCGGGCCGTGCCCACAATACGGTTGTATCGAAGCATTAGGGCGTACATACATCAATTCGTGATAAAAGATCGGTTATCTCTCGGCCTAGTTCGTATGCTGCGCGTGTATTCTCCAATCTCGGCTAGCTGAATGAAACTACACCGTTGATAGGGTTGTCAAATTTCTGAAATTAGAAAAATAAAATTTTGTAGGTATCATATTATGTTTTTTCGCGTGGTCGCGGAAACGGGGCCAAAGGGATATCTAGTGCAAATAATGACTATGCAAGAGAAGGAAAACTCAAAATAAAACTAAACTAATCCGCCTGACCAGCGATTTCCCTCCCATTGTGGAGGAAGCTTAAGCCCAGCAGTGGGACATATGTGAGCTGTTATGATGAGGATGATGACGTTTTTTATTTTATTCCTGTTGGTGGCAAAGGACAGCTAGATTGACCCGGACCAACTCCATCTGGTACCATTTGGGTCAACGATTACATTCCCAAGGAGGGTTGACGTCAGGCAGGCGGCCGGTCATAAAAGTCATTGCCGAAACTTTTTGCAATATGTCAAAACAGATGACATATTGCGTCGACCCCAAGTAATTGGGATAAGAGCAAGATGATGATGGTGGCAAAGGACAGCACACCTGATCCATGCGCTGTTCCATGCGCGGCAGTACTTAGAGTACTGCCGCGCATGGAACTTTATTAAGCCACTACCTACCGTGAAGAAAGTGAAGGGAGTGTGAATGTATGCAATGAGGTTCGGTGATACTAAATCCATATCCCCAAAACTAATTATCTGTAAGAGTGTAGTACTATCCTGGAAGGACCGGCCCGCCACTGGAGACAGGAGGCTGTCGACAGTTTAGTGCTACCAAATATAAATAATACGTATACTTTTTAATTACACCTAATCCATTTTCAGTACAGAATTATAAGGCCTTTTTTTTTTGGGTGGGTTGCGGTCGACGCACTCCTCGCACCACTCCGTCCGGGGCGACAGAGGGGCGTAAGCACGCACTCCCGCAACCCACTCGCGATACACGTCGCCTTCGTCGTTGGGCCGATCACTGGAGCAGGGTGACTTAACGTCAGTGGTCGGCCCGAAGGAATACCTTCTATTTGGGGTATCCTCCCATCGACCAATATCCCCCCCCCCCTCGGGGAGGACGTCGGTCTTTCCTCACGCGGTAGAATTATAAGGCCTGCCTTTCACACTGCCGGCCTTTCACTACACTTTTAATCAACACAAGAATGTAGAAAACTGAAGATATACTGAAGAACAACTTTTCTATTCATGATTTGAACTCTCCACCTTCATGATTATAAGTTTCACTTTCTATCCTCTTATTTAACCCTCCACCCTCATAATCATGATTATACAACTAGAAGGTTTAATAAACAGACTTTAATAGGTTAAATACTTCTTTTTTACTTTTTTCTTCATTGAGACTGTATAGACGGCAGAGTGGTTAAAATACCAACCTACAGTAAGTACCAGTGTCATAGGTTCAAATTCCACCCAGGATAAAAATTTGTGCGATCCACAAATTCTTGTTCTGAATCTGGATGTAATTTGTGCCCGTTAGTTATACGTTTGTAAAATCCCCCGCAATACAAGGATTGTTTCCTTAGTGTGGGTCTTAAAAAAAAACACAAAGCATTCAAAAAAACTGCCGACAAAATTATAATTTTTAACAAAAAAAAAACCCGACTTCAAACAGTAAACTACAAACGTTAAAATTGCCTATAAAATTTTAAGAATTCCACCAATTTCTCAAGGATACCATGATCAGATCCTGACCTGATGACTATGGAACCACCTGGGAAGTATACCCTATCAAACATAAAAAAAAATTGCAAATCGGTCCAGGCGTCTTTGAGTAATCGGTGAACATACATAAAAAAAAAAAAGATTCCGACGAATATAGAACCTCCTCCTTTTTTGAAGTCGGTTAAAAACTTAAAATTATGAACATAGAGTTACTATTTTTGGATCTTCAATTAAAATTATCTGGTATTTTAATGAAAAGTTTTTGATTTGTACGATGTCTATCTTTTACTAGTATTTAAGATTCTATAAGATAAAAATAATCAAACAAAACACTATTTCAATAAGCACAGTATATACACATTGATCTTTTCACTAAGTCCATTCGATTTCACTTATAAGATATACACAGCACTATACGACATCTGTATAGCTACAGATATACCGCTACAAGCATGTCGGTGACGCGAACGCATGAGATTTCACCCTGTATGGGTGTAATGTCGTGCGTTCTAAGGCGTCTAAGGCGCACAGCACACTGCGCGAGCGTCAGTCATGAACATGTCAGTGACGCGAACCCATAAGAGTTTTTTCTACCAATAAGTGCCCAACGCGGCTATAGAAATTTTCGCTTCAAAAAGATTTGTGTATGGCAGCCCTGCACTAATCCGTCCATTCATCTAGATCCCGATGCTGATCGAAAGGTATACCTTAATCGCGCTATTGCAATTTATTTGTTTGTTTCTTATATAAAACAAATTGTGTCAATTGTTCAAAAGATTCCGGTAAAATAGAGATTTGGCTTGTTCATTTGCTTTGTAAATCTGTTACGATTGGATAACAAGAGTTTATTCTTCTGTATTTCTTTCTTTACATATATCTCTCACATCCGCGTGGTGAGGGAGTAAGGGCACTAACATCAACCCCTTTTCTTGCCGATGGGTGTCGTAAAAGACGACTAAGGGATTGTAAATAATACTATTTTATGGATTTTATCGTGTTTGTATTTGATTTTTTACTGCTACTGACTTGATCGCGTTCATGGTCACGGGTATACTAAAGTGTTCGAAACGTCTCAATGACCAGCGCGCTATAGTAGATCAATTTCCCTCACTTTTCAGAGGAGCTTGGAGCCCAGGAGTGGGACGTATTGAGCTGTGATGATGATATTTCATTACTGTGTTTGTTGAGTGATGGCGGCTACGAATACAACCAACTCTTATATTATGGGTGTCATAAACGGCAACTGAGATCTTGATATTGACCTGGATCACATCTGATGCCGTCTGGTCAATAATTACATTCCTAAGGATGATTGACGTCAGGACCTGCATGACGCCAATCATTTGTCCATAGCTTTCGTAATATGTACTATAGAGGTATACATATTGCAACGGCCCCAAGGAATTAGGTTAAGAGTAGGACGATGATGATAATGAAATATAAAAAAAAAATGGGTGCGTGTACTTATGTACGCGCGTGAGAAGTTATACTTCTTTGGCATCATTAAAAAATAGTTTTTAATTGCATGCAAATAATTAATTACAATAAAATAATAGAAGGATTGGAAAAGGATAATCAACAAAGTTCAGTTTAATAGTCATCAAATTTAAACTAAAAGAATCTTTGATTGATCTTAGATATCAATAATTAATATTAAAAATTGAAAATTAATATATTTATATAATAATATATTTAATATAAATTTATATAATATGTAATTAATATATATATATATATTAGGGTGGTCCTTATTTTTTGACTTTTGAATTATCCCCGGGGCACTTTCTCATTCGATTATATACCCTTAAATATGAAGCGAGTTTTTTTTGTTTCATTTTTTGTTAAGATTTAGAGGTCGCTACCAGCTGTCAAACTTTGTACAAAAAGCGTCGAATAACAGTCTAAATGATGGTTACATTGATGTTTCATTTAGGTGTTTAAATCACATTCTGCGAACAAGTGAAACTCGCATAGACAATCGCTGTCTATCCCCTCCGCCCCTCGAGGCCTCTTCTGTACCGACGCGTCGAGATTTAGCCCGCCCCGCACTTCAGTTTAAATAAGTCATCAACGAGTGCGCACGCGTTTTATTTGTATAAGTTATAGTGACGTGTTTCAACTTGCAATGGCGTCTACAAGTAGCGGACCCAGTAAAGCTACTAGAAATCAAAGTAAAGTTTGGCTTATCGGTCAATTATTATCCGAATTAAGCCAATCAACATTACCATCCATCCGTGAAGTTTTGCGGTTTTTTTTTCACTACAAAAATGAAGAAAAGAAAAGCGTACGTGAATCTGCGACTTTGACGGCTTGCGGAGTTATAAATTTGTGGGAAAAAACTAGCATACCAATTCAATTAAAAAAACATATCATCAGTAAAATTGAAAAACTATTTAAAGAATGGCAAAATCTAAAAAAAAATAAATAAAACAAGAAAAAACGTTCAGAAACATTGAAGATAAAATAACAAAACTGGCAACAAAAATTAGAAGGTATATTTGACATTGCTCATCGTGATGCTTTAAATATTATGACTTCAGAAGAAGACAAGCAGTTTTTAATAGCAGTGCGACAAAATCGACACCAATTTTTAATTGGTTCAGTGGACAGAAAAACTTTAAACAAATGTAAGAAAATAAAAGAGAAACGAGAACGCCTTGAAAAATTGCGCGAGCGTGAAAACAAAGATATCTCGGCATTAACAGAAAAGTGCTCAACTTCTTTATTATCGTGTCTTTCGTCGTCGTCTGACCCCACCGATGAAGAAGAAACTTCGTCGAACACCGAACCACAATTGTCCGCAATGCTGCCACCTCAGAAACGAGCTCGAAAAGACATTATTAACAGCCAATTAGCCTCCACTCTTGATGTCTCTAAATTGAGTGACAGGCGAGCAACTATGGTTGTGACATCTACTTTAAAAAGTGCAGGCTGTGATCCATCAGAATTTAATGTCAATAGATCTTCTATTCGTCGGCAGCGTGTGAAAAATCGCAAAGCTGTTGCAGAGTCTCTCAAAAGCGAGTTTAAACATAATACATCATTAACAATTCATTGGGACGGTAAACTGATAGAAGATATTACTGGACACGAAACTGTAGATCGTCTGCCAATTTTGATATCAGGACATGGAGTTGATCAACTACTCGCAGTTCCAAAATTGCAACATGGAACGAGCGAAGCATGTGCGTCAGCTATCTACGAAGCTATAAATTCATGGAATTTGAATGATAAAGTTAAATGTTTGTGTTTTGACACTACTGCTGTAAATACCGGCCTAAGAAGTGGAGTATGCGTTCTTTTAGAACGAAAAATGAATAAAAATATGCTTTGGCTTGCTTGTCGTCACCACATAATGGAAATTATGTTGTCAGCTGTAGTGGATCAATCGCTGGCCCCATCTCGTGGTCCTGATATACAATTATTTAAAAGATTTAAGAACAAATGGAACACTAATAATCAAAGCGACTTCAAAACAACAACAGACGACTCTGAGATAAATATTCCTGCAGAAGTGGCCGCAGACATGATTTCTTTTGCCAAAAAGCAACAACAAGTACATCAACCTCGAGATGACTACAGAGAGCTGTTGAATCTCACTACCATTTTCTTAGGAGGTATCCCTGAAAAAGGTGTTTCATTTAGGAGACCTGCTGGTGTACATCGAGCTAGGTGGATGGCAAGAGCCTTATACTGTTTGAAAATTTATTTATTCAAGCATCAGTTCAAGCTTACAAAGAAAGACGAAAAGGCTGTGAGAGAAATATGCATTTTCACAGTGGTAATTTATGTTAAATATTGGTTTCAAGCTCCTAGCGGATGGTCAGCACCAAGAAATGACCTACAATTATTGAAAGAACTTAAAGCCTTCGAAATCTTCAACAAAAATATTGCTGCTGTTGCGCTGAAAAAGATTTTAAATCATTTGTGGTATTTGTCGGAAGAGCTAGTTTCACTTGCCTTTTTCGATGACGATCTTTCAGTTCATCAGAAGAAAAAAAATGGTAGAAGCACTGAGAATGGAAGGCAAAGAAGATTGCTTAAAAAGAATAAACATTGATATCACACATATCCACGAAAAAAATTTAGAAAATTTCGTGAGTAGTAATTCCTTAAGATTCTTCCAGATCCTAGGTATATCATCAAGTTTTCTGAAAAAAGACGTTGAAACTTGGAATGAAGACTCAGATTATGTAGCTGCCAAAAATATTGTTCATTCTTTGCGAGTAGTCAACGATATAGCTGAGCGCGGTGTTGCTTTAATGGAAGAATTTAATAAATTAATTACAACTAATGAAGAACAAAAGCAATATTTGCTTTTGTTGGTAAAAGAGTATAGGAAAAAATACCCTAATACTAACAAGTCAACCCTTATATCTTTAAAATAAATGATTAAAATATGTTAATTCATAACAACAACAATGATTATGTAATATTTTTTTGTCCTGATAATAAAAATATAAGAATGTAAAAAATACAGATTTTGCGTTTTTATTTGAGATTCAATCCTTGGTAGCGACCCCTAAATGTCATTAAAAAAATTCAAAAAAAATACTGAATTACTTTCTCATGGTACATATTCAAATTACGTGATGGCCCGCGAAATTAAAGAAAAAAATTTTTTTTCTTAGGAATAAGGACCACCCTAATATATATAATTATTAAAAACAAAATTTAGAGAATAATAAATATATAAGACATAATTTGTACTAAATATTATAAGATTCTTAATTTTAAATGTTTATTATTGATTATTTAATATTTTAAAAATAAATTTAATAATAAATTCAAAAATTGAATTTAAGGTTAAGCAGACAGCTTCATACTGTTAATTTTGTGTCACAGATGCGCGCGCATCTTAAAATTTCACTCTCATCATTTTTTCATAACGCGCCTGAAGAAGTATAACTTCAATAAAATACTATACTTATGGCTTCTATCGCATGGCACGAGGGTGTTTGTAACAACCCTGCAGTGGAACATATATGAGCCGTGATAAAATGAATAAAATACTCACGTAAGGATCAAAAGTCTTAAGTGATTCCCTAAAAGGCAATACAGCAAGCTAATAAGTTTCAAAATTAGCCGTTATGCATCTTATTCAAGGACAAAAAGGGCACGCAAAAGCCATTTTTCCAACTGTACCTAAAACCAGTAGCATTAAACATTAATTACTCGGTACAATTCACATTTTGCAGTATAATACTTGTGACATACAGATAGTTTATTCGGTTGACATGTTGGTTATCATTCCTTATTATATTTAAGGGGTATAGAGCTTATGTCCCTAATTGATTTTAGGTATTTTATGCGTTTTATGTATGTGTGCGTACGAGCACCTACAAGAGCGAGTTACTTGAGTCGTATGCCGATCAATTAGCGAGATGCTGCGGATATTTACACAAGCGATTTAAAATACTTTTACCGAAGCTATTTACAGTTTTTCTGTTATATTTTCATACTTTTATAAAACTATGCGTATGCACTAACGATACAACCTCCTCATCTGATAGCCGAAGCAGCACTAAAGCGGATAGGGGGGAAGAGTAGCGGCTCTAACTAAGGTGGACGAAGCGCGGATGAATTTAGGTATTTCCTTCATATTATTAAAACAAATATACATTTTAAAAATGTAAAATATATAAGTTATGGGCAATATAAAGTTTTATTAATTTTGAAAATTTTATAAACTTTTGTGAAGTATTTACGTCGTATTATGGGTTTATTTTTTCATTTAGCTTTGGATTTTTTTTTCTATCGAGGAAATTACAAGTGATCCTGTTTTTAATATGTATAATGTATAGAGTCAATCCTTATATAGCTTATATAAGAATTACGCAACTAAAGCGTTGGAAATAAGGATACAGTAAGGGATCAAACGAACGCATGTTTTCTTTGTAATTACCTCGGTGACCCCTTAGAGTAATAAAAATGTCTTTTTAATGATATCAGGGTAAAGATACAATAATGTACTTAATAATTTGATGATTACAGCGTAAGTAAAAGAATCAAATATCGAATTAAAACTTTTATTACCATATTTAGGTAGCGGAGTAGTGAATTTTACCCTTCATCGATCGTTAGGGTAGATTTGGCGGAACTTATTTATGCCAAATTAAATTGCGAAATATGAATCGAAATGATCGATAGATTTGAAGTTAAGTTTCTTAGATCATTCAACACACTGAATACCAACTTTTATATCAATATGACTCAAAATAATTTATCTTTTCTGTATTGATATGACTTTTCTGCTTTATTGGAAAGTGGTATCTTATCATTTACTTTAAAAAATATCAAATTTCATATGTTACGACTGAACAGATGGCGTAGTAGTTATGAAGACCGCACATGGGTTTATTTCTACACAGAAGAGTCTGGGTATTATTTGTGTTTGTTAAATCATATATGTATATTGAATAAATATTTTTTTACTAACATTTTATGTTTCGCTGATATGGAACGAGACGCATGAAAACCTACTGTTTTATTAACTAACATAGAAGGAATAAAATCTATGGTCAAATGTAAAGTTCTTCAATCTTTATTCATCCGACTAATCACCCAATAAGTTGGGCACTCGTTACAGCAGTATTTCCCTGTATAAACCGTTGCCAACGCTCGGCTCGATGCAGCGGCTAGAATTTATAGCGCGCATTTAGTTCGCATACTTTACACGTTGGCCTCTTAACAGCACTACATTACTACTGCAGCGTTTAGCGCTTTATGCGTGACGCTTGATGGCGTGATAGTATTAGACAGTTATTTCTCACGAGATTAATAAGAGATTAAAAATAAATATGTAATAGATCTTTACGTTTTATTTTAAAAACTGTTTTGATAATTTTATTTCATGAAATTATACTCAATATGTATCTTCCCTATCTTGCCCCACTCCCTATCTTGCCCGTGGATGTCTTAACAGGCGACTAAGTGATAAAATATGCACATAACATCTACATATGTAAGAGGAAAACTCGAAATGAAACCCTATACCAACCTGTCTGACCAGCATGGTATAGTAAGGTGAATTTCCCTCCTATTGCGGAGGAGGCTCGAGCCTGACAGTGGGACGTATATGAGCTGAAATGATGAATGATGATGATGATGTATATCATGAAGTTATACTTAGTCATCATCTCAGCCAATATATGTCAGACTGTTGGGCTCAGGTCTCCTTCATAATGGGAGGGGAATCAAGCTACTATTTCACGCTAGTCAGGCGTGTTGGAATAGGGTTGTTTTCGAGTTATCCTTCTCTTGCATAGATGTTGATATCCACGGGTAAGATAGGGAGTGGTGAATTGTATTCTTACTCCGTCACTACATGGAAATGTGTGGTGAAGGACGGTCCACATACTTAATATGTGAACATCTATGCAGAAGCAGAACATCTCGAAAAGATAACCTATATTTACCCGGCAGCCTGCTATTATCTTAATAACTTAGCTTCGACTCAATATATACCCCTTTTACATTCCACATATAGCAAAAGGTATTTAGTAACAGTTTTATGACCAGCCTCCTGCATGATGTCAACCCTCTTTGGGAATTTTACTGTTGACTACACTGCATCAGATGGAGTTTACCCAGCGGTATAGATCTCTTCATCGTCTTTTTGACACCCACGAACAATATAAAGGTTGGCAGTATTAGCCGCCACCATACAACAAAATGACTCCCTTGTAAATGAGGGGATAATAATGTAATCGCCATTCTTGGCAGGCGATTGCATTGCAGCCAATGCAGCATTATTGTAAGTTTGCCAGTAGAGAGCTACTATCTACTATCCTCAACCCTTAGCCGATGTTCAGGACTCCTACGAACAAGTAAAGGGCAATAGCATTATTATTACATAACCCCCACGTACCATATAACCTGATACTTTAGGAGTTAGAGACCAAAAAATGTGTATATATTTCTGTACGCACGTAAGTTACAAAACAAAATCTTTCTAAAAATGTTATCTAATGATTTCTGATCTTTACGCGAGTAAATATTTCATTTTAAATAACACTACTTTACGGTTTTTATCGCGTTTGTATTCGATTTTTGATTGCCTGACGTTCCGAACACTTTGCAGCGTTCATGGTCACGGGCGGACTAAGGTGTCTCACGTCCAACAAGTCGTTATTACAAACATTTATAATTATCTGCCCTGCTGAAATTAGTTGATCATCAACTAATTTTCTGTATCGGTATAAAATCTGTAAAGTAGTTTTATTTAAAATTTTATCTTTCGTGTTATTCTACGTTTGTAGAAAAAACAACAAACAATAATAGAAGAAAAAGGAGGTAATACGTTGAAAGTTTAATTGTAACGCATTATCTAGTTGACATTTGTAAGAGTATGCGCGTGCATAGTAAAAAATGTAGACTAAATAAATTTTCAGGGTGTCTGCTTTCCGTGATGAATGCGCGCGCATTTTAAAAGTTTACTCCCATCAATTTTCTCTAACGCGCCAAAAGAATTATAACATTAAAAGAAACAACTAAAATATATCTACATAGTATAAATACCATTTTGTAGATCATAACCGAACTGAAAAGGAAATTGGTTAGCTTCAAATATGGCAGTTAATTTGGCCGTCAGCAGTATCCGCCGGCGCTTCGGTCCGTACTCATTTGTCAACGAAGACAAGTGGACATGGCGGACTGTTAATTCGTAATACGTTGAATTTAATGCCCGAATACTAAAAATTAGTATACCAGCGCTCTTTTCTACATCGATCTGGTTATGGTTCAACTAGCAACCCGCCCTCGCTTCGCTTCAGTTTCAGTCGCCTTAACCGCGTAATTCTCGTTCCCGTGGGAATACCGGGATAAAATATAGCGTATGTTACTCCCTGATATTATAGCTTTCCATTGATGAAAAAAAGTTTTGAAAATGGTTCTGTGATTTAAGCGTGAAAGCGTAACAAACAAACAACTTTACTTTCGTATTTATAATACACTCATTTGCAAAAAAAACGGGCACCTAAGCAATGAACCATTTCAAATGTTAATATTTCTTTGTTTGATAATTATAGGTAGTTTTATCCACACAATTTGCTAAATTAATAAGAAAATAATCGTTTTCATCAGTATTTCATAAAATTTAGATACAATTTATGGGAAATAATGCTAAACCTCGCTAGTAGTGTATATTCGCTAGTAGTGCATATGCTCATGAAGTAAAAATAAAAAAGTTTTTTTGTTTGTTTTTCTTTAATAAAGTAAAAGCAGATAAATGTTTAGTATCGAGTGTGACCCCCTCTAGCTAAAATCACAGCTTGAATTCGTCTGGGCATGCTAGCGAGTATATCCCGGATACTTGCTTGCGGAATACGTTCCCACTCCGCAGTAATCACATTCTTCAGCTCTCTGATGGTCTGCGGAGCCGGGTGTACTGATCTCACACGCCGTTTCAGAACGTCCCAGACATGCTCTATGGGATTGAGGTCGGGACTTCGAGCTGGCCAATCCAAACGACGAATGCCGACCTCTTGCACATACGCATTAACATCGCGGGATCGGTGGGCGCGAGCATTGTCGTCCATAAAAATCGAGTCTTCACCTAGAGCGGCCAATGCGGGTTGTGCATGAGAAATTAGAACTTCCATTATGTATCGATGCCCAGTCAGTGAGCCGTTTTCAATGAAGACTAACTCTGTACGATCCATTGAATTTATTCCTGCCCAAAACATAACAGAGCCCCCACCATAAGGTGTGATTTCTTCGAAACATGCCTCTGCAAAGCGTTCTCCTTGTCTTCTTAGCACTCGCCGACGTCGATCTTCACCGAACAGAGATATCCTGGCTTCATCAGAGAACAAAACCCTATTCCAATCGTCTTGAGTCCATGATTCACAATTTCTAGCGAACCTAAGCCTGTGAACTCTGTGCTCACGGAGTAATTTGGGGCCGCGGGCCGGGCGGTGACTGCGTATATTGACAGCGAGAAGCCTCCTCCTGACCGTCCATAGACTAATATGCACATTTCTTACTTCTTGGAGGTTGTTCTTAAGATCCACATACGAAGATTTGCGATTTCTCAATGCGCGACTCACAAGAAAACGATCATCCCGTGGTTGGGTACATGGTTTTCTTCCAGAACCACGCCTTCTCTCGACGGAACCAGTCTCCTGATATCGCTGCCAGGTCCTTTGGACTGTCGAGCGACTAACATTTAGCCTCCTAGCCACGAAACATTGGCTGCAACCCTCTTCAAGCAGCGCGATAATTTTGGTAGCTTTTACCACTTTATCTACCATTTTTGATACAGCCAAACAGCATTAAATAAAGCTTTGACAGTCAAGGATATAAAATTAATCGATAAAAATTGAATAAAAGTTATGAAAGTCGATGTTAACTTCTGGAACTTCGCGCCAAAAATGTAGGATAAAAAGGGGTTTTCTGTAAAAATGAACATCAAATGAAAAATTGAATTTAGAACGTACTTTTTTAAATACCACAGCATTTTTAAAACCGGCCAGTAACGTGTACAAACGATTGAAACCTTTTTGGTATTGTATCTTTTTAAATATGAATGAAAATCAAAACCGCCCGTTTTTTTTGCAAATGAGTTTATTAGTAAGGATGGTATCACCCCTTGCTTTCATGCAAACATCGTAAAAACTAGGAAGTACTCACAACATGAACGTTGAAAAGTAATCAAAACGTCGCCAAGATAAAACACAAACGCGACAAAATCCAAAAAATATAGGTCAATTTAATATCAGCTATCAGTTTATTTTTGGCAGTCTATAGGCAAGAACGTACCTGATTGTCAAAGTTGACTAGAAATTAAGGATAGCATAGAAACTCACTATTGTGCTACCACTTACCACTTACGCTCAGTAGATTAGGTTAGATACTTAATCTTGAGTTATCTCGACGCACTTCGGCATAATGAATCAGGACTTGAACATTTTTATTGTTAGTGAACTAGTTTTCAGCCTGTTAATCTGTCTTCAGCGTAAGAGGCAAGCACTCTTCGTATTAAGACAGTGTATAATGATCAACGTGAACATATTTATGTGGTAGGATCACTTTGTCAATAGTCTTCTATCTACAGTCGCGGGCCTGTACATCCGGGGAAATACTACACTTTCGAAATAAAATCGACGTCTGGGTATTAGCAATTTGTTACTGCACTTCATTTGGTGAGAGAGAGAGAGAGCTGGAAGCCCAACCTTCTAAAATTGTTAGCATGTGCTCCCTTCACTTTCTTCAAAGGTCCATTAGCGCGAATATTACTTACTATGAGGTATGCTGTTAGCTAGTTTGCCATCTACAGCAATAACAAAGAAAAACGCTGTCGACTCTAGCCTACTCAATCTAGCTCTTGATGTAGCCAGCCATCGCTATAGCGATGTATGTCCTACTGTTAGGCTTTTTTTTTGGGGGTGGGTTGCGGTCAGTGCGCTCCTCGCACCACTCCGTCCGAGGTGACAGAGGGGCGTAAGCACGCACACCCTCAACCCACCCCACGTGCACGTCGCCTTCGTCGTTGGGCCGACCACCGGAGCAGGGTTACTTGTCATCAGTGGTCGGCTCGACGGAATACCCCCTATTTGGGGTACCCTCCCATCGACCGACGTCCCCCGCTCGGGGAGGACGTCAGTCTTTCCTCACGCGGTCGGCCTCTCGGCATGTGACGGGCTAATCCCTGGTCACGTCACCCGCGGCCTCGGCTAGGGCGGCATGAGGTGCAAGTACTCGCACCTACACCGCCCCAGTTGCCGGCGGCGGATCGCCTCAGCGAGACTGCCACTGTTAGGCTCGAGCCTCCTCCACAATAAGAGGGAAATTGACCTTACTGTACCATGCTGGTCAGACAGGTTGGTTTTATTTCGAGTTTACCATTTCTTGCGTAGATGTCATATGCGGTAATAAAGCCTTTATTCGACTTTTACGACACCCACGGGTATGAGAAGGGGTGTTGAAATGTATTCTTACTCCGTCACCATACGGAAAGCTATGGTGTTAATATATACAAGTTATTTAACAACTGTAATACAACGATAAGCCCATTAGCATTGTACAATCAAGTCGTTGACACGCTGTCCTCAGTTGGTAAGCTGACATCACGCAATGACAAATGTCGATGTTGCCTTTAGGATTGCACATGTTTATTACCGGTATTGTTACTGATATTACTACAATTTAGTATGCGATATTCTAGGTTAATTATAACAACTTATTTAAGAGCGATTTTCAATTGTATACTTCGTCACCACACGGATTGAAACATATTATACCAAATTGTTGATGGAATTTTAAATTTAAATTCGCTATTCCTCGTTTGAACAGAGCTGTTATAAAGGATGACTAAGGGATATGATGTAACTATAACATGGCTGCAAGAAAAGTAAAACTTGAAATAAAAACCTATATCAAATCGTCTGATAAGCGTGGTATAACCACGCTTATCAGACGATTAAGTCAATTACCCTCCTATTGTGGAGCCTCTATCTGTGTGGTGATGGAGTAAGAATACAATTCACCACTTCTTATCTTGCCCGTGGAGGTTGTAAAAGACGATTAAGAGATATAATATGCACATAAGATCTGTGCAAGAGAAGGAACACTTGTAATGAAACCCTATACCAACATGTCTTACCAGCATGGTATAGTAGGTCAAATGCCCTCCCATCGTAGAGAAGGCCCGTGCCCAACAGTGGGACGTATGTGGGCTGCGGTGATGATGAAGTTTTACCCCAGTTGTGGACCGTGTATGCATTGAGATGATAATGATATTTAAAATTGGTTGAATAGTGCTTGCAAATTTATACAATTTTCCGTTCGAATCCGAGGTAGTTTAGACAGTAATCCGTATTGAGATTTCAGTGGGTAAATAGAAAATGTCAAGCGATGAGTGACGTCACTAGAAAATCAAATAGGAGCTATATTTTGATTGACGCTCTCTCTACTATTATAGTAGTTACTTTTTATAAAAAAATTTTTGATTGGCGATCGAAATTGGGATCGTCTTTTGAAAGTATGTGAATTGTACCTACTTATTATGCAGTTTAATTTTTTACGGACTTAAAATTGAGGAGGCGAATTCAATGTATTGAATATTGGACTTTTTTATTGTTTTTGGTAGCAAAAGAGAAAACCAAGCACCTCATGGTAAGTAATTTTATCACTCATAGACGTTTGCTAGGCCGCTAACTATTGTTAAGAAAGTAAAAGGTATATGAATGCATGCAATGAGGTTCGGTTATACTAAAAGCATCACCAAAGCCCAGAAACACTCTCAAAAGTTTGGACCTCCAGCTCTGTCGCTAACCATAAGAAGTAGGTACAGTAATAAATTGCTAATATCTACACGTCGATTTTCTGCGAAAGTGTTTACTACCTTGGACGTACCAGCCCACAGCTGTAGAGGTAGATAGAAGACTGTCAACAGTGTGCTCAGCATCAAATAGTGACTGAAATTCAGTTATAGGTTATAGTCGTTTTACCCGCGTAGTTCCCGTTCTCGTGAGAGTACCGGGATGAAATATGGCCTAGTTTGCGCCCTGATGTTGTAGCTTTCCATTGGTGAAAGAATTTTTGAAATCGGTCCAGCCGTTTTGAAGATTACCCGGAACAAACAGACAGACAGACAAAAATTTTTTAATTACTATTTTAGGCATAGGTGTCGTGCAAATAACCGTGTGAGCATGAAAATAGCCTATTATTTTGACATTACAAACAGATACTCCAATTTTATTTGTTGGTATAGATGATGTACAGAAGTATATATGTTTAGATTATCGGTATGTATCATATTGTAATGTATTATATATTTGTATACGCTGAATATAATGTATTTATTTAATGTGTATATATGTAATTCACTTACTATAATTTCATTGAATATTATGTATTGTAATTCTATTGCTATTCACTCTTCACTTTTATTATTAATGTTTTGCTTTTATATAGGTTATTGTTTTATGTTGTTGGTTAGGTTAACTTAGTTATGTAATTGTACCACGCAAGTCACTTGAGGTTGACACTGAAAATCAGCGCCGTGTTGTGCCCTCACAACGCAGCATCATGCTGAGCGCCTCGTTGACACGCTCACGACACATGCAATTGCCAACTTTTTATTATTATTTTTTTTATTTAAGCATAATCTGTGTTTTGGAGTGTTGCTATTGTTGTTGTGTCGAGACCGTGAAAATAAAAGCTTTTTCTTTCTTTCTTTCTTTCAAAATATTGGTTAATTTTAAAAAAGAGTATTTTAACACTAGGAAGACCGAAATTTTGAACTATGAATGAGTCATTTGACCAAGTGGGGTCAAATGACTCATTCATAGATTGTAATGTTATGTGTTGTGGTTTTATTTTTATATTTTATTACTTGATAAATTGAATAGTAAATAAAAGAATTTAATAGTTTGAAAAAGGTTTATTAAGTTTTACTAAGCAAAATATTAGGCACACTGTTGACAGTTGTTGACACACAAAGGCTTTTTACAAGTGTTACAAGATTTATTGGTTTTGTTCTTGCATTTCTGCACGAAACACTGTCTTCTCTTTCTGTTACGTTCTTCTACAGGCTCTGGGGGTCTGCTGTTATTGGGCGAAGGGGATGGTGTGGGTATCTTGGCCGACTAACTCCCTTGTCAAGTCAAGAATAAACTTTCTACTGCAGATTTTTTTCTCGGTTAGTTTTTTTTTATACATAATCCACCAATTGATTGCTGCCAAATCCAAAATATTATAAAATGCAGTTTTTATGGTAGCTGGAATATTTCGTCGTGTTTTGTTTGTAGTAGTACGTTTTTCAATTAGCTTTTTAGCTAAACTTACACTGGTGGAAAAATTATCAGTTGTTATATTTCGACCAGTATTTAGGTATAGGTCCATTAATCGCAATACAACGCGTTCGCCTAAACTTTGATTTTATGGACGGCCTTCATCTCTTTCTAAATAAGAGAAACTGTTACATAAGTACTTTGAATCAACATCAACGCAGAGCCAAACCTTGATCCCAAACTTGTCTGGTTTGTTACTCATAAACTGCAAAAATCTACACCGAACTTTTGTGGAAAAAAGCTGTTTGTCAGTAGTAAGGTTTTCACCAGGATTGTAACACGAAATACTGTTATGGATGAACTTATTCCATACTTCTGAAATCATTGCAAGTTTATCTGTTTGCAAACATTCAGCCCTTTCTGTTCTTGTACAATCTGATTAGTCCTCCGATATATTTTGCATCACCTCCAAAATTGCAGAAACACGTAGGGAACGATTACGAGGCATTTTAATATTATTATTAGTGTATGTGAGATATAATACGACTTTACTCCGATAAAAACAAAACAAAAAAGAAACGAAAACGTTTATTTCAACTACCCACGACACAAGTATATTCAATTAAATGTAAATATCTACCGCAGTGGTCATATGACCACTGTGGTCTTTCTAAGTAGGTAATTATTTTTAATAAATATTTATCTTGGTATCGGTATACACATATTAGAATAACGTAAACAATGACGAAATATTAAAAGTCATAAAACGACAAGGACTACGACGCAATGGTTTTAATAATATGGTTGATCCAAAACTTCATTGAGGTCATTTGACCCCTTTGGTCTTTCTAGTGGGAATAAATGTTTGAATCGCAAGGAACTTATCAAACATTGAGACACAATTTACAGCTAGATGTATTATCAGACGTAGGCATAGAACTAGGTCAAGCATTACGAAGTGCAGGTGTTTCTGATTTATATGGTGATAAATCATTGTGACCACACAAGCTGAATGTGGACTGTGTGGTTTGTGGTAAAGCGGCAGTAGGTATATTGGTTCATATTATTTTTTAATGAGGATTTCGTTGTTGTTATTATAATCTGTATCTGTGTGGTGATAGAATAGGAATACAATTCATCATTTCCCAGGGGTGTCGTAAAAGAAGACTAAGGGATTAAATATGGATATAGTATCTATGCAAGTGGATGGAAAATTCGATATGGAACACTTTACCAACACGTATAACCAGCGTGGTATAATAGCTCAATATCCCTCGTGTTGTGCAGAAGGCTCAATCCCAACAGTGGGATATATATGAGCTGTAATGTAATAAAATAGCTACGAGGAGCGGGTCACTCCCTTCCCTCCATTGTGGTTGAGGGGAGTGATGGCTGCTCTTGTGGTTAACTCGTGATCGGGTGCCGCTTGCGGGATATGGTCCAGGCATAGTACCTCTTCGTTATATTTAATAACTGTATTGTATGATAGTTCGAAAGGCATCACACCGGAGCTATTAATAGACATGTTGTTGTATATTATCTTATATAAAAAAAAAATTAAATGAATAAAAAAGAAGACAATCCCACTGAGTTTCTTGTCGGCTCTTCTCAGTGCGGTCGCGTTTCGATCCGGTAGTAATTTAAGGTAAAATGTAAAAAAGTGACCATATATAAGTCCCTCACCGGATTTATACATAATAAAGGATTTGTTGCCAGGGGTTACTCTTCCATGATATGCCTGTCCGGCGATTGTGGTAGGATAATTCGGGGTATGCGTCCCCGGCTTCCCGAGCTACCACTGTACTAAACCCTATCTTCCGAGGCAGTGGTGTCCCTAATCCCTATTATCCCATCCTTTCTTAACTTCCTATCTATAACGCCCAGTCCTATCCCACTTCCTTTAATTTCTTCCTCCTCCGCCAATCTAAGGTCTGCCGTGCCGATAGATGCGTGGCTAGGGGCGAGCCTAGTCTTTAGCGTGCCGATTGCCCTGGGACCGGGTGACCCCAGAATATGGCTAACCTTATCCTAGTAAGCGGGGCTCTACTGGGATGGACAGAGTAATTCCCTTGCTTCTCGTGGGAACGCTATGAGTTTCGATAAAAATAAAAACTGTAGGAAGGGCGGCGATGTGGTTCGCGACACGTCACGTCTCGTTTCCATCGGGGGCGAAAAGTGGCCCACAGAGAGCCGCTTTGCTACGCTGAATGTAAGAGGAGGAATAAATGAGAAAATAGATGAAGTATGCCAGGTGATGGACGAAAGAGGGATTGATGTTATGTGTGTGAATGAAACAAAGCGGAAAGGATGTAATACCACGAGTCATGGACTCTATGTGGCGTACTGGTCCGGGGTACCTAACACCAGCCGAGGTAAACAAGGAGTCGGTTTAAACCTTTCTGCGAGAATGGTTGAATGTATGTCTGAGTATGAATGTGTGAATCCCAGGCTCTTATGGTTGAGGCTGAAAATTGGTCTCACCCGCCTCTTTGTCCTAGGTGTCTATGCACCGACAGACTTGGGCTCGGGGGGCTCCACGGAAGCCAAGCAGCAAAACGTGGAGTTTTGGGATAGTATGAGAGATATTCTGATGAAATGTAGGGATAATGAAAGGATTATTATGTTAGGAGATTTTAATGGATGGGTAGGCCTAAAGCGTGATGGATATGAAAAGGTTCTTGGTAAGTTTGGCGACGATAGAGTGAATGAAAATGGAAAATGTTTGCTGGAAGTTTGTTTGGGATGGAATCTTTTTGTGACAAATACCATGTTTGCTCACAAGAGGATCCACACTTTTACGAGAGAAGAATGTGGGGCAAGAAGTATGATTGACTTTGTAATTGTTGACGAAAGATTGAGGAAGAATGTCTTAGATACCCGAGCGTACCGCGGAGTCAGTATTGACACAGACCACTTCCTGGTGATATCCCGAATAAGTGGTCTCTTTAAACGCTGGCGACATCGGGTAAAGAATTTTGCGAATGATTTAGAAAGGATAAAAGTGGAAAGTTTACAAGATACGATTGTAAAGGAAGTCTTTTGCGAAAGGTTGAATAAGAGACTTAAAGATGTAGACAAGTTCAGTGAGATAGAGGAAGTGTGGAAGACTTTTAAGGAAGGAGTTGTGAATGTTGCTGTTGAGGTATGTGGTGTTTCGAAAAGGAAAAAGGGAAGGAAGCAGTATAAGGTCTGTATGGATAAAGACGTACAAGTGGTTATAGGTAAGAAAAAGAAAGCATGGATGGACTGGTTAGCAACAAAAGCTAACTTAAGAATGCAAAAGGCGACAAATGAGGATGTAGACGAAGCAAAAGAGAAGTATAAATGTTTGAAAGAGATGGTAAAGAAAGCAGTAAATAAAAAGAAAGATGAGCGAAAAGATGAGCTTGACAGGAGGCTTGCTGAGGATTTCCGGTCTAACATAAAGCTATTCTGGAAATCCATAAGGATTGCTCGAGGGAGTTCTACAAACTCGGAGCTTACTAAAATCAGAAGTCAGAATGGAAGTTTTATGAAAGGACCAGATTGCGTGTTGAAAAGGTGGAAGGAATATTTTGAAAGTTTATTTGATAAGGACGAGGAACTGATTCAGATGCTAGAACAGGAGCAGAGTAATTATGACTGTGATTGCGAGATAGGTACAGATGAGATCATGACTGCAATGAAGTATATGAAGTTAGGTAAAGCTGCGGGATATGATAGGGTGTCGGTCGAAATGCTGAGGGCTGGCGACGGGATAGTGGTGAGTCAGTTGCACCACCTTTTCAACTTGTGTTGGAGAAAGGGTCGAGTACCAGAAGACTGGTGCAAGGCTGTAATCGTGCCCTTATACAAGGGAAAAGGGTCGCAACAAGACTGCGCCAATTACCGCGGCATAAGCCTTCTCAGCGTCGTCGGCAAACTGTATGCTAAGGTACTGATAGGGAGAGTTATAAAAGAGACGGATGAAAGAGTCTGGGATGTGCAAGCAGGATTCAGAAAGGGAATGGGATGCACGGACCAGGTCTTTTCCTTACGTTGCATAGCCGAAAAAATCTTGGCTAAAAACCAGAAGGTCTATTGCGCTTTCGTGGATTTGGAAAAGGCCTATGATAGAGTGGTTAGGAATGAATTGTGGTCAGCATTGTCTTTGCATGGGGTGAACGACAACCTGATACGGGCACTGCAGTCTCTCTATGAGAACTTCAGAGCCTGTGTCAGAATAGAGGGAGCATACACTGAATGGTTTAGCATCCAAAAGGGTGTTAGACAAGGATGTGTAGCGTCACCATGGCTGTTCAACCTATTCATGGACAACTGCTTGACTGATTTAAAAGAGAGTGAATATGGACTGAGAATGAATGGATTACTTATCAAATGTCTTCTCTACGCTGACGATCAAGTTCTACTTGCTTCGTCGGTGAATGAGTTGCAAGAGATGGTAACAGCAGTACATGAGGCTTTTGAAAGAAAAGGAATGAAAATTAATGTAAAGAAGACGAAAGTTATGGTATTTGAAAGGGAAGAAGCTATGACGGAATGCAATATACGTATAGAAGAGGAAATATTAGAACAAGTGCAAGAGTTTGTATATCTGGGATCTACATTTGCGAGAGATGGTAAATGTGAAAGTGATATTGAAAGAAGAGTGTGTAAGGGAAATATGGTGAATGGTGCTTTGCGCACCTTTATGGGCAGCCAAAGCCTGTCTAAGAAGGCTCGCTTGGCTGTGCATAGGGGAGTGCTTGTACCAACTCTAATGTATGGAAGTGAGAGCTGGGTATGGCAGAAGAAGCACGAAAGTAGAATAAATGCTGTGGAAATGAGGAGCATGATTGGTGTGAAATTGAGTGATAGAATTAAAAACAGAGTAATTAGGGAACGTTGTGAAATGAATGTAGATGGATACAAGGATTGAGAAAGGTATGTTAAGTTGGTTCGGCCATGTAGAGAGAATGAATGAAAGGAGACTAACAAGGAGAATTTATAAGGCGAATGTGAACGGAAGTGTTGGAAGGGGAAGACCGAGGCGGACGTTCCACAATCAAATCGGGGACGTTCTTAAGAAAGGCCAGGTTAGGAGTACCCTGAACCGAAGAACATGTATGAGGAGATTAATGAATGTGGACGAGGCGAAAGTGGTATGTCAAGATCGTAGCAAGTGGAAGGAAGTGGTCTCTGCCTACCCCTATGGGAAAGAGGCGTGATTATATGTATGTATATGTAAAGGATTTGAATTTGAATGATGAAAATGATGATAATTGAATTTTTAATTTGAATTGAATGATTTATATTACATCGGTTTTATTGGAAAGACAGCAAAGATAGTGGTTAAGATACCGACCTATCGCGCCAGTCTCGGGGGTTTGATTCCCAGGCGGGACAATAATTTTTGTGCTCCTCAAACTTTTATTCTCAGTCTGGGTGTAATTTGTGTTCGTTAAATACATGTTTTTCTGTAGCAAGACGGGATAAGAATACAATTCACTAGCCCCTTGTTATCCGTGGGTGATGTAAAACGCGACTAAGGATAATATATGTTTACAAAATCTATGCATAGAAGGAAAACTCGAAATAAAACCCTGTACCAACCCGTCTGACCAGCTTGGTATATTAAGTAAATTCCTTTCGTCGTGGAGGAGGCTTGAGCCCAGAATTGGGATGCGTTTGAGCTATAAAGATGATGATGATGTTAAAATACATGTTTGTAAAGTATAAGAATTATTGCTTTAGTGCAGCGATTTTACCATTACAAAAATAGGCATAATAAAGGCAATAAAGTGACCATGGCTTTAGGTCAATAAAAGAAAGGATGGAAGGTTTGCAAAGTCTTTCGCAGTATAAAGATTACTTACTTAGTACAGGGTATTCGTCTTCTTAAAAAAATAGTTATATAGAAAAGGTAGCCGTCGCTCAGGATGCCTGGCATATACGAAACATTGATATTATTTTGTACAAGTGCATAAAAGTACAGATTACGACAGGAACTAATATGGCATAAAGTATTAATAAAATATTAGGTTTTTTTTTTTCAGAAAATGAAGATTTTTATTCAATAAACATTTATTTTTATTAGTATACACTACAGGTATGTGTTTAGGTTAAGAATTTATTTTGAGCTCACTAGATGGCGTTGTACAAAATTCTAAAACAGGTTATGGTTTTTTTACACAAAATACATATCCAAGCGTGGCGTTAACGTCACGATAACGATCAAGTTCACCATCGCCTATAGATGTTTCACATCAATAATTTCTTCCACGTACGTGCAGGATCTGAAATTAATTACCTGCTGCTGTGTTTCCCGAGCGCTATGAAATACCTTCTTTAAATGAGGTTTAAGAAGAGAAATATCGGCAAGCGGCCTAGCTGTGCCTCTTCCCTTGCAAAAGTCATGCACGGCAGTATAACTTACAATCAGATATACTGGTTCCTCGTTTACCACTATCAGCAATAATAAAAGTAAAAGTTTGAAAAATTGTATTCTTGTCCCATCGCCACGCGGGCAGTTTGTGAGTTCTGCTTCATTTATCAAATATGTCTAAAAAAACGCGTGCGTACAAAATACGCGTGTTAGAAGTGAAACTTCTTTGGTGCCACGTGTTTTTTGTCAATATAAAAAAAACATTAAAACAAACGATAAAAATATTGGACGCTACGCGCATGCTTTCGAGTGCCACGCATTCACTCTCGTAGAAACTCTCAATAGAAAGAGACAGAGCTCTTTCTATTACAATAGTGTTAAAAGTTTAACGCAACCTTGTTGGAAGTCGCATTAGAAGTTTCACTTCAATAGGTGTATGTATATTATATAGTAGTTATAATAACTAAGGACGTTAAGCAAAGAACACATCGTGTTGACGCGGGTAATTCGACCATTAATCAAACAACCGCTAACGCCATATGCACTACACATACTGCATCATAAATACACATACTTTTATGCTAGCCGATACGGGGACGATACGATTTATTAAATTTAAGAACATTTCGATTTCCTTATTGCCTTTCTATTAAGCTATTAAATAGAAACGAAAGTTTTATCAGTACATTGTTTTTTTTTAGTTATGAAAATAAACCATTCATCATCATCATCTCAGCCCCTATATGTCCCACTGCTGGGCTCGGGCCTCCTCCATAATGGAAGGGTAATTGACCTACTATACCACGCTGGTCAGACGTGTTGGTATAGGGTTTTATTTCGAGTTTTCCTTCTCTCGCATAGATGTTATATGCGTTTTATATCCCTTAGTCGTCTCGTACGATCACCCACGGGTAAGATAGGGGGTGGTGAATTGTATTCTTACTCCGTCACCACACGGAAAAAAGAAGAAATAAACCATTAATCGTCATCATTATTACAGCTCATATACGTTCTATTGTTGGACTCGAACCTCCTCCATAATAGGAAGAAAAGTGATGTACTATACGAAACTAGTCAGTCGGGTTGGTACAGGATTTTATTTCGAGTTTTCTCTATCCTGCATAGATGTTATAGGCATATTATGAAGCCCTTAATTGTCTTTCAAGACATTCACGGATAAGAAAGGAAGTGGTGAATTGTATTCTTACTCTGTCACCACGTGGAATTTTACCATTAATACGAGATTATTTTATTAATATTTCTCAAGCGTGTACTTAGTTTTAAATTAATTTTTATCATTAATAAGTTACGATGGCTTTCCAATTAAAGACTCTCCTCGGAATTCTGGTATGCAAGAAAAAATAAATCAAGCTTTGATTTATCATAATTACCACACTTTAACAACCCATCGGACCTGCACAGTATAGTAGGTCATTTTTCTCTCCTCGGCCCTCTCCCACTCGAGCTCAAGTACAGCAGCAGGACATAGATGAGATATTGATGATGATGATTGTAATATTACTCTGATATCAATCAGCCTATCTAATGTTAGAAATAGGCCATAACAGGGATAATGTAATAGTCACTACACATATAAACCATATTGACGATTGCATTGAATGTTATAAAACTCTTAATCGTGTGTTGCTGCTTATATTCCTGATGATCCTTAAGCTGACTTTCTGAACGCCCACGGTCAAGTAGAGTATGTATTTTCAATCGTAACGTATAAAAAATATAGTTATGAGTAACAAGACTTTATTATTTCACTTCGTATCGTAATTTGTAAAAGTCCTTTCGAACCTTCATTTTTCACAGACCACATGCATAGTTCACGAGGGAAATTTTAGTAGGAAAAAATGTTGAAATTATTTATTTACGCTTGCGATGAATAAAAACTGTACACGCTGAAAAAAGAAATGGTGGCGAAGTGTAATCGGGTATGCTGACAACAATCTTGTGGTATGTTATATTGCGCTCGTATTTTAGACATAGGAAGATAGCACTTTGGGTTTTCTGTACTATCAAATTCAAACTCCGTGTGATGACAGAGTAAGAATACAATTCACCAGCCCGTGGGTGTCGTAAAACACGACTAAGGGATATCTTGTGCATATAACAGCAATGAATAATTTTAACAAAAAAAAACCGACTTCGAACAGTGAACTAATAAAATTTTAAGAATTCCACCAATTTCTCAAGGATACCATCATCAGATCCTGACCTGATGACTATGGGACCACCTGGGAAGTATACCCTATCAAACAAAAAAAAATAATTTTGCAAATCGGTCCAGGCGTCTTTGAGTAATCGGTGAACATACATTAAAAAAAAAAAAATGCCGACGGATTGAGAACCTCCTCCTTTTTTTGAAGTCAGTTAAAAAAGAAGGAAATTTCGAAATAAAACCCTATACCAACCCGCCTGACCAGGGTGGTAAAGTAGGTTAATTTCCCTCCCAATATTTAGGAGGCTCAAACCCAGTAGTGGGACGTATATGAGCTGTGATGATGATGATGATAACGATGAAATTCAAACTTAGACTGAATCGATAATCGATAATGGCTGCTTTCTTAGTACCAAAACTTTCATATTCCACAATCGAATAGATATCTAACATTTGAAACTTTAGCTTATGACGTCAATTTTAACAATCCATCCACTGTTAGATATAGGCCTCTTCACGAGAACACTATTTTTGGAAAGGTCCTGTGCCAGTTGCATCTAACAGTTCCCTGCGACTTTCAAGATGTCGTCAATCCACTTAGTAGGGGATCATCATAATATATACTGCGTCATCCGATTCGTGATCATCACTCGAGAACTTTTCTTCCCCAACGGTTATCGGTTAGACAATCCACTAGCCTGCCATTTGCCCTTTCAATGTAATTCTTCTAGCTATGTCGGTTACATATCGGATTGGTTTTCCATCTAATGACGGAGTAAGAATACAATTCACCACCTCTTTCTTGCTCGTGAATGTCATAAAAACGTCTAAGGGAATATAATATGTATACAAGAGAAGAAAAATTCAAAATAAAACCCTATACCAACTCATCTGACCAGCGCGATATAATAGTTTGATTTCTCTATTTTTATTAACTTTTATGATATTTGACAATAGGTAAAGTATTTTTCAGACTCAAAATAACAGTGTGGATCGCATAAAATATTGTCCAGCATGGGAATCGAACCCATGACGCTGGCGTGGTAAGTCGGTATCTTGATCACTACGCCATATGTACAGTCAAGTCGCTAAGTACTACATCCCTTAATTTCCCATAAGAGTCTGAAAAATTTATAGTAAAAATAAATAATAAATATCTGGTTGACCGAGCTTCGCTCGGCATATTTTTATCGAATTTATTTAGATATATATTACTAAAAAATAAAAATAAATAATGAAAAATATATAAAAAAATTACAAAAAGAGAATAATAATAACACCGAGATTCGAACCGACGCTGTTTGATTGAAAAAATACCAAAATTAAGACCTGTCACCTTCCCATCTGAGCTATCGTAACTCATGACGTTGCCATCGAAATTTGAATTCATATTATTTTAAAATTTAATGTCATTGTTTATTTTCCTAAAAACACGGACAAAACAACATTTTCTATAAATAAAACATAGCTAGATCGATTTTTTGGACCCGAATCCTCGAGTATGCCAAGTTTAAACAAAATCATTGGAGCCGTTTCCGAGATCCTGATATATATATATATATATAATAGCAAAATATATATATATATATATGGCTATATATATATATATATATTGCTCGTTTAAAGATATAAGATTATTATTTCATAGTAGCAGGACCACGCTATTAACAGTTGTCTGTCTACAGCCGCGGGCCGGTCCGTCCGGGGTAGTACCACACTCTCGCAGAAAATGGACGACCGAGAAGTAGTAATTTGTTATTGCGCTTCGTTCGATGAGCGATAGAGCCGGAAGCCCAACTTTCTTAAGGTATTTGCGTGTGGAGGGTTTTAGTGATGTTTAATATCACCGAACCTCATTGCATGCATTCACACTCCCTTTATTTTCTTTATGGTAGGCAGCAGCCTAGCAAAGCTCCATGAGCGGCCGCAACACTTACCATCAGGTGTACTGTTTGCTCGTTTGCCACCGCTTGCAATTACAAATAATAATAATAATTTCAACGAAGCAAATACTTTAAATGGCTCATCTTAAAGATCTAGAAAATTATAAACATAAATTTGAAACCACGCATGATAATGTTGTGTTTAATTTCAAGTCCAAACCAGAGACTACAGTTCCATTCTAGTTTATTACAAACGCTAAATAACATTTATCTTACACAAACACCGCTTAATCTCACAACTGCTTCATACAAATACAAGTGAAAAGATCGCATGTATTCCTGTAATTAAGTTTAAACAAAACATGAATCATTAAAGGGGTGTAATGCGGGAGAAAACGCGGGTAGGTAGAGCATCCCCACTTGATTTACACAACGATTTGTCGCCGAGCCAAACCGCCCCTGATTCACCGCTGTAACGATGTATTTACCGATAAACAGTAAGAAATATCAAACGTTCTAGTTAATTAATTTTCGTTAAGTGATTTCCTTGTTCGGGAATTGTTTGCATAATTTTGTGAACGTATAATTTTTTATTAGTAGGTATTATTTATTGATATTGAATGGAGTGTATAGTAGTAGTGTGTAGAGTATAGCTGTTTCTTTTCTATATTAGTTATATAATATGTGACATTAAAATATTTGCTGCAGGAATAAATTGGGTACATAATGAAAAATCTTATGATCTATTTTTTGTATTTTCCACCCGTATCCTTCCAACTATTGAGCAGCATTGGTGCTGCTTTGCTGATGGGAACAAAATTGACAGTTATACTGCGCTGCGGTGTGGGTTAGTAAATAGTTTTATTTTAATTTTCGCTTCTGTTACAATAAAATTATCTTCCAGGGTCACAGTTTTTTTTAGTTTTGTTACACTATTGCAAAGTACCTTCAACATCATGTTTCTCCATTATTATGGAGAAGTAACATATATCTTATATGAGCGCAGTCTCTCCGCCTAAGTTGGTACGCTAATCTAAAAATATTTTTGATATGATTGTTACTAATTTTTAAATAACCCAGTTATTTTTAATTGTGTATATTCCCTGAACATCAAATAAAGCTATTGTTTAAACTAATAACACCTACTATAAACACGTGTCAGTAAATTTTCGCATTTTCGTAAAAAAAAAGCAAGTTTATGTTACGTTTTAGACGGACCTTTAACGATTCCATTCACGCACAAAGTACCAAATAAAAAACGTAATAAGCCATTGGGTCCATCCATTGCAACAAGCACTTTAGTACATAAAATTGTATATGGCCTTAGTATGATGGTCGTAAAGAATGAAACCACGATAACGGACGTGACTACCAACTTTATGCTTAAGCTACCTTTTTTACAGGTCAGAATACTGCCCGCCCCTAGCGTTGGAAGTCAGTCCAGAACTTCGACAATGGGAGGGCGGTGTGAATTTCCCTAACCATCTTCATTACCATTTTAGCTGACTAATAGTATCAATGTCGTAATATAAGTGGTATGTACATTTCTACCGAGGTTTTCTTATTTCATCATTATAATCAACGCCGCTGATTGTTTAACTCCCGATTTCCCTATAAATGAAGGGCAATTGCAGTAATTTTCAGACTTAACAGGCGAGTTGGGAATCTCGTGAGGTATTGTAAATTACTCAGGAGTAAACTGGTGATTTTTACAACTTTCACGAGCAAGTAAGGACAAGAGTTTTATTTTAACCTTAAAATATTTTCTTTCCTGTATTATTAAGAGCATAAGTCCCTATGAAACATGTGTAAGGACCCATACATCTGTTAGCCCATTCCTGACCACATCATATGTGGCAGAACCACACTGTCAATAGTTTTCTGTCTACAGCCAGTCTATCCAGATTATGCAGGCGTCGATTTTCTGCGAGAATGTGGTACCTACTAACCATATTCTCGCAGAAAATCAACGTCTGAGTAGTAACAATTTGATACTGCACTTCATTCGGCGTAATAGCAGGAAACCCCAACTTTCTGAGGTTGTTTACATATAGTCGTGGGATCGGGTGATATTTTTTATTAACACAGCACCACATTCTATGCATTTACACTCCATTCACTTTCTTTACAGTAGTCAGTGAGCTAGTAAAAGCCCATGAGTGGCAGCCGCAGTGTCACTTACCACTAGGTGAGTTGTTTGCTCTTTTGCTACCAACAACATTAAAAGAAGTTAAGTCCTCTTCATATATAGTAATTTAAATATTCCCTAACAGGAGATAATATCATAACTTGGCTGGGGTGACTTAGCGATCCACATTGGTATTTTAAGTTTCTCAAATGACTGCTACTGGTCATTCCACTAGTCACTTAGACAGTTTTTACGGCACACCTTGTAAAATGATGGTATTACTTTACTTTTTATGCTTAACTCATAACTATAGAAATAGATAGGTACCTATAACTCTGTCGAAAGTGTGTAAAGTCTATTTGTGTGAATGCGTGCAATGAGCCTTGGTAACAATAACGATCGAACGATCGATCGAACGAATAACAATCTCCAAAAACCATCACATAGGAACACTCGGAAAGTTGAGCTTACGTCGATTTTCTACGAGAGCGTGGTACTGCCCCGTACGGACCGGTACAGACAAAAGACTGTTGACAGTATGATCCTACTACTCTGATTCCAGGTTTACAAATTAAAATCAAAATATACTATTAGGATTTTCTTAAATCTACACTCAAAATTAACATACCTAATTATGTTAGTTGAATGTGGGACGCGATATGTAGGTGTCAGGTAAATGCTCATTAAAATGAATTATACGGCCCGGTACAAGCCCTGCGCTCTGCTTTAATTGGTATAAATCATTGTTTCCGTGTAAAATAGTGCAATAAAGGGAGAATTTGGTATTTCATTTTAGTAATGCTTATCTCTATGCTAGATCTCATAACTAGAAGGCCCGTGCAAATATACCGTACTATTTGAAGAATATTTCATTTCACCTTATATATCTCAATGCTGTGTGCCTACTCTTGAATCTCGATTCCAATCCTAAATCCAATCGCGGCTCGAATTTGAGCAAATTTGGTACTCTTGAATGCGACACTAGCACATAAAATTTGGTGGCATATTTTTAAATTAAATGAATTCGACTCTCTTCGATTAAATCAAATATTTGCTATTCCCGATGTGATTTTGACGTAGTTTAAAATCGTTAATGTTGCACAATTTCAAGAAAGCGTCTTTATGGTAATCGAGTTTGATAACGTTATTAATTTAAAGTAAGAAAATACGACACATTTGGTGAAAATAACAACGGCAAACGCGAAGCATTCAATCTCGATTTTGTTCAAGAGTACCAAATGTAAGTTTGGTGAAATTGGAATTGAATCGGATTCGAAATTAGAATTGATTTCAAGAGTAGGCCCACTGGTCTCGAGCTTCATCCAGAATAAAATGGAAAGAAACCTAGTGTACCACGCTACCTGGTGAGTAAGTTTTTATGTCGAGTTTGTTTTTTCATAAATGTTATCCACACAATGATCTCTGATGTTACGCAAGTAAATAAAACACATCCTTACTAATATTATAAACTAGCAACCTGGCCTCGCTTCGCTTCGGTTTCAGTCGTCTGACCCGCGTAGTTTCTGTTCTCATGGGAATACCGGGATAAAATATAGCCTATGTTAGTCCCCGATATAATAGCTTTTCATTAGTGAAAGAATTTTTGAAATCGGTTCGGTGGTTGAAGCGTGAAAGCGTAACAAACAAACAAACAAACTTACTTTCGCATTTATAATATTAGTAAGGATGCAAAGGTAAATTTGTTTGTTACGCTTTCACGCTTAAACCACTGAATCAATTTCAAAATTTCTTTCACCAATGGAAAGCTATAATATCAGGGAGTAACATAGGCTATATTTTGTCCCGGTATTCTTATGGGATCGGGAACTACGGGAGTAAGGCGACTGAACCTGAAGCGAAGTGAAAGCGGGTTGCTAATTGTAAATCAAACTCTTTTACGGATGTTATCGCGTTTGTATTACAGTGATTTACATCTACCCGCTACAGAAATATTAAATGTTGATCTCAATACGTTATTCGGTTACGTCATTCGTTCAATATTCGTTTCGTTGGACGTCTGGTAGGCTGATGATGTACCTGATGATTTAATTATCACCTAATAACATAATTAAACACTTAAAAGTCGGTAATATAAACTTATAAATTAATAGTAAACTCCACTCAGCAAAGTTGTTAGACAAATGCTAGTTTTTTCATAAGCCAACATCCTCTAGTAATTAATACTTTTACTGAAGGGAATTTTAAACCTATACAATTAACACAGATTCCACCCAGACAGAAGGAAAACTCCAAATATAACCTTATACCAACCCGCTTTACCAGCGTGGTATAGTAGATCAATTTACCTCTTAATTTGGAGGAGGCTCAAGCATAGCAGTGGAACGTATATGAGCTGTGATGATGATGATGATTCCCAGACAGAAAACAAAAATGTGGAGGTCTAACAAATTGTCGACCTGCAGTAACGACACCTGATACTGAAGGTCGGCAACTTAACTACTATATCATTTGTACAATCAAAGTAACTTTACTACCAATACAAAAATAAATACAAGCTTATCGTAAAATTTAATACAAACCCTTACAGAGCAGTGGTCCAAACTTGAAAACTTTGCTCAAAAAATGTCCAACGCTAGTCGGTTTAACTGCCAATGTCACTGTCATTTGTCTCTGGCCAGCTTTACGAAACAAAAATTTACTTCACACTCTCAAAATTGGATTTTCAACTCTAATTCTATAAAAAATAAGGTTTTAATTTCGGTTTGCTGAACATCGAATAATAGGTTTGTACGCCAATAACAAGCTCTCAGTGACATGTACGTTTTGAAAACGTTTCGCTATAATTGTGTTACTCTGTGTAGTATTTTTGAGTGATCCTATCAAAGTTTTTGACGTATAATTGATTTTATTACACTGTGCTAACGAAGTGGTTTTGTCATTGATATTGTAATTTTTATTGTGTGTGCTACCCTATGGGTTTTTATTTCAGTGTAATATTATTGAATTATGTTTTGGTGTGAAACCTAAATATATTTTGGTTTGTATAACGAAAACATTTTGTAACAAACTAGTTGTTCAATGCACATTGAACATGCAACGCAGCAAACTCAAAAGTAGAGCATGTCAACATACAAGTAAAGCATGTCAACATACAAATTTGCAAAATTAGCACTGAAATGATTAAAGACACTGCGTTATACTTTACACTTACGACACACTAACACAAAATGGTATATGTGTGTATTAGCAATAAGTAGTATATAAGGTGTACATTGTGTAAAATAAATCAGATTTGAATTTATTCATCTCTCATTTACATCCCTCTCACTGTGGCCAAGACACCCTTAGCCGTCAGTTCTGACCAGTCCTGTGAGTCTGCTTGACTGGCAGTGAGATTTACCAATCCTCCACCCAAACCTCCATCTCACTGTGGCCAAGACACCCTTAGCCGTCAGTTCTGACCGGTCCTGTGAGTCTGCTTGACCGGCAGTGAGAATTACCAATCCTCCACCCAAACATCCATCTCACATCTACCTCTACCTGTCACCTTAGGTAGCGCGGTGCAGGTATCCCATCATATAGGCTAGGAACTTAAGGGCTTTAGGTACATCAAACTATAACCTTAGGTTCTTCTGTCAAACACGGCGTTAGTCCACTAGCCCAGACTACGCCTATACACTAGTATTTTTCTCTTGAAATATCATCGTGGTCATTTTAGCTCATACACGATCCACTGTTGGGCTCGAGCCTCCTCCACAATAGGAGAGAAATTGACCTTACTATACTATGCTGGTCGGATGGGTTGGTATAGGGTTTTATTTCGAGTTTTTCTTTTATATATGTTTTATGCGTATTAAAACACTTAGTCGTCTTTTGCGACATCCACGGGCAAGATGGCGTGGTAAATTGTATTTCTACTACTACTACTATACAAAATATAAATGAAATTGAAGTATCTATTTGTAATTTCAAAATAATAGATTTTTTGCACGATACCTTTGCTAAAAGGTTTTTTTCTGTCTGTTTGTTTCAAGTAACCTTCAAAACTATTGGAATGATTTTGATAATATTTTACTACCAGGCACTATATAATGAGTATCTTGGGCTATTTCTCTCTCAGAAACATCCTCAAATGTGTTAGTTTGACTGTCGGTATAATTATATCTACAACCATGGGCCGGTCCGTTCGAGGTGGCTCCATATTTTCACAGAAAATCAACGTCTGAGAAGTAGCAAATTGTTACTATACTTCGTTCGATGAACGAGAGGGTTGGCAGCCAACTTTCTGAGGGTGTTCCCGTCTGGTGGATTTTGGTGATGCCTTTAGTATCACAGAATCTCATTGTATGACGCATTCACACTCCTTTCGCTTTATTCACAGTAGGCAGTAGCCTAGCAAAGGTCCATTAGCGGCAGTATCACTTAACAAATATGCTGTTTGTTCGTTTCCCATCAACAGCAATATTTGACTATTCAAATCAAATCCGATTATTTATCTATACCAATAAATAAAATTGGAGTGTCTGTTTGTAATTTCAAAATAATAGGCTTTTTTCATGCTCACACGGTTATTTGCACGACACCTATGCCTAAAATAGTAACTAAAAAATTTTTGTCTGTCTGTCTGTTTGTTCCGGGTAATCTTCAAAACGGCTGGACCGATTTCAAAAATTCTTTCACCAATGGAAAGCTATAATATCAGGGCGTAAACTAGGCTATATTTTATCCCGGTATTCCCACGGGAACGGGAACTACGCGGATAAAACGACTATAACCTATAACCGAAGCGAAGCGAGGGCGGATTGCTAGTATCATATAAGCCTTTTAACGACACATACATCATCATCTTGCTCTTATCCCAATTACTTGGGGTCGACGCAATATGTCATCTGTTTTGACATATTGCAAAAAGTTTCGGCAATGACTTTTATGACCGGCCGCCTGCCTGACGTCAACCCTCCTTGGGAATGTAATCGTTGACCCAAATGGCACCAGATGGAGTTGGTCCGGGTCAATCTAGGGCTCTTAGTCGTCTTTTACGACACCCACGAGCAAAGCAAGGGTTGGTAGTATTCGAAGCCGCTACCACACAGCACGACGACACATAAACGAACACATACATATTAACGACATTTAAACGACACATACATATTATCAAATTTACATATCGTTAAGAGAACAATCCAATAATCTACTACCGGGTCGGAATGCGGCCAGAAGCTAATATGTGCGCCAGAAAACCACGATAGATGCTCTAAGTTAGCATTTAGCGAAAATTGCATTCTATTTGATGCAGTATTTTTTAAATGATGTATACACAAATATAATGAAACACATACTCAAATAAAACCGCTTTATAACTTTTTTTCAATATCTTTATGGGAAAAAACATCGAACGTGATAATTTTGTTAGATGTGTAGATAACGCCAGTATGAATCGAAAATCATAAAAAATAAATGTCCTAAACCTGACGCTGACGATTCGAAATTGTTCCAAATATTCGTGGATTTTGTCCATAGCCACACTATTCAAAGCTCTGTGCATACTATATACACAGAGTACTGCATACTGTGAACGACAACGAATGACTGTTTGTATTAACGATTCAAACTTCTAAATTAAAGTGTGGCGCAATCATTGGCGGATAGAGAAACATTGGTAAACAAATATTGGTATTTTAAATATTGCAAACGAACAATCTATGCATACTAGATTTTTAGTAAAACTTTGAAAAACTTTAGTAGCAATACTTATAACGGTTAGTTTGTTTTTATTATTACAATCGATGATAAACGAGTAAACAGTACGACCGATGGTAAGTGTTGCTGCCGCCGCTCATGGACCTTTGCTAAGCCACTGCCTACCGTGAATAAAGTGTGAATGCGTACAATGAGGTTCAATGAAATTAAAAGCTTCACAGAAATCCACCATACACAAACTCCCTCAGAAAGTTTGACTTTCGTCTCTCTCGCTCACTGAACGAAGCGCAGTAACAAATTGCTACTACTCAAACGTCGATTTTCTGCGAGAGTGTGGTACTACCCCGGATGGACCGGCCCGCGACTTAAAGAGATAACTGTCAACAATGTGGTCCAGGTGTTTCCGTGTGGTGATAGAGTAAGAATACAATTCACCACCCCCCTCTCTTGCCCGTAGGTGTCGTAAAAAACTACTAAGAGATTAACTATGTATATAACATCTATGCAAGAGAAAGAAAACCTCAAATGAAATTTCAACAAAACATGTCTGACCAGTGTGGTATAGTAGGCCAATTTCCCTCCTAATGTGGAGGTGGCTTGAGCGTAACAATGGAATGTTTATGATCCGAAATGATGATGATGACGTATAACGATTTACATAATGATTTCTCATGTTTACAGTATTACAGTTAGTTTAGAGTATTACACATTAAAAATAACATTTTTACGGATTTTATCCCATTCATATTTGTATTATATCCCTTGGTCGTCTTTTACGATATCCATGGATAAGAAAATGAGTGGTGAATAGTATTCTTATTCTGTCACTATACGGAAAAGAATTAAATCTATTATATACATATATTCAATAATAATTGTATAATCTGAGTGATATTTTCAATTAATTTAAATTCAGCCATGTATCCATCAGCCTATAGCCGTCCACTATGTCTACGAAAATGCCATTAAAAATGGCAGAAAGGTTTTCTGCCACTTGCATCCCATAGTTCCCTGCGAATTTCAAGATGCCGTCAGTCCACAGTAACAGGTTGCACTACGATGGGTCATCCAGTTCGTGGTCGCCACTTGAGAACTTTTACCCCTTTTTTTTTGGGGTGGGCTGCGGTCGGCGCGCCTCCGCACCACTCCGTCCGGGGCGACAGAGGGGCTTAAGCACGCAACTCCCGCAACCCACCCGAATACCACGTCGCCCTCGTCGTTGGGCCGACCACTGGAGCAGGGTTACTTGTCATCAGTGGTCGGCCCGACGGAATACCCTCCCATCGACCAACATCCCCCCCTCGGGGAGGACGTCGGTCTTTCCTCACGCGGTCGGCCTCTCGGCGGGTGACGGACTAATCCCCGGTCACGTCACCCGCTGCCTCGGCTAGGGCGGCATTGCACGCAGGTACTCCCGCCTGCGACGCCCCAGTCGCCGGCGGCGGGTCGCATCATCGAGTCTGTGCTCCTCGCGCTCGCGACCCGCCGCCTCTATCTGCGAGATAACTGCCTCGCAGAAGGCTGCGACCGCGTCCCAATTCCTGATGCTGCCGAGCATCTCCCTAGCGGTGGTCGGCAGCGTCAGGTCTGCACCGATGATTGCGACGAGTTCACGACGCGGCTCTGCCCAACCGTCACAGACCTCGAGCGTGTGCTGCGCCGTGTCCTCGTCGCAATCACAGTGGTGGCAGGACGGAGTTCTCTCCCTACTAGCGATCCTGTACAGGTACTTGCCGAAGCATCCATGCCCCGTCAAGACCTGTACGAGTCGGAAGGAGAGCACCCCGTGCCGCCTTTCTAACCACTGCATCAACACCGGCCGGAAGGCCTCCACGGTCCAAACACCGTATCGAGGCCTCTCCAGCCGGTCTGCCCAACGGGCGATGACGTCCCGGCGGGCGTCGACGCGCCAGGCGGTGAGCTCCTTCAACGAAACAACACCGCCCCCCCCCCCCCGCGCACCCCCGTAACCCGCCGCTACAAGTCGTCGAGCATTTCCGCCTCCAGGTCCCACGGGGGAGTCCCGGCCAATAGGCACGCCGCCTCCGTCGCCACCGTGCGGTACCCGCGGATGATCCTGACCGCCATGACCTTCTGTGGACGCCACAGAAGGGCCCTAAGTCGGGCGGTCATGGATCCCGCCCACAACGGTGCGCCGTACAAGGCCATCGACCGGATGACCCCCGCGTACAGCTGTCGACATGCCGCGCTCGGTCCGCCCACATTGGGCATCAGCCATTGTAGGGCGGACGTCACGCCGACGAGCCGCGGGACGAGCCTGCGGAAATGCTCCCGAAACCACCATCGCCCGTCGAGCACCAGGCCCAAGTACTTCATATAGGCCTGGATGCTGATCCCAACCGAATTGACGGTGATCGAGACGCCGATGGGAGGATCCATACGGGGCTCATGGAACAAGAGGGCCTCCGTCTTGTCCAGGGCCACCCTCAACCCCAGCGCCTCGATGCGCCTGACGACCTCTTCGGTGCCTGAAGTCGCCAGGCTTACCGCCTCATGTAGCGTCCCACCGCGGGCTGTGACGAGCGTGTCGTCGGCTTAACAAATCACGCCCAGCCCGGGTGGGAGGTTTCCCCGCAACGCCCAGTCACAGCCGATGTTCCACAGGATGGGTCCGAGGACCGACCCCTGTGGAACACCGCACGTCATGGGCGTTCGCACAACGTCCCCTACTCGGTTGGCGTAGAGAACGCTGCGCCCCTCCAAATAGTCTGCCACCAGCCGCCTCAGATAAGCTGGCACTCCGTGGTAGCGGAGCGCCTCCCTGACGCAGCTGAATGGCAGACTATTGAATGCGTTGGCGATGTCTAGGGACACCACCAACAGCACTCCCCCGCCGGTGACGGCCTCAGTCGCCACGGCCCTCAGGCGCAACAGGGCCTCGATCGTCGAACGACCCCTCCTAAACCCAAACTGGGCGTCCGACAGATCGGGCCCCGTGCCGACGAGGTGCCGCTCGATGCGGCAGCTACTACCCTCTCCAGTAGCTTGCCCATATCATCGAGCAGCACGATAGGCCTGTAGGCCGATGGCAACTCCGGAGGCCGTCCCGGCTTCGACAGGAGAACCAGCCACCCCTCCTTCTAGCACCCAGGGAACCGCCCGGACGCTAAACACGCGTCGAACAGCTCCCTGAGGCGGGGACCCAGATGGTCGGGGACCAGGGCCAACACACGGTTTGGAATACCGTCGGGCCCGGGGGCGGTGGATTTTACGCGCATGCGCGCCACCGCCACCCCCATCTCCGGTTCCGTGATTTTTTTTTTTTTTTTTATTGCCAACGGTGGCAAACGAGCAAGCAGCACACCTGATGGTAAGTGAAACTGCTGCACATGGACCATTGCAATACCAGGGGCACAGCCAGGCCGCTGCCTACCGTGAAGGAAATACTCTTCTTAAACCTCGTTTAAAGAAGGACATGTCATAGCGCTCGGGAAACACAGCAGCAGGTAGTTCATTCCAGAGCTTGCACGTACGTGGGAGAAATGATCGCTGGAAACGTACAGTTGAAGACCATAACGTTTCCATGTGAAATGGATGAACCCTGCTGCGATGTCGAGTGGTACGTTGGTAGAATGGTGACGGTGGTACCAAGTCAAACAGTTCCTCGGAGCACTCCCCGTGAAAGAGTCGGTAGAGTACACAGAGTGACCCAAAGTCTCTCCGCTGCTCCAGCGACTCCAATCTGTCCGTAAGATTGGGATCCCCGACGATTCGAACAGCCCGTCTTTGCAGGGAGTCAAGTGGGTCTAGCTGATATTTGGGCGCACCTGCCCAGAGATGTGAGCAGTACTCCACATGAGGACGAACTTGTGCTTTGTATAGCACAAGACGCTGTCTCGGTGTGAAGTACCGCCTGGCTCTGTTCAGGACGCCCAACTTTTTGCTTGCCAATTTGGCTTTGTCCTCCAAATGACTCCCAAACTGCACTTTGCTCGATATTTTGACGCCGAGAATCCCAATACTCTCAGAAATTGGAAGAGTTACTCCTTGGAACTGAGGCGCCATGACAAATGGGTCCTTCTTTGCAGTGAACGCGCAAACTTGTGTCTTTGTGGGGTTGAACTGGACTAGGTTCCGTTCACCCCATTCCGAGGCCCGCCCCAGAGAGCGCTCGACTTCAGACACAAGTTGAACCCTTCTTTCCTGAATACTCCGAGGGATATTCCGTTGCTCAGTGTACCGCTCATCACCCGTACTGTCATCCGCATAGCAACGCATATTCTCGATAGAGAGCATGTCATTGATATGCAGGATAAACAACGTCGGGGAGAGCACCGAGCCTTGTGGTACACCAGCATTAATGGTCATGGTATCGGAGCAGGAGCCATCTACGACGACTTTTATACTCCGACCATCCAAAAAGCTGGCAATCCAATTACAGAGTCCCTCGGGGATTCCGTATGATGGTAGCTTCGATAGAAGTGCCCTGTGCCAGACCCTATCGCCTTTGCGATATCTAGGCTGAACGCCAGCGCCTCACCCTTGCCCTCCAAGGCCTCTGCCCAACGGTGTGTGAGGTACACAAGAAGATCACCAGCCGACCGACCATGACGAAAGCCGTATTGGCGATCACTGATAAGCTGGCGATCCTCAAGGTACTGCAGAAGCTGGCGGTTTATAACCTTCTCCATTATCTTGGAGAGCAAGGATGTTATCGCAATTGGCCTGTAATTCGATGGGTCAGACCGGTCTCCCTTTTTAGGGATCGGGTGGACATGGGCTACCTTCCACGAAGACGGAACCCTATTAGTAGCGTAGGAAAGTCGGTATAGGCGCGTGAGGATGGGAGTCAATTCAGGGGCGCACGTCTTTAGTACCACTGCAGGGATGCCATCCGGTCCACTCGACTTATGGACGTCTAAAAGCCGCAGCTCCCGCCTAACCGCTCGCTGCGTGATGCGGATTTCGGGCAGTGAGCTTTCACACCGTGGGATGGTAGGTGGTGTGGCAGCTCCGGCATCCAAAGTCGAGTTACAGGCAAAGAATTGACCTAGAAGATCGGCCTTCTCCTTTGCGCTGTGGGCCAGACTACCATCGTGTTTCTGCAGTGGTGGGAGATTGGGCTGGCAGAAGTTGCCTTGTGCAGCCTTGGCGAGCGACCAGAATGCACGACTCCCAGCGGGATAGCTTTGCAATCGCTCGCCAATTCTGGCAACATGTTCCGCCTTGGCTCTGGCAATAGCCTTCTTACTAGATCTAGAAGCGGCGTTAAATTTCCGCTTCACCTCTTTGGCGTTCGGGTCCTGGCATTTTTTGGCCCTATTCCAGGCCCGATATGCGGACTGTTTCTGGCATGCAGGTTTTGTTAAACCAGGGTCGGCTGCGGCCACCGACGGGTATTTTGGTGTTGGGGATGAATAATTCCATCCCCGTAATAACCGTTTCGGTAACGCAGTCCGCACAGACGCCAGGGTCCCCAGAGGCGAAGCAAAGCCGCTTCCATGGGTAGGATGCGTAAAACTCGCGCAGTCCATCCCAATCTGCTGACTTATATTGCCAGACTCTGCGAGTCCCAGTCGCCTTAGAACGACTAGGCCTTACAACAGGGGCACTGCTACGGACCAAGCAGTGGTCAGAAGATCCAAGAGGCGCTTCAACCACTACCTGATATCCGTGCTGGTGTGTAGATAGCAGAAGATCCAGTAAAGAAGACTCATGGCTCTCAATATCTGGGATACGGGTGGGCTGTGTCACCAGTTGTGAGAGACCATAGGCCGAGACCATATTGAAGTGATGTCGACCCTGGAGGTCAGTGGTTCGGGACCCCAGCCACTCTTTATGATGAGCGTTGAAGTCTCCAAGAACCACCACCTCCGCTGATGGACACTGCTCCAATATTTCGTCAATCCGCCATTGGACGTTCTCAAATAATTGAATTGACCCCGGATCACTGCCATGGGACCTGTAGAGGCATGCGTAGATGCGGGTAAGCCCTCCATAGTCTACGCGTAGCCACAGGATTGACAAGTCACCATGTTCGAGAGCCCGAAGGCGGCGACAGCAGATATCACCTCGGATGAATACGCACACCCCGGCTTTACGACGGAAGGTATGCTCCAACTCGTAGCCGGGGTAATTTAGGTACGAAATGTCATCCGGAGCACCTATCTGCGTCTCCGTTAAAAAGAGTAAGGCAGGCCGCGCCGTCTCGACGTGATGGTGGACGGCGTCGAGATTGCTATGTAAACCCCTGATATTGCAAAAATCCACATCAAATGTGGATAAGGGGACCGCCGTAGAAAATCGTCTCTTTTTAACATTCTTGGCCATGATTTTTAATTTAAGAAGAGGAGGAAGGGAGTGTGAATGTGTATAACGGAGTTTGGTGATACCAAAAAAAAAAGGCAGGGCATAGTGCATGGTCGAGGAGTGAGTGTTGTGAGGAGCTGACACGAAGCACGGAAGGGCCCCCGATGCCCCTCCGTGTGTAGCCGCCGAGGTCCACTCCGGTTTCCCACACCGGCACGACGACTACCCAACGGGATTTTCGCCGGTTGGTGGGACAGCCTCCCAGGGAGGATGATCCTGGGTTCGGGTCCCCTGCTGACCGGCAGGTGGCCGGCGGTGACCATTCCCATCGGGTCTCCCTGTACACCATGCCAGCCCCTCACGCTCAATACCCCGACCAAGACCTCACCACCGCAGGTTTCAGGCCTCACCAAAACCCGCCACACACAAACACACCCAGAAAGTTGGGCTCCCGGCTCCCTCGCTCACCGAACGAAGTGCAGCAGCAAATTGCTACTACTCAAACGTCGATCTTCTGCGAAAGTGTGGTACTGCCCCGGACGGACCGGCCCACGACTGCAAACAAAAGACTGTCTACAGTGTGGTCCTACCACCAAGATAAGATATAGCCAGATAAAGCCAGCCACCAAGATAAAGATAAGCGGAACACTGCCACCATCACCCTCCCGGTCATTGTCTGGCGGCGCCATGACCGGGGGCGTGTGTTCCGCCCGTCGTGGGAACAGGTACTCGACGACTTGGGTGAGGAGGCTGGGCTGGAGAGTCTCGGTGAGGGGCGGGCCCCGTGCGCGGAGCTTACTCAGCGCCGCACCATAGGGGCGACCCCAGAGGTCATGGTCGAGACTCTCCAGCATCTCCCGCCGACTGGCGTCCTTGGCGGAACGGACGGCCAGCCTGAAGGCCGACCGCGCATTGCGGCAGCCCTCGTAAAGCTGACCCTCCAGTTCCGCGCTGCGATTGCGCCGCCGGCTGCGGGTGTAGGCCCTCCGGGCGCGAATACACGCAGCCCGGAGATCCGCCAGCTCCCGGGACCACCAGTGGACCCCCCCTCCTCGGGGGAAGACGCCGTACCCGGGGCATGGCCGCATCGCAGATCTGCGTCAACGCACTGCGGATGCGGCCAGCCTCGGCGTCCACCCCGTCCAACTGGTTGGCAGAGGAAAGCCACGAGTGAACGATGGCTGCCTCCGCCAGCAGGTCCCAGTCTAAGCGACCCACAGCCCATCGCGGGAACGCAGGACGCCCTACCACCCCGTGACCTCTGCCGGGCGCCGGGATTTACAGGGAGACCTCCATCCGGAAATACCGGTGGTCCGACAAGGTCTCAACCTCCTCCTCGACGCACCAGCTCCCCACGCGTGCGGTGACCTCAGGGCTAGCGAACGAAAGGTCCACTATCGACCTGCCCTGAGGTCGCACGCACGTATGCACCGAGCCTCTGTTCAGCAAACAGAGGCCCAGTGCCGCCGCCCAATCCTCGACCGCCCGTCCTCGGTCGTCCGTACGGGAGGACCCCCACGCCACGGACTTGGAGTTGAAGTCCCCCAATACGACCACCTGGCGCGGTGCCAATCGCGGTAACGAGGCTCCCAAGATGGTAAGGGAGACCCCGAAATCAGCCGCTCTCCAGGCAGGGGAGAGATATACTCCGAGGAGCGTAATCTCTCCCCAGTCCGCCGCGACGTATCCGACGCCCCTGTCTCTAAGCATCAGAGGTGACGAAGGCCACGACGTGGAGGCGACGATTGCCACGGTACCGTCGGTGCTGCCCAGCCAATTTGGCCGGTCGGGCACCGCGTACGGCTCCGCGGCTACGGCTACTCCTATCAACCACTCCGCCATGGCTTGCAGGAAAACGTCCTGCGCACCGGCGGAGTGGTTGAGATTGGCTTGGAGGAGACGGATGGATATGGGGTCCATTAACGGTCCGTATCCATCGTTACCTCCTCCGCGCTAACGGGCGATCGGGTCGCGCTCGGAGCGGGGGCTGGCCCGGTCGATGGGCCGCCCCGCCCCTTTGGGGCCGATGCCGGGGGTCTGCAGTCCCCAGAGCCCATGCGGTGTTTGGCAGGCCTATTGCCTGCCGCACACGCGGGGCAGTGGGGCACCGCAGAGCACGATGCCGCCTGGTGTCCGGTCTGACCGCAATGGAAACATAGCCCGCTGCAGTCAAAGCAGTTTTTGCATGTCGGTCGGGTATGCCCGACCGCTATGCATTTATAACACCTCGCGGGCCGGGGCTCTAGCACGGTTACCCGCGCCGAGCTCCAGCCCACGAGGAGCCTGCCTGAGTCGGCCAATTGCTTGACCGACTCCACCGGACACTGCACCCAGGCAGCACCGACGCCGCCCGGACCAGGGCAGATGGTGCCAATCCGGACGGTGTCCGAGGCACATCCGGTACGCGCCATAATGGCCTCCCGGACGTCCTCCACCGTCACGTCCAAGCCCGTCAGGCGCATCTCTGCGCACTTGACAGGCCTGGCGATTCGGACGCCATCCTCTGGCCCGAACAGCTTCGAAGCCTCACTATCGGCCGTCATCGCGCCCTCGGCCCCAGGGAACTCGAGAATTCGAGCCCCTGTCCGGGCCTTGCGGGTTCTAGCCTCGACGCCTCCGATGTCGGAGACGTCCAGTTCCCGCCGGGCGCGTTTTAGGACGGCCTCATAGTTGAGGCGTCTTCGGCGACTTGAGGCCCCTGCGCGACATTTTCCCCTTTCTGCCGGCTCCCGCCTGGGGAGCGGCGGCCACGGCAGCACTCTTGGCCGCCACTCTCCGCTTCTGGCCGCGTGCCTTTCTGCTCCGCTCAGCCACCTGCCAGCCCTGTTCGAGCCTGGCAGCAGCGCTGAGCGCAGCAGGAGCGGTCGTGGGTGCGCTGCCGCGGCCCGGCCATGGCGGGAGCCGGCACCTTGCCAGCCTTCTTGGCCCCCTTCTTGGCCCCCTTGGGCCCAGCGGCGGCCGCAGCATAGTTCACCACGCGGGCCACCCTGACAGGGCAGCGGGGTGGGAGCCGACGCTTGCGGCCGCCTCGCTCTATCCGTGGCGAGCGGCGGCCGGAGGGGTGGCTCGGGCGGAAGGCGATCCACCAAGGCCTTGATGCGCGCATCCAGCATAAGCTCAAGCTTAGCAGAGATGACGCGCATCGACCCCTCCGGCACGCTATGCACCACGGGCAGCGGCTCTGCCTACTTTTGGGGCCCGCCGCGCTTCTTGGCGGCGCCCACGGCGGCGCGGTGGGCGCCACCGGTGCGGCAGGCACCAAAGGCGCAGGCGGCGCCACGGGCGCAGTCGACAGGCCCGCCTTCTCTGGCGCAGCCCGTTTCGGCGGCGAGGCCGGCGTCGGCGGTGCGGCTGGCACTAAAAGTGCGAATTGAGACCGCAGGTCAGCCACGTCTTTGGCCATCCCGCGGTTCTCCTTCCGCACCACCGACAGCTCTGACTCGAGCTTCCGGTTGCGCTCCCGCAGGCTGGAAACCTCCGTACTGAGGCGGGCATTCGCGGCCTGTAGGGCCGCAACCTCGCCGCTCTGGCCGGCCGGATCTGGGGTCCCCGGCCTCGCCGCCACCGCCGATCCCCTACCCCTGCGCCCACTGCGCATGGCCGAGACCTTGGGAGGAGGCATGATGGAGCTCCCATCCGAGTCGGTGTTGGAGCAGCCACCCTCTAGCAGGGGGCGCTTTCGGACTCTCGGGGGGGAGGGCCTCCTCTCTCTCCCTCCTAAAGTTTAGGGCCACCGCCGACGCGGCGGCCCCCCTATCCGCTACCTGCCTAACCATCCTATCCGCCATCCCGGACGAACCAACACCACCCATAATCCCGGACAGCTTTACGGCGTGCTCGGCGCCCTCCTTCATACGTTGGCCGACCCGCGGCCCCTCGTCTTCGGACGGTCCTGCGGCACTTCCGCCCTCGTCCGTTATCATCTCCGAAGCCGCGTCGGTCTCCTCATCTACCGATGGCTCTGCAGCACTGCCGCCCTCATCCTGCGACGGCTTTGCGGCAGTGCCGCCCTCATCGCTCGGCAGCCTCAACTCCGAGCTGCCTTCCATCTTCTTGGACGGCCCTGCGGCAATGCCGCCCTCGTCCTCGATTCCGCTGCTGCAGCCTCCAGCGACAGCCCTGTGGTGGACCCAGTCTCCTCCTCCGACGGCTGGGCAGCGACGCCACCCCCGTCCCGCGACGGCCCTGCGGCAGCAGTGCTGCCACCCTCGTCGCATGCGGCAATAGCGGCCGCCTTCTTCCGCTCACGATATGCCTTTGATGTTATGCGGGCTCGTGCCGCGGCAGAGTGCCTCGGCTTCTTCCGGGCCTTCTTCTTCTCCGCCTTCTTTTCCTCCTTCTCCTCTTCTTTCCCCTCCTCCCCGGTGAGCCTCTTGGTGTTGTGCCGGGCTCTCGGCAGATAAAGCAGGTGTTGTCCCCCTCCCATACGACTGGGGACTGACTGTGCTGGTGACTGTGCGCCTCTCGCGCTCAGAAACCAGCACAGTGAGGGACTCCCCGGCGTGGCCGGGACCTTCTGGAGTAGTTACGTCCGTTTTCACACTTGCCATCTTGTTGGAAGTTTTTAAGTCTTGCCTTGACTACCACTCTAACGACTGGACGCTCGCGCGCTTCTTAACCCACCAGCCATACATCTCCTCGCCGAGTGGCCAAACTTAAGATTGGGGTGATTTTTTATGGGGGTTTTCTTCCCCGCGGTCCGAAGACCCCCGGCCCTGAGCTTCAGCTGCAGTCGCACTCAGGGTTACGGTTTGGCCCTTCCGGGTCTGGCCGCTCGCGAGCGACCGACCCGTCACGCCCCCGGGCCGTGACGCCACCGTCTCTGGCGACGGAGTGCCATGAGGCACATCCGCCCCATTGGCCCCGGGTCAGATCCGCCGTGCGCTCTGCCATCAGAGCCGCACGCGAAGACCCCCGAGAACTTTTACCCCTAACGATTGTCGGTTCGACAAGCGATATGGCCTGCCATTTCAACGTGCTAATTCTTCGGGCTATATTAATAATTTATATTAACCATCCAAAATAAATAATCAACTGTTATTGGTATCCCAATATTAAATTACACAATTATATTTTAAGGTATTAAATTGGGGAAAAAAATTACCTTAATTTTGAATTATAAACGCGTCAGTGAATATACTATTACATTTTTACCGTAATGAGGCAACACTGTAATATTATTAAAATATTATGATTAAGATATGGTTATTAAAATTATCTTCTTTTATATATAAATGATTTATATTTCTATAAAAGATCTGAATACTAGTGTATTACCAGCGATGACATATTACACTGGAACGACCCCATAAAACATGCCTACGTGATAAAATCCGGAATACAGAAATCCGTAGAATAACGGGTGTAACCGACATAACCGGCAGAAATGGCAATGGGCCACATTGCTCATCGAACCGACAACCGTTAGGAAAGAAAGGTTCTCGGGTGGCGACCATGAATTGGACGACGCAGCGTAGGACGAGCCCTAACTGGGTGGACGGACGACATTTTAAAAGTTGCAGGGAACCGTTAGATGCAACTGGCACAGGACCGTTCCGAGTGGCATTCTCGTGGGGTGGCTTAAGTCAAACAGTGAACACCTATAGGCTGACGAATGGATGGGTGGATAGATATTTAAGAGAGAGAGAGCCCCTTTTTCTAGTCTTATCAGATTCGGTAAATGGCATTTTTCTACGGAGCGACTAATTAAATTTAAGACTAGCAACCCGCCCTCGCTTCGCTTCGGTTATAGGTTATAGTCGTTTTACCCGCGTAGTTCCCGTTACCATGGGAATACAGGGATAAAATATAGCCTATTTTACGCCCTGATATTATAGCTTTCCATTGGTGAAAGAATTTTTGAAATCGGTCCAGCCGTTTTGAAGATTACGCGGAACAAACAGACTGACAGACAGACAGACAAAAAATTTTTAATTGCTATTTTAGGCATATGTGTCGTGCAAATAACCGTGTGAGCATGAAAAAAGCCTATTATTTTGACATTACAAACAGACACTCCAATTTTATTTATTGGTATAGATCAGATCAGATACCAATCAAAATCAAGGCGGCGCTGCACTACTAGTGATTAATTCAATATACTGCAAGGGGATATGGCAGACTATGGCTGGTATGGGCTGATTCAGTTCACATTTAACAAAAATTTGTCCAATAAGAGGAAATAATCGACATTGATACTCAAACCTTTGTCCTAAATATGATTAGAAGAATCACTGATTTTATTTTTCAGCTTGTCATAATCAAATCAAATCTAATCATTTATTCTGCATAAACTCTTTAAGGGAATTTGAAACAATTAAATAATTTACCACCGGATCGGAATGCGGCCACAAGCTGAAAAAATCCAGCAAAAAAACTCAACGACTGGAACTTTTTTTTTTTTTCAAAAAATTCTTGTTAATCTTGTATATATACAACATTGTACTATATACTTTTCGTGTGGTGACGGAGTAAGAATACAATTTACCACACCCTATCTTGCCCATGGATGTTCTAAAAGACGACTAAGGGATATAATGTGCACATAACATCTGTGCAAGAGAAGGAAAACTCGTAATGAAACCCTATACTAACATGTCTGATTAGCATGGTATAGTAGGTCAAATTCGCTCCCACTGTTGAGGAGGCCCGAGCCCAACAGTGGGATATATATGATCTGCGAGGATGTACTGTATACAACTTATATACCACTATGTAACCCAATTCCTTACTGACCATGGGCATTTTATAAGTACTATTCTATTGTTCAGATTCATTTTCTTCTTACACTGGCAATAAATTTGTACTAAAATGTGGGTAACAATTTAATAAATTTATAACTATTTTCTGTATCGGGTAGATAATTGTAAATGTCTGTAATAACGATTACTTGTTGGACGTGAGACACCTTAGTCCGCCCGTGACCATGAATGCTGCAAAGTGTTCGAAACGTCGGGCAATCATAAATCAAATACAAACGCGATATAATCCATAAAAGTAGTTTTATTTACAATGTGTAGTGCTCGCGTAAACATCAGATATCATTACTATTCTATTTTAAACTAGTAGTTTCACCATTTGGTCAATATTTGACCCCAAACTCCGATTTTGAAATAACAGCTCACCACATCCTTTGGGAGTCCATTCTCTAGCGTAAGGAGTGGGACCTCATGTTAAACAGTCTGCAAGTCAAGTCTGTGGTAGTACTATACGGGCCTTGTAGCAACTCGAGAAAATTTCCGTGCGTTCAGGCGTTTTAGAGCGGCCGCAGATATACAATTGTAAGTTGGCCGACTAAATCGCAAGTAAGTGTATTAGTATAGTTACTTATGTTAGCCCGCACATCGTCTCCAACTAAATCGTCCAACTAATTAATTGGACACTGATCGTATCAGAATCACGACTCCCTTCCGATTACGCACAATTAAAAAGTTGTCCAACCATCGGCCACCTGCTTGTTAGCATAGCCTATGCAAGTTCTCACACTATCCAACTTTGTTGGACAGTTGAACGGCAAGATGCAAGATGACCACACGCGTGCGCGTGATTTCTCCACGCTCGCATCTTCGTCGATGGGTACGATGTCTGTCTCCTGATCACTTGTTGCAAACGAAAAAGTAGAAGAGCTCATAGAGGCAGTACAAAAAAGGCCAGCGTTGTACAAAAAAGACTTGAAACAATTTTTCAGGGTAATATCTGAGTTAATAATGCACTGTATGATGCTTCCCATATTGTAATCTGTTACTTAATATGGGATGCACCCAAAATGTTCTCTTTTGTTTTCGTCTTCTTTTTATTAATAGAGCAATTAAAAGGTTTTCTTCCCGCATTTTCACGCACACGCACCGCGCTGGCATTACTGGCACCGACTAAATCGGTTAAGTCTGCGGCGTGTAACCAATTAAATAACGTTGGCCAACTAAATTGTAAAAGTACGCAATTTAGTCGTACGATAGTCGTCCAACTTGCAATGGGCATGATGACAGTAACCAAAAATCACTAAAATAATGTGTTTATCTACTGTAACACAAAGAATATATCTTGGAATAAATATTTATTTTCTTTTATAAGATGAGATTATTAATTTATTTAATAAAATAAAACTGCAAAATACACAAGTCCGCCATGTTCAGCTAAACACCAATCAAGTTGAGTTACGTCACTCCTATGTGCACCTATCATTATCATAGCAAATTCTGTACGAAACCCTACGATCGTTACACTTATTAATTGTTTTAACTTGCATTTAAAGAGTATTTCGTGATTTTTATCGATATCTTGCTTACTTTTGTGTTCTTACTAAAAATGTAAGTCATGGAAGAAGGATTCACCAAGGCAAACAGCTCTAATTTGCCTAGAGTTGATTTGTTAATGCTGGGAGAGTACCTAGCATCAAACAAATACTTCTTCTGTTCAGCAGAATTTAGAAATGTCAAAACTACGATGTAAATAAAATATTGATTAATAATCTTCTAACACCAATAATTTAAAATCTATTTAAAAATATGTTATTTAAATATTGGTCATGTTATTTAAATAATTGCTTTTGTAAACTTGGTATTAAACTGCAGTTATATAAAATCACACACCAAATAAAATATACGATATAAAGTAATTACTTACGTCAAAATGATCTTCACAGAAACAAATAGTCTCCTATTTATTTATTTAAATTTATGACTTTGAATTTCGTCGTGCAAGATTAAGCCTTACCTATATCTTACTGTTTTATTGTGTGGCACATAAACAAACAGTTTGTTATGAGTTTTATTGATGTATTAATACATTGAGGAACCGCACACCACTTATAGACTTTCAAATTAAAGTCTAAATAAAATATATCGGATTTTTTGCTTTAATTCCCTTACATTTACAACTCAAGTATGGAGTGTAGAAGTAAGGAGGACCATCTCAGTGTTGAAAAAGTGTCCGTTGAAAGGAGAAAATTAAGGTGGCGCTATAGTAGCAAGTGGAAGAATTTTAAATAGAGCGCCACAAATTCTTAACGACAGAAGTCAAGATAAATATTAAATTTTTCAACCCAGCACACTTCACTCTTAAGTTTCATAGGTTATTATTTACTAAATTACAGTTGACTACGTAAAGAGTTGAGATTTTAAATACTGCATATTTCTTAACGACAGAAGTCAAGATAAATATAAAATTTTTCAACCCAGCACACTTCACTCCATAACTCTGTTTATAACTGCTAAGTTCATATCATTTCCACTTGCTACACTAGCGCTATTAATTTGCTGTTTACAAGTGGACACTTTTTCGACTAATCCCCCATACGAGATGGTGCTCCTTACTTCTACACTCCATAAACTCAAGTAAATAGACGTGACGTCACAAGCGGACGCCATGACACTAGACACCGTTTTGGCGCTAATTTAAATGCATTTAATTAAAATAGCATTTATATCTAAAGAAACCGTACTTATTGCAAAAATAATATGTTTTATGGTAATAGTGGTTATTTAAGAATATTATAAAACCGTTTTTCAAAATTAGTCATCATGCCTATTGTATGTCTGCGGGCGCTCTTAGTCATATCTACTATTGCAACTAATCATAAAGCTCACATATAGGTCCCTTAAGCTATGTGTCACCCGTGATTCTGTACTGCTGCGCTTCACGTAGTTGTATATCCACTTATTTACTGGCTTATTAGCCTAGTTTGTTTTATATTTCCCGCTTTGCATAGGAGGGAATCGGAGTCTTTGCAACTCATCCTGTTTTTCTTTTCTAATTAAATTTAAGATAATTAAGAGCGTTTTCCGTGACTTCCTGAGGGTCAAACCTCGGTGTCAAAATATAGACCATCGTGGACGTATACGGAGACCATTATGGACCCTGGCTTACAGAAATAATCATGGCGGGAATGTGTGGCGGGATTAGTCCAAAATATGCAACATATAGTAATAGCTCCAGTGTGATCTTCGAAATGGTATGTAATTTTTTTTTTCAAATTTAATAGAATAATAAAAGAAAAGATATGGGGGGACCAGATCCCTCAAGCAGCACCTGCTCACGAGTTAACTACTAGAACAGCCTCTCCTCAACCATATTCATTTAAGTGTGTTTAATTTTTACGTTATGCGATGTTCTGGTCTTATTTTACTACTATTATTTAATAACAGTAGTGTTTTAAAACATAATTTTAAGGTATGTCAGAAAATATTTATAACATCATTAGAAACGCCATTAAAGTTATTCGCCAAGTAAATACCGGATAGTTCTGACTTCGCAATTACACGCAAGAATAATCAGGCGAGACAGTTAACAGACGAATTTTAAATGAACACCGTTGACGACAACTTTCATAAATTCTTAATGAAAGCACTGAATTTTCTAAATAAAATTAGTTTCGGAACTCGGAGCAAGCTTGAAGATGGAATTAAAGGAAATGTACAACTTGAATAGGATGAAAATTGTTGAGAATATATAACTACGTTGATAACGTATTTTATTTATGCGTTAATATTTATTATTATTAATGTTATTTATATTTTCACACATTAATTCTTTAAATGATAACCGAGGTGTAAACATACCCTCTATTCTTCACATCATTTTAAGTGTCACATAATATAGTGCTGGTTAAGAATATTTAGAAATATAGCTTACAACCTTAGAATAATAACGTATAGAAAGATAGTGTTGGTACTTAGGCGATCAAAAACATGAAGCCAAAAGTATTACATGCATGCAGGCGATTACACACGTACAAACGCACACCACTATACAAATTATGAAATCAAAATTTGTTTTATAAACATAAATCGTCGAAATACTTTTAAAAGTAATGTTAATACCCTTTTTATGTTCTTCAAATGTGTTCTGATACCATTTGAATACACAAACCGTCATAATTACCTATTTATTTTTTAAGATTTGCGTACGTACGTGTAGTACAGTGACCTTGTGACGGTATAGTCCGGCGTAAGCTCCATTAGGCTCCAATTTAAATGCTTCATTTTGTGCGCGCTATGCACTTACCTTCTATACGTTATTATTCTAAGCTTATAACATACTATTAACTGAAACAAAAAGAAATTTGTCAAAATATTTTCATGGCGAATAAGGGATTTATTTAGCCAGAATATCAATTTTATATAATACAAAGCCAAATGATGTGACCTAAATTAACTGGCTACCCCAAATTTCAATTTATTCATTTAAAAAGAGAGCTTATTAAAAGATAAAAACGTCCTCGAGTAAAATGAAAAGACAACAATAACAATAACGGAATCTGATACGAAAAAAAAGGAATGCAAAAGGATGAGCAAAATTTAGAGCGTCATTTTAATAGCTTGACAGCGGCTGTCAGATTTGACAACGGCGGTTGACATGCTGCGATTGTTCGCTCTTGATTGTGATTTCGCAAGAAAATAATTCAGCTGCGACTTTGAATTATTGGAGATCGCCTTTCACGATTTGAAACAAACAACAAATATCGCAAAGACTGTGTGTAAAGAAATTAGACTTTCAAAATCAAATAGCGTATTTATTTATTAAAGATTATCTTACTGGCATATATGAACGTAGCATATATGAACTTCGTATAGACAAAAGAGTTTGTAGCTGTTACAACATTAAATATGAGGATATTTAACAAAATCTTCAATACTTTTAAATCAAAACTATTTAAAAAACTAAATAATGAAAAAAAAAAGTACACTTTTATGTATTTCTTTTCTATTGATTAGTTTTATATAAAAGAAAAATTAACTTATTTTTTATTAATTTACTAATCTAATCGATGTTTGCAGATCAGTAATGGTCTATCTTAATATCATCATTACAGCTCCTCTTCAATAAGAAGGCAATCGACCTACTATAGAACGCTGGTCAGACCGGTTGGTATAGAATTTTACATCGATGTTTTCTTTTCTTATAGCAATGTTATCTGCTTGCATCCTTGATTCGTCTGTTATTATCACCCACGGGAAAGAAAGGGGATGATGAATCATATTATCATTCATTCAGCAAATAGGACAGAACCGATGACGTGAAATGATACCATCTCTATTAAGTTATTACTACACCGCTCTCAAGAACCAAGAACGATGTAGAAACTTGACAGTTTCAAAAGCAAATTGAACAAGATCTTAACTGCAGTATTTCTTCGTTCACTTATGTACGCCCGGACACTGCCGGACTAACTCAGTTTGTGAGATAGTTGACTAATTCAATAACTTGGCAGCGAGGCCACGAAATTAAACGTTGTGTTAATTTTTAAAATAACTCAGCAGTTGGATACTTGGTAAAAATTATTTTGCTAAACAATTTTATTTTTAATTGAGTTCAAACGTAAGTAATGTACTCTGTATGAGAATTAGGGGCTAAGAATATATTTTACCGCTTCCTAACTTTCATAATTATCATCATCACAGCCCATGTACGTCCCACTGTTGGGCTCAGGCCTCCTCCACTATGGGAGGGAAATTGACCTACTATACCACGCTGGTCAGACTGGTTGGTATAAAATTTTATTTCCAGTTTTCTTTATCTTGCATAGATGTTAAATGCAACTTTAATAAAACCGTAAATAATAGTTCAGTGGCTACTAAGAGTTGATGTGGTCATCCCTGTGGTGATGGAGCGAGAATACCATTCATCACCCCTTTCTTGCCTGTGGGTGTAAAAGACGGTTAAGGTATATAATATCCCTAGCCGAGGCTGCGGGTGACGTGATCGGGGAATTAGTCCGTCACCCGCTGAGAGGCCAACCGCGTGAGGAAAGCGCGGTCCCGCGGTCGACGGGAGGGCATCCCAAATAGGGGGTATTCCGTCGGGCCGACCACTGACGTCAAGTCACTCCGGTGGTCGGCCCAACGACGAAAGCGACGTGCATCGCATGTGGGTTGCGGGAGTGCGTGCTTACGCCCTTCTGTCGCCCCGGACGGAATGGTGCGTGAGTGCGCTGACCACAACCCAACCCCAAAAAAAAAGGTATATAATATGCATATAAGATCTACGCAAGAGATAGAAAACTCAAAAAAAAACCCTATACCAACACATCTGACCAGCGTGGTATAATAGATTAATTCTACTTCTATTGTGGAGTAGGTTTGAGGTTAGCGTGGGGATTTAAATGAGCTGTAATAATGATAATAACTACCAAGAGAGTGGGCAGAAACTAAGGTTTAAATTCATTTAATAGGTACAGAGTTAGGTCAGTCGCTTCCATCCGAGTGCTGGGGTCCGCCAAGGATGTATAATATCGCCACTCTTATTTAATATTTACACTGAGCTTGTTATGAGAATATATTTAGAAGATTGGACGGATGGAATAGCTGTTGGAGAGCTGAAAATCTCCAACCTACACTACGCAGATGATACAAATCTTGTTTGCGACTAGTATTCGAAATATGGAAGAACTACTCTCAAAAATTGAAAGCGTAAGCCTAGAGTGTGGGTTGAAAATTAATCGTTCGAAAACCAAAATGATGATTATAGACCGAGCTAACAACAAGTCGCCAGATGTCACACATTTCGTGAACTGTGAAATAGTCCAATCATATATTTATTTGGGAACACTAATTAACAATAACGGAGGATGCGTGATGAAATTAAGAGACGTATAGCGATAACTAGATCTGCAATGGACAAACTAAAAAGGATATGGAGAAAAAGTAACATAACTAAAAGCACTAAAATCAAGTTAGTTCATGCACTTATATTTCCCATATTCTTGTATGCAGCAGAGACTTGGACTCTTAGAGAAAGTGAGAGGAAAAAGGTGGACTCTCTGGAAATGTGATGCTGGAGGAAAATGCTCGGCATTTCATGGACCAATTTCAGGACGAATGTTTCCATCCTAAGGGAACTCGGCATCAAACAGCATTTGTCCTCCATTGTCCAACAACGTATGCTCGCTTTCTTTGGTCACGTGTCCCGGCGCGACAAAACTTGTATTGAACACCTGGTGGTACAGAGCCGGGTCGAGGGAAATAGACCACGCGGCAGGTCGCCAATGCGGTGAACGGACCAAGTGAAATCGGCCATTGGTGGCCCCCTATATCATTGCTCGAAACTGGCATCAACAAGAGAGGAATGGAGACGCGTAATAAAACGGGTCACTTTACAACTCCATTATTAACGACCACAACCGCTCTGCCAAGAGTGCCACGACTAAGAAGAAGAGGGCATTTAGATATTGTATATTTTAATATTTTAAATTAATCCAATCAACTAACACCCAATTGAAAAATGACCTTTACTGAGAATATCCCGCCAGAAACTTAGCGAGTTTCTATATTGCTGTTTTTTATTTCTAACTAGCTGACCCGGCGAACTTCGTATCGCCATAATTTTTTTCGTAAATATATTTTCTATATTCCCGAAAATATAGTCTCTAATGGAAAGACCATTACAGCTTTGTCGGGAAAGATTCGATCGTTTTGATCGTGGCATTGTTAATGATGATTCAAAGAGAATACAAATTACTCATTATTGATTTCTAACAAAATTATAATTATCAAAATTTTCAACCATACCAACCATAGCTCGCCGAAATTTATCGGCGGGTGTCGGAGACGCGCGCCCGCGGCGGCATGGTCTCCATCAAAGAGATCACCGCCTGGCGGGTCGACGCCCGCCGAGAAGTCATTGCCCGTTGGGCAGTCCGGCTGGAGAGTCCTCGGTACGGTGTCAGGACCGTCGAGGCCTTCCGGCCGGTGCTGATGGAGTGGTTGGAGCGGACGCACGGGGTGCTTTCCTTCCGACTGGTGCAGGTGCTGACGGGGCACGGTTGCTTCGGGAAGTACCTGCACAAGATTGTCAGGAGGGAGAGCACACCGTCCTGCCACCACTGCAGTTGCGACGAGGACACGGCGCAGCACACGCTCGAGGAGTGTGCTGCATGGGAGGGGGATCGCCGTGAACTCGTCGCAATTATCGGTGCTGACCTGGCGCTGCCGACCATCGCCAGGGAGATGCTCGTCAGCGTCAGGAACTGGGACGCGGTCACCGCCTTCTGTGAGGCCGTAATCTCACGGAAGGAGGCGGCGGATCGTGTGCGAGTAGAGCTCCTATTCGGCGACACGTTCCGCCGCCGGCGACTCGGGCGGCGCAGGCGCGAGTATTTGCGCCTAATGCCGCCCTAGCCGAGGCCGCGGGTGATTGGACCGGGGAATTGTCCGTCACCCGCAGAGAGGCTGACCGCGCGACGGCGACTGACGTCCCAGGACGTCGAGAGGTGAGGGTACCCGAAAGGGTATTCCGTCGGCCGGCCACTGACGACAAGTCACATCTGCTCCGGTGGTCGGCCCAACAACGAGGTGACGTGGGTACGGGTGGGTTATGGGCCCGCGCGCCGTCCTTTCATCGCCCCGGACGGACTGGACCGCGCGTGCGCTTACCGTAGCCCACCCATAAAAAAAAAATTAAAAAAAAAAAAATAAAAAAAAAAAATAAAAAAAAAAAAATACCAACCATAAAATTTTTAACTATAGACAAAATTACGTTTAGCTATCATTTACGTTTTGTTATTACATATCAAATGCGTTGCGTACTTGTATTCTCTTTAACATTTTACTCACGTGTCACACGGTAACGCGATCGAACGGGATAAAAGAGTTATTGGCAAAATCTTGTAAACACCATTAAAAAAAAGACGGGATAAAAAGTATCCTATGTCTGTCTCCTGGTTCTAAGCTACCTCCCCACCAATTTTCAGCCAAATCGGTACAGCTGTTCTTGAGTTATAAATAGTGTAACTAACACGACTTTCTTTTATATATAGATTTATTTTATTTAAAATTTTATACAATAGGTATGTTTAATAAGTATTAGCTTCAGTGTAATACATTTAAAAGCACAATTTAATATAATTGTTATGTATGTCATGTATGATTGGTTATAAATAAAACTAGTTCTATGGATTTTATTGCTTTTGTATTTGTTATTTATTTGCCAGATGTTTCGAACACTTATCAGCGCTCATAGTCACGGACGATCTAACGCCAGGCAATCAAAAATCAAATAGGTACAAAGGCAATAAAATTCGTTAAAATAGTCTTATTTATAATGTTTAATACTCGCGTAAACATTAGAATTAATTATAGCAAAATCAGATCCCCCGAAAAATAATTGTTCATGAATTAACTATTATAGCAGCCATTACGCCTTTCAACCATTAGGGAGTGAAGGGTGAAATGTGCTCTATGCAGCTACCACAAGCAGATCTTTCAGTGAGCATGACTAACACCATAGAAAAAAGAAATGGATACACAAAGCGTTTATTACATTGTTCTACGTGGTTTATGCCTAATAATTTTGGCTGTACAGATGGTGTAGTGGTACCGACCAGTAGGTCAGGACAATGCGATGCCATGCCATGACGCATTCACGCTCCCACAAACACTCCTTAAATGTGGTTATAGTAAAGGAGAGTCTTTTTTTTCTATTTGGCGGAAGGTGCCACATACCATCGCCCGACTGGTGGACTTCCCTCTTGCGCCAAGTGGGTGGACTACCGATAGTAGTCCTTATCATCAGCGGCGTAGCAAAAAAAGGTCTGAACTATATACTAGTTTCGCCATCTAGCGACAAATAGCGGCATATTTTGTAAGATCCCTAAAGCTAGCATCCGTAGCACCGTACCTACATTATAAGTTTTGTACACTGAATTTATTTTATTACACTGTTCCGAAAGTAAATGATCAGATTGGATCGGATTGGATATACATTAAACCTTGTTTAATTTTTGTTTGATAGAATTATATATTTCAAGAAGTAGATAATCAATATACGTCCCACTGTTGGGCTCGGACGGCTACGTATTAGGAGGAAATTTGACCTACTATACGACGCTGGTGAGCACAAGGTTTCATTTTAAGTTTTCGTTTTCAAATAGAACAATAATTAAAATATCATACAAAGAATTTTCCTGCATGGACTTCGAGACCATGGCACTCGCCATTAGATGTAACTTAGACCGTGCCACTACTTCTGCAATCACAATGTTTATGAAATACAATTGACTAGCAGCCAGGTTTAATTTGCAATTACAATATTAACCTCATTATCTATATTTAAAAGAAAATTTCCTGTCATGAAAACTCAAAATAGAGAGTAATTGCCTAAAATAGAGTTACATACGTTTAGATATGGCAGCCATTACTAAAAGCATTAAGACGTTACACACGAGCTGATTGCAGGCGAGTTAACACGCTCAAGAACGTGAATAAGAGTCATTAAGTCGAACATCAGTTGGCAATTTTACTCGCTAATTTACATTTTCGCCTCTAGCTGCTTAATAAACACCCACACGACGATGGAGCACCCTGTAATCTTTGCTCGAACCAGTTATAACCGGATGAGGGTGGCGGAAACTGGTTATAAATGTTCTAAACCAGTTTCTGGAGACTATGGTACTCTAAAGTACTTTTTTAAGAATTACTCTGGTTAGAAAAGACTTTTTTATTTACAATATATATATTTCTTTATCACTAACTACGCCCTAGTTTTGTTGTGAAACATCTATAAGCGAGGGTAATGACTAAGGGATATAATATGCATATAACGTCTATGCAAGAGAAGGAAAACTCGAAATAAAACTCTATAGCAACCTGTCTGACCAGCGTGGTATAGTAGGTCAATATCCCTCCTATTACAAAAGAGGTTCCAGTCCAGGTGTGGAATGTATATGAGCCGAAATGATGATGAATGATTTTCCGTATGATAACGGAGTACGAATACAATTCACAACTCACTTTCTTACCCGTGAATGTCGTAAATGATGACTAAGGGATATAATATGCATATAACGTTTATGTAAGAGAAGGAAAACTCGAAATAAAACCCTATACCAACCCGTCTGACCAGCGTGGTATAGTAGGTCAATATACCTCCTATTACGGAGGAGGCTCAAACCCAGCAGTGCATATATGTGAGCTGAAATAATAATGAAAGATTTTAATATTTTGCTCATGTTCTTTTGGAACAACTTCGTATACTCCTAGCTAGTTAGTTATAGCTATACGTGAACATAAAATTATAATTCTCATCTCCTACCGTGTAAATTAAAAGGGAATAATTACAAAATCTAATTTACCTTAGAAATCAAAAGTAAACTGTTTTAATTAAATAATTTTGGAACAAGAAACATAAAGTATACTTAAGTTAACAAGATTTACGTTTGTTTTGTTGCACTGTAACTTAATTAGGAAAGTGGAAACAGTGTATTTTTAAAGACAACATTCTACTTTTACTGGCTCTCTACAGAAGGCCTATGGTCACTAGGGAATCGAGTAAGACAGTGTAGGACGCCGTAATATACCTTGTGACTATTTTTGCTTTTAAAAAGTTACTATCTGTGCCAGCAGCTTCGCTCGCTTAGGTTATAATTCTTATTAAAAAAAATTGTTCATGCTCACATGGTTATTTGCACTATACACATGCCTAAAAATCACTTTAAATTTTTTTTGTCTGTCTGTCTGTGTCTATCTGTCTGTCTGTTTATCTGTATGTCTATCTGTCTATTTGTTCCGGGTAATCTTCAAAACGGCTGGACCGATTTCAAAAATTCTTTCACCAATGTTAAGCTATAATATCAGGGCGTAAACTGAGCTATATTTTATCCTGGCATTCCCACAGGAACGGGAACTACGCGGGTTAAACGACTAAAACCGAAACGAAGCGAGGGCGGGTTGCTAGTTTACAATATAATCCTCGCGTAAACATCAGAGAGGACTATGATCAATCATAGCTTTCTAGAAAAGCATATGTCGTAAAAGTTGTTAATTTAATCCATTTATTAAACAATTGTAAGAAAAAGGGATACAATACCCACCTTCCCATACCACACCTACCACACCACCTACCCATCTTAGGGTATAAGCTAATAAACTTCGAAACGATCTACTGGATGGACTCTAGAATTGCTTTAATATATCAAATAGTACCATTTTTAAAACAAATCTTTGGCTGAATATGCATAATATTATTTGTTTTGTTTATTTATATTTTTCTCATAGAATGATAAAATTTAGTTGCTTGAAGTAGATTTCACGGGTAGCTTGATAGTTCCGTCTAAAATTCATTGGTTACACAATAAGCCCCTTGATCTCAGCCAAAACATAACTACTTTTCTTTTCCATTAAACATATATTTTACTACAGTATTTAGTATTTCTGTATAAATAAGGCCAATCCAACAACCGTGACAAAGTTATTTTTGAACTAACAGCTTCAGCAATCGAATTAGCTATGAGTTTGTATAAGAGACGTCCTCGGCCCACGATACATGCTCTTTAATAAACTTCGTAACGGTATTAGGAACTTACTACCACACTACGCTACCACGCAAGCACGGTAAATGGAACCCGAATACAATCTCATTGGCTGCAACTTTAAAACCACTGCTCATACTAAGGGTTTGTTAACTAATGTAGTTACGTTTATCTACTTGAACGGTGAAATTCATTATTAATCGTAAGAAAGACAGTCAAGTAATTTTAGAGCATTACCAATATTTTAAATTTAACCCTCCGTATACGAGGTGACTAATCTCACCGTGTTGTACTAGGTGGGGTTTGCTATACCCCAACTATAAAAGGTAGTAAAATCCGCAAATTTGTTTTTTGTTATTGTTAAACAATAATAAAATATTTATATATCTAATAATAAATTGGTTTAAGTGAAACAAATTTTATATTTTACATTGTAATTTTTTTATTTTTAACTTTAACTGACTTTTATTAATAAAAATATACAAACTTAACTTTTTCTTAAATTATAAACTGTTCAATCTTTTCTTGAGTACTTAAATCAAATAGCACATATTACAATCACAGTCTTCTCAATTTATAAAACTATAGTATATCTAGTTTTAAACATTAACAATTTAATAAAAATAAACAATAATAAAATCAGATCTTAATCACTTTTAAGTTGCCGCAGTTTTGACAATAAAAATCTATATGTTCCATGCACATAGGCTTATTTAATTTTTTACAAACGTGCCTAATGTCATCACTGACTAAATCCGAAGACAGTATGTCAAAATCGACTTCACTATCTGTATTGCTTTAAGCCTTGATATGATCTGCATCACCATCCGATTCTTGTTCTAACTCAGTGTCACAATCATCGTCTTCTCCTATTAGTGCTCGTAATATGTCTTCTTCCGCTAATCGAGACATGTTTTAGTTTAATTATTACTTGCAACAATATTTCACCACGTTAAACACCGAAATAAACATATAAATAAATAAAAAACAAAAGTAGTTACACTTACCTTTTAGACCACGCGCCATACAAGGTGAGGTGTGTGATACCCAGGCCCACTTTTTGTAAGTGTCACATGGTTCGTGGCTGATGCTTGACTAATTCTTTCGCACGGATGGGAGCGGCAACGTCACATTTGCAGCTACTGAGAAAACAAACTTGCGCACCTTTTTCGTTCAAAACTTGTAACGATTTTTTTACCGCTGGGATATATCATACCCCAACTCGTATACGGAGGGTTAAATAAGTATTATCCTTGTGGTGATGGATTAGGAACACCATTACTCCCTATCTTGCCTGTAGATATCGTAAAAGACAACTGAGGAATATAATACGTATATAACATCTATGCAAGAGAAGGAAAACTCGAAGCGTAACGATATACCAACCTGCCTGACCAGTATATCAATTTCCCTTCTATTATGGAGGAGGCTTGAGCCCAGTAATGGGACGTAATTGAGCCGAGATGATGAAATGATGATGAAATATGTATGGAACGTATGTATGTTTTTTTTTTTTTTTTTTTTTTATATATTCACGCCTTTTTCCCATAGGGGTAGGCAGAGTCCACTGCCCTCCACCTGCTACGATCTTTGACATATTCAGCGTAGCAAAGCGGTTCTCTGTGGGCCACTTTTCGCCCCCGACGGAAACGAGACGTGACGTGTCGCGAGCCACATCGCCGCCATTCGTACAGTTTTTTAATTTTTTTGAAACTCATTGCGTTTCCGCGAGAAATACATACACATATAATTAAACGGACACAAATTACATCCAGACTCAGAACAACAATTTGTGGATCGCACAAAGTGTTGTCCTGCGTGGGATTCGAACCCCCGACACTGGCGCTGTAGGTCACTAGCATTAACCACTACGCCATCTGTGCAGTATGTATGTTAAATATTTTATTATGAAATTGAACGTAAGAAAAGAAGCCCACCACCTCCTAACAACCAACATAATGCTTCTTATGACATATAATAGATTACAGATATAGATTAGACACATATTTCAAGCACATTCTTTATATTTCTATTTTCATGGCACGGCATTTTTCTTAATTATCAATATACGGGAAACGATATCAGATTATATTTTATTATACACTAGCAACCCGCCTTCACTTCGCTTCGGTTTTAGTCGCCTTACCCGCGTAGATCCCATTCCCGTGGGAGTACCACAATAAAATATAAACTCGAAAGTAAGTTTGTTTGTGACGCTTTCACGCTTAAACCACCAAACCGATTTCAGAAATTCTTTCAGCAATGAGAAATTACATTATCAGGAAGGCTATATTTCATTCCGGTATTCCCACAAGGACGGGAACTACGCGGGTAAGGCGACTGAAACTGAAACGAAACGAGGGCGGGTTGCTAGTAATATATAAACGCGAAAGTAAATTTGTTTGTTACGCATTCACGTTTAAACCATCAAATCAATTTCAAAAATTCTTTCAGCAATGAAAAGCTACATTTTCAGAGAGTAACATAGGCTGTATTTTATACCGGTATTCTCACAAGGACGGGAATTACGCGGGTAAGGCCACTGAAACTGAAACGAAACGAGGGTGGATTTACTAGTAAATAATGAAATAGTTTGATTGTTTATTTATTCATCATCATCATGGCAGCCCACAGACGTCCCACTGTTGGGCTCGGGGCTCCTCCACAATGGGAGGGAATTTGAACTACTATACCATGCTGGTCAGACATGTTGGTATAGGATTTCTTTTCGAGTTTTCCTTCTCTTGCACAGATATTATGTGCATATATCCCGCAGTCGTCTTGTACGACATCCACAGGCAAGATAGGGAATGGTGAATTGTATTCTTACTCTGTCACCACACGGATAGATTTATTTATTATCACGATAAAAAAATCTACTATAGTTAACTATAATGAACAAATGGTAGTTACTATAAGTAGTACCACAGTCCTGCAAAATTGGATGCGACTAACGTTCCTGAAACTCAGTAAATGAAAGCAAGGACTCTTTGTTGGTTTAAATCTCGTTCTTTATCGAGCACTATGATGGAATGAATTTAGATACGTGACTCGGAAAATAGAACTGAGGTTAAATGACCCCAGAGGGTTGAGAGCGTTTTAATTTGAAAGGGTTTGTTAGAATGATTGGGGTAAAACAAATTAAATTGTGTTCTTAGTTGCGGTTTAATATAAATATAACTTAAATATATCTTGTACTTCTCATTATATTATTGATTACTACACAAATAATTTTCGCTGTGGTGACAGAGTAAGAATACAATTTACTACCCACTTTCTTGCCTGTGGGTGTCGTAAAAGACGACTAAAGGATACAATATGAACATAACAACTATGCAAGAGAAGAAAAACTCGAAATAAAATACTCGAATAAAATTAAAAGTTAGAATTACATACAATACAATTAGAAGTCATCCATTAAAATTAGTAGTGTTTACACTAATACTTCTGTTAACATTCCATTGTCGTCCATTATTGGATATTAAAGGTTTCTCAAGGAATGATTTCATCCTAGCTGAGGCCGCGTATGATTGCACCGGAATAGTCCATCACCCGCAGCGAGGGCGACCGACGTCGCGGGTGGAGCGTTAGGAAGGGAGGGTACCCGAAAGCGTACCCCGTTGGGCTGGCCACGGACGAAAAGGGACTCGGCACCGGTGGTCGGCCCAATAGCGAAGGAGAGGGAATGCGGAGGGTTATGGAGCCGCGCTCCGCCCTTTTATGAACGTACGGCGTGTGTACTGACCGTGGCCCACCCAAAAAAGGGATGATTACGCTTAGTAGGCGGGCTGTGGCAGTTGGTCTTATGATTTAACTAATATAAAACTACTTTACGGATTTTATCGCGTTTGTATTTGATTTTTGATTACCCGACGTTTCGAACACTTTACAGCGTTCATGGTCACGGGTGGACTAAGATGTCTCACGTCCAACAAGTCATCGTTACTGCAGAAAATTTATAATTATCTACCCGATACAGAAATTAGTTATTAAATATTGACCCACATTTTGATACAAAATTTATTGCCAGTGTAAGAAGAAAATGATCCTATATGCAAAAATTATATTGTTTATGGTTAGTAATAATTAAACATTAAAATTAATAGTAATTATATTTAAAAACTAACTAATAATCTAGTATACTACCACCGGATCAGAACACGGTTACACTGGTCAAATACAAACGCGATAAAATCCGTAAAGTAGTTTTATTTAAAATGTATAATACTCGCGTAAACATCATTATAATATAAAACTTTTGGTCACTACCCTGGTTAGAGATATATTGTTATCTTGATACGTTGCTCGAGGCCGCGGGTGGCGTGATCGGGGATTAGTCCGTCACCCACAGAGAGGCCGACCGCGTGAGGAAAGACCGACGTCCTCCCCGAGTGGGGTCCTCGGTCGATGGGAAGGTACCCCGGGTAGGGGGTATTCCGTTGGGCCGACCACTGATGACAAGTAACCCTGCTCCAGTGGTCGGCGCACGAAGGCGACGTGGTGTTCGGGTGGGTTGCGGGTGTTGCGTGCTTAAGCCCCTCTGTCGTCCCGGACGAAGTGGTGCGGAGGTGCGCCGACCGCAGCCCACACAAGAAAAAAAAATCTTGATACGTTGCCATATGGGTTGGTACCACATGAAATGTGAATTACAAAAAAAAAAAGTAATATTAAACAGTACCACATCAAACCAGAATTTCGACAAAGGAATGTTATCAAAATACACAACTCACTCCAACATACCAAACAAAAATAATCCCTCTACGGCTGAACCAATTTAAATTCCCATAATCAGATTAAAGGCGGCCCATAATACATCACGGGGCATATTCCTCTCATTCATTCATCAAACGAACGAACGAACGATCAATCTTGTAGCACAATGACACCTCGTTAGAGGTATTGTCCATGTATCATAATTTGGTTCAGCCTATGTAATGACAGGGGAGGGAGTTATTTTCAACTGAACATTTTGGCGTTTTAGAATTTTATCAGTTAAAATATGTTATTGATATTCAAGGCAAACGTTAGCCTTCCTTCTTTTGTTGAACCTTGTAGTGACGGTATTGGAAAAAAAATGTCCTTACCCCCTTAGTGGGAGATCCACTCGAAAGTAAAGGATGACCTGAAATATTTCTCTCTTATAACAAGTACGTATGTAATTGCCACGCTTGAAAGTGAGTAACGATAGTACTTGGAGTTTTAAGTTTCAGAAGGTCTCTCCTATTTCTGAATTACCTGGTACTTCAATAACTTTATACTACTCCCATTGCTAAGGAGGGGACACTGATGACAGGGTAAGAATACAATTAATCACCCAGTTTCCTACCTGCTGGTGGCGCCAACTATAGCTAACAGGAGTGGCGGGGGCGGTGGCGAGCCGTACTTAACCGGACCGGCACGAATCCCCACTCGTTAACAGCTCTCATTCCATACAATACGCTATTTCTATCGAATGTAAATTGTTCACAATAAATCAATTTTAACTATATCAATCCACCAATTTTATTTATGTTCCTACATGAACACCTGCGAGTATCATAAAAGACAACTAAATGATATGGCATTCATACAAGAGAATGAGAACTCAACAATTAGTCATATTCTAATTTGTTCATCAAGATATAGCAAGTGTTTCTTTATTGCTGTTAGTGGCAAACGAGCAAACAGCATACCTGATGGTAAGTAATACAGCCGCCCATTTGCCAGGCATACAGATATCGCCCATTTGCCAGGCTGCTGCCCACCGCGAGAAAAGTCCACCACACGCAAGCACCCTCGGAAATTTGGGTTTCCGACTCTCTTGCTCATCGAACGAAGTGCAGTAAGAAATAGCTACTACTTAGACGTCGATTTTCTGCGAGAGTGTAATACTCCGGGCAGATCGACACGCGGCTGTAGACATACGATAGTCGACAGTGTGACCCTAGCTCATCTTTTCCTATCACTCTCCACATAGGTCAATTTCGCTCCTACTATAGTGAAAGTTCGATCCCAACAGTGGGACGTTTATGAGTAGAAAAGCAGAACATTGCAGTAAATATTAGAAATACTTTTATAAATATTAATATTTTCAGGATGGTATTCTCAATTGATAGATTGAGGTACGTGATACTTCAAGGAGATATGTTGTTTTTATAGTTACAACTTTCTTCCTGGGGGGGTTACTGTTTAGTTAAGAACTAACAATTGCAATATAACATCATATAAAAATAATGGGTCACCGCCACTCAGTTTAAAACTTGTATTTGGTTGATTGATCACTTAAATAATTATTAGTATCTTAGAAGTAATTATAATTGCTAATCCGCCTGAAAACCGCAATGATAATGGTGTTATAATATCCTGATAAGGCCCATTTAGAGCAATAAATGTACATAGAGTGATGGGTTAGTTAGACTACAGTCTAAATCACAATATACACCAATATTTAGAATTATTGTTTTACAAATAACAGTTTGCAACTATAAATGATTTCAATGTCTTGGGAAATTGCAACAAAAACCTCGTACAAGAAGAACTGTTAAATCTAATAGAAAAAACTTGCAACGAAAACCATTAATTCTATAAAAATAATTTGCAGATACTTGTTGCTCTTGTAATTAGATTCTCATCGCGTACCCCTTTTTTTTATTTCTTTTTGGGGTGGGCTGCGGTCGGCGCGCCTCCGCACCACTCCGTCCGGGGCGACAGAGGGGCTTAAGCACGCAACACCCGCAACCCACCCGAACACCACGTCGCCTTCGTCGTTGGGACAACCACTGGAGCAGGGTTACTTGTCATCAGTGGTCGGCCCGACGGAATACCCCCTACCCGGGGCACCCTCCCAACGACCGACGTCCCCCCCTCGGGGAGGACGTCGGTCTTTCCTCACGCGGTCGGCCTCCCGGCAGGTGACGGACTAGTCCCCGGTCACGTCACCCGCGGCCGCGGCTAGGGCGGCATGGCACGCAGGTAATCCCGCCTGCGCCGCCCCAGTCGCCGGCGGCGGGTCGCATCATCGAGGCTTTGCTCCTCGCGCTCGCGACCCGCCGCCTCTTTCCGCGAGATAACTGCCTCGCAGAAGGCTGCGACCGCGTCCCAATTCCTGATGCTGCCGAGCATCTCCCTAGCGATGGTCGGCAGCGTCAGGTCGGCACCGATGATTGCGACGAGTTCACAACGCGGCTCTGCCCAAGCGGCACAGACCTCGAGCGTATGCTGCGCCGTGCCCTCGTCGCAATCGCAGTGGTGGCAGGACGGAGTTCTCTCCCTCCTAGCGACCCTGTACAGGTACTTGCCGAAGCATCCATGCCCCGTCAAGACCTGTACGAGTCGAAAGGAGAGCACACCGTACCATCTTTCCAACCACTGCATCAGCACCGGCCGGAAGGCCTCCACGGTCCAAACACCGTATCGAGGCCTCTCCAGCCGGTCTGCCCAATGGGCGATGACGTCTCGGCGGGCGTCGACGCGCCAGGCGGTGAGCTCCCTCAGGGAAACAACACTAACCCCCCCGCGCACCCCCGACACCCGCCGATACAAGTCGGCGAGCATTTCCGCCTCCAGGTCTCACGGGGGAGTCCCGGCCAACAGGCACGCCGCCTCCGTCGCCACTGTGGGGTAACCGCGGATGATCCTGACCGCCGTGACCTTTGGTGGACGCTACAGAAGGGCCCTAAGTCGGGCGGTCATGGATCCCGCCCACACCGGTGCGCCGTACAGGGCCATCGACCGGATGACCCCCGATGACAGCCCCGTCGAGCTGTCGCCTCCTCCGCGCCTCTTTGGGGATGGCCCTGCGGCTTTCCCGCCCTAGTCCCGCGATGGTCCTGCGGCTGATCCGCCCTCGTCGCTCTCTGAGCTGCTTGACAGCCGTGCAGCACCGGCGTCCCTGTTTTGCGACGGCTCTGCGGTGGCTGCGGCCACACCGCCTTCGTCGCTCGTGGCCGCGGCGTCACCTAGTTGCGCCTGCCGTGCCGCCTCCTTCTTCGCCGCCTCCTTTCGCGCACGCACCCTGTTGGAGTGTACGGTGGTGGCGAGCAGCTTCCTCCTCTTCCTCTTCTTCCTCACCTTTGGAGCCTCCGAGTGTTTTGCCAGGCTCTCGGCAACTTCAGCAGCGATTGTCTCCCTCCCATATGATCGGAGACTGACCGTGCCGGTGTTTGTGCGCATCTCGCGCTCAGACACCGGCACAGTGAGGGATTTCCCGGCGTGGCCGGGACCCTCTGGAGTAGGTACGTATGTTTTAACCTCTGCCATTCTTGGATCATTTTTAAGTCTTGCCTTGACTACCACTCTAACGGCTGGACGCTCGCGCGCTTTTTAACCCACCAATCATTCATCCCCTCGCCGAGTGGCCAAACTTAGGATTAGGGGTAATTTTTTATAGGGGTTTTCTTCCCCGCGGTCCGAAGACCCCCGGCCCTGAGCTTTAGCCGCAGTCACACCCAGGGTTACGGTTTGGGCCTTCCGGGTCTGGCCGCTCGCGAGCGACCGACCCGTCACGCCCCCGGGCCGTGACGCCACCGTCTCTGGCGACGGAGTGCCATGAGGCACATCCGCCCCATTGGTGTTCAGGTTAATTCAAGAATGGTTTAGATTTACAATTTGAGCCGGTAGGTGACGCTGTCATTGGTACCAGGGTATTGCAGCGTCTGTTGGATCAGCAACGTAAATAATTTACAAAAAAAAAAAAAATATTTTGCCACATTTCAATGGCCGTCGCTTTCCAATCATCTATTAGTTTATTAGATAAATTTAAGATAAAAGATAAAATATTTTTCGTGTGGTAACGAAGTAAAAATACAGTTCACTACCCCTCCCTCTTGCCCGTGGGTGTCGTAAAAACGACTAAGGGATATCTTCTTCATATAAAGTAGTTGTTATGCAAGAGAAGGAAAAATAAAAATAGCCGTATACCAAACCGCCTGACCAGGGTAGTACAGTGCTCGTCGCAATCATCGGTGCCGACCTGACGCTGCCGACCATCGCTATGAGATGCTCGGCAGCGTCAGGAACTGGGACGCAGTCGCCGCCTTCTGCGAGGCAGTCGTCTCACGGAAGGAGGCGGCAGAGCGCGTGCGGAGGGAACGCCTCCACTCTCAATATGGAGGAAGCTCTAGCCCAGTAGTATCATGTATATGAACTGTAATAACGGTGATGAAAATATTAAAATTGACTATATCTAAGTGCCTCCAAGAGGCCTATATACAATAAATTTTAAATTTGAATTAGATCACACAAAGAACTATCGTGCCTGGAAATTGGATCCACAATGCCTGGTATTTGTCACTTCTAAGATGAGTTCAAAATAAATTGTTTTATAATAAGTAGTTTGCTTGATATCTAGTGGTCTTGTCAACACCCGCGAGACTTTTAATCCAAACATATCTTTAAATTAGACGACTACGAGTAAATCGAAAAACTTTAAATGGCTCCAATTTCCAACGACCCACTGCCAGCTCGCGTCTCGCCCCTGAGACGTGGGGCAATTAAAAGAATTGCCTCGAGACGATTCAGTCCACCAGAGTATGGAAACATACGGACAAGAATTGTGACCTGGTGGTAGCCTTTTTTTAAATGCTTATATTAATTAATATAATAATATTATGCTATGGCTACGTGACGTTGACTACACGTCGTATTATTCCTTTTGACTGCAGTAAGGGCCAACTAAGAATGTTATTTTAACTGTTATAATGATAGACCTACGTACCAAGTATTGCGGGTAGATTTCAACGCACAGCAATGTTTTGTACAATCCAGTATTATTGTTCTGAACCTGCGCGTAATTTGTGTTTTTATGTGAACTCCTAAAAGAATACAGGACTAATTAAAGAAAAGAAAGAAAAATAGAATAAAAAGTTAAAAGAAGCAACTAGTACCGTTCTGTCAAATTTCCAAGTAAGACTAACTTCAGGAAAATAAAACTTAGTATAAACTTTAGGCGAACTAGTCTAATTTTCCTAACTTATATTAGAGGTAGAATTGACGCTATTCCAGTCCCACCTAATAATAATTTTAGGAGCATTATGATGATGTCATCATGAGTCAACTGTAATATTATCTGCGTTTGCTTCTAAGTCGTTTCTTAAAAGCTATCTATTCATCCGTTAAACTATCGAGACCCTCTTTGATATAGACCTCCCACAAATTGCGTAACCCTTAACTTGGGGGTTAGCGATCGCAATTGATGTTATGGGTTTACTCAGAAACCTCTGCTGCCGGGCAATTATTTTTTAAATTCATTAATCAACGTTGCATATTCTTGTAAATCTTTTCATCATATTGCGACGAAGTAAGAACATAATGCATGACCCCCTTTTCTTATCGTTATTTCGCCACAAATTGCGGTCCTGCACCACCAAGTGCAGGAGGGGGATCTGGCAAGAGAAGAGAAGAAGAGATAAATATTGACCGGACGACTAGTATGATAAATTTGCGTTTATTTCTCAAATATACTCCCATATGTATTGAACAGGTATCTGGACGAAGCGCTTGTTCTTCCACATCGTTACACCAAGAATTAAGTCTTAATGGGCTAGTTGAAACATCTCCAATTACAAAAGGAACAACAGCAATACAGTTTAGATTTAAGTCTAGGTAATTAATTGGCTTGAATAACAATAATTGAATACAGAAATAATATTGTAACACATATAAAAGAAGAACCAAACTGATTAACGTATCAACGCACAGCCGAAAGTATAATGCCTAGGATCTTGGAAGTTGTTATGCTTTGTGCTTTTTGCTAGAAGAACACTAAGAACAAATTTTTGGAAATTCAACCCTAAGTTAGTGAAAAGGGATGTGAAAGCTTGTATGAAAGCAGCAGCAAAGTATTTGTTTTATTTGAAGCAACTGGAAGCCTCAGCGTAAGCCACTGGATTACCTCTTCGATTTAATTTATGGCCAAACCATTTCAAATAACCTCCGGTGCCACAGCGCACACGCGTAGGTCGCGATTGTCTTACGTGACTGTTTGTCTTGTGGGTAATGCGGTAGCCAAGACTCTCTTTAATAGTTTACCCACATTATCCAGCAACTTGATGGGACCTGGACTAAAACTATATTGTGGCCTTTAGTTAATAATTAAATTGCCAAGGTCAAGAGATTAATATCTACCCGCTACAGAAATTAGTTATTAAATCCGTAAAATAATTTTATTCGCAAAGAATTAATAGTCTTACTTATAAGGAGCAGAATATAATTTAAAAAAATCCTGCTTGTTATTTTATCATACTTACTATTTACACACGTCCATCAAGTCATCGTTATTACAGAGATTTATAATTATCTACCAAAACTATTTATAATTATCCATCAAAAATCAAATACAAACGCGATAAAGGCCGTAGTTTAATCAGAATTCAATTTTAAATTTAACGTTTTCGACATGATTTCAAGTGCTATCATTTCCGTTGAGTGTAACTTTCAATTGCTCGTACTTTGGAAAACAGTTTTACACTTTTCGTATGGTAAAATTCAAATAGGTAACTTAAAAAGCGAAGTTAAAAAGGTATTGCTAGTTAAATATTCTATCTCAAACTTGTTTATTTTACAGAAATAGTATAATAATTTTATTAAGAGCGCGAATTTCGAAACTAGTTGATTCGATTCTTATATATTATAAATAATCATCATTTTGTAATGATTTCTGATATCTATGCGAGTAATACACGTTGTAAATACTTTACGAACTACTACTTTACGGATTTTATCGCGTTTCTATTTGATTCTAACACTTTTGTGAAGGAGGCTCGAGCCCAACAGTGGGCGTACATGAGCTAAAATGATGATGATGATGAATACTTGTGAGATTATTGATCATCACTGTGGGGCAAGACCTTCTAAAGGGAGTAAATGCCACAATGTTCGTCTTTTCTTAATATCTCTATTGCTGTTTATAAATTGCCAGAGAGAATTTAGAAAGTAGTTTTATTTATAACTAACAACCCGCCCCCACTTCGCTTCGATTTATGTCGCCTTACTCGCGTAGTTCCCGATCCCGTGGGAATACCGGTATAAAATATAGCATATGTTACTCCCTGTTATTATAGCTTTCCAATGGGGAAAGAATTTTTGAAATCGCTTCAGTTGTTAAAACGTGAAAGCGTAACAAACGAACAAACTTACTTTCGCATTTATAATATTAGTAAGGATGTATAAATATCAGAAATTACTATAAAAATATATTTTTAGTAGAGATTAAGGCGCGATCTATAAAAATTAAAATGCATGGCTCTAAATTCACACATAGAATAACTTTCAAATACAGTGCCGCAGTAAGCTTAGCTCGACGCAGTGGAATTAGAATTTAACGACATTATATTGTGCAGTTAGCTGTTCTCTACTAGTTTATTTGTATACGATATTAAAACAGGAATGCGATAAATATATTAAAATAATAACAATGTATGGAAAGATTCTTACAGATAGTGGTAGGACCACACTATTGACAGTTGTTTGTCTACAGCCGCGGGCCGGTCCGTCCGGTATAGTACCACACTGAGCTAAAAATCGACGTTCGAGTAGTAGCAATTTGTTACTGTACTTCATTCGGTGAGCGAGAGAGCCGGAAGCCTAACTTTCTGAGGGTGTTTGCGTATAGTGGGTTTTAGTGATACCTTTAGTATCATCGAACCTCATTGCACGCATTCACTGACCACTGATGACAAGTAACCCTGCTTCGGTGGTCGGTCCAACGACGAAGGCGACGGGTTCGTTGCCAACGTTCGGGTGGGTTGCGGGTATTGCGTGCTTAAGCCCCTTTGTCGCTCCGGACGGAGTGGTGCGGAAGCACGCCGACAGCAGCCCACCCAAAAAAAAAAGAAAAGAAAGAAAAAAGGCTTAAACAAGGATATAATAAATTGTATTCCGACTCCATCATTAATATGGGGAAACTAAAATATATTATTAACATTCATTAATTTCAGTTCATATACGCCCACTGTTGGGCTTCTTCGCTATGGGAGACAAACTGACCTACTATAACACGCTGTTCAGACTTGTTGGGATTTTTTTTTTATGGGTGGGCTATGGTAAGCGCACACGCCGTCCATTCCGTCCGCGGCAACGAAAGGACGACGCACGCGCCCATATCCCACCCGTACCCACGTCGCCTTCGTCGTTGGGCCGACCACCAGTGCAGAGTTCCTTGTCCTCAGTGGTCCGACGGAATACCCTTTCGGGTACCCTCACCTCTCAACGTCCCTGTCCCAGACTTGTTGGGACAGGGTTTTATTTTGAGTTTTCCTTTTCTTGCGTAAATGTTATATGCATATTTTATCTATCACTCGTCTTTTACGACATCCACGGGTCTCTTAGGGGAGTGGTGAATTGTATTTTAACTGCGTCATCACATGGACAAGATTAAAGATCCTAAATAAATATACTATACTACAAGCTGACCTACGTTGTTCTGTTCAAATAAAGCGCCAACTACCGGGTCCAATTATGAATCTAAACCATTCTCGAATCCCGTTCTTTTTTTTTTTTCACGCTATGATAATGCATTTACGCACTATCCCCCGTCAGTTGAAAACAGACGTGGGAGTGTGTGTGGGACTCGCTGGCCACAGAAGTGATCGAAATACCCACTAAAACCACAGTGGCCCCTTCCGTGCTTTTATGAGGTGCCGGAGAGATCGCCTGATGACATTCTATCCCCAACACCTCAACGCTTGGCTGTCTGGCCACGTCCTGTCATCATTCAGGGCGATGGATGGAGGAGTGCATAACGCCGTCTCCTCCTCCCTGGTCACCGCCGGCGGTGCGAGTCTGCGGACGCAAGTGCCTCGCGTGCCCGCTCCGCGGCCTCCTTCCTTGTCATGACATCCATCAACGACCAACAGCTGTCGCTGCCGAGCATCTTGGAGATGATGGTCGACAACGACAGGTCCGCTGTTCCCATGTCCGATGACAGGACGTGGCGCTGAGGCCCCCAGGCAGGGCATACTTCTAGTGTCGCCACGCTCATGGCATCCTGGGGCCTCTTCTCTTCCAATTTTGTGCAGGTACTTACCGAAGACCCCATGTCCGGTAAGCACCTGCACCATCCTAAATGTAAGGCTACCGTGCCTTCTCCTGAGCCAGCGGTGGAGATGCGGCGCAACCGCCTCCACAGTCCCCCGCCCTGTTACGGGAGACTCTAGATCCTCTCTCCACCGCCGGATTCTCGAATCCTCTTGAGCACACACAAATTACTTACTCAATCCAGTCAACAGATATCGCCATCTGTTGAAATCGTTTGGAGTTAACAGATAATTGTGAATGTCAAATAATAGACAAATAATTTGCAATAAAATAATATTACGACTATAAATTAAGATGTAAGCTATCCTATCTTTCAAGTTGGATCAAACTGCACACGGTGTTCAAATTTGATTAATATCGGTTAAGTAGTTTAGGAGTCCATCGCGGACAAACAACGTGACACGTAATTTATATATATTAAGATTATCTATAACTCTCCGTGTAGTGACGGAATAAGAATACAATTTTCCACTCCCTATCTTGCATGAGGATGTCGTAAAGGCGACTATGGAATATAATATGCACATAACATCTATGCAAGAGAAAGAAAAGTCGAAATAAAACCCTCTATCAATCTGTCTGACCAGCATGGTATAGTAAGGTCAATTTCCCTCCTATTGTGGTGGAGGCTCGAGCCCAACAGTGGGACGTATATGAGCTGAAATTATCATTATTGATTATCTATACAAATAAATAAAATAAAAATGTCTGTAATGTTTTTCATGCTCACGCGGTTATGTAGACGACAACCACGTGTAAAAACCACTCTCAAATTTTTTTGACGGTTTGTCTATCCGTTTGTTACGGGAAAACGTCTAAACCGATTTTGATAGCATTTTACTATCAAGTAGCTTTCTATATAAGGCGTAACTCCTCTTAGAAAAAGGCTATGAAAATTTATCCAGTCCGGGACTCGAACTCGAGGCTATCGAGGAGATATTGCAGATTTAAAATGTGGGGCAAAGCCGCTTAGAACAGGCGGATCACTATTAAGTATTTTATAAATATATTCCAGATAATTTTCTAACCAATTTTCTATTTGAGGAAAATGTTGAAACAAATCAACTATATTATAACCTGACTAAATAAATATGTACAATAGAATTTGAAATTTATTCGCGACATTCTTGCGTCGTCATACATCATAGAACCGCGACACACCGTGGTCGGTTTATTGCGATATATGGCTTGGCAGTATGGCGTTTGAAGAATGCGAGTATAATATCATAAGACATTGTGCTTTAATTATAATATTTACTGCTGATATTTACTACTATATAATTCTAACTATTACTATTAATGTGAATGAATGTCTTTTTAGTTATTTTTTAATCCACGACGTGAAAAGTGAGGTGTAATAAGCTGCTTGAAAGCCAGTTTTCTTGCGGTAATTCTTAGCTATGTTTGGTTAATAACGGTCTTTCTTTTTTTTTTTTTGGTGTGAGTTGCGGTCGGCGCGCTCCTCGCACCACTCCGTCCGGGGCGACAGAGAGGCGTAAGCACGCAACTCCCGCAACACACCCACGATGTACGTCGCCTTCGTCGTTGGGCCGACCAACGGAGCAGGGTTACTTGACATCAGTGGTCGGCCCGACGGAATACCCCCTACGTGGGGTACCCTCTCATCGACCGACGTCCCCCCCTCGGGGAAGACGTCGGTCTTTCGTCACGCGGTCGGCCTCTCGGCGGGTGACGGACTAATCCCCGGTCACGTCACCCGCGGCCTCGGCTAATTAATAACGATCTGACAGTGTGAGAGCTCTTTTCGAAAATGATGTCCAAAATTATTACCCGATTAAGTTGGCACTTCATGTGTGCCAGTATAATCGTTAAATAATAATCAATTGATAATTCCTGCTGAAGAGAACGGACTATTAGTACTTTCATACCTTTTTAATTATTGGAAAGTTGTATTTTGAAATACGAATTTCAAAGGCGTAATAAGAATACAATTCACCACCCTCTATCTTGCCCGTGGGTGTCGTGTAAGACGACTAACGAACATAGTAATATATAACACGTTTGCAAGAGTAGGAAAACTTAAAATAAAACCTAATGCTTATCTTACGCCAATTTCCCCCCTATTGAGCAATTGGCCTATATATATACGTCTAATACGGCCTATATATATAGTCTATATACGTCTAACTGGGCTCGATCGCGGCAATAGGACTTGCATGAGTAGAGATGATAATGATGACGATAATAGTAACATATTATTCACAGTAACATACTTTTTTTTTTTTTAGGACTAATCCCACCACACATTCCCACCACTGTAACTCCTGTAAGCCAGGATCCACAATGGTCTCCGTATAAGACACTGAGGTTTGACCCTCAGGAAGTCCCGGGAATCGCTTTTAATTGTCTTGGAACCCGCAACAAATTTAATTAGAAAAGAAAACAGGAGGAGTTGGAAAGATTCCACTTCCCTCCTATGCAAAGCGGGAGACATGAAGCAAAGTTGGCTGATAAGCCAGTGAATAAGAGTTTGTACAACTACGTGAAACGCAGCGGTACAGCACCACGGATTGGACAAAGCTTAATGGACCTATTTGTGAGCGTTAGGTTTGATTACAGTAATAGGTATGGCAAAAGCGCCTAAACGCACGGAAATTTTCTCGAGTACAGTAACATACTATAAAAATTTACGTCTATCTGTAGGAGGCCTGTTGCCGATAACGCGCCTTATATAAAATTTTGCCGATTTTACCCCGGCCACCCAAATCCCACCGAAGTGAGGTGAATAAGCTAGTATGAAATTAAATTTAATCGATTGTTGACTTGCAAGACTTGCGAGTTTCCCGGAGAAATGTTCCTACTTTTTTTATTGCCAACGGTGGCAAACGAGCAAGCAGCTCACCTAATGGTAAGTGATACTGCCACACATGGACCTTTGCAATACCAGGGCACAGCCAGGCCGTTGCCTACCGTGAAGGAAATACTCTTCTTAAACTTCGTTTAAAGAAGGACATGTCATAGCGCTCGGGAAACAAAGCAGCAGGTAGTTCATTCCAGAGCTTGCACGTACATACGTGGGAGAAATGATCGCTGGAAACATACAGTTGAAGACTAAAACGTTTCCAGATGAAATGGATGAACCCTGCTACGATGTCGAGTGGTACGTTGGTAGAATGGTGACGGTGGTACCAAGTCAAACAGTTCCTCGGAGTACTCCCCGTGAAAGAGTCGGTAGAGTAGACAGTCACCCAAAGTCTCTCCGCTACTTCCTTAGCAACAGCCACAAAATTACCTCCGTTGCCGCAAAATATTTCTACGGGTTTACCACGACGCGCAATAAAACGCCTAAATGTTATTTATACCAATAAATAAAATTGGAGTGTCTATTTGTAATGTCTAAATAATAGGCTTTTTCATGCTCACACGGTTATTTGCACAACACCTATGCCTAAAATAGTAATTAAAAAATTTTTGTCTGTCTGTCTGTTTGTTCCGGGTAATCTTCAAAACGGCTGGACCGACTTCAAAAATTCTTTCACCAATGGAAAGCTATAATATCAGGGCGTAAACTAGGCTATATTTTATCCCGGTATTCCCACGGGAACGGGAACTACGCGGGTAAAACAACTATAACCTATAACTTAAGCGAAGCGAGGGCGGATTGCTAGTAAAAAATAGATCCTTAGATAGACCGCTAACAGCTTCTAAGTGTAAACATTTATAGCGTAGACATATAAAAGGACACAAATAAATTTTTATCAAACGACTTCCACGACCCTTCCGATCTACTATACTGAAAGGACCAGCGAAGCCCAAGCCAACCGATAAAAAGGGATAGTCTGCATTCACGTTTCCGTGGTAGGTCACCCATTTTAGGCTGAATTGTTTTGCCTCGCAATCGTCTGCAGCGCAAACAGTTATTGGCAACTTGTCTGGCAAGATAACGACTATTGATTGGCCATACTGTCTCTCTTTCTGTCTCTAGTAACAGTTGTGGATCAGCATGCAAGTTTTTAATCTGCTCTCTTTCAAAATATAGTTTAGTTAACTTATGTGAAGCGTGAAGTAAGATTGGGTGTTTCTGATCATAAGGTTGTGTATACGCACTAATACGGCCGCCTACACGAATTAATTTAGTTTCATCGAAAAATGTAGATGGTGATGATATTTTACTCTTATTTTTAATAAGTTTGCCCAATTTAAGCAATTCGTATTCATTAGGAAAACATTGACGTTGAGTAATGACATATGCGTATCTTATATATAAATTTCTAGCGTACGTGTGTATGTCACTGAACTCCTCCTAAACGGCTGAACCGATTTTGACGAAATTTTTTGTGTGTTCAAGGGGATTCGTGGATGGTTTAGATTCACAATTGGACTCGGTAGGTGGCGCTGTTCGGGCAGGACAATAACATAACTTGAGAACGACTTTACCGATTTCGTCGATCGTTTTTTTTTTTAAGTTTTCTAAAACTTTGAAAATGACTGTTACGGAATAAAAATTAAGAAAGTTGCGGAGAAAATTAGAAAATTTAAGAAAACTTAACGTTTATATAAACTTTTCTAATATAACCTTTTTTTCGTCTATATAAACTTTTCTATCTTTATATATATAAATCTTCTGTTCGTATGTTTGTAAATGAACTCCTTCTAAGCCGCTGGACCGATTTTGATGTCTTCTTTTAGCTATTCCGATGGATGTGAGAATGATTTGCATTAATAATTGGAACCGGTTTTTTTTATTTGAACAGAACAGCGTCTGTTGAGTCAGCTAGTAATATATATAATGATTCACGAAGTTCTTCAACGGTTAGCATACTTACACGTTTATTGTGTGAGTTTCGAATATTATAATTATATAAACCTATGAACAAAGGCATATGCTCTTTGGAGTCCCATTATAAAAGAATATTTATTGAAATTAATGATATTTTTATATGTAACTAGTGGTCGCTGAGTAATCGAAATTCGGCCTTAATTGATTTAAATTAATTTTTCTACTACACAATTTTCTTTTAATTATATTTATGTATAATTGTATATAGAGCAAGCTGTATTTCACTATGGGAGGGTACCCCGGGTAGGGAGTATTCCGTCGGGCCGGCCACTGATGACAAATAACTCTGCTCCAGTGGTCGGCCCAACGACGAAGGCGACGTGGTGTACGGGTGGGTTGCGGGAGTTGCGTGCTTAAGCCCCTCTGTCGCCCCGGACGGAGTGGTGCGGAGGCGAGTCGACCGCAGCCCACCCCAAAAAAAAAAAAGCTGTATTTCACTAATCTATACCAATAAATAAAATTGGAGTGTCTGTTTGTAATGTCAAAATAATAGGCTTTTTCATGCTCACACGGTTATTTGCACGACACCTATGCCTAAAATAGCAATTAAAAAATTTTTGTCTGTCTGTCTGTTTGTTCCGGGTAATCTTCAAAACGGCTGGACCGACTTCAAAAATATTTCACCAATGGAAAGCTATAATATCAGGGCGTAAACTAGGCTATATTTTATTCCGGTATTCCCACGGGAACGGGAACTACACGGGTAAAACGACTATAACCTATAACCGAAGCGAAGCGAGGGCGGGTTGCTAGTAACTAATATATACCCGTAAGTACAAATGTCTATTAGAAATTGTCATCATAATTATGATTGTTTGACATTCAGTTCGACCAGAGATTTTAACAAAAGTGTAGCCTTGGCGCGTGTGTGTATGTGTGTGTGTATTAATTTCGTGGTAGTGTGCGTAATGCCTTTTTAAATTAATTTAATGTATTTTTTATCAATTATTACATGAAATTTTAGTTTTATGCACTTCTCATTATATACTTAAACTACGCCAAATTTCATACTTGTCTATCCACGTAATTTTCGTAAAAAGGGGTACAAAGTTTTTGCTTCACGTATTAATAAACTCATTTGCAAAAAAAACGGGCGGTTTTGATTTTCATTCATATTTAAAAAGATACAATACCAAAAAGGTTTCAATCGTTTGTACACGTTACTGGCCGGTTTTAAAAATGCTGTGGTATTTAAAAAAGTACGTTCTAAATTCAATTTTTCATTTGATGTTCATTTTTACAGAAAACCCCTTTTTATCCTACATTTTTGGCGCGAAGTTCCAGAAGTTAACATCGACTTTCATAACTTTTATTCAATTTTTATCGATTAATTTCATATCCTTGACTGTCAAAGCTTTATTTAATGCTGTTTGGCTGTATCAAAAATGGTAGATAAAGTGGTAAAAGCTACCAAAATTATCGCGCTGCTTGAAGAGGGTTGCAGCCAATGTTTCGTGGCTAGGAGGCTAAATGTTAGTCGCTCGACAGTCCAAAGGACCTGGCAGCGATATCAGGAGACTGGTTCCGTCGAGAGAAGGCCTGGTTCTGGAAGAAAACCATGTACCCAACCACGGGATGATCGTTTTCTTGTGAGTCGCGCATTGAGAAATCGCAAATCTTCGTATGTGGATCTTAAGAACAACCTCCAAGAAGTAAGAAATGTGCATATTAGTCTATGGACGGTCAGGAGGAGGCTTCTCGCTGCCAATATACGCAGTCACCGCCCGGCCCGCGGCCCCAAATTACTCCGTGAGCACAGAGTTCACAGGCTTAGGTTCGCTAGAAATTGTGAATTATGGACTCAAGACGATTGGAATAGGGTTTTGTTCTCTGATGAAGCCAGGATATCTCTGTTCGGTGAAGATCGACGTCGGCGAGTGCTAAGAAGACAAGGAGAACGCTTTGCAGAGGCATGTTTCGAAGAAATCACACCTTATGGTGGGGGCTCTGTTATGTTTTGGGCAGGAATAAATTCAATGGATCGTACAGAGTTAGTCTTCATTGAAAACGGCTCACTGACTGGGCATCGATACATAACGGAAGTTCTAATTTCTCATGCACAACCCGCATTGGCCGCTCTAGGTGAAGACTCGATTTTTATGGACGACAATGCTCGCGCCCACCGATCCCGCGATGTTAATGCGTATGTGCAAGAGGTCGGCATTCGTCGTTTGGATTGGCCAGCTCGAAGTCCCGACCTCAATCCCATAGAGCATGTCTGGGACGTTCTGAAACGGCGTGTGAGATCAGTACACCCGGCTCCGCAGACCATCAGAGAGCTGAAGAATGTGATTACTGCGGAGTGGGAACGTATTCCGCAAGCAAGTATCCGGGATATACTCGCTAGCATGCCCAGACGAATTCAAGCTGTGATTTTAGCTAGAGGGGGTCACACTCGATACTAAACATTTATCTGCTTTTACTTTATTAAAGAAAAACAAACAAAAAAACTTTTTTATTTTTACTTCATGAGTATATGCACTACTAGCGAATATACACTACTAGCGAGGTTTAGCATTATTTCCCATAAATTGTATCTAAATTTTATGAAATACTGATGAAAACGATTATTTTCTTATTAATTTAGCAAATTGTGTGGATAAAACTACCTATAATTATCAAACAAAGAAATATTAACATTTGAAATGGTTCATTGCTTAGGTGCCCGTTTTTTTTGCAAATGAGTGTATATAGAAATAGCACTGTGTACCTTTAATTCTGGCAGCCCTGTTGAATTCCTACTGTTTAGAACTAGCCATTCTGATTCATTCTTAAGTAAAAATCTAGGACCAGACCACCACAGTGGCATGGAAACAAATTGGTTTATGTCCACGCTTCTCGAAACTAGATCAGCTGGATTGACGTCCGTTGGTACGTATCGCCATATTGAGTATAATATATAATAATAGTGATGTGGAGTTGAGCTTCGAATAGAATGCTTAGTAGATACTGACAGATGACCTACTTCAGCATATCTATACCAATAAATGAAATTGGAGTGTCTGTTTGTAATGTCAAAATAATAGGCTTTTTTCATGCTCACACGGTTATTTGCACGACACCTATGCCTAAAATAGCAATTAAAAAATTTTTGTCTGTCTGTCTATCTGTCTGTCTGTCTGTCTGTTTGTTCCGGATAATCTTCATAACGGCTGGACCGATTTCAAAAATTCTTTCACCAATGGAAAGCTATAATATCAGGGCGTAAACTAGGCTATATTTTATTCCGGTATTCCCACGGGAACGGGAACTACACGGGTAAAACGACTATAACCTATAACCGAAGCGAAGCGAGAGCGGATTGCTAGTTCGTTAATAAATTTACTGTATTCCATCTTTAAATTAGGAATTCTCTTGAATCGTTTTTCTAAATTAATAAAACGTGCCTTAGCTAAATCAAAAGTTTAACCTATACAGTCAGCAGATTCTTTCAACGGTAATTTCACATAAAATCTACCAGTATTTTCTTTCGTTGTATTTGTAAATTAATGCTTTTCACATTTAAGATTATTCACACTTATACAATTTTTTATGGGAACATCCTCTATGTCTCTAAATTTTGTTAACACTTTCTCAATATTTTCACTATTAGATTGAGACCGTATCGCATTATTACAGTGTGTAAACTTTGACATAATAGGTATAGAACCGGATACCAACCAATCGAATTGAGAATTAATTAATTTAGTACCTTTTATTTCTAATGATAAACAATCACCAATCAAGATATTCTAAAATATATCTGCTCCTATTAACACTTCTATTGGAGCTGGTTGATGAAACATAGGATCAACTAACTGAATAGTGTCGGACAATTTGAGTAGACTTATATCGAATGGAAGTCTTGGTAACTGACTTGTTAGCTGTGGTAAAACAAAACATGATAAACTAACATTAAATTTAGTAGGTAAAGATTGCAGTTTTATAATACAGCTTTCAATAGTTTTATTATTAACTAAATTACCTATTCCAACGATATTTAAAGCCTTAATAGATTGAGTCTTCAATGATAATTTATTTTATAGTGATTTAGTAATAAAAGGTGATTGGCTACCACAATCTAAGAGTGCACGAACTTTGATCGTTTGCGAATCAAATGGATTCGAGACTTCAATCATTGCAGTGGATAATAGAATCTGACCTGTTTCTTTATTAGAATGATTGACCATTAAATTAGGTGACCCAATAACATCGACAAGGATTGACGTTGATGACTGACGATTCAGGAAACTATTGTGTCTTTCTGAGCAGTCATGTATTTGACATGGTCCCATGCGACACTCACTAACAACATGACCCTGCCTGAGACAATTAATACATAATTTACATTTTTTTACGTTTAGCATTCTTTCATAAATACCCTGTGTCTTGAAGGTAAGACAATCATATAGTCGATGACGTCCGTTATAAATTATAAATACAAATGTATCTCGAATTTTATTAGATTTTTTGAAATTACTAGTGCTCGCAAAAAAAATCACATTATTATTTGCAATTGGCTTAGCATAACTGGTTTTATTCTAATTAGTTCGTGATTGTATGAGTGACTTTAACCTTGCATTATGATGGTCATAATTATTATTATTACGACCAAGAGATTCGAGTACATTAGCACGATCAGTGAGAAATTTAAAATATTGAAGCAATGTGGATGCTTCATCTGACTCCCTACTTCGATGTTCTTCCCACTTCAGTAACGTATGGGTGTCTAAGATTTTAGAGAACATAAATACAACTAATACATCCGATTTATCAGTTGGCTGATCCAAACTGGATAAGGCGCGTAGGTTTTTTGTTACGTGATCTACTATAAATCTCAATGATCGCTCCGATTCGTATGAAAGTGGCTTGATAGTGAATAGCGAATTTAAATGATGATTCATTACCATTCTTTTGTTATTGTATTGACCACATCGTAACTGCTAGGCTTCAGGATAATTGTTAGAAGATACCTCGAGATTTGAAACAACCCTAGCAGCATCACCTTGTAGATATGAATTCAAGTAATGGAATATTTGGAATGCGCTCATTTTTATGAATTAAGCTTTCAAACGTATCTCTAAATTCTAACCAGTGAAAATATTCACCACTAAACTTTGCGATTTGTATCTGAGGAAGTTTAAGCCCGATATCAGCATTATGATGAGCATCATCTATACAGGGAGAAGTATTTTGCAAAGACTGTCGTCTTTGTTCATATTCGTTACATTTAAAAAACTGTACAATTAAATTATTTGCAGTAGCAATGCTCATTACGATGTCCTTTTCCATATTATCACGTTCATTAAGCTCAATGTCCATATTTGGGGTACTCAAAAACTCTTATTCACTCTGCAAATCATCTACTTTAACTGATAATGATTCGAATTTGGCAAGCTTTATAAATTCAATATTGTTAATTGAATGTCACTTAACTCCTTTTCTTTAGAAATATGATTTAAATACTTTTTAAATCTTGTAATTTATCCTTTGGCTGACGTTCTTTTAGCAAATAACTCTTTACAACGCTCTTCAACCATTGTGTAATTTAAGTTAAGTATATATATATTATAAAAAAGAACAAATAAAAATAATTAAATAAGCTCACGTCACTCTCTTCGGTGTCACTTGCTAGTTGGAAGACTGGGACAGGCGTGCTACGTGTCTGAAGAGCTCGTTGGTTGCAGTTATTGTCTGGAATTAGTCGGCAAACATAATGAGAATTTGGTAGCAATAAATTATCACGGAACAGAGTATGGTGATTACTTTAAATCGTTCAATAGTTTGCTTCTATGGAATTGTTATTATTAATTTAAGTTTTCCTTCTTAAGGCCTATAATATAATAATATGAGGCCATTCCGTGTGGTGACGGAGTAAGAATACAATTCACCACCCCCTATCTTACCCGTGGGTGATCGTACAAGATTACTAAGGGATATAAAACGCATATAACATCTATGCGAGAGAAGGAAAACTCAAAATAAAACCCTATACCAACACGTCTAACCAGCGTGGTATAGTAGATCAATTACCCTTCTATTATGGAGGAGACCCGAGCCCAACAGTGGGACGTATATGGGCTGAGATGATGATGATGATGAGGCCAATATACTATTTATAATCTGTTTAAAATGATAAAATAGTGGTAAAAAAAATGTAATTTATCTGAACCATCCAATTATCGATAATTAAATAGTAAGTTTTATCTGTATAATATAAACTCATTTGCAAAAAAAACGGGCGGTTTTGATTTTCATTCATATTTAAAAAGATACAATACCAAAAAGGTTTCAATCGTTTGTACACGTTACTGGCCGGTTTTAAAAATGCTGTGGTATTTAAAAAAGTACGTTCTAAATTCAATTTTTCATTTGATGTTCATTTTTACAGAAAACCCCTTTTTATCCTACATTTTTGGCGCGAAGTTCCAGAAGTTAACATCGACTTTCATAACTTTTATTCAATTTTTATCGATTAATTTCATATCCTTGACTGTCAAAGCTTTATTTAATGCTGTTTGGCTGTATCAAAAATGGTAGATAAAGTGGTAAAAGCTACCAAAATTATCGCGCTGCTTGAAGAGGGTTGCAGTCAATGTTTCGTGGCTAGGAGGCTAAATGTTAGTCGCTCGACAGTCCAAAGGACCTGGCAGCGATATCAGGAGACTGGTTCCGTCGAGAGAAGGCCTGGTTCTGGAAGAAAACCATGTACCCAACCACGGGATGATCGTTTTCTTGTGAGTCGCGCATTGAGAAATCGCAAATCTTCGTATGTGGATCTTAAGAACAACCTCCAAGAAGTAAGAAATGTGCATATTAGTCTATGGACGGTCAGGAGGAGGCTTCTCGCTGCCAATATACGCAGTCACCGCCCGGCCCGCGGCCCCAAATTACTCCGTGAGCACAGAGTTCACAGGCTTAGGTTCGCTAGAAATTGTGAATCATGGACTCAAGACGATTGGAATAGGGTTTTGTTCTCTGATGAAGCCAGGATATCTCTGTTCGGTGAAGATCGACGTCGGCGAGTGCTAAGAAGACAAGGAGAACGCTTTGCAGAGGCATGTTTCGAAGAAATCACACCTTATGGTGGGGGCTCTGTTATGTTTTGGGCAGGAATAAATTCAATGGATCGTACAGAGTTAGTCTTCATTGAAAACGGCTCACTGACTGGGCATCGATACATAACGGAAGTTCTAATTTCTCATGCACAACCCGCATTGGCCGCTCTAGGTGAAGACTCGATTTTTATGGACGACAATGCTCGCGCCCACCGATCCCGCGATGTTAATGCGTATGTGCAAGAGGTCGGCATTCGTCGTTTGGATTGGCCAGCTCGAAGTCCCGACCTCAATCCCATAGAGCATGTCTGGGACGTTCTGAAACGGCGTGTGAGATCAGTACACCCGGCTCCGCAGACCATCAGAGAGCTGAAGAATGTGATTACTGCGGAGTGGGAACGTATTCCGCAAGCAAGTATCCGGGATATACTCGCTAGCATGCCCAGACGAATTCAAGCTGTGATTTTAGCTAGAGGGGGTCACACTCGATACTAAACATTTATCTGCTTTTACTTTATTAAAGAAAAACAAACAAAAAAACTTTTTTATTTTTACTTCATGAGCATATGCACTACTAGCGAATATACACTACTAGCGAGGTTTAGCATTATTTCCCATAAATTGTATCTAAATTTTATGAAATACTGATGAAAACGATTATTTTCTTATTAATTTAGCAAATTGTGTGGATAAAACTACCTATAATTATCAAACAAAGAAATATTAACATTTGAAATGGTTCATTGCTTAGGTGCCCGTTTTTTTTGCAAATGAGTTTATTAATTACCTTTATTTTATGGCAAGACGCTTATATTACTGAGAAATAATAGAACGTATTTAAAATTTGTTCGTTAATTTTCTTAAATCGGTACAGAAAATTTATAATAAAAACGTGGGTAGAAAATAATCTGATTTTGTAAGAATTGGGACGTTTACTGTTATGACTTACTCCACAAAATCTCTGTTTGCACAAATTAGTTATAATTAAGAATGGTATATAAGGTGTACGAGGTATTTTGGATGATTTCGATTAATATTGTGACTGTAGGAAGACACTTATCTTTTTGATGCAGATGTCGATATAATACTTTTGCTGTATTACTGCTCGAACTTAGCTTCTGAATTGATCTGGAATCAGTATATCTTCGTCTGGAACCCGTGGCTTTAGTCCATCCACTGCAAGGCTCCAACCTTTGATGTAATCCGATTCGGCAGGGGCCAACTGTCTTGACGAACTTTCCCTTTTTAATGTCTTGAAACTTTTCGTATTTCTTGAAAATTGCGTTGATTTCTAATATTCCCCTCATGGGCCACCAATGTTGTATCTTTAGAGGATACACTGGTGCCAAATAAAAGTCCCAAATATGTTTGATACAAAATTACGTGTTACAAGTTGCGATTTCTGTGGGTAATTGAATCAAGTGAGTATTTGTTACATTAAACTTAAAAACGTCTAGTGTATTGCACACATCACTACACTATAGCTCAGAGAACTAAATAAAAGCATCCAGGCTCGTTGGTTCTCTCTTCTAGCTCGGACATAGTCTAATTGATATCCTTACTAATATTATAATTGCCAAAGTAAGTTTGTTTGTTTGTTACGCTTTCACTCTTAAACCACAGAAACGATTTCAAAAATTTTTCACCAATGGCATGCTTTAATATTAGGGAGTAACATAAACTATAATTTATCCCGGTATTGCCACGGAAACAGAAACTCTGCAGGTAAGATGACTGAAACCAAAGCGAAGTGAGGGCGGACGGATTTTATCACGTTTGTATATGATTTTTGATCGCCCGAAGTTTTGAACATTTTACAGCATTCATGGTCACGGACAGACTAAGATGTCTGACATCCAACAAGTCATCGTTATTTAAGAGATTTAGATCTACCCGCTACCGACATATTAAATATTAACACATATTCTGGTGCAAATTTATTGCCAGTACAAGAAGAAAATGATTCATCAGCATCATTTCAGCCTATTGCCGTCCACTGCTGGACGTAGGCCTCCCTTATGTTACGCCACAAAGTGCGGTCCTGTGCCGCCTGCATCCAACGACGCCCAGCGATTTTCACCAGGTCGTCGGTCCAACTAGTGGGGCAAGCGTCCTACACGGCGTCGTCCAATACGTGGTCGCCACACGAGAACCTTTCTTCCCCAGCGGTTGTCGGTTCGTCGAGCGATGTGGCATGCCCATTGCCACTTCAGCGTGCTAATTCTTCGTGCTATGTCGATAACACCCGTTCGTCTGCGGATTTCTGTATTTCAGATTCTATCTCGTAGAGAAATCCCGAGCATAGCCCGCTCCATAGCACGTTGAGCGACTTTGAGCCTTGTTATGAGGTCTACATTTAGGGACCACGTTTCTGTGCCGTAAGTCATCACTGGTAACACACACTGGTCGTAGACCTGTATTTTTTTGAATAGATTCTATATAAAATAATTATATTGTGTTCGGAAGATAAGAAAGATAACAATAATTTAGCATCATGCGCTCCTAGTTTTCTTGCCAGATCTTTCTCAGTATGGCCGTGTTTCGATCCAGTGAATTGTATTCTTACTCCGTCACCACACGAAATTGTCATCATCAGCCCGTTAGTATGTAAACTCCTACAGGCTGATGGATGTCATCATCATCATTTCAGGTCATATACGTCCCACTATTGGGCTCGAGCCTCCTCCACAATAGGAGGGCAATTGACTTTACTATACCATGCTGGTCAAACAGGTTGGTATAGGGTTTTGTTTCGAGTTTTCCTTCTCTTGCATAGATGTTATATGCGTTATATCCCTTAGTCGTCTTATACGACATCCACGGGCAAGATAGGGAATGGTGAATTGTATTCTTACTCCGTCACCACACGGAAAATGATGGATGTGACTTATCAATATTTTCCCGCGTTATTCCAGATACGGGGTTTTAAAAACTATTCATCCAAAACGTCCAATAAGCTTACTGCCTGAAACAGATGCGATTTAGATTCAATATAAGGCAGTATACTACTAGATACTTCACTGAATTCAATTGTACTGCTAGAAACAACAACGGATTTCAATGATATAAACTTTATTAGCTATTGAATTGGAAACGGACGGGTTGTACGCGGGACGTTAACTCGATTGTGTGTCGTCGTTTTGTAAAGAGATTGCATCCGGAATCAGTTAACTGAACGAAAAAAAAAATCATTAGTAATCTATATCAATAAATAAAATTGGAGTGTCTGTTTGTAATGTCAAAATAATAGGCTTTTTTCATACTCACATGGTTATTTGCACTATACATATGCCTAAAATACACTTTATATTGTTTTTGTCTGTCTGTCTGTTTGTTCCGGGTAATCTTCAAAACGGCCAGACCGATTTCAAAAATTTTTTCACCAATGGAAAGCTATAATATGAGGGCGTAAACTAGGCTTTATTTTATCCCGATATTCTTACGGGAACGGGAACTATTCAGGAAAGACGCCTGAAACCTAAGCGAAGCGAGGGCGTGTCGCTAGTATATCTATAAAATTGAATTGTATGTTTGTAATATCAAAATAAAAGGATTTTTCATGCTCTACTTGAGCATTTATTTAGTTATTTAGATGATACCTATGCCTGACAATAAGTTTAAATATTTTTGAAGTGAAATTTCTTTGCGCGCATGAGGGTAATTTTTTTACGGATGAAACGCAATTTAGCGTCACGAAGATGTACAGCGTTTTTGTCGAAGAAGAGGGAGAGAGCGATTGAGACTGACAGAGAGAGTGAAAAAGAGCGAACGTAGCATGAAGCACAGCCATGGGGCGAGATTAGGGAGCAAGCGAGTGAGAAAGGTCGAGAGTTTATTTTATCTAATCTTTCTTTAATATTTTTTTTAGTACTGATATAATAAACACATGGAACCAAAGAAGTTTCACTTCTGGCATGCGTACTTAGTACTCACGCTATTTTGTTGTTTGTCTGTCTGTTTGTTCCGGGTAATCTTCAAAACAGCTGGACCAATTATAATCATCTATCATCATCATTATCATCATCTCAGCTCATATATGTCCCCCACTTTTTTTTTTTTTGTGGGTGGGTCGTGGTCGGCGCGCCTCCGCACCACTCCGTCCGGGGCGACAGAGGGGCTAAATATATGTCCCCCTGTTGGGCTCGAGCCTCCTTCATTATGAGAGGGAAATTGACCTACTATACCACGCTGGTCAGATGTGTTGGTACAGGATTACATTTCGAGTTTTCCTTTTCTTTCATAGATGTTATATGCATATTGTAATCCCTTAGTCGTCTTTTACAATACCCATGGGTACGAGAGGAGGTGGTGATTTGTACTCTTATTCCGTCACCACACGGAAAAATCATCTATACAATTAAATGAAATTTGTAATGTTAAAATAATAGATATTTTTCATGCACAAATTTTTTTACACGATACCTGTGCCTAAAATCTGTTTAAATATTTTTTCTGTCTATTTGTTCCAGATAATCTCCAAAACGTCTGGACTGACTTTATAATATTTTGAAAGCAGGTAGCTTTTTGTATAAGTAGTAACTTAGGCAATATTTTATCCCGGTGTCTGTCTGTGCAGCTGCGCTTATCGTAACTGCACGTCTTCTTATTTATTGACTAAGTAGTCAATTTTGCTTCATGTTACCGGCATTGTTAGGAGGGACGTGGAATCAAACTCTTCCAACTCCTCCTGTTTAACTTTTTCTAATTAAACTTGTTGCGGGTCTCAAGACAATTAAAATCATTTCTCGAGACTGCCTGAGGGTCAAACCTAGGTGTGATCTATGGACACCATTGTGGATCCTGGCTTAAAGGAGTTACAGTGGTGGGAATGTGTGGTGGGATTAGTCCCAAAAAAAATCCCAGTGTGTCCCCGGGAACTTTCCATTCGGTGATGGAGTAAAAATACATCTAGCACTTAACCTATTTTATGGTTTTCGTAAAACATGACTTATATTCACCAACAAATCTCCTTTTTCCATGCAGCTTGTGTATATTACTCAAAAATCTATTGCTATCACTTCATTTTCTGAACGAATTTTACCCTACAAATCAAGGCAATGACTAAGCGTTATTAATACCTATTTTATATCAGTGACATTTTCATGCGAATTTGTTATCCCAACGTTTGCTATGACAACAACGATTACGTCACTTGCATGATGCACGATATCCCATTGTAATAATGGATGAATAATTTTTCCATATTTGATAACATTTGTTGTTGTTTGTTCCTATTTATCAGAGCTAATACATATATTTCTTTATCAACCCAACGATGTCTCATATTAAACTAAGGCAACGAGGAATGAACTGAGGAACTTAGGGGACTAAGTGATAATAATGCCCAATTGTCACGTTGAAGGCTGGTTGGGTATTGCAATGAATGTTACGAATTTGCTCTTAGTGTGATTCTGCTAGGGCTGGCACGGATGACAAGGACCCCAGTGCTGGTGGCCGGCCCAGTGATGAAGGTGAGGGAATACGATGGCTTGTTGGGCCGCGCGCCACCCTGTTGCCCCGGATGGAATGAACAGCGCGTATGCGCCATAGCCTATCCAAACAAAAGGTGCGATTCTGTCCACTCTTCTGAAAATCACTCAGACATATTTTTAGGGTTCCGTACACAAAGGGTAAAAACGAGACCCCTATTACTTCGCTGTCTGTCCATCCGTCTGTCTGTCACCAGGCTGTATCTCAAGAATGGGGATATCTAGACGGTTGAAATTTTTATAAATTATATATTTCTCTTGCCGCTATAACAATAAATAATAAAAACAAAATAAAATAAATATTTAAGAGAGGCTTCCATACAACAAACATGATTTTTTTGCCCTTTTTATAGATAACTAGCAACTCGCCCTCGCTTCACTTCGGTTTCAGTCGCTTTACCCGCAGCGTAGTTCCCGTTCCTGTGGGAATAGCGGGATAAAATAGCCTATGTAACTCCCTGATATTATAACTTTCCATTGGTGAAAGAATTTTTGAAATCGGTTCGGTGGTTTAAGCGTGAAAACGTTACAAACAAACATCATTACTTTCGTATTTATAATATTAGTATGGATGGTACGGAACCCCTCGTTCGCGATATCGACTCGCACTAAGCTGATTTTTTTTTTGTATTATTATCACAAAGTAGCAATAAAATAGCTTACGATGAGTGAACCCCCTGCCAAAGGTAGCCAGTATGCCTATTAGGGAGGCCTATATCAAAACTGGACGTTAATAAGTGGGTGGACTGATTTACATGTGAATTTTTGACAGGCTTTGTACTGTGTTATAAATAAAACTATTGTTACGAATTTTATCGTGATTCGTCGTCTGGTCTCAGCTCATATATGTTCCACTGCTGGGCTCGTGCCTTCTCCACAATAGAAGCGAAATTGATCTACTATATCATGCTCGTCAGACATGTTGGTATAGCCCTTTATATCGAGTTTTCCTTCTCTTGTACAGATATTATATGCATATTATACCCCTTAGTCGTCATTTATGACATTCACGGATAAGATATGAGGTAGAGGGGAATTATATTCTTACCGTCACCTCAAGCAAATCTTTGAACCCTTATCGCGTTTGCATAACTGCAATTACTATCCTTTGCTGGCTATGTTTCTAATCATGGTAATCATATTTTAATTACCCCCTAAGTAACAAATGATAATTAAATAAATATAATAATTAAAATAATAATTAAATTATATTATATTAAATAAATAATAATTAAATCATAAATTCGAAGTAGTTATCAACTCTTTCTATTGACGTGGTGTAAACGAAATCAGACGAAGAGAAAGTATTATTGTGAGGCAAGATTTAAGTATGAATATTAACGACTGTAGGGGTTTGGGAAGATTGAAGAAAATATGCACGGATTACGTGAAGAATGGCATAGATAAAAAAGATACGAATGCAGTGATGAAATTTGATAGGATTGTGATGAACAAGAGAACATATTCGACCCCAAATAATTGTGATAAGAGCAGATTGGTGATGATGATGAATAACTTTTTCTATTCGCTCCACTGCCATCTCTTAAGATTGTTTACTAAACTCCCTTCCAGTTTAAAAGACGAATGACTTCTATTACCAATAGAAATGTTATAGGCATAGTAAAGTTTTAACGTGAATTGCAACATAAAATTGACCCTCTCAGACCTTACAACAGTGCTGTTATGTACAGAAAACGATAAATTTTACAACTCACAAACACTAAATTAAGTCGGTACGAGAGCATTACCGACATTTAATACACAACCCTTTAAAAATAACATTAAACAACCATAAAATATATATAGAGCGATTGACTAATTAAAACGGAACAGAATATACCCGGGTAACAAATGATTTGCAACCCTCAACCCCTTTGATTGGGGGTGGTTTAATTAAGAGAGGATATTTGAAACAGTTTTGTTATTAATAACTAATATTATTTACTTCACTATCTATATGTATTTACATTAAATTAGAATTAATTTCGTTGTACTTTTGTAAGTGACTTTACAAACATATAATTAACGGACACAAATTACATCCAGACTCAGAACAACAAGTTGTGGACCGCACAAAGTGTTGTCCCGCGTGGGATTCGCTATCTTAACCACTACGCCATCTATGTAGTCAATGTTATTAATTTACTTATCTATTAATAATAAAACATTAAATCAGATGAAAAAGAAATATTAAGTCATGTACAGTATTCCTACGCGCGTGTTAAATCCGAATGAGAAAATTTATGCTACAAAGCATGCTAGACAGATTAGTTTAGGACGTTTCGAATTTTCTTAGACTTTCATAATATACATATTTCTGTGGTGACGGAATAAGAATATAAATCACCACTCCCTATCTTACCTGTTGATATCGTAAAAGATGATTAAGGAAGCATATGGCATCTATACAAGAGAAGGAAAACTCGAAATAAAATCCTATACCAAACTGTCTGACCAGAATGGTATAGTAAAGTAAATTTATTTTGGAGGAAGCTCAAGCCCAACAGTGGGACGTATATGAACTGAAATGATGATAAAAACTATACAACGATCATAGTCACAACAACTTCACCATGAACGCTGTAAACGTCGGGTAATCAAAAATCAAATAAAAAAGTGATAAAAACCGTAAAATACGTTTTATTTACAACTAGCTTTGCGCCTCCCTTTTATGCCCTTAAGGAATGATTTTCGAAAAAAAAATTTACACGTGTTTCATGACTGAATGAAGAACCTGCATACTGAATTTCATTAAAATAACTTTAAAAACGGCAAAGTTTCATACTAACTTTGCATCCCCATTTTAACCCCTTAGGGGGTGAATGTTCATAAACCTGCGGTGATATGTCAGTCATTAAGTCGATCAGCTTCTCCTTTTATATGTATATATAAATATGTACTACTCGCGTAAACATCAGAAATCATTATTTATATATTAGTTAATTTGTCCTCCCCATAGAAATGATGGATGCTAACCACTGTACTCCATATGCTTCGTCGCTATATAAATAAAAGAGAACAATAAATTTAAAAAGGCATTAAAATTATATGAAACCGGAATCAGGCGAACAATCGAAAACGGTAAAAGGGCGAAATGGTAAAAAAAATATTTATTTTCACCGGACACCACCGAATTTAATCAGTATCAATTTCATTTCAAAACAAATTTTAAGCTTCTACCGGGAATGTTGTATTTATGCGTTTTTTTTCTTCCTTAGTAAATGTACACAACAGGGTCGCGGAGTGCATTTGAAATTCAAATTTCTTTTTCCTCCGAAATCCGTGCCATTATTCAAATTATTCCGACGTTGGCCAATGAGGATGCAGACCGATTGAGCGTCAACATTGTTTTAGTTGTTCGAAGCGTCTTATGAATTTTCATAGTTTTTAATGGCATTACAATAAAGTGTAAATAAATATCTTATATATAAATTTCTAGCGTACGTGTGTATGTCACTGAACTCCTCCTAAACGGCTGCACCGATGTTGACGAAATTTTTTGTGTCAATTCAAGGGGATTCGAGAATGGTTTAGATTCACAATTGGACCCGGTAGGTGCCGCTGTTCGGGTAGGACATGACTTGAGAATGACTACCACTCGTTATCTTGCCCGTGGATGTCGTAAAAGACGACTAAGAGATATAATATGTATATAAGATCTGTGCAAGAGAACTTGAAATGAAATCCTATACCAACATGTCTAACCAGCATGGTAGAGTAGATCAAATTCCCTCCCATTGTGGATGATGACTCAACTATGGTGTCCCTTTTGGAATAGAGGACAAGGATAGCTGCTCAGCATAATGTTGAGGCATCTACTATAAGAAAGATACTGAAATGCTGTTATTCTGTAGCGTCCTGCGACGTCTGTTAGCAATGTACAGGTAGCAGCAGAATATAATTAAACTATCAAGTTACCGTTACTTCTAAGAAAAGGCAAGATCAAAATAAAACCATATATTAACCAGCTTCACCCATGTGATATAGCAGGTAAATTTTTTCTAACTTTTTTTTTACGGTCGGCGCATTCCTCACACTCCGTCCGGGGCGACAGAGAGGCGTAAGCACGCACACCCGTCACCCATCCGTGACACGTCGCCTTCGACGTTGGGTCGACCACCGGAGCAGGGTGACTTGATGACAAGTTTTTTCTATCCTGGAGGAAACTCAACCCCAGCAGTTGAACGTATATGAACCAATATTAATTAATAGTAAATACCGTTTATTACTTTGAAGAATACTAAAACATGGGTGTCAAAACAATTAAATCAAATATTCAATAAAAAAAGACAAAATACTCCTAAATTAAATCCAAAATCAAGATAAAAAAACCATATACTTTGGCTATTAATCCTTTAAAAGGTTTTATTACCAAAATAAGCAGCCGAACGATCCATATTTTGTCCATAAATACGGCTTGAGTGCGGTATATTCCATATATACACCAAGCAAATTAAGTCAGCCGACATAAAAAAACATAAATGTTTATTAAAGTGCTGAAACCTAACATCTGGGCAGTAATTTGGACTTTAATGTTGTCCCGGTGACCGGGACTCCACGAATAAAAATAGGGAAGACAGTTAAAATGACTCTCCAGAGTTCCGTTTGTCATAACTGCCTAGGTAAATGTGGATGGTATATAATATTTTTTTGTTTATCGCAATTTTATCCCATAAGGCAAAGGTGTAACCCACTCACATTTTGTCATATAACTTTTTATTCCAACGGAATAGGAAACTAGCTTATTTATTTATAATCTCTGCTTATACGCGGCCCAATATTGAGCTCGAGCCTCCTCCACAACAGGAGGGCATTTGACCTTACTACACCATGCTGGTCAGATAGGTTAGTATAGGATTTTGTTTGCAGTATTCCTTCTCTTGCATACATGTGCTCATCTGTCATATTGTACGACATCCACAGGTAAGATAGGGAGTGGTGAATTGTATTCTTATTTCGTCACCACGTGGCAAATTTCTTATATTAAAAACATATTTATTGTTAATTTAAATAAATCCGTGTGGTAATGGAGTAAGAATACAATTCACCATTCCTTTTCTTATCAGTGGATGTCTTAAAAGACGTGTACAGGATATGATACGAATATAACATCTGTGCAAGAGAAGAAAAACTAGAAAAATTATAACCCTATACCCATCGTAAATAAAACTACTTTATGGATTTTAGAAAAAAATTATTCTAAATGATTCTTTTACATGCAATAAATTTATACCAAAAATGTGGGTCAAAATTTAATAACTATTTTCTGTAGCGGGTAGATAATTATCAATATCTGTAATAGTGATGACTTGTTAGTAGGGATGCAACATCGCTCATAAAAAACATCGATGTTAGGATATCGATGTTTTCAAAAGTGAAACATCGATGTTAAAAATATCGATGTTTATGAACGATACATCGATGTTCATGAACGATATATGGATGTTAGGAAAACATCGAACATCGATGTTACACAGGAATAAAATTCTCTGGACAAATTTTGATGAGCTTTTTGTTTTCTTTTTTTTTTAGGAAATTTGTCGGATGTTTCAACATACAGCTACAGCGCAATGACATCGATGTTACGACGAAGAAATTAAATCCTCCGGGCAAATTTTGATGAGATTTTTTTTTTAGGATATCCGCGGTCAAGATAGGCAGTGGTGAATTGTATTCTAATTCCGTCACCACACGGACAATCTATGTACGATAAAACATCGTTCATAAAACATCGTTCTTCAATAACGATGTATCATCGATGTTTTGGTTTCAACATCGATGTTAAAACATCGATGTTTATGAACGATACATCGATGTTTGAAAACATCGATGTTTTTTTTGCATCCCTACTTGTTGGACGTCAGACGTCTTAGTCCGTGTCTCATGTTAGACAGTCTGCATGTCAGGTCTGGGGACCTTGGAGCAACTCGAGAGAATTTCCGTGCGTTCATGCGCTTTTGCCATATCTACTATTGTAACCAAACCTAAAGCTCATAAATATGTCCATTAAGCTCTGTTCAATCTGTGGTTCTGTACCGCTGCGTTTCACGTAGTTGTACAAATTCTTATTCACTGGCTTATTAGCCAACTTTGCTTCATGTCTCGCGCTTTGCATATGGGGGAAGTGGAATCGCCTCCTGTTTTTCTTTTCTAATTAAATTTGTTGCGCGTCCCAAGACAATTAAAAGCATTTCTCGGGACTTCTTAAGGGTCAAACCTTGGTGTCTTATACGGAGACCATTGTGAATCCTGGCTTACAGGAGTTACAGTGGTGGGAATGTGTAGTGAGATTAGTTCGATCATGATCATGAAGCATTCATACTCATGGTGGAGTAGTAGATCAATTTCTCTCCTATTGTGGAGGAGGCTCAAGTTCAGTAGTGGGACGTAAATGAGCTGAGATGATGATGATGATTAGATAAATACGCTAATTAAAAGTTATCTCACTGGATAAATGAGAGAGACTGGATAAATATGCCAGAGCCTGCATGAGTAATACAGTTATTAAACAGGTTTTAAAAGAAGTAATTTCCTTACTGCAAGCGGCCAACCTGTATTCCTGGTATTGCAAAGGTTCATGTGCGGTAGTATCAGTTACGAGCGGATGTGCTACAATCTTGTTTGCCACCATTACCAATAAAAAAAATGTAAGAGAATGAATACTGGAATTGAAGGAATACTGAAAGCCTATACTAATCGAATCTGACCTCTGTGTTATAGTAGGTCAAATATGGGTAGTATTTTCCCCGCGTGTGACTATGAACGCTATAAAGTGTTGAAAACTTTTTTTTGCAAAAAGAAGAAACCGCCTTCAATAATGTAGATAATGTAGATAAATTTTTAGACTTTTATTGATTTTTCAAAAACCGCTTTTCCGATTTCGATAAAATTTTCATGGGAAGTATACTCTTTCCAAATAAAAAAGAATCATCAAAATCGGTTCATAAATGACGAAGTTATCCGCGAACTAACATAAAAAATGCATATATACGGTCGAATTGAGAAACCTCCTCCTTTTTTGAAGTCGGTTAAAAAATCAAATACAAACGCAATAACAGCCGTAAAAATAGTTTTATTTACAATAAACCTAAACAAGTTATTTAATTTTTATTTTAAAAACCACACCCTGCACTAAAGAACTGATCCTTGTATTTCGGAGGACTTTACAAATATAATTAATAGGCACAAATTACATCCACACTCAGAACAGCAATTTCTGGATTGCACAAATTGTATCCTGGGATTTGAACTCACGACATTGGCACGGTAAGTCGCTGTCATAACCATCTCTATCAGTGAATAGGTGTGGGTGATAACAGTAATATTTGTCACAACAATCAAAAAGTTACCAATTCTATCTCAAAGTTGCACGAACTTTTTTTTTGTAAACATCTACGATTCGGTCCCACGATAGCAAAATGACTCAAATATTAACAAAAAACCTTCGCAATGGTGTCCTAATGTCATCTTATTACTTCAGGAAAGTCACGTGCTTGTCAACCTCCACGCGCCCCCCCTCCGGGTGAGGCGTGACTAAATTCTCCTGACAGGATATGTCACAAATGTTAAGGATAAATTTAGGACAAGGATATATTTTACGCAGTAACGTTTAATTTCTACCATTCAGTGTGTGAATTCTTTGAAAGGAAAACATCTTAAGGCACATAGGATGATTAATAGACAGAGAATTATAATGAAATGTTATCGATAAGGCAATTTTAATATCACTACATAGTATAGAACAAAGTCGCTTCCCGCTGTCTGTCCCTGCGCCTGCTAAGATCTTTAAAACTACGCAACGGATTTTGATGCAGTTTTCCATGTGAAATATCTATAGAGGAGGGTGAACCTAAGCTCGTGAGGGGAGGGTACCCCGCGTCGTGAGGGGAGTGTACCCCGCGATCAGGGTATTCCGTCGGGCCGACCACTGAATACAAGTTACTCTGCACCGGTGATCAGCCCAACGACGAAGGTGACGTGCCACGGGTGGGTCATGGGGCCGCGCGCTCACCACCAGCTGGGCAGCGGTTGCGCAGACCGTAGCCCACATCCCAAAAAAAAACGGGTGAATATAACCTAATCATTGGCGTGGCGTTAACGCCACGCTTTGATATGTACGTTTGTATAACGAAATCATAATCTATTTTAGAATTTTGTACAACGCTATCTAGGGAACTCAAAATAAATTATTAACCTAAACACATACCTATAGCGTTTACTAATGAAAATAAATGTTTATTGAATAAAAATCATCATTTTCTGAAAAAAGATCGTAATATTTTATTAATACTTTATGCCTTATTAGTTCCCATCGCAATCTGTTCTTTTATGCATATATCATCATCATCATCTTGCTCTTATCCCCACTACCTGGGGTCGACGCAATATGTCATCTGTTTTGACATATTGCAAAAAGTTTCGGCAATGACTTTTATGACCGGCCACCCGCCCGACGTCAACCCTCCCTGGGAATGTAATCGTTGACCCAAATGGTACCAGATGGAGTTGATCCGGGTCAATCTAGGGCTCTTAGTCGTCTTTTAGGACACCCACGAGCAAAGCAAGGGTTGGTAGTATTCGAAGCCGCTACCACACAGCCAATATTTTGCAATTTTATGCATATATACTTATACAAAATAATTTCGTTGTTTCACATCTGCCAGGCGTCCTAATCGACGGCTGCCGTTTTTTTTTTAATAGATAGAATGATCCAAGAGAAATGTTTATATGTATAATACATGCATAAAATATCGCTTTTTCAAGACTAACCTCTAAAGAAAGCATGTATTGTCTAATGACAAAAAAGCTATGAACTTTGTATCCATATAAAGATATTCTGTAGTATATTTAGTATTAGCATTGGACTCGTGAGAAGCCGAGGCGGGTCGCTGGTTATCTATATAGTTATATCCGTGTGGCGACGGAGTAAGAATACAATTCACCAAGAGACACCCACGGGCAGGAGACGGGGCTCTCTTGCCCGTGGGTGTCTTAAAAGAGTAGGGCTATCTATAAGTTGAATGATAATAATGAAGGTCCACTATTCTTTATCTTCTTCTTCTTTATCTTCTTATCGACTTCTAAACAGACAAGAAACATCAAAATCGCCATGCTTGATTGGCGATCGCAGTTGATGATATTAATTCGTAGAAATGCTGTCCTTTTACCTGATGATTTCAGCTACGAACTTAACTTTTTTCCTGTGAGGTTTAAAAGGCGGCTCATTATTTTCTATGTAGCCTCTTCTGTGATGTGTTAAGAATACAATTTACCACCCCCTATATTATCTACGGGTGTTGTAAAAGACGATATAATATCTTTGCAAATGAAAGAAGGAAATCTCGAAATAAAACCATACACAAAACCGATTGATCAGCGTGGTATGGTCAGTTAATTACCCTTCCATTTTAAGGGGTTGAGTCCAGCAGCCAAATGTTGTGACGGAGTAAGTATACAGTTTATCATTCCTTCCCGTACCCGTGGGTGTCGTAAAAGACGACTAAGGGATATAAATTGTATATATCAATGACTTACCCTATTATGTAGGGGACAATCAAAACCTTGGGTTGTTTGCAGATGATACCTCTTTACTGTTTAAGATTAAGCGACAAATGCTCAACTATGACTATGTGAACAATGCACTGTCTAACGTTGTTCATTGGTTTCATTCTAATAATTTAGTTCTAAATGAGACAAAAACTAAATGTATTAAATTCACTACTCCCAATGTGAGACAAGTGGAAACCAATGTTCAAATGAATGGGGTGGCTCTGGACCTTGTGGAATCAACCCCCTTTTTAGGAATCACTATAGATAATAGACTCCAATGGGGGCCTCATATTGAGAAACTGTCAAATAGGCTCGGCTCAGCGGCTTATGCGGTAAAAAAAATTCGCGCGTTAACCGATGTTGAAACAGCCAGAATAGTTTATTTCGCATACTTTCATAGTCTCATGTCATACGGCATATTACTTTGGGGCTGCTCCGCGGAATTGAATAGAATTTTTAAAATAGAATTTTTATTCTACAAAAAAGGGCGGTCCGCGCGATATATAATTTAGGCCCAAGAGTGTCACTAAGAGAGAAATTGAAAGAGATAAATATTCTGACTGTTATATCTCAATATATATACGAAAATGTATTTTATGTAAAGAAAAATATCGGTAACTTTGAAAAATATAGTGACATTCATCATGTAAATACTCGGAATAAGGATAAATTAGTTGTACACAGTACTCGTCTTCAACGAGTTAACAGATCCTTCATGGGGCAATGTATACGCTTCTACAACAAATTACCTATTAATATTCGAGATATGCCAGTTAATAAGTTTAAAAAAGCAATCAAGAGTAGATTTTGTAGAAAAGGTTATTATAAAATCTCGGATTATCTTGATGATAATACAGACTGGTTATGAGCAGCTCCTCATTCAGGCATTTTCTCATTATTTCAAAAGGTGTTACATACATGTTTATTCTGTTGCTGTTAATATAATTGTAAAGCGAAGCGTGTTTTGCCAAACGAATTTGTTATTTAATCTGTTTTATATTTGTGGCCCATGGTATTGGTCATGCTCACTGAAGGGTCTGCTTACGGTAGCTACGAGGAGCGGGTCACTCCCTTCCCTCCATTGTGGTTGAGGTGAGTGATGGCTGCTCTAGTGGTTAACTCGTGATCGGGTGCCGCTTGCGGGATCTGGTCCAGCCATGGTACTTTTTCGTTATATTTAATAACTGTATTATATGATAGTTCGAAAGGCATCACACTGGAGCTATTAATAGACATGTTGTTGTATATTATCTTATTAAAACAAAATATTAAATGAATAAAAAAGAAAACAAGCCCACTGAGTTTCTTGCCGGATCTTCTCAGTGCGGTCGCGTTCCGATCCGGTAGTAGTGTGTACAGGCGTAGTCTGGGCTAGTGGACTAACGCCGTGTTTGACAGAAGAACCTAAGGTTATAGTTTGAAGTACCTAAAGCCCTTAAGTTCCTAGCCTATATGATGGGATACCTGCACCGCGCTACCTAGGGTGACAGGGAGATGGATGTTTGGGTGGAGGATTGGTAATTCTCACTGCCGGTCAAGCAGACTCACAGGACCGGTCAGAACTGACGGCTAAGGGTGTCTTGGCCACAGTGAGATGGAGGTTTGGGTGGAGGATTGGTAACTCTCACTGCCAGTCAAGCAGACTCACAGGACTGGTCAGAACTGACGGCTAAGGGTGTCTTGGCCACAGTGAGAGGGATGTAAATGAGAGATGAATAAATTCAAATCTGATTTATTTTACACAATGTACACCTTATATACTACTTATTGCTAATACACACATATACCATTTTGTGTTAGTGTGTCGTACGTGTAAAGTATAACGCAGTGTCTTTAAATCATGTCAGTGCTAATTTTGCACATTATGTTGACATGCTTTACTTGTATGTTGACATGCTCTACTTTTGAGTTTGCTGCGTTGCATGTTCAATGTGCATTGAACATTCTGGGGTCTCTCAGGAACACGACTGCAAGTCGTATAATTCGATAACCTCATATGGTCCAATGTGTCCTTCCGTCGTTTGTGGTGTTTGGACTGTAGTCTGGGGACGAGGTTTCCCATACCGTGGCCGTGGTTGTGGTGGAGCTGCCCGCTGTTTGTCTGTCTCTGTGGCTTGTGTTGTAGTTGTCTCCTTGTTTTGTCTTCTCGTAAGTCTATCTCGACATTGTTTGAGTGGTCTGAAATAAATTAAAAGACAAGCTAATACTATTAAAGAAAGAGATGTCACGGTGCTAACCACATAGGAATGAGACTCTATTCGCCTCCATATTGTGTTATCTAATCTTGTTTTTAGCTTTGCTTCTGAAGCGGCTAAGTGGTCAAATATACTGGTGGAGCTATCTAATACTTCCTCCTTCGGTATGTCTGGTATCTCTGATTGGACTACTTGTGTGTCTAGAGTAAAATTACTCCTTTTAAAATATGATGCTTGCACAGTTGTTGTTGTTATTCGTTTAGCTGCAAGAATGTTGTTCAACGTCTTTACTACACAGCTTTCTGAAATGTGTAGTACTCCTATATCCTCTAGGTTAATTTCTTGTCTTTGTCCATCACATATTATCGAAGCTGATTGTGTTTTTGTAGTGATAAACATCCACGTATTCTGCATGTAAAGTTGTTTCCATAGAATTGTAGATTGAATGTTGTATCTTCTTGATGTGCATTGTGATTTAGTGTTGTTATTGTTGCTGAATAGCTGGTCAACAATGCAATTCTTGTTCAATTGCATGTTCTTAACAGCCACGGGATAGCAAACAAACTCCGATTTTTTGTGTAAACAATCTTTGAACTCGTCTTTACTTAATTCAAAGTATCGTTCATTGTTATAGTCGAAGCCTATGAATGCTCTTGGGATTGACAAGCATTCAAAAGAACTCCCGGTCAACTTTTGAGGAATCGCCGTTATGTGTATTAGCGTATATTTTCTTATGTCATGAATAGGATAGTACGCAAATACGTTTATATGTGTTGCATTTATTTCCATGTTAGTCTGTATTAATTGATCCTGAATTATTCTTAAGTTTCCAGGTAACTTTTGATTGGTTGTTTGTATTATATCATTAGCGTATTTAGGACTCAAAATCGTGTATATCGATGCGTTATTTAGGTATATCTCAAGTAACCCGTTGTAATAGTGAATAATCTCTGTTATGTAATTGCTCGCTACTTGATACGTTTGTATTACTTGTATTTTCACATTGTTAGCGTCTACCATCTTATACCATACGTCGTTATCGTACATGAATGCTATAGCTTCATTTAACTTCTTTTCAAAATTCTCTAACTTTTTCTTAATCCGCTCCTCGGTTTGGTTTACAGCGGATACTGTAGATATCATTATGTTTGTTTGATGATTGGCGGCGTTTATAAGTTCTTGTTGATTGCTACTCAATGAGTCAATACTTCTGTATACTTCATCGTTTACTCCGAACACGTATGTTAACATTTGTCCTAATAATCCACGTCTCCTTCTAGAAATCTTTATTCCAGTAAGGTAATCCTTTATCTTCTCAAATCGTGCTTTCTCTTCGTTCAAATGATAATAAAATTCTGCACAATGGGTGTCTTTTGTATACTGTTGTGTGTCAGTGCATAACTTTTGAAACTGATTAGTTATTTTTATCGTATTATTTAAATTCAGTTCCAAATCACTCCTTTCGTAATTAGTTTCTATTCTAAAACTCCCTCTGTTTATTGTTGAAGTACCTATTTGTTCTACATATAGGCCTGGATTTAAATGTTTCATAGTAAACATTGATGTACTTGTTACTTGTCCGATACACAATAATAATGTAGTATAGAGTAACACGCCTGACTTAAGTGTCTTAGACTTTTTATTTATGTTATTTGCTATGTTACTATTCACAGGCGTTTCGGTATTTTTTCTTAACGTATTCGTGTTAGTCATTAATTCTTCCTGATATACGGGTAAAGGAATTAATGTATGTATTGATCGTTTTTGACATAAACCTGTCGATTTTTTGAGTGTCACTACTCTTATCACCCCGTCGCTTCCTGGGTGAACGCTTTCCACTTTTGCCAAGGGCCACTTACTTGGACTTATGTTTTCATCTTTTATTAGTACTATGGTTCCAATTTTGATATTTTCTTGAGTTTCTTTCCACTTGTATCTTTGTTGAAGTTGATGTAAATAATCAGATGACCAGGCTTTCCAGAAATCTTTCTTCATTCTTTGAATTTGTTTCCATCTATTTATTAAATCAGTATTTATGTTTGATAACGGATCTGGGATTCCAACTGCTTCCCGACCAATTAAAAAGTGACTAGGCGTTAGTATTGTATTATCATTGATGTCTTCGCTTTGTGCACATAACGGCCTCGAGTTTAGGCAAGCTTCAATTTGATGTAAAAATGTTATCATTTCTTCGTACGTTAATGTCGATTCTCCAATTACTCGACGTAAATGGTACTTTACTGATTTTACGCTGCTCTCCCAAATCCCACCAAAATGGGGGGTTGCTGGCGGATTAAAATGCCACTGAGTACCTATACTGGTCATCGTATTTTGGAATCCAGGTGACTGTGTTATTTGCAATAATTCTTGTTCCAAAAATTTCGCTGCGCCTACGAAGTTCGTGCCATTGTCACTATACATATGTGACACGTGTCCTCGTCTGGCCATGAACCTCCGCAGTGCCGCAATAAATGTTTCAGTTGTCAAATCTCCCACTAATTCTAGATGAATTGCTTTTGTTGCTAAGCATACAAATACAGCAATATATGATTTGTAGGACTTGTGACCTCTTCCTTTCATTGTTCTTGTTTGTATTGGTCCCGCATAATCCACTCCAGTGTGACTAAATGGATATGATTGCGTGACTCTTGCTTTTGGAAGTATCCCCATTTTCTGTACTTTCGTTTCGGACCTGTATCTCGCGCATTTGACGCACTTTTTTAGTGTACCTTTGACAACCTATAATCCAGTATTTTTGTCGTAGGACAGCTGTAGTTAGTTTATTTCCTCCATGTAATGTTTTCATGTGTGCGTTTTGTATTATTAATGACGTTATATGATGTCGGCGTGGTAATAGTATAGGATGTTTTTGATTATATGGCAAGTCAGCGTTTTCTATTCGACCTCCAACTCGTAATAATCCATCGTTATCAATAAATGGATCTAGTGTGGATAATTTACTGTTTTTCTGCAGTGATTTTTTCTTTCGAATAATTTCTTTTTCATCGTAAAATTCTTCTTGTTGCAATATGCATAGAATTCGTTTCTCTGTTTCTTCTAGTTCCGTACAGGATAATGGTTCGTGCTTTTTGCGCTTGCTGATAAATCTGTAGCAATACGCTAATGTTCTTATCATTTTATTGTAGTTAGAAAATCGACTCCAGATGTCATACTTTTCATTCGTAGTATTAATTGTTGTTGATAAACAGTACTTGGCTTCTTCATTTGGCTGTGGTGCTGTTGTTGTAATAGGTATATCACTCGTCTGTAACCATGGTGGGCCGTTCCACCATAAGGAACAGTTTATTAATTTTTCTGGCTCCAATCCTCTTGATATAATGTCCGCTGGGTTTTCAGACGATATGACATGATTCCATTGAGCGTTAGGTATTATGCTGTTAATTTCTGACACTCTGTTGGCCACGAACGTATGCCATCGCCCAGGATCTCCTTTTATCCATCCCAACGTGATCATAGAATCCGTCCAGCATGAAATCACGGTATTGTTATCACCGTTTAGAGCTTTTTTTATTTTTTCTATTAAATTAGCCAATAATACTGCGGCGCATAGCTCAAGACGCGGTAATGTTGTTTTTTGTTTTTTCGGTGCAACTTTTGACTTAGCTTGGAGCAATGTTATGTAGTAACTGTTATTCACCATTACTCTGCTATAGACGACAGCCCCGTATGCTTTTTCTGAGGCGTCGCAGAATCCATACAGCTCAAACTTTGTCCTGTCTATCGTGTGACACCATCGTGGTACTTGTATATTTTCTATGTTTTTTAACTGTTTTTGTATTTCTGTCCATTTATTTCGTATTATGTCATTTACTGGTTGGTCCCATTCCATCCCAGACGTCCACAGTTGTTGTACTAGTAATTTTAGTGTTATGATGATGGGGGCCAACCAGCCCAACGGATCAAATATTTTCGCCACCTCTGACATAATGAACCGTTTGGTGGGTTTTGTGTTTTCTGTTATAGTTATTTGAAAACAGAATTTATCTTCGCCTGGAGACCATATAATTCCCAACGACTTTCTTGTTTCGTCTAAGGGAAGTTTCAGCATCCGACTTTCTTCTTTATCGCATGTTAAATTGTTCAACAATTCCGAACTATTTGAAGACCATTTTCGTAGTTGGAAACCACCTTTGTTTAACATTGCTATTAATTGTTCTTGTAATTCCTTGACGGAGCTTTCCTGGGATTCTCCTGACAAAATATCGTCAACATAGAAATCCTGTAACGTTACTCTACTGGCGATAGGGTAATTGTCTTGTTCGTCTAATGCTAGTTGTTGTAATGTTCTCACGGCCAGATAAGGCGCGCTTGTTGTGCCATACGTGACCGTTGTTAGTTCGTATTCACTAATGGCCTTTTTTGGAGAAAATCTCCATAAAATTCTTTGATATTTATAGTCTTCTTGGTTTATTTTTATGAACCGGTACATTTTCATAATTTCGGCCATGAAAGCAATCTTATGCGTTCTCCAGCGTAATAATATGTTTGATAAGTCTTGTTGAAGTCGTGGTCCTTTATGTAAATTTTCATTAAGGCTTATTTTACTACTTGTTTTTACTACTAGCGTCAAATACCACTCGTAGTTTTGTTGTAAGAGAGTCTTCTTTTATTACCGCTTGGTGGGGAATATAATACTCTCCTGTGTAATATTCTGGTTTAGGTACTTTTCTCATATGACCCATATTTAGGTACTCGTACATAAATTCCTTGTATTGTTGGCGTAAATTGTCATTTTTTTCGAACTGACGTTCTAGTTGTAATAGTCGAGCCACGGCTTTTTTCCTTGACTCGCCATATTTTATGTTCGCGTCCTTAAACGGCAGTCGTACCGTATAAGTGCCGTCGAAACTTCGTATTGTAGTATTTGTATAGTAATTTTCACACAACTCATCATCTTTGGTGAGTGCATAGTGTCGTGGAATTTCTTCTAATTCCCAAAATTTTGTTAATTGTTGTATGTCGTCGGTGCGAGTCATCATGCTTAATACTTTGATGCCACCGTTTGTGTCTTGCGGATATAACCCGGATAAAATCCAACCCAATTCTGTTTCTTGAGCGATTATACCGCCTTGTAGTCGTTTAAAACCTTGTAATAGTATTTTACTATATTCTTGGGCACCTAAAATTATGTCTATAGGTCCCTTTTTGTTGTACGTTGGGTCTGCCAATAGAACATTGTCCAACTCTTGTAATTGTTGTAAGTTACTTCTTGGTAACGAGTTTGTAAGCTTTGGTAGTACTATAAGTGTTACAGGTAGTCTGTACTCACTAGAGTACCTTGGTTGTAGGTTTATGTTAATTGTATATTTCGATGTCTTAGGTTCGTTGTCTCCAATGCCTTTTATTTCGGCTCGAACCTTTTGTCTTGGATACGACAGCAGTTGTGCTACTTCTTCCGTGCAAAATGACGCTTCTGAACCTTGGTCACACAATACTCTTAATAATTGTGGTGTTCCATCATACGACGTGGTTTGTAATAGCGCTGTGGCTAATAAGACCGTATTTTTTGCCTCTAAATTGGTAGCTGATAAGTTCGATAACGTTGTGTTTTGTTTTTTATCACTCATAGTTGGTTTAGGAGTGAACTTTTTCGTATACTCAGAAGACTCTGGTTGTCTTTTAATTGAATCGAATGTTCGGTGTAATAGTGTGTTATGACCTTTATGTTGACATATTTCACATTTTGTATAAAACTCGCTCGTGCATTTTATTTGTTTATCATGATTTAAGCAGCGTTTGCACATTTCTTTGTCTGAGACTTCCTTATATCGTTGCGTCACGTTCAAGGTTTTAAAACTAGGGCATTTATTTATATTATGTTCTGTGCTTTTGCAGTACCAGCAATGTTTACTTTTTGATGATTCTGCTATTGGTACGAGTGTTCCCCGGTATTTATTTATTGTATGATTCACCGAGTTATTACTCAGGTGATTGTACGTAATTTTTTGCTGATCGTAGGACTTTAAACTTTTAAATCTTTTTTCTAAAAACTGTAACATTTCTTCAAACGATTCCAATTTGTTTGGGTGTTGTAACTGATCCTCGTATTTTGAATCAGTTTGTTGGTCCCATTTCCTGGCCAAAAGTCTAGCCAAAATAGGGTCCCATGTTGAAATGTCAATTCCTTGATGTTTTAAAGATTCCAAACATTCTTTTATGGTGTCGTGCATGTCTCTTAAACCCGCTGCATTCGCAACATTTAGCTTGGGTAAATCTAATAATTTATCGATGAATTTAATTGATATCATTCGTTCGTCTTCATAACGTTGCGTAAGCAATTTCCACGCGGTTTCATAGTTCGATTCACTTATCGTTAGATGACGTATAATTTTTGCTGCGTCACCTTTTACATTTGTCTTTAAATATTGCATTTTTTCTACCAATGAAATATTTTTATCTTCATGAATAATTTTTTTGAATAAATCATGAAAAGTATACCATGAGTCATAACTCCCAGTAAAAGTTGGAATAGAGATACGGGGTAGTTTTCCTGACGACTGTGTTAAGGTTATTTTTTCGCTGGAACTGTCATGGATTTTTTCTTCCAGCATCTCCATTGTAGTATCGAACTCAATTTGGGTGTTTTCAAAATATTTATTTTTGAAGTAAAGGTGTCCCGATGTATCCTCCTCCAATAATAATTCAATGTGTGTTTCTTCAATATCCTGCCATCGTTTTTGTAAGTTGTTTATTGTAGTTTGTAAATGCCATATAGGTTTGTTTTCAGTGACTGATTCTTTTGCCTGAATTAGCCTTTTTGACATCTGGGATATCCTGAACATTTGTATAAACGTCTTGGGATTCCCTCTCCCTTCTTCTTCGTTTGTGTTTTGTTCTTCAGGTTCATATATCGCCTGAACAAGTTGAAGTCTTGCTTCATAGTTTTGTAGGTGGGCTAAGCCCTCGTTGTATTGTTTTTGGATATTTCCAAAGTAATTTGTAGTGATATATTTGTGAGATGATAACATCTCTTGTTTTTCCAGTTTCGAGTGATTCTCTTGCACCCGTTGGAAAATAGTAGTTAGTGTTTGTCTTTTTTCGTCAATGTATTTTTGTGTTCTTCGGCTCACGGAGTCCTTTTTAATGTTTGTAATTATCCTCCTGATCTCGTTATAATCTTCCTCCTGGCTCCTGATTGCTGTGTTTATTTCTTGTATGTCCATAGTGCTTCTTTTGTCTTCTTCCCTAATAGCCCTACCCTAACTTCCCTACTACTAATGTTTTAAGTCAATACTTATCGTACCTGCGCTCTCGCTATAACACGTCCCTGAAGGTGCGACTTCTCAATCAGCTGGTGAGTCCCGCTTGTGGGAGGCCAGTGACCGAACCGCAACGAGAGGCTTTCTGACAGAGTACGTAAGTAAAAGTCCTTCAGTCAATTCCGAAACTGATGCTTTGTTGAGTACACCAGCCCGTTCTTAACTGATTCGTATGTCTGTTATGTCAAACCTACGGGGGGGTTAGAGCGAGAAAAAAAAAAAAACTTTACTTTTACTCGAAGGACCAAATGTACAGGCGTAGTCTGGGCTAGTGGACTAACGCCGTGTTTGACAGAAGAACCTAAGGTTATAGTTTGAAGTACCTAAAGCCCTTAAGTTCCTAGCCTATATGATGGGATACCTGCACCGCGCTACCTAGGGTGACAGGGAGATGGATGTTTGGGTGGAGGATTGGTAATTCTCACTGCCGGTCAAGCAGACTCACAGGACCGGTCAGAACTGACGGCTAAGGGTGTCTTGGCCACAGTGAGATGGAGGTTTGGGTGGAGGATTGGTAACTCTCACTGCCAGTCAAGCAGACTCACAGGACTGGTCAGAACTGACGGCTAAGGGTGTCTTGGCCACAGTGAGAGGGATGTAAATGAGAGATGAATAAATTCAAATCTGATTTATTTTACACAATGTACACCTTATATACTACTTATTGCTAATACACACATATACCATTTTGTGTTAGTGTGTCGTACGTGTAAAGTATAACGCAGTGTCTTTAAATCATGTCAGTGCTAATTTTGCACATTATGTTGACATGCTTTACTTGTATGTTGACATGCTCTACTTTTGAGTTTGCTGCGTTGCATGTTCAATGTGCATTGAACATAGTGTAAGATAAAATGTAAAAAAGTGACCATATGTAAGTGCCCCCGCGGGGTTTATGCATAATAAAGTATTTGAATTTGAATAACATCTATGCAAGAGAAGGAAAATATAAAATCCTATACATCTGACCAGTGCGTGCGATTGAAGGAGGCCAATAATCTGAGATCTTGATGATGATGATGAGCCCAACAGTGGGACTATGGAGCTGATGTGATGATGATGACAAGAATAATACATCATCATCATCACAGCTCATATACGTTCCACTGTTACCCACTGTTGGTTACCACGCTGGTCAGACGTGTTGATATAGGGTTTTATTTCCCTCTTTTGCATACATGTTATATTTATATTATATCCCTTAGTCGTCTTTTACGTAGCCGAAGCCGCGGGTGACGTGACCGGGGATTAGTCCGTCACTCGCCGAGAGGCCGACCGCGTGAGGAAAGACCGACGTCCTTCCCGGGGGAGGGACGTCCGGTCGATGGGAAGATACCCCGATAGGGGGTATTCCGTCGGGCCGACCACTGATGTCAAGTAACCCTGCTCCGGTGGTCGGCCCAACGACGAAGGCGACGTGGTTTTCGGGTGGGTTGCGGGAGTTGCGTGCTTAAGCCCCTCTGTCGCCCTGGACGGAGTGGTCCGGAGGCGCGCCGACCACAGCCCACCCACAAAAAAAAAAAAAGTCGTCTTTTACGTCGTGCTTATGCCTCTCTGTCGCCCCGGACGAAGTGATGCGAGAAGCGCGCCGACCGCAACCCAACCCCAAAAAAAAAAAAATCGAAAAAGAAAAAGGCGTCTTTTACATCACCCACGGGCAAGGAAGAGGGTGGTGAATTGTATTCTTATTCCGCCACTACACGGAACGATAGCTTCCATTACCATGCACAGAATCTGGAATACTAGATCATATTATTGACCTAAAATTTCTGTATCACAGAGTCATGTATCTCGAAATAAATAAAGTGATACACAAAAACCTTAACAAGCATTATCATTCTCGCAAAATAAAACCTTAACATTACAATACTTTTATAATCTTACTCGTGATCACACGTCTATCCGTCACTCTCGCTACGTTTGACGTCTATAAAAGAATAAAGTCACTCCGTAGACGTACAATGTAATTCAACAGAGTAATTTTAATGTAACGATACGTAGTCGACTATACAACGACGATGCGACTTTCTAAGATTTTTTTTTTTCAGTAATAAGAAAGAAATTACTATTCTTTTTTATATTGCTTACGCTGGCAAACTAGCAAACAGTACACCTGATGGTAAATTTTGCTGCCTCTCATGAACCTTTACAAGGCCGCTGCCTACCGCGAAGAAAGTAAAGGGAGTGTGAATACGTGCGAGGTGAGGTGAGGCGACATGTGGTTCGGTTATACTAAATTACCCAAACCCACTACACGCAAACATCCTCAGAGAGGGCTACCGGCTCTCTCGATCTTTTGATATTATAAAAGGGAATTCAACTTTACTATTAGACTCATGTGAATACTTTGGTATTAATGGTTAGAATAAATAAACACATTTTTTTATTGTAAAAGCAAAAACAAAATTCTGTGTGGTGATCTGTCATCAAAGAATACAATTCAAGTTAGAATACAGTTGACTACCTCTTCTCTTCCCTGTGGGTTTCGTAAAAGATGACTAAACATTTATAGAAGAGAAAGAAAACTCGATTTAAAACCCTACACAAATCCATCTGACCAATGTATAATAGGTCAATATCTCTTACATAGCGGAGGTAGCCCCAGCCCAACAGTGGAACCTCGACGAGGCGACACGCCGCCGGCGACTGGGGCGGCGCAGGTGCGACTACCTGCGCGCCATGCCGCCCTAGCCGAGGCCGCGGGTGACGTGACCGGGGAGTTAGTCCATCACCCGCTGAGAGGCCGACCACGTGAGGAAAGACCGACTTCCTCCCCGAGGGGGGGCGTCGGTCGAGGGAAGGGTACCCCAAATAGGGGGTATTCTGTCGGGCCGACCACTGATGACAAGTAACCCTGCTCCGGTGGTCGGCCCAACGACGAAGGCGACGTGGAGTTCGGGTGGGTTGCGGGTGTTGCGTGCTATACGCCCCTCTGTCGCCCCGGACGGAGTGGTGCGAGGAGCGCGCCGACCGCAAACCACCTCAAAAAAAAAGCACGTATTTATTACATGTAGCTACAACGCTGAGGCCCAAGCAAACTCCCATTATGTCTTAGTAAACATGAGTGGAGGAGGTACGAAGCAGAGCACAAAGAGAACGACGAATAAACACTGTATAATGCTTCCTATCTCATTTTCTTCCACGTTAAATCTTATGAACTTATGTGTATCTTTTTTACCGTCGCTCCTTCGTTTACATCGACTTTCAAATCATAACAATGCTAAAGAAGTTTTCACTTAAAAATCCGTATGGTGATTTATCATTCATCATCATTTCAGCTCATATACGTCCCACTATTCGGTTCGAGTCTCCTCCACAATAGGAGGGAAATTGACCTTACTATACCATGCTGATCGTATGGTATAGGGTTATGTTTCGACGTTTGCTTCTCTCGCATAAATGTTATATGCGTATTACATCTCTTAGTCGTCTTTTACAACATCTACGGACAAGATATTGTGAATTGTACTCATAATTCGGTACCGCACGGAACGTATGTTAATGGAGTAAGAATATATTTCGCCATTTCCTTTCTTGTCAGTGGCTATCGTAAAAGACGACTAAGGGAAATAATATTCATACTACATTTATGGCAGAGAAGGAAACCTCGAAATAAATGCCTATACACGCCCATCTGACTAGTGTGGGTCATTACCACTTCTTTTGTGGAGAGGATGAGTCATGTTAAGGGCCCAGTGGTGAACAATAAACTGCCTACACTGGTAACTTCCGTGTGGCTCGTCAAGCAAGCGTTGTATACATATCACGAATTTTCAAAATGTAGACTATTTTCTACATTTTGCAATTTTTTTTCCAATGCGGATATTGCTTACGTTTTTTATTATTATTTTTTGTCAGCGTTTATTTATTTTATTTCTCGTTTGAAATTTCTGTCACTTTTATATTGCTAAATTTTAATCACATTTATTAATTAACTAGCAACCCGCCCTCGCTTCGCTTCGGAATGGGAACGGGAGCTACGGGGTAAGACGACTTTTCAGTCGTCTTACCCCGTAGTTCCCATAGTGCCCGTTCCCGTGGGAATACCGGAATAAAATACAGCCTATATTACTCCCTGGTATTATTGCTTTCCATTGGTAAAATAATTTTTGAAATGGGTTCAGTGGTTTAAGCGTGAAGGCATAACAAACAAACAAACTTACTTTCGCATTTATAATATTAGTAAGGATTACAAATAAAAAACCTTAATAAATTAATGAGTTCTTTTTTTAGGAATGGGCCATGGTTAGCCCACTCGCCGCCCGGCTCCATCCGGGGCGACAGAGGGGCGCCGCTCGGCCCCATGACCCACCCGTAGCTCGTCGCCTTCGTCGTTGGGCAGACCACAGGTGCAGAGTTCCTTGTCATCAGTGGTCGGCCCGACGGAATACCCCGATCGCGTGATACCCTCCCCTCACGATGTCCCCTCGGGGAAGTCGGTCGCGTGGTCGGCCTCTCGGCGAGTGACGGACTAAATCTCCGTTCCAGTCACCCGCGGCCTCGGCTAAGGCGCCATCAGGCACAGGTAGTCGCGCCTGCGCCGCTCCAGTAGCCGGCGACGGACCGCGGCGTCGTGGAATACATTCATTAATGTATTCCACGACGACGCGGTCCGTCGCCGGCTAAGTCATTACTTATGAGGAGGTTAGCACTCAGGAATGTGTATATGGGTCGAGATGAAAGAAAAAATTATTAGTCGTGTCGTATCCGTATCGTTAGCAGTAATCAAGCTCAAAGGTTCGCTGAGTCGGCGACCAGACGCGTGTTCTTTACGAGGAGCCCGCAAAATATCGTTGCGTTTATTTGTATGGCAATATTATCATCCCTACAGTCAAGTACACTTCAACCCTTATAATGTTTTATGATACTTATGTAATTTGAAATAACTGCACAGATGGCGTAGTGATTAATATACCGACTTACAGTCGTCCATTGTCGTGGGTTCGAGGCCCATGCAAGACAAATCTTTGTGCAGTCTTTTTTTTTTTTTTTTTTATTGGTGGGCTATGGTACGCGCACGCGCGGTCCAGTTCATCCGGGACGATGAAAGGACGGCGCGCGGGCCCATAACCCACCCATCCCACGTCACCTCGTTGTTGGGCCGACCACCGGAGCAGATGTCACTTGTCGTCAGTGGTCGGCCCGACGGAATACCCTTTCGGGTAACCTCACCTCTCGACGTCCTGGGACGTCGGTCGCCGTCGCGCGGTCAGCCTCTCTGCGGGCGATGGACAATTCCCCGGTCCGATCACCCGCGGCCTCGGCTAGGGCGGCATTAGGCGCAGATACTCGCGCCTGCGCCGCCCGAGTCGCCGGCGGCGGAACGTGTCGCCGAATAGAAGCTCTACTCGCACACGATCCGCCGCCTCCTTCCGTGAGATAACGGCCTCACAGAAGGCGGCGACCGCGTCCCAGTTCCTGACGCTGACGAGCATCTCCCTGGCGATGATCGGCAGCGCCAGGTCGGCACCGATAACTGCGACGAGTTCACAGCGATCCCCCTCCCATGCAGCACACTCCTCGAGCGTGTGCTGCGCCGTGTCCTCGTCGCAACTGCAGTGGTGGCAGGACGGTGTGCTTTCCCTCCTGAGAATCTTGTGCAGGTACTTCCCGAAGCAACCGTGCCCCGTCAGCACCTGCACCAGTCGGAAGGAAAGTACCCCATGCGTCCGCTCCAACCACTCCATCAGCACCGGCCGGAGGGCCTCGACGGTCCTGACACCGTACCGAGGACTCTCCAGCCAGACTGCCCAACGGGCAATGACTTCTCGGCGGGCGTCGACCCGCCAGGCGGTGATCTCTGTGATGGAGACCATGCCGCCGCAGGCGCGCGTCTCCGACACCCGCCGATAAATTTCGGCGAGCATCTCCGCCTCCAGGTCCCACGGGGGAGTTCCGGCCAGGAGGCACGCTGCCTCCGTCGCCACCGTGCGGTAACCCCGTATGGCCCTGATCGCCATGACCCTCTGTGGTCGCCATAGGAGGGCCCTATGACGGACGGTCAGGGACCCCGCCCACACCGGTGCGCCATACAGAGCCATCGACCGGATCACCCCCACGTACAGCTGTCGGCACGTAGCACTGGGTCCGCCCACATTCGGCATTAGCCGCGAAAGGGCGGACGCCGCGCCGACAAACCGGGGAACAAGTCGATGGAGATGCTCCCGGAACCAAAAATGCCCGTCGAGCACCAGGTCCAAGTACTTCATGTGGGCCTGGATGCTGATGGTGACCGACTTCACGGTGATCGAAGCGCCGGCATGAGGCCCGGCGGTACGAAGGCCATGGAACAAAAGGGCCTCCGTCTTTTCCAGGGCTACTCTCAACTCCAGCGCTTCGATCCGCCTGACAATCTCCTCGGTGCCGAGAGTTGCCAGACGTGCCGCCTCCTCTAGCGTCCCACCTCGGGCTGTGACGAGTGTATCGTCGGCGTAGCAAATTACGCCCAGCCCGGGTGGGAGGCTTCCTCTCAACGCCCAGTCGTAGCCGATGTTCCACAGGGTCGGACCCAGAACCGACCCCTGTGGGACACCGCACGTCATGGGCGTTCACACAACATCCCCTACTCGGTCAACGTGGAGGACGCTGCGCCCCTCCAAGTAGTCTGCCACCAGCCGCCTGAGGTACACCGGCACCCTGTGGTACCTCAGCCCCTCCCTGATGCAGCTGAATGGCAGACTGTTGAAGGCGTTGGCAATGTCCAACGACACCGCCAACAGGACTCCTCCGCCGGTGACGGCCTCCGCTACCACGGCCTTCAGGCGCAGTAGGGCCGCGATCGTCGAACGCCCCCTCCGAAAACCAAACTGGGCGTCCGACAGATCGGGCCCGACCCCGACGAGGTGCCGCTCGATGCGGGCAGCCAACACCCTCTCCAGCAGCTTGCCCGCATTATCGAGCAGCACGATGGGCCTGTAGGCCGAGGCCGACTCAGGAGACCGTCCCGGCTTCGGCAGGAGAACCAGCCTCCCCTCTTTCCAGCACCCAGGGAACTGCCCGGACGTCAAACAGGCGTCGAACAGTCCCCTGAGGCGTGGTCCCAGGTGCTCGAGGACCAGGGCCAGCACACGGTTCGGAATACCGTCGGGCCCGGGGGTGGTGGATTTCACTCGCATACGCGCCACCGCCGCCCCCATTTCCGGATCCGTGATGGGCGGAGCACTTTCATCGTCGGCCTCCCGGACGCTGTCCGGCGAAGCCATGACCGGGGGCGTGTGCTCCGCCTGCCGTGGAAAGAGGTCCTCGACAACTCTGTTGAGGAGGCTGGGCTGGCGAGTCTCGGTGAGGGGGGGGGCCCGCCCGCGGAGCTTGTTTAGCGCCGCGAGGTAAGGGCGACCCCAGGGAACACGCTCGAGACTGTCCAGCATCTCCCGCCGACTAACGTCCTTGGCGGTACGGACGGCCAGCCTGAAGGCAGACCGCGCACTGCGGTAAGCCTCGTACAGCTGGCCCTCCCGCTCAGCGTCGCGGTGACGCGCTCGGCTGCGGGTGTAGGCCCTCCGGGCACGTATGCACGTGGCCCGAAGGTCCGCCAATTCTTGGGACCACCAGGGGACCGCATTCTTCGGGGGCAGACGCCGCACACGGGGTATGGCCGCATCGCAGATCTGCGTTAGCGCACAGCGGATGCGGCCAGCCTCGGCATCCACCCCGTCCGCCTAGGGCCGTGAGGACAGCCACGACTGAACGATGGCTGCCTCCGCCAACAGGTCCCGATCCAATCGACCCACAGCCCACCGCGGAAACGCGGGAGCTCCGTCCGCCGTGTGACCCCTGCTGGGCTGCAGGAGAGTCCGGGAGACCTCTATCCAGATGTATCGGTGGTCGGATAGGGTCTCAACCTCCTCCTGGACGCACCAGCTCCTCACACGTGCTGCGACATTAGGGCTAGCGAACGACAAGTCCACTATCGACCCGCCCTGCTGCCGCACGCACGTTTGCACCGAGCCCCTGTTCAGCAAACAGAGGCCCAGTGCCGCCGCCCACTCTTCGACCGCCCGCCCGCGGTCATTCGTCCTGGGGGACCCCCATGCCGTGGACTTGGCGTTGTAGTCCCCCAGAACGAAGACTTGGCGCGGTGCCAGTCGCCGTATCGAGGACCCCAGGATGGTAAGGAAGGCCCCGAAATCCGTCGCGCTCCTGTTAGGGGAGAAGTAAACACCAAATAGCGTAACCTCTCCCCAATCCGCCGCGACAAACCCGTCGCCCCTGTCCTTGAGCAACAAAGGCGGGGAATGCCACGACGTGGAGGCGACGATTGCCACAGAGCCGTCACTGCTGCCCAGCCAATTGGGCTGGTCAGGCACCACGTACGACTCCGCGGCTGCGGCTGCACCGATCAGCCACTCCGCCATGGCTTGCAGGAAAACGTCCTGTGCCTCGGCGGCGTGGTTGAGGTTGGCCTGCAGGAGGTGGTAGGATTCAGTCGCCATTAGTGGGCCGTATCCATCACCTCCTCCACGCTGGCGGGCGATCGGGTCGCGCTAGGGGCGGGAGCAGCTGGGGTCGTCGGCCCGCTACGCCCCTTTGGGGCCGAAACCGGGGGTCTGCACTCCCTGCCCCCCATGCGGTGCTTGGCGGGCCTATTGCCCGCCGCACACGCGGGGCAGTGGGGAGTGGCGGCGCACGATGCCGCCTTATGCCCGGGTTGACCGCAGCGGAAACAAAGGTCGCTGCAGTCAAAGCAGTTAGTGCATGTTGGCCGAGTGTGTCCGACCGCCATGCACTTGTAGCACCTCGCAGGCCGGGACTCCAGCACGGTCACCCGCGCCGAGCTCCAGCCCACGAGGAGCCTGCCTGAGTCGGCCAATTGCTTGGCCGACTCCACCGGGCACTGCACCCAGGCAGCACCGACGCCGCCCGGACCAGGGCGGATGGCGCCAATTCGGACGGTGTCCACGGGACACCCGGTTTTCGAGACGATGGCCTCCCGGATGTCATCCACCGTCACAGAGTCGTCCAGACCCGCGACGCGCAGTTCTGCACACTTGACGGGTCTGGCGATCTTGACGCCATCCTCCGCAGAGAACAATCCCCGCAGCTTGGCCGCCATGCTATCGGCCGTCTTGGCGCCCTCGGCCCCAGGGAACTCCAAAATTCGAGCCCCTGTCCGGGCCTTGCGGGTCCTGGCTTCGACGCCGCCTAAATCGGAGACGTTTAGCTCCCGCCGGGTTCGACTTAAGACGGCCTCATAGCTGAGGCCGTTTTCGGCCGCCTCAGGCAGCACGGTGATCACCACCGCGGCTGACTTCGGCGGCCGGAGCCTCCTGCGCGACCTCTTCTTACCGGCTCCTGCCTTGGGAGCGGAGGCTTTAGCGGCACTTTTGGCTTCCGCTCTCCTCTTTTGACCGCGACTCTTCCGGCTGCGCTCAGCCGTCTGCCAGCCCTCTTCGGGCGCAATAGTCGCGTCGCTAGGCGCAGCAGTCACCATCGCGGCTGCGTTGGCCGCCGCCGACGGTGCAGTTGCCGGCGGCGGCTTGGGTCCGGTCTTGGCAGGAGCCGGTGCCGCCGTCTTCTTGGCGGCGGGCCCCTTCGGATTTGGTCCACCAACGGCTGCAGCGTAGCTCCCTACGTGCCCACCCTGGCAGGGTAGCGCAGCAGTGGCTGACGCCATGACCTTCGGTCTGTCCGCAGCAAGCGGTGGCCGGAGACGGGGCCCCGGAGGCAGAGACAGTCTCTCCTTCAGAGCCGCCATGCGCGCGTCCAGCATTTTGCCGACAACCTTCACTATGGTGCGCATGGTCTGGTCTGGCACGCCATCCACTGCGGGCAGCGAGACCGCTTCGGCCGGCTGGGTCCTCTTGGGGCTCGCCGCAGCACGAGTCGGCGTAACGGGGACGGCAGGGGCGGCGGCAGGGCCGGCGGTTGCTGGCAGCGCAGTTTTCGTCAGCTGCGCGACCTGGCGCCGCAAGTCGGCCATTTGCTTGGCCAACTCGCGGTTCGCCTTCTGCACCGCCGACAGTTCCTTCGCCAAGGCCTTGTTCTCCTCCTGCAGGCCTGAAACTTCGCCACCAAGGCGAGCGTTTTCAGCTTGCAGGGTGGCAACATTGGCAGCTGGGGGATCGCCACCCACAGCGGGCTCAGCAGCCGCCGTGTCGGTGGGAGGGATGTCCACCAGCACCCTCATCATCCTTTCGGCAGCCGCCTCATTTGCCCGTTTATGGGCCTCGGTCCTGCGTGCCATGCTGATCGGCGATGGAGTTGCCGACCTTGCCGCTACTACCGCGCCGCCTCGCCCCCTACGAGAGGCCGGGACTTTGGGAGGAGGCATAATGGTGCTACTCCCCTCGGAGGATCCCGAGCTGCCACCCATATTCAAGGGCCGCTTCCGCACCGTCGAGGGGAGGGCCTCCTCCCCAACCTCTAGGGCTGCCGCCAGGGCCGATGCTGGAGACCGGGATGACCCACCAACGGTCTCTACAGCCGACATGTCGGTGTCCGACGGCTCTGCGGCAGTACTGCCGCCCTCGTCAGCAGTCGGAGTGGCTGCAGCAGCCTCCCTTGCCAGTCGCTCCTGCCTGGCCAGCTCGCGCCTCTTGACGCTAGTGGCCTTCCCCGTCCCCATATTTTTTCGTTTTTTCCTCTTTTTTGGGACCACTTGTGTCGCCGGGCCCTCGGCTGATCTTGGAGCCTCAAGTGCCAGACTAGCAACAGAGCTGCAGCCGGACGAGGCATCTCCCTCCTCTGTGCCAGTTTTGCTGTAGCATGGCAAGGCTTTAATGTGGGAACTAGAATTCCCGTTCCTGTGGATGGTATTGGGCGTCTCACCCCTCCTATCTGCAACGTCGTTTGAGAAACAAGTATCCATAACAGTTCCCACGAGTATGGGAGAAAAGAGGTCGACCCGGGCAGAGATCCCGATACCCGGGCAAGCGTACATTTGTATCCCAACACAGGGGGTCCGCAGGTACCCTGGCTGGGGGCGCGCTAACGACTGAACAACCCATCAGCCATGCATCCTCTCGCCGCGTGCCAGAACTTAGGATTCTGGGTGATTTTTTTATAGAGGTTTTCTTCCTCGCGGTCCAGGTGGTTAAGCCAAGACCCTCGCTCCTGAATCTAGGCCTCAAGACAAATGTCCCGAAGCAAGAATCAGGTCTACGATTTGTCGCGTTTGGCAAATGCCTGCCCAGTCCTCAAATGAATGAGTGACCGGGCCCGTCGAATTTTCGCATCCAATACCCTCTACAATTACAATTGGAGCGAATTTGGGGCATCCCACAAACTGGGCCCCCCCTCGGGCCAGATATTTGCCACGAGCGACAATTCCAGAGAGCAGTCCAAGGAATTGTCGCTCGTGCCCAGGGTACACCACGCAGAGGTTTCTGGCGTAGCACCCCATCTTTGTGCAGTCTAGAGATTGTTATTCCGAGGCTGGATGTAATTTGTGTCCGTTAATTGTATCCTAAGAGATGACTGAGGGATTATTCAATCACGTATATGCATTCCGCATTCCGTGTGGTGACGGCTTAGAATAATAACGTATAGAAGGATAGTGTCCATACTTCGAGCGATCGAAAACATGAAGCCAAACATACAAAATGCGTGCAGGCTGTACAAATTATGAAATAAAATGTTGTTTTTTTTTTTAACATAAATCGTTGAAATACTTTTAAAAGTAATGTTAATACACATTTTATGTTTTTCAAATATGTTGTGACACCATTTGAATGCACAAACCGTCATAATTACCTATTTATTTTTTAAGAGTTGCGTACGTACGTGCAGTACAGTGACCTTGTGCATTATGGAACGGTACGGCGTAAGCTCCATTAGGGTCCAATTGAAATGCTTCATTTTTTGTGCGCGGAATTACCTTCTATATGTTATTATTCTAAGGGTGACGGAGTAAGAATACAATTCATTATCCTCTCTCTTGCCCGAGGGTGTTGTAAAAGGCGACTAAGGTATTTTAATGAGCAAATAAGATCTTTGAAAGGGAAGGAAAAATGGATATAAAATCCTATATCCGTCCGACAAGCGTAGTGAGGAAAAACGGGACGGCTGAAGACATCGGGACAGACAACCTTGAAACAGGAATGTCCCATTAAGAACAGGACGTATGATGACGTTAGTTAAATGAAGTATACAAAAAATGTATGTATGTATATATGTACACATAAGAATTTATACTTCTAGTATAACAAGATAAAAATCTTTCTAAAAATGTTATCGTTCGCGTTACCCTACGTTTGTTAAAAAAACGGCACTAATAACAGACAAAATGTATGTAATACATTGAATGTTTCATTATAACGCGTTATCTAGTTGACATTTGTGACGGTGTGCTACCTAACAGGGTGTTAGGTTTTTCGTCACTGTGCGTATAGTGAAAATTTACTCTCATTATTTTCCCTAACACTTCAAAAGGAGGAACTTCAAAAACGACACAGATGAAAAAACCGTCACTCAGGACGCCTGGCAGATGTGAAACATCAAAATAATTTTGTACAAGTATTGCATAAAAGAAAAGATTACGACAAGAACTAATATGGCATAAAGTAATAATAAAATATTACGATATTTTTTCCAGAAAATGATGATTTTTGTTCAATAAACATTTATTTTTATTAGTATACACTATAGGTATGCGAGCTCAGTGCGGCGAGAGAGATAGCGCATAGGCGCTTGCGAATAACATCGCGTCGCTCCGTCTCACTCACACACTACTACGTATAGACCACGAGCATGGCGTTAACGCCACGCTACAACAATCAGGTTTACCCTCGCATATTCCATCGTACACCATGACGTTATAACGCCACGAGCTGTTTACGCCATGCCAACAATCAGGTTCACCCTTGTCTATAGATGTTTCACATCAAAAACGAACATAAACTAGCAGCTATTTCTAGCAGTGAAATAAAAGCTTATTCATTCGTTTAACACCAGCAAAGGTGATAAAACGTTATATTATATTCGTAACTATTATTTATATTAAAACATAATTTCTTTGTCTCAAAGTGTTAAAACTTACATAGTACAGTCGCGTTTAGTTTGTCTCTACAAAGTGTTAAACTTCAGTACAGTCATAACCAGTCAAAAGCTAACACCTAGTTTACCGTTATCACAGTTCATACATCATTAAAGTTTTCATTGGGGAAGTACTGTCGCGTACAAAAATGGTAATATAATGTTGTACAACAGTTTCATTGTGTAAATACAAACTAAGTATATTTTACGCGAAACGGGAGAATGTTTTGCGCACAGATGTTTTGTTTCTGTTGCGACTAGTGGCGTTTGATATACATGGTGTTGTCTAAATTTATATTACATTTTATAATTATTTGACCGACTGCAGAGATTGCGTGTGGTGACGGAGTAAGAAAGCAATTCATCACTCCATATCTTACCCGTGGATGTCCTAAAAGACGATTAAGGGATATAATGTGCATATAATATCTGTATAAGTCATGGATGCACAGATCGCGGCCCGCCGGTCGAATACTGGTGGCCCGCCGACAGCAAAAATAATACTCTCGTACATTCGAAAAATATTGAATGCAATACATTATTATCAATTCTTTATTGTCTTTAATTACCTATACTTCTGGCGGCCCGCCATCAGTTCATGCCCGAGTGGAACCTAGTCTTAATAAGTCTGTGCATCCCTGGTATAAGAGAAGGAAAACTCGAAATGAAACCCTATACGAACATGTTTGACCAGCATGGTATAGTAAATTCCCTCCTTTTGTGGAGGAGACCCGAGCTCAACAGTGGGACGTATGTGGGCTGCGATGATAATGATGAGAGGTGGTTTAGTGGTTAACATATCGAACTATCATGCCAAGTGGCACGAATACATTTTCAACATAGAACAATCCACAAGTTATTGGTTCTTAGTACAGAATGTTACTTTTAAAACTGGTATTTAATGATGATGATGATAGACTGTTATCTTTATAAAACTAGTATTTACGGAACTATTACACATATGAAAAAAAAAGTTTTTCATTTTTTATCAACTTATGCAATTATATTTTTTTATTTTTTTATTTATGCAGTATTTTTTTTTTCTTTGATATTAATTCAAGTTACACGTCTGAGTAGTAGCAATTTGTTACTGCGCTTCATTCGGTGAGCGAAAGAGCCGGAAGCCAAACTTTCTGCGGGTGATTGCGTGTGGAGGGTTTTGGTGGTGTCCTTGGTATTACCGAGCCTAAATGCACGCATTCACACTCCCTTCACTTTCTGCGCGGTAGGCAACGGCCTTGTAAAGGTCCATGAGCGATAGCAACTCTTACCATCAGGTGTACTGTTTGCTCGTTTGCCACCGTTTGCAATAAAAAAAAAAAAAAACAAAACACTTTTTGGGCGATAAGAAAACAAATGTACTATAATATGTATAACAATAAAGGCGGTTTGGATTACTACTGTCATCCGCTGAAGATTGTTGGGACCGTTAGAAAACGCGCGAAAACACTTTTGTGACGTAAGCTACGCAAAGCAGTGGCACGTGTGCGCACCGAGATGGACGAACGCAGAATATGTCGGGCTGTCGGCGACCGTACGCTCGGCCGAGCTGCCGCCACCCGAGTACCATGTAGCTCGTACCATGTAGCTAGCTACATGGTAGGAAGGTGTGAGGTTTTATTTTCGTTACGGAATTTCTTGATAAAAGCTATGCTACAGCTTAATTATTTAACCGACTTAAAAAAAGAGGAATTATTTATTTATATTGCGTATTTTCTTGCGTTATTATTTCGGTTTCACTTTCCCAACATTTTAAAAGCTTCACCGTTCATGGTTACAGAATGAATTATACCTTTTAAAGTATAGTTCTCATGGGACGGTAACGGTTCGTTACGTAACGTGTTACGGCACCAGTCTGTCTTTTTATTTCATCTTATTATCTCGCCCATCTGTGTGGTGACGGAGTAAGGATACAATTCACTACTCCCTATCTTGCCCGTGGGTGTCGTAAAAGACGACTAAGGCATTACTATGCTTATAGCATCTGTGCAAAAGAAAGAAAAATCGAAATAAAACCTTATACCAACCCGTCTGAACAGCGTAGTATAGTAGGTCAATTTCTCTCTCATTTTGGAGGAGGTCGAGCCCAGCAGTGGGACGTATATGAGACGAGATGATCATCTTGCCTATAATAGGAAGGTAATTGACCTACTATACAATGCTGATCAGACAAATTGATATAGAGTTTAATGTAGAATACCCCTTCTTTTACATAAATACTTTCTACATGTTATATCTCTGAGGGGTCTTTTACTACGAACATGGGCAAAAAAGTGGTAGTTAATTATATTCCTACTAGCAACCCGTCCTCGTTTTCGCTTCGGTTTCAGTCGCCTTACCACCTAGTTCCCGTTAGCCTGAGAATACCGGGATAAATATAGCTATATTACACCCTGATAATATAGCTTTCCATTAGTGAAAGAATTTCTGAAATCGGGTTGGTGGAACCGTGAAGGCGTAACAAACAAACAAACTTACTTTCGCATTTATAAGATTGCTAAGGATTCCTATCATTACACATTAATTATTGTATGAATGATCAATTACAATTTAAAATAAAATCTAAACTGACTAACAAGCAACAAAATCAATTAGAAGTCTTTTTTTAATTAACTTATATAATATTCTTTAGAGAGTTCTTAATTATATTCATGACGAGATCGTTCATTATTTTTGTTTAGGGTCTCATATTTTTTTTTAAGTTTTAGTACGTTCTATACACAGTTCTGAAATTTGTTATTATTCATAATTTCTTTAAGAAATCATCATCCTCATATACGTACCACTGTTAGGATCTCACAAAACTCGAAACAAAACCCTATTCTGGCACATCTTTGCAGGTGACTGGACCGGGGACTTTATTCCGGCACCCGCAGAGAGACTGACCGCGCGACCGCAACCGACGTTCCGGGACAGGGACGTCGAGAGGTGAGGGTACCCGAAAGGGTATTCCGTCGGGTCAATCACTGAGGACAAGGAACTCGGCACTGGTGGTCGGTCCAACGACGAAGGCGACGTGGGTACGGGTGGGTTATGGACCCGCGCGTCTCCTTTCTTCGCCCCGGATGGAGAGGGCCGCGTGGGCGCTTACCATAGCCCACCCATAAAAAAAAATGCTAACACATCTTACCAGCGTCGTATAGTAGGTTCATTTTTCACCAATCATGGAGATGGTTAGAGCCCAACAGTGGGAGATATATGAACTGAAATGATGAATAATAACAACTAATGAGAGTGGCTCGCGACTAGAAGACCTGCCGTCTGTCTAGTCCCCACAGCTGTTTAGCAAAAGTTATTTTGTTACATAATTATACAGAACAAATAAATGAATTATAAAGAAATGAACCCCATGTGGTGACGGAGTTAGAGTACAATTCTCAGTTATGACATTCATGAGCAAAAGCTCGTGAATGTCACAAAAGATGATTAAGGTATAATAATATGCAAATAATATCTGTGCAAAGAAAACTGCAAATAAAAGAAATAAAATTCTATATTAACTCGCCTGACTTGCATGGTATAGTAGGTCAATTTATGGGTGTTTCTCTGCTATTTGGAAATTTTTCCATACAAGACTGTCCTAAGCAAATTTTATTAAAGGTTGAGAATGTTTGTTAATAAAATTAAGGGCAATAGTAAGCTAAATATATGTATATCTAAAAAAAGACTATTGATTGTCCTCTTGGTTTTTGAGTTATGGACTATTTTATGCAAATTTGTGACAGGGGACTGTTGTAACCATCCAGGGGAATGTTTTTATGAACATAAACCAGTATTTTTGTTTATTAAAGTAATCAAAGTCTTTATTTTTCTTTGTTATTCTTAAAATCTAATTAAAATTTTACTTATTATAGTGACTTTTCTTAAGGCGGCTAATAATATTTGTGTTGAACTTTAACGAAATCAACTTAGTTTAACAGTATTTTAAAAACTCTCATTGTATGACACTAAATTCAGTCTTTTATAGTAATAAAAAATAAAAACATAAACAGAAAAACATTACTACTTAAGTAACTAATTACTAATACTTCGAAACATTTGTACTTTTGAAGTAATTAATATAACTACTATTAATTGCACATCGTCTTACAAAGAAATCTTAAAATAAACTTATTTCTCAAAGACCGGAGCAGATATTGGAAAATAATAAAATAATCTTCTCCCTTTTAAGCGTAGATCTGGATCCGGCAACTTCTCCAATATTTGGTTAAAATCGACATCAGAAATATCATCTTCGTCCATTCTAAACTTATGGCCCTTTATATCACAAATTTTCATAAAAGTTATTGTTACTTCGCCTTCCTCATTATCTACATTATTAATAACAGCAGCATAACGATACTCCGTGTTTATGACGTTAAACTTAACTAAAAGGTAATCACCACTATTGTATTGTTGTTGGCCTATTGGACTGGGTCCTGCAGTGATCTCAGAGTCAGTATTGAAATTATCACACGGTCGTGAAATTTCAGTTTGCAGCCGGTGATTTATTGGTTAGCCTGGTTTCATCTTCTGAGTTTGTGTAAGCGTCTTCAACATGGAGTTTCGTCACTTGGTAGTTCATAATCATAACCCTTAAATTATAATGATGACAATCTTCTTCACAAGGACAGCTTAAGCTTTTCATTATAAGCTTCTAAGCACCTTGCGGTAATCCTAAAGGGCATCGTGATATTTTACCCTTAATTTGATGTATTTTGAGGGTACCATGGAAACTTTTCAAATTCTTGGCGTCTTTCTGAATATCGTTAGTCATTTTATTAATTGCATCATCATCAACCGTAAACATTGTTATTGAAGGGCATCTTTGTTGCACAGAATCAATAAAGGATTCCAAACTATCAATGTCACCTCCTGTAGCAACGATGGCATCTGCAGTTCTTTTGCACGTAGCACCAATACCATCGGCGGCACTCTTGGCATGCCCACTCTCTGACAAGTTCCAAGAAAATTTTTGTATATTTGTAACCTCTACAAGAAGCCTTGAAACCAAAATATGGAACATAATTCTGTTTCGATATCACTGGTCCATCGCTTATAAAATGGATGCAAGTAATATGCGACGATAAAGTTTTGAAAATCGGCTTCAAGTGTTCCCATATAGCAGCTGGTGAATGTGCAATATTCTGTAAAACAGTACAGTAGGATTTTGTGGAGTTTTTCATATAAACTACAACAGAGTGAAGACTCAACTGAAGTCTAGACCCTCCAAAATGATATGCCTGTATTTCTTCACTGTACTTGGTACAGTAATTCTCTGAAAAGTCCAAAAGTATTGCAACTTCGTTATCGTTCAGATTTTCTTTTAACTCCTTACGGTCCTTGTACTGATACAATATGCTTCTTTCGTGGTTATAATACGCACCCAATTCCTCCTGCAATTCTTGTATTAGTTTACGCAGACGAACCGTTAGAGATCTTTTTACATATTTATGTAGTTATAGATCGTACTTTATTCAACTTAAGATCCTTGTAATCTTGTTTTTCAGCTATCCATTAAACGATATAAGCTTTTTATCATCAAACTCTATGTAATTGGGATCCTTATTAGCACAGCGATGGCATTGCCGAGATAAACATTTCTCATCAGAACGATCGCAGCAAGTGTTTTGAAGCAATTTGTTGTGATTATCGTAACGCAGAATCTTTCGACAATATAATGCAGTTAATTTCAAATCAATATTGGCCTATTTGATGCAAAGGCAAGTATCCCGTTCGCTTATCTTAGGTTTTACTACCCAGAAAGGACGCAAACGACAGAAAGTCGTTAACTGATTAGAACGAAGTTATTGCTCTTAAATTTCTTGTATAAATTCGACATCGTGTCTAATAAATATCTTTTTTGCTTTTTGACGCCGTTTCTGGTCACATATTCCTGTTTGCCTGCACCAATTCGACTATTATCATCAGTTTCATAAAAATTTTGCACTGTCGTCGTATATTCTGATGAAATGAGTGCTAGACGAGTACGTTTCGGTGGTAGTAGAGATTGATTTTTGCATTTCTGAACGCTTTTATACGTTATAGCACTGTTAAGACTCCTCCATAATTTATATTTTTTTACTATTCCACCAGATATAACTCTCTTAAAAATGTCTTTCTTTTTTGTATTTTTAAACCTATATAGTTCTCTTTTAATTGTATATTCAATACTTCCCCGAAAAGTGCCCTTTTAACAACATCTTTGCGAGTCGCTGGAGTATCACATATTCGTGTTAGTTTCGTGTTAGGTGTCTCATCATTTTTACTGCTATTATTTGCTTTATTTTCCAACCGCTGTAACCTCTTTTTATACTTTGCCATTTTCTGTTTGTATTCCTGAATCTTAAGGTCTTTTTCTTTCAGTATCTTTTCTCGTCTTCTTTTAGCCTTCTTTTTTCTTGCTATAACTGATGCATTTTCTAATGATCTTTAAGGTGCCGGACGTTCTGCCGCGGCATCCTCTGAATCAGGTGTATTTTCCCTCACAAAAGTATTTGTTATGTCTTTCATGATTTTTTTCTTTGCACGATACTTTGAACAATGCTCTTTCCAGACCTTTTTTACAGCCTTATTCTCACGACGACTCATATCCTTAACTAATTTTCTTGTGCCTTTTTCTTTTTTTTTGATATTGCCACATCTTTCTTTTTCTTTCACTTCTTCTCTTTTTTGAGGGTAATTTTTAAGTCGTTGGTATCTCAAACGTTCGGCAATACGTTTTTGTTCCGGTATTTCTTCTCTAGTTTTGGATGGCTTCTTTTTCGGTGGCATTTTGAGATTGTACCTACGAAAGAGACGATACTGTTAATGGTTATAGATACGCAGTCTGGCATGTCAGGCCTGACAAAACCTAAACAAACAGTCCCATGTGGTGTGAACAGTCCCCTGTGCTATAAAAAAATGACAGGGACTGTTGGCCAGGGGACTGGTATTTTACCATAAATAGTTGATAACACTAAACCATTTAAACATATCATATTAATGAATTAAATGTGGCTACATACTAGATAATCAATTATTTTAAACAAATTTTCGTTATTAAAACTCTTAAAAAGCAAATTAAATGAATTGAATTGAATTGAAAATAGTAAAAAAAAGGCTAACCAGTGGACTGATTTCACTAACGGCCGAGAAGCGTGATTCACCAGCAGACGCAGTCTTATCACTAAACAAAATGGCGGCTGCCGCTTAGCTCTACAACCGAACGAACTTCATACCGATTGCGTTTCGTTTCACCATCGAAACATTTTGCACCGAAACAAAATTTGACCTTAACGTGGTTTTAAAATTTTAACAGGGACTGTTTTAATAATTTGAGGATAGCATTTGTACATAGATATTTTGATGAAAATTCTACTGGAAAAACATAATTGAGATGTATAAAGATGCTTACTGTTTTATTTATATGTTTGGATATTTTTATTCAGTTATCAACTGCAAAAAAAATTTTGCTAACAATATTTGTAATTCTGGAAAAGGACGCACCAGGGGACTGAGTTTTGAGGTGTTTGCGGTTCATTTATTCAAATATTACATTATGAAATTACTAAATAAGCTGTGGCTTGCTAAGAATACCTAATACTATGTCGTTATTAATACAAAAAACTGTGATTTTTTAAGATTTATTACATAAAATTAGCTCAGGACAACGATTTTCCATTTAGTGAAGAATTGCCCTTATTATTAATTTAACTTATTAATTGCATTGTGGAGAGGTTCGAAACCAGTAATGGTACGTATATGAGCTGTGATGATAATGATAATGATTTTATGTTCCTGTAAGGTAGAGGACGTTACCCAAACTCTTTACAAAAATATTTTTGTTATAAATAATTGACACTAAAATTTTATCACAAGTAGTGTAGTTCAAAAACCAGACAAAATTTTACCATATAAAATTTCAACCAACTGAACATGAATTTAAAATAAAATATATTTTCCCTTGAAACGGATTTTAACACGCTGTAAAGTGACGTATCTCAGATGTACAACCACGGCCAGTGACGCGCCATAAACCGGCTAAATCGCTCGTTGGTGGCCATTTGCATAAACATAAAGCCGACGTATTCAAGTCGTGTTAGACGAAAAAGCGCGCCAAACTGTAAACGATACTACTGACGACTATCGATAAAAGTGTAATGTTAACAAAATAACGGTTGGATGCTTCGAGACATGTCATACAGTTTTCCATCGCAGACACTAGGTATCAATTTAGATATTTAGTGTTTGGTTTTAATGAATTTCGACTGCACAGATGGCGTGGTGGTTCAGATACAGATTTACCGTGTCAGTATCGTGGGTTCAAATCCTACGCGGGACAACATATTGTGCGATCCACAAATTGTTGACTCAGAAGAGTCTGGATATGATTTGTGTCCGTTAATCATGTTTGTAAAGTCCCCGCAACACAAGAATTATTTCCTTAGTACAGGCTGTTGTCTTTTTAAAAGAAAAGAAAAGAAAGAAAGAATTGCCGAGATAGCAAGTATCTCTTTATATTGATTAAAATGTATAAGATAAAACTATTTTAAATCATTTTATCGCATTTTTATTTGATCTGGTTTATAAAACTTTAGAAAACTTTTCAGCATTCATGATGGCACGTTCACCCGTGGCACGTCACCTTCATCATTGGGCTAACCACCGGTGCAGGGTGACTTGTCGTCAGTGGTCGGTCCGACAGAATACCCCTGAGGAGTACCCTCTCCTCGACCGACGTCGCCCCACTGTTCGGGGACGTCGGTCGTCGTCGCGCGGTCGGCCTCTCGGTGGGTGACGGACTAACTCTCCCGTCCAGTCACCCAAGGCTTCGGCTAGGGCGGCATCATGCGCAGATAATCGCGCCTGCGCCGCTCTAGTCGCCGGTGGATCACGCCTAACAAATCATCGTTATTATAGGGATACATTTCATTATATTTGGTCATAAAATTTTTGATACAAATTTATTGCCTGTAGAAAGAAAATAACACTATATTTATTATTGCTGATGATGGCAAACAAGCAAACAGCTCACGTAATGATAAGTGATACTGGCGCTCATGGACCTCGTTAAACCGCTGCCTACCGTGAAGAAAATGAAGAAAATGTGAATGCGTGTAATGAAGTTTGGTGATACTTAATACATCACTACAACCCACTACACGCTATCACCATCCAAAAGTTGGGCTTCCGGCTCTGTCGCTCACTGAACAAAGTGCATTAACAAATTGCTACTACTCAGACGTCCATTTTCTACGACAGTGCAGTACTACCCCGGACAAATAGACCCGCGGCTGTAGACAGAGAACTGTTGATAGTGTCATCCTATCATGTAAAATATATAAAATATATATATATATATATATATATATATATATATATATTATTTTATTATTATGTATCTTCTTATGGTTCACGGATATTTTTCAAGGGAAAATACCTGGTCCTTTGAAACGCTCATATGGGGATAGGGATCCAACACGCAGAAGCCTTTGGAGCCTTTGGAGAAATTTAATGTTGAATGGGATGGGACATCTACCAATGACATTATACGTTTGCACATAACACTCGTGGACTGCCAATGGTAGGTGTAGAACTATTGCGTAATGATGATATCTAAAACCGGATTATGGGGTTGTGGTTTGGTGGACTATTTTACTTAAACTATTGATTTAGAAACTGTCGTGTGCCTTCAATACCATCATGTCTTGAACTTTGGCAGACGGTGACTCACCAACTCACTGAATGGGCCCCCCAAACAGTCGCCACAGACACGCAGGCTATACGGGCAACAGGGGGCAACATTGGTGCAAGTGGCTTGGGGTGTCGAGCGGTGCGGCGCCAGTTTCACCATTGTAAGTCCCCGATAATTGGTGACCCGCAGTGGTTTCCCCGTAGTTATGCCCTTTTTTTTATTTTGGGTCACAAAACTGGATAAAAATCCACAAAATAAGATAATAAAAAAGCCCTTGAAAATGACACTTCCACCCCGAACATATAGCTCTGGCGACCTCTCTCTGATCAGCCATTTAAGGCAAGCCAGAGTTGAGGATCCTGCGGGCACTCTTGGGTTTCCACTCTAGCTAGCCAGTAAAGGCGAGCTGCATACGAGGCCCTGGCCGACTCTCTGGGGCATTCAGGACCAGAGTGTCGCCACCCACGTTCAGCACGCGACAAGATGGCCTGTGGTTTATTGGATTTCCCATAAATCTTGTGATATTTTTTTTCTTTTATATTAATAGAACGTAGAGAGCCATATAATATAATATTCTTCGAGGTTTGCCTTAGTCCAATAGTGAGATCAAGCTCAGAGGGTAAAGGTATTAGGGTATTTTATTATTATTATTAAACATTTTTTTTTTATTACAAACGGTGGCATACGAGCAAACAGTACATCCGATGATAAGTGTTGCTGCCGCTCATGGACCTTTACAAGGCCGCTGCCTACCGCGAAGAAAGTTAAGGGAGTGTGAATGAGTGCACTGAGGCTCGGTGATACCAAAGGCACCAACAAAACCAAAACTCCACACACAAACACCCTCAGAAAGTTGGGCTGCCGGCTCTCTCGCTCACCGAACGAAGCGCAGTAACAAATTGCTACTACTCAGACGTTGATTTTCTGCGAGAGCGTGGTACTACCCCGGATGGACCGGCCCGCGGCTGTAGACAGATAACTGTCGACAGTGTGGTCCTACCACTCTTAAATTTAAATTAAATTTAATAATCATTACCACAATGATTATACACGATAAATTATTTATTGACATTTTGTTTTAAATAAAACTACGGATTTTATCGCGTTTGTATTTGATTTTTCCAGTCCAATCTGGATCAGTCCGTCCGTGATCACGAACACTGTAAAGTATACGAAACGTCGGGCAATCAAAAATCAAGTACAAACGCGATAAAATCTGTAAAGTAGTTTTAATATCAAATTTGTAATACTCGTGTAAACATCAAAAGTCATAATGATATTTTGTTATTTTAAATCTGACATATTCAATGACCTACTGAAAGATATCATGAGCATTTATTACATAAATTTAATCCACATTTATAGTTAAAAGTATTTAATATAGTAAAGTAAGCCATCTCTTCACCTTTATTTTCATCACATCTCATATATATCCCACTACTGGGATCGAGCTTCTTCCTCAGGGAAATTAGTCTACTGCGATGGTCAGACCTGTATGTATTTATAGATTTTTAATTCGAGTTTTCCTTCCCTTTTTATCTGCATATTATAATCCCTTGGTAGTCTTTTACGACTGTCACCGGCAAGAAAGAGAATGGGGAATTATATTCTTACTCCGTCACCACAGCCGTAAGAGAAAAGTCACTTTTGGAAAGTCATTTATTAGTAATATGTTCTCTTAGTTTTCTTGCTGCATTTCTCAGTATGGTCGTATTCCAGCAGTCATCACCACCTTCAGACATCCTTCATTATTTCATCAGCCGAGCCTTTCTCACAATAGGAGAAGGAAATTGACCTTACTATACCATGCTGGTCAGGTAGGCTGATATAGGGTTTTGTTTCGAGTTATCCTTCTCAAGCATAGATGTTATATACGTTTTATATCCCTTAGTCGTCTTTTAGGACACCCACGGGCAAGATAGGGGGAGTGGTAAATTGTATTCGTAATCCGACACCACACGGACATTCTTAATTTATAAAAAATTAAACTAATGCTATTGTTCTTAAGCACCTTTCATGGAAAGATCAAAGCTCAAAAGAGCATCTAATGACGTTTAAAAAACAATTTTAAAGGCTCATAACTTTCTATAGCGCCGTCGATATTAATTTAAGAATAAATATATTTAGTCACGTAGACGTCATTTTATTCTAATATAAAAATTGAATTTCAATTTAATCGCTATAAGAGATTAAACCGCAGATTAATCTAGACGCTGAAAAAAAGATTGCGTAATAAAACGGAACAGCAACGCTGTAAAAAGATGTGTTTATTTTTTTAGATTTTTTTTTATGTTAATTATATTTGAACGGGTACATTTTTCTCCTGTTTTCGCGGTTAGGCTACATTTTCCCGTTACAGAATTTGAATTTCAAATTAAGAACAAATCCTGTTCCACGGTTATTCAGATTTATATTCCGTTGGTAGGGGCCAATGACGCTGAAATATGAGTGTCATCTTTCATTTACTTTAATGCAAATTTATTTGAAACACTTCTGTTTACGATTGTACATTTTGTATTATTATAATTACTGTTATTGTAAATAATAAATAATTATTCTGCTTTTTTGTTTTTATTAAACAACAGATGCTTAAAAGAGACTTTACAAACATACAATTAATGAACTAAGAGAAGGCAAACTCCTAATAAAACCTTATACCAAGCTCAAATAAGGTCAATTTCCTTTCTATTGTGGAGAAGGTTCGATCTGGACAATGGGACGTCATATACGTCCCATTGTCCAGATCTGAAATGAGTTCTGAGCTGAAATGTTGATGATGATATTATGTTTCATATATACTTCCTTACTAAAATTATAAATGCGAAAGTAATTTTGTTTGTTTGTTACGCTTTCACGCTGAAACCACCGAACTGATTTCAAAAATTCTTTCACCAATGGAAAGCTATAATATCAGGGAGTAACATAGACTATATTTTATCCCGGTATTCCTACGGGAACGGGCACTTAGCGGGTAAGGCGATTGAAACCGCAGCAAAGCGAGGGCGGGTTGCTAGTACATTATAAAGAGAAAAAATTTGTTTGTTTGTATGGAATAGGCTCCGAAACTATTGGACCGATTTCCAAAAATTTTTCCACAAATAGAAAGCTATAATATCAGCGTACATTAACATAGGCTACATTTTATTCCCGTATTCTGACGGGAACGGGAACTACGCGGGTAAGACAACTGAAACCGAAGCGAAGCGAGGACAGATTGCTAGTATCTTAACATATAATATTTTTCATTAAACAGGTAACCTTATAAAAAAATATTTATCGGAATCCCACATTTAAATCCTGAGAATAGCGTACTTAAACAAATAAACCTTAAGCGTTAGAGCAGTAATTAGCTGACCTGATAGATGTTTTTTGGCGGCAGGCTATAGTGGGTCCCGCACAGTACGACCCATCCGGGGCGACGAGAGGGAGCAGCGAACGAGCCCATAGCCCGCCAGGTGCATATTTTTTTCAGCACTAAGCGGGTGGGCCACTGGTACCCCACCCTGTTACCCCCATATGCTACCCGGTATAATTAAAAAAAAACGTCTCGAGACTGCTGACAGATGTGACAACTTAAACTACTCTTTTTTTTGTTTTTTTTTTTGGGGTGGGTTGCAGTCGGCGCGCTCCTCGCACCACTCCGTCCAGGGCGACAGAGGGGCGTAAGCACGCAACACCCGCAACCCACCCGAACACCACGTCGCCTTCGTCGTTAGACCGACCACCTGTTTTAGTTTCCAAGTCATTGGGGGCTTGGGCTAGTAAGACTCCTCTGACATGAACAGAGACCTTAATTAGCGTATAGATTAGCAAGATAGATTAATGTAGGAGGAAAATTTGAAAAGGTATTGAATTAAAAAGTGATGTAAGAGTATAATGTTAATGTGTTATTATTAGTTTTAGTTTTAGTGTAAAATGAGGTGTAGAGATTTGGTGATAATTGAAGTGTGATGTATATTAGGGTAATAAAATAGACATTGATATAATTATTATTAAGCAGATGGGGGTGATTATACAAAGCGAATATAGAAAAGGTAATGAACATAGATTATAAGAAAATAAGATTAACTAAGAATAAGTTATAATAGTAAACACTAAAATATGTACACTTTTTTTTTCATATTTTTTTTTTTATTTTATTTCATTTTGTATTTTTATATATATGTATTTTTATATCTTTATTTGCTTTTTTTTATTTTTTTTTTGTTATTTTTAAGGACACGTTCTTATTTCTTTTTTTTACTTAAAAATAAATTAAATTAAGTTAACTAACATCAATAGTAAGGTACAAAATATTTAGTTAGTATAAGCATTATGAGGGAAAGGATATAAGAAATAAATTATAATCATGTATTTAACATCTATTGTAAATTAATATGAACTAATGTTAGCTTATTACAAGTACTTCTTGTTATAATAGAATGATTAACAATTATAATTTTAGGAAAAAAAAATCAATAGTTATTGTCTAGTAACATCTAAGTTAAGATATTGAATATGATTCAGTCAACAAAGTATAGAAGAAGGAGAAAGATAGAGATAAAAGTTAATTAATTATAAAATATGTTTAAGATGGGGATAGAAATATAAATTAGTATAATTGTTAATTTATTAACATGTACTTGCAATTATAATATTTTGAGTAAGGTTTATATATAAGATAACAGTATTGCAAAGTAGACAAAGTAGAGCAATTGACAAGTATTTGTATAGGATAATAATCTAGATATTAATTAGCACCATCTATATTATACCATTATTACGGGCCGACCACCGGAGCAGGGTCACTTGTCATCAGTGTACCCTCCCATCGACCGACGTCCCCATCTCGGGGAGGACGTCAGTCTTTTCTCACGTGGTCGGCCTCTCGGCGGGTGAAGGACTAATCCCCGAACTTAAACTACTCTAAGTTGAACTACATAATATTGAAATTGATTTAACTTGTTAAAAGCTTAGGTTATTACTTAAATTTTATGTACATATATTAATATGATATACATTATCAGGAAAGGTTTTTTATTTACAAAATCTTTTTTTTTGATTATAAAATAATTTTTATTCTTAGTTACAATTTTTGTATATGTACATTATTAGTATCATTATTTAATCTTATAAAAGTAACAATTGGCTTATGGTAGCTATAATAAGCAACGAGATTTTTACAAAAGACTGGCCCCGTAACGCGTTACGTAACGAAACGGTTTACCCTCCCTTTTTTTTTTTGGGGGGTGGGCTGCGGTCGGCGCACTCATCGCACCACTTCGTCCGGGGCGACAGAGGGGCGTAAGCACGCACATCCGCAACCCCCACCCGAACACCACGTCGCCTTCGTCGGTGGGCCAACCACGTTAGCTGCCGGAGCAACGTTACTTGTCATCAATGGTCGGCCCGACGGAATACCCCCTAGTAGGGTACCCTCCCATCGACCGACGTCCGCCCCCCTCGGTGAGGACGTCGGTCTGTCCTCACGCGGTCAGCCTCTCGGCAGGTGACGGGCTAATTCCCCGGTCACGTCACCCGCGGCCTCGGCTAGGGCAGCATGACACGCAGGTAGTCGCGCCTGCGCCGTCCCAGTCGCCGGCGGCGGGTCGCTTCGTCGAGGCTGCGCTCCTCGCACGCCCGACCCGTGGCCTCCTTCTGTGAGATCACTGCCTCGCAGAAGGCTGCGCCGGGTCCCAGTTCCTGACGCTCTCGAGCATCGCCCTAGCGATGGTCGGCAGCGTCAGGTCGGCACCGATAATTGCGACAAGTTCACGACGCTGACCTGCCCAGGCGGCACAAGCCTCGAGACCCGTTTATCCTCCCATAAGAAGTTATCACTTCAAAAATTATATTTTTTTTATTGGGGCCACCACTTACCATCCATTTGTTAATTTAAACCATTCTTAAATAAACCTGAACATACACAAAACGTTTAACCTACTTTTAAATAAAAATACTGCAACAATGATTAAATAAAAGCAATAAGTCTTAAAAAAATCATAAAAGCACTGAGTAATTGTGAGCTTTCAATGTTAATATTTGAAAGTTCATATCGCGAGTGAGAAATATTGCACCTTATTCATTTGACTTTAATTAAACTTTCAATGGGTGAGCGCTTGTGCTGAGTGAGGTAAGATATTGATATGAATAATTATATCATTTATTTATCATTTCGGCTTATATACGTCCCACTGCTGGGATCGATCCTGCCCCACGGTTGGAGGGAAATTGACATCAATACTATACATACTGACTACTATCATGCTGGTCGGTTTTATTTCAAGTTTTTCTTTTTTTAGGGTTCCAAAGGGTATAAACGGGATCCTATTACTAAGATTTCGCTGTCTGTCCGTCCGTCTGTCACCAGGCTATATCACAAGAACTGCGATAGCTAGAGTTGAAATTTTTACAAATTATGTATTTCTGGTGCTGCTGTAACAACAAATACTAAAAACGAAATAAAGGAAATATTTAAAGGGGGCTCCCATATAATAAACGCCATTTTCTGTCCCGTTTTTGCGCAATGGTACGAAACTCTTCGTGCTCGAGTCCGACTCGCATTTGGCCGGATTTTTTTTTTGATAGCAAACGGTGGCAACCGAAAATAAAGTACACCTGATGGTAAGTGTTGTGGCCACTCATGGACCTTTGCTGGGTCGCTGCCTACCATGAAGAAAATGAAGGGAGTGTGTGCAATAAGGTTTGATGAAACTAAAGGCATTACCAAAAAACCACCACATGCAAACACCCTCAGAAAGTTGGGCTGCCGGCTCCGGATTTCCTTCTCTTGCATATATGTTGTATGCGTATTATATCCCTCAGTCGTCTTATAGGATATCCAGGGTCGAGATAGGAAGCAGTTAATTGTATTCTTATTCCGTCATCATACGGATCAATTCTATATAAATATATAAAGAAGCTAGTTGCTAGAAGCATGAAAATTTACCAGTTTTGTAGTTTTAAAACGTAAGACTTACTAAGAAAAGATTCTACTAAATTCAATTACAAAGGGGCAAAATTTCTTTGCAGGGAAAGTTTTTGTTCTTTGTCTTCGAATTAAGTTCAAATCATCATCATAATTCAGCTTTATGTCATACTAGCAGCGCCCTGCGGTTCCACCCACAGTTTCTCTTCGCGTAGGAATATCGGGATAAATTGTAGTTTATGTGTTATTCTGTTATATAAACTATATTAAACTAAAGTTGCATCAAAATCCATTAAGTAGTTTTTGCGTGAAAGAGGTACGAACTTCTTCACATTTTCATATCTTCTCATTCTCACTCACAAACTTTTGCGTTTATAATATTAGTAGGAAATAGGATAGGACACATCCACTGCTAAACATAAGCTACCCTCAAAATTAGCGATAAAATGCGATCCTGTGCCGGTAAAATCTAACCACTCCCAGAAACGTTCACCAAGACGAAGGTCCACTTTGTCCTGCACTGCGTTGTTTGGTACGTGGTTGACTCTTAAAAACTTTTCTTCCCCAGCGTTTATCGGTAAGTCTTCCTCGGCGTTTATCGATTAGTCTTCCCTTGTATGGTTGATCCAAGGGCGAAGGAGAAGGTATACAGTGGGTTATGGAACTGCGCGCCACCCTTTCACCCCGAACGGAATGGACAGCGTGGGTCCATATCATAGCTTGCCAAAAAAAGATCTTAAAAGTGTTCCATGGTTCTAAAGATGTTTCGATTTAAAAATTTTATCAATCCAGATACCTACTTTAGGGCTGCAATAAAACGAGTAATCATGGATATTGAAGCAGCTTTCAATAATTGAAGTGATTAATTATATCACTTGAATGTTAATCACGTAGGTCTTTCACGTTCAGGAATACTGAGATTATCAGACCATATAAAGTTGATAGTTGATTTAACACGCCTTCTTGTCCATGGGTGTTGTAATCACCTTCATCACAGCTCATATACGTCCCACTATTGGACTCGAACCTCCTCCACAAAAGGAGGGCAATTGACCTACCTGTCAGACGTGGTGATATAGGATTTCATTTCAAGTTTTCCTTCTCTTGCATAGATGTTATATGTATATTTAATCCCTTACTCGTCTTTTACGACACCCATGGGCAAGAGAGGGAATGGTGAATTGTGTTCCTACTCCGTCACCACACGTATTTCGTATATGTATTTAATACTAGCAAACCGCCCTCGCTTCGCTTCGGTTTCAGTCGCCTTACCCGCGTAGTTCCCATTCCCGTGGGAATACCGGGATAAAATATAGCCTATGTTACTCTCTGATATTACAGATTTCCATTGGTGAATGATATTAGTGTAGATTATAAATCTCCTTATAAAATATATCCTTACTAATATTATAAATGCGAAAGTAAGTTTGTTTATTTGTTTGTTTGTTTGTTACGCTTTCACGCTTAAACCAGGGAACCGATTTCAAAAATCCTTTCGACAATGGTAAGCTATAATATCAGGGAGTAACATAGGCTATATTTTATCCCGGTATTGCCGCGGAAACGGCAACTACGCGCGTAACGCGACTGAAACCAAAGCGAGGCGAGGGCGGGTTGCTAGTTTTCTTATAAATGCCTAGCCTTTTTTCACGAGAATTATTATAGGAATACTTAAGATGTCCATTTAATGCTATTGTCATTCACTGAAAAAAAAATGTTAGCAAACAAAGGGTAGAAAAATCTACGGAGCATTGTGAGGGTTGACTGTTAAATTTTCAATGGAAATTGATTCCAAAGGGTCCTTTCGACCACATTTAATACAATACATAGCACTTTTATTCATATCTATTTGTGTAGTGTTGCTATGAATACTACCAACCCTTTCATTGCTCATGTCTTTTAGGGGTAGGCTAACCCTTTCAATGCTCATGTCTTTTAGAGCTAGGCTAACCCTTTCAATGTTCATGGGTGTCGCATTGCTTTTGTGGAATGCTGTGGTTTAGACACACCCCACCCAATCTGTCCGGGGCGATGGATGAGCGACGTGCGACCCCATAACCTACCACATTGCCCCCCATCGGCTGGCAATATAACTCCCACCACAATGCCATGAGGGAATTATCAAACTTCTATGCCGATCGATATGTTGTCCTGCGGGAAACGAAACTGTGGTACTTACCACAGTAGATTAATATTTTACACATTACACCTTCTGTAAAATAAAATGAAATATTTTAAATTTTTTTTTCGGATAGGCTACGGTTAGCGCACCCGCCGCCCGACTCCGTCCGGGGCGACAGAGGGGCGGCGCCATGTCCCATAACCCACCCATACAGCACGTCGTCTTTGTCGTTGGGCCGACCACCGGTGCAGAGTTCCTTGACTTCAGTGGTCGACCCAACGGAATACCCCAAGGGAGTACCCTCTCCCATCGACGTCCCCTACCGCGATCGCCGTCGCGAGGCTAACCTCTTCGCGGGTGCCGGACTAAATCTCCGGTTTGGTCACCCGCAGCCTCTGCTAGGGCGGCATCACGCGCAAAATATTTTCAACTGGACAAGATATTATCTTAAAAAAATATAAACCACTACAAAATTGATAAAATATCTTAACACTCGTCACCTAAGACGAGACGATGCTCCAATTGTGATGTATAATGCGAAGGAGCCGCAGCCGTTGGCGGATAAAGTTATCGCCCTGAATACTAAACAAGAGGTCTATAGTGAACATAGATTAATAAATAGACATGTCATTGATATTTTACCTTTAATTATAGTATCCGTATCACGACGCAATAAGAAGATAATTCAGTACTCTCTATCTTGACGGTGGGTGTCGTAAAAGACGACTGAGAAATTTAATCCTATTAATATTATAAGCGCGAAAATTTGTGAGTATGTGAGAATGTTTGTTGCACTTTCACGCAAAAACTATTGAATGGATTTTAATAAAATTTCACAATAATACAGCTTATCAAAATAACACGTAGGCTATAATTTACTACGATATTCCCACAGGAAGGGGAACTATGCGGGTGAAACCATAGGGTGCTGCTAATAAAGTATATCCAAGGGAAGGCAAGCTCGAAATAAAACCCTATACCAACCCGCAGCGTGCCTCCTGGCCGGAACTCCCCCGTGGGACCTAGAGGCGGAGATGCTCGCCGACACTTATCGGCGGGTGTCGGAGACGCGTGCCCACGGCGGCATGGTCTCCATCAAAGAGATCACCGCCTGGCGGGTCGACGCCCGCCTAGAAGTCATTGCCCGTTGGGCAGTCCGGCTGGAGAGTCCTCGGTACGGTGTCAGGACCGTCGAGGCCCTCTGGCCGGTGCTGATGGAGTGGTTGGAGCGGACGCACGGGGTGCTTTCTTTCCGACTGGTGCAGGTGCTGACGGGGCACGGTTGCTTCGGGAAGTACCTGCACAAGATTCTCAGGAGGGAGAGCACACCGTCCTGCCACCACTGCAGTTGCGACGAGGACACGGCGCAGCACACGCTCGAGGAGTGTGCTGCATGGGAGCGGGATCGCCGTGAACTGGTCGCAATTATCGGTGCCGACCTGGCGCTGCCGACCATCGCCAGGGAGATGCTCGTCAGCGTCAGGAACTGGGACGCGGTCGCCGCCTTCTGTGAGACCGTAATCTCACGGAAGGAGGCGGCGGATCGTGTGCGAGTAGAGATCCTATTCGGCGACACGTTCCGCCGCCGGCGACTCGGGCGGCGCAGGCGCGAGTATCTGCGCCTAATGCCGCCCTAGCCGTGGCCGCGGGTGATCGGACTGGGGAATTGTCCGTCACCCGCAGAGAGGCTGACCGCGCGACGGCGACCGACGTCCCAGGACGTCGAGAGGTGAGGTTACCCCAAAGGGTATTCCGTCAGGCCGATCACTGACGACAAGTCACATCTGCTCCGGTGGTCGGCCCAACAACGAGGTGACGTTGGTACGGGTGGGTTATGGGCCCGCGCGCCGTCCTTTCATCGCCCCGGACGGACTGGACCGCGCGTGCGCTTACCATAGCCCACCGATAAAAAAAAAAAAAAAAAAAAAAAATACCAACCCGTCTGACCAATATGTCACAGGTCAATATACCTCCCATTATGGAGGAGGCACCAGCCTAGCAGTGGAAGGTATATACGCAGAGATGATGAATTACATTTTTATGTCCTCAGATACCCCAGATATTAATGGATATTGGAAACGAATCGTGGTTGATAAATGTCAACAACTTCATAATAATGGAATAATCTGCTTAGCGTATTGTGGAGAGGATAGTCTTTTCCAGAATTTTTATGAGTATAAAATCAGGAATACGGAAGTAGTAGTAAATTCCTGATTAGCCGTCAAACGGATAATATGCGTGTTGTTAAAAAACTTGTTTGTAGGCGAAAAATTATTACTATTTCTAAGATTTGACCCATCATCGTTTTTTCAATAATTCTATAATTCTAATAAAAATTTGGTCGTTATATGGTTATGTATAACCACATTAGCCTAAATAGTAGAATTATGTTTGTATATGTGCGTGTGCGTGCTTGCGAGCATGTACGTGTGTGCGTGCGTATATACGTGGGAGCGAGCGTGCGTGCGTATGTGTGATTACAACATGTACGTATTAAAATAATTTTTCCGCTAAGAAGTTTCACAATTTTATCTAAGATATTTATGACATATTTAATCTTTGATATTTTTTTAATATAAAAGCCGAAGCGCCGCGGGCACTCACGTTTACATTACCGACTGAAGAATAAACAGGATTACGTCAACACTAACCCTCTGTTAAACCATGGTAAAGTATTTAAAGGTGCTGACAGCGTTATATAGACTGTGTAACAATAAGGAATCAACATTATCGTGGAACTTACATTACTTTTAAGAGAAATTTAATTCGAGGCATTTTTTTAAAAGAATTTAAGAAATTTGCGGCTTTGATTCGTAGATTCCGTGGGGTGACTAAGTAAGAATACAATTTACAACTAATCCACCACTCCCGTGGATGTCGTAAAAGACGACTAAGGGATACAATGTGCATATAACATCTAAGGAAAATTGGCAATAAAAGCATATTATACCAACTTGTCTGGGCGGCATGGTATAGTAAGATCAATTTCCCTCCTATTATGGAGTAGGCTCGAGCCCAATAGTGGGACGCATGTGGGCTGCGATGATGATGAAAAATTTTTTTTAAAGAATTAAAAGTAATTTACGACTGTGATCGGTAGATTCTGTGTAGTGACGAAGTAATAATACAAATCACCACTCCCTATCTTGCTTGTGGATGTTGTAAAAGACGACTAAGGTATATAATATGTAGATAACATCTATGCAAGAGAAGGAAAACTAGAAATAAAACCCTATGCCAACCTGTCTGACCAGCATGTTATAGTAAGATCAATTTCCCTACTATTGTGGAGGAGGCTCGAGCCCAACAGTGGGACATATATGAGCTGAAATGATGTATGATGATTGGTAGATAAGACGTCAATATCTGTCTTCGTACACTTTTGTAATAGTATTAAGCTTCAGTTATGAGCTATTGGTATCAGTGTCGAGTTATGAGATCCTTCCCATCTTTATTATCTGTATTTTACATACACATATGTATAGTCGTTACCATTAATTAGGTGCTGACAACCAAATTGTGATTCCTCGGGGAATTTTGACAGAATATACACGCAATTCACTATTATATCATATTCACTACACTTCAGTCTTTATTCTGCATTATCTTATATATAAATTTCTAGCGTACGTGTGTATGTCACTGAACTCCTCCTAAACGGCTGGACCGATGTTGATGAATTTTTTTGTGTGTGTTCAAGGGGATTCGAGGATGGTTTAGATTCACAATAAAATCGGAACCGGCAGGTAGCGCTGGGATCGATTTCAAGGAGAATTCCCTTTACAATTTTTTTAGATTTAAACAGAACAACGTCTGTTGGGTCAGCTAGTAATATATAAAATATGAACAAAATTATTTAATAAAACACTAAAATAATGAATTAAATTTGAAACCGCTACACGAAAATTTTACAGTCCCGTCAAAAGTCCCATTAATATCTGTAAAAGTAATCATTTGATATATCAAATACCTTAGTCCGCAGTGACCATAAATCTTAAAAAAATTATACATCGTGGTGACTATGGTATTATCTGCCTTGGGTAGTCCTACCTCTGATAGGGTACCTCGATGTACCCGAAAAGGTGACCCGCCAGCCTGGCCACAGACATCAACGACTCGATACCTATAGTCGGCTCAAAAGCGAAGGCGTGGGAATACGAGGGATAATGGGGCCGTGTCACCCTTGAATAATCCCCAACGGAAAGGATGGCGTACGACCATAGCCCGCTTAAAAAAAAAAGAAACTGGTCCTTATTTTGCGAGTAATACACGGTTCCCCAGTGTGACAGTTGTAGGTTAAAATCGAAGGTACTTCTAATTATTAATTAGAGCAATAATTTAAAAGTAATTAGTCCAATAATCTAATAATTTTGACACAAATTGTCTCTTGACACAATGAAATGCAGTTCGAGTGTGGTTGAATTTGTTTCTGAATACAATACATTTTTGGTAACTAGTCTTGCCGATAAAGAACATCGAAGAAAAAAAAAATGTGGTATCGTGGGACACCAGGTAGGAACAAAGTTCCTTCGGCTAATGTAGAATCGACACAATTTGCAAAAAAATCAAAATTCAGGGCTCTTTTAGTTGGTGTCCTTGTTCCGAACATTGTTAGTTTCTAATTATAAAATTTATTGTGACTAAACTATTGGGTGTAGGCTCTTGAAATTTAGGTTTTTAGTATTAAATCGGTTCCACTGGAAATTCTATGAGGTTTGTCAAAAATCCGGAGTTCCTGCGGTCAAAGATGACTGATTTATGGCAGTTTGGGGTTTGAACGATGTTTCACATCAAAAAAGGGGGAGAGGGAAATTTCTAATGGGGGGTAGGGGTAGTCCGGGCGGCAATGTGGAATGCAAGGGGGGTCTAAATTTCTATTAATAATGGTCTAGCACTTATAGTTTTTGAGATACGGCGGTCAAAACAATTGTAGGTTGAACGATGTTTCACATCAAAAAAGGGGGAGATGGAAGTTTCTAATGGGGGGTAGGGGTAGTCCGGGCGGCAATGTGGAATGCAAGGGGGGTCTAAATTTCTATTAATAATGGTCTAGCACTTATAGTTTTTGAGATACGGCGGTCAAAACAATTGTAGGTTGAACGATGTTTCACATCAAAAAAGGGGGAGATGGAAGTTTCTAATGGGGGGTAGGGGTAATCCGGATGGCAATGTAGGGCGCAAGTGGGGTCAAAATTTCTATCAAAAATGGTCTAGCACTTATAGTTTTTGAGATACGGCGGTCAAAACAATTGTAGGTTGAACGATGTTTCACATCAAAAGAAGGGGGGGCAGGGAAGTTTCTAATGCGGGGTAGGGGTAGTCCGGGCGGCAATGTAGGGTGCAAGGGGGTCAAAATTTCTATCAAAAAAAGGGGGAGAGGGAAGTTTCTAATGGGGGGTAGGGATAGTCCGGGCGGCAATGTAAGGTACAAGGGGGGGTCAAAATTTCCATCAAAAATGGTCTAGCACTTATAGTTTTTGAGATACGGCGGTCAAAACAATTGTAGGTTGAACGATGTTTCACATCAAAAGAATTAAGTTTCTAATGGGGGGTAGGGGTAGTCCGGGCGGCTATGTAGGATGCAAGGGAGGTCAAAATTTCTATCAAAAATGGTCTAGCACTTATAGTTTTTGAGATACGGCGGTCAAAACAATTGTAGGTTGAACGATGTTTCACATCAAAAGAAGGGGGGGAGGAAAGTTTCTAATAGGGGTAGTCCGGGCGGCAACGTAAGGTACAAGGGGGGGTCAAAATTTCTATCAAAAATGGTCTAGCACTTATAGTTTTTGAGATACGGCGGTCAAAACAATTTCGTCTCATTTAACGGTTTTATTCCACGCACTTTTTCTTACAGTTTTATTCTTACGATTTTACTATCACATTTTTTTCAGTTCGGTCGCGCAGCAAAATCCCTATCTCCTCCAAGCCTGCCGTAAGGAACTTCGTTCCAAAAATTAGAACAAAACACAGAGTAGGTAAAATTTCACAGAGTAATGTCCAACGCACTCGATCGAATCACAGAGTATGAATAGAGTTGAGAGTAGTACTGGACTCGCGTGGCGTAGACACGAATAAATCTATAATTAATATACCTACATATTGCGCATATCTTAGAATGAATGTAATTAATTGAATCACTCGTTTAGAAGCTACTATACCACAGGCCGTGTGGTGACGGAGTAAGAATACAATTCACCACCCCCTATCTTACCCGTGGGTGATCGTACGAGACGACTAAGGGTATAAAACGCATATAACATCTATGCGAGAGAAGGAAAACTCGAAATAAAACCCTATACCAACATGTCTGACCAGCGTGGTATAGTAGGTCAATTACCCTTCCATTATGGAGGAGGCCCGAGCCCAACAGTGGGACGTATATGGGCTGAGATGATAATGATGATACCACAGGCCAACATACAGACATAAACACACAAATACGTCAAGCTTATAACACCTTTTTTTTTACATTAGAGGTTAACAAAATAAAAGTTTCACTAGTTCTTTTCGCCACTACATACATTTAAAGTAATGGCCCTTAGGCAATTATTTACTCTGAGCACGTTCAAAGGTCAGACAAAATATAGGTTGCCTACAGACGGTCCAGAAAATTAGTCATAAGGGAATATTTTGTTTAGTTAGGAAGCATTTTATATGTGGAAATATACGTATTAAAATACAAGGAGCATCTTTTTATGTAAAATTTATTATAACCTAAATTTTAGGAATTTCGCTTGGCCATTCTTATTGGGCTTCAAATCATTATCATTGTTTTTAAAAAACCAAACACTTTCCGTGGCAATCAATCTTTGTATTGCAGATTCATAATTCCATATCATATATATCCCACTGCTGGGCTCGAGTCTCCTCCATATGAGGCAGATTAATCTGCCCAAGCCCAGCATTGAGCCGGCTCAACGCTGTGTTTTATTTCGAGTTTTCCTTCTCTTGCATAGCTAATATATCTTACCCTTTATTTGTATTTTATGATACCCACAAGCAAGAAGAGAGGGTTAGAGGGTGTTATTGTGTTTGTGAATCTGTGTGTCTGTCTGTGGTATAACAGCTGCTAAATTAATAATTCAATTTATTACAGTTCTTTCCAAGATATCTATATCATCTATACCAATAAATAAAATTGGAGTGTCTGTTTGTAATGTCAAAATAATAGGCTTTTTTCATGCTCACACGGTTATTTGCACGACACCTATGCCTAAAATAGTAATTAAAAACTTTTTGTCTGTCTGTCTGTCTGTCTGTTTGTTCCGGGTAATCTTCAAAACGGCTGGACCGATTTCAAAAATTCTTTCAACAATGGGAAGCTATAATATCAGGGCGTAAACTAGGCTATATTTTATCCCGGTATTCCCACGGGAACGGGAACTACGCGGGTAAAACGACTATAACCTATAACCGAAGCGAAGCGAGGGCGGGTTGCTAGTTATAAATAAAACTGTTTCTATGGATTTTATCGCATTATTTTTATATCTTTATCTTTATATATAAATTTCTTGTGTACGTGTGTATGTCACTGAACTCCTCCTAAACGGCTGATCCGATGTTGATAATTTTTTTGTGTGTGTTTCAAGGGGATTTCAGAATGGTTTAGTTTCACGATTGGACCTGTTAGGTGGCGCTGCGATCGAGTTCAAAGAGAATCCCTTTTACCATTTTTTTAGATTTGCACAGAACAACGTCTGTTGGGTCAGCTAGTATGAAATATGTTTGTTATATACAAACTAGGGATGCAAACATTACATTGATGTTTTTGAAACATCGATGTTTGCCATCGATGTTCATTATTGTAAAACATCATAAATGTCATCGCATAGATTTCTAGAAAACATCGTTGTTTCGATAGATCGATGTTTGTTATCAAACATCGATGTATCGATACATCGATGTTTTTAGTTTCAATATTTACAATCCTAATTATGAACTAGAGTTACTCGTTTCAAATTATTAGACTAATTATTATGAAACTATTGCACTAGTTGTTATAGTTGCTTTGATTTTGGGTTTCACCTAATTGCTACACTGGATACATGTGGAACTGTATAGCGACAGGTTATAAGTGTGTCACCGATCCTTACTTCCTCGTGTCGCAAAAATCGGTTAAGAGAGCTTTGGGGATTAGGCATTACCACTTTCTTGAGGAACACATTACAATACCCGCAGCATAACATAGGATCCATAATGCAGGGAGGAAATGTATTATCTTTCCAACAAAAAGAAAGAAAATAGAACCACCATTGCCAACGTCTTGAGCCTTCAAGAAAATTGACTTATTATAACATGCCAGTCACACAAGTATAGGGTTTTACTTCGAGTTTTCTGGTGAGACCCTTTTTTGCGGTGGGCTATAGTCAACGCACTCGCCGCCCAACTTCGTCCGGGACAACAAAGCGGCGACGACGAGGCCTCATAACCCACCGTAGCTGCTCTCCTTCGTCGTTAGGCCGACCATCAGTACCGACCTTATGCTCCGTGGCCGGTCCGACGGAATATCTGTGGGGTACCCTCCCCTTTCGACGTCCAGGACGTCGGTCGCCATCGCCTGGTGAGATCCTTAGCCGATATTTATGAATCCCATGGAACGTAAGGGATGACGACAATTATATTCTCTACCATCACCACACGGAAAATTTAAGATATTACAAGTTACTTACGGTATCATACCTGAAGATATTTTCAAGTATAAGGATATTCAATCACGACACATAGGATTTCCTCTCGAAATGTATGACGTGTGAAATAAAACCAGCGAGAAAATTCTGCCTTTAACACGTGCCTCCTGTCACACCGAATCGTAAACAAATATTTTTCTTTATGCAAACGGTAGCAAAACACCAAACAGTACACCTGATGGTAAGTGTTGCTGCCACTCATGGACCTTTGTAAGGTTGCTGACTAACGCGAAGAAAGTGAAGGGAGTGTGAATGCGTGCAATGAGGTTCGGTGATACTGAAGGCATCATTAAAACCCGCCACACGCTAACACCCTCAAAAAGTTGGTCATCATGGCTCATGGCTCTCTCGCTCACCGAACGAAGCGCAGTAACAAATTGCTACTACTTAGACGTCGATTTTCTGCGAGAGCGTGGTACTACCCAGGACGGACCGGCCCGCGACTGCAGATAGAAAACTGTCAACAGTGTGGTTCTACCACTCGAAAAAATAAATAACTAAATTAGTTTCATAAAATACTTTTCTTTAATATAATACTGTTCAATGCACATTGAACATGCAACGCAGCAAACTCAAAAGTAGAGCATGTCAACATACAAGTAAAGCATGTCAACATACAAATGTGCAAAATTAGCACTGACATGATTTAAAGACACTGCGTTATACTTTACACGTACGACACACTAACACAAAATGGTATATGTGTGTATTAGCAATAAGTAGTATATAAGGTGTACATTGTGTAAAATAAATCAGATTTGAATTTATTCATCTCTCAGTTACATCCCTCTCACTGCGGCCAAGACACCCTTAGCCGTCAGTTCTGATTAGTCGAGTGAGTCTGCTTGACTGGCAGTGAGAGTTACCAATCCTCCACCCAAAGCTCCATCTCACTGTGGCCAAGACACCCTTAGCCGTCAGTTCTGACCGGTCCTGTGAGTCTGCTTGACCGGCAGTGAGAATTACCAATCCTCCACCCAAACATCCATCTCACATCTACCTGTCACCTTAGGTAGCGCGGTGCAGGTATCCCATCATATAGGCTAGGAACTTAAGGGCTTTAGGTACATCAAACTATAACCTTAGGTTCTTCTGTCAAACACGGCGTTAGTCCACTAGCCCAGACTACGCCTGTACATTTGGTCCTTCGAGCCGGATATTGAAGAAACACACATTGAATTATTATTGGAGGAGGATACATCGGGACACCTTTACTTCAAAAATAAATATTTTGAAAACACCCAAATTGAGTTCGATACTACAATGGAGATGCTGGAAGAAAAAATCCATGACAGTTCCAGCGAAAAAATAACCTTAACACAGTCGTCAGGAAAACTACCCCGTATCTCTATTCCAACTTTTACTGGGAGTTATGACTCATGGTATACCTTTCATGATTTATTCAAAAAAATTATTCATGAAGATAAAAATATTTCATTGGTAGAAAAGATGCAATATTTAAAGACAAATGTAAAAGGTGACGCAGCAAAAATTATACGTCATCTAACGATAAGTGAATCGAACTATGAAACCGCATGGAAATTGCTTACGCAACGTTATGAAGACGAACGAATGATATCAATTAAATTCATCGATAAATTATTAGATTTACCCAAGCTAAATGTTGCGAATGCAGCGGGTTTAAGAGACATGCACGATACCATAAAAGAATGTTTGGAATCTTTAAAACATCAAGGAATTGACATTTCAACATGGGACCCTATTTTGGCTAGACTTTTGGCCAGGAAATGGGACCAACAAACTGATTCAAAATACGAGGATCAGTTACAACACCCAAACAAATTGGAATCGTTTGAAGAAATGTTACAGTTTTTAGAAAAAAGATTTAAAAGTTTAAAGTCCTACGATCAGCAAAAAATTACGTACAATCACCTGAGTAATAACTCGGTGAATCATACAATAAATAAATACCGGGGAACACTCGTACCAATAGCAGAATCATCAAAAAGTAAACATTGCTGGTACTGCAAAAGCACAGAACATAATATAAATAAATGCCCTAGTTTTAAAACCTTGAACGTGACGCAACGATATAAGGAAGTCTCAGACAAAGAAATGTGCAAACGCTGCTTAAATCATGATAAACAAATAAAATGCACGAGCGAGTTTTATACAAAATGTGAAATATGTCAACATAAAGGTCATAACACACTATTACACCGAACATTCGATTCAATTAAAAGACAACCAGAGTCTTCTGAGTATACGAAAAAGTTCACTCCTAAACCAACTATGAGTGATAAAAAACAAAACACAACGTTATCGAACTTATCAGCTACCAATTTAGAGGCAAAAAATACGGTCTTATTAGCCACAGCGCTATTACAAACCACGTCGTATGATGGAACACCACAATTATTAAGAGTATTGTGTGACCAAGGTTCAGAAGCGTCATTTTGCACGGAAGAAGTAGCACAACTGCTGTCGTATCCAAGACAAAAGGTTCGAGCCGAAATAAAAGGCATTGGAGACAACGAACCTAAGACATCGAAATATACAATTAACATAAAACTACAACCAAGGTACTCTAGTGAGTACAGACTACCTGTAACACTTATAGTACTACCAAAGCTTACAAACTCGTTACCAAGAAGTAACTTACAACAATTACAAGAGTTGGACAATGTTCTATTGGCAGACCCAACGTACAACAAAAAGGGACCTATAGACATAATTTTAGGTGCCCAAGAATATAGTAAAATACTATTACAAGGTTTTAAACGACTACAAGGCGGTATAATCGCTCAAGAAACAGAATTGGGTTGGATTTTATCCGGGTTATATCCGCAAGACACAAACGGTGGCATCAAAGTATTAAGCATGATGACTCGCACCGACGACATACAACAATTAACAAAATTTTGGGAATTAGAAGAAATTCCACGACACTATGCACTGACCAAAGATGATGAGTTGTGTGAAAATTACTATACAAATACTACAATACGAAGTTTCGACGGCACTTATACGGTACGACTGCCGTTTAAGGACGCGAACATAAAATATGGCGAGTCAAGGAAAAAAGCCGTGGCTCGACTATTACAACTAGAACGTCAGTTCGAAAAAAATGAAAATTTACGCCAACAATACAAGGAATTTATGTACGAGTACCTAAATATGGGTCATATGAGAAAAGTACCTAAACCAGAATATTACACAGGAGAGTATTATATTCCCCACCAAGCGGTAATAAAAGAAGACTCTCTTACAACAAAACTACGAGTGGTATTTGACGCTAGTAGTAAAACAAGTAGTAAAATAAGCCTTAATGAAAATTTACATAAAGGACCACGACTTCAACAAGACTTATCAAACATATTATTACGCTGGAGAACGCATAAGATTGCTTTCATGGCCGACATTATGAAAATGTACCGGTTCATAAAAATAAACCAAGAAGACTATAAATATCAAAGAATTTTATGGAGATTTTCTCCAAAAAAGGCCATTAGTGAATACGAACTAACAACGGTCACGTATGGCACAACAAGCGCGCCTTATCTGGCCGTGAGAACATTACAACAACTAGCATTAGACGAACAAGACAATTACCCTATCGCCAGTAGAGTAACGTTACAGGATTTCTATGTTGACGATATTTTGTCAGGAAATCCTGGGCGATGGCATACGTTCGTGGCCAACAGAGTGTCAGAAATTAACAGCATAATACCTAACGCTCAATGGAATCATGTCATATCGTCTGAAAACCCAGCGGACATTATATCAAGAGGATTGGAGCCAGAAAAATTAATAAACTGTTCCTTATGGTGGAACGGCCCACCATGGTTACAGACGAGTGATATACCTATTACAACAACAGCACCACAGCCAAATGAAGAAGCCAAGTACTGTTTATCAACAACAATTAATACTACGAATGAAAAGTATGACATCTGGAGTCGATTTTCTAACTACAATAAAATGATAAGAACATTAGCGTATTGCTACAGATTTATCAGCAAGCGCAAAAAGCACGAACCATTATCCTGTACGGAACTAGAAGAAACAGAGAAACGAATTCTATGCATATTGCAACAAGAAGAATTTTACGATGAAAAAGAAATTATTCGAAAGAAAAAATCACTGCAGAAAAACAGTAAATTATCCACACTAGATCCATTTATTGATAACGATGGATTATTACGAGTTGGAGGTCGAATAGAAAACGCTGACTTGCCATATAATCAAAAACATCCTATACTATTACCACGCCGACATCATATAACGTCATTAATAATACAAAACGCACACATGAAAACATTACATGGAGGAAATAAACTAACTACAGCTGTCCTACGACAAAAATACTGGATTATAGGTGGAAAACAAGTTGTCAAAGGTACACTAAAAAAGTGCGTCAAATGCGCGAGATACAGGTCCGAAACGAAAGTACAGAAAATGGGGATACTTCCAAAAGCAAGAGTCACGCAATCATATCCATTTAGTCACACTGGAGTGGATTATGCGGGACCAATACAAACAAGAACAATGAAAGGAAGAGGTCACAAGTCCTACAAATCATATATTGCTGTATTCGTATGCTTAGCAACAAAAGCAATTCATCTAGAATTAGTGGGAGATTTGACAACTGAAACATTTATTGCGGCACTGCGGAGGTTCATGGCCAGACGAGGACACGTGTCACATATGTATAGTGACAATGGCACGAACTTCGTAGGCGCAGCGAAATTTTTGGAACAAGAATTATTGCAAATAACACAGTCACCTGGATTCCAAAATACGATGACCAGTATAGGTACTCAGTGGCATTTTAATCCGCCAGCAACCCCCCATTTTGGTGGGATTTGGGAGAGCAGCGTAAAATCAGTAAAGTACCATTTACGTCGAGTAATTGGAGAATCGACATTAACGTACGAAGAAATGATAACATTTTTACATCAAATTGAAGCTTGCCTAAACTCGAGGCCGTTATGTGCACAAAGTGAAGACATCAATAATAATACAATACTAACGCCTAGTCACTTTTTAATTGGTCGGGAAGCAGTTGGAATCCCAGATCCGTTATCAAACATAAATACTGATTTTATAAATAGATGGAAACAAATTCAAAGAATGAGGAAAGATTTCTGGAAAGCCTGGTCATCTGATTATTTACATCAACTTCAACAAAGATACAAGTGGAAAGAAACTCAAGAAAATATTAAAATTGGAACCATAGTACTAATAAAAGATGAAAACATAAGTCCAAGTAAGTGGCCCTTGGCAAAAGTGGAAACCGTTCACCCAGGAAGCGACGGGGTGATAAGAGTAGTGACACTCAAAAAATCGACAGGTTTATGTCAAAAACGATCAATACATACATTAATTCCTTTACCTGTATATCAGGAAGAATTAATGACTAACACGAATACGTTAAGAAAAAATACCGAAACGCCTGTGAATAGTAACATAGCAAATAACATAAATAAAAAGTTTAAGACACTTAAGTCAGGCGTGTTACTCTATACTACATTAATATTGTGTATCGGACAAGTAACAAGTACATCAATGTTTACTATGAAACATATAAATCCAGGCCTATATGTAGAACAAATAGGTACTTCAACAATAAACAGAGGGAGTTTTAGAATAGAAACTAATTACGAAAGGAGTGATTTGGAACTGAATTTAAATAATACGATAAAAATAACTAATCAGTTTCAAAAGTTATGCACTGACACGCAACAGTATACAAAAGACACCCATTGTGCAGAATTTTATTATCATTTCAACGAAGAGAAAGCACGATTTGAGAAGATAAAGGATTACCTTACTGGGATAAAGATTTCTAGAAGGAGACGTGGATTATTAGGACAAATGTTAACATACGTGTTCGGAGTTAACGATGAAGTATACAGAAGTATTGACTCATTGAGTAGCAATCAACAAGAACTTATAAACGCCGCCAATCATCAAACAAACATAATGATATCTACAGTATCCGCTGTAAACCAAACCGAGGAGCGGATTAAGAAAAAGTTAGAAAATTTTGAAAAAAGTTAAATGAAGCTATAGCATTCATGTACGATAACGACGTATGGTATAAGATGGTAGACGCTAACAATGTGAAAATACAAGTAATACAAACGTATCAATTAGCGAGCAATTACATAACAGAGATTATTCACTATTACAACGGGTTACTTGAGATATACCTAAATAACGCATCGATATACACGATTTTGAGTCCTAAATACGCTAATGATATAATACAAACAACCAATCAAAAGTTACCTGGAAACTTAAGAATAATTCAGGATCAATTAATACAGACTAACATGGAAATAAATGCAACACATATAAACGTATTTGCGTACTATCCTATTCATGACATAAGAAAATATACGCTAATACACATAACGGCGATTCCTCAAAGGTTGACCGGGAGTTCTTTTGAATGCTTGTCAATCCCAAGAGCATTCATAGGCTTCGACTATAACAATGAACGATACTTTGAATTAAGTAAAGACGAGTTCAAAGATTGTTTACACAAAAAATCGGAGTTTGTTTGCTATCCCGTGGCTGTTAAGAACATGCAATTGAACAAGAATTGCATTGTTGACCAGCTATTCAGCAACAATAATAACACTAAATCACAATGCACATCAAGAAGATACAACATTCAATCTACAATTCTATGGAAACAACTTTACATGCAGAATACGTGGATGTTTATCACTACAAAAACACAATCAGCTTCGATAATATGTGATGGACAAAGACAAGAAATTAACCTAGAGGATATAGGAGTACTACACATTTCAGAAAGCTGTGTAGTAAAGACGTTGAACAACATTCTTGCAGCTAAACGAATAACAACAACAACTGTGCAAGCATCATATTTTAAAAGGAGTAATTTTACTCTAGACACACAAGTAGTCCAATCAGAGATACCAGACATACCGAAGGAGGAAGTATTAGATAGCTCCACCTGTATATTTGACCACTTAGCCGCTTCAGAAGCAAAGCTAAAAACAAGATTAGATAACACAATATGGAGGCGAATAGAGTCTCATTCCTATGTGGTTAGCACCGTGACATCTCTTTCTTTAATAGTATTAGCTTGTCTTTTAATTTATTTCAGACCACTCAAACAATGTCGAGATAGACTTACGAGAAGACAAAACAAGGAGACAACTACAACACAAGCCACAGAGACAGACAAACAGCGGGCAGCTCCACCACAACCACGGCCACGGTATGGGAAACCTCGTCCCCAGACTACAGTCCAAACACCACAAACGACGGAAGGACACATTGGACCATATGAGGTTATCGAATTATACGACTTGCAGTCGTGTTCCTGAGAGACCCCAGAATGTTCAATGCACATTGAACATGCAACGCAGCAAACTCAAAAGTAGAGCATGTCAACATACAAGTAAAGCATGTCAACATACAAATGTGCAAAATTAGCACTGACATGATTTAAAGACACTGCGTTATACTTTACACGTACGACACACTAACACAAAATGGTATATGTGTGTATTAGCAATAAGTAGTATATAAGGTGTACATTGTGTAAAATAAATCAGATTTGAATTTATTCATCTCTCAGTTACATCCCTCTCACTGCGGCCAAGACACCCTTAGCCGTCAGTTCTGATTAGTCGAGTGAGTCTGCTTGACTGGCAGTGAGAGTTACCAATCCTCCACCCAAAGCTCCATCTCACTGTGGCCAAGACACCCTTAGCCGTCAGTTCTGACCGGTCCTGTGAGTCTGCTTGACCGGCAGTGAGAATTACCAATCCTCCACCCAAACATCCATCTCACATCTACCTGTCACCTTAGGTAGCGCGGTGCAGGTATCCCATCATATAGGCTAGGAACTTAAGGGCTTTAGGTACATCAAACTATAACCTTAGGTTCTTCTGTCAAACACGGCGTTAGTCCACTAGCCCAGACTACGCCTGTACAATACCATCATACATATTCATCATTTCAGCTCATCTATGTCCCACTGTTAAACAAGAATCTACACCACAGTAGGAGAGAAATTGATTTACCACGCTGATTGGCATTTTTTTTTATGGGTGGGCTATGGTAAGCGCACGCGCGTTCCAGTCCGTCCGGGGCGAAGAAAGGACGGCGCGCCCATATCCCACCCGTACCCACGTCACCTCGTTGTTGGGCCGATCACCGGAGCAGATGTGACTTGTCGTCAGTGGTCGGCCACGCTGATTGGCATAGAATTTTATTTCGAGTTTTCGCTCGTTTCTATATCTATGTTATTTGCATATTGTAATCCCTTAGTCGTGTTTTACGATAGCCACGAGCAGGAAAGGGGGTGGTGAATTACCTTCGTACTCTGTCACCACACGGAAATGCTAATTAAAATTATTAAAATGATCTATAACAATAAAGCAGTCTTTGTGGATTTTGTTGTTATTATTACAATGTTTTAAATACTTTTCGTAATTCATTCATTTACAGAATAATCATTGATTTTACAGAAGTGTCTAGATTATTAATTTTTATAGATTACAAGCAACCCGCCCTTGCTTCGCTTCGGGTGTAGTCACTTTACCCGCGTAGTGCCCGTTCCCGTGGTAATATCGAGATAAAATATAGCCTATGTTACTCTCTGATATTATTGCTAGCTAGCTTTCCATTGGTGAAAGAATTTTTGAAATCGGTTCGGTAGTTTAAGCGTGAAAGCGTAACAAACAAAGAAACTTACTTTTGCATTTATAATATTAGAAGGATTAATTATTTTCCCTTTGGTAACGGAGAAAGAATACAATTCACCATCTCCTTTCTTGTCCGTGACGATTAAGGCATTAAATATGCATATAACGTCTCAAGTGAAGGAAAAAAACAAAATTAAACGATATATCAATGTTTTTGGTTAATGGGTTACTTAAAATTAAGAACTGGGATACAGAACTTGATATCACAATATTGGCAGACCTTGGTTTTCATTATCATTATCTTAGCTCATATACGTCCCACAACTGGGCTCAAGCCTACTTAATAATAGAAGGGAAATCTATTAAATCACGCTGGCCAAATGTTTAGGCATATTTCTTTTTATTTCGGAGGGAATGTATTGTCTAGACGTACGCGTGTGTGGCCTCATAGTTCACCGTATTCTCAACCCTTCACCATTGTGCTAATCACTATTACAGAGTTCTTAACGAGCCTGCCAAGCAGCCTGGCGGGTTACCCTTTCGAATATCGTTCCTTCCTGACGACCTCACAAGGCATCGCCCTCACGCGGTCAGCCTTCCTGCGGGTTACGGACTGTTCCTGTATTCAGAGAGCCCCGGCTAGGATGACATCAGACGCACGTAAATGTGTAAGTATAGGATTTAATTTCGAACTTGCCATCTCTTGCATAGATGTCATATGCATATTACACCCCTTAGTCATCTTTTACGAAACCCACGGGCAAGATCAGCAATGATGAATTGTATTCTTACTCTGTCATCACACGTATAAGATGTACCTTGGTTTTAAGATTAATATGTCCGTGTGGTGACGGAGTAGGAATACAATTTACCACCGTTGATCTTGCCCGTGGGTGAGGTAAAAGACGAATAAGGGATATAATGTGCATATAATATCTAAGATAGAGAAGGAAAACTTAAGACAAAACCCTGTACCAACACGTTTGACCAGCGCAGTATAGCAGGTCAATTGCCCTTCCTTAGTGCAGGAGGCCCGAGCCCAATAGTGGGACGTATATGGGCAGAGATGATGATTATTAAAATATCATCATCATCTTGGTCTTATCCCGAGTACTTGAGTCGACTTAGTATGTACTCTTTTTTCATACTACATATTGGTAAAATTTGGTAATAGTTTTATGATCAGCCGCCTGCTTGAATTCAGTACTTGTTGAAATCGTAATTGTTGACCTGACGTCATCACAAAGAGTTGGCCCGGGTCGATGAAAAAATCTTAGTCGTTTTTTGGAACACCCACGTATCGTAAGGTTGGTAGTATTCGCCTCTACTATTTCTTCTTATTATTGAAATATATAGAGGATAACGGTGTAATAGGCGGTCTTTGTGCTGACTTACAAGTGAGCTCTCACTGTCAAAAGTGTTTGCGAATGTCTTGGTGAGTGGAGCATGGGTAACAGGTTCTTGCCCGAGCGAAAACCTTTTTGAGGAAAACGTCGTTTCTTAAGAGTCAAGTCTTATAACGTATATAACTACTTTTTATATTATATTTATTACATAAATAACGTTCGCGGAATAGACAGAGGAAACTTGACGTTTAATGGGACCCACGCTGTCCTTCCGTTGATTCAGCTCGGCAAGTGGAAAATATTTTCATTAAAAAAATATAAAAAGGTACGTCGTAAAAACACACGATAGAAGCAAAAATGTTGTATTACAGGGAAATATTTTAATATTTTAATGATTCCTAATCTACTATACCCCGCTAATCAAACGTACTGATATAGGATTTTATTTCGAGTATTCCTTCTCTTGCGCAGATGCACCATACAGACCAGACTGTATTTGTTTTAAATGAGACGAGTTTATATGTCACTCGTATCCGATACCCGAAGGCAATTTAGATATTTCGCCCACTTTTAGGAGCATCATGATAAAACCCATCAAAAGGTTTTCGATCAGTAGTTAAAAAGTTTCTCATAAAAAGTTTCACATTAAAAAATAATTCGAAAACAGGTTTTTAAAAGCGTATTTAAGATCGCTTTCACTATACTTACAAAAACGAATTTTGATCCCGTTAAGTTTTTTCAATGTCGTATTTTGATTTCAGGAACATTCCTCCCAAGCGGCTAAACTCGCAAAGACAGTATGGAAATCCGCCACCAAAAATTTCAAACCCATCTCAAACTTACCCTACTCTTGGTTCTGCAGTACGCAAGATGGCGTTTCAAGAAATATAGCTTAGACCGCTCGCACGAACATTGACAAATATAAGGGACGTACGTATTTATAAAACAACGTTCATCCACGACCCACTGAGCGGATACGTGAGTGAATTCTACGGAAAAACATTATTTATTGCCATAAAGAATGTGTTTTGGATGTATAGTCCTAAGTCTCGGAACTATTTGGAGTGCTTTACACCATTCTTTTAACATTCATTTTTCATTCATCCATTTGTTGATGTATCTTTGGGGCAACGGACCTTGGGCTAACATTTTCCCCTTTTATATTTCTTTTGCCTTTAAATAAATGTAAGATACATTTATTACTTATTCTATACTTATATTTTTATTTTATATCTATATTACTTTTCTATTTACGCATTTATCCTAGGAACATTTTTGTAACTAACTTTTTTACTTTCTTTTTTTGACAATCTATAGTCCAGTCGCCCTGACTAATACTCGTAGATAGACGTATCTTTGTTTTCTATAGTTATATTTTTATATCTATATTATTTTATAGTTACGTATTTATCCTCAACGAATTTTTGTAAATACTTTTTTATACTTTGACTTTTTGTAACAGGCTACAGTCCGGTCGCACCTTGACTAAACCATTGGAAATGGCAGCAGGAACATGCAGTCCCTTAACCTTACGTATTGTACCTCTCTAGGCATAGAGTTCTGCCTTCGGTGGCCTTGGTATATACTTAATGCTTGACATAGTATAAATCTTTCACTAAGAAATCAACCTTAATAATTTAGACTTCTTTTTTCTCTTCTTTCTCTTTTTCTTTAGACGGTAGACTTCTCCGTATAGCGATGGGATAAAAATACAATTTCCGCCTTTCTTTACTTGCCTGAACGAGGCATCCTTGATTCACAGAAAAACGCAAATTGAATTTCGGGAGTCTGCTCATCGTATGAGTAAGAAGGTTTCCTTATATCCTATTCCAACATAATCCTATCTTGATCCTATTCTTTTTCGATATCTGTTATATATTTATTAGGCGAATCAGCCATGGATGTCAAAAAATCAGTACCAATGTTAGGCCTGATGGCGATGAGGAGGAAATAAAGGGGTTCATTGGGATTCACGTGGACCTTTCATCGCCTAGCATGGACCAGACAGGGTGTATTCAGACCATAGCTTCCATCCTTTTCTCCATATAAGAAGACGTAAAACTTAACAAATAGGCTCATTCTATAATATTATTTAGTACTAGCAACCCGCTCTTGCTTCGCTTCGGTTATAGTCGTTTTATCCGCGTAGTTCCCGTGGGAATACCGAGAAATTATAGCCTAGTTTACGCCCTGATATTATAGCTTTCCATTGGCGAAAGAATTTTTGAAATCGGTTCAGCCGTTTTGAAGATTACCTGGAACAAACAGACAGATAGACAAAATTTTTTTAATTGCTATTTTAGGCATAGGTGTCGTGCAAATAACCGTATGAGCATGAAAAAAGCCCATTATTTTGACATTACAAACAGACACTCCAATTTTATTTATTGGTATAGACTAGCTTCTGCTCGCGACTTCGTGTGTTATAGATACTTTGGGCTAACGCTAACTTTAACCTAAGACTTTGTTTACGTAGAATGTGAAAATATTTTGAAATAATACGTTTTCGTCACACATGATTTTTTATAAAATTTAGTCGTTTACGCAGCTGAACCTCTCAAAAGGAAAATTTTTGAAGCATCGATTTTGGGGGGGGCGCGGCCGCACCTCCTCGTGGTGCTCCCTGGTAACGTCCATTTGGACGTCATGCGTCCATTTGGACGGCCAAGATTCCGGCAGGTGGGGGTCTCCGCGTGCGGCTCTGGTGGCAGAGCACGGCGGATCTGACCCGGGGCCAATGGGGCGGATGTGCCTCATGGCACTCCGTCGCCAGGGACGGTTGCGTCACGGCCCGGGGGCGTGACGGGTCGGTCGCTCGCGAGCGGCCAGACCTGGAAGGCCCAAACCGTAATCCTGAGTAGGGGGGTCAGGACCGGGGGTCTTCGGACCGCGGGGAAGAAAACCCCTATGAAAAATTACTCCAAATCTTAAGTTTGGCCACTCGGCGAGGAGATGTATGGCTGGTGGGTTAAGAAACGCGCGCGAAAAAAAAAAAGCGTCCAGCCGCTAGAGTCAAGGCAAGACTTAAAAATGATCCAAATATGGCAGAGGTTCCAAACGACGTACCTACTCCAGAGGGTCCCGGCCACGCCGGGGAATCCCTCACTGTGCTGGTTTCTGAGCGCGAGAGGCGCACAGTCACCAGCACAGTCAGTCCCCAGTCGTATGGGAGGGGGACAACACCTGCTATGTCTGCCGAGAGCCCGGCACAAGATCAGGAGGCTCACCGGGGGGAGGGGATTGAAGTTGAAGTGAAGGAGAAGAAAGAGATTGAGAAGAAGAAGAAGGGGAAGAAGAAGAAGCAGAAGCGTACCGCCCAGGCGCGAGCCCGCATCGAGACCGCAAGGTGGAAGGCGTGGCGGGAGCGGCAGAAGGCGGCCGGTATGGCTACGTGCGACGAGGGTGGCAGCACTGCTGCTGCAGGGCCGTCGCGGAGCGGGGGTGGCGTTGCTGCCCAACCATCGGAGGAGGAGACTGGGTCGAACACAGAGCTGTCGCTAGACGAGAGCGTCAGCGTCGACTGCAGCAGCGGACCCGAGGACGAGGGCGGCATTGCCGCAGAGCCGTCGCAGGATGAGGGCGGCAATGCCGCAGGGCCATCCGAAGGTCTGGAGTCGGACACGGCCTCAGAGATGGTCCTAACGGACGTGGGCGGAAGTGCCGCAGAGCCGTCTGCCGCTGAAGACGGCGCTGAATGGACGCAGGTCGGCCGGAGTAGGAACGAGGGCGGTGGATGCGCTGCAGGTCCGTCCAGTAGGAGTAGGGGGACGATAGGCAGGCCGTCACTTGAGGGTAGGCCGTCGTCGAGTAGGGAGAAGAGGAAGGCTGCCGAGGAGGAGACCATCGCCACCACGGTAGGTACGAAGGAGAGGGAGGAGGCCCTCCCCCCAAGCGTCCGGAAGCGCCCCCTCAAGGGGCGCAGCTTGAACACCGACTCGGAGGGGAGCACCATCATGCCTCCTCCCAAAGTCCCGACCATGCCCCGTGGGCGCAGAGGTCGTGGATCGGCGAGGCCGGGGACTCCGGTTCTGGCAGGCCACAGTGGCGAGGTAGCGGCCCTACAGGCCGCGAACGCCCGCCTTAATAAGGAGGTCTCCGGCTTGTGGGAACGCAACCGCAAGCTGGAGATGGAGTTGGAGGCGGTGCGACGGGAGAACCGCGGGTTGGCCAAGGAGATGGCCGACCTGCGGGCCCAGTTCGCGCGCCTGGCGCCGACCGCGCCGCCAGTGCCGGCCTCGCCACTGAGACGGGCTGCGCCGGGTAGGGCGGGCCCGTCGTCTGCGCCTGTGGCGCCGGCTGCGCCTGTCGCGGCTGCTGCGCCGGCTGTACCCGTCGCGGCTTCGGCGCTTCCTCCACTCGTCGTGGTCCCTCCGCCGGCTCGTGGCCGCGGGAGACCTCAGAAGGGGGAGGAGCCGCCGCCCGACGAGGTGTACGGCGTGTCGGAGTCGGCGGTACGCGTCATCCTAGCCCGAGTAGGGGTGATGGTGGATGCGCGTATCGCCGCCGTAGCGGCCAGGCTCCCGCCTGAGCCGCCCCTCTGACCGCCGCTCGCCGCGGACAAGGCGAGGCGGCCGCAAGCGTCAGCTCCCACCCCGCTGCCCTGTCAGGGTGGCCGCGTGGTGAGCTACGCTGCGGCCGCGGCCGGGCCCAAGGGGGCCAAGAAGGCCGGCAAGGTGCCGGCTCCCGGCAAGGCCGGGCCGCGGCCGGCGCCAGCGGCTGCACCGCAGGCGCCGACCGCTCCTGCTGCGCTCAGCGCTGCTGCCAGGCTCAAACAGGGCTGGCAGGTGGCTGAGCGGAGCAGGAAGGCACGCGGCCAGAAGCGGAGAGCGGCGGCCAAGAGTGCCGCCGTGGCCGCCGCTCCCCAGGCGGCAGCCGGCAGAAAGGGGAAGAAAAGGTCGCGCAGGGGCCTCAAGTCGCCGAAGACGGCCGCGGTGGTCATCACCGTGCTGCCTGAGGCGGCTGAGAGGGGCCTCAACTATGAGGCCGTCCTAAAACGCGCCCGGCGGAAGCTGGACGTGGCGAGGACCCGCAAGGCCCGGACAGGGGCTCGAATACTCGAGTTCCCGGGGGCCGAGGGCGCGAAGACGGCCGATAGTTTGGCCACGATGTTGAGGGGGCTGTTCAGGCCGGAGGATGGTGTCCGAATCGCCAGGCCTGTCAAGTGCGCAGAGATGCGCCTGACGGGCTTGGACGATTCCGTGACGGTGGAGGACGTCCGGGAGGCGATTATGGCGCGTACCGGATGTGCCTCGGACACCGTCTGGATTGGCACCATCCGCATTGGTCCGGGCGGCGTCGGTGCTGCCTGGGTGCAGTGTCCGGTGGAGTCGGTCAAGCAATTGGCCGACTCAGGCAGGCTCCTCGTGGGCTGGAGCTCGGCGCGGGTAACCGTGCTAGAGCCCCGGCCCGCGAGGTGTTACAAATGCATGGCGGTCGGGCATACCCGACCGACATGCAAAAACTGCTTTGACTGCAGCGGGCTATGTTTCCGTTGCGGTCAGACCGGACACCAGGCGGCATCGTGCTCTGCGGTGCCCCACTGCCCCGCGTGTGCAGCAGGCAATAGGCCTGCCAAACACCGCATGGGCTCTGGGGACTGCAGACCCCCGGCATCGGCCCCGAAGGGGCGGGACGGCCCATCGACCGGGCCAGTCCCCGCTCCGAGCGCGGCCCGATCGCCCGTCAGCGCGGAGGAGGTGACGATGGATACGGACCGTTAATGGACCCCGTATCCATTCATCTCCTCCAGGCCAACCTCAACCACACCGCCGGTGCGCAGGACGTGTTCCTGCAAGCCATGGCGGAGTGGTTGATAGGAGTAGCCGTAGCCGCGGAGCCGTACGTGGTGCCCGACCGGCCTAACTGGTTGGGTAGCACCGATGGCACCGTGGCAATCATCGCCTCCACGTCGTGGCCTTCGTCGCCTCTGACCCTTAGGGACAGGGGCGTCGGATACGTCGCGGCGGACTGGGGGGAGATTACGCTCCTCGGAGTCTATCTCTCCCCTAACTGGAGTGTGACCGATTTCGAAGCCTCCCTCACCATCATGGAGGCTTCGTTACGGCGAATGGCATCGCGCCAGGTCTTCGTCTTGGGGGACTTCAACGCCAAGTCCGTGACGTGGGGGTCTCCCCGGACGAACGACCGAGGACGGGCGATCGAGGAGTGGGCGGCGGCACTGGGCCTCTGTTTGCTGAACAGGGGCTCGGTGCATACGTGCGTGCGACAACGGGGCGGGTCGATAGTGGACCTTTCGTTCGCTAGCCCCGAGGTCGTCGCACGCGTGGGGAGCTGGCGCGTCGTGGAGGAGGTGGAGACCTTGTCGGACCACCGGTATATCCGGATGGAGGTCTCCCCGGTAATCCCGACGCCCAGCAGGGGTCACGGGGCGGATGGACGTCCTGCGTTCCCGCGATGGGCTGTGGGTCGCTTAGACCGGGACCAGCTGGCGGAGACAGCCATCGTTTACTCGTGGCTGTCCTCTGCCAACCAGTCGGACGGGGTGGACGCCGAGGCTGGCCGCATCCGCAGTGCGTTGACGCAGATCTGCGATGCGGCCATGCCCCGGGTACGGCGTCCGCCCCCGAGGAGGGCGGTCTACTGGTGGTCCCGGGAGCTGGCGGATCTCCGGGCCGCGTGCATTCGCGCCCGGTGGGCCTACACCCGCAGCCGGCGGCGCCAACGCGACGCGGAGCGGGAGGCCTTGCTGTATGAGGGCTACCGCAATGCGCGGTCGGCCTTCAGGCTGGCCGTCCGCTCCGCCAAGGACGTCAGTCGGCAGGAGATGCTGGACGGTCTCGACCGTGACCCCTGGGAACGCCCCTATCGCGCGGTGCTGAATAAGCTCCGCGCGCGGGGCCTTCCCCTCACCGAGACTCTCCAGCCCAGCCTTCTCACCCGGGTCGTCGAGGACCTGTTCCCGCGGCGGGCGGAACACACGCCCCCGGTCATGGCTCCGCCAGACACTGACCGGGAGGCTGACGACGACAGTGTTCCGCCTATCACGGAACCCGAGATGGGAGTGGCGGTGGCGCGCATATGCGCAAAGTCCACCGCCCCCGGGCCCGACGGTGTTCCTAACCGCGTGTTGGGCCTGGTCCTCGACCACCTGGGTCCCCACCTCAGGGAGCTGTTCGACGCGTGTTTAGCGTCCGGACGGTTCCTTGGGTGCTGGAAGAAGGGAAGGCTGGTGCTCCTGCCGAAGCCGGGACGGTCTCCGGGGTCGCCTTCGGCCTACAGGCCTATCGTGCTGCTCGATGACACGGGCAAGCTACTGGAGAGGGTGGTAGCTGCCCGCATCGAGCGGCACCTCGTCGGCACGGGGCCCGATCTGTCGGACGCCCAGTTTGGGTTTAGGAGGGGTCGTTCGACGATCGCGGCTCTGTTGCGCCTGAGGGCCGTGGCGACTGAGGCCGTCACCGGTGGGGGAGTGCTGTTGGCGGTGTCCCTAGACATCGCCAACGCATTCAATAGTCTGCCATTCAGCTGCATCAGGGAGGCGCTCCGGTATCACGGAGTGCCAGCTTACCTGAGGCGGCTAGTGGCAGACTATTTGGTGGGGCGCAGCGTCCTCTGTACCAACCGAGCAGGGGACGTTGTGCGAACGCCCATGACGTGCGGTGTCCCACAGGGGTCGGTCCTCGGACCCACCCTGTGGAACATCGGCTACGACTGGGCGTTGCGGGGGAGCCTCCCGCCTGGGCTGGGCGTGATTTGTTACGCCGACGACACGCTCGTCACAGCCCGCGGTGGGACGCTAGAAGAGGCGGTAAGCCTGGCGACCTATGGGCGGGGTCCTTGACCGTCCGACTTAGGGCCCTCCTGTGGCGACCACAGAGGGTCATGGCGGTCAGGGCCATCCGCGGATACCGCACGGTGGCGACGTAGGCAGCGTGCCTATTGGCCGGGACTCCCCCGTGGGACCTGGAGGCGGAAATGCTCGCCGAGTTGTATCGGCGGGTGTCGGGGGTGCGCGGGGAGGGCGGTGTGATCTCGTTAAGGGGTCTCACCGCCTGGCGCGTCGACGCCCGCCGAGACGTCATTGCCCGTTGGGCAGTCCGGCTGGAGAGGCCTCGGTTCGGGGTGCGAACCGTGGATACCTTCCGGCCGGTGCTGATGCAGTGGTTGGAAAGGCGGCACGGGGTGCTCTCCTTCCGACTAGTGCAGGTGTTGACGGGGCACGGGAGCTTCGCCAAATACCTGCACAGGGTCGTAAGGAGGGAGAGTACACCGTCCTGCCACCACTGCGATTGCGACGAGGACACGGCGCGCCACACGCTCGAGGCCTGCGCGGCTTGGGCAGTGCAGTGCCGTGAACTCGTCGCAATCATCGGTGCCGACCTGACGCTGCCGGCCATCGCTAGGGCGATGGTCAACAGCGTCGAGAACTGGGACGCGGTCGCAGCCTTCTGCGAGACAGTGATCTCGCAGAAGGAGGCGGCGGATCGTCTGCGCGTGGAGCGCAGCCTCGATGAGGAGATCCGCCGCCGGCGACTGGGGCGGCGCAGGCGCAACTATCTGCGCCTCATGCCGCCCTAGCCGAGGCCGCGGGTGACGTGACCGGGGATTAGTCCGTCACCCGCCGAGAGGCCGACCGCGTGAGGAAAGACCGACGTCCTCCCCGAGGGGTGACGTCGGTCGATGGGAGGGTACCCCGCGTAGGGGGTATTCCGTCGGGCCGACCACTGACGACAAGTAAACCTGCTCCGGTGGTCGGCCCAATGACGAAGGCGAGGTGGTTTTCGGGTGGGTTGCGGGAGTTGCGTGCTTAAGCCCCTCTGTCGCCCCGGACGGAGTGGTGCGGAGGCGCGCCGACCGCGACCCAACCAAAAAAAAAAAAAAAAGCATCGATTTTGAAACATTCTTCATTGCTGCTCCACTTCTGTTAGTCTTAGCGTGATGATACATAACCCATAGTCTTCATCGATAAATAGGTTATCCAATACTGAAATAATTTTTCAAATTGGACTAGTATTTCCTTAGATTAGCGCGTTCAAAAAAACAAACTCTTCATCTTTATATATTGGTATCGATTAGTCGCAATGGTTTAAGAGTGAGCAGAAAGAAAAGCTATCCCTAAAGCAATAAATTATATTCACGTCGATAGGATGAAAAATTGCTGAATAATTTTATATCTAGTTAAATGTTAAGATCGCCTCCGACATGCAAATAACAAACGATCCACAAGCATAGATCATTTGACTACGCGTTCTTGGGACATTTCGCCTTCATATATCAACGGTCGAGCACCGTTATAAATTCTTCGGTCAAGAAATTGGTCAGCCCGGTGATATATACCGGTTTAGTCAGAGTAAATACTTACTACGCACACGGGGGCCCCCCATGAAAAATTTATGGTTAGCAATATAGCCCTTGATGAAACTTGTGGATGGACGCGATTTTTTATACCTTATTTTTATGTAAGGATATTTTGGTGATCGTCTAGAGGTATTTTGTTATATTTCTTTAGTGTAAGTGGCTATTGAAGGATAATGGTCATGCTGGGAAACCTTACAGATTTACTTTTTTTTTAAAGAACATTTGTCTTAATAATTTCTAATGCTTACGCGTGTATTGTAAATAAAACTGTTTTTACGGATTTTATGGCATTTGCATATGGTTTTTGATTGACTGACGTTTCGAACATTTTACAGCATTCGTGGTCACGAGTATGATCCATACAAACACGATAAAAGCTGTAAAAATAGTTTTACTTACAATGTTAAATGAGTCATTTTCAAATATAACTAAAAATGTAGTAGACATACGAATTTATGTAGAAAGAAAATAAGAATACAATTACGATAAAATATTGTAAAGGACAACTAAAGGGCTGAAATAAAAAAACTTACCGCAAGTATCCATTTTATTCTAAAAAAAAAGCAACATCAGTCGCTAAGGAAATAATCGTTGTATTGCGGAAAAATTTAATAACATATAATTGACAGAGATAAATCACAACTTTTTGTTTGCGGGTGGGTAATGGTCGGCGACACTCGCTGTCCGACTCCGTCCGGAGTCCGGTCCAGAGTTCCTTGACTTCAGTGATCGGACCGACAGAATACCCCGAGGAAGTATCCTCTCCCGTCGACGTCCCCTACCGGGACGGTGAGCGCCGTCGCGAGGCTAACCTCTCCGCGAGTGCCCGGACTAAATCTCCGGTCTGGTTACCCGCAGCCTCTGCTAGGGCGGCATCAAGATAAATCACAACTAAGCTCAGTACAATAATTTCTGAATGGCACTAAATATTATCATCATTACTTCGGCTCATATCTCGTCTGTTGGACTCGAGCCTCCTCCTCAATAGGATGGAAATTGTCCTACTATACCACGTTGGTAAGACCTGTTGGTATAGAATTTATTTTCAAGTTTTCCTTCTCTTCCATAAATATTATATGCCAATTCCATAGTCGTCTTTTACGACACCCACGGGTAAGAGAGGGGGTGGATAATTGTACAAAGCAGTAACCTGTTAAATGTTACAGATTATTAGATAAGGGGTAATTATTATCCCAGTACTATATAGCTGATAAATCTTTAGACCACAAGAGCGACAACAAGGGTTTATTTAAGAGTAAGTCCAGACGTGTGAATAGCGAGGGGTTAACCCATGCAAATTATCTTATCACCTCGATTGTAGCTGAAGTACTGTTGTTATTAAATATGCAAATCGACCGATAACAGATTTTGTTTTGAAATTTGAAATTAATGGACATTTACGGCACACATGGCGAAGTGGCTAAGATACCTAGCGTGCCAGTATTAGGGGTTCGAATCCCACACGGGACAACAGTTTGTACGATTCACAAATTGTTGTTGTGAGTTTGGATGTAATTTGTGTCCGTTAATTATATGTTTGTAAAGTCTGCCGCAATACAAGGATTATTTACTTAGTGCACGGTATTGTAGATTCAGAACTGAAGATTATTTTACTAAATATTGAAAATCATTTCGGCTCATATACGTTCCAGTGTTGGAATCAAGCCTCCTCCATAAATAGGAGGGATATTGGCCTTACTATATATATACCAGCTGACCCAACAGACGCTGTTCTGTTCAAGTAAGCGCCATCTACTGGGTCCAATTGATTATTTATCCAATTTCCCTCATATTATGGAGGAGGCTCGAGCCCAACATTGGGACTAGTATGAGCTGAAATGATGATGATGATTTACTCCACCAAAATATGTATAACTTCAGTAAAAAATCTAATACGATCGTCTAGCATAATAAGTAAAATCCCGGTCACATTTAGTCTGTCTACAAAGCAAAACTTCTCAGCAAACAGGGTCTGTTAACAAGTTCTATATTTCCGATGTGGAATATGTAAATACGCTAGGTCTGTCACCGACACGCAGCCTTCGACTCGAGTTTAATATCCCGATTCCTTTCACAAGAATTATTCGTTCAAGATATTCATATATGTGCCTATCTAGTTTATATATTACAATATTGATAAATATATACAGATAAACAGCAGCAGCAGCAGCGATAGCAGACTCGGCCACGTGTTGCTGTGGCTAATGTTTTTGTTATATTACATTTTATTAAACTATTTAAGTGGAACTGTAGGAGAACATCTGTCATGGAGGTCGTCATATTTTTTAAAAATGGCATCTATGTAAAAAGCAAGTTAAAATCGTATATGACACGTTTGTAGGTTTGACATAGCAGCGCCATCTATTAATTAATTACTCAATCCAGTCAACAGATATCGCCATCTGTTAAAATCGTTTGGAGTTAACAGATAATTGTGAATGTCAAATAATAGGTATATAGGTAATACAAATAATTTGCAATAAAATAATATTGCGACTATAAATTAAGATGTAAGCTATCCTATCTTTCAAGTTTGATCAAACTGCACACGGTGTGCAAATTTGATTAAAATCGATAAAGTAGTTTAGGAGTCCATCGCGGACAATTAACGTGACATGTAATTTATATATATTAAGATATACAATTTAAAACAATTTTTCGTATAATGATAGAGAAAGAATACAATACACCCACCCTCTTGTCTTCCCCGTGGGTATGGTAAGAAACAACTAAGGGATATAATGCGAAAGAAGGAAAACTCGAGATAAAATCCTATGCCAGCACGCTGGACTAGCTTAATATACTAGATCATTTTCCCTCCCATTATCGAGGAGGCCCAAGCCCAACAGTGAGACCTAGATGACCTGTCATGATGATATGATATAAATTAAAGGAAATTAAATATAAGCTACTAGCTGACCCGGCGAACTTGGTACCGGCATAATTTTTTTGATGTGAAACATCTATAGGCGAGGGTGAGTGAATTCGTCACGTGGCGTTTAACGCCACGCTTCGCGGTCCCCTATTAATTAACTACTAATTTTTTTTTTTTTTTTTGTGTGACTTAGTTGTTAGCCTCAGATGGCTGTGACAACTTTACCCGGACTGGTGGGTGAGCGCTGAGGGCTCTCAACCCGCGATTAACTACTAAATAAATATCTGGACACATATCTACATTTTTGTAACGAAACCATGGTGCGATTAAAAATTTTGTACAACGCCATCTAGTGAACTCATAGTAAATTGTTACCTATAAGGTATACTAATGAAAATTAACGGTTTTTAAATAAAAATCATCATTTTCTGGAAAAAGAATCGTAACTTTATTTTTATTAATACTTTATGCTGTATCCTGTCGTAATTTGTTCTTTTTTGCATATATACTTGTTCTATAAAATAATGTATAATAACTTCCTAATATAAGTATACCATATCTAGGTGCTTTATTTTTATGTACGAAAACTGGACAACCGCTTTCTATTAGTTTCAGCTGTATATTTATTTGTTTATATGTCATCGACTCCTAGGAATTGAATTTTTATCCAATTTAAACAGTCAGATTTCATTTAAAATTTGTAACAAGGACCAATGACGATAAATAATTTAAATAGCTTGTCTTATTATCATTACAGGATTAGTGATTTCTTCTATACCAATAAATAAAATTGGAGTGTCTGTTTGTAATGTCAAAATAATAGGCTTTTTTTATACTCACACGGTTATTTGCACGACACCTATGCCTAAAATAGCAATTAAAAAATTTTTGTCTGTCTGTCTGTTTGTTCCGGGTAATCTTCAAAATGGCTGGATCGATTTCAAAAATTCCTTCACCAATGGAAAGCTATAATATCAGGGCGTAAACTAGGCTATATTTTATCCCGGTATTCCCACGGGAACGGGAACTACGCGGGTAAAACGACTATAACCTATAACCGAAGCGAAGCGAGGGCGGATTGCTAGTTATAAAATATATTTTGTAGCTGTGATTTAACCTGGCTCGATAGATGTCGCTAATTCTATAGCCACAAGGATTAAGTCGCAGTAATCAAATGATTAGCCGATATGTCAACCAATTGTTGTTTTTGACTTATTAGTAACCATAATTATTATACATTTATTTATTTAGACTTCTATAGTAATAGAACTTTTCTATTCACATCACCATCATAACTTTTAGGAGCGTCTAGTGTAAAATTACTAATTGCATCATTTTCTACAAACATTAAAATAAAAAATATGTTATGATAAATATGATGCATAGATGTCAGTAGTATATTCCCATGTGGTGACAGAGTAAGAATATAATTCATCACCTCCTCTCTTAGTCGTGAGTGTCGTAAAAGACGACTAAGGGATTGAAATATGTAAATAACACTTATCTATATGAAGAAAACTCGTAATAAAACATTATATCAAACCGTCTACCAGCGTGGTATAATAGATCCATTTAAATTGTGGAGGATGACCTAGCAGTGGGACGTACATGAGCCGAGATTATGAGATATGATACCAAGATAGAACACAGAAAATAAATACTTTTCAAATTATTCATTATTAACCATTGCTTAACATCACGTTGTGAATATTCTTTTCTTTTAAGGTTTTTGTATTTGACAAGTATGTCTCTAAAGATGAGAACCCTATATAACGCTGAAATGAAAATCGTAAAAAATCTTCATAAGAATATTTATTTTATTTCATCATCATCATCATCTCAGCCCATATACGTCCCACTGTTGGGCTCGAGCCTCCTCCATAATGGAAGAGTAATTGACCTACTATACCACGCTGGTCAGACGTGTTGGTATAGGGTTTTATTTCGAGTTTGACTTCTCTCGCATAGATGTTATATGCGTTTTATATCCCTTAGTCGTCTCGTATGATCACCCACGGGTAAGATAGGGGGTGGGGTGAATTGTATTCTTACTCCGTCACCACACGGAAGGCTTTTATTTAACATATATTTTATTTTATTTCATTTCAATGAGTACTTATTGGCAGGTTTCGTATCGAATAAATTATCCATTTTAAAATTGACTTTACGGCTTGTATTTGTGGCTCGAAATACTTTCATCCGTTCACAGACGTTCATTTCAAAAAAAAAAGCTCATCGTGGGCATAGGTTCTATGAAAAGTACTCGATACATTAAAGTAAGTATCGATACTTTAGCGAGTACGTTACTTTTCTTTCGATACTACTCATGGGTACAGTATCGATACTTTCTATTCCATATCGTGTCTCTACTTGAATAAAATAATTTCGATGTTTCACATCTGCTAGGCGTCCTGAGTGACGGCACACTTTTTTCATAAATATATTTTATAAATTGCCGAAAAATATAGTCTGTCTATAGCTGTCATTTGCGTTTTGTTATTACACGTCAGATATGGTGGTGACAGATTCCGTGTGGTGACGGAGTAAGAATACAATTCACCACTCCCTATCTTGCCCGTGGATGTCGTAAAAGACGACTATGGGATATAATATGCACATAACATCTATGCAAGAGAAGGAAAACTCGAAACGAAACCCTATACCAACATGTCTGACTAGCACGGTATAGTAGGTCAAATTCCCTCCTATAGTGGAGGAGGCCCGAGCCCAACAGTGGGACGTATGTGGGCTGTGATAATGATGATGATGTTAGATATGTTTTTGTTATACCACGTTTCATAGTGTCTTGTATTCTCTTTGACGTTTTATGTTACGTCACCCAGGAAGATAAAAATTCTATGTCCGTCTCCTGGATCTAAGCTACCTCCCCAGCAATTTTCAGCCAAATCGGTGCAACCGTTCTTGACTTATAAGTAGTGTAACACTAAAACGACTTCCTTTTATATATATATATATATATATATATATATATATATATATATATATATATCTTTATTTATTTATATATATATATATTATATATATATATATATATATATCTCTTTATTTATTTATATATATATATATTATATATAATATATATATGTGTGTGTGTGTATATATATATATATATATGTGACCATCATCATCATCTTGCTCTTATTCCAATTACTTGGGGTCGACGCAATATGTCATCTGTTTTGACATATTGCAAAAAGTTTCGGCAATGACTTTTATGACCGGCCGCCTGCCTGACGTCAACCCTCCTTGGGAATGTAATCGTTGATCCAAATGGTACCAGATGGAGTTGGTCCGGGTCAATCTAGGGCTCTTAGTCGTCTTTTACGACACCCACGAGCAAAGCAAGGGTTGTATATATATATATATATATGTGACCAACTTTTGAAATTACTTGCCACTATGGTTACGGTACATTTTTTTTACAGGATGGTGTGTTAAAATCAAATGATTAATGTTTTCTTCGAAAAAAATAAGGTATAGCCATAACAAATGTATATTTTTTTTATGTTATTGTTAAATGTCTAGTTTTAATTGTACTTGTGGTCGATAGTGCAGTTATCTGCGCTTCCAACAAGAAATATCCGATGCCAGAATTAGCCTATTAGTCGTTATAGTACTTGAAAATATCGTACAAGGTCTGATTTTTCACCGTTTTTAGTAATATGCTCATATCAAAAAAAAGTGACATGGATTTTCTTTTTTATTTTCTTCAGAGCTGTCATAAAATCTACCACCCACTTTCTAATTTAGGGACACCCTGTATATATATAGATGAGTAATATTAAATGTAGTGACATTGCTTCTTTATGAGAATCATTTTATTTGCTTTGATTTACTCGAGAACATTTTTTAAACGGTCTCGATCGTGGCATGTAAATAAATCGACTTTATATATCATGTCTAGACGATATTATTTTATTAATACTGTCTATTTCCATACTGATGTTTGCTTTTAAATATGGGATACCACATGGCACGGTATGGTAATGACACGTAAATAATAGCGTACATATATGTATCTATCTATACCAATAAATAAAATTGGAGTGTCTGTTTGTAATGTCAAAATAATAGGCTTTTTTCATGCTCACACGGTTATTTGAATGACACCTATGCCTAAAATACAGATTAAAAAACAGACAGACAGACAAAAATTTTTTAATTGCTATTTTAGGCATAGGTGTCGTGCAAATAACCGTGTGAGCATGAAAAAAGCCTATTATTTTGACATTACAAACAGACACTCCAATTTTATTTAAGGGTATAGATTTGATTTGCCGTGTGCTGACGGAATAAGAGTACAATTTACTACCTCCTAGCTTACCTGCGGATATTGTAAGAGGCAACTCAGTATTGCCAGAGAAAGTACTAGTAAATCTGCGTGAAATGTCAAACATGTTCTTTTTTTTACTTATCCTACTATTCTTGTACTCCGTGTGGTAAAGAATACAATTCAACACCCCTTCTCTTACACGTGGGTATCATGAAATACGATTAAGGGATTAAATGTGCATATACCCTCTAGCCAAGAGAAGAAAAATTTAAAATGAAATCCTGTACCAACACGTCTGACCAGCGTGGTATAGTAGGTCAATAGCCTAACCGGTTGTGGCGGAGGCTTGAACCCAACAGTAAGATATTTATACGCTGAAATGATGAATGATTATTTTTGTACAGAAACTATATTCGTCAAAACTACTAACGGATTTTTGATTGCCCGACATTTCGAACACTTTACAGCATTCATGGTCACGGGCGGACTAAGATACTGACAGTAAATTTGTACCAAAATGTGGATCAAAATTTAATAATAAATTTTATAGCGGGTAGTGATGTGCTGTGTGGTGGCGGCTTCGAATACTACCAACCCTTGCTTTGCTCGTGGGTGTCGTAAAAGACGACTAAGAGCCCTAGATTGACCCGGACCAACTCCATCTGGTACCATTTGGGTCAACGATTACATTCCCAAGGAGGGTTGACGTCAGGCAGGCGGCCGGTCATAAAAGTCATTGCCGAAACTTTTTGCAATATGTCAAAACAGATGACATATTGCGTCGACCCCAAGTAATTGGGATAAGAGCAAGATGATGATGATAGCGGGTAGGTAATTATAAATCTCTGTAATAAGGTTGACTTGTTGGAGGTGAGACATCCTAGTCCGCCCGTGATCATGATAGTTATAAAGTGTTCGAAATGTTGGGCAATTAAAAATCAAATACAAACGCGTTACAATCCTTAAAATAGTTTTATTTACAATGTGTAATACTCGCGTAAACATCAGAAATCATTATATAATCATCAAATTTTGTGATTATATTACTGGTTTTTTATTATTTATGGTTTTTATGTTCTTGTACGTGTTCCTCTCGTAAAAGAGTAATCAATTAATTGGTGGTAGGACCACACTGTAGACAGTCTTTTGTTTGCAGTCGCGGGCCGGTCCGTCCGGGGCAGCACCACACTCTCGCAGAAGATCGACGTTTGAGTAGTAGCAATTTGCTGCTGCACTTCGTTCGGTGAGCGAGAGAGCCGGGAGCCCAACTTTCTGGGTGTGTTTGTGTGTGGCGGGTTTTGGTGAGGCCTGAAACCTGCGGTGGTGAGGTCTTGGTCGGGGTATTGAGCGTGAGGGGCTGGCATGGTGTACAGGGAGACCCGATGGGAATGGTCACCGCCGGCCACCTGCCGGTCAGCAGGGGACCCGAACCCAGGATCATCCTCCCTGGGAGGCTGTCCCACCAACCGGCGAAAATCCCGTTGGGTAGTTGTCGTGCCGGTGTGGGAAACCGGAGTGGACCTCGGCGGCTACACACGGGGGGGCATCGGGGGCCCTTCCGTGCTTCGTGTCAGCTCCTCACAACACTTACTCCTCGACCATGCACTATGCCCTGCCTTTTTTTTTGGTATCACCAAACTCCGTTATACACATTCACACTCCCTTCCTCCTCTTCTTAAATTAAAAATCATGGCCAAGAAAGTTAAAAAGGTCTCTTTTTAAAAAAGGACGATTTTCTACGGCGATCCCCTTATCCACATTTGATGTGGATTTTTGCAATATCAGGGGTTTACATAGCAATCTCGACGCCGTCCACCATCACCTCGAGACGGCGCGGCCTGCCTTACTCTTTTTAACGGAGACGCAGATAGGTGCTCCGGATGACATTTCGTACCTAAATTACCCCGGCTACGAGTTGGAGCATACCTTCCGTCGTAAAGCCGGGGTGTGCGTATTCATCCGAGGTGATATCTGTTGTCGCCGCCTTCGGGCCCTCGAACATGGTGACTTGTCAATCCTGTGGCTACGCGTAGACTATGGAGGGCTTACCCGCATCTACGCATGCCTCTACAGGTCCCATGGCAGTGATCCGGGGTCAATTCAATTATTTGAGAACGTCCAATGGGGGATTGACGAAATATTGGAGCAGTGTCCATCAGCGGAGGTGGTGGTTCTTGGAGACTTCAACGCTCATCATAAAGAGTGGCTGGGGTCCCGAACCACCGACCTCCAGGGTCGACATCTCTTCAATATGGTCTCGGCCTATGGTCTCTCACAACTGGTGACACAGCCCACCCGTATCCCAGATATTGAGAGCCATGAGTCTTCTTTACTGGATCTTCTGCTGACTACACACCAGCACGGATATCAGGTAGTGGTTGAAGCGCCTCTTGGATCTTCTGACCACTGCTTGGTCCGTAGCAGTGCCCCTGTTGTAAGGCCTAGTCGTTCTAAGGCGACTGGGACTCGCAGAGTCTGGCAATATAAGTCAGCAGATTGGGATGGACTGCGCGAGTTTTACGCATCCTACCCATGGAAGCGGCTTTGCTTCGCCTCTGGGGACCCTGGCGTCTGTGCGGACTGCGTTACCGAAACGGTTATTACGGGGATGGAATTATTCATCCCCAACACCAAAATATCCGTCGGTGGCCGCAGCCGACCCTGGTTTAACAAAACCTGCAGGACGGCTGCATGCCAGAAACAGTCCGCATATCGGGCCTGGAATAGGGCCAAAAAATCTCAGGACCCGAACGCCAAAGAGGTGAAGCGGAAATTTAACGCCGCTTCTAGATCTAGTAAGAAGGCTATTGCCAGAGCCAAGGCGGAACATGTTGCCAGAATTGGCGAGCGATTGCAAAGCTATCCTGCTGGGAGTCGTGCATTCTGGTCGCTCGCCAATGCTGCACAAGGCAACTTCTGCCAGCCCAATCTCCCACCACTGCAGAAACACGATGGTAGTCTGGCCCACAGCGCAAAGGAGAAGGCCGATCTTCTAGGTCAATTCTTTGCCTGTAACTCGACTTTGGATGCCGGAGCTGCCACACCACCTACCATCCCACGGTGTGAAAGCTCACTGCCCGAAATCCGCATCACGCAGCGAGCGGTTAGGCGGGAGCTGCGGATTTTAGACGTCCATAAGTCGAGTGGACCGGATGGCATCCCTGCAGTGGTACTAAAGACGTGCGCCCCTGAATTGACTCCCATCCTCACGCGCCTATACCGACTTTCCTACGCTACTAATAGGGTTCCGTCTTCGTGGAAGGTAGCCCATGTCCACCCGATCCCTAAAAAGGGAGACCGGTCTGACCCATCGAATTACAGGCCAATTGCGATAACATCCTTGCTCTCCAAGATAATGGAGAAGGTTATAAACCGCCAGCTTCTGCAGTACCTTGAGGATCGCCAGCTTATCAATGATCGCCAATACGGCTTTCGTCATGGTCGGTCGGCTGGTGATCTTCTTGTGTACCTCACACACCGTTGGGCAGAGGCCTTGGAGGGCAAGGGTGAGGCGCTGGCGTTCAGCCTAGATATCGCAAAGGCGTTCGATAGGGTCTGGCACAGGGCACTTCTATCGAAGCTACCATCATACGGAATCCCCGAGGGACTCTGTAATTGGATTGCCAGCTTTTTGGATGGTCGGAGTATAAAAGTCGTCGTAGATGGCTCCTGCTCCGATACCATGACCATTAATGCTGGTGTACCACAAGGCTCGGTGCTCTCCCCGACGTTGTTTATCCTGCATATCAATGACATGCTCTCTATCGAGAGCATGCGTTGCTATGCGGATGACAGTACGGGTGATGAGCGGTACACTGAGCAACGGAATATCCCTCGGAGTATTCAGGAAAGAAGGGTTCAACTTGTGTCTGAAGTCGAGCGCTCTCTGGGGCGGGCCTCGGAATGGGGTGAACGGAACCTAGTCCAGTTCAACCCCACAAAGACACAAGTTTGCGCGTTCACTGCAAAGAAGGACCCATTTGTCATGGCGCCTCAGTTCCAAGGAGTAACTCTTCCAATTTCTGAGAGTATTGGGATTCTCGGCGTCAAAATATCGAGCAAAGTCCAGTTTGGGAGTCATTTGGAGGACAAAGCCAAATTGGCAAGCAAAAAGTTGGGCGTCTTGAACAGAGCCAGGCGGTACTTCACACCGAGACAGCGTCTTGTGCTATACAAAGCACAAGTTCGTCCTCATGTGGAGTACTGCTCATATCTCTGGGCAGGTGCGCCCAAATATCAGCTAGACCCACTTGACTCCCTGCAAAGACGGGCTGTTCGAATCGTCGGGGATCCCAATCTTACGGACAGATTGGAGTCGCTGGAGCAGCGGAGAGACTTTGGGTCACTCTGTGTACTCTACCGACTCTTTCACGGGGAGTGCTCCGAGGAACTGTTTGACTTGGTACCACCGTCACCATTCTACCAACGTACCACTCGACATCGCAGCAGGGTTCATCCATTTCACCTGGAAACGTTATGGTCTTCAACTGTACGTTTCCAGCGATCATTTATCCCACGTACGTGCAAGCTCTGGAATGAACTACCTGCTGCTGTGTTTCCCGAGCGCTATGACATGTCCTTCTTTAAACGAGGTTTAAGAAGAGTATTTCCTTCACGGTCATCAAATAGTTTTTCATTCTTTTCGTGCTAGTTTTATTGCAACTGAATTGCAATATATTATAAATATAAAAATATTAATATTCATGCCTAAAATGTACCTCGTAAGTACTGGAATACCTAGTAAACATTTTATACATAAATGACGCTTACGCACATACAACGTCATGCTGGGCTGAAAATAAAAAAGGGATGGGAGAGTCGATATACGTAAATCGATAACCGATCTTTATTAAATTATTCATAACAGAAATAAACTCAATACAGTACCTATATAAAACGTTCAACATATTTTATACAATTAAAACGGACAGTTTCATTACAAAATACACAAATTGAATTAATTAAACATCAAAAAACTACTTTTTGTCTCAGAGTAAATGATAATATTATGTACGCATTATTGTCAATAAATTAGACATATTTATTTATAAAACAGTCGTAACTGGTCGATAGATCTAACAGCTGTTCCTATTTTGGCAAAAAATGATAAATGTTCTAGCAGAAACGCTCCAGTGATGACGATAATAGTGACCTAGACTTTGATTGTACTCCTTTTGAATAATTAAAACAGTCAAAAAACAGTTTTTATTTAAAATAAATTCAAAAAGATTTTCATTGATTGTATTTTAATTATAATAGAAGGTCACAAATATAAAAATCAAGAGTTTTATCGATAAAAAACTACGGTCTTTATCGTAAGCATGACAGCATTAGGAACAACTGTCACAGAGATCATCTTATATTTTATGGACTATAAAGCACTTGTAATCGCGACTGCATAGATGGCGTATTGATTAAAATACCGACCTACCGTGCCAGTGTCACCGGTTCGAATCCCATGCAGGACAACACTTACCAGCGCCTGATGCCGGCCTAGCCGAGGTTGCGGTTTACTGGACCGGGAATTTAGGCAGTCACCCGCCGAGAGGCCGACCACGCGACGGCTACGGACGTCCGCGGGAGGGGGACGTCGAGAGGAGAGGGTACTCCGCAGAGGTATTCTGACGGGCCGACCACTGAAGACAAGTTACTCTGCACCGGTGGTCAGCCCAAAGACGAAGGCGACGTGCCACGGGCGCCGGCGCTGGGTCTCTGTCGCCCCGGACCGAGCCGGGCGGCGGGTGGCTGACCGTAGACAACACCAAAAAAAAAATAGGACAACCGTTAGTGGGAGCCACAAATTGTTGTTCTGAGCCCAACTTTCTGAGGGTGTTTGCGTGTAGAGGGTTTTGGTATCACCGAGCCTCAATGCACAGATTCACACTCCCTTCACTTTCTTCGCGGTAGGCAGCGGCCTTGTAAAGGTCTATGAGCGGCAGCAACACTTACCACCAGGTGTACTGTCTGCTCGTTTACCACCATTTGCAATAAAAAAAAAAAAAAAAAGTATGGATATAATTTGTGTCCGTTAGTTAAGTTAATTAATTAGTTAGTAATTTAATAATTAACTAGTTAATTAATTAAATAATTTCTTTGTAAACTCCTCCGCAATACAAGGATTATTTCAGTAGTCCATGACGATGCTACATGTTGCATGACCTCTAACAGTCGCCTGTAGTAATATTTTAGAACATATTGAAGATCTAAAATTCGGGGCAAGACGATTAAAACGAAGCGAGGGTAGATTGCTAATGCATATTATAATACTTCAGTTGTCCCGTTTCGTAGCACATCGTCGTTGGGCCGACCACCGGGTTCCGAACTTCTTATCCTCCGTGGTCGACCTGACGGAATACCCTGAGGTACCCTCTCCAAATGAGGGGGGTACCCTCTCCTTTCTTATCACTTAGAGCATATTCAATGGCGGTTCTATGAGTGCTATCGATATTTGCATACAAATTGGTCCAACACCACTTCACTAGACTTGAGCGATCTCGCTCCAAGTCGTAGATTATAAATTGTCGATATTATGCATAGTGACGTCCCCATTATCGATGTGCTGACCTAAGTAGATAAATTATGGTATTCAGCCCTTATGAAAGAAAATATGAAAATGATTGAAGATTTTATTTTAACTAAGTTATATTTATCTTATTGCCTTAAGGTATTTCTTAATTTTCCGTGTTGTGATGGAGTAGGAATACAATTCACTACCTCTACTTTGGTTGTGGGTGTCGTAAAATATGACTAAGAGATATAGTATGCATATAATATCTATGCCCAATATTGAAAACTTGAAATGAAATTTTATACCAACACATCTGACCAGCGTGGTGTCGCCTTTTACGAAACCTTTAAACAAAAAAGAGGGTATTGTATTCTTAAACATACAATTACCGAACACAAATTATACTTTTATTATCATCACAGTTCATAAACGTCCCACTATTGGGCTTGAGCCTCCTCCACAATAAGAGGGGAATTGACCTACTATACCACGCTGATCAGAAGTGTTGGTATAGGGTTTTATTTAGTCCTTAGTCGTCTTTTGCGACATCCCCCAGAAAAATTATACTTCATGAGGATGAAGCCTACGACACGCGATAATTGAGATTATGGATGTGATTTGAGGGAAAATAATCGATTTTTTGTTCTTTAAAACAAATCGATTATAAAATAATCGATTAATTCAAAATAAATAATCGATTATAAAATAATCGATTTTTTCTCCCAACAGGATTATGACCTTTTTTTTCTAATAGAGTATGAAATGACCTTTTATTTTAGGCAATCTGGCAGTGAATAATCGATTAATTTCGATCGAATTTCGAATAATAAAAAATCGATTAATAATCGATTATTATAAAAATCGATTATTTTTTCACATCCCTAATTGAGATCAATACATTGACCACTTCGCTATCTTTACAATCAAAAATATATAAAACAAAAATAACTGAAACATTCCTTTAAAATTGCTTGATGATTCCCAAGATATAAAGCAAACTTATATTAACTAAGTAAATACATTGTTAATAATAGGTAACTAAACTCTCACGGTGTCGATCTATTATCTTATATATAATCTATCAAAACTGGCAAACTATTACAAGCTTGCAGCATCCCCGGAGGGTAACAGACTTTAGTATCTGAGTGAAAGAGATACTCGTATATTTCATGGGTAGTAAGTTCCGGTAATATCTTATTAGAAAATCTACTTACACTAATTAATACAATAGAACTTTTGTAAGAAATATTCATCAAGATTGTATAGTAACACAACCAGTACACAAAAAATTGGTATGTACATTTGAATCCACTTACTTACTGGCATGTGTTTCGACCGGCTAAATCCAATTTTGAAGTTAGTTTGCAACATATATCCTCATAATTTTGAGTAATAATAAGTCAATCTAATACCATCAAAAACAAAACTTGTAAAAAAACCAAGCCTCGCAACTGAGTTCTTTTACCGTAAAAAGTCATGAGATCCATGTTATACCAAGTCGGTTAACCAAGTCAATCTATTTATTTAAAACATAAAAGATCTTTAATATTGATATAGTCACTATAAGAAGTTATTAGGTTAGCTATTTACGTAATAACTTAAGAAGAAAGGTCCCTTAAGCAGGGACTGAATGAGTTAACCGACTTGGTATAACATGGATCTCACGACTTTTTATGGTAAAAGAACTCAGTTGCGAGGCTTGGTTCTTTTTTATAAGTTTTGTTTTTGATGGCATCTCATTTCTTTTGTAGATAGACCTACTTATTTTCCTTTCCGGTACCTTCTACTTCTTAAATACCAACAACAGATTTTCTTAGAGCTCACTCTCTGAAAAATGAGACATATCTCCTTTCCGCTTGAGTCATTTCTACCTAAACTAAGCGGAGAGATGTGGAAATAAAGAAATTTGATTGGTTTTTTTTAAAACACATCTCCTCTAGTCTCCTCTGCGGTTTGATGGAAATCGAGCCTAAGGATGGCGTTCTTTCTTTCAGGTAAATTTCAGGCAATTTAGTTTACATAATACTTTGGGAGATTTTGGTACAATTTCATAAGACATGTCCCACTCTTGCTTTTTCATTCCGTTGATTGACCATTTTACAAGTTATCTTTGAACATAATTATGTCTAGGTATCATGTCTACACCTATTATGCCAATCATCATTCAGCCTTATCGCCGTCCACTGCAGAACATAGACCCCCCTCATGCTTCACCATAAAGAGCGGTACTGTAGCACCTGCATCCAACGACGCTCAAGGTTAACAGAGTTGCCGTGATTAGGGCTCATTTTTCTTCGCCATATGAGGAATAATGCCGTAATCGCCACGTTTGGTAGGCGGGTTTAATTTTGCAGTGAGATATCATACATTTCCCCGGCAAGAGTTGCTGCCCACTCTCCTGGTGAATCTTTTTTTTTTAAATGACAACGCCTTGCACTAAGGGAATAATAATCCTTATTTTGTGGGAGACTTTACAAACATATATTTCATCATCGCATCATAATCGCAGTCCTCATACGTCCCACTGTTGGACTCGGGCCTTCTCCACAATGGGAGGGAATTTGACCCACTATACCATGCTGGTCAGACATGTTGATATAGGGTTTCATTTCGAGTTTTCCTTCTCTTGCACAGATGGTATGTGCATATTATATCCCATAGTCGTCTTATATGACATCCACGGGCAAGATAGAGAGTGGTGAAATGTATTCTTACTTCGTCACCATACGTAAAGAACATAATTAACCGACACAAATTACATTCAGACTCAGAACAACAATTTGTGGATCGTACAAGGTGTTGTCTTGCATGGGATTCGAACCCGCGACACTAGGACAGTACGTTGGTATCTTAACCACTTCGTCATCTGCGCAGTCTTTAGCTGGTTGTTATGATTCCCATAGAGAAGCAATGATGGCGACAAATGTATTGTTATTTTTTACAAAGTTACATTTCATTAACTGCAAATGTAACTTTGTAATCCTATATATTTATATGGGTTTACAAAATAATTTATGCAGTTAGTGTATCTCGGCAACTGGACAAAAATTACAATATTTCATATTTTTGCCTTCATTTATACACTAAACATTAATTATATTCTAAATTTGAAGCTTCTATGTCTACTGGAAGTGCCTCTTCAATATTGATGATCGATCAGTCAGTCAGTGAGTGACAAAATTACGAAATTTTGACTAGTTATAATTCTTAAACTATTGTTTCAAATTGAATGAAATTTGAAAAACAAAATGTGTATACAAGGCTTGCTGGGTTACTAAAAATCCAGGTTTCTAGTTTTATTAACAATGAAGTTATAGGGGGTCGAAAATCGCCTGAATGGCTTCGAGAAAAGTATGTTACGGCAGTGTTGCGTTTTGCCCGACTTTTTTTTTTGCTCGACTTGGCGGGGGCACTCCCGTGCCCCCAGATTATTTAAACATAAAAGATCTTTAATTTTAATATGGTTATTATAAGAAGTTATTAGGTTAGCTAATTACGTAATAACTTAAGACAGAAGGTGCCTTAAGTAGGGACTGAATAAATTAACCGACTTAGTATAACATGGATCTCACAACTTTTTATGGTAGAACAACTGAGTTACGAGACTTTGTTTTTTTACAAGGTATGTTTTTGATGGCATCTCATTTCTTTTTGTAGATAGACCTATTTATTTTCTCTTCCGGTACCTTTTACTTCTCAAATTCCAACAACCGATTTTCTTAAAACCCATTTTCTGAAAATTAAGACTGTCCATTAATTATACGTTTGTAAAGTTCTCCAAAATACAAGAATTTTCTCTTGCGCCAGGGTAAAAAAAAGAGAGTATAGCCGCCTAAAATAATTATTATAACAAGTCTTCATGATATACATACAGGTTAAAAGACTTAACTCACAAGATTGTGTATATGTGGAATGTGGACCAGCGATAATTGCGCCGAAAGCAACTGCTTTGGTCAATGGTTTAATGGTCAAGAGCCTCGAGCAATATCTCACGAGGCTCCCGTTAGCTGGTTCGAGCAAGAGTAAGACGCAGAAAGCAGTTTTTCTCGACACGGCACGTATTGAGAGGAGATTCCTTTCTTTGGGTCTTTAACCACCGGCAGTTTGGTCTCTATACTCGCCGCCGGTGTTGCACTATCTATACCAATAAATAAAATTGGAGTGTCTGTTTGTAATATCAAATATGTTCACATGGTTATTTGCACGACACCTATGCCTAAAATACAGATTAAAAAATTTTTGTCTGTCTGTCTGTCTGTTTGTTTGTTCCGGGTAATCTTCAAAACGGCTGGACTGATTTCAAAAATTCTTTCACCAATGGAAAGCTATCAGGGCGTAAACTAGGCTATATTTTATCCTGGTATTCCCACGGGAACGGGCACTACGCGGGTAAAACGACTAAAACCGAAGTGAAGCGAGGACGGGTTGCTAGTTTTAAATAAATTATATGTCTTTGTTATTTTTCATATTTTGTATGTGTGTGTTTGAACATTTTTTTAATGTATTTCTTACGTAAATTTGTTCCATTTTAAGTAACCTATTTATATTATACTAGCAACCTGCCCTCGGTTCGCTTCGGTTTCAGTCGTCTTTCCTGCGTAGTTCCCGTTCCCGTGGGAATACCGGAATAAAATATAGCCTAGGTTACTCCCTGATATTATAGCTTTCCATTGGTGAAAGAATTCTTGAAATCGTCCTGCCGTTTTGAAGATTACCTGGAACAAACAGACAGACAAACAGACATAAAAATTATAAAGTGATTTTTAGGCATATGTATAGTGCAAATAATCGTGTGAGCATGAAAAAGGCCTATTATTTTGACATTACAAACAGACATGTTATGGTCTTCAACTGTACGTTTCCAGCGATCATTTCTCCCATGTACGCGCAAGCTCTGGAATGAACTACCTGCTGCTGTGTTTCCCGAGCGCTATGACATGTCCTTCTTTAAACGAGGTTTAAGAAGAGTATTTCCTTCACGGTAGGCAGCGGCATTGCAAAGGTCCATGTGCAGCAGTTTCACTTACCATCAGGTGTGCTGCTTGCTCGTTAGCCACCGATGGCAATAAAAAAAAAAAAAAGACACTCCAATTTTATTTATTGGTATAGATAAAATAAGTTTCATGTGGTGATGGAGTAAGAATACAATTCAACACCTCTTGAAACAAAACCCTGCGCCAATACGTTTTGATTAATTTTCCTTCCCTTATATAGATGTTATAAGCAATATAATATCCCTTAATCGTCTTTTACGACATCCGTGGGCAAAACAGGGAATAGTGCATTGTATTTCTATTCCGTCGAACAACATTAGCGATAAAAAATATACATTTTTTTTAATGCAACTGTTCCTATACGATGATCAGTAGATTAATGAATCGAATATCCATTCTTCCATTACCAATAGTACATAACGCTGAGCCTGACTATACCCTCCCTAATACCACAATGAGATATCATTGTTAGGTAGACACAAAGAAATGGGACTTCTGATATCTGTACAAATGTCCTCATTACCGTGATACAGAGAAATGACTGCCCCTATTCGATGGTTATGCTTAGAAATTGATTGTATTGCGTGGTTGGTTTAGTGGTAAGTTTGTGATTATTGACCGTTTTATTCTAGTTTGATACTTAGGTTTGATATTTTTGAAGTGAAAACTTCTTTAGACGCATCGCAAACAGATTTTTTCGTGGGTAGTAAGCTAGGCTGATCCGTCATGCTCTGAGGTGAAACGCTCGATCGGTTGAACTCGGGACCGCCGAGTGTACCCGAGCGAGAAAGATACAGTCAGCTGCTCTTCGCAGTTGTATCGCTGTATTTCGTATGATCAATTCTTACGTCTTGTCTTTATTAAATTAATAGTTATAATTGATACGTAATGATAATTATTATTTTAACAACTATCTATTTTACATTGTGAGGTTAGTGTGTGTATTTAGCGGTTTGGTAATATTGAAAAATAATATACCTATATTAAAAAAGAAATTATAAACAATAACCGTTACACAAATAATAATTATTGTTATTGATATTATATAAAGGGATTCGATCGTATAGATAAGTCACCTTATGTTTATATTATATGCGTATATATAAATGTATATATGTGTAATACAATTAAAAGTTAACGTAACTTTTGGAACGAAGTTCCTTATCGCGCGTTGTGAAAGGGGGCTAGACGGAAAAAATTCTTACGAAAAGTTGTCACGACACTTTTTGCTATAGTAAGCTATTGTAAGGTGTGCGGCGTCGCATGTTTCTCTGTCTGTCTCTCTCTCTCTTATAGAAAGCAAGCCAGATATTTTCATTTCTATTTCGCATTGAACAGTGTGGTGTCGCGACGATTATTTTTGTTGAGTGTATACAGGTTTTTTGTAAATAATAAATAATAAAAAATAATAATAATAATGAATCCTGACAGTGTTTCTGCACAAGTTCCGGATATTGCTGATGGAGTTAGGTAAGTAGAGATTATATACAGATAATAATATGTTATTTTAATATTATTATAACTTAAAAAAAATAAAATTTTATTACAATTCCATCACTAATTAATCGAAAGGAACTTCGTTCCATCCGGGTGTCCCTCGACACCTCTCAAGTTTTTTTTATTTTGAAACACTACTATTATTATTATTTAATTGATTGGGATTGGCCAATGAAGTTTTCACTTCTGCCGTGCGGTCTTAAGCGCACACTCTTTTTTTTTAAAGATTCTGACTTGATTTGATTCTATAGCTAATTAAATACACAGACAAAAAAAGATTGAAATTATCTAGACTGGGTGCATTGTTAAGACGCATGACAGAATTGAAGCTTTTGTATGATGGATATGTTTTATCTATTTTTTATTACCGATGGTGGCATTCTGTCATCTTCATCTTGCCCGTGGACGTCGGAAAAGACGACTAAGGGATATAATACTCATATAACTTCCTGTCTGACCAGCATAGTATAGTAAGGTCAATTTCCCTCCTATTGTGGAGGAGGCTCGAGCCCAACAGTAGGACGTATATGAGCTGAAATGATAATGAAATGATGATGGTGGCAAATGAACAAGCAGCACTGATGGTAAGTGATACCGCCGCACATGGACCTTTGCAATACCAGGGACATAGCTAGGCCATTACTTTTGCAATACCAAGGGCACGGCTAGCCCGTTAATTACCGTAAAAAATGCTCTTCTTAAAAGTCGTTTAAAAAGAGACATGTTAATGTTTTATCAATCCTTGTAATAGCATAGATTATTTTTATCTCTGATTTATATACGTAAAATTATAAAATCAAGAAGAAAGTATGCTTCACTCTGCTCGGATACTCGTCGGCAAGCAATAATTTAAAACTATGTAACTGTATAAAAGAAATCCCCTAAGTGTTTCAGGAATCTCATCATCATCATCTTGCTCTTATCCCAATTACTTGAGGTCGACGCAATATGTCATCTGTTTTGACATATTGCAAAAAGTTTCGGCAATGACTTTTATGACCGGCCGCCTGCCTGACGTCAACCCTCCTTGGGAGTGTAATCGTTGACCCAAACGGTACCAGATGGAGTTGGTCCGGGTCAATCTAGGGCTCTTAGTCGTCTTTTACGACACCCACGAGCAAAGCAAGGGTTGGTAGTATTCGAAGCCGCTACCACACAGCACTTTCAGGAATCTAATCAACTCATTTCCTCTGTATAAGCCCCATAACGGAATTTATATATTGTAAGTTTAAAATGTAGTTTGAAATTCATCATCGTTATCGCAGCCCACATACGTCCCACTGTTGGGCTCGGGCCTCCTCCACAATGGGAGGGTATTTGACCTACTATACCATGCTGGTCAGACATGTTGGTATAGGGTTTCATTTCGAGTTTTCCTTCTCTTGCACAGATGTTATGTGCACATTATATCCCATAGTCGTCTTATACGACATCCACGGGCAAGATAGGGAGTGGTGAATTGTATTCTTACTCCGTCACCACACGGTTTGAAATTAATCTATTCTAAAATCGTATCAAAACGCGACCACAAACTGAGAAGATCCGGCAAGAAAGTCAACAAGCACGTAATTTTTTAAATTACTTTTTTTAAATGAACTTGTATTTATAAATACATGTAGTATAAGCTCCCCACATAAGCTCTAGCGTGATGCTATTTGAAATAAGTTTATTTTATTTTTCAAGATGTACGACAAAACAAAAAACAAAAAAAAAAAACTAATATTCGAATAGATCCCACAATGAGAGCACACTGCACTATCATGGGCTACTAGAGCTGCTAGCACTTACTAATATAAATGCGCATAAGCATGAAATTTGGCACTTGCTTAAGCTCTTTTTCTCAAGAACTTTTCATCGCACAAAAAGGTTGGCAATCAGATTTTCATATCACTCCTATGAAAAGCATCACTTTAAAAAATATAAGCTATTTAAACTTTAATTACGCTTTCCTATAAACACGACTTTTTGACATATCTTTATGTACATAGAGACAGTCGTTATAATATCATAATCATCATGAGCCTACATATAAATCCCACTGTTAGTTTGGGCCTTCTGTACAATGGGAGGCAAAGTAACCTACTATACCGCGTTGAGCAGAAGTGATAGCATAGAGTATTATGTCGAGTTTTCCTTCACTTGCATAGATGTTATATAATATAATCCCCTAGTCTTCTTTTACAACACCCATAGAATTTACTAATATAGCCTTAACTAAATTACAAATTTAAACACACGTTCAGATAGATCGTCCGACACCTCCAACTTGTGAGAATATAACTCGAACAGTCGTTAATAAAATCGCGTCACGTCAAGCTTCGCGTGAAGTATGCGTGGTACGAGATTATGACGTCATCGCTCGTGCTCACTCGAGCGGTACTCTGGCGATAACGCAACTTATACATACGGTAAGATAGCATGAAGAACAACGAAAACTATCGTAGTGAAAATTCTTTAGGTAAGCTGAGAATCTGTAGTAGTGACGGTTCTAAAATGCAGTATCTCATTTTTTCTTTACCATGAGTATCGTAAAAGTTCCTGAGAAATTTTTAACGAGACCTACAATCGTCAAACTTTGTGCCGGGCAATGTGATTACATTGTTTGTACAGTTTAAATATCAACATTAATTGAAATTAGCTTTGAACCTAGATAAGAAAAAAAATTACATAACACTCATCTGGAATTTGGGTACTAAGTTCGATTTTATTTATTATCAGAATTGAATACATATTGAAGGTGAAGAGTAGATGCTTCGTGGTGAAAAACAGTAAAGAATCTGGTGGCAATGACCTGAAGTTGCCGACCATTGCTATAGTGATGCTCGACAGCGTCAGGAACTGGGCTGCCGTCATCGCCTTCTATGAGGTGGTTATCTTATGGAAGGAGGATCTTATATGGGAGGAACGAGGTGCGCACTGCAAAAGTTTGGTGCGCGCGCGGGCACCGCCATCAGCGGCGGCCGCCGGCGACGTCCTTTGTCTGGAACGCACAGCTTTAAGATACACGGATTGTGAATCTAACCGCACATTACATTGAATATGTAGGTGGCAAGAGCTACTTCCCTTCTCACTTCGAGTCTGTTATATCCCACCATTCTCAAAATAAATAATGACATGAACGGCTGCCGGCGATTGTGGCGGCGCAGGCGTGAGTACCTTTTAATTTTTTATTCGAAACAGTGACAAACGAGCAAACACTACACCTAATGGTAAGTGTTGCGGCCACGGACGATCAGGAACACCAGTATCAGTTCTCGTCCCAATGACAAAGGGGTGGATATATGGGTGTGGGTTATGGAGCCGCGTGTCGCCCTTGTGTCGCCCTGTACGGAATGGTTGGCGTGTATGATCATAAATCTTTTTGCAGTACGTACTATAGAAGAAGAATACATTAATATTGCGTCGTCCTCAAGTAATTAGAATACGAAAAAGATGATAAAAAGATGATGATGATGACACTTGATGTCAGATAATCATTTAATATATTGTACGTTTTAATAGCAGTATGTCACATAGACATATGGTATCCGTTCGGTTAAGTTCATTGTGTTGAAAGTGTTCGAAGATGGCAGTAACACACTCGTCATGTACTCAAACAAGTTGTTACAAGTTATTCTATGGGGTTATATTAAGTGCATTATAGGGGAAAAGTTGGTGAACATTTCTTTAAGTAACTAAGTAATGTCCAACAGATTTTGGGGGGCTAGCGATGGGAATACTGCGACAATTTATACGTCGTAGTAATATATACTGTGATTTAAAGTTATTGAGTTATGGGTGAGTTATGAGAATGAATTACTTCCATGTTTCATTGGTTATCTTCGACTGCAGACGATAGAATGAGAATGATTATGTAAATGTATACTCATCTATTGTTATTATATGTTATATGTAGTCTAAGAGAAGGAAAACTCGTAATATAATCGACGACGGTTTCGTATGGTGACGGAGTAAGAATAAAAATCACCACTCTCTATCTTACCCGTGGATGTCGTAAATGAAGACTAAAGGATATAATACGCATATAACATCTATGCAAGAGAAGGAAAACTCAAAATAAAACCCTATAACAACCTGTCTGACCAGTATGGTATATAGCGATGCGCGCCACACACTGGAAGTATGCCCCGCCTGGGGGCCTCAGCGCCACATCCTGTCAACGGAGATAGGAACAACGGACCTGTCGTTGCCGACCATCATCTCCAAGATGCTCGGCAGCGACAGCTGTTGGTGGTCGATGGCCTCCTTCTGTGAGGCTGTCATGACAAGGAAGGAGGCCGCGGAGTGTGCCCGCGAGGCGCTTGTGTCCGCTGACTCGCTCCGCCGGCGGCGACCAGGTAGGAGGAGACGCCGTTATGCGCTTCTTCTCCCACCACCCTGAATGATGACAGGACGTGGCCAGACAGCCAAGCGTTGGGGTGTCGGGGATAGAATGTCATCAGATGATCTCTCTGGCACCCCGTAAAAGCGAGGAAGGGGCCGCTGTGGTTTTAGTGGGTATTTCGGTCATATTTGTGGCCGGCGAGTCCCACACATATTCCTGTCTGTAACCGGCGGGGGACTAGTGTGCGTAAACGCATTTCCACAGCGTGAACAAAAAAAAAAAGTATGGTATATAGCAAGATCAATTTCCCTCCTATCTTAGAGGAGGCTCGAGCCCAACAGTGGGACGTATATGAGCTGTAATGATGATGATGATATGTAGTTTAGATTTTGCGTTTTTTCTTGTCATAACAGAGTAAGACAATGTCGTATCTTACTTATGAGTATCATAAAAGATGACTAAAAGAGATGATTTGCTTATACCATCTGTACAGGAGAAGGTAAACTCAAAATAAAAGTGTATATCAACGTATCTGACCGGAATGGTATAGAATGGTCTATTTCTCTCCAGCTCATCCTTTATATCAGGGTGGTCGAGGACCTGTTCCCACGGCGAGTGGAACACACGCCCCCAGTCGTGGCTTTGCTAAAGAATGACGGACAATTGAAGTTGGTCAAAAGGAAAACAAATTGCTCTATAACAATGAAGCTCTATTAAAAAGCTTTAAATAGTTACAAAAGCTATAGAGAACACTTCACAAATCACATTCTCAAACACAAAGACATCAATCTTACAAAAATTTCAACCACCCTTACTCAACCATAAAGGCGCAATCTCAACTTAATTATCAGAGGGGGTATGACAACCATTTTTAACCCTCTCGCAATCCGACGGGCAACCATCTGAATTTGCATACAGAGAGGCGAGAATGACTCAAAAATGGTGCGGTAATGGCCGCCCAGTTGTCGGGGAGATAGATGCAAGCATAATAAAAAAATGGAGGTGGTAAAATCTACTAAATATTACCGATCAAAGCTGAAAATAGTCCTAATACCGATCAAAGCTGTGTGATAAGGCTGTGTGACAAAGCAGTGTGACACCGACCAAAGCTGTGTGAGGTCGATAAAGATCAAAGCTGTGTGACCAATCAAATATATGTGACCAATCAAAGCCGTGTGACCAATTAAAGCTGTGTGACGCCATCAAAGCTATGTGACGCCCAATCTAAAACCTTAATCCTATCCCGTACTGCTTCTATTGTGGTGTGCGGTATATTGATTACCGTGGGAAAGCGGTGGGTCTCCCTTTCTTCCTTCCTTCCATTTTAAAATAAAAATAATAATTTATTTCCACTATGTATCGCCTAATTCAATCAATAAAAAAAAATAATAATACAGTAAAGTGATGTGACGTTATTCTAAATTGAATATGGAGGCTGTGATAAAAAATCTAATATGGTGGATATAAAAAAAAATAGAATTTTTAAAGTAACACTTATGATATAGGTATCAAAGAAAGGGGCTTGATGAGCGTAAAACAAAAAAGTGTACTGACGCTATTCTAAATTCAATGAGCGACTGAACTTTTATTCATGGTTATGTGAATACAGAAACATATTGAGTTTGCTTTGACGAAAAACCATTTTATTTTTCCAGTTGAATAACATATTAATAATGATTTTTGTCTGTGTCTTCAAGCTCTTAGACTGGACCGGACTCGGCATCAACATCAACGGCAAATACATCACTCACCTTCGATTTTCTGACGATATGGTAGACATGGCAGAATCCACGGAGGACCTTGGCACTATGCTCAATGACCTCAGCAGGGTATCTCAACTAGTGGGTCTACAAATGAACATGGACAAGACGAAAGTAATGTCCAATGCCCATGTTATTCCTGTACCAGTCCTAGTTGGGAATGCGATTGTGGATCATTATGTTTACCTAGGACAAGCAGTCCAGTTAGGTAGATCCAATTTCAAGAAAGAGGTCCAGCCAACGAATCCAACTCGGCTGGGCAGCGTTTGGGAAACTTGAGAGGATCTTTTCGTCCAATATGCCACAATGTCTGAAAACAAAGGTTTATAACCAGTGTGTGTTATCAGCGATGACTTACGGCACTGAAACGTGGTCTCTAAAAGTCGGCCTCATAAAAAATTCATTTGTGGCGTGGTGTTCATGGTCACATCCGAAACATTTAATGTTAAATGAAAACGTTTTAATATTTAATTTTATTATTCTGTTCAATTTAAAATAAAATAGTTTTAGTTAGTGTAGACATTGAGTGAAAATCATTCGTCTATATATCTTATTCTGGTACGAGAAACGTTACAAAATCATCATTATTACAGCTCATATACATTATATTGATGGGCTCGAGTTTCCTCCACAATGGGAGGAAAATTGACCTACTATGCCAGGCTGGTCCAGACAGGATGGTAGAGGGTTTTATTTTGAATAATTGTAGACAGAGAGACCGTGATACCGGTGATCCTTCTTTTAAGGCGGAGGGAGGGAGCATGGCAGGTTATTTAAGGGGTGAGGGCTCCACACTACTTCGTTGTTGTCCCGGACAGCCTAGTGTGCGTTTAGATACATTTCGCCTGCTATAACAAAAAAAGAAGTGTTTTATTTCGAAGCGTAGGCATTGTATGCATATTGCCCTTAGTCGTCTTTTACGACACTCACTTGCAAGAAAGGGGGTGGTAAATTGCATTCTAACTTCACTTGCAAGAAAGGAGGTGGTGATTTATATCCTTAATACCACATTACAAAATAATTAAATAGAATATTTAGCCATATCATTTAATTCATAACTTCAGGACGCGTAATCTCGGCGTGGCTCGACGCGGATATAAGTCAATTTAGCCGCGTGTAATACACCTGTCGGGACATGGGTTACTGCGGATATTAATATTTTTTTCTGATGCTCTATGCCGTAGCTTCGTTGTAATACTCTGATTACAATATATTATGTATAAAATGGAATTATTATCGTATTTTATATATAATGAAGCGATTTTATTTTCCTTTTTTTAAGGAGAGCTGCACCGGGCTGACCATGGACGAACTCGATGCCGGTGGTCAGCCTAATAGCGAAGGGGTGGGTATACGATGGGTTATGGGGCCGTGCTCCGACCTTTCGTCACCCCAGACGAAGCAAATGCCGTGTACGCTAACCATAGCCCACCCAAAAAAAAGGAGAAATGTGTATTGTTTTTGTGAATATTAAATGAAATTGAGCCGTCACGCTCGGATATGTAACACTTGTTTGACTAAAGTCGGCTTTTGTCGTCTATCCATTCAACCATCCATCAGCACAAATATGTACATCCATTGTTAGACGTAGGCCTCCTCACGTGAATACCATTTGGAATGATCCGGTGCCACTTGCATCCAACGCTTTCCTTTTTTTTTTGGTAAGCTATGGTCTGGACACAGCCCGCCCAATCCACCTGGGGCGACAGATGATACCGATTCCTTGACTTCCGTGAGCGGCCCGGCATCCAACGGTTCCCTGCGACTTTCAAGATGTCGTCAGTCCACCTAGTAGGGGGGTCCCTACGTCGACTTATGCTATTTAATCGCCACTTGAGAAAATTTGTTCTCCGATGGTTATTGATTCGATGAGCGATGTGGGCCGCCTATTGCCATTTCAAAGTGCTAACTTTTCGGACTGTCGATTACACCGGTTCTTCTACGGATTTCCGTTTTTTGAATTGTATGTGTATAATCAATTATTGTTTAATCAAGTAGGTATTCTTTTAAAATTAACAATATCATAATTAAATTGCACGCCGTCATATGTAATTAATATATATATATATATATATATTTATAAAAAAATATATATTTCTAAACAATTAGTGTTTATGTGGTAGGACCACACTCTCAATAGTCTTCTGTCTACAGCTACAGTCGGGTCCATTCGGGGTAGTAACACACTCTTGCTTAAAATCAACGTCTTAATAATAGCCAATTATTACTGGACTTCGTTCGGTGAACGAGAGAGCTGGAAGCTCAACTTTCTGAGGGTGTTTGCGTGTGGTGGCTTTTGATGAAGCCTTTAGTATCAGTAAAACACCTTGCACGCATTACATTTGGGGCTGGGACGGGACTACAGTCCCAAAAAACAATATATTTAAATAAATGGAATTTAACTTATAGAAATCATTTCTTTTTTATGAAACAAACAAGTATCCAAGATCTTATTTAATAAAAGAAAACTATCGCTGCCTATAAAATTTTTTTCATAGTCGTATGTGGAATTGTGGATACGACTTAGATATCCCTATCAAATAAAATCCATTTCATGTTGACCCTTAAAGAACTTCATCTGAACCCTTCTATACTTATAAACCTTTAAAAGGCAAGGGGGTGCTGAAGCTCATGAAATTTTGGACTATTCCCATCCTAAGGGAAATATTGTATTCATGTTCTCGCTACAAACCTTGATCTTATAATATTAGTATGCGTAATTTATATTCCTATGTTTGTTTAATAGAAATAGACAGAACTTGTTGTTCTTCGTACAATGAGATATATATAACTCATTTAAAATGCTGCATATCTAGGGAACATTACTAAATAAAATTTTTATATAATTTTCATAGAACTGTTTTTATTTTTGCCCTATTTTGGGGGGTGGGCTACGGGTCAGTGCACCCGCCGCTCGGCTCCGTCCGGAGCGACAGGGAGGCGACGCGCGGCCCCGTAACACACTCTGTAGCTGTGGCAGAGTTCCTTGACTTCAGTGGTCGGTTTATTTTTGCCCTTAAGATAGATTCATCTTCATCATCTCAGACCATGTATGTCCCACTATTGGGTTGGGGCCTTCTCCTTTATGAGTGGAAATTTGACATACTATACCACGCTGGACCGATATGTTGGCATAGGATTTTGTTTCGAGTTTTTCTTCTCTTGCATACTATATCCCTTAGTTGTCTCTTACGACACCCACGGGCAAGAGAGGGAGTGACGGTTCTTTCTTGCCCGTGGGTGTCGTAAAAACCTAAAAGACATATAACATTTACGCAAGAGAAGAAATCCCTAAACCAACATGTATGACCAACATGGCACAGTAGGGTCCATTTCTCTCCTACGCGGTCATCGCGATGTCGCCCGGTGACTGGACCTGGGGATCATCACCCGCAGAGAGAAGACCAATCGGACGGACGGATATCGAGGAATTCGGTACCAGTGGCCAGTCCAATGACGACAGTTGAAATTTCTTGTCGGTTGGAATCCTAAAACTCGGCTTAGGCATCACCATCGGGAACAGCGGCGTTCTTCTAAAAAAACGTGTAACAACTTAAAGCGATTGCAAACCCGTTTACAGTTGGCGATTATGGTCATAATCCCTTTAATGAGTGCGCTATATGGTGTTTTATGAGAGAAACCTACATCCTACAATGAATGGTGATAGTGATTTCTGATGTTTACGCGAGTATTACACATTTTAAATAAAACTAATTTACGGATTTTATCGCGTTTGTATTTGATTTTTTATTACCCGAAGTTTGGAACACTTTGCAGCGTTCATGGTCACGGGTGGACTAAGATGTCTCACGTCCAACAAGTCATCGTTACTGCAAAGAATTTATAATTATCTACCCGATACAGAAATTAGTATTTAAATATTAACCCACATTTTAATACAAATTTATTGCCAGTGTAAGAAGAAAAATTTTTTTTTCTTTTATTGCAAGCAGTGGCAAATGAGCAAACAATACACCTGATGATAAGTGTTGCTGCCGCTCATGGTCATTTACAAGGCCGCTGCCTACCGCGAAGAAAGTGACGGGAGTGTGAATGCGTGCATTGAGGCTCGGTGATACTAAAGGCACCATCAAAACCCTCCACACGCAAACACCCTCAGAAAGTTGGGCTTCCGGCTCTCTCGCTCACCGAACGAAGCGCAGTAACAAATTGCTACTACTTAGACGTCGATTTTCTGCGAGAGCGTGGTACTACCCCGGACGGACCGGCCCGCGGCTGTAGACAGATAACTGTCGACAGTGTGGTCCTACCACTCCAAAAAAAATGATTCTATATGAAAAAATTATATTGTTTATGGTTAGTAATTATTATACATTAAAATTAATAGTAATTATATTTAAAAAACTAACAATCTAGTATACTACTAATCTAGTTACTAAGAGGTTTTAATTTATAAGATTATTTTTAGTTATTATTATTGTGGGTCAAATCTATACAATGAATGGTGATAGGCTAAACGATGACTTAGTATTTTCATTGTAGGCTCTTTGTTACACTTTTATGAAATGAAATTACAATATATATTTTTTAAAAACAACACCCTGCACTAAGGATATAATCCTTGTATTTTTTTTTTTTTTTTTTTTTTTTGGGTGGGTCGCGGTCGGCGCGCCTCCGCACCACTCCGTCCGGGGCGACAGAGGGGCTTAAGCACGCAACTCCCGCAACCCACCCGAAAACCACCTCGCCTTCGTCATTGGGCCGACCACCGGAGCAGGTTTACTTGTCGTCAGTGGTCGGCCCGACGGAATACCCCCTACGCGGGGTACCCTCCCATCGACCGACGTCCCCCCCTCGGGGAGGACGTCGGTCTTTCCTCACGCGGTCGGCCTCTCGGCGGGTGACGGACTAATCCCCGGTCACGTCACCCGCGGCCTCGGCTAGGGCGGCATGAGGCGCAGATAGTTGCGCCTGCGCCGCCCCAGTCGCCGGCGGCGGATCTCCTCATCGAGGCTGCGCTCCACGCGCAGACGATCCGCCGCCTCCTTCTGCGAGATCACTGTCTCGCAGAAGGCTGCGACCGCGTCCCAGTTCCTGACGCTGTCGACCATAGCCCTAGCGATGGCCGGCAGCGTCAGGTCGGCACCGATGATTGCGACGAGTTCACGGCGCTGCACTGCCCAAGCCGCGCAGGCCTCGAGCGTGTGGCGCGCCGTGTCCTCGTCACAATCGCAGTGGTGGCAGGACGGTGTACTCTCCCTCCTTACGACCCTGTGCAGGTATTTGGCGAAGCTCCCGTGCCCCGTCAACACCTGCACTAGTCGGAAGGAGAGCACCCCGTGCCGCCTTTCCAACCACTGCATCAGCACCGGCCGGAAGGCCTCCACGGTTCGCACCCCGAACCGAGGCCTCTCCAGCCGGACTGCCCAACGGGCAATGACGTCTCGGCGGGCGTCGACGCGCCAGGCGGTGAGATCCCTTAACGAGATCACACCGCCCTCCCCGCGCACCCCCGACACCCGCCGATACAACTCGGCGAGCATTTCCGCCTCCAGGTCCCACGGGGGAGTCCCGGCCAATAGGCACGCTGCCTCCGTCGCCACCGTGCGGTATCCGCGGATGGCCCTGACCGCCATGACCCTCTGTGGTCGCCACAGAAGGGCCCTAAGTCGGACGGTCAAGGACCCCGCCCACACCGGTGCGCCGTACAGGGCCATCGACCGGATGACCCCCGTGTACAGCCGTCGGCACGTAGCGCTCGGTCCGCCCACGTTCGGCATTAGCCACGATAGGGCGGACGCCGCGCCGACGAGCCGCGGAGCGAGCCTGCGGAAATGCTCCCGGAACCACCATTGCCCGTCGAGCACCAGGCCCAAGTACCTCATATGGGCCCGGATGCTGATGTCAACCGATCGGACGGTGATCGAGACGCCGATGGGAGGGCTCATAAGGCGCCCATGGAACAAGAGAGCCTCCGTCTTGTCCAGGGCGACCCTCAACCCCAGCGCCTCGATCCGCCTGACGACCTCTTCGGTGCCATAGGTCGCCAGGCTTACCGCCTCTTCTAGCGTCCCACCGCGGGCTGTGACGAGCGTGTCGTCGGCGTAACAAATCACGCCCAGCCCGGGCGGGAGGCTCCCCCGCAACGCCCAGTCGTAGCCGATGTTCCACAGGGTGGGTCCGAGGACCGACCCCTGTGGGACACCGCACGACATGGGCGTTCGCACAACGTCCCCTGCTCGGTTGGTACAGAGGACGCTGCGCCCCACCAAATAGTCTGCCACTAGCCGCCTCAGGTAAGCTGGCACTCCGTGATACCGGAGCGCCTCCCTGATGCAGCTGAATGGCAGACTATTGAATGCGTTGGCGATGTCTAGGGACACCGCCAACAGCACTCCCCCACCGGTGACGGCCTCAGTCGCCACGGCCCTCAGGCGCAACAGAGCCGCGATCGTCGAACGACCCCTCCTAAACCCAAACTGGGCGTCCGACAGATCGGGCCCCGTGCCGACGAGGTGCCGCTCGATGCGGGCAGCTACCACCCTCTCCAGTAGCTTGCCCGTGTCATCGAGCAGCACGATAGGCCTGTAGGCCGAAGGCGACCCCGGAGACCGTCCCGGCTTCGGCAGGAGCACCAGCCTTCCCTCCTTCCAGCACCCAGGGAACCGTCCGGACGCTAAACACGCGTCGAACAGCTCCCTGAGGCGGGGACCCAGGTGGTCGAGGACCAGGCCCAACACGCGGTTTGGAACACCGTCGGGCCCGGGGGCGGTGGACTTTGCGCACATGCGCGCCACCGCCACTCCCATCTCGGGTTCCGTGATGGGCGGAACACTGTCGTCGTCGGCCTCCCGGTCAGTGTCTGGCGGAGCCATGACCGGGGGCGTGTGTTCCGCCCGCCGCGGGAACAGGTCCTCGACGACCCGGGTGAGAAGGCTGGGCTGGAGAGTCTCGGTGAGGGGAAGGCCCCGCGCGCGGAGCTTATTCAGCACCGCGCGATAGGGGCGTCCCCAGGGGTCACGGTCGAGACCGTCCAGCATCTCCTGCCGACTGACGTCCTTGGCGGAGCGGACGGCCAGCCTGAAGGCCGACCGCGCATTGCGGTAGCCCTCATACAGCAAGGCCTCCCGCTCCGCGTCGCGTTGGCGCCGCCGGCTGCGGGTGTAGGCCCTCCGGGCGCGAATGCACGCGGCCCGGAGATCCGCCAGCTCCCGGGACCACCAGTGGACCGCCCTCCTCGGGGGCGGACGCCGTACCCGGGGCATGGCCGCATCGCAGATCTGCGTCAACGCACTGCGGATGCGGCCAGCCTCGGCGTCCACCCCGTCCGACTGGTTGGCAGAGGACAGCCACGAGTAAACGATGGCTGTCTCCGCCAGCTGGTCCCGGTCTAAGCGACCCACAGCCCATCGCGGGAACGCAGGACGTCCATCCGCCCCGTGACCCCTGCTGGGCGTCGGGATTACCGGGGAGACCTCCATCCGGATATACCGGTGGTCCGACAAGGTCTCCACCTCCTCCACGACGCGCCAGCTCCCCACGCGTGCGGCGACCTCGGGGCTAGCGAACGAAAGGTCCACTATCGACCCGCCCCGTTGTCGCACGCACGTATGCACCGAGCCCCTGTTCAGCAAACAGAGGCCCAGTGCCGCCGCCCACTCCTCGATCGCCCGTCCTCGGTCGTTCGTCCGGGGAGACCCCCACGCCACGGACTTGGCGTTGAAGTCCCCCAAGACGAAGACCTGGCGCGATGCCATTCGCCGTAACGAGGCCTCCATGATGGTGAGGGAGGCCTCGAAATCGGTCACACTCCAGTTAGGGGAGAGATAGACTCCGAGGAGCGTAATCTCCCCCCAGTCCACCGCGACGTATCCGACGCCCCTGTCCCTAAGGGTCAGAGGCGACGAAGGCCACGACGTGGAGGCGACGATTGCCACGGTGCCATCGGTGCTACCCAACCAGTTAGGCCGGTCGGGCACCACGTACGGCTCCGCGGCTACGGCTACTCCTATCAACCACTCCGCCATGGCTTGCAGGAACACGTCCTGCGCACCGGCGGTGTGGTTGAGGTTGGCCTGGAGGAGACGAATGGATACGGGGTCCATTAACGGTCCGTATCCATCGTCACCTCCTCCGCGCTGACGGGCGATCGGGCCGCGCTCGGAGCGGGGACTGGCCCGGTCGATGGGCCGTCCCGCCCCTTTGGGGCCGATGCCGGGGGTCTGCAGTCCCCAGAGCCCATGCGGTGTTTGGCAGGCCTATTGCCTGCCGCACACGCGGGGCAGTGGGGCACCGCAGAGCACGATGCCGCCTGGTGTCCGGTCTGACCGCAACGGAAACATAGCCCGCTGCAATCAAAGCAGTTTTTGCATGTCGGTCGGGTATGCCCGACCGCCATGCATTTGTAATACCTCGCGGGCCGGGGCTCTAGCACGGTTACCCGCGCCGAGCTCCAGCCCACGAGGAGCCTGCCTGAGTCGGCCAATTGCTTGACCGACTCCACCGGACACTGCACCCAGGCAGCACCGACGCCGCCCGGACCAGTGCGAATGGTGCCAATCCGGACGGTGTCCGAGGCACATCCGGTACGCGCCATAATGGCCTCCCGGACGTCCTCCACCGTCACGGAATCGTCCAAGCCCGTCAGGCGCATCTCTGCGCACTTGACAGGCCTGGCGATTCGGACACCATCCTCCGGCCCGAACAGCCCCCTCAACATCGTGGCCAAACTATCGGCCGTCTTCGCGCCCTCGGCCCCAGGGAACTCGAGTATTCGAGCCCCTGTCCGGGCCTTGCGGGTCCTCGCCTCGACGCCCCCGATACCGGAGACGTCCAGCTCCCGCCGGGCGCGTTTTAGGACGGCCTCATAGTTGAGGCCCCTCTCAGCCGCCTCAGGCAGCACGGTGATGACCACCGCGGCCGTCTTCGGCGACTTGAGGCCCCTGCGCGACCTTTTCTTCCCCTTTCTGCCGGCTCCCGCCTGGGGAGCGGCGGCCACGGCGGCACTCTTGGCCGCCGCTCTCCGCTTCTGGCCGCGTGCCTTCCTGCCCCGCTCAGCCACCTGCCAGCCCTGTTCGAGCCTGGCAGCAGCGCTGAGCGCAGCAGGAGCGGTCGCGGGTGCGCTGGCCGGCGCCTGCGGTGCAGCCGCTGGCGCCGGCCGCGGCCCGGCCTTGGCGGGAGCCGGCACCTTGCCGGCCTTCTTGGCCCCCTTGGGCCCGGCCGCGGCCGCAGCGTAGCTCACCACGCGGCCACCCTGACAGGGCAGCGGGGTGGGAGCTGACGCTTGCGGCCGTCTCGCCCCGTCCGCGGCGAGCGGCGGTCGGAGGGGCGGCTCAGGCGGGAGCCTGGCCGCTACGGCGGCGATACGCGCATCCACCATCACCCCTACTCGGGCTAAGATGACGCGTACCGCCGTCTCCGACACGCCGTGCACCTCGTCGAGCGGCGGCCCCTCCCCCTTCCACGGTCTCCCGCGGCCACGAGGCGGCGGAGGGACCACGACGAGGGGAGGAAGCGCCGAAGCCGCGGCGGGCGCAGCCGGCGCAGCAGCCGCGACGGGCGCAGCCGGCGCAGCAGCCGCGACGGGCGCAGCCGGCACCACGGACGCCGACGACGGGCCCGCCCTCCCCGGCGCAGCCCGTTTCGGTGGCGAGGCCGGCACCGGCGGCGTGGCCGGCGCCAGGCGCGCGAACTGGGCCCGCAGGTCGGCCATCTCCTTGGCCAACCCGCGGTTCTCCCGTCGCACCGCCGATAGCTCCGTCTCCAGCTTGCGGTTGCGTTCCCGCAAGCCAGAGACCTCCTCACTAAGGCGGGCGTTCGCGGCCTGTAGGGCCGCCACCTCGCCACCGTGGCCGGCCGGACCGGGGGTCCCCGGCCTCGCCACCACCGCCGATCCTCGACCTCTGCGTCCACGGGGCATGGTCGGGACCTTGGGAGGAGGCATGTTGGTACTCCCCTCCGAGTCGGTGTTCGAGCTGCCCCCGTTAAGGGGGCGCTTCCGGACGCTCGGGGGGAGGGCCTCCTCCCTCTCCTTCGTGCCACTTACCGTGGTGTCGGTGTTCGACTCGGCAGCCTGCACCTCCTTCCTCGACGACGGCCTACCCGTGAGCTCCTCCCCAGCTGACGGCCTGCCTATCGTCTCCCTACTCCTACACCTATCGGACGGACCTGCGACGCATCCGCCGCCCTCGTCCCTTCTCTGGCCGACCTGCATCCGGTCGGTGCTACTTTCGTCGGCGGACGGCTCTGTGGCATTGCCGCCCTCGTCCGCCGACATCTCCGAGGCCGTGTGTATTGCCGCCTCCAACGGTCCTGCGGCACTGCCGCCCTCGTCTCGCGACGGCTCTGCAGCAGCGCCGCCCTCGTCGCTCAGCAGCCTCGACTCCGAGCTGCCTTCCATCGTCTTGGACGGCCCTGCGGCAATGCCGCCCTCGTCCTCGGATCCGCTGCCATTGCCGACGCTCTCCTCCAGCGACGGCTCTGCGGTGGACTCGCTCTCCAGGTCCGACGGTCCAGTAGAAGCAACAATGCTGCCACCCGCCTCGCGTGCAGCAATGGCTTCTGCCTTCTTCCGCTCCCGCCTCGCCTTAGATCTTGTGGCGTTTATGCGGGCTCGCGCAGCGGCGGAACGCCTCGGCTTCGTCCTCCGGGTCTTCTTCCTGACCTCCTCCTCATTCCCCTTCCCCCCCTGAGCCACTTGATGTTGAGCCGGGCTCTCGGCTTCTAAGGCAGTAGTTGCCCCCCACCCATACGTTTGGGGACTGACTGTGCCGGGACTTGGGCGCGACTCCAAATGGACGTCGCGCGCAAGCACCGGCACAGCAAGGGACTCCCCGGCCTGGCCGGGACCCTCTGGTGAAGTATTACCTGTCTTGACTTCTGCCATATTGTTTGGACGTTTTTAAGTCTTGCCTTGACTACCACTCTAACGGCTGGACGCTCGCGCGCTTTTTAACCCACCAACCATTCATCCCCTCGCCGAGTGGCCAAACTTAGGTAATAATCCTTGTATTGCGAGAGAATTTGCGGGGGAATTACGGACACAAATTACATCCAGACTCAGAACAACAATTTGTGAATCGTGTGCTGTCCTACGTGGGATTCGAACCCGCGACACTTGCATTGTAGGTCGGTATCTTAACCACTATGTCATCTGTGCAGTCAGAATGAATTAATTGAGTTTACTCTTAATGCTGTCTATCATGACTTGAATCGTTGTAATAGATAGCATACAAAAAAATATATCAACACCATTATTATTCACCCAATCGCCGTTACGTTTTGTCAAAAGTCGAGCAATCAAAAATCAAATATAAACGCTACAAAATCTGTAAAAATAGTTTCACTTACAATGTGTAATGCTCGCGTAAACATCAGAGATCATTGAACATAATCTTTATTGACAAAATTATTTAAAAGCACAAATACCCGTCTTCATACTTCAATCCATTTAACTAGGCAGCTTTGGTAAGCATTCAATGATATACTGCTGAATATATTCTGATAGGGGAAAGACTGAATATTTGTTATTCAATATTCTTACACTTTTATCATGATTAGAATATATGGCAATGAAATAAGAATGCAATTATCGCTATCTGTTACTTTCACTTGGAAGGCATTAAATTCGTGGTGCGTACGTACGTGCAGGGGTGCGTGCGTGCATGTGTTAGTGCATGCGTGCGTCCGTGCGTGAACGCTGACATTTACCGTGTAGCGCCATGCTTTCCTGTGTGAACGGCTTAAAGATCATCAAAAATGGGCAGCAGCTCTCTTCTGGCAAACCTATTACACATTACGACACCCACCGGTAAGATAGGGCATGGTGGATTATATCCGAGGCCGCGGGTGACTTGACCGAGGAATTAGTCCGTCACCCGCCGAGAGACTGACTGCGTGAGGAAAGAAGAAAAGTCTCCGTCCGGAGCGACAGAGGGGCGCCGCGCGGCTACATGACCCACCCATGGCACGTCGCCTTCATCTTTGGGCCGACCACCGGTGCAGAGTTCCTTGACTTCATGGTCGAGTTCGTGGTCGACCCAAATGGTGAATTATATTGTTAGTACGTCTTCCCATGGTAGATTTTTTTTATAATAAATATAAATGGCAGAATCCATGGAGGACCTTGGCACTATGCTAAATGATCTCAGCAGGGTATCCCAACTAGTGGGTCTACGAATGAACATGCACAAGACGAAAGTCATGTCAAATACCCATGTCATTCCTGTACCGGTCCTAGTTGGCAATGCGATTCTCGAAGTTGTCAATCACTATGTTTACCTAGGACAAACAGTCCAGTTAGGTAGATCCAATTTCGAGAAAGAGATCAGCCGACGAATCCAACTCGGTTGGGCAGCGTTCGGGAAACTTAAGAGGATCTTCTCGTCCAACATACCTCAGTGTCTGAAAACACAGGTCTACGACCAGTGTGTGTTACCAGTGATGACTTACGGCACGGAAACGTGGTCCCTAAATGTAGGCCTCATATCAAGGCTCAAAGTCGCTCAGCGTGCTATGGAACGGGCTATGCTCGGGATTTCTCTGCGAGATAGAATCCGGAATACAGAAATCCGCAGAAGAACGGGTGTAACCGACATAGCACGAAGAATTAGCACGCTGAAGTGGCAATGGGCAGGCCACATCGCTCGACGAACCGACAACCGCTGGGGAAGAAAGGTTCTCGAGTGGCGACCACGCATCGGACGACGCAGTGTAGGACGCCCCCCCACTAGGTGGACCGACGACCTAGTGAAAGTTGCTGGGCGTCGTTGGATGCAGGCGGCACAGGACCGCACATTGGGGCGCAATATGAGGGAGGCCTACGTCCAGCAGTGGACGGCAATAGGCTGAAATGATGATGAATGATGAAATATAAATAAATATTTTTGTGTAATGAGTGGGTCAGAGCAAAGTTACTTCCCCGTGGGACTCTTAATAACCAATGTCAAAAAAAGGGCAGCAGCCTTTCTCTAGGTATCTAACTTATTACACCTACTGTCATCGCCAAACCACCGGTCAATCGTGACGATTAAGTTTATTTATGGTTTAATCATGGAAGTAATAAGTACTACGTACAACAGGAATGAGCTGTTGTCGCAAAATTGAAGCCGAGCGAGAGCTCAGTAACTGTACCTTTTATCCCTCTCTGGCGGTGGTGACCATATTGAAATATGATTTAAGGACAATAATTATAAAAAATGATTTATGATGTGACGTCAGCAGATCATTGCTTCAGATGGATTTTAATCAAAGATGCTAATGATAAATTTGCCCTTTGCGGCACTATACATTTGCTGTTTTTGCTTGCTTTTCACACTTGCGTCTTATAGGTAGGTACTTACCGACTGGTGCTTGTGGGACACGACACGACATGCAGCTGGACTGAGATAAAATTACGATAAACTACCTATTGTGGTATATTTAATTAATTAGGTAACAAAAAAACAGTTAAGTTTACATTTAAGTTTAATTCTAAATCAGACATTGCTAAATAAAACAGTCTTGTGAAGTTTCTGCCGCAAACCCAGCTTATTCCTCATATGTTTCATTGATTCTAATTTTGCATTATGAGTTAAACGTAAATTGAGATATGAATTCGCTAACGATTAACGAAGTTAATTTTTGGATTAACTGTGCCCACCTATGGGTATATAATACATGGGTATAATATTTATCCATATTTCCCTAATATTAAGATCTTTAGGAAATCTGAAATTGAAACAAAGTAATTTTAATATCGAAAGGAATAAAAAATGCATAGGTATTTAAATTATTTGTTCTTGAACTAGGACTGGATAGCATGGTCACCGTAATTCTTCATTCACAAATTATGTTTAAAAATTTCATGTGGGGTTGTCAGGTCAGGTGTCCGTATTTCATACAAATAAAAGAAAGCCTATACGCCAATCGCAACATTTTTGCGTTAATAAGGTTTTGCACGTAGCAACAAATAATATTGGTTTAACATATCGGTAATAAATTATTATTTATATTTAGAAACATTTTAGAAGTAAATGTTTTTACTTCATTACATTACATAAATCGCCTATTTTTCTACCAACAACGAAATAATTGAAATCAACTTAACTCTGGCAACTCTAAGTCACTGTTAGAAAGGGACACAGGGTACAGTGGTTGACTTTTCACTCGGCTTCATTTTTATTTTGCGCGCGACAAAACTCTTACGTCCTTGACATAAGGTTTTATTTTCTTTGTTTTACCTGCAAGATGCACAGACAGAGCTCATTCCTGTTGTACATAGTACTTATTACTTCCATGGGTTTAATATATTTTGAGACTTGTATTCAATATTAGTAAAGCGATAGACGAATGAAAATATAATTTTAGATCAGCGCCCTCTTTCAAAAAAGGTTAGAAGTTGTAAGACAACAAGCTAAATTTCTATCGTGTTAGTCAAAATTTAGAACAGCGCCATAACGGATTAAACTGGAACTAAATGTTTTTGTTGTTTTGACAAAAGAGGCTGTAGTAGTTGTTATGTATGCCTTGTACGTTTAATATTAAGTCCTTTCTACTCTTACATTGTTGTAGAAAACAAATATACCTTCGACTACTTTTGTGCTTTAAGCTTTTAATCAAGTTTAAAGCGAAAATGAGAAAAGCTTTTGCAGCTAAATTGCTATTCCTTACTTTTCTATGTAAAAAACTACTTCCATTGTAACCGAGTAGCAAGCCAAGTGGTGCAGTTCCTACGACTGTATTGATAGAGCAAAATGTTTTCGAATTTCCGTTTTTAATGAAATAAATAGTAATTTTTGGAATGGTTTTGGAGTGAGAATACAATTCACTATCCATTTTCATATCTGCGGGTGTCGTAAAAGCCGACTAAGGGATATTGACCCGAGCCTATTCTACCTACTTGAGCCTCCTGCACAATAGAAAGAGGATTGTCCTACTATATCACACTCGTTAGGCGAGTTGGTGTAGAATTTTATTTAGTTTACATTTTATTTAGTTGGTTGCACAGATGTTAAATACATATTATATCTCCTAATCGTCTTTTACGACACCTATGGGTAAGATAGGAATTGGTAAATTGTGTTCCTATTCCGTCACCACACGGCAAAATATTATTATTAGCGCCACTATGTCACATCCATGTTCAAACTTAGTATAATAACATTAAATACCTGGTACCTAATCCACGCAAGCTGCCTGGCTAACCTAAAAGAACACATAGTCATGCAAACTACCGACAGAAGTGAAAACTTAAAACTATGAACGGAGAATTTTTATTATTTGATATTCACAGTAATTGTTTGATCCAAAATAAAAATTTACAAATTCGTTTTTTTTCTACTTGGCTACACCGTAGGAGCAATTTCGCCCAGTATAAAGTAAAAGGCCTTGAAGAAGTCGCCGGAATTTTCTATAGCTTTCCTTAGCAAATTAAATTAAAACAAATGCAAATTATAACATTTTACCTTAGAATAATAACGTATAGAAGGATAGTGTCAGTACTACGAACTTTAAAAATTTGAATCTAAAAATACTAATGGCGGGCAGACGATTACACACGTACACACGGAAACCACTATACAAATTATGAAATCAAATTTTGTTTTTATTAACATAAATCGTCGAAATACTTTTAAAAGTAATGTTAAAAACCTCTTTATGTTTTTCAAATGTGTTGTGGCACCATTTGAATGCACAAGCCGTCATAATTACCTATTTATTTTTTAAGAGTTGCGTACGTTCGTGCAGTGCAATGACTTGTACATTACGGGACTGTTTCGGCGTAAGCTCCATTAGGCTCCAATTGAAATGCCTCACTTTTTGTGCGTGGACTTACCTTCTATATGTTATTATTCTAAGCATTTTACATTTTTTAGTTTTGACACCTATGGGCACACATATAGTGACATTGACATAACTACAGATATCGTGTTAGCATTGATATGGGAGTTCCAAAATTCCCAGAGGAAGCACGATATGGTCTATCAAGACTAAAGATGTAAATAATTAATGTAATAATTCGACACTGGAAGAAGATATGGGATTTTTGATGCAAATGTCAAAATGTCATGTAGCGTTTTTCTATTTTTTAAAATTATTTTAGTAATTTACAATATTATATTGAATAATTTTGCTGATATTTTATGTCATATATGTGTATGTATTTTCACATTCTGCCAAAATTCCCCGAGGAAGCTGATTTGGTTATCAGTTGATAAGCAAATCATTGCTAAGGACTGACTAAAAGACGAATACTTAAGACGTGAATAATCAATTTAATAACTCGAAACTGGCACCAATAGCTCATATTATTGTAGCTCATTGGCATTAAACAAGAAGAAGAAGCGTTGATAGGCCACTTGACCATTTCTATGACGACTTACAGGCATTTAATCCTCACCTAATCCTGCTTAGAAGTTTTCACTTCAAAATCTTCAATAATAGTATTTATATTAAAAAACTTGCTAAAGGGTCCCATGCAATGAAAGAGATCGTCTTTTTCAGTTTCGGGTAGATCCGCGTACATTCAGCCGAGGTAGCAGATTTGCATCACAAAGCCTGGCTGTTTACCCGTTTGTCCTCGTGCTCTCTTGGGAGAAAATATGAGGTTTTTCAGCTGTTCTTAATGAAATAGTTTGTTTTTTGTATGCAAGAAACTAGATTGTCAAAAGAAATTTTATTTTTTTATTCTTTTGTTGGGTAATATTAATAGTTTTCACATTTCTACGTTATAACCTCTATATATATATATATATATATATATATATATATATATATGTATATATATATATATATATATATATATATATATAGATTTTAATCAAAATTGGTCCGGCCGTTTAGGAGGAGTTCAGTGACATACATATGCAAGAAATATATCATTTGTAATCATTTCTTCCACGTACCTGCACATGGAACCTTGCAAAGGCATAGCCAAATAGCTGTCTACCGTGAAGAAACTGTACTTAAAACTTGTTTAAAGAAGGGCATGTCATAGCGGAATACACAACAGCAGTACGTGGGAGAAATGATCACTGAAAACGTACAGCTAAAGATCCAGATTGCAGGTGAAATGGATGAACACTACTACTGTTTCAAGTGGTACATTCGTAAAACGACGTTCTATAAAGGCATCCCCATGAAAAAGCCGGTAGAAGAGTATATATTGAGTGGACTCCAAGTAATTGGAATAAGGACACAATTATGATGATGACAACTTTACACGTTTTAATTAAGAAGTACAGTAGAAACTCGATTAACCGGACTAATTGCTATCGTTAGGCATTCGGATAATCGAGAATCCGGATAATCGAATTTCGGTTTTGTTCATATGTGATACTAGCAACCCGCCCTCGCTTCGCTTCGGTTTCAGTCGCTTTACCCGCGGCGTAGTTCCTGTTCCTGTGGGAATACCGAGATAAAATATAGCCTATGTTACTCCCTGATATTATAGCTTTCCATTGGTGAAAGAATTTTTGAAATCGGTTCGGTGTTTTAAGCGTGAAAGCGTTACAAACAAACAAACAAACAAACATCATTACTTTCGCATTTATAATATTAAGTATGGATGTACATAATTTTATGCGTTTATTAAAAGACGAATACACATCCCCGAGGCACGCACATCAGATCACATCACATTCATGCTTGCATAAATTCGATTTATAGGTACAATACATAGGTCGTGGTTGGTAGTCCGGATAATCGCGAATCCGTATAACCGAGGGCCGGCTAATCGAGTTTCTACTGTATAATTAAATTCGTCTCCATGTGGTGGCGGAGTAAGAATGGGTTTCGTCAACCCCTATCTTGCCATTATTGCATAAGGAAACTAAGGGATATAATACGCATAGAAAATCTATGCACGAGAGATGAAACTTGTCGCTAACTTGTCTGAAGAGTGTGGTACAATAGAAAAATTTCCATTTTATTACAAAAGGTTCTTGAGGTCAGCAATAGTATATGTATAAGAGCTGAAATAGTAATGATAAAATTAATGAAAATAAAATTATGTTCTCACTCTCCACAATGACAAATGAATACCTACTGTTCTGCGCTGGTCTGACGTTTTTTCTTTTTTTTTTATTGCAAACGGTGGCAAACGACCAAACAGTACACCTGATGGTAAGTGTTGCTGCCGCTCATGGACCTTTACAAGGCCGCTGCCTACTGCGAAGAAAGTGAAGGGAGTGTGAATGAGTGCATTGAGGCTCGGTGATACCAAGGGCACCACCAAAACTCTCCACATGCAAACACCCTCAGAAAATTGGGCTGTCGGCTCTTTCACTCACCGAATGAAGCGCAGTAACAAATTGCTACTAATCAGACGTCGATTTTCTGCTCAGTATGGTACTACCCCGGAGGGACCGGCCCGCGACTGTAGACAGATAACTGTCGGTTCTTCCACTCTTAGACGTGTTGGAATACGGTTTTATTTCAAGTTTTTCTTCTCTTGCACAGATGTTATATGCTTATGCTCACAGGCAAGATAGATAGGCAGTGGTGAATTGTATTTTTACTTCATCACCACACGGAATGTGTGTTCATATCTATCATCATCGCAGGCCATATACGTCTTACTGTTGAGCTCGGGCCCCTTCCACAATGAGAGGGAATTTGACCTACTATACCATGCTGGTCAGACATGTTGGTATAGGGTCTCATTTCGAATTTACCTTCTCTTGCACAGATGTTATATGCTTATTAAATCCCATGGTTGTCTTTTACGACATCCACCTGCAATATAGGGAGTAGTGAATTGTATTCTTAGTCCGTCACCACACGGAGTGTGTGTTCATATTTATAGATATTTATTTTTATTTTTTTTAGTTATTGCCTTTTCTACTTTAATTATGAATACGTAATTGATAAAACATGCATGTGGTTACCAAGTAAGAATACGATTAAACACCTCTCTTACCTGTGGGTAATGAAACGACTAAGGGATTATAAAATTATATGTAGATGTTATCTATGTATGAGAGGGAAAACTCGATATAAAATCCAATACTATCACGTTTGACCAGCATGGTATTTTAGATCAACTTTTATCTTATTGTGAAAGAGGCTCGAGCCCAGCACTGGCCGAGATGATGAGAACAATTCAGAAGATCATTTTTAAAAATTTTGAGAATTTATCATGTCTTTATATTATAGATATAAATATTTTTTAAAAAGATTGAACTAAGAATAGTGTATATAAGAAAAAAAAAATTATTGTAAAAAAAGCGTGAGGTGCATGTTGTCAATAGTAATAAATATTTTATTGACATATATGAGTAAAAGGATTATCATTTTAATAATATCTTAAAAAGCACGCCGCACTTTTTTACATTAAAATTTTTTTTCTTATATACACTATTCTTAGTTCAAATTTTTAAAAATTTATTTTCTATTTGATAGTTGAATTTTCTTTAAAAGCGTATTTTTTTTTTTAGATTTTTTGAACTATTATTTATGTTTCAATTTTTAGTTGAATTTTCGCTAATCCTGATTATTCTAGTAAGGATAACGGGTCAACTGTGTTAAAATATTGAATTGTCATCGGTCCTTAATAAGTATGCCAAATTTAGAGTTAATCCTACGTTTTGAAGGGGGTCAAACTCATGTTCAAAGATCCGTTACATACTAACATACATACGTCTGAAGCTAATAAAAGCGTATTAAAATAGGGGGTTAAAGGGTAAACCTAGAGCAACTGTAGCCAAAAAAACAATTTTACAATGATTTTTAATCTGTCTGTTTGCTTATTTATTCTAGTTAATTGCCGAAATTACTGATACAATTTTAACAAGTCTTTTGCTGGAAGAGAGAGAGAGTGATTGCTCTACTATTATGGAGAAGGCCTCGGCTCAACAATAAAATTTATATAGTGATTGAATTGATGAAGTTATGAGGACAGTATTAAGCTGCATTTCATCAATTTTACTATTGATTATCTATATCAATAAATAAAATTGGAGTGTCTGCTTGTAATGTTAAAATAATAGGTTTTTTTCATGCTCACACGGTTATTTGCACTACACCTATGCCTAAAATACATATTAAAAAAAATTGTCTGTCTGTTTGTTACGGGGAAACTTCAAAACGGTTGGACCGATTTCAAAAATTCTTTCACCAATGTAAAGCTATAATATCAGGGCGTAAACTAGGCTATATTTAATCCCGGTATTCCCACGGGAACGAGAACTACGCGGGTAAAACGACTAAAACCGAAGCGAAGCGAGGGCTGGTTGCTAGTAACGTATATAGTTTGATATAATACTAAATCAAAAATCATGTATTAATATCCGAGTACTTGTCATATTTCACTACGTAGGAAAGGGCGTTTGCCTCTTTGTAATCTAATATATAATTCTATTTCCAAGAAACAAAACCAGCGCTAACGGGTTGGCTGGGCGGCTGACTGGCTTTGAATTAATACAATATACCAACGAGAATTATGCGTATTTAGTTAGTTATTGAATTTACAATTTACTGGTAGTTTACTCTGGTGGTAAAATAACATTCCTTTAATATTATACAGAATGTATTTTGGAGTAATTTATAAGAAAAAGAACACGTGCGTGCAAAGTACATATGTCAGAAGTGAAACTTCTTTATCCTTTATCCTTTATTCTTCATCCTTCATCTTTCATCCTTCATCCCTCATCCCTCATCCTTCGTCCCTCGTCCCTCATCCCTCATCCTTTATTCTTTAAGCCGTCAATTATAGACGGATTTAAAAATAATATAAAATAGTATATATATTTCTTACACATTCTTTGCCGGCTTCATCCTACACATTTTTGTATTTGTGTCTCTTACCTGTCGTTTTTTCCGTTGCATCCGGTTTGAAATCACAACGATTCTAAAGAAGTTTCACTTCAAAACCTTAATGTGTTCGAGACCATACATTTTGTTCTGCTTTGTGCGTGCTTACGACTCTCTGTCGCCCCGGACGGAGTGGTGCGAGGAGCGCACCGACCGCAACCCAGGCCCAATAAAAAAAAGCACTACACATCTATACCAATAAATAAAATTGGAGTGTCTGTTTGTAATGTCAAAATAATGAACTTTTTTAAGGCTCACACGGTTATTTGCTCTATACATATGCCTAAAATACACTTTATATTTTTATTGACTGTCTGTCTGTTCGTTTCGGGTAATCTTCAAAACGGCTGGACCAATTTCAAACATTCTTTCACCAATGGAAAGCTATATTATCAGGGAGTAAACTAAGCTATATTTTATCCCCGCATTCCCACGGGAACGGGAATTATGCAGGAAAGACGACTGAAACCGAAACGAAGCGAGGGTGGGTTGCTAGTTATAAATAAAATTACTTTTACGGATTATATCGCGTTTGTATTTGATTTATGATTGCCCGACGTTTCAAACACTTTACAGCATTCATGGTCACGGGCGGAATGACTCACTGGACAGACGGTACAAACGTGAGAAAATCCGTAAAAGTAGTTTTATTTACAAAATTATAATAATTATTGACATGTGGTAGGAGCACACTATCAATAGTCTACAGCTGCGGGCTGGTCCGTAGTAAAATACTCTCGTATAAAATCGACGTCTGAATAGTAGCAATTTATTACGGCACTTCGTTGGGGAAGCGAGAGAGACGGGAGCCCAAAATTCTGAGGGTGTTTGCGTGAGCTGGGTTTTAGTGATGCCTTTAGTATCACCAAACCTTATTGCATGCATTCATATGCCCTTTGATTTCTTCACAGCAGGTAGCGGCCTAACAAAGGTCCATGAGCGGCAGCAGTACTTACTATCAAGTGTGCTATTTGCTCGTTTGCCACCAACAATATTTTAAAAAAAAAAGTGAGCCGTCGCTCAGGACGCCTGACAGATGTGAAACATCGAAACTATTTTGTACGAGTAGAGACACGGTATCGAATATAAAGTATCGATACTGAACTCATGAATTGTATCGAAAGATAAGTCCTCCTCTCTCTTGGACCGTGAATACCAACGAACGTGTACTTTTTAATATCTCGAATTATTGAATTTGATAAATATCTTAATTTTGTGAAATAGACAAAAATTAACGTAGTACCAGGTGTGCATAAAGTTGTCAGAGTTTGTTGGAGTGCCTGGGGAAGCGGGACAGCAACAACGAAGACAAGCAGCTACACTACGCCTCTGTATCTACTTCGGTGTGACGTCTGCCTTGCCGTTTGCCACAACGTATAGACGACAGCGATTGGCGGGTAAATTTTTATTTTGCGATTAGAGTTGTATTTGTTTTGGAGGACCGAACTGCCTATCCACCTTCTTGTACAATGTCAAAATCACTATTAAGAACCCCACCAAAACAAAATGTAGCATCAAAATCAGAATCTGATATCCAAAAATTATATGCAAATCAATCTACGGAATTAACTGTAACTCAGCGGGCCAAACGTAAATGTTTATCTTCTGAGAGTACTGCCGATGAGTTTGATAGCTTCAAACATGAGATAATACAAATGTTTAAAGAATTGACAAGTGCTCAAAACTCTCGCTTGGATAAATTGGAAAATCACATTATGGACATCAAAAGTCATTATGCAGATATAAAAAACAAATCATGAGCTAGAGAAGTCTCTGACGTTTGTATCTGACCAGATTTTATCTCTGGAGAGTAAAATTTCAGGTTTAGAGAAAGACCGGCGGTCCATGACATTGAGGATATCTACTTTGGAAGAGAAGCTCGAAACCTATGACCGTAACCTACTTAAAACTTCTGTTGAACTTCGTAATGTACCTAAGAGAGTAGCTGAAACTAAATCAATGTTATATGATTCAATTATACATCTTTCAAATCATGTAAATTTGGATATACAATCCAGCCACATTCGCGACATTAGCAGACAGCCATCAAGAAAAGAAAATCCAACTGCAAACATAACTGTAGAGTTTTCAAATACTTTACTGAAGACTAACTTCTTGAGCGCGATCAGGCAATACAACAAAAAAAATCCTAATTATAAGGTGAACTCAACCCATTTGGATATAAAACATACTCAAGAATTACCTGTATGCATTACCGAACAATTATCCCCTCAAGCTAAACAGTTATTTTACATTACAAGAGTATTTGCAAAGTCAAATCAGTACATGTTCTGTTGGACTGCAAATGGGCGAATTATGCTAAAGAAAGATACTAACAGCCAAACCATTTTTATAAAAAATGAAGAACAATTAAAGCAATTGCATCAGTCAATCACTATCTGACTAACTCGGTCCATACAATTATACTACCTACTGTGTAATATTATCTCAATCTTGTTAAGATCTATAATTTCGATTCTAATTATTTTTAAGTTATCTAGAATAAGCACACAAACATTCTACATATATAATTATATTTACCACCGACCCACTAAATCATTTGTTACAAGTATTTATAACAAAAAGAAAATTGGATATAGCTGTTACTTTTTTCACTCTCGTTATATTTTGGCGGTACTGAAATATCCTTTGCTAATTAAAATACATAGCTATGTAATGACCTTATTTATTGTATCTGAGTGTGTTCTCTCAACGACAAATTTTACTTTTGGATTTTATATCTAACCCATTTATTAATAAAGCTTTTATCCCGAATTATCTGCTATAACAATAGCTAATAATGTTAATGATTTAGCTTTAAATATCGATAATCTCACTATATCCGAAATTCACACTCGTGCTCCAGAGCAAACAGTTAAGTATTTAAATCATGCAAATCGCTTTTTAAAAATTTTTGCTCAAAATATTAGATCTATCAACCAAAATTTTCTCAACCTTCAAACCTTTATGTATCGTCTTTCTTTTGAATGTGACCTAATTATTCTAACCGAGTGTTGGCTGCCTTGCTCCAGTAATGTCAACTTACCAATCCTTCAAAATTACATTTTATTTAAAACTTCTAATCATATCAATCAAAGTGACGGCGTGGTAGCATATGTGAAATCTGAATTATCAGTTATCTGTGAAGAACTTGACTTAAATCAAGCAGCTTCTGGAATTATAATTAAAATAAACTCTAATATAGCTGTAATCTGTATCTACCGCTCACTTTCCCGTGAAAACAGAAATGAGTTTCTCTTAGCCTTCAACAAAATTCTTCCATCGCTTAAAGATTTTAAATCTGTAGTCATTACTGGTGATATAAACGTTGACATAAAGCCCAATACTCTCGACTTGCGTTCACATGACTACTTGAATTGCCTAGCTGTCCACGGTTTTCTTGCTGCTCATACTCAACCCACTAGAGGAAACAACTGCCTAGATCACACTATTTTAAGAACAAAATCCTCAACATTATGTTTTGTTTATGAATCTACAGTTACTGATCACTATTCTACCTTGATTTGTGTAAGTAATCATAGTTTTCGGACGGTTACTTCCCCTTCTGTTACAAAAATTGATTATGAAGCACTCGATCAAACAATACCTCAAATGAACTTTAGTCCTCTTTTTTTAATAACAAATCCAAACACAGTAGCAGATAAATTTATTGAATTGTTGACAACCGCAATTACGAAAATTACCCTATCGATAAAAATAATTTCAAAGAAAAAAATACTAAAACCCTGGATAACACCTGGCTTATTACGATGCATAGCAAATAGAGATGCTCTTCATAAAAAAGTTAAAAAGTCACCATCAAATGAAGTATTTATTACTCATCACTTATAAACGATATAGGCATTTTTGCACCAGTATTCTAAAAAAAACTAAAAGAATTTATGATGCCCAACAAATAAAAAAGGCTAGTCACAATCCAAAGAGGCTGTGGGACACCATAAGGCATATAACAAATACTGTCAGGAATTCTGCAGATTTATTACTAAAAACGTCATATTCGTGTAATGAAGTTAACTTTTTCTTTGTTAACGTGGGCAAAACTCTCACAGAAAGTTATAATAAAATGCAATCCTCTTACTTAGCAGCCAGTTTACAAATCCTTAATAATCCCGCACCTAGCTCATCTTTTGTCTTAAGTCATACCAACCCAGACGAAATTATTACCACTATAAGTTCGTTGGGCAGTAATGCATCTACTGGTTGGGATGGTATTTCATCCACTATCTTAAAGAGATACTCTGGCTGCCTAGCTCCTATCTTAGCTTATTTGTTCAACTTATGTGTTGATACTGCTGTGTTTCTCAACGCCTTCAAAATAACTATTATTCACCCCATTTTTAAGGGAGGTGATGGGACTGTACCGAACAATTACCGCCCCATAGCTGTTTTGAGTGCCATGTCTAAAATATTTGAAAAATTGATAAACAAAAGATTGGTACACTACTTAGATCGTTATAATCTTCTCTCAGCTCAACAATTTGGTTTTTGCCAAAAGAAATCAACTTGCGATGCTATTCATGATCTGACACACTTTATTATTAAAAATCTTAATGAGAATAAAAAGGTTTTAACTATATTTCTTGATATTGCCAAGGCATTCGATACAGTTCCTATACCCATTCTCTTACTCAAACTCGAACGGATGGGTATTAAAGGTTTACAACTAGAATTATTTCAAAGCTATCTCTCAGATCGTTGTCAAATAGTTAAGATTAACGACTACACAAGCGAGGAACTACTCATTAATTATGGTGTGCCGCAGGGCTGTATCGTGTATATATTGTTCCGACGCTTTTCCTTGTATTTATAAATGACCTGTGTAATTTAGAAATTCCATATGCTAAATCCGTATGTTATGCCGATGACACAGCTTTCACTTTCGTCGCTGAAACGTGGTCGGATTTAGAACGCAGAGCGCAGTCTGGTTTCAACTTAGCGTTAAATTGGCTGAGTTCTCACTCATTAACACTCAATACAACCAAAACCAAATATATTACTTTTTCAACAAGCCTATCATCTCAGCCAATTGTACCACTAACTTTAAAGGTGCATTCTTGTCATATGTCACAACAGTTCTCATGCAACTGCCCTTGTTTATCATCTACTGATCACATTAAATATCTTGGTCTCATTCTAGACAACCTCTTAAATTTCAAATTACACGTAAACGCTCTCGTAGTGCGAGTACGTAAATTGATCTATATTTTCAAAACTCTACGACATATCGCAAATCAAACCATTATACGTGGCGTATACTTTGCATAGTGCTTCTCTATTATAACATACTGTATTTCTTGCTGGGGTGGAGTACCAAAAACGACCTTGAAGCCACTTGAAGTTGCACATAGAGCTATATTAAAAGTTGCGACCTTTA